>CM046030.1:62124216-63431716 GCA_025215565.1 Flaveria ramosissima
ACTTATGACATTTTATTTACTTACAGGGTACTAAAGCAACAAGATGTATAAAACTACATCAAGGGGATCTCCATCCAACTATTATTATGAAAGGTCTTAGAAACATGAAGGAACTTAGGTATCTTTATGTGAATAATAGATCTTTTTGTCTTCATAAAGGTCATGGTGATATTTTAAGTGGCGGTTGGAAGTTTGATGAAGGTGGACAACACTTACCAAGTTCTTTACGATTTCTACATTGGCATTATTACCCATTTTGGTGTTTACCTGGAACATTTGAAGCAAATAATCTCGTTCGTCTAGAAATGTGTTTCAGCAATATTACTCAACTCTGGGAAGAGGGAAAAAGAAAGGTAAAATAATGGTTGTTAGGTTGTTTTGCATGAAACATTATTATGCTTTATTTCTCATGATACTGACATTCATCTTTTTATTTTCATGTGATAGGTACTTGATAATATTAAATTTCTTAACCTCAGTTCTTCAAAGTTAAGAACCCTCGACCTTGGGCTGACTCCACATCTTGAAAGGTTATGTCTTGGAAGTTGTAATGACCTTTTAGAGCTTCACATGCCTGTTGAGTGTCTAAAGCTCAAAGTAATCGACCTCCGTTGGTCTAAGTTGACTAATCTTAACCTTGGGCTAACACCACATCTCGAGAGTCTAGATCTTGGAGGATGTAGTAACTTTGTAAAACTTCATATGCCTATTGAGTGTTTAAAGCTCAAATCCCTTAACCTTACTCATTCAAAGTTGAGAACCTTTGACCTTAGGTTGGCTCCACATCTCGAAAGGTTACATCTTGGAGGATGTAATAACTTTGAAAAACTGTACATGCCTGTTAAATGCCCAAACCTCAAATTACTCAACCTTCGTTGGTCTAAATTGAGAAACCTTAACCTTGGGCTTACTCCACAACTTGAGAGGTTAGATCTTCGAGGATGTAATGACTTTGTAGAACTTCACATGGATGTTGAATGTCCAAAGCTAAGATCAATTGACGCTCGTTGGTCTAAGTTGAGGAACCTTAATCTTAGGCTCACTCCACATCTCGAGAGGTTAGATGTTGGAGGATGTAGTGAATTTGTAGAACTTCATATGCCGGTTGAATGTTCAAAACTCAAAATACTTGACCTTCGTTGGTCTAACGTGAGTAACCTTAACCTTGGGCTTACTCCACATCTTGAGAGGTTATATCTTACAGCATGTAATAACTTCATAGAACTTCATATGCCCGTTAAATGCCTAAATCTCAGACTCCTTAACCTTAGCTTTTTAAAGTTAAGAACCTTTGACCTCGGGATGACTCCATATCTTGAGAGGTTAGATCTTCGAGGATGTACAGAGTTCATAGAACTTCGCATGCCAGCTGAGTGTCAAAAGCTCAAAATACTAGACCTTCGTTGGTGTAAGTTACATAGCCTTAACCTTGGGTTGACTCCACATCTCGAGAGGTTAGATATTGGAGGATGCGATAACTTTATAGAACTTCACATGCCCGTTAAATGTCCAAAACTCAGATTTCTTAACCTCAGTTACTTAAAATTAAGATCCTTTGACCTTGGATTGACCCCACATCTTGAGAGGCTAGATCTTCGAGGATGTAATGACCTTGTAGAACTATGTATGCCCGTTGAGTGTCCAAAACTCAAATTAATAGATCTACGTTGGTCTAAGTTGAGTAACATTTACCTTGGGCTAACCCACAACTTAGATTCCTTAGCTTGGCTTATTCAAAGTTAAGAACCTTAAACCTTGGGTTGACTCCAAATCTCGAAAGGCTAGATCTTCGAGGGTGTAACGACTTTGTAGAACTCTACATGCCTGTTGAGTGTCCAAACCTCCAATTACTAGACATCCGTTGGTCTAAGCTAAGTAACCTTAACCTTGAACTCACTCCACGTCTCGAGAGTTTAGATCTTGAAGGATGTAATGACTTCAAAGAACTTCGCATGCCCCTTCATTGTCCATCAAAGCTTAGATCCCTTAACCTCAGTTATTCTCTGTTGAGAACCTTTGACCTTGGTCTCACTCCAGATCTCGAGAAGTTAGATCTTAGAGGATGTAATGAACTTGTAGAAATACACATACCTGTTGAATGTCCAAAGCTCAAATTTCTCTACTTGAGTGGTTCTAAGTTGAGTAATCTTAACCTTGGGTTGACTCCTCATCTCGAGAGGTTAGATCTTAAGGAATGCTATCATCTTGTAGATGTATGTGCTCCTATGGGATGTCTAAAACAACTTGTCTACTTAAACTTAAGTGGTTGTTCAAGGTTTGAAAGTTTTCTAGTTGACAAGCAGTTTGAATCACCTCATGCTGATCATTTACCTAAGTTAGAACTGATTGCAGAGTCCCTAGATATATGCCCACTGCATACCAACAACACCTTTCCAAAGTTTCAGTTCAAATGTTTATACAATGAACCTCTCCCCACGTCGAGTGGAAATCTTGAGAAACTTATTTCTTTCGGTCTGTGTGCTTGCACAAACCTTGAGTCATTTTCAACAAGTATCTGTGGTTTACAACGTCTACAAAAGTTTACACTCGAAGGCAGTATTCCTGAGGCCCCCAAGGATCTATTCCGGTTAGAAAGTCTAGAAGAGCTAACTTTGTCGATGAAAGAGATTAAGCATCTGCCCGAGAGCATTTGTATGTTGAAACATCTGAAATCTCTTGAGCTTAAATCTTGTTTGCTTCTTGAAAAGTTGCCTGATGATCTTGGCAGATTAGAATGTTTAGAGAAGCTAATTGTAACAGAATGTGTACATTTACGCGATATTCCAAACAGCATCTGTAAGATGAAATGCTTAAAGTACTTGCATCTCACCCGTTGTATTCGTGTTGAGAAATTGCCTGAGGAAATTGGATGTTTGGAGTGTTTAATAGAGTTGAATATAGAAGGTACAGGCATAAGTCATCTTCCACAGAGCATTTATCAGTTGAAAAGTCTGCGTATTGTCGGGTCTACTTAGAACAATGGATCACACATGCTCGATCATACCCGATGAACAACCATTGTAACAGGTATGTTCTTTGATTCATATTAATAAATTCTCTTTGATTTCAAATGTATAATTTGTATGAGAACCAACTGTTTTTTCAGCCAAGAGCTAATGGTACTATTGATACAAAAGTTTGAACATTTTCCTGCAATTTTAAATCTCTATCATTAGACAAACCTAACTGTTAAAGAACTTTTGCATATTAAGATAAGTAAGACCGAAAAAACAGGCAGGTCAGGTTAGTAACGGGTCAAAATATGTTTCGACTAAATTGGGTTCGGGTCAAAACAAACCTATTAAAAAATATATCAATTTGGTTTGGGTCAAAACGGGTTCGTCGGAAATGGATCATTTGTTAATAGGTTATTTTAAAGTTGAATAAACATTAAACAATACTATTCAGGTAGTGAAGGAAAGTGCAGCATGTGTTAATGTGTAAAAGATGAGAGCTTAAGGGACTGTAGCTGATCAAGTATGAAGTTTGGAGGATCGGATTGTTAATTTAATTTATGCATTTATTTAGCCATCTAATTTGAGTTTATGTAAAAATGGGCTTGATGTAATATTTATTATCTAGAAATAATACTACTTTTCATCTCAAGAGTGAATATTCATTGTGTATTTGAACTTCTGTTATGTGTCACATTCATAAACCCTGAGACACAACATTGTGTTTATAAAAAGTGTAGTAAAAGCGAATGGATAAAAACACACGAACTAAAAAAATGATCCAATTTAAAACGAGCATAACTGTTATATAAAAATCATCATATTTCAGATAATACACGTCTAGTAGAAAATTAAATAATATGTTTCACTTTAAGAAGTGAACTAATAACTGCTCACCAGAACAAAAGGTTAAATTATAAAAAATGAAATTAATTTTTAGAGGGGTGCGCCAGACCAAGGCAGTAGTGCGATACCAAGGCGACACTTAAGAACAGATACTACACTTTATCTTCGCCAAAAGGCCGAGAAACGTATGATTTTTCACCTCTTTGGCTGCAGTTTATAAGGTAATTAAACTTCATCTTTCTGTTTTTTACTCAGCCCATGTGGGAGACATTTGCCCTTTGCTTTGCTGCATCCAGATACTAGAATAATACAGTGCTCAAGATCTAGTATATGTTTAGTTCACCATGATTACAACTGGATTTCCCAATAAAATGCACCTGTGCGCCCATCAAAAGAATTTAGCACGCGATCAAATAGAAAAAACAAGACGGTATGTATGACCTTTAGTATGTGGGGAACATCCTTGACGGATTTCAGTGTGTCATGTAAAGAAGTCGAGAACCAGTTCTTTAGACGAAACGAAGAATGATAGTTGAATCTGTCAAAGAAGACGTTATACCAAGAGTGCAAGTTTTCCTTTGATATACTATACAAGACATAGGATGCAACATAAACACCACAGAGAAAACAATTAGTACAGTTATCCTTTAGCTTTGAATCACTAAGAAAATGATAGGTTACAACATTAGGACGAGTATTCGAGTTGTAACGGTCTAGTTAGGGACATATAAACCACACGTCGAATTATATAGAAAACAGTTCATTCGTCAACGTCAGGTAAAGTTATAATTTCTGGAAGAACCGAAAAGGTATCTGATACACGTTAGAACCCGAGGACAAGATGAAATAACATTATTCATGGTTACATATTAGAATCAATTATATAGTATGTTTATATGTGTTATGAATTTATGAATCAATTTCATGCCTTAAATACACATCCACATACGTAGAAAAAACAACCTTACCCGAAACGAATTCACATTGAACTGAATTTCATAGGCAAAACATACATCTTGTTGACGAGATGACAATAAAAGAGTTTATGCGAGAGGTGTTTCACGTATAACTTGATTTAAGTCAATGTTTCATGGAAGAAAGTGGACACACGAGTTAAAGTAGATACACGACCATGGTATCACATTACAACAAATTATATAAGTTATTATCCTCTAACATAAGTGAAGGGTATATCATGTAAAAACTAAGTATTTCATAATTTTCTTTTAAAAGTCTTTGTATGAATGACATCTTTAATGAAAGTATAAACCTCACGGTGAGAGTGTTGGTTATTTAGGGGTGTTCATGGGTCACAAAGGGCTCATTATCGAAACCAAATAAGGTATAAAAAAAAGACCCAAAAAACGGACCAATTTTGTGTGCATCGAGTCGGTCTCGTCCGGTCCGTGTTGGTTCATTGGTTTTCCTCAGTCAACATAGGTCAAGGACTAAACCATCCCAGACTGAAACACCAATACCGAAATCAAATAAAGTGAAAAACGAGGACCAAAGACGGTACCGATGTTGTGTTTTCGGGTCGGCCTCGGTCCATTGCAGGTCAATTCATCGGTTTTTTCAGGTCGGCCCACGAGATGCTTACCCCTATTACTTATTATAACAGGCTATGAGTCCGGTTTATAGTTTATACGAACCACCACCGGCCCATACATCTATTTGAATTCAAACCCGGTTTAATCTTTTCATTATCTTCTTCCTCACAGAAGCTATTTTGTGGATAACCCTCAGAGAACCAAATCACCAAAAACCTGCAGATTAACAGTAGAATCACTCAAAACCCTAATCACAAAATGTCAATTTCATCATCTCTAGCATCAACAATGTTCCCTTTATGCAATTCATCCCCAATTTCTCCCACACCCAAGCTTTCTGCTACCCCTTTTCTTCCAATCGTCTCATCGACCTCAAGAATCCACCTTCAGTCGCCTCGTGGTTCTTCAACCAGAGTTTTTGCAGCTCCTGAAGCTTTGGAACAAACCCTTGAGGTATAATCAATTTCATTGTTGTTTATGGGTTTTTGTGTTTTTGCCCAATGTTATGTCGTTCGTTCTGTTTGAATTGATGTGAGATCGTTTGTGGGTTTGTTTTGGTTGTTTTGATAGGTTGGAGATGCTGAATCGTCGACGGTGGTTGTGGGTTCTGATTCAGATAAGGTAATTTTTGCTTCATATGATTCTTTGTTTGATGTATTGAGAATTTAGGGGATTAGGGTTTTGAAAATGAATGTAGTTGGTGTTTTCATAATTGAAGTGGTTTAGTGGATATTATTTAAGCTCAATTGTTTAGAAATTGTAGGTTAATCACTTAATCCATGCATAGCACATAGTCTTTAGGTTTATTTGACATTTCTGGTGCATGTGCTCTACTTGCTTCGTGTTTCAAGAAACGAAATGCGAATGTGGTTGAATATGTTTGATGCCATGGGAACGGGGAGATCGGATAATTGGATTAGACCTTGAGTTTTTGGCAGCAAGACTGTTAAGTGTTTGGATCAAAATGATAAAATTTGGAGATACATACGAATAGAAAACTGAAATTTGCGTACTTTTTTGTTAGCTTTAATACGCTGGTTATCTGATTCTGATTGTTCAAGTTGCTATAATCACTTCCAATTCGCACATTCAAAGTCTCCATAGGTATACTTATTACATTTCGAGTTTATAAACTTTGGCATTACTATTTCCTTGTATGTATGTCAACACGTGATTGTGACAAAAAATCTTGAAATGCTACTTGGTAATACATGCAACAGTTATTTGGATGAACTTTTCTTCAGGAAAAAAGGCCTGAGTTTCACATAAATGAATAAGTGCGTTCAATACTATCACCATTTTACCTTCCCCAGACCACATCTAAGGCAGTTTTATGCTTTTGAATTTTGATCGTAAAGTTAGAGTATTTAGGATGTTTTTTTATGTTAATAGTTGTAGAAACAAAACATCCAGTATGTATTATTGCATTGTTAGTTATACAATTAAAGAAGAACATCAAGAAAACTAAACCTATATTTAAGACAAAGCTACAGCCTACACTAAGGGGCTGTTTGTTTCAGCCTTTTAATGATTCAGATGTCTGAATGGTTTCAGCACTAAATTGTATAATGCTTCAGCACTTAATGGTTCAGACCTCTTAATGGTTCAGCACTTAATAGTTCAGACCTCTTATTGGTTCAGTACTTAATCATTCAGCAATTGCAAACAGCCTTTAGATATATGAGCAAAAATCTGTCATCCTAACTGTACAACCTTCAACTTTTTTCTTACATTATCTATTTTGTCCGTCACATTTTTGTTTTATTTTTATAGAAAATGAATTGGACCCACAAAAAGAAAATGAGTCATGAGTAATGACTAAAATGATTTAACAAAACATTCTTGTTTTGACCAGTAATGCTTAATGTCATGGGTGCTTAAGATTTTTATTGTGTCTCAGGTAGCACCAAAGCAGAAAATAAGGATTAAACTGAGGTCATACTGGGTGCCTTTAATCGAGGATTCATGCAAGCAGATCATGGATGCTGCTAGAACGACAAATGCAAAGACCATGGGTCCAGTTCCATTGCCAACGAAGAAGAGAATATACTGTGTGCTTAAATCTCCTCATGTGCACAAAGACGCAAGATTTCACTTTGAGATCAGAACCCATCAACGACTCATAGACATTCTACACCCGACTGCACAAACCATCGACTCTTTGATGCAGCTTGATCTTCCTGCTGGTGTTGATGTTGAGGTTAAGCTTTAAAATATATCTTTAAATCCACTTTTTGTTATTAAATGCTTCCACTTGACACTTTTGTGTAGTGAATTTGTTACTTGTATCATTGTTTATTAAAGGGAATGTGTTTGGTCAAATATTTTGTAATGGCTTAACTTGATGGTTTCTATTCTTTAATTTTAATGTCTTAGACCACAAGTCACAAAAGGGTTCTTATTATTGTAACTTGTCAAGCGGGTTTTCAGTTATAAGTTAAGTCATATACCTAGCATTCTAGTCAAGCGCTATCTTTGCGCTCTTTTGGATCATAGACAGTTGCTCGTGTGATAAAAGTTGTGGTATGTTACACAAAGTGAAACTTGCATTTCAAGAAATACAATCTTGAATTTTGATGAACCGGCCTTTCTAGCTTTCACAACGGTTGAGGGGTGGTAAAACGCCTCGAAGATTTCTTAGGATAATCTTGTGTTTACTTATGAAGGAATCCCTAATTGTCATAGTAAGGTTCATGATAGGTAGCAAATGTAATGTTTGTATGTTATATTAAAATGTAGTATGATGGTAGTTCACTGTTATTGTGCTCTAATGTTAAGTTTGTAATTGTGTGATCAACAGATCATAAGGTCCAATTGATTTATATTTGTTTAATATATTTGGCGCGAATCTAGATAGAATCTGGCGGTACATGACTCCATTATCCTTCAAACACTCTATTTAAGAAAATTTAACATTCATTCTTCATTTCTTCTACAAGCACCCTTTCAAAAATAAAAAAAATACAAAGTTTTGCATCCAATGGCTTCTTCAAATACCCTTTTATAATCGCCAATTAACTATTGAAAACTTTTACCATAGTTGTTAATATCACTAATGTGATATTGGAGAGATCATTAAAATATGTGTTATTCAGTTACATTAGGCATAAATAATTATATTTATATCCTATTTATATGATTATCTATATATCTATATTCTTTTTCCTATACTTCCTTCAAACAGGCCTCATTCTCCTAATCATGCTGAGGTAATTCAACAACTTCAAGTATAAAGGATCTCTTTGTATTTCATTGTAATTTCACAAGAAATTTAAGACATCTAACACAAGTTTTAATGTGTAAGATACAATTTATTAATGCAAGAAAATAATATTTTTTCATTTAACCCTTATTAATAGCATCTAAACATTATTAATTTCACTCATTTATAACTTATAAACATTTTATTTTTAATAAATTTTTAAGAACATAAGATAACATCAAATGATAAATAAATTAAGAGGTGAAATATGGTATTTTAAAATAGTAAATAAATCAATCAATATTTATACTTATAATAAAAAAATATGAATTAAGTTTTATAAATTCAACATCAATTTTTTTAAAACAAACAAAGGGTTCAATTTGTATTTTATAAATATAAGGGCCTAAATGGAAAAAATCAAATCAAGAGTGTTTAATTTGTACTTTAACTAATAATATAAGGGCCTAGGTGAAAAAATCAACCCGAGAATCATGGGGTGGTGTTTTTGGACAAGATAAATTTGTTTTAAATAAAAATAAAAAGCTACGTAAAGCATGTGTTATGTTTTGTTTTTTCTTATATAAATGTTTTTATTGAGAAGTGCTTTTAAAAAATAAAAAATCTACGCAGTGTGCATGTTAAATTTTCGCTGAGAAAGTGTATAAAAGATTTTATTAACACAATAAAATTGTTAAATTTATTGAGAACAAAACGAGACTTCCAATAAAACACTTTTAATATGAGATTGATGTTTCAAAATACGACTTGTATCTCCTACTAAAAGTTTAAAGTGATTATCAAAAAGAAATTTCAATTTAAATGGTAACTTAAAAAATAGTGTTGTTTAAGAGCAAATGGCTTGTACCGTGCTTGAAAGAAGCTCACTTGAATGTAAACCACTTGAAATTGAACCAACTCTAAACATGGTGTCATTCCAGATTTCATCAAAACTAAATTATTTTAATCTAATCTAAAACTTATATATTTGAAATATTTTAATTGATTAAAGAACTAATTAACATCGAATAATAAATAAATTAAACGGTGAAATATGGTATTTTTAAGCTTATATAATTTTAAATATTTTAATATAATTTAAAAAATATATAATAACATCAAATAATAAAAAATCAATATATGATAATACTTATAGTTATAACAAAATTATTTGAATGAAGCCTGAATTTCTAACTTTAGGGTGAAATTTATATTAGAACAAACATGAGGGTTTAATATGTGTTTTAATTAATATAAAGGACTAAGTGAAAAAAAATCAAATCAAGAGAGTTTTATTTGTATTTTAACTATTAAAATAAGGGTCTAAGTGAAAAAAATGTATTACGGGATTATGTGTGGTGTTCAAGGACGGGCTAAATATGATTTTAACAAACTAAAAAACTATGCAAAGCTTACAAAATTATGCAACGGGTGTGGCATTAGCAATGGATGCAATATAACGCTTTGATGACGCGGTTTGCGCTTCTTGTGTCACGATTACGACTGAGTAGTTGCTACTTCTCAACTACCACTACTCACGGGTTGTAACTGAAGTCGTAGTTGTAGTTGTTGTCGTCGAAATGAATTGAAATTACAGTTTTGATTAACTAATAAAATCCATTTCAATGCAGTTAAGGTTTATCACTTAAGTCTTGTGTATAACACTTCCACCGTTAATCCAAGAAGTTATTTTCATATCACGTAGAAATTCAATGAAGACTATAAGACCCAATAGTTTTTTTTTTAATTTATTATTAATTTTTTTGGAAAAATGGTAGTGCTCTGACAAACAAAGACCCAAGATAAAGACCCCAGAGATTGAACTTATAACGTGTGAACTTATCACAATATCAATCACAAGATAATGACACAATTAAAAGTAGAATACTAAATACTTCATGAAAGACACAACTGCTTGCAATTAGTAATTTATATGTATCAAATCACAAATGCTTGTAACTTTTTATTTTTTGACTTTGTTAGATTAAACTATTTACTTATCTTTAACTTTAATTATTACTTGACTTGGTCTTTGTTTGTTCTGTTCATTAATTTAATAAACGAACAAACACAAAAACAATAAATTGTGTTTGTTTTGTTGACAAACAGAAATACATGTCACGTTTGATCATTTCATGTGTCACATGTGAAAGACTAGTATAACGAATATGTGTTCTATACACATCTTACAAACTACTCAAGTCAATTCTACTAAAAACCATAGTAAAGTAAACTGTAAGGTGTAATAATTGCAAGTAAAATAAGACAAATGATGTCGATTAATGCGATTTACATATGTGGTTTTTAGTGAATCCAGTTCTTTTGATTAGTGATGTGGGTAACCACCACTTTAAATTTTATAAAAAGCAATTCACACTTTATACAACTTTTCAATAATATATACGTCACTAGGCATCTTCATTAAATTTAATTGGAAAGGAGAGATTGATTTGAAGTTAGAAATAACATACCTAATTACCTATGACAAAGTTAAAAATGGTAGGTATATGTGTGAACATGATATTTAGTATACGTTATTCAAAAATGATTTTCGTATTAAACACACCTCACTCCTTCATATACGTGTATGTGTGTAGTGTGAGTTTTGTTAATTACAGAGTACTAATTATTATGAGAGAAAAGAAAACAAAACTAATTAGTCTGATTTTCTAATCAATACATGGTTTATATTTTTAAAATTTTACATTTCTTACATACAAATATGTATTTGTATATACATAAAAACCATTAAACAAATTGTTCATTTGTTTTTAAACTTTTAATTGTTTATCTATACATGTATACATTATATATAAACATAATTAAATCATATTTTCTTTTGAATTTTAGGAGATCCAAAAAAACTTGCATTTTTATTATTTTAGTAGCTTTTAAGGTTGCAAATAAAAAATAATTCATTGCGTTCTATATCTCCGTGCAAAATTTAGTTTTCTGCATAGAACTCTCCTCTATGTTTGTGCTTGTGTGTGTCAAATAAAACGTGTTATTCATGAGAAGCGTTGAAAAGTGATCTTACATTGATCTTATTGTTTCAGTTGTAAAATTGAGGTGTTGATAAAATTATAAAAATAGAAAGTTAGAATTGGCTTACAAGATAAAAACTAAATCAGACTTGAATGTTGAAATTTTTTTTCTATCACTTAATTGTGTTTTAAAAAGTTAAATAACTTTTATATACATTAATGTTTATTTTTCTAAGTACTATAATATTGAGAACTAGCTTTAGTTACTTGTGTATTAAATGAGAGGGGTAACATTAATTATTAAATATCATAAAAACATAAATAAAATCAAGTGTGTTATATATTAAATATGACATAACAACTTCCGATCATAAGTCACAAATGAGCAAAAACCTTCTTGTAAACTACATTTATAGTAACATTAGTATGTTTGTCATATAATCTAAAGCTAGGTGTTTCAATTCATCTCTACTCTTGACTTGTGAAAAGGTGACATAAAGCTGACCATGTGTAAAAACAAGCTCTTTTAAGTACAAACCAACAATAGAGATTGACATTGACTTTTGTTTATTCTCATGGAGAAACATACAGCCAAAGGAAACTGTCTTCTTTTAAACTTGAAATGAATCATTTTGTCAGAAGATATTAAAGTTAATCTTGAAATGAATATACGGATGCCAACATTGCTACCTGATATAATCTCAACTTCTATAACATGATTACAGAGTGATATAACCTTAAGTCTAGTTCCATTACACAAACCACTTTTTTTATTAATGTTTCTCAAAATCATAACAGGAACACCATCCTTTAACATTAAAGAGTGGTTTGTTAATCCTTCCTTTATTCTATTTAGAAAAACCGAAAAGTATAAATTCTCATTGAATGTATCGTTAATATAAGCTTCTTAGCTTAAAGAATCGAAACTGGGGTACTCTTATTCATCATCTGGAAACAACAAATGTAAACGATCATTGATTTCTTAAACAACCTTATTTTTTAGAGCAAAAATTGCCCTCTCTTAAAAGAAAGTTGGGTTTTCAGAATTACTAATGATAGAAGGATAGGCAAACTCAATTAAATCTGAGAAATGATCAATCGAGTTAGTAATAAGAAGATCGTGTGGTATATTTATCTTAGCCTCCCCATCATTCGATCTGCCGAGGTCAGCTTCACCTAAATTTAGTAGTCCATTTGCGAAGCTATTTGTTTCTTCGATATTGTAACGGCTGGCACTAACAGTTAATCTCATGTTTTTTTGTGAGGGTATGTACCTTGCACTTTTGTTAAATATGTGAAGATCTTAATGATGCTTCTACAATATCTTGTCTACTACCATTCACAATCATCAATGAACATAATTTTTAAATTTTTATCACTAAAAAGACTTATCTGAAAAAGAATCACAACTCAATTTTTTGAGATTTTGATGAACGGAGTAACTTTTTAAAATAATAACCAAACTTTAAAATTGTCCTAATTAGATCATTCATAAATTTTTTTGTTCAAATCAGGTCATTAAATTTTATTTTGTTGTTTCAGTCTTATGTATTTAACCTGTATAATAGGTAAAAAACTTGTAACCTTAAGTTTGGGTGGGTGATGGTGGTCGAAGATGATGGGGCGGAGATGGAGGGGTCACAAGCGATGGGGTTAAAGGTGATGGGGCGGTTTGGGTGGGTTAGAAATTAGGGGGCTGGGATTTGGGTGGGTCACAGATGTTTGGGGCGGCGATGGTGGGGGGATGACAATGATTGTGTGGTCGGAGGTGGTCAAAGGGAGAGGGAGAGAGGTCTTCGAAGGTGGAGCCGTGGAGGAGAAGGGTGGTCGATGGTGCAGGTAGAGGGAGATGGTTA
Organism: Flaveria ramosissima; assembly: GCA_025215565.1. NCBI lineage: Eukaryota > Viridiplantae > Streptophyta > Magnoliopsida > Asterales > Asteraceae > Flaveria > Flaveria ramosissima. The sequence goes on from CM046030.1 coordinate 62,137,609, forward strand.
GAAAAACATTTATCAGCTAATCAGATTAATTACATAGGATTAAAACACCAAATCAAAGTTAAATAACCTGATTAAAATAGTTAGAAAAATGAGTCACCTAATTGGAACACTACTAAAACTTGATTATTATTTTGTAAAGTTTTCCCTTTGATGAAATTACTCAAATTTCTTCAAGTTGTCAGGCATCACAAACACCGACTAAAAGCAACAAAATTTACATAAATTAACCAAAATCAAGGTTAATGGGAATGAAAAATCTATACAATGTAGGTCGAAGGAAGATAATAGCATATACAGATCATAAACGTAATACAACATTGTAAGAATATTGAAAATCGATACTTTTTGAAAAGTGATCGATTATGAGATAATTTTGAACAAGTTGTTAACAGGTCAAATTGTAAGCAAGATGTTGGGTAGGTACAAGGATATTAGTATGAAGAAATTGAGATTTGAATAAATACGCTGAAAAGTTATGTGCAATAATGAGATCGATTTCGGATTGTTTTGACCATGTAATCGGATATAGGGATATAGTATTGAATCGGGTCGGATCTGGCTATTAATGTTCATAATATATCTGATTAGTTGTTGATTGTTATTTATTTAATATTAACTTTAGTAAACCCGTGTATTACACGGGTTGAAAAAATAAAATATTAAATATAATAAAAATTTAAGAAGTATAAAATGATATTCTAAAATAATATATGATTAAAATTACGTATAAGTAATAACTATAAGTAATAACATAATTATATTAACTATTTAAACTTTTTTCCCAATAATACCTAACAATTTTTTCAAAACAAACCGTATTAAAAATGTCATTTTTAAAAGATTTCTTATTATAACTCCTAAGTTTAATTACTTTTAGTTTAAAAAAATTACTTTCTAAAAACACTACTTTAAAAATATTTTATATTTAAAAAAAAGTTTGATGTTTTAAAAAAAATCTTATTTTATAAAAATTTATTTTCTAAAAATAACATTAATAAAAAGACATATTTCTTAATATATTATAAAATTATTTTTAATCTAAAAATAATTAGATTATTTAATCTTTTTTAATTTAAATAATTATTTAAGAGAAGATATAGACGGGAAAAACAAATTTAGGGGTCTAGAAATGTATCAAGTGTCCCATCAAATTACTATTTTAGTATTATATATAGATGTTACTCTATTCAATTTAAGATGGTATTACTATATTTAAAAAATAAGTTTGTAAATGTTGATGCAATGTGCTTATAAACCTATACAACAATACGTCTAAACTAATTACAATAATAAGTCTAACATCACAATGGAACGTCTAAACAAATCACAAAGAGTGCATCCAGAGTGTCAACTAGTATAGATTAATGGTCTGTACATCTATAATGTTACGTCTAGATGTACTAGAACGCATATGTCACAAATCTTAAACACCCTGTACGCTTCACACGTGAGAATCAATTTTTACTGGAACCGACTCATATACATATGCGTTTTTAAACAAGTTATAATTCTTAACGGTAAATTCATCAACCGGTGAATGCGGCCCCGTCCATTTCGAAAAGCAAAACATCACGTTGTTGTCGGGACCATGTTTTTATTATTTTAAACGCTTAAAATTTTGCTTTACATATATTTATCAATTTATCAATATAAAAACATCACCACATATCAATAATTTATATAAAAAAACAGTACAATGTCTCTTCCATGTAACGCTGATAAAAGAAGTGTGGTGGAGACTTAAGTTTGATTGATCAAAAAACAACGTCAAGTATAAACTTTAAAGTGGGTGTTATATATGCTTCTTTCCTTCATCTTCAAACAACTCAATCACCATTAACAACTTCTTTCCAATAATACCCTTGCCGGAGCCACCTGTTTTCTCATAATCTCCGGCCACTTTCCGCCGGAAAAAGGCCACTGCTAAAGTACATTTTTCACCGGAAAAATACATACTGGTGCTGCAATTCATATGTAAGTTTTTGATTATGGAGTTTGAGGATTTTTGAGTTCTTTACTTGTTGATGACGATAACTTAAATGCAATGTTTTGGAGACCGGATCGGACCGGCCGGTCTACCGGGGATCGGTCAGGTGGCCGGTCCGGTCTGCTATGGTTCGGTTTTAGGTGGTCGAACCGGCCGATTCGTCCCGAACCGGTGGTCGGACCGGGAAACCGGACCGGTTTTTGGTGTTTTTTTTTTCTTTTTTTTTGTTTTTAATGGGTAAAAACGGAGTGTTAAACCATAAATTAGTACGTTGGATATATAAATATAGTTAAATTTTATATATAATTATAAAATACATATATAAATCATATATAAATTACTTATATTTAATTACATATATAAATATAGTTAAATCTGGTCCGACCACCAAATCAGTAAGACGTCCGTTTTGACGTCCGATCCGGTTCTGAAAACATTGCTTAAATGTTCGAGTTATGTGTAAATCATGGGAATGTGTAAAAAGAGTGAAGTAACGTATTCATAATTTCAATGAAAAATCATCTTAAAAGGATTTTTAATAATTAGATTTGTTTTAGATTTTTGGGTTTAACATTTGTGTTAATCATGTCGACAATATTGGTTATATTGACCGAAATTAATATTTCGTTTAGATTTTTTATGGGCTTGTTTGACAGCATCTGAATCAGTCTCCTAATGGTTCAAATGTCTGAATGGTTCAACACTTAATGGTTCAGACTGTTTGTTTCGCGAGCAAATGTCTGAATGGTTCAGACATTTGCCTCAGAATGGTTAAGCATTATACTAATGCTAAATGATTAAGAGGTCTAATGCTAAATGGTTAAAACCTCTAATCTGAATTGGTCAGATATTTGCATTTGAATAGTTAAGCGATATACTAGCTCTAAATGGTTTAGACATTTTAATGGTTCAAACTTTTTATTGGTTCAGCACTTACTCATTCAAAAATTGCCGAACAACCCCTATATTGTCAAATGTATAGTTGATGTATCCTTTAAATAGAATTAATGTATTTGTTACTAGAGTTGATTATAAATAAAGTCTTATAAAAGTTGGTTTAAATCGTATCATTTTCTAGCTCACTTGCTTTTATCTTGTTGCACATGTCTTTTGTCAATTTAAGACCGGTTCGGTCAAAACCAGTTTGGATTTGAAACCAGTACTTAGAGGGGGTTTGGCCGGTTTGAAAACCGGGTTTCGACGGGTTTGATTACTAATAGATTTCAACCCTATGGTTCGGGTCGGTTCCTAATGCCAAACCAGTTTTAAAATCGGTTCGTTTTGTTATCTTGTGCACCTCCACCTATGCATACATGAAGTCTTTGATCAAGATTTTGGTGTCAAGCACACAAATTTAACATTTTGGATCATGTTTCAGACCCCAAGCTTCTTGCAATGACGACAAATGGCGAAAAACAAGCTTCACCAAAGCGCCCACACATAACCGATCAAACAGCTTCAATCAAGAGAAGAAGATTCAGGCGAATCAAAAGCGCCCCACACGCTGATTCATTCACCCACAATGATAAACACACAGATGCAACCAAACCACACCCCAAGTCTGTTTTCAACTACCTCTACCCGAACTACTGGAAAGTAGCCGTTATACTGTTCGCATACTTAGCCGCAGGCACACTTTGCTTTCATCTGACCCGAAAGCAAATCTCAGGAACCAAAACAAACAGCATACTCGATGCACTGTACTTCACCATTGTCACAATGACATCTGTCGGGTATGGAGACCTCGTCCCCAACAGCACGCTAACAATACTACTCGCGTGTCTTTTCGTGGTCTCTGGCATATTGATCGTCGGGCTGGTTTTAAGTAAAGCAGCAGAGCTTTTAGTGGAGAAACAAGAACGACTGCTCGTCAAGGCGTTAGAGTTAAACGAAACCATTGGTGAAGTAGAAATCCTGAAAAAGATCAAAACAAAGAGGGTCAGAAACAAGTGTATAATATTGCTGGTGTTGCTTTTGGTATTCATGGCTGCAGGAACAGGTCTGCTACTTTGGGTTGAAGATTTGGACTTTGTTCACGCGTTTTATTGTGTTATCGGGACACTTACAGGCCTCGGGTATATAGATAAGTGTTTTTCAACAACAGGAGGTCGCGTGTTTGCTTTGTTTTGGATATTAGCAGGTACTGTTTATGTAGCACAGTTGCTGTTTACTTTTGCTTTGCTGTATACCGAGCGAAAGCAAAGGTCGTTGGTGAAATGGGTTCTGAAGAGGAAAACAACGGTTTCTGACCTCGAGGCAGCTGATTTTGACGGTGATGGGATCGTCGTGTAAGTATAAAATCATAAATATCTAGAATTTAGTAACTTATGTTCTTGATGTGAATATGTGAATATGTGGTTAATGTAACAACCTTCTGATATGGTGTTTTTTTTTTAACTTTTTGATGTTTAAACAGTGCTGCTGAGTTCATTGTCTATAAGTTGAAAGAAATGGGGAAGATTAACCAAGATGATATCACACCTATCTTGAATGAGTTTGAAACACTTGATTTCGACAAAACGGGAACATTATCTGCTGCTGATCTTCTGTTCTCCCAGTCATCATTGCAAGCAACTGATGTTATACCTCCCAGATTATCTGTGTAAGATGATGTAAGTATCAAAATCTTGGAAATTTATGTGTATGGGAGTTAAAACATATTAATTTCTTGATGTAAAAGTAGACGCGAGGGTGTTCATGGTCTAGTACATCCGGTTCTGATAGAAAAATTTTAGGCTAAAGTGCTAAATCACTTACTACGGTATGGACGAGAAGTACTGGGTATGGTTATAGTTATGGTGTTAAACCACTTGCTATAGTTTTGGAACACTGCAACCAAAAGTGGCCAAACTGACCGGGTTGGATGGACCGGCTAGTATGGTTCACACTTACCGGTTTGAAACGATTCTTTTTCTTTTTTCTTTGTCTCAAAATTGTTTTGTTTGTATTAAACTTTTGGAAAATGATATAGATGGTCCATGGATATATAAGTATATACATATATGCATATTTTTAGTTTGCATAGTCGGTTCCAAGTTTCAAACGGTGTGAACTGTATAAATCTTAAACCGTTTGAACCAGCCGGTTTGCTTTGGTTAGACTGGTTCAGTCGGTTTCATCGGTTTATGAATTCACAAATGTAGAACAAGAACTAGCCGTAAGAAAACTGATTATTGAAAGGATTGTAGAGTTATCTACCTATTAATTGCTTCATCCAACTTAATTGTACTATCTAATCATGATTATTCAAGATTACTTTCAAAACAACTGCTTGATCAACTTCTAAGTGAAACTAAATAAGCTCAAACCCTAATTCTAGCAGGTGTTTTTGTATGACTGTTCAAGATCATAGATTATGTTAAAATTCCAATTAGAGGCTGAGAACTTAAATACGCAATCATTTTCATCTAAAATTTCAACAATCAGTCTATCACATCACCTAACCACTGATAGATTTACCTAAACAGTGATAGATTTAAGGATGAACTTCATGAACAAGCAGAATTATGAAATAACATCATATGATGAGTAATTTGAACATGAAAAACTGCATAAAGTATGTACGAGATCACAGAGATAGATATGACTTACATAGTCTATTGAGAAGAAATGATCATGAATTTTGAAGTTCTGCTGATTTCAATGACGTCATTATTAAAGAAAGCAAAAAGGAAAATAAAAATTAAAATCAATACTTTCGAATCGAAAGAAATTGAGAGAAAGAAAGAAAAGGAAAAAAAGAAAATAATTTTTTTTCTTCTTTTCTCTCCTTTAAACTCGGGAACACGACGTAAGGGTTTCATTTACTGATTCACATAAGGCCGATATGAGGTCAATGAACTCTACAAAAATCTTGAACCTAAGTTCAAATCAAATATTTCTCGAGTTGTATGCGTATAGAAAATAACAATATACTCATAGTAATAAACAACTTTTTATATTTACGTTGTTATCATTTGTAGGACCTATAACTTTAGTACATTTGATGTATCATAATTTTTTGTGATGCATGTGATGTTATAAAAGGGAATGGGTAATGGCTGGAAAGGGTATGTTTCCACCTATTAGTTCTAGTACATTTTAGCCTTTTTAACAACAATTTCTATATTTTCTAAAATAAATACACCAGAACTCACATCCGATGGGATTTGAACATCCGACCTTTTGGTTTGGATGGTAGCTATTAACGAAATAAACAAATGGGTTTTTAGTCGGAAAGGAGGAGTGGTCATACATTTAGGATAGAGTAGCATTCAAACTAATAATATTTAGGATAGAGGTCAACAATACCCACACCACATTCAATCTAATTTGACACCACCTGCAAACAAGCTTTTTTAAAACATGTAAAACAACTGTATGCAGGTCAAATGACTGTTTGAGCATAAGATGAAATAGAAATTTGCATGTTATGTCACATCTGATGCGGTGATGCCTACATGGATTTCAAATGATCGTATAAGTTTGTTGCTATACAATCATTTGACTTTTCAGTTTGCGGTGGTGTAGTTATATCACGGCCTTAGGTTATGATAATGAAGCCTATATCACTTGGATAATCCCACAACAAAACAACAGATACATTAATGATGATATATGATGAATCAAACATGATCTAAAATTTTAATTTCTGATTGTCAGGTATTAATTAATATGAACACATGTTTAGTAATATTGTGGAATTGTAATAGGTATGAGATTCCATACTTAAACCCTTAATATGCTTATGATGAAGATGCTCTTTCTGGTATGCGTGTGAAATTAGTGATAACAATAAAGAGTTTTTGAGTTGTTTTAGTGATTTATGTGTGTGCAATCAATGATAACAATCAAGAGTTTTTAAGTTGTTTTAGTGATCGAGAAAAGCAAGGGAGTTCTAACACTTAACACATAATGATCTCTAAGTTTGAACCATTATAAGACAAAAGAGATAAGATTGTGATGGTTATCGATACATAGTTTGATATCATTTTAAAACTTTATATCAGTTTAGCCAAATTCACTCACACTTAATGTAAAACATATGCAAGCACACTCAATAGCTCTTATTTTCAAAATATTTCATTGTTCGTATTTTTTAATCTCCCAACGATATAGTAAACGAACCATTACTTAATCATGTCAATAAAATGACTTTCTTCGCCTTTTCCTCCCCTTTTCATCAATTAATTATGCTCTACTTGTCACATTATCAACGACAAAGAAAAACGTAACCGCCTATGTATTCCTCAAAACTCTTAAAAATAACAAATATAAAAAGTTAATCATCATAAAACAAACACAAAACATGTTACTTAACTCCTTCGTTTGATTCTCCTCTCCTTAATTCTACTATCACGACTTCTATCAGTTTCCCTGGCCCCATACCATACCAGACTAACCCACTCCCTGACCGTGATCACCCTTCATACTAAAGTAAAAGGGCACGCATCTCGAATAAGATAAAGAGCGGGGGAGTGAGGTGGTTGGCCTATGTATGAAGGTAACTAGCGTCCACACTAGTGAGGATGGTGGAAATTAACATCATGGTGGATAGGAGAAGAAATAGAAGCATTCCAAAATTAACATGGAAAAATCATATTAGACATGACTTATTAGACTTGCACACATCTGATAACATGATTAGTGATAAGAGTTCACAGAGACAAAGGATAAAAGCTAAGGAATTCTAGGAGGGTTGGGGGTCGTATCTTAGACTTTGACTATCACATAGGTTGCCTTTAGTTTTACATGTAAATGCTAGTTTCTGTCAATTTTTTTATTGTTAGTAAGTGCTTATAGTTAGTTTAATGGTATGTTTTTCGGTATATGTGTGTCTTTACGCCAATGGGTGATTTTTAATTAATGTTTGATATATATGCTTTTCTGCTATTTTTACCTTTAAGAGAGCTAACGATAGATTTGCATATTCTTTGTTTATATGTGCTATTGTTTTTGTTTTTGTATTTGTTCTTCGTTGTGAGATAAAGGTAATATTTGTATCTATCACCATCCCCACCCCTAGACGTTACTAACGAGTGTGATTATGATAGGGTATTTTTGGTTGTTTAGTCCAACCGGTTGGATCTTCCATTGGTTGTATCAATTTAAAAAACCAAATATCTTTATAAATAATTTAAAATTTTATATATGTGTAGTAACGAAAATGAAATATTATAAAAATAAGATTTTAAAAAATCTCACTAACAATCTTAAGAGAACACATAGAGGTTATAACCCAAAAACATGATCGAAATTCACTTCAAAAGAGCATGTCTTCTATTTTGAAGGAACGTTTAGTGTTTTTGTTGTATTCATAGTGTTTTTATTGTGTTAGTAATTTCTTTTTGAGAACATACAAAGTCTTCAAAAGATAGCATCCAACTAAGCAGGCACCTTAGCTTTATACTCAAACCAAAGTAAAAATTGATTTTTCATTGAACTAATTATATTATATATTAAAATTATATATTAAAAAGGAACTTCCACTGCTACAGTGAAGTTTTCTACATTTGGATTTTGGTCACAGCATTTTTTGTTTTTTGTTTTTTGTTTTTAGCAACTTTGAGTTTTAAACATTTAATTTTAGTTTATTCAATGTCTTATTTTATTTTTTATTCAATTATACAAATTGTTGCAAGTAAATAAATTTATTAGTATACACTTTAAAAATACAACGACGAATAGTAACTTTAAAATTTTGACGTAGACGTGTGTTCTGTCATAATGGTTTAATTTTTTTTAACTTTTATTTTCGTCCATTTTGTTTAAGATCGAGTATTTTTTTTGATATTGTAAGTTATAGCGAGTGCAGTTACCATTGTCGTACAGTGGTGAATCAAACTCTTCCTCTGCTTTATTTAAAATCGAGTATTTTTTTATATCGTAGGTTATAGAAAGTGCAGGAACCGTTGGCATACACTGACGAATCGAACCAATTATGAGCGAACAACATTATTCCCGATATTGGTATTATCGAAAACGGTTTTGGTATTTGCTTATATGGTTTCAACAAACTAAACAATAATGATCAGACTCGCCCTGCGTAGCACGAGACAAAAACGGTAAAACTCCCGCCGCGTAGCGCGGGTGGGAAAACTAGTTAAATGTAAGTAGCCAATAAGTCTCAGATCAATAAGTGGGAAGAGGCACCCCATGTCTTTTCAATGTGAAGGTTATGAGTTCGAGTCTCACTTGATGCAATATGCTCCAAGTGGTCCAGAGATTTTACCACAATGAGCCTTTGGGTGGTAGGTTTCTTCTAGAATGATGAGTGGGTTGATTCACCAGCTTTGTTTGTGTTCGCGGGCGTGAGTGACCTTTCGCCAATGAGTTTACCCGGGTAACTGGGCTTATAGTCTTCATTGGTCGTTCAAAAAATAAATTAATGCATGTTAAATTGTATTAAACAAATATAATGACAAATTAAGTATATTAATGATCACTTTGCAATTTATTAATAATTGTATTGAAACCTCTTAATGGTTCGGTCATATATCAACAATGCCTTCAACACAATCATAACCATAACCATGCTCAATAAAATATCATCAATGGTCAAGTTATTAACGAGGTCTTGGGAAGGTTGGATGTAGGCAAATCTTTCCTCTACCATTATGGCTAGACAGACTGCTTCCAGGAAGATCCTTAGCTTTAAAGCAAACAAGGAACGGAAAATAAACAATTTAATGTATAATCGTCAAATAAAAGGTCATATCAAGTCAATCATGTACCATAACATAGACAACAGGCATACAATAAACATAAGCAAACATTCAACATATAGTGAGTATCAAATACACATTAGGTGACAGGAAAACACACATTGAACAAAGATATAAACTACATAGCACATATTTCCTAAGTTATCTATTTACCATATGCAACAATGAAGGAACAACAACATTATGACAATAAGCGTTCAGGTAGTGTTATGTTGTGTGGCCATAAGCAAAGACTACTAATCCTATAAGACCAACCTACAACATTAATAAACATCTTAGGCCTGACCTCTAAATTTTATTAACCTTAATCCTACGTCTCCAAATACTTCTATCCTGGACCATGTCATCAGAAAGGTGCAACGCTAACAAATCATGTCCAATCCTCTCCTCTCAAGTTAGTTTAGGTGTGCCTCTACCTCTCCTGCCTTCTATCATAAGGGTCTCAACCACTCTAACTGGTGTCGTCATATGCCTTACACTAACGTTATGTCTAAATCATCCATGATTATGATCACGCACGCGTGTATAAGGGTGATTAATACCCTTATAAGCTACTCACATCTTGCATATCATCACTAACCAATATACAATGAATGCTCTTACTTATAACCTCACGTAAGGTTTCATCTTGCTCCTATGAGTTTTCACTTGTTTTTGAATAGTTTTACATTTCAAACATACAACTTTTCTCCTAGTTATATATGTATAGAAAGTAACAAGTATAATAAATAGCTTTCTGTATTCTTATATTTAGCATGTATATCAACCTATAAGTTCTAGCACATTTCATGTATATAATTTTTTGTGATACGTGTGAGGGTTAGGCAGGTGTATGGGCAATTACATGGGAAGGCAGTGGGTTGATGTTCTAGCATTTTTAACAATAATTCTAGATTTTTAAGATAAATACTTCACCATTTGCACTCTACATAATATGTATCTAACCTTTTTATTTGTATTCTAGTTATAAAAGGAATAATGTTTTTTTATGTTTATCAATGTGGGAGGATATGTTGGGGGAAATAAAGGAGATATAAGTCAGCGGTCACGTCATAAATATATTAATAAATGATAAAAGAAGTTATTAATTATAAAATAATTTAAACATGATGGTCGATGAATTGTCACGTCATATGACAAAGCTTTTGAAAGCTTGTTACACATGATTATAATGTGTACCAAGTTTGTGATTATTATTTTCCAACAACACGAGCAACATTCAAATTAATGATAGTTAGGTTAGGGGGGAAAATATTCACATGATCCGCGATTTAATCTCAAACCACCTACAAATGATAGTTTGAAAACATGTAAAGGTGTTGTTTACAAGCTAAAAGGCTCTTTGAGCATGAGGTGAAACGAAATTTTCATGTTATGTCAAATCTGATGCCCCCTTGAATTTCAAATGATCATTTGAGTTTCTCATCGAACAATCGTTTGAGTTTGAGGGTGATGAATTTAAAATTTTGAGGGTGGTGTAGCCGTGTAGATATAAAGGTCCCTTATGTCATGATTAGAAAGCCTACATCAACTGGATAAGACTACAACAAGACGACAAATACATTAATGATGAATGAATCAAACATGATCTTTATTCTTGACGTTTGATAGTTAGACATTAATTAGTATAAAATCAATCGTTATAAGATTTCATACAATAATACCCAACCCTTAAATATGATTTTTTTTTCTTCTAGGTTTATGCTGAAGATGCCCCTTTCTTGTATGCGAGTACAATCCATAATAACAATTGATAGTTTTTGAGTTGTTTCATTTATTCATATATGTAGAGGATCTCAAACATTTAACACATAACAACCTCTAAGTTTGAACCATTGCGAGACATGAGAGGCAAGATTGTGATCGTTACCCATACATAGTCTAATATCAACTTAGAATTCCATATCCATCTAGCCAAGATCCATTTTCACTTATTGTACAAACACCAAAATAATACATAAACCCCTAACATTTAACACATAACAATCTCCTCGTTTCTAATGATTGATTTGTAGTTGCACGTTTCCAAAAGCTTCCATTGTCTGTGTTCTTTTTCTCTCCCTGCCAAATAGTAAACGAAACATTAACTAACCACTTCAACAAAACAACTTTCTCCATCGTCTCCTCCCCTCTTCATTAATCTATCACGCTCTATCTGTCCCCTTATCAACGATAGTGAAAAAGACAACCAACCGCCTATACCTTCCTTAAAATCCTTAAAAGCAACAAGTCTACAAAATTAATCACCATAAAACCAAACACAACACACGTAACTTAACTCCCTGCTATAATCCCCATCTTCGCGTTTTCACTCTCACGACCTCTCTCCGTCTCCTCATCCCATACCATACCAGACCAGGTCTGATCGACGTATGATTACCCGTCATACTCGAGTAAAACAAGTGACCCAACGACATAACTTATAGTTAATCAAATCAAGTCAACAACATTAACAAGAGTCACAAACCCACAAATTGCCGGTTAGATCCGGTAAACCCGAAGATCCACCGTCAAGATTCCACACCACTAGCCGGTGATGACATCTCAGCCGTCCATCAGCCACCGTACGCCACTCTTATTCCGCCGGTCTGACGTGGCAATTAACTGCCTTTAAAATCCGTCTTTCAAGTCCGAACACTTGCACACATACAATCACTCTCGAACCCAAAAGTTCCCCCTTTCTTATCGCCACACCATCGACCTCAATTCATCTCAAAGAATCTTCTAGTCAGCCCTAATTTATGTGAGTTTTGGTGATTTGATTCGTTTTCAGTGGTTGATTTGCAGCTGAACGATGTTTGTTTGGTTTTAATACGTGCGAATTGGAGTATTGTTGGTTAGGGTTTTGTTGTTCTTGTTACGAAGGTTAATTAAGTTGTTATGTTACGTGCGGGTGTCTTTTGGTGTGAAATTGTTGTGTTTAGGGCTTGTAATTGTGTGTTTGTGTGTTTAGATCTTGCTATTGATTGCTAAAATTCGATTTCGATACGTGTGTAATTCGGGTAAAGTGTGCATTTTTGTTTGGTTTGTTGTGTTTAGGGTTTCTGTAACTTGTGTCAGATTTCACTCCTGAGAGGTGAGTTTTTCAATGTATCAAGTGCGGGTTACTTTTTGTGTGTGGAGGTATTCATTGGGTTAAAGTTAGTGTAAGAACTGAAAGAGCAAGTTTTTATGAAATTTTTGAATTGGTTAAAGATACTGTCTTTTAGGTTTTGCAGACTTCTTTGTTGGTTGTGTGTCAGATGGTTGTGGATGATATTAGTGAATTTGTTAAAGACTTAAAGATGAGATTTTTTTGGAATTTTACTATATTTCTTTGCTGATTGGGTGTTGACTGATGATGTGATTTGAATTGATTGTTTGTAACAAAGTCCAGTTATGGGGGAGGAAGATGCGACAACTGAGGTTGTAGAGACAGTGGCAAACGGGACTGTCTTTCCGGATAAAGTAGCGAAGGATGTGAGTGAGAAAAAAGAGGAGGAAAAGGTTGCAGTTGAAGAGATGGAGGAAGATGTAAAGGTTGATGAGAATGATGAAACTAAAGAAGTTGAAGTTGACAAGGTTGATGGCGAGGTAAGCAAAGATGCTAAAGAAGAAGAGGAGGTAAAAGATACCAAGGAAGTAAAAGAAGAGAATGGAGGTGAAGAACCCAACACTGAGGCAGATGAAGCTGGTGACAAGAAAGTTCCAGATGAAGAGACTGAGAAAGGAAATGAAGAACCCAAGACTGAGGCAATGGAAGTCGATGACAAGAAAGTTACAAATGAAGAGACCGAGAAAAGTAATGAAGAATCCAAGACCGAGGCAATGGAAGTTGATGACAAGAAAGTTCCTGGTGAAGAGACTGAGAATAAGAAAACAGAACCTTCTGATTCTAAAGAGGAAGAAGAGAATAAAAAATCAGAGAATCATGAAGACGAGAATCAAGAAGATAATAAAAAAACAGAGAATCATGAAGAAGAGAACCAAGAAGAAGAGAACAAAAAAGAAGAAAATCAAGACGAAGAGAACCAAGAGGAAGAGAATCAAGAGGAAGAGATTCAAGAAGATACCCCAAAGCTAAAGGGGGCAAAAAAAGATGCAAAAAAGAAGGGCGGTGAAGGAAAAAGCAACAGCAAGACAAAGGCATCAGGAGAGAAAACAGCTAAGGAGAAAAAAGAGAAGGAGCCAGCAACACCTGCTGCTCCCACAATTGAGAGGCCTGTACGGGAACGGAAATCTGTAGAGCGGTTGGTTGCCGTCATAGACAAAGACACTACCAAGGAATTCCATATTGCAAAGGTTGTTTTCTAAATTTCAAGACTGTGTATGTCATTAATGACAGAAATCTTCCTATTTTGACTGGTTTTAATTGTTACAATGGTATGCAAATGTACAGAATCTTCCGATTTTGACATTAATTGTTATGATGGTATGCAGGGCCGTGGTGAAGCACTGAAAGATATTCCAAACGGTAAAGTCTTAAGCCGTTCCTTTTTCATATTTGATTTTCCTTTTCATTCTTGCATTTGACATCCCTGATTTGGTGTTGAAATTTCGTTTGCTTTTAAAGCAAAGTAAAAGTGTAAAAATATACTTAAAACTTAGAGGATACTCTTTGATAGATCAACGCTGAAGTTGAATTTAATAAGTACGACTCATACTATGGGGTGGAAGGTAGCTGACTTAATTTTTTTAGCTTAATAACAACTCCATTGAACCTTTTTGTACATGTGACTCAGCAGAGTTTATGGCTGTTATCTTGTATGTTTGAAAGTTTCAGTTAATCATGCTAATAGTGAGGTTAATTGGTTCATCATTTATTTTTTGGAGATTAACCTAACATAGCATGTATAATATGCGGTCAAACCTATCTTCCGCTTTTGTCTCTCTTTAAATCTCATCTTCGTGTATGGTATATTTCCCGTACCTGCCAAAAAAAAATTCAGCTTACTAAACTTTTACTGTTTACTAGTCATACATTGAATGTGTAACCTATTTGTTCTAAGTTTTTTGTGTTTGTCCTTTTTAAGGGCATTTTGACATTTAACTCATTAATGCTTTGATTAAACCATGCACTGAGAACATATCACTTTTGTGGGCTAAGGGAGTAGAAAATTAGAAAATGGACAATAATGTCAACATACATCTATGCTATATGTAACTAGGTGGATACTTAAGAAGCCTAAATTTTAAAAAGTAACATAGAGCAACCTTCCTTATATCAGAGTGCACAGATGTATTATAGTAAGAGGTGGACTGGTGGATACCGAGAAGCCAACTTTTTGAAAAATGAACACAGATCCCCCTTTCTTATATCATAATTGCCTTGTATAACTTTATTGCGGTGATTACTGACTTAAGGATTCTAGGGTTTTGCAAAGTTGTACAATCATCTTGTTGAATATTTAACCTCAGTATGGTTTCTGTTTGGGTTTTTCTTTTAAACTAGATGTTGAATACAATCATCTTATGTTTGTACAAACGGGAAGTTTGGTGATTATCATTTAAGGGAGAATGTGAATCTGCAGTTAGGATTACATAGATCTCTCTTTTTCAAGAGACATGTTAAACCTTTGAGATCATGTGCATGTTGAATTCCGGATAGTCAGAATAGAGCATTTCATCGATGTTTGTGAAAAGAAGACTTTAAACTCTGTCATCGTCTTAGTCTTACAGTCTAAAATCCTTATTTATTTTCTTGGCGTATCAAACATAAATCTGCATATGTGGTTACATCAGGCAGCCTGTAAATGCTTAATCCTTTTGGATTATCCTGTTAGTTTATACAAGTTTGTTTGTGCTTGATGTCATTTGTAGTTGTATATATTGATTTGATGTTTCTTTGTTCATTTATAAACATGAGGGGCTGGGGACTTAGTGCAGTCTATTATTCATTTAATTTTTGTTAAAAGCTTGGATGACCACAGAAAACACCCCTGTATAAAAGTGTAATCTGTGAAGCTTTTTTTATTATAATTTCAATGTGCCAATCCCTACTTGATGTGCATTTCCTGTTTTCCATCATAAGTCTAAACCTTGTATAACTTTTCAGTTGCATACAAGTTATCAAAGAGGAAGGTGAATGATGACACTCTGAAACTGCTGCATACCATTTTATTTGGAAGGAGAGGAAAGGTAATTGAACTTCAACTCATGAACGTCCAACTGTTATTATGTATTTTCTCCTCTTTGATAAAACTTGTGCTGATGCTTAAAGTTTATGATGACGAAGTAGACAACCCATATGGAGTTAAGATTAGATTTTATTGTATGTATAAGTGCCCCTTCATAGGTGGTGAGAATCATGCAGATATATTATAGTTGTTGATGGCAGTGAATCATTGATGTCTATACATAGGCTGGAACTTTGGCAGCATCCTTTATCAATATACTGCCCCTGATTTTATTTGATGTTATTGTTTACTTTGCTGGTTTACACCAAAACCCTGCTATGTTTTTTTCATCATCGGTATGCCTAATAGTGTGCCTTATGTTCAAATTGCAGGCTTTTCAGGTCAAGAGTAATATCTTGCGGTTTTCTGGCTTTGTCTGGCCTGAGAATGAGGTAATAATCATTTCATCTGTAGTAGAATGTTGATTCTGTTTTCTCAGTGGTGTTTATAAGTATGAGTAAAGTAAGGGCTAAAACTCAAAAGAAAAAGAAAGACAAGCATGCAATTGCTGAGAAAGAACAAAGGAACAACATTAAGATTACAAAACTACAGAAGTATTTAGATTGATATTCAAACTCGTGTAATTAAGATATATTAGCATATGCGTCACTGTATTGTCACAATAATATGCATGATCCATTTAAAATTAATTTGATATGGATACATGTATTGGTTGTGATACATTTATCATTATTGCTATGAGATTGAGTAGTAAGTATTTATTATCATTTCAGGAAAAGCAAAAATCAAAAATTAAGGAAAAGCTTGACAAACCTAATAAAGAGAAGCTTTTGGAGTTCTGCGATATATTTGACTTGACAGTCAGTAGAGCTAACGCAAAGAAGGTTTGTCACTTTATGGCTCTTTTTATTAATTTGCTGTCTGGACTTTTTTTTATTAAATAGCAGCTAAGGAAATTCTTTGAGAAGTTATGGTTGTGTTTAAAAACATCTACACTTTTATTTATGTGGCTTTTCTAATTTTCTACCAAATCTATCGTATCATTTTTTTGAACGTCAACCTTTTCTTGAATACTAATTTATCTGGTCCTGCGAATCAAAATTACCAATTATAGTTTGAAAAAACAAATCACACCCTGAAAGTGAATCTTTTTGAAACTTAGATGGATAAATGGTTTATATTTTTCTGTGAACATAGTGTGACATGATATGTGGTCTGCAAACAGGAAGATATTGTGGTAAAACTGATGGATTTTATGATGGCTCCTCATGCCACAACTAGTGAGTTGCTTGCAGAGAAAGAGCAGGTTTGCATTTGAGCTTTACTTCTTTCTATTTTTATAGCTTCTTTCTCATATCACATGTTATTCAGTCAAGCCAAGGTAAAAAGCGTAAGAGGCCAAGCAAGAAAAGCTCATCAACCTCCGAGGCTACACCTTCAAAAAGTTCATCTAAGGTATCTGCCTCTTGCTTATCAATACAAGTTAGTAAAATCCCAACTGAGTCAAATAAATAATTTTAGCTGACAAAAGAAACTGATCAAACGGGCGTTAAAAGTCAATTGGTCTTTTCAAAGAATTAGATTGTTATTTTCACAATATTTGTATTAGATATTTCATACTTGATGCAGAATATCTTCTTAGGCAAAAAAATGTTTTTGGGCCAAACCCGTACCGCCATATAACATGTCACCCACCCTGCTCATCTTTCCACCTCTAGTTGTAATCACATGTTGAAGGTGAAGAATGGCAGGCTATTATATATGTGGTTAATAATTTATATCATAATTTATTTGTGAAGAAGCAGAAAATAAAAAGTTCTTCTGAAGATGATAAGAAGAAGGCAGATGATACAGACAATTCAGAAGAAGAGAATGATGAAGAGGAGAAAGAGGATGAAGAAGATGAGAATGTGGATGGTACTCCTGAAAAATCAGAGGAAGAGAAATCAGAGGATGCCGCAAGTGAAGAACATGTGTCTGAACCTGAATCTGAAGAAGAAGACAGTAGTAAAAAGCGCAAAAGAGGTTCAAACAAATCTAAATCTTCTAAAAAGGAATCAGGTGTGAAACCTAAAGAGAAGAAAGTGGTTACTACACCTAAAAAGACTAGCTCGGCTCAAAAGAAAACACCAGTTGTATCATCTAAAAGTGGTTCTAATACCAAGGATAAAAGTGATTCTGATCCAAAGACTTTCTCAAGAAAGAACAAAAAGAAAGATGCAAAGGAAGAGAAACATGTAACTCCAAAGAAAGCTGCTCCAAAAGAGAAAACTGGTACAACTTGTTTTTTTCTTAGAGTAATATTTAGAGGTGGCAAAAGGTTGGGTCAAAATGGGGGTTTCTAGTAGTGTTGCGCTGACTTGGAAGCACGTTTTTTGTTTTTTTGTTCTTTTTGAATTCATATAGATATAATGCATACACAGGCCAACCAAGTATCAATTTGGTTTTGTTTATGCTGATTCTAGAGAGAGAAAAACTTGTCGGAGTACTTTAAAATTACAAAATGCTCATGAATTTACAGATTTGCCACATTTACAGTTCTAAAATGACTTGTTAGTAAGCATTTTCATCATTTTTGGCGAGTATGTTGCTTGAATATGAATCAAATTGATACCTAGGTGACCTTGGTGATAAGTTTTGAACACTTACAGGTGTTCGTGGTGAAAACTTTTAAATTATTGGGTGCCTATGTATACATTATCCCTTTTAGAAATAACTAATGTGTCAAATGTTGTTGCAGAGAACTTTATTATCAAAATACTATCTTATTTTATTTGAATAGATCAGATAAGCATGTTTTATGCATTTTGAAACCTTTTAAGCGACTTTCAACCTGTGCCCCTGTTGTCAATAGCGGCTATAGCGACCGCTATAGCGCGCAGAGTTGGTTTTGAGCTAACTTCCATGATAGCGACTACATAGCGGTATTTTTTATTTTTTTTTATTTTTTTTTATTTTTTATTTGGTAAATATGAGATTTAGAATGATTGGTAATCAAGTATTTTAGCTATTTTGGGGGTCTTTGTTTAGATTTCCTACTACCTTATACCTAAACATGCTTATCTATTGAATGTAAAACAATCTTACATATTATTCTACTTAATCGCTAAACACGAAATAGCGGTCGCTATTTACCGCTATTCGCTACGTAGCATATAGGTGGCTGGCTTGTCGCTATTTACCGCTATTCGCTATTGACAACTATGACCTGTGCACCCATTTCCATTGTAGCTTAAAAATTGCCACCTGTAATTTGATTTTTTTTTTACCTTCTGGTTGATTTACAGTTCTATTTGGGTTGTTCTGTTTGCTTAATCCTAAAAGAATTTATTACTAATCTATTTATTCTGATAAATATTTTTCTATAAAAGGTAAAAAGACATTAAAAGAGAAAGAGAAGCCGAAATCAGAAAAACACAAGATTAGTGATGATGATCTTAGAACTGCAATATGTGAGATCCTTAAAGAAGTTGACTTCAATACGGTAAGAATCTTTATAAATTAGTTTCAAATTGTCGCATGGAAAACATGACTGATCTCTTAAATCTTGTCCATGACATCTATGATTTGTCAGTTTCCACAATTTTTGGGTGCGATACAATTACCAAATCACACTTTGATAAAGCATATGGCTGGTCTTCCTTCCATTTCATGTAGTTTCATTGGATACATATAAAATCTAGCATTGATTCTTTCTTTTTAATACTTTCACATCAAAATACCGCATGCCCTCTTTGTTATATATAGTTATTATGGTCTTATTAGTATATGGCCCCTAGGCACATGTTAGTTTCCTCCAGGGTTTCTGGTTTCTTTCTATATATTGAGGGTTCCCCTCCGTCGCAGCATTCAGTGATATTCAGTTAAATATTATTATCAAGCCCGTTTGTTTTACACTTTGGAACATTACTCACCTACCTTGCATTACTGATCTATTCTGTGTTTTGCAGGCAACCTTTACCGATATCCTCAAACAACTTGGTAAGCATCCTGCAGTCCTCTTTACTTCTTAGTAGAGGGAGAAATTAAGCTCCGTCTGGTAAATTTAGAAAATAAACTTAGAAAATAAACTAGCTTAAAAGGAAACTTGCAAACTTAGACCTACGAATGGTCGGTATAGGTTTTGGCTTATTTCAATCAGGCCTAACTGGTAAATGTAGAAAATAAACTAGCTTAAAAGGAAACTTGCAAAAAATACTTGAAGTGTATTGAACATTCTAATTCATTAAAATTTAGAAAACAAACTAGCTAGTCATTACCGCTGGCTTCACTTGAGTTTATAACATACTTCTTTAATTTATTGTTTCAGCCAAGCGATTCAATACAGATCTGACATCAAGAAAGGCATCCATAAAGTTCATGATCCAGGAAGAGCTGACTAAGCTAGCCGATGAAGCAGACGATGAGGATGAAGAGGAACCCGAGAAGACCGGAAAACAAGCATCCTCGCAAGGGGTCAAGGCCTGAGCATCTTGCACAATAAAGGCAAAAATAGATTGACCATTTCATGAAAGTTTTTGATTTGTTGTTGCTTTTGGTGTAAGCATGTAACTTGATGTTAGTTATTGCATTAGGGTTTCCACTGTAGATGTAGAAGAAAAAGAAGTAGAAGTACAGTGGCAATGCTGCTAGTTATTTGCATAATACACGAGTATAAATTATAGGGAAATTTGTCTGTAGTTCTAATAATTGATGACCCGTTCTTGGTTTTTATATCTAGACTTGAATGACCGTATTGTCAGTATATGTCGAGTGCTTTTCATACAGGGCTGTTAATTTCTGATCTGAAGATGTATGTATTAACGAGTTTTTGTTTTCAGTAAAAAGGTATTCCTGGTGATGATGGTTTCTTGGGGACTCGGGTTCAGACATCCAAGGTTCGCTTGTTGCTTATCGGCTTCATTAAATTCAGTTGACGGAGTTTGATAAGGCAAATCTGGAGAGATTTGTATGTAGTCATACTATTTTTTTGGAAGGAGAAAATTTATGTTTATAGCAGAGTAGTTTACAAAGAAAATTATAATCATTCTTTTCAGTTTTCCATGTAGTCAATAAACCTTAGTTGTTAAATAATTGATGCATAAAATAAAATTTCTTATCAAAATATATTTTAGAGTTAGTTATCGTTGGTGTAGTAATAGTTTTGAGTACTAAGCAAAAAAGCAACTGATTTAGGTACCAGCTTACAGTTTTGTAATTCGTTTGAAGCTTACAATTTTGTAATTCGTTTGGATATTTCGTTAATTTTTTTGTTAAATAGGATGAAATGTAAGTATCCAAACTAAAAGTTAAGCTTAATGCTCAAACGTGTTATAAAATTGAAAGTTTTTGTTATTTTTTTGCTTAGTACTAAAATTTGTCACTTTGTCCGACCACAGTGACCATCTTTGCAATCAACTCTATGTTTCCGTTAAATCAAATAGACCTTAAATGTTTACGTATTGACAATGATCTATGCTTGAGTTCACATATTTCAGGTTATTGACTCAGATCCTACTCAAATGTCATAATCCTTTTTCACATGTCATAACTCATATCAAAGACTAATGATACATTCATGAAAAAATCAGTCTATCAATTTAAGGGATCAAAATGCATTGAAAAAGTAAAATAGTCAGTTTAATCCAACCCTAACAACACCTAATGAATTAGCGGACATCTTTAAAACAAACAGTGCCATAGAGACTAGATCTATAAAATCACAACTCAAGACGATATCCGTAATTTGACCCAAACCAACGAGAACATAAATGTAAGCAACTATTTTTCCACATTATTGTTAATAGAACTTCATGTTTACTTACTCCAAGCCCAATTAGTTTATTTTCTCCCTTAGCAAATCTAGTCCATCGGCACCTTTTAAGTTCAGTTATCAACGCCTAGCATAATCAACAGTAAGGTCATATCCTACGATCAAGACTAAGAGATCTTATGTCAATAGCACGATTAAGATTGAAACCTTAACTAGCCTCAAAAATGAACAATGCTTAAGCACACAACCTACACCCATCCGTCAAGGTAAGTACTAAGCCCTGAGAGTTGGTTGTAGGTCCAAGAAGCTGCTTCCGCAACAAAGAAGGTCACAGTCTGCCAACCGACTAGCAGTCAGACTGAGAATACCCTCTTTAAGGGCCTTCCATGGGCGTCAAAAAGTCAACTTAACGGCAGTACTACAAGGGCAATCCAACTGTTAATTATGATCAATTAAGATCATCTAAGCTAAAGACTAGTGCCAAAGAGCAGCATGTAAGGATCATGTCTTACAATAAGAAGGAACAAGCTAGTGTCCAAATTGATCCAGATCTTGATAATAATGTCACAATCTTTATCTAGTTTCAACACAGGATATCATTAGTAGACAGCTCATGTCACTTATAGAAGTGTTATTAGTTTGGACAGTTTTACACTCGGATCCAAACATATGCAGTTAAGGATATATGGCCATCACAATCTAACATCTACATTTATATTAAATTAGTCTACAACAGACAAGTTAAACCCAACAGTCATTAATCATCTATATATATACATGCAGGTTGACCAAATGTACAACTTGAGGTTCCAATGTAGAACATCTATTGATTCAACTGGTCAGCTCAGCCTAGTCAGCTACTCTCTAACGAGCCACAGTCGCCAATCATGTCGGCACCATACATAAGATACATATACAGAAAAATGATGAAAAAAATACAACAAAAAACGACAACGAAAAAGGAGGTTAATCCTCCAAACATGGTGCAAAAATCCTAATACATCTCACATTCAAACAGAGGAGTAAAGTCTAGGTTAATCAACACAGGTACATCAGCCACAACATAGTTTCAAGTATATGATAATTTCAAACAAACTCTAATATTAATAAGTAGGTCTGGATTATCATCATCGTCATCTAAATCTGCAGCTCAAACCCCAGGTCTCTTTCGCATCTTGTGAGCATAGCTCTGAACAGCTTCCATTCCCTATCAAGCCTACCGATGCAGAAAGATTATCAAAAGCAGCATAAAAAATAGAGTTGTTTACTATGTGATAACATCTTATCAATGTATCAAATAAAACCGAGATAACACATGTTGGGCTAAAAGTAACTGAAGGACTCATGCATAAAAGCTTCAAGCCTTCAACTAATCACTTCCAAACTAGTGTTCTAAGAGAATTGATGATAAACAAGCTTTAATATTGCACTATACGATTTAGTGACATTTTCTAATCACCAAAGATGATCCATTTTACTGAACAAACAACACAATATCATTCTCAACAAAGATGCAGACTAAATTCTGTGCTTGCCCTCACATGGATAAGAGAGAAACTCTACAAGCTTCAGCAGAAATGTTTCATTCTGAAAAGAAAATGCAACTTTCATGCAAATTCACAAAAGTGCTAACAAGCACTCAAGCAGGACCCTAAAAGATCACCAATCATGTTTAACAACTTTCAGTTTCCTTGCACTGAAATCCATTAGATTGAAAGGAGACCCAAACCCTTGGTTTAAATCAAAAGCATGCAAAATTTCAAATGAAAGGTTCTTAAGTGCTCAGGCCAATAACCAAATAACATTAATTTTTGGGAGGGATGTAAAAGTAGTGCAGAAAACAACTTATTACGACATATGTAATAACTATTGTTTTTTACGAACATGTGAAGGCTCAAACTAATAATTTTAAGCTGGTGCAAGTACAACAAGATTGGAACCATACGAGCCGCTTCCCTACTTCAATGGACGCTCATAACATGCAAAGGAACAGAAATTAAAATCCAAAAAAACAAAAAAAAACATGTAAGTACCTTAATATACATACACAAGCCAACTCAAAAAGTGAGCATAGAAGAAACTATTCACTATGTAGAGAAAAGATAATATAGAAGGATAATGTGTGAGGAGGTCATTCATGTATTGACAGTCAGTGTTTATAGCAAATCTGGCCAAAACACGCATGGGCAAATATGCTCTTGAAATTTTTGAAAAGCCAATAACACCATTATATCAAGCTATCAATAAGCAAAGCTTCAATATCATTTTACAATCTTTCGGTATGGTTTTAACTGGATTTGGTATTAAACGGAACTGGATACATAGTGGGTTGACCTATATGGTATCGGTAGCCTTAGTGACAAGTTGAATATATTCACAGTTCCACACAAATTATCCCAAAAGCAAACACGGAAGTTTCAAAACATATCAGCAGGTTTATAATATTAGCAGGTAAAGTACAGATTTGGTATCTTACCTTTAACCACATTCATCAACTTGATAAACAGTTCAGAGAGAAACCACCTGAGCGCAACAAAACCACAATAAAGAAAGCTTGAGTTTCACAGATTTCTGGATGTGATTCCTTACAACATTAAGCACCACCAAATACAGTCATTCGGCAGTTACACGCCGCCTTTTCCCATAGTCAGCATCCCTAGATCTAGACCTATGTTCGTCCTCTTGAGCCAATCTTGATTTTCCATGGGCCCGCGAGGACCGCCCACGCTCCCACTCATCATCATACTCTGGTTCAACCTCCCTGTACCTGTGATGATCAGCATATCTGTCCCTTTCATCCCTATGGCGGTCCCTACCACGGTCACGGTCACGTGAACGTTCACGATCCCGGTCCCTATCTCTGTCACGAGATCGTTCACGATCCCGATCCCTATCTCGGTCACGTGATCGCTCACGGTCCCTCTCCTCTCGGTGCCTTCTGTCAGGCCACTCGTCTTCATGACCCACATCTTTTTCTCTTGGTAAGTCTCTTTCATACCCAGGTTCACGGTCTCTATCGTCTCTAAGTCTTCTGTCTGATGTACCAGACCAATCTCTATCTTTTTCTTTTGCTTGATTATGCCATGTTCCTCTATCATGGCTACCTTCGCCATATTGTTGATCAGATGCAGCTTCTTCACCATAACTGGACTCACCTACTCTACCACCATGCTCATCACCAGTCCAGCCAGGCATATTAGGGTCTGACCACATACCCATGTTGGCCCCATCCACACCACCCGTTGGCATCATACCCATTCCATTCATGGGCATCCCTCTCCCGAAGAACGCAGGGTTAACATGGGGTGCTAACCCCGGTACAACAGGTGGGAAAGACGGTAACATGCCTGAAAACGGAGGTGTCGGGCCCCCAGGGAAACCTCCATAGCTTCCCATTCGGCCCATCGGGCCTCCAAACGAAGGATCAAACCCTTGACCCATCATCGATTGAGGATGCAACATAGGCGGTGGTCCAAACCCATTTCCACCATTCCCCATCATCCCACGCCCACCCATCCCACCACCTCTACCCGGCCCCCGGCCCCCCATACCTTGTGCATTACCTCTACCCCAATTCCCTCTACCATACCCTCTGTTGTTATCACCACCACCTTGAAAGTTGCCGCCAGCGGGCATATTGTTGCCGCCTGTCTTACCAGGAAGATCTCCAGGCCCCCTCTTCGCTTGACCCGCAGAAGCCTGAGCCATCTGTTGGTTCCTATTCACCTGTGCTTCTCCCATCCTTTTAACACTATATGGCGAAGCAAACGCAACAACACACGGACGCCCGTTGAAAACATGCCCGTTCATACCCTCTTTACAAGCTGTGGCAGCCGAAGGATCGTAAAACTCAACCTGACAATACCCTTTCGATTTCCCACTAGCTTTCTCATCAAAGAACTTCACCTCCTTCACATGACCATACTTGCAGAGCTCAGACTCAAGCTCCGCATCAGTCGTCCACCAATGCAAATCTCCCACAAACAGAATCGTCCCCCCACCGCCTCCACCGCCACCACCACCATAACCACCACCTCCACCACCAGCCAAGTTCATCCCACCACCACCACCGCCACCATTACCATAAACATTCCCTCCAGAACCATTAACATTCCCACCACCTATACCATCACCACCAGCATTACCTACACTCACCACATGATGCTGCTGCTGTTGTCCCATCCCCTGTCCCATCCCTACGTTCAACGCGCTGTTATCGTTAACCGATATACGTGTTTCTACCTCGCCTACTTTACCCAATGACTGCCCTAACTCACCTCTAACTTCACCAACACCACCACCACCCACCGGACCACCAGACCCCCTCCCTGCAACCTCATCTACTCCTACCCCATGATTCGATTTCGCCTCTACTCCACTAGAACCACCATCATTACCCTCAAACTTCCCATCACCACCACCACCACTACCACCACCGGCGGGAGCATCATCCACCACCTGAGAAACTGTCTCCACCTTCTTCTCACCTTCCTCCACATTCTTAACCCCTAAATCCTCATTCTTCCTAAGCGACTGAAGAAACCCCTCACCAACATTCACATCATTATAAAGATCCTCATAATCATCATCATCTTCCCCAAGAAACCCCTCATCAACGACGGCGGATATGGCTTCGTTCCCGTGAAACTGATCACTCGGATCTCCGCCACCGTGGCCCTCGTTCGGATCCATATCCCCAATTCCTAATTTCTAGGGTTTTTTAGGGTTTCAACAGATTTGTGGTGTGAATGAAGTGATCATGAATGAAATTGAAAGAAGATGATAGTGAATTGAAGTTAGATTTGAGAGATGAGATTGTAGGAAGAAGAAGATGATACCAGAAACTACAAGAATTTGAGCATGGGTTTGCGTGAGAGTATGGATCGATTGAAAGTTTGATAGAAAAACCCTAGTTCTTTTATTTATGATTTTTTTTAATGTAAGTTTATTGCCTCTGGAACTTGATGGAAAACTATCAAACATACTATTATCTTTCTTTGAATAAAATTTTAATTTTATTATGAGAGGTTTAAGCATTTTATATGTTAGAAAAATATGTCTATAAAACTCACATATTAAAATTCTAGAAATTAAGCGTACTCACATATTAAAATTCTAGAAATTAAGCGTACTCAACATATATTAAATTGTTAAACATGTAAAATAGACATATGAAGTTGTGGCGGCTAATTCTGCTGATTGAAACATAGATGCAATCAATTGTCTCAGTTTCATGATATCAGCACGTTGTTAAACAAGTGTATTTCTTTTAAAAGTTGTATTACATAAAAAGTATAATAATTATTTACAAATGTATTTATTGTGTAAATATGATGTTATATATACTTGTAAAAGGTAATGTCAGTGTGTGAGAGTAAAGTTATTGTTCATTTTGTACAATCGTTGATGCAACCGTTACAATCCTTTTATGTGATAGGCGGGTTTACACGAGTGGGTTAACGCATGTGTTTTTCTGCTCTTGCTATCGTTTCTTTTACTAATGTCAACATGTTCGGTTCCCTAATTTTGTTGCAATTCTTTTGCTACTTGAATCCTAAAAATTGATTTCATTGGCTAATTATGTCACACCTCAAATTCAGGATACCCCGGGCGTGTGGACAAGCTCGGTTGGTATCATATATTGGGTCCCAATTCTTTTTATTTAAAACGTCATCAGTGTTTATGAAATCATCGAAAGTCTATTGAATATGCTTTGTAAATCATCAACACTTTCAATTGATTCCCAAAAAGATTCCGTATCTCAAAATTTGAGGTGATTACTTCTATTGATCTATCAAATAATCAAATACTCACACATGGTGTTGCAACGGTAAGGGTTAAATTCAAATAAAACAAGGATGTATGAAATCCTCAAAAATTTACAAACATTAGACATTGAAATGAGATGCATAACATAATAAAACCACAAATTCTGTCATTTAAAACCCTAAATTCAGGCATGTATTCTCATTCTTGTTGGGTGTTCCTATGGTGAAAGGTAATTATAAAATATTTTTAATAAGTAAACAGGCAAATAATTTACCTATAAACAATTTAAAAATAAAATGTCAGCATAAAGCTGGTGAATCATGTTACCGGACATTTTATAACAACAAAACAACATGATTAATATAAAAATCATTAAGACAACTTATTTTATGGTTGTCCATTTGTTAACAAAGTCCATGACAGGTAGCTGATATACACCGAATTCACCTAGTTCATATACGTTTAAATTATTTCAACCGTATTATAACATAACAAACAATTACCCATCAATGTTTTATGCACATTGACATATCATGCAAATGAAGTTTAGAACACACATTCACATTAACATTCGGGCTAGAATCATGGCTTACAGTTCTTTAAACCTTGACAACACTTCCACGTATCCACCTAGAGCCTAACGTGATATTACACTAGCTTAAATAGGTATAATGGGGGTACTTGGGGTGACAAGTGTAAAGAAGATAAACTTTATGCATCATTTTTCACCTGCCGAAATGCAGCCATTTATAGGTTGGTCAGACTCATCATCGTGAACCGTTACTCAGGGTAGTTGCAGCCCATGATGCAACCTTCGCGGTTGAGAATATTCTCGGCCAATCATATTTTGACATGGTCGATACGTGTCACTTTCAGAGCCTCATCATGAGATGTGTGTTACTCCAGTATAACACGTATCACCCTTTCGATCCTCGTCAGCATGCCACATGTCAACCCGTGAGGGTTTTGCTTGGTGAACACGTAAAGGACCGTTACAAGGTAACATAGCGGATCGTCATGCTACCTGGTCGTGGTTCGTGACCAGGCCTGAAACCCTAATTCTTTTAAAATTCATTTCTAACCCTGAATTTTCCAATCTTTACTATCACATGTGCGTAATCTTCAAGGTGTTATAAATAAGTTTAAGACGGGGATTGTGAAGTTGATGAAGATAATTTTAAGGTTATTGATTTGAAGCATGATGAAGCAGATAAGATGATTTCATCTACTAATAAGTTGAATACAAAGATGGTGCAACATAACAGGGTTGACGATTTGGAGCAACAAGAGGAAATATCTTTCAGAAAAGGGGTTACCACCCTTATAACTTTGTCTTTGATCAGTCTCATTCTCCGACCCAAGTTGTGTAAACATTACCCTAACTTTACCTTTAATCGTGCTTTAAAGCTTTTATTTTTTATATAAGTTGATGAAAGAGATGAAAATTACAATGGATTTTTAAATACATTGAATTACAGTGGGTTTTTTTTAGAATTTTTTTAATACATGGATTTGATATTAAATTCATGGGTTGTGTAAATAAAAAGTTACTCTCTATCTTTTTTACAATTATAAATACTTTACCAAATATTTGATAGTAGTAAAAGTTTCAACTTCCAACTATTAGCCAACAAATGGTTTTGGTAAAAGACTAGCAAGGATGCGAACCAGACCTGTAACAAAATGAAGGTCGTGTTGTTGAGGAACCCATTGCATAGATGCATCCATCCATTGAGTAATTATGCATGGTATAACTGGGCTCATGATGACCACTAAGGGTGATTCAGAAGAACCTATTTTCTTGTAATTTATTGTTTGATCAGGAGGAGATCGTGTAATCATACTCTCTTTGATAAATTTAAAACTTGCATGTGTACGAAGAGAACTAACATATTTGTGAGGATACGTATGTTACCCATAACCCATGTGACATGAGCTTAAAATGTCATGGCTTTAAAGAACTTTTCCATCATGGTATAATGTGTAGTTTAATAATGACTATTTTTATAGACAACTGGTAAATATAACATAAACATATGAATAACATATTTAATTCACGTTTTATAATTTATATTTATGATTATATTCATTTATTATAATTTGTACATCTGGGTGTAGTAATTAATCTAAAAGTTTTAAAAAATTACGGGCTTGACATGTGTCATTCTATTGTTTTAAGGTGGATGATATTTTGGTCATTGTGTCAGATTTAAGTCCATGGTGTCAAATACTTTTCATAATTTGTTATATGTACTCATCATTGTATTTTATGTTTTAGATCATTTCGTGTTATTTTTGTTGTTGTTTTTTATATATTATATCGATAGGTTGTTATCTTATCATTTTGTACTACAACTAGAGGTACACAATAATGTTATTTTACCAATGTGTTTTTCAAAAATCGTTGTGTCTAGGATAACACAATTACGAGCAAACAACACAATGGGACATTTTATTAGCGTGTTTAACGTTTTATACATTTTGTGTTATTTTTTTATTAATTAGTTGTTAATTTATCATTGTATTTTACATGTTAGAATTATACAAAAAGCGTTATTTCACCATAATTTATATAGAACTTATTATTTTAGAGAATTATAATAGTGTTAAAAAATACAATAACTAACAAAAATGCACAATGAACCACACTAAAGACGTAGTGATGAGAAAATTTTATATGAGCTAAAAAACGTATAAAAATTCTATCTTTTCATATAACGATACCATAATTGTTTTTTAGAAAGTAATTCTTATAAAAAATTAATGACGTATAAAAAAGTTATGAATGTTTAAAAAAATAAAAAGAATTTGTAAAAAGTCAACAAAAATGATAATGTTTAAAGTTATCCATCTAACAAACTCTTCCGTTACAAATTGACAATTTCTTATATATTTAATACATATTATATAAGTTAGCAAGGTACATATTACTATATCTTATTTATAAAGGTCGGTGGGTATAGAATGTTCCACACGATTTTAAGTTGATATATAATACTTGCGTTTCAATCTTAAAAGAAAAATGGGCATTGGCTTGGCGGTAAGTAACTCTTTAACTTATATTAGTGGCTCAAGTTCGGAACTTGGGCAGCCTATCTTTTTCAATGTTATTTTTGTACCCTGTGTTTTTCTTTTTGCATATTTTTGTGTTATTATTTTTTATCTACACTTTGAGTATAACTTATTTTAAATCTTAACTATGCGTTTCGACTGACGCACTACCTGACTTCCTGTTTAGAGGATGACATTTTGTTTTTTCTTTAGCAATTTTGGTTTTTTTACAAGTTTTGTTTCTTACGTTTCGTTTTAAATCTTAGTTAGAGAGGAAAATACGCTGCAACGCGCGGGGTTAAAAACTAGTTTTACTTGTTTAATAAAAATTGAAATTTAAATCGTAAAACTACGGTTTACCTTGTTAACTCCAATGCTAAATTCAAGTCATCACTATTTTAGTTAGAGCCATGTAATCAACAGTT
This sequence comes from Flaveria ramosissima, assembly GCA_025215565.1. Classification (NCBI taxonomy): domain Eukaryota; kingdom Viridiplantae; phylum Streptophyta; class Magnoliopsida; order Asterales; family Asteraceae; genus Flaveria; species Flaveria ramosissima. Next base: position 62,168,412 of record CM046030.1, read on the forward strand.
TACCTAAAGTAATTGATTCGTATCGTTAAATAAGATTTCAGCAGTGTATGAATCCAGCTTCCGCTTAAAAAAAACACAAAATAAAAAAAAACATAAAATAGTTATCCATCATTTCACCATGGACCCATCATCATCTAAAGATTCACATTTTGAATTCACATTCGCGCTTCACTCGCCCCATCACCACCAAACCACCAGTCATCTCGTCGGCGATCCGGTTAACCACCGGTTAACATGACGACGTTGGAGAATCTCTTCGTTCAAATCTTCGATCGCAAAAACTGGATCATCGACCAACTGCAGCAGCAAGCCGATTCCTACACTCAACAACTCGCCTCCAGACTCCTCATCGATGGAATCACACCGCCTCCGTGGCTCCTCAGCCCTAATTCCCACCCTCGCGCTTCAGATCCCAACGGTACGAACACAATGCTTGAAGTTTGGAGATTATGTAGATGCTGTTGTTGATTGATTAGGTTTTGCGCTTTTGCTTGCTCGTTTCTGTTTTTTTGTTACGTTGTGTTAGTGACGTGCGTTTGGTTGTTGTGTTGTTAAGTTTCGTAGAAGGAACGGTTAGAGGCTGTTGAGTCGGTTAGAGACGGAGTGTGTTTGGTTCATTTTACAAATCTACCTCTTAATGGTTCTTAAGTTGTGGTCGGAACTTTTAGTGGCTCAAGTGAGGTGTGAAGTTCCAGAAGGAACGGTTAGAGGCTGTTTGGTAGCCTCCTAATGATTAGAGATTTAGAGGATAATCTGAGTAGAGTAGAGTAGAGTGTGTTTGGTTCACTTAAAAAACCAAGTTAATACGAGCTCTATGATTCATGGAGCCTCTTAAGTATATTTTGAAACACGATGAGTGGTTAAGAGACTATTTCTTGTTTGGTCGGGGCTTTTAGTGGCATAGCACCAGGTTGTCAAACATGCCCTTAGTATAATAGTATGTACTTAGTTTTATCCTGTGAGGTGGGAAGTTTTGGAAATGGAGATTTTGTTACTTGAAGTGTTTGTGTTACATAGATATGTTAAGTTGTTAACTTGTCATTTATCATGTAAAATGTGTGAAGGAGCAGATAATTGCTCACAGATGTTATTGATGTGGATGTTAAGACGGTGTTTTAAGTTCTTATAGGGTCTTTCTGGGGTCAAAGTGGGTTGCTGGAAGGCTGTGGGAGTTCAGTTAGCTATAATGCTGCCATTCAGGCGCTATCGCTACATGTTTCATTTTTTAAAAGTAAAGATGAACTATTTATGGTGTTGTTTTGATTATTATAAGTAACAAGATATATTGTGAAAGTAGACATCCAACTGACCAGTCAGTCAGTCACCACTGAGAAAAAGTAGAATTAATTTGATCAATTGCTAGAGAGTATGGATCCTGGAGTTAAGAACGTGGTAGGAATTAATGAATTATTACACTTAGTATCATAGAGTTTTATAGACCATCTGACTGTCTGAGATTAAGAGTGCTGCTATCCAATTGTTAATGATATGTAGAATAGTGTTTTATGATGCTTAATCTGTAAACCATTGCTCTTTTGCAGAGTTGGAGAAAGAAGAAATTATCTCTAAGCTCTTACTTCGACCTCCACGTGATTCCACTCGATTCTCAACTGGTGGTCACTCTATGTATTACCGGCCTAGTGTTAAGGAGGGAAGCATTAATAAACGGTTATCCACTGCAATGTGCATAGAAACCCATGCTCCTAACAAAGCTATCAATTTAAGCAATGAACCCATTTTGCCACTTGAGTGTCAAAATAATGACATAGTAGGTAGATTAGATAATGTTCCTGAGCTAGATGACAATGCTAAATCTCCTCAGAATGAGATGGATGCTAGAATAACAAGCATTTATGCTGATCCAGATATGTCGCTTGCAAGAATTCAGAGATCCAAGTCTAGGCAAAAAGCTCGGGAGCTCCGAACTAATGGGAAAACTACTGCCAAAAAAAGCTTGAGCAATGAAAATAGAACCCGTATTTCTTTTGGTGGAGACTCAAAATCCAAAAAGAATTTCAATCAAGTTATTGAAGATAAGTGTCCTTTAGATATGAGTCAATGGAATAATATGAGTGGTGCAACTTCCATGGCAGAAGAAGGAAATGGTGAAAAGGGAAATGATACAACCAGCCATAGTCATAGACTTGCAAAATCCAGTAGCTCTCATGAAATACCAAGTTTAAAGAACGAGCATAACAAGATTGGGGCATCTTCAGGTAAGGAAGAATTAGATGGTATCATAGTGGAGCCAGCAGGTGATTCATTGCAGCAATCTTGTCATGCTAATGGTGTTATGGAAGGGGTCAATCTTCCTGATGTCTATTTGGGAAATTATGCAGGCAAAAAATCAATATCCGGGAAGACAAGGGGTACACAAAGCCAAAATAATCTTTTTTGTGGTAGAATTACAAGGTCTAGAAGTTCAAGCCAACAAACTAGTGGAATAAACCACTCTTCAAACTTGGGTAAATCTGGTTCTTGCAATCCAAAAGGTGGAGGTGCACGTTCTCATTCTGTTGGTGATTTAATCTCCAACAAGTTATCAGAGGCAGTCGTAATTTCTCAGGTACCTAGTGATATGAATTTGGAGACACAAGTTATTCGTAGCCATGAAGGTGTATTAAAGCCAGTCATTTCCTGGTATATTGATAAAAAAGAATCTTCACTTGGTGCTACCCACCAAGAAAATGCAGAAATTGTTGTAGGAAATGGGCCGATAGATCAGCCAGTTGCAATGCAACCTGTAAATTCTGGAGTTAAGCTGGACGAGGGCACCTTATGCATGGAATCAGAAGGTTTAGCCTTAAGTAAATCTTCCGACAGTTGTATGAATGTTAAACCAAAGCAATTGAACTTTGATGAAACTGAGGAATGTGATTTAAATGAAATCTTTTCAATTTCCAAGAAAAGAAAATTGGATGGATTGGCAGGAAAAGAATGCTATCCTTCAAAGGAGTCTGCATCATCAATAGATCATAAATCGAGTTGCAATTTCTTTGAGCAGCAATTACCTAAGGCAGATGTAATGTCAAGCAGCCCAGAAACCACAAAGGCACGTGGCAATAACAACATTGACGAGATTGCAAAAGATGAGATGAAGAATACTGGTTTGGACATGAATGATAACCCAGTGGTGGAGGATGTTGAGCACAACTCTAAGTTTTCCTCAAATGATGATACTGATATAACCTGTGAGCCAAATTTATCTCCCAAAGAAGTCGATAATAAACTTGATGAAGAAATGCATCCTGAAAAATCTCATTTGAATGAAGATCAAGCATCCTCATTACATCTGCAAACCAAAGAGGTAACTTTTAATGTGGTAGTTTCCTTTATAAATACAACGAATCAGTTCAATAAAGCAACCCATTTATTTTTCTTACATGTTTTAGCTGTATTAATCTGCTAAAATGTACACTGATATTCGGTGGGAGACCATGAATAGGCTTCTCCAGCTACTTGACATTTGCAGCTTAAAACAATATATGATTTGAATTAATGTTGTTCACGTCACTTTTGGTTTTAGTTATCAAGCTTATGTGATACAGGCTTAAATGTTGCAACTCTACTTGTATTATCAAATTGTTTATGTGGTATTTTTATTTTATGATAGGATGATCTTGGCCATAAAGGCAAGGGAAGTGCAGCTGGCGTTTGTATATCTGTATCCAACAATAACTCATCATTTCCTTCAAGTTTAACCAAACAAGGAAACAATGCTTTTGAAGATTGCTTGGATAAGGAAGTCAAAAAACCAGAGGCTGATCTTGATTCTTCAGAATCCAAGCAACTTGAAGTGGGGACAAATGCCAGGCTTTCCGATATGAAACTGAGTTCTGCTAAGGTTAATGCATGGCCTTTGAATCCACAGAAAAATGTTGAGGACCAACCAAATTGCTTTTCAGATTCCCGAAACTCTAGGGTACATATTCAAAGAGATGCAATTCATTGTGATCTGGAGCGCCCTGAGAATGCTTTAAATTTGTTAAACGAATCTGCATCTATACTTTCATCAGAAAAGATGCATTGCACCCAATCAGATGACATGCAGAGCTGTGATAAGAGAGTTGATGATGTGATGATCTGTGATCTGTCAGAAGGAACAGAGTCCTTACTTGAGGTTCAAGCTGCAGAGGTATTAATATTCTACAGATGGAAACGTATCCTTGTTTTTCAATAAATTACATTTTAATTTGCCATTTTTTGTTATCAGATTCTGATCAAAATGTGATATACTCACAGGTAACTGTTACTGAAGTAGATGATGAGGCTACAGAAATCACTGACCCACTCAAACAGTCTGAACCAACTAGTGTCTTAAATTTGATCAAGAATGCAGCTGATGATTCTTCTTACAGCTTGGAAGAAGACGTGGGACCTGCAAAATCAACCATCAATGGTGATGATGTGATTACTGACAATAATAATTTTGAGATAAGCATTCCCGAGTGGGTGTCTTCATATGGCCCAGTTCAGTCTTCACAAAATGATGTCGAGTCTATAATTATCTCTGATGAAATTACTCCTGTCTATGAGGGTTTTGTCATAGATGATGAAATTGGAAATGCAAGTATGGGGAATAATGAAGGTGGAATAGGTTTTGACACCCTGGAAATCCCAAGTACCGCAATTGAAAGAGCTAGCATTATAGAGCAAATTTGTAAATCTGCAAGCATGCAGACACCGTTGTCTCAGTTCTCATCTGCATTTCAGCAACACCAAGTTCAAGGCTTGTATGGATGTATGGCAGATGGGAATCTTGACCACATGGACCTTGGAACTACCGTATCTATTGATGATTCCCAAGAGCATCTACAAACAAGTGATAGTGGTATAACCAAAATTGATTCTATTTTTCCACAGCAACAAAAATTTGATTATGCTACTCCATTTTGCTGGCAATCGAAAAACCATTATTCGTCTCCTGTTGGAAAGCTTTGGGAAAAATCAGCTTCAAGCTCAGGTAGTTCAGAGATTCAATTGAGCTCAAATCCTGATCTTACTTGCTTCCCAATTGAAGAAGATCCTAGCAGTAACGAAGAAAATGAGAACATGGAGGAGATGCATGATGAACAAGAAAACATAAGTCCAGATGCAGAAAATGAAAATTCAATTAGGATTTCTAGTGAAATGAAAACCGAAAGAAGAGAGAGTGATGATGTGGCGGCTGTTGAAAATCAAGAACCACCCATTGAATCTACTAAAGTATGCACTCAACATGGAAATCATGTGTCCAAGTCATCCATGAAGTATCCAGATAGATATAGCTCAAATTCTGTCGGTTTAGAGGTTAGTGTCCCAAGGACACGTGATAAAGTCAAACATAAGCCAAAAGTTCATCACGGGATCAAGGTACGTGGGTATGAAGAGGAGAACCGGAATTCGTCTATTGTTACACGTGCTAGTAGTAGGGGGAATGTATCTATAAATAGTAAAAATAAGAACAGTATGAGAAGTGGAATAGCAAGGCTGTCACAAAAGGAGGCTAAATGTAATAACATTGTATCAAACATCACATCCTTTATTCCAATTGTTCAACAAAAACAAGCAGCAGCTGTTTGCACAGGTTTGTCTATTTCTTTATCTGTTTCCTTCTTGTGTTGCTTTTCAAAAGCATGAAATACCAGGAATGTCTTCAAACTAGAGGTGGAAACTTTGACCATTTACATATGTATGGGTAGATTGTGTTGTGTTTTATCTCAAAAGGATCAAATAGGCTGAACGGTAAAATGGGATGTAGCCATGTAGGAACTTTAAAGCCTATTTTTGATGCATACAACCTCTTAAAGCATTTTTGTTTAAAGGTTTGGGTTATTATCATTATAATATTTTATCTGCAATCATAATCGATTTATTTATTTTTAAGAAATAGTAGAGTGGGTTAAAATTGACTGAGGCAACCTTGCATGGGTCTGGCACTGTTACCTAACCCACCCATCGTGCCACCTCTACTTCCAATTCAGGATGATGAAGAGCATGAAGACTTTTGTTTTTCTCATTTATGTAAGTTTACGCCATGGATAAACGAACACATTCTGATATTCTTTTAACCTTTATTCTTGAAGGGAAGAGGGACATCAAAGTGAAGGCTCTAGAAGCCGCGGAGGCTGCAAAACGACGTGAACAAGAAAAGGATAATGAGAGGAAACTGAAGAAAGAAGCATTAAAGCTTGAACGAGCAAGAATCGTGAAAGAAAATGCAAAAGAAATGGAATTGAAGTTGAAAAGGCAGCAAGAATTAAAGAAAAAAGAAGCTGAAGCAGCAGCAAAGAAAAGGCACAGGGAGGAAGAAGAGAGGAAGCAGTTGGCCAAGAAAAGAAAGCTTGTTGCAGAAGCACAAAAAAATCAGAAATTAAAACATGAAAATTCACGTCTCGGGAAATTGGAGCTGGAAAAGCAAGTCAAAATTGTTAGTTCCTTTTTTAATCTTTGTAGCTCTTTGTGCTTGTTGTGTCTAGATAGATTGACCATATTGATGTTGTTACAGGCTGCAATGGCTGGAAACAAGAATTCTGAAAATCTGAGACAAAATAAAAATGCAGATGAAAATGGTTTCCAAAAGCAAGATACTGAATTGAGGATAGACAAAACTTTAGCAAGTGTCGACCAGAAAGTTACATCTGCTCCCGAAAACCATGATGCTTCCAATGGTTGTGGTGAGAAAGATAAGGTATATCTTTATTACGGTCACCATTATTATCAATCATATGTGATGATTGCCTCGGGTATCTGTTTAATAACTGGTCAAATTCAGATAATTATGAAAAATTAGCTAAAGTTAAAACCACTCAAAAGTCAGCTAATGTGTATATTAATGCTTAAACCGCCCTTAAACATATTATCTTAATAAATTATATTATTGTTCTACTAATATAGTATATTTATTAATCATCTTTATTAGATTAACAATTTATGAAATTAAAAAAATGGACAGTGGCTGGTCTGATATAATCCACACATAAAATTACCCATTGTGACCTGATCCCATTTCGCCCAGTTATCCAACCGGCCTGTTTTCTTGCACAGGTAACAAGCATACAAGAAATGTCACCTGTAAAAGTTATACCAGTGAAGTTGACCAGTCAAGAAAATTCATATGATATTTCTCCATATCAATGTTCTGATGACGAGGATGATGATGAAGAGGATGACCTTCCAACCAAGAAGTTTATCCCTTCATGGGCCAGGTGAATAACTTGATTTTTATATCATCGAATTACTCACTCTCCATAACCTCTTTGTTTTTTACTTAAAAATATTTTCGGCTTTCTTTCATCAGTAAAAACCGTGTGGCCATGGCTCTGCCACTGCAAGAGAAACTTGATCCTGAATCAATCTTCTCTGCTGATAGCTTTTGCAGTATGGATGAAGGTAATTATTCAATATCTTGTTTTCATGGGCATTGAACTATTATCATTTGAAGTTGATTGATATGCTAATAACCACTGATTTGTAATCATGCTCTTGCAGTTCTCTTGCCTCGAAGGCTACAAGCACAGTAGGTCGCACATGCTAATTCTGTACTCGCCTGTAAGAAGTTCTTGTTGTTTAGGTCAATTGCAGAATTTGTTTATTATTTCTTACTTTTTTAACAGATCTTGACTTTGCACACTCTTACTACCATGCATACAATTTATATGCAGAATAAGTCCCTTCATGGTTTACATTTGTTCCTATGGGTTCTGTTTCTCGAATTCATGCTGGTAAGCAAATATGTTATTTGCTGCATCGCTCATTGGCTGCAGCCGTGTAAAGGAATGTATGAGAATGATTGTGTAGCTGCATGATTCTGATCATGTAATAGGTTATGAATGCACATTTTCCCTTTTTGACACATGATCTCGATCATGTAATAGATTTGTATCCATTTTGGACACTTTTACCATCTGCACTCTTGCATTCATAATTGCCTATGAATGAAGTGTCCATCTGTCTCATAATATGAACTTTGTAGTTCATGTGCATGAGGTTACATATTTTGTTTTTATTTTGAATCTAACATGTTTTGAAGGGGTGTTATTATGTCTACCTCGTGTGAATCAAATAATTATTTTTATTTTTTTTCGCTTTATTATGTTTAATTAAATATTATATATTTAAATAAAAAACAGATCTATTTTGTTTTTAGATTTTGTATTATAGTATTGAACCTTTTTGGTAGCTTATATGATGTATACCTAAATAAAATGTCATTTTATTTCTTTGAATTTTGTAAAATGTAAAAGTTACAAAAGAGTTAGAGTTATTACATGAAAGGTCCTTGTGTTTAGTCTTGTTTTCATTTTCGATCCCCAGGTTTGAAAAATTACAAGGTTGGTTCAAAGGTTTGTCAAAACGTAACACAAAAGGTCCTTGATGTGGATGTCGTTATTTTTTTCAGTTAATTTTTTTAAAATGACTAAAATACCCTTTGTGAAAATATAAAAATTTATAAAACTCACACCCAACCCTTACCCACCTCCACCTCCACCCCCACCTGATAGCGGTAGCGACCCGATATAACACACAACTTTAATTCGGTCAGCCGTTGGAATAATCTGGTCAAAAATGGACTCATGCGGGTCAGATATGGGTTAGAATGATGGTTCTACAAACGGGTCTATGGATTATCCGAATGAATTAATTCTTCATGTGATTATCACAAGCATGTGATCATGCATGCCTTCTCCCCACGTTCCATTCATTCTACCACTTCTTTGCAAGTTTAAATTTAGTTTATTTTTATGCTTTAGTGGTTGTACATTAGCCACTATCATTAGTACTTTAATTTCATGTCTCCTTAAGATTAGGATGGAACTTAGTGGTCAGTCAATTTTAGTTCCATATGTATCGAACTTTGGTGGATTATGAAAGCAATGAGTTTTTGAATATGAAAGTTTCGTGTTGATTTATCTCTTGAGTGCGAGAGTTAAATTAATTTGTCTTTGCTAGTTCAATCTTGGCAAATTGAACGGTGTTTTTAGACACGATTGCTTAACCGGAGTGGTGTATCTGTATCTTCGGTTGACATCGCAGCCCTATCGTTTGTTTCGGTGGTGAATTTGTATCCGAAACGAGCCTTAGATCTTTCCGTTTATTTGATCGTTATGTTTGAATCGGTGTTATCCGGGCGAATCTCCTATCACCACCACACTCCACCCCACCCTAAAAGTCTTCTTCTTTTTCCTCACATTCAACTCCAAAGAACAACCACAACAACTTCGGCGACAACTCCTGTGATAACCCCATCAGAAATCGAAATGACGCCACCATCCCCACCACCCGTTTGCAACCACCTTCTCCAACACCACGGGTCGCGACCTCGAATCCAATCAAGGTTAGGGCTGCAATGTTGGTGAGGGGTGATGCTTTTGTTACCACAAATCTACCACGTGGTGGTTTTGTGGTGTTTCGATGAGTAAGAAATGATGGTGGTGGGTTGTAGTGGTGGGTTGAAGATGAGGATCAAGGGAGGGGAGGGGACTATGGTGGTGAAAGAGAGAGAGAGAGAGAGTTGGGTTGAGGTGGTGGGTTGCAGTGGTGGGCGACGATGGGGTGCGGTGGTGGGGGTCTGGTAGGGTGATGGTGGTGGTGGTTTGGTTAGAGTTTTAAAGTTTGAGATGAAGTTGTTGGTCTCATCTTTAATAAATATTGATTTTTTGATAGTCAGGGGTATTTTGGTCATTTTACTATGACTTAACGAAAAAAGATAATGGCCATCCACGTTAGGGACCTTTTGTGTTATATTTTGACAAACCTGTGGACCGACTTTGTAATTTTTTAAACCTGAGGACCGAAAGTGAAAACATACCTAACCACAAGGACCTTTTATGTAATTAACTCAAAGAGTTAAAATGACGTGAATAAATTTCATATACCATTTTAAAAGAAATAGTATGGTTTTATTTAATCTATCATCATTTATTTTTCACCTATTATTTATAATCAAGTTTATGTATATGCATATGTTAGTTTAGTTTTAAAAGTAGCGGTTATATTTTGATAACTATGATGAAATTTACAAAACTATTATGCATCATTTACCTCATAAACTAGATAAGTCATGTTGATGACACATTATGTGCATGCCTTCACTCTTACACTCTTTCACTTTTAGTTTCATGTTACACCAGTAGTTTCATGATATAACATGTTAACAAAGCAACTTTCAACTTCCGTTCAAGAATCAAGTTTTGTTGATTATATTATTAAACATGGATCAAATAATGAAACCCTAATCATGTTGATTCGATCTAAAATATGAAAATATACATCAAAACAATAAAACTTACTTGTGTGAATAGAGATATTTGATGAAGATTCGTTCTGTTTGTGATGTCTAGAGGGATCGATGAATGATCTTAAAGAAAATATGTTATTGGTGTCTTTTGTTATATCTCTTTCTCATCTATTTATAATATTTAAGAAAAAAACTTTTATTACAATTATGAGTTATTTTCATCAGATAACTCCATCATACTTTTAGGGACTAATTATTTTCAACAAGTTTCACATCACGTCTACGTTAACATTATTGAAGTTGGAATGAATAAAAAGACACTAACCTAGTTTAGTTGAGTGCTTCTTGGTATGTGGAAACCTTGTGGTCGTGTGGGTGAGTACCGATGGTTTAGAATTTACAAAACATGTTTAACAATTAAGTAGAAATTAATAAATGAGTTATGGGTCATTATATTGGAAACTTGGATTATTTGAACAATCGGAAATCTAATTGAATAGGCAATTACGCATTTAAATTATCTTTAACTTAGTCTTTTACTATTCTCGTAAAAAATATAATTTGAGATTAGCATTTTTATTCTTTAAATAAAATAAACTATTAAATATTGTTATTCTTTAGTGGGCTAAAAGTTTATATAATTTCTTTAAGTTCGGAGTCACAACTCACAAATTTCATTATGTCCATATTTATAAAATAACGAGGCACTTAAATTTTTTTGGTACCATAGGGTTTACATAAAGTTTCAATGACAATGGTTACTTGACAGCAAAGAACTGACTAATTGTATGTAAGAGCATCCATATTGATGATCGGGTGGTCAACTGAGCTGGACAATCAATTAATAAATAAGTTTTTTTTTTCTGAAACTTGTCATTCCACCCACCAATTTATTAAATTTCGTAGACACATGTAGTGTTACCATTATTTATTTTATTTTTCTTTACTTTTCTAACGATGCATTTTACATATAATTTGATTTTCTCTAATAACTCGTAATAGAATAAAAATAACCATAAATAACCTTTATTTAATTAAAAATTGGTGTCGGATTACGTTGCTAGTGAATGTGAAAAATGGGTTTAGTTTAGTTCTATAGAAGAGAGACAAATTAGATTTGTAGTGAATAGTTAGATTAGGTTATGAATAAGAACAGTATGAGATCGTCGTTACATTAATGCTCCCGGTTTCTTCTCGGTCATCATCATACAACACACCAATTTGTTTCTCTAACTTGTATACGAATTCCACATTTCATGCTTCACAAGGTTCTCATTCTTAATCATCAATCTGAATCCTTTATCCTCTGTCACATGAGGCGATTGTTTTTTTAAGGTTTTGATACAGTTCTTAAAAAAACCTAAGTGGAAAAACAAATAAATATACTCACTTTATTGTTTAAGAAACAAGACATCATATAATGTATATAGCATTGATAGGACATTCATATTAATTTATTTATGGAAATTGTATGCTAAATAGTCAAGCAATGTACATTTTTTATGAGCATCATCTTAATTTGGGGTGTAATGATGAAATCAAGTTTCAAACAAACATAAAAGACAAACAAAGTTACTTGTAATCTTCAAATGTTATTTGACGTTAATACTTACCTATCAACAATACAAAATGAAACGTGATACTTTCAATATCATGAACAAAAAAAAATATTAGTAGGTTTTATTCATGAGATAATAGCATTTAGGGGGCGTTTGGTTGGAAGGAATGGAATGAAATGGAATTGAGAAACTAGTATAATTTTCAAGTAAAATTATGTTTGAGTGGGTAATGAAATATAAAACCCAAGAGAATGTTTCATCTCAAATTCATTTGGTTGTGGGATTTCAAAATCCTTCCACCTAGAGAGGGAATTTGAAATTCCACAACCAAAGTAATTTAAGGTGAAACATTCCCTTGGGTTTTACATTTCATTACTCATGCAAACATAATTTTACTTGAAAATTATACTAGTTTCTCAATTCTATTCCATTCCATTTCATTCCTTCCAACCAAACGTCTCCTTAGTATATCTATAATGTCATACATATTTCACAATCATATTTAAGTCATAAGAAAACATTTTATGTTTTACATGCGTTTTAAAATACGAGTGAAACAACAGTTAAGACAAATTAAATACGCAATTTTTATTTGTAATGATTAAAAAAGTAATGAATTACACACTGTTTTTTTAACGGCCAACGAATAATTTTTAAGCCCAGTCACCCGAGTAAACCCAATGGCAAAAGGCCACCCCGCCCGCGAACACAGACAACGTTGGTGACCCAGTTCGCCCACCATTCCAAGGGAAACCCACCACCCAAAGGCCCACTCTGGTAAAACCTTTGGCCCACTCTGGTAAAACCTTTGGCCCACTTGAAGCATATTACATCAAGTGAGACTCCAACCCATGATCGTCACTTTGGAAAGTCATAGGGTGTCTGCTCCTAAACCAGTTAATCTACGACTTATTGACAATTACACACTGAGGATGTGTACAAGAAGGTCTTTGCCGATTCCTATCAACATGGTGCACCTCAGAGGGGCGTGAAAAGGTCGTGGAGACTTTGACCGAATGAATAGGGATCAATAGATAGACATTGAGGATGAGAATCCAGGATGAACGCTTTTTCATTCGCTATGCGTTAACTGGATGCGTACTCGCGTGATCAATCGATGGACGGGGGAATTGCGTGAATGACGAATCATTAATTACTTAATATAGTCGAGGTGACCAAATGAACGGTATGTTGCGTGTATCATTAATACTAACCATCATCACATATTAAATAACACATATTATAGTTACTACAATTGTTCTTGCATTTTCCATACATTAAAATACGTGAATTGTAACTAAAATTACATAACACTACTTCTTAAATTGTAGCAAATGGAGAACCACATAACGAGCATGGATAGAGAATAGAGGTGAAAGAGCTAATAGAGTTAGTCGTTGAGAATTGAGAAAAGGTGATTTAAGGCAATTTGGTTGAATTGTTGAAGAGAAAAATATACGAATTTAAAAAGCATAGTAGGCTATTTAACTCGGTTGATGGGCTAAATTGTAATCTGGCTTAAGTTATATCTTGTTAATAAGATATAACAAACCAATTTAAACGTATTTATTGATAACATCTAATATATATCTCAATCTAAGTTCCCTATAAATCATGTAATGTCACAAAACTAAGTTGTTGGGTTAAGGTCGTATAAATATGATGATTAATATTGTATAAATTTGAATGCTTATAAATATTGTTACATGAATGTCTTATTTTGTTCAAGTTGTAAACCTAGCGAAATGTTTTGTGTATGTAAAATACAACCATATATGGACCATCTCAGGCAAGGTTTCACTAAGTTTGCATTTGGGAGAAAAATCCATGTCTAGATTTACATAATGTCAGTGTAAGGTATTGCATGTTCGTTAAACGTTGGAGGTTAAATACAAGTTATATGTTAATATGGCTAAAGCAAAAAAGTTGTACTCGTGATGTCTTCACATCGTCTATGTATACATACATTGCACACTAGTAATAATACACTAACCGTATGAAAGTCAAATGTATATAAAGTTATTTACTCAATATTCACTACTATGTGTTAGGTTTATCCCAAATGTAAAACACAATGATCAAGTGTTGCTTAGTAGTAATATGCAAAACACAAGGACTTGATGTGTATGTATTGATAAAGAGGCTTAAGTGTTTGTTTTGACTATCGCTATGCCATAGCAATTTGATTAAGTCAATTAGAATATTGAAGTAGGTCAATGTTTATATTACTAGTCAACATAGAATTGTGGCTGAAGTTATTACGTATGGAATACGCTTGGTCCCTTAGCGGTAGAGCTAAATAAGGAGGATTTGCATGTTACAAGAGGAGATAATGATGCAAATGCATGTGAACAATAGAGGGCGACAATCACATACATGAATTGCCACATTATCTTCCCAATCACGTCATAGGTTATCATAAACAAGTTTATTTACTACCAAAAATGTATTCACACACACTAATTCAAGCTGGTTATTTGCTATCAGAAGTTGGTTCATGTCTCATTTATGTAAAAAGAACGAAGGGAAAATAAACTACATGCATGCTATCATATATAGCCAAGGTATGCTTAATGTGCCTCTGATAAAATTAAAACTTGATTCGAAGAGGAGCATTATTCATTTAAGTATGAATACTAGAGCCATTAGTGAGATATACAGTTGTACATGAATAAATATATATGATGAAAGTGGATTAGGGGTTTGTAAAAATTATCCAGAAAACAGTTAGAAGCTAGACAATACTTAAAACCTTTTAAAGTCCTCTCTAATAATGTCGTATATGCATGCATTGTTGGAATCATAAAACCAAACATAAGGGTTAGGAATTGATGGTTATAATGAGCACCTTGAGTACAAAAAACTTATATCAATCAAACTTTAGATGTAAAGTAGTCAAAAAAGCCCCTATTTCAGTGAATCCACGTGCGAGCAGTAGAAAATGATAGCCTCGCAACTCAAGTTATTTAGCTTCCTCTATAATAGCTTGAATGATGAAAGCACGTGTTCTGAACCCTAGAATGACGAAAGGTATCTCTTCAAAGTTGAACGAGATGAAGAGTAAGATTTCTTTAACTCTCACACGCTATGATTATTCTCCTAATCTCTCAACTATGACGTGAGTAGTTCGTATCTAAGATTGAATGCTTTAAAGGCTTCGAATTTCTTTAGTAACTTGACCAAAAAGGTAAAGAGAAAAGTTTCAATAAATAGTATTACCCCTTTAACAACATAAACCAATTCTACCGCATCTTCTTGAATTCTATCTAGTTGATCAAAGTAAGGATATATATATTTGTATAAGGAGCTCTAACGCAGGAAAACATGATCAGAGAATGTATAGTGACTATGTGAAGCTAACTTTTACAAGTTTCACAAAATATGAATCATACGTATTTCACGACCACGACATTCCCCTATCATAACCCTGACACAAGCAGCGGAAAATCACCTTATCATCAAAACTTTTATGTTCAAACATTTTATATTAAACCCGTTATATCATAAACCTATTCTCTAATAAAACTGTGTAATCTGTTAAGTTCGATACTCTTTTAAGATCATGATTCCCATTATTGATATCTTCAAAACACATGAATATCGAACTATGGTTACTTTACTTCATGATATCTTTCATTCACAACAAAAACCTTTTTCAATTAACAAATCACTTGTTATTATAGTTTAACACTTTAAGAAAACACAATTGTTAAAATTGCCAATGGTAGGTCGGTGAAAAATTATATAAATCCCCCATCCCCTTCGTTTCTTTATGCAAATCGTTCATACGACGACAGTATAGCTTGTTGCTTGAGTAATTCTCCTTCTTCATCATCATCATCTCTTCATTCACCCCATATATCTCAAACCCACATCCCCAATCGCACAAAAAACCCTTCAATTTCGCTTTCTTGATCAACCGCTCGAACCCACATCACAAAGATTAAAAAACCCTTCTCCGAAAACCCTTGAATCGAACCCTCGATTGATTTGTTCAATCTTGATTCGATACAATTTGATCTTTTGTCGTTTTGATTAATCTTGACGCTAATTGGGTATTTAAAGTACTAATCGTGCGATCAGCGGTTCGATCGGGGGTGTGTTTGTGTGGGCAATGCTATTTGTTAGGTTGGTTTCAAGATGAAGTTGCGGAGAAGGAGGGCATCGGAAGTGGTGAGTGTAGTTGTTGTTGGTTGTTTACTGTTTTGTTGTGAGTTGTAGTTTAGGGTTTATTTGTTGCTTTAGTGTTTTATGATTGGGAATTGTTGTTATGGAGTGTGTAGTTTGTTCAATTGTTTATTAGGGTTGATTGTGATGTTTTTACTGTTTAAATGTATGATCAGCACACATGTTTAGTCATGTGATCTTTTGAGTTAATGGAGATTGGTTATTATGTATGTTTCTATGCTTGTGTGCTTCATTAGGTTGTTCATTTTTCATGTAACTTTTTGGATTGCATTGTGTTTTATTGATTATGCATTAGTTTTGTTGGAATGCGGGCGTGTGTGTTACGTTATAGTTCGCGAAACTCGTCTCCCATCCTTTAGAAGGAAGGTTTGATTTTGTTGCAATATTAAGCTTAGTGTGAGAGTATGAGTTTTTGAAGATGATAAATGATGAACAAATTGGGGATTTCTTATTCAATTCAGTATATGAAGTTATTTATTGAAGGTTTTGTATTTTATCTTATGATCCTCTAAAACATGAATTTTTTTGCTGCTCTCTCTTTATTCCTTTATCCCACTCTTATTCTGAAGAGATGTTTGTTACGGTAAATCTTCTTCATATTAGGTTATGTAAGCCAATTCTGCATGATGAACGTATTGTTTAATGTTATGTTGTGAGATATTTAGAAGTAGATGTGGTTGCTCGAACTTGCTACGTGATAATCAGACAAGCTGTAAGCTCTGCCTGAATAATTTAATTTTATTTTGGTTGTCTTGTATCGAGTGTGCTTAGAAGTCATATGACTGTTCTTGGATTTTAGATGTGTTTTTATTTTCTATGTATGATTGGTTGTTAGCTGAATTTTTTATAGTATGATATGTTAAAACTTTAATAACACGTGTGGTATGTTTCTTTTTATTGTTTATCAGCCTCCCAAAATTAAGTCGTTCATTAATGGCGTAATTGCTGCTCCACTTGAAAAAATTGAAGAACCCTTGACAAGCTTCTTCTGGGACTTTGACAAGGTGCCTCTACAAATCTATTTGCTTTGTTATATGTAACTTTTGCTTTTACCCTAGTTGATTGTGATTAATCTTATTATCATTAATACAGGGAGATTTCCATCATTGGGTTGATTTGTTTAATCATTTCGACACCTTTTTTGAGAAGTACATAAAACCAAGGAAAGATTTGCAAGTTGAGGATGATTTCTTGGAGTCTGACCCTCCCTTCCCAAGGGAGGCTGTCCTGCAGATTTTGCGTGTTGTACGAATAATTTTGGACAACTGCACAAATAAGCATTTCTATAGTTCCTATGAGGTATATTATCTTTTTCAACTTTCGGTGTTATATAGTTTACAGTGATCTAAAAGCCCTTCTTAGTACCACGCGTGCGTCCACAATGCATTAAGCATTTCATCACTGCTTATCAGTTGAAATTCTTAATTTGCCTCTGAAGAGCTAGTCATTCTTTTCAATACTTCAATAAGCAATCAATTGTTGTATTAAGTGTTTCAAATTAAATAGAAGAGATTAATCGACCGTTTTGGATTTGTCTTCATCAATCAATTATTCTTGATTTGGAGAATTTTACCGGTTCTTAAGTGAATTGTTCACTGCTGTATTGTGATTTACAAACACTAATATAGCAAGCTGACATGCGCACACAATATTCCGAAATAAATCTTATGACCAGTATTGCGTGATAAGTCTTGTCTGTAAGCCTTCGGGGGAGATGTCTATGTTTTAAGTCACTTTCTTTTCTATAGAAATTTTTACGTTCTTCTACTTATGTGATTGCCATTTCTGTCCTTCAGCTCTTTTACTCTCTAGTCTCTGTGTGAATTATCTACATTATATCATGTATTATTAATCCTGAATTGTTATCATGCAGCACCATCTATCTTCTCTTCTGGCTTCCACAGATGCAGATGTGGTTGAAGCCTGTCTACAAACTCTATCATCTTTCTTAAGGAAATCGATTGGAAAACACATAATAAGGGACACGTCTCTAAATTCAAAGCTATTTGCTTTTGCACAAGGTTGGGGCGGGAAAGATGAAGGCTTGGGATTGGTTGCATGTGCTCTAGAGAATGTATCTGACCCTGTAGCTGATGAGCTGGGTAGCACCCTCCATTTTGAGTTCTATGACAACTCTTCTGCAGAAACGTCAACACAAGGGTTGCAAATAATCCATTTGCCTAAAATCAGTAGTTACGAAAAGTCTGATCTTGAACTTTTACACAAGTTAATTGAGGAGTATAAAGTGCCAAGTAGTTTAAGATTCTCACTTTTGACAAGATTGCGTTTTTCAAGAGCTTTTAGTTCTTTTAGTGCCCGCCAACAGTACACTTGTATTCGTTTACATGCATTTATGGTTCTTGTTCAAGCATGTGGTGATACTGATGATTTGGTTTCTTTTTTTAACACTGAGCCTGAGTTCATCAATGAACTGGTCACACTTTTGAGCTATGAAGATGCAGTCCCTGAAAAAATTCGTATTTTAAGTCTGTACTCATTGGTTGCTCTTAGTCAAGACCGTTCTCGCCAGCCAACGGTGTTGACCGCTGTCACATCTGGTGGACACCGTGGCATCCTATCAAGTCTCATGCAGAAGGCTATTGACACTGTGGTTAGTAAATCGTCCAAGTCATCTATTCTGTTCGCTGAGGCATTACTCTCATTGGTCACGGTTTTAGTTTCGTCTTCTTCTGGCTGTTCTGCCATGCGTGAAGCAGGGTTTATACCTACCCTTTTGCCTCTTCTAAAAAACACGGATCCCCAGCATTTGCATTTAGTGAGCGCTGCTGTACATGTTTTAGAAGCTTTTATGGATTACAGTAATCCGGCTGCTGCTTTGTTTCGTGACCTTGGTGGATTAGATGATACAATTTCTAGATTGAAAATAGAAGTTTCTCATGTTGAAAATGGCAGTTCTGTTCAGATGGACAGTAGTACCTCATCTGAACCTCTTTATTCTGAAGCTTTGGTGGCATACCACAGGAGGTCTTTAATGAAGGCTTTACTTCGTGCTATATCACTTGGGACATATGCACCTGGAACCGCTGCTCGTGTTTATGGCTCTGAAGAAAGTTTGTTACCACAATGTTTACATGCAATATTTAAAAAGGCTAAAGATTTTGGTGGTGGGATGTTTTCACTGGCAGCAGTTGTAATGAGTGATCTGATTCATAAAGACCCAACTTGTTATTCAATCTTAGAACAAGCTGCTCTTCCATCTGCATTTCTAGATGCCATAATGGATGGTGTGCTTTGTTCTGCTGAAGCCATAACATGCATACCTCAGTGTTTGGATGCTTTATGTCTTAGCAATAATGGCCTTCAGGCTGTTAAAGATCGTAATGCTTTAAGGTGCTTTGTGAAAATATTTACATCACGAAATTACCTTCGTGCTCTTATGGGTGATACTCCAAGTTCGTTGTCTAGTGGTCTTGATGAACTAATGAGACACGCTGCTTCATTACGTGTGTATGGTGTGGATATGCTGATTGAGATTTTGAAAACCATTGAAAAGCTTGGTTCTGGACCTAAAGATGCTTCTTCCACCATGGAAGCTTCTTCTGTTCCAATGGAAACTGACGGTGAATCTAGCAAGACTGAAGATCCTGAGAAGCTTGTGGACCCATCTGCTGATACGTCTTTGCTGAATGTTGAGTCTTTTCTACCTGATTTTGTTAATAATGTTGCACGTTTGCTTGAAACAGTCCTTCAAAATTCTGACACCTGTCGTATATTTGTTGAGAAAAAGGGTATAGAAGCTGTTCTGCAGTTATTTACCTTACCTTTAATGCCCATGTCTGTCTCTATTGGACAGAGCATATCAATTGCATTTAAAAATTTCTCCCCACATCATTCTGCGTCTCTTGCTCGAGCATTATGTTTGTTCTTGAGAGAGCATTTGAAATTGACAAACGAGCTACTGGTTTCTCTTGGAGGTATGCAGCTTGCACAGGTGGAAGATTCCAAAAGAACAAAGGTATCTAGATGTCTTTCCAGTCTTGAAGGTATTTTGTCTCTTTCCAATTCTTTGTCAAAAGGGACTACTAATCTTGTGTCTGAACTCGGGACGTCTGATGCTGATGTGTTGAGAGATCTTGGAGTTGCTTACCGAGAAATACTTTGGCAAGTTTCTCTTGGCTGTGATTCTAAAGCAGATGAAAAACAGATTAATGAAACAGGGACTGAAAATACTAATGTTAATAGTACCGATACTGCCATTGCTGCAAGTGATGATGATTCAAGCATGCCTGTGGTGAGGTACATGAACCCTGTTTCGGTTCGTAACACTTCACACCCGCATTGGGGTTTAGAACGTGAATTTGTTTCAGTGGTTCGGTCTGGTGAAGGGTTCAGTCGGCGTAGCCGACACGGGTTAGCCCGTATAAGAGGAGGAAGAACCAGCAGACATCTAGAAGCCTTACACATTGATCCTGAAGCTTCCATGGGTAACACAGAGACAGGTTCATCACAAGATATAAAGAAAAAAAGCCCTGAGATTCTCGTTATGGAAAATCTCAACAAACTTGCGGCCACTATGCGATCATTCTTTACCACATTAGTAAAAGGATTTCCATCATCTAACCGCCGAAGGGCTGAAAGTGGATCATTAAGTACTGCTTCAAAAAACATTGGGACTGCATTAGCAAAGATTTTTCTTGAGGCACTTAGTTTCTCCGGGTACACCCCAGGTTCGGGTCTTGATATGTTATTGTCAGTTAAGTGTCATTATCTTGGGAAAGTGGTAGATCACATGGCTGCATTAACATTTGATAGTAGGCGGCGTATCTGTTATACGGTGATGATAAATAACTTCTATGTTCAGGGGACTTTTAAAGAGTTACTCAACACTTTTGAAGCTACAAGTCAGTTACTATGGACGTTGCCCTTTTCTGCTTCAACATCTGGAAATGAAAACAATGAAGGAAATAAACTGTCACATAGCAAATGGTTACTTGATACATTACAAAGTTACTGTCGGCTTTTAGAGTTTTTTGTCAACTCTACTTTCCTTTTGCCTCCAACCTCTACATCTCAAGCTCAGTTGCTTGTACAACCAGTGGCTGTTGGGTTATCAATTGGGTTATTTCCAGTTCCAAGAGATCCAGAAGTTTTTGTTCGTATGTTGCAATCTCAAGTTCTCGATGTAATTCTTCCCGTCTGGAATCACCCTATGTTTCCAAGTTGTAATCCGGGGTTCATCACCACAATAGTGACACTTGTCACTCATATATACTGTGGTGTTGGTGATGCAAAACGAACGACTAGTGGTGGATCTGGTGGCGGTACCCAGCGGTTCATGCCGCCGCCTGATGAAGCCACTATTGCTACTATTGTGGAGATGGGATTTACCAGGGCGAGAGCAGAGGAAGCATTAAGACGGGTCGAAACAAATAGTGTTGAAATGGCAATGGAATGGTTGTTTACTCATGCTGATGATCCTGTACAGGAAGATGATGAGCTGGCTAGAGCACTTGCTTTATCTTTAGGAAACTCATCTGAAGGTCCCAAAGCAGATAATAACTCAGAAAAGTCTACTGATGGTCCAACAGAAATGGTGGAAGCCAAGACAGCAACACCGCCTATTGATGA
The DNA here is from genome assembly GCA_025215565.1 of Flaveria ramosissima. NCBI lineage: Eukaryota > Viridiplantae > Streptophyta > Magnoliopsida > Asterales > Asteraceae > Flaveria > Flaveria ramosissima. Next base: position 62,189,967 of record CM046030.1, read on the forward strand.
CATTCTTGCTGCAACTATGAAGCTGTTTCAAAGTAGTGATTCGTTGGCTTTTCCCTTAACAGACTTGCTTGTCACTTTCTGTAATAGAAATAAAGGTGAAGATCGCCCGAAAGTGATGTCATATCTTACCCAACAGCTAAAACTTTGCCCACTTGAAACTTCAAAAGAAACCAGTTCACTCTGTATGATATCTCACACATTGGCATTATTTCTTGCTGAAGATGTTACCGCTAGAGAAATTGCTGTGAAAAGTGGTATTGTTTCCATATCAATAGATATCTTAGTGAAGTTTTTAGCAGGAACAGAGTCACAAAACGAGCTTGTGGTACCGAAATGCATCAGTGCCCTTCTTCTTATATTGGATAATTTATTGCAGTCCAAACCCAAAATATCATCTGATAGCAAAGAAGGAACCGAAAATGAAGAGAAATCTAATCCAGTTAATGTTGATGAGGAAAAGGGCAATAAGTTTGAGAAGATTTTTGGGAAATCTACTGGTTATCTTACTGTTGAAGAGGGTAGTAGAGTGGTTAATGTTGCATGCGATCTAATTAAAAGACATGTGCCTGCCATGGTTATGCAAGCAGTTTTATTACTGTGTGCTCGTTTGACTAAAACACACACACTGGCTTTGCAGTTTCTAGAAAATGGAGGTATGGTTGATCTATTCAATATACCAAAGACTTGCTATTTCCCTGGATATGATACAGTGGCATCTGCTATCATTCGACACCTCATTGAAGATCCTCAGACATTACAAACAGCAATGGAGTTGGAGGTAAGACAGGCTCTAAGTGGCAGTCGTCATGGTGGTCGTGTTCCTCCACGTGTGTTTTTGACATCTATGGCTCCTCTTATTTCCCGAGATCCTGAGGTGTTCATGAAAGCAACAACAGCTGTATGCCAGCTGGACACGACAGGTGGCAGAACGGTCGTTGTATTATCCAAGGAAAAAGAGAAAGAAAAGGATAAATCAAAAGCTCAAGGTGTTGAAATTGGAGCATCTTCTGTTCCTGAAAATAAATCTCAAGATGGGCCAATAAAGTGTGGCAAAGCCCAGAAAAAAATTCCTGCTAATCTCACACAGGTTGTTGATCACCTGCTTGAAATTGTAATGAAATATCCCTCACTGAATTTTGAGGAAGATTGTGCTAGATCTGATAATGCCATGGAGGTGGATGGTTCTGCTGTGAATAAGGGTAAAATGAAGGTGGATGATACAAGGAAAGAATTTGACAGCTCATCAGAAAAACCAGCTGATGGCTTAGCTAAGGTTACTTTTGTCCTTAAGTTGTTGAGTGATATTCTTCTAATGTATGTACATGCAGTTGGAATTATCCTAAAACGTGATCTGGAAATGCATGGTGGGATCGTACATCATGTTATGCATCAACTTCTACATCCTTCTGTTGATAAGACATCTGGATCTGATGAATGGAGAGAGAAATTATCTGAAAAAGCTTCATGGTTTTTGGTGGTTCTATGTGGCCGATCAAGTGAAGGGCGTAGGCGTGTCATAAATGTACTTGTTAAAGCTTTGTCTTCATTTGCCACGTCTGCAAGCAGTTCATCTAAGAACAGTTTGTTGCCTGATAAAAGGGTGCTTGCTTTTGTTGATTTGGTTTATTCAATTTTATCAAAAAATTCATCCTCTAGTAATGCACCTGGATCTGGGTGCTCTCCCGATATAGCTAAAGGAATGATTGATGGGGGAATGATTCCATGTTTATCCAGCATTCTTCAGGTGATGGATTTAGACCATCCTGATGCCCCGAAAGTGGTAAATATTATTCTTAAAGCTTTGGAAGGTTTAACACGTGCTGCCAATGCGGTGGAACAACTTGCATTATCTGACTTGGCCAACAAGAAAAAGTCTGTTAGTTTGGGTACCGGATCTGATAATCAGACAGCTAATACTTCTGTCAATCAGATGCCGGAGGGTGGTCACAATAGTAGTCAACTTGATATCACAGCTACTGATGATGCTGAGCAACACCATGAAGAAACAAATCAGGATGAAGGTGATCATGAATCAAATTTAAACCAGCCTGTAGAGCAGGAGTTGAGAATTGAAATGGATGAGATGGAAGATGGTGGCGTTTTAAGGGATTCTGATCAAATTGAGATGACTTTTCATGTTGAGAGTAGGGGTGGAGGTGATAATACTGGTGATGAAGATGATGAGATGGGAGATGATGGTGAGGATGACGAGGATGATGACGATGGTGACGACGAGGATGAAGATATTGCCGAGGATGGTACTGCTTTGATGTCATTGGCTGATACAGATGTTGAGGACCATGATGAAGCTGGATTAGGAGATGAATATAATGATGAAATGGTTGATGACGAGGATGATGATTACCATGAAAACCGTGTTATTGAGGTAAGATGGCGAGAGGCTCTTGATGGGGTTCTTGGTCAACCAGGAGCCGATAGTGGACTTATTGACATTGCTGCAGAGCCCTTTGAAGGAGTCAACGTTGATGACCTTTTTGGTCTTCGAAGACCGATTGGGTTTGATCGCCGCCGCCAGCAGAGCAGAACCTCGTTTGATAGGTCTGGTACAGATGGAAACAACAGTCTGCAGCATCCTCTTCTATTGAGGCCGTCATCACAGTCTGGTGAATTAGGTCCAATGTGGTCATCAGGTGGTGGCAATTCATCTCGGGATTTGGAATCATTATCCGGCGGGGGCTTTGATGTTTCCCATTTTTATATGTTTGATGCTCCTGTTCTTCCCTTTGAGCATGTGCAATCTACTGTGTTTGGTGACAGAGCTGGTGGTGGGGCACCACCACTGGGTGACTTTTCTGTTGGTTTGGAGTCATTACGTGCACCCACACGAAGAGGACCGGGTAATGGCCGGTGGACGGATGATGGTCAACCACAAGCAGGTGGTCAAGCTGCTGCTATTGCACAGGCTGTAGAAGAGCATTTCATGTCTCAATTAAGCACAACCACCTCTTTATCCAATGATAATCAGCCGGTAGCAGATGCGGCTGATAATAATGCTCAGCAGACTGAAGCCCCACTTGATGAGAATGATCAAAATGTTAATCAGATGGTTGAAAATGTTGAACAAGCACATGAAGAACATGCGAGTGGACCCAGCCCTGATGTTGCAAACAACGTGCCGGATAGTCTTGATAACATGGAAATTGGTGAAGGAAATGGAAGTGTGAATGAGCAGCAGGTAGAGTTTGATTATTATTACTTCAATCAAATAATTTTTTACAAGTGAGTTTTATTAATGTGATTATACATGATGTGTCATTTTAGGAGTTGTCGGCACCTAATGACGAGGCAAGCAATAACATGCCTAATTCCGGTGAGCTTAATGCGGATGCTGTAATGGATGTTGCTGGAGTTGACCCACTACCTTCAGTTGGGGTAATTGAGGAGTCATTATCTGAACAGGACACTCACATTGATGGTGATCAAACTGATCAACCAGATGAAAGTGGTGCAACTAACAATGCTCAAAGTACAAGTGACATAGATCCAACTTTCTTGGAGGCACTACCTGCAGAACTTAGGGCAGAAGTCATTGCCTCGCAACAAGCTCAATCAGCCCCACCTCCAGTTTCTGCTCCTGCACCTACTCCTGCTGCTGCTGAAGAAATTGATCCAGAGTTTTTAGCTGCTCTTCCCCCAGATATCCAAGCAGAAGTTTTAGCCCAACAACGTGCACAGAGGCTTGCACATCAAGCTGAAGGGCAGCCTGTGGACATGGACAATGCTTCAATTATAGCTACTTTTCCAGCTGATTTGCGCGAGGAGGTTTGTTATTTTTGAAATTTAAAGACTTCAACACTTGTTTAATCATCCTTAACATTGTTTTTTGTTCTTTGTGTGTTTAAGGTGCTGTTGACGTCTTCAGAGGCGGTTCTTTCAGCATTGCCATCTCCATTACTTGCTGAAGCACAGATGCTCAGGGATAGAGCTATGAGTCACTATCAGGCTCGTAGCTTGTTTGGAAACAGTCATAGACTCCATAATAGAAGGAATGGGTTGGGATTTGATAGACAAACAGTAATTGATAGGGGAGTTGGTGTTACAATAGGACGAAGGGCGTCTTCTGCTCTTCTAGAAAGCTTGAAAGTTAAAGAAGTTGAGGGGGACCCGCTTTTGGATCCTGATTCTTTGAAAGCATTGATCAGGCTTCTACGACTAGCACAGGTGATAAGTACTCCATTCAGTACTCTGATTAATTATGAAGTAGATGTCTTTTTATTAATTGTTTGACTATTTGGCTTCTTGCTGTCAGCCTCTTGGGAAAGGCCTTCTTCAGAGACTCTTCTTGAACTTATGTGCTCATAGTCATACAAGGGCAGTTCTTGTTTTCCTTCTACTGGGCTTGATCAAAATGGAAACTGAAGGCCGTGCAGGTGGATTAACAACAGTAAATTCTCAAAGGCTTTATGGGTGTCAGTCTAATGTTGTTTATGGTCGATCACAGATTTTAGATGGTATGGTTTTCCTTTCAATTCAAAATTCCTTTTCCATTTGAGATTTAGTATTTGTTGATATTGACGCTAATCTTTCCATTTGAAATTTAGTATATGTTGATATTGACGCTAAGTCGCTAATCTTTCTGTTTTCAGGTCTCCCGCCACTAGTACTGCGTCGGGTGTTAGAGATTTTGACATATTTAGCTACAAATAATTCTTATGTTGCTAGTTTGTTGTTTCACTTTGATTCTTCACTTGTTCCTGGGTCCTTAAATGTCAAAAACCATGATAGAAAAAATGACAAGGGAAAAGAGAAGATTGTTGAAGAAGGAGATATACCCCCTCCTGTTGGATCCGAGGGTGATATTCCTATATTACATTTTGTAAAGCTCTTGAATCAACCGTTATTCCTTCGCAGCATTGCTCATCTAGAACAGGTTTTTAGACCAAACATATTGTTGTTACTAGAAGTTGGAGATTGACAAATCCATCTAAACGACTGGATTTGTGCTATATTGATGTTAGGTTTGATATTTAGTGTATTTATATATGTGGTGCAGGTTATGGGTCTACTCCAAGTGGTTGTATACAATGCTGCCTCAAAGTTAGAAAGCCAATCTAATACTGAACAAGCGGCCACCAGTTCCCAAGGTCTACCTGGCAATGAGTCTTCTAGTAACCCCCAAGGAGATTCTTCCTCAGCAGGAGCAGAACAGAGTCACGATGATGCAACTGTGGGTGATGGATTGTCAACGTCAAATGATCAGAAAAGTGTCAACATGCATGACATCTTCATGAAGCTTCCACATTCTGATCTACAGAATCTATGCAGCCTTCTTGGCCACGAGGGGTAATATTTAGTTTGCAATGATCATTTTGGGTGTTGCACTACTTGAAAGCATAAGGTATGAATTATTTTTGTTTTCTATAGGCTATCAGATAAAGTTTACCTGCTTGCTGGTGAAGTTCTGAAGAAATTAGCTTCAGTTGCTCCATCACATAGGAAATTCTTTATTATAGAGCTTTCAGACCTAGCTCATAGTCTGAGCGGGTCTGCCATCCGGGAACTTGTCACACTGAGAAACACACAAATGTTGGGTCTGAGTGCGGGGTCCATGGCTGGGGCTGCTGTTTTAAGAATTCTGCAAACACTTAGCTCGCTCACTGTACCTGATACCGATGTCAGTGATTCAAAGGATGATGATAATCAAGAGCATGCTACTATGTGGAAATTAAATCATTCACTTGAGCCTTTATGGCAAGAATTGAGTGAGTGTATAAGTGTGACAGAAACACAGCTGGCACAGGGCTCTATGTCTTCAGTTATATCAGATTCCAATGCAGGTGAACATGTCCCCGGTGCTGGTGCGGGTGCTGTTGCTGGTGCTTCATCTTTATCTCCTCTTCCACCTGGCACTCAGAGACTTCTACCTTTTATCGAGTCCTTTTTAGTGTTATGTGAAAAGCTTCAAGCAAACAATTCTAATCTACAACAAGATGATGCCTATGCAACAGCACGGGAAGTGAAAGAGTTTTCTGGAAGCTCATCACCAAGTGGGACAGGAATTGATGGTGCTGTGACATTTGCTAGGTTTGCTGAGAAGCATCGACGGCTATTAAATGCTTTTGTGAGACAAAATCCTGGGTTGTTGGAGAAGTCGCTTTCTATGATGCTGAAAGTGCCGAGGTTAATCGACTTTGACAACAAACGATTGTATTTCCGTTCTAGAATCAGGCAGCAACATGATCAACACTTAACGGGCCCGTTACGAATAAGTGTTCGCCGGGCATATGTTCTAGAAGATTCCTACAATCAGCTGCGGATGCGACCCACCCAAGACTTAAAAGGACGCTTAAATGTTCATTTTCAAGGTGAAGAAGGAATTGATGCTGGTGGTTTGACTAGAGAATGGTATCAATTACTGTCTAGGGTCATATTCGACAAAGGAGCATTGCTTTTCACAACCGGAGGAAACAATGCAACTTTCCAACCAAACCCTAATTCTGTCTATCAAACGGAGCATCTTTCATACTTCAAATTTGTGGGCCGTGTGGTATCTTTCTAAAACTTCTTTCTCCTTAATATAAGTTATTTTTTGAATTGTAATATAATGATGTTTTGTGTTCTTGTTCTAGGTTGCTAAAGCTTTGTTTGATGGGCAACTTTTGGATGTATACTTCACTCGGTCCTTCTATAAGCATATTCTTGGTGTGAAGGTAACATATCATGATATAGAGGCTGTTGATCCTGACTATTACAAGAACTTAAAGTGGTTGCTAGAGGTTAGTGCTTTTAAACATATGGTTTATACCAATATACCCTTTTATGCAAGTATACTTTTATTTTTTTCTTTATACTTGCATAACGTTTTTAACTTTACTTTCACTCTATCTTGTACCAGAATGATGTCAGTGACATACTAGACCTGACATTTAGCATGGATGCTGATGAAGAAAAACACATCCTCTATGAGAAGACAGAGGTGCGTATCTAAAATTGTATAAGATTCTCATCCGATTAAGTAAAATAAGTTTTAAAATTTGTTTTATATTTTTGATATGAAAAGGTTACTGATTATGAGCTCAAACCGGGTGGAAGAAATATAAGGGTAACAGAAGAAACCAAGCATGAATATGTGGATCTTGTTGCAGAACATATTCTTACAAATGCAATACGCCCTCAAATTAATTCATTCTTGGAGGGTTTTAACGAGTTGATACCTCGTGATCTCATTTCGATTTTTAATGATAAAGAACTTGAGCTGCTGATAAGTGGGCTTCCAGAAATCGATTGTGAGTTATCCTACTGCTGGTGTAATAATAATATTTCATAATATGTATTTCAAGATTCTAAATGTATAACCTCTTGTTATTACAGTGGATGATTTGAAGGCCAACACTGAATATACAGGATACACTGTAGGCTCTAGTGTAGTTGTGTGGTTTTGGGAGGTTGTTAAAGCATTTAACAAAGAAGATAGAGCTAGATTGCTTCAGTTTGTAACTGGTACATCAAAGGTATTGTGAATACTGATAATAATTTTAAAAAGTAGAATATATCGTGATTAAATAAACCCTACTATTGAGTGGGACTTAACTGGGTATGTTTGTTTTGTTTATAATGATCTATTAAATGCATATTTGCCTCAGGTTCCATTGGAGGGTTTTAAAGCATTGCAAGGTATATCGGGCCCACAGAGATTTCAAATTCACAAAGCTTATGGAGCTCCCGAGAGGCTGCCATCAGCTCATACCTGGTTTGTGTTATTTTTGAAAGTTTTTTTTTTTTTTTTTTTTTTTTTTTGCTTTTTGGTGCAAACGTTATATTTTTTAACTCGTAATTTGTTTTTTCCCCCTTCAGCTTCAATCAATTAGATCTTCCTGAATCCAACACAACAAAGGAACAGCTTCAGGAGCGGTTATTACTTGCTATCCATGAAGCCAGTGAAGGTTTTGGGTTCGGCTAATGATGCTGAGCTTGATGTTATGGTGTCGGGACCACCAGCATCTGATTCGGCCATTGCTGTTATGTAGATGTTAGTTTCACTCCCTCACTTCACTTTTATAATGTTTTTTCACTAATAATAACCTTTTTTCAACAAAATAAAGAGCAGTTAAATGAATGAACCCATGGTGTCTTTTCTTTTCTCAGATATGAATGAACATTGATTATGCAACGCGAAGCAACTTGAAGAACACCGGTCCTTATGAAGAAACAGAGTGATGCATGTACCTTAAGAAGATTATAAGATGATGTCAAGCAAGTGGTTTATAGCGTGGGACTGTGATCTTAGGGGTTGTTTTTCGCGTCATGCAGACTAGAATAAAATGATGAAAACTTGAAACACAAAGATCCATAGGCTTTATGTAAATGCTAGCCCTTTTTGGTTGGTTGATTGGTAGCTTTTGGCCAATTTGGTTTTGTGATTCATGGTACCATGTATTTTGAAGCCTTTTTGAAACCATCTTTGGTTCATATTTTACTTTCTACAAAAGTTTATATCATTCTTTGCAGACAACACTTTAACAACCCAAAAGACCCAATTTCTGCATGTCAAAATGGTTTGGTAGATCTTTCTAGCACGTTTTAAACAAATTACTATATTTCATATTATTATGAAAACTATCAATGATACTTTCTTTATTAGTGATATAATAAGTTTAGCTTTTTCACCTATTTATCTTTTTCACTACTTTTTGAATCTTTACAATGTGAGTGGCTATTGATGGTGTTTGGTGATCTGTGTCACCGTGTGATTATTATGATGTTAAGGACTAGATGCACCCTTTTATTATGGACATTGATTTGATTGATATTGACACTCATTATATGCATGATTAGACCCTCATATGTCTGTTTAAGATCTGGTATAAGCCATCTGGCTATTCACTCTGCCATGTGCTCGTATAAGGCCGTATTTTCATGTGTTTGTATTATACTTCTAAATGCTGTATAAGAAGGGTGCGTCGAGTAGAATCATAGGTTGCACAATTTGGTTGCACAACCTGCTTTATTGGCATGAACTAGTTATCAAGGAACAACTCATAGCTATACATGGAAAGGAGGCTTTCACTCGACTTCGGTACGCTCTTTTATTTGTCGGGTCTCTTATGTTTTACCTATAATATCGGGTTAGCAAATAGGGACCGACCACGCCATATATTTTCTTTTATTGGTATAGTACTTGTCATTATCTTTGGTAGGCTAGTCATGTTATACTTTTGGTGTTGTATAATTTTGAAGCTAGTATAATAGGAGTATCCAAATTCCAAATAAAGGTGTGGACATGAGCTCAATGGACCAGAACAAGAATATGCACATAAAAATTAACCAAATGTATTAAAAATTCATTAATCTTTATAGCGAAATACTTCTATTTTCTTGAAGAATCATGTGTCTATATAGCAAAAAAAAAAAAAAACCCATCCAATTTTTTAAGAAATTGCATCATAACTATTTTTTATAAAAAGTTATTCATAGATTACTATGCTTAAAAAGCAATGTTTCTTAGACACACCTCGGAATCGAACATGCTAGTCCGGGAGAGTACGGCCGTGTCGCGGCTCAGTCGGGTGTGCTTCGCTTTTTGTGGTCAACCGGCCGACCCAAGTCTAAAACTTGGGGTCGGCCACATCCCATGAAAAAAAAAAACTTTGTTTAGTGTGTGTGTATATATATATATATATATATATATATATATATATATATATATATATGCAGGATCGGGGTTTTTGTCACTTAACACTTGTGTTTCTCCAAACTCACTTATAATAGTCACTCAAACAAGATGAAGCAATGTCTTTGACAAGAGTTGATAATAATATAATAAGTAATCGAAGCAACAAGAAGAAGAAATTTTCAAGGTACTTGTATATATTACTTCTCAACTCAAGATTACAAGACACTTACAAGCATACAACAAGAGTTACAATGAGAAACTATATATACTAGATCCTACAGCCGGTTATACTTGATACCAGCTGGAAACCTAAGACTAAAGCATATACTACAATGCTATAGTTAAGGTATCTTAGATAAAGTATTATCTAAGATATGGTAGTCATGACATGTCCATGACTTACCTTTGTCACCAACTAAAGATGGCAACTGTACTTAACGTGAGAAAGGTAAACAGTAGATTTAAAGTATGGTCAACTACATGGCTTTTGAGAAAACGCCATGCAGTATCTCAGAGATTTGCAGCGGTCTGTCAGACAGACCATACTTATGTCTACTGGATAATAGAAGTGTCTTCCGAAGGTTAACTGGCTTCGGAAGAACAAGTTCTTCCGAAGCCACTTATACTTCGGAAGATGCTTCTATGCTTCTGAGGGCTTAAGGACTTCTTTATTCTTCGGAAGTTGACTTCAGATCTTGTCTTCAAGTCTTGAACCTTCGGAAGTAACTTCTTACCTTCGGAAGTTGGAGTTCTCCTTCGGAAGTGTATTTCACACTTAGACTTCGGAAGAACTCTTTCTTCCTTCGGAAGTTCCACACTTGGCTTCGGAAGTCCTTTGCATGTAGTACTCAAAATCTTCTAAGTGATATGGTTTTGGTTGCAACAGCCTCTTATGATCCAACAAACTCCCCCTAGGCTGATGCTACCAAAACTTCACTTATCTCTACTTCTCAAAGTTTTCAGCACTAGGGACAGAAGATATTTGTCTGTCTCTCTGTTCTTCCCGGAAGTAGTGCTGAGAAGCTTGTACAAGTCATTCGTGGATAGGAGATCCAGTCTATCACTTTGAATGACATGCACCCTTTGTTGTGATCCCCTGAAGAGAGTTAGTTGACGGGAGTTTTAGTCATACTCCCATCTAAACTATGGACTCAAGTTCAGGACCTTCAACTTTGAAGCATAGGCTTTACCTTTGGTTGCTGATCCTTTCCTTTCCTCCTCCTCTCTCCGTTTTGACTCCTCTTCGACCTTGCTTCTTGCAGTGAGCTCGGCCATGTGAAGGCTGCCTAGATGATTTCTGATGTGAGCAGCTACTTCGGAGTTTGAGGGGTTGGAGAATGGTTTCTCTGCTAACTCAGCAATATCAAATCTGCTTAAGTGTAGCAGAGATGAGGCATTCAGCCTGTTAATCTCACCATTCTCTCTCTCAACAACAAAGTTGTGAGAAGAGTCTTCGAACCTCCACTGGACTATCTTCTTTCTGGGTACAAGAGATTGTCTTGGTACCCTATCTCCTTTCTTTGTGTCCAGCAGAGTCACCAGCCTTCTCCTCAGCCTCTTTTCTTCCTCATTTAATGTATCTGAATTGAGGCCAAAGAGTCTTGCTGCTGCTTGGTCCAAAGTTCCTCTTGGTAGATCAAGAAACTCATCTCTTGTGAGGGAACTTGAGGATCCATCAACATAGGTCAGGTTGACTGTATCCTCCTCACAAGAGATGTCGCTCAGAGTAGTGCTGTTGATGAGCTTGGTTTTGATCTCCTTGAATTCCTCCATTGAGAGATGTTTAGAAGGCTGAGGGGATGGTTTGATTGGTTGTTGGGTAGGTTTAGGAGGTTGGGTTCTGGGCAAGGTTTTGGGTTGGATGATGGGTAGTTTAGGTGGTTGAGGTGAGGGAGTTGGTAGATGTGAAGGTGTAGGTTCAGGGGTGAAAGGTTCAGGTTCAGTTTTGATTGGGAAGGGAAAGGGTATTGGTTCAGGTTGATGTTGGGTTTGGATATTTGGCTGAGAGGTGGCTTTGAAGGTCATCCCCTGTCCCCTTCTATACATCTCCTTTCTTTTCCCTGCACGAATGTCAGCCTTGATGTCACTGACATGTCGTTGCAGAGTCTTCTCAGACATTGGACCCACTTGCCTGCCAGAGAAGCCGTGAGCTTTAAGATAGTTCTTCATCCAAGCCTTGTCACCTATCTTCTTGGCGGCAGACAGTCCAGCCTCTTCTTCCTTCTTCTTCTTCTCTACCAGCTTCTCCCTTGCAGCTCTCTTCTCTCCTTCTCCATTTGATCTTGCTCTTTGTTAAAGAGCCACAAGATCGTGTCACTGTTGTGTGGAGACAACTCCTCTTGAGAGAATCCTCTGGAGAGTAGGAAAGTGATCCTTTCTCTCCTGAGCTGCAGATCAGCTTCTCTTTCTTTTCTCAGCCTTTCTTCTTCCAAGGCCAACCTTGCAGCTTCTTCTTTTTGCTGTTTTTTGCAGCAAGGTTGCCTTTTCAAGCTCTATTAGCTCCTCTAATGGTAGCAGGAGTACATCTTCCGAGGCAGCCCCTAGACTGACTAGTCTATCAATTACCTCCACCCTTCTTCTATTGTTGATTGCCTCTTGGTTGGCTGCAGTTGCTTTTGAACTTGCAGCTAACAGTTTCCCAGTTGGCAGTCTTCCTTTCCTTTTAAGTTTCTCCAGCCTTTTCTTCTTCCAGAAGCTCTTCCGAAGTCATCTTCCTTTTACCTTTAATGTCTTCGGAAGTGCTAGACTTTGGTGGTTCTTGGGTAGAAGACTCAGGTTGGATGGTGGAGGTAGGAGCTGAGGTCAATGCAGATGTAATGGCTAGTGGTTGGCTGAGAAAATCCTCCCTATTAACCTCAGATGCAAGTTCCAGAATTGCATCTGTGACTATTAGATCATCGGAAAGAGAGAACAGTCCTTCCGCAGCAGCAATTTCAGCTTCGGAAGTTTGAGTTGGTTCTTCTTCGAGGCTTCAATTGTGCTTCGGAAGCCTGTGAAAACACACCTTCTGTCCCAACTATTTCAGTTGCTGGGCCATCAGTCCTAGTTTCCCCTTCGAAATCAATCTCAGGTTCCACTTGGGCCTTAGGTTGACCAACTTCCTCAACAGTGGTAGGAGGTGCATTCAACCTCTGAAGCTCTTGAGCTCCAAAGTATATCACAGACATATCCGGACTGGGTTGATCAATGAGGGACTCTAAAAGAACTTGTTGAAGATCCTATTTAGATCCTGAAGCATCCTTTGATCCACTTGAATCACAACTGGAGGAGGCTCAGGGAAGATGGCGGCTTGTTGTTTTGAGCTCAAAGAAGTGAGAGCTTGACTGATGGAATCCTGTCTTTGACTTAGTTCCTCAACATTCTCCCCCTTTTTGGTAGCATCATCTTGAGAGGTAGATGAGCTAGAGGAAGAGGTCAAGGAGACTTGAACGGGTACATGCCTAACAGATCTCTCAATCTGTTTCTCAGCTAGTTTTACCTTGAGACTTTCAATCTCAAGTTGCTGAGTGGCAGACCTATCCTCTAAAGTCTTAACCTTTGATTCAAGGTTTGAGACTTTAGAAAGTAGGTCTCTGATTGTGAGTTGCATTCTTCCCTCATCTTCTTTGGAAGAATCACGGGGAGATGAGGTAACATACCTAGTATGTTCATCCTCACCACCAGATGTGGTTTCTTGGCACCCTGGTTTCCCTTGCACAATGATGTCTCTTTCAGAGGCATCATAGGGCATGGTTGCCGTAGATTCAGTCTGACTATTGTTACCACTGTCCTGAGGATCCAATGAGGCTCCTTCAGTAGTGGCAGCTGAATCTACATGAGTCCCCTCCACATCAATGGGACTCACCTCAGTAGGGCTTTGCTGGTGTGGGCTAGAGACAAGAGGTTTCTCTAGGCTCTGTTGATCCTTAATGGGGTGTTGTGGATCAACTTCATTGCCTTGGAGAGACATAGTTTCTTCACCAGCTCCGGTCAATAGGTCAGTAAAAGAGAAGGAATGAAGACCTAAAGACCCGGGACTTTGATCAATGTCAAAAGGCATTGAGCTGTCCCTTGGTGGCTGCTCAGGGGAGTATAGAGACTCACCCTGAGGGCTATCAGCTGGGTTATGGGCTCATGGGTCTGAGACTGAGGAGACTCAAGACCCATATTGAGGTCAATAGTGAAGGATTGGGGGACCTCTGGCTGAGTGGGAGCCCCTTGTTCCACTCTAGCCTTTTTGGTTTGAAGAGGAGGGGCTTGTTCAATCAGAGTAGATTGAACAAGGGTTCGTTTGGTACGTCTCTGATAGGTGACTTTTATTGGAGGAGAAGGTAGATTTGGAATGGTGAGGGTAGTTGCTGGTGTGGGTTCATCACCTGTGGGGATAACAGGGATGTCACCAGGAGCCATTGGCTCAATCATACCTGGAAGTAGTGCGGTATCCCTTCCAGTGTAGTTGGTAGACACTCTCTTCAGTACTTTGAAGATAGTCGGCCTCATTTGAGGAGCAGACAGAGCAGCTGCACAGACAAGCTTACTCTGATCTAGCTCGCAGTTGATTATGTGCTGTAGAAATCTGGGATACATAAAGAATGTGTCCCTTTGCAGATTTCCCATGAGGTTAGTCAGCACAAACCTGGAGTAGTTGAAGCGCAAGCCTTGTACCAACCCATGAACTAGGCACCCGAGTTCATAGGGAATTTGATCCCATCCCCCTGATTTGTTAGATAAGCAGTGGAGAACCACATGTAGCAGGAACTTCCACTTGTAGGAGAAGTTGAATTTGTAGACTGTAGACCTGCTTACATCTCCACCGTATCCCATTTGGAGATAAGAGTTATCTAACTCAGACTTGGGGAATTCCGTCGGTGCGCCTTCATCATGGAGCTCAAGATGCTCCCTGATGATTTGTTCAGTAACGACCAACTCTTGGCCACATACACTTGACCTGATAGCACGAACCCCATTTAGGGTTTCAACTCGACTATTTGCCCAGAATTCGGACATTTGGTTGGTGTAAATGGTAGGGTTTACAGTCAGTGCTGTGTAATATGAAGATTGGGCTAAGAAAGAGATAATATCAGAGAAGTCAGCATCCCTTGAGAGTCAAGGAGTGCGACTTGGTTGTGCTGAGGGTTTAGAGCCATTTAGAAAGGTAGCAGAGGAAAAGTTCTTGAGAGAGAGGTAAATTGGTGAAGAAGAAAGCTTTTAGGGCAGTGAATTTGGTAAAAAGAGTGTAAGTGATTAACCGAAGTATTTAAATGGGTGAAATGGCGGTTTAAAGGGTGGTTTGGATAAGATGATGTGAGGGTTCAGAGGATGATGTGACAGGGGCGGTAAGGTTAAGCCATTTAAATAATCCGACATCATTAACAAAATCTTTACTTTTTACAGAGTGGGGCCCAAAAGATTTCCGTTACACAGTAAAATCCTTCTTCCGAGTATAAGGTATTTCCGAAGGTAAAGTTCTTCCGAAGGCAAATGTATTTCCGAAGGTAAATAAATTGCTTCCGAAGATACATGTTGCTTTCAAGTGGAAAGTATTAAGTGCTTCGGAAGTAGATCTGAGATTACCTCAATCGCTTCTTCCGAGACTTAGTACTTCCGATCCGAGAAGAAAATTATCCTATGAGAAATTTGCTTCGGAAGTTATGCTAGATATCTTCCGAAGGCAAGTTTCTCTTCGGAAGAACTTATACTTAGTTAAATAAGAAAGGATCTTTTGTAACAGGGCTTAGATTGTATTGACATAAGACTTTACATATTGAAAAGGTTTTCAATTGAGATTGACTAGTCAATGTTTATCATCCCAATAGCTGTAATAAGATACTTAAATCTTTGTTCATCAAATGCTTTGGTGAACAAATCAGCATATTGTTCATTTGAATTGACTTTGACTAGTTTGATAAGATTTTTCTCATGAATATCTCTAATGAAATGATACCTGATGTCAATATGCTTTGTCTTTGAGTGCTTTACTGGATTTTCTGTGATGGATATAGCACTGTTGTTGTCAATGTGGATAGGAGTGCTCATGAAGTTGAATCCATAGTCAATCATCTGGTTTTGAATCCACAGCAGCTGAGCACAGCAACTTGCAGCAACAATGTATTCAGCTTCAGCAGTTGATGTAGAGACACAGGATTGCTTTTTGCATTGCCATGAGATGATCCTTCCACCAAGAAATTGACATCCACCTGATGTTGATTTCTTGTTGATGTTGCAGCCACCATAATCACTGTCAGAGTATCCATAGAGATTAAAATCACTATTTCTGGGATACCAGAGACCTAATTTAGGTGCTCCTTTGAGGTATCTGAGGATTCTCTTGACAGCAATTAGGTGAGACACCTTCGGAGCAGCCTGATATCTTGCACAAATGCAAGTTGCAAACATGATATCAGGTCTACTTGCTGTAAGATACATCAGAGAACCAATGATTGCTCTATACTGATGTTGATCAGTATCCTCCCCCTCAGAGTCAGGGCATAAATCATGGTTTCTGGGTATGGGTGTCTTTGCTGCTTTACAATCCTTCATATCAAATCTCTCTAAGATATCATTGACATACTTAGATTGATTGATGAAAAACCCTTCCTTCAGTTGCTTTACCTGAATTCCAAGGAAAAAGTCCATTTTTCCCATAGAACTCATTTCGAACTTCTTCTTCATAATGCTCTCAAAGTCTTTGCACATTTGGTCATTTGAAGAACCATATGATGTCATCGACATAGACTTGAACTAGCAAAATGTCTTTCCCAGACTTTCTGATAAAGAGAGTCTTGTCAATGGTTCCTCTAGTGTAGCCGTTCTTCAGAAGAAATTGAGACAATCTCTCATACCACAGCCTAGGTGCTTGGTGCAGCCCATATAGAGCTTTATCCAATTTGCACACATAGTTTGGATGCTGTGGGTCTTCAAATCCTGGAGGCTGGCATACATAGACTTCCCTATCTATATCCCCATATAGAAAGGCACACTTGACATCAAGCTGGTAGACAGTGAAATTCTTGGATGCAGCATAAGCAAGGAAGATCCTAACTGCCTCAAGTCTTGCAACAGGTGCAAAGACATCAGTATAATCAATTCCTTCCTCTTGAGTGTATCCTTGAACCACTAGTCTTGCCTTGTTCTTGATAATCAAGCCTCTGTCATCTCTTTTATTTCTGAAAACCCACTTGGTGCCTATAGGTACTTGACCAGATGGTAGCGGACATAGGTTCCAAACCTTCTGTCTTTTGAATTGAAGCAGCTCCTCTTGCATTGATTCAACCCAGCTACTATCCTTTAAGGCATCTTCCACCTTCTTGGGTTCCATTTGGGATAAGAAGCATGAGTACAGGCAGACATTCCCATTGTGAGTTTGTCCCCTTGTTCTCACACCCTCAGAGACTTCCCCTATGATGTTTTCAGCTGGATGAGTATTGTGAATTCTAAGTCTTGGAATCACCTCCAGCTGCAAAGATAGGTCCAAGTTGGACATATTTTGCTCTGGAGCTTGAATACTTGGTCCAGCTGTTGTTTCAATCTCATTCAATGAGGACTGATTGAATGAAAGAGAAACATCATCATTTCTTTGCTGTGAAGCATCATTAACAGTTGCCTGTTCCTTCAAAATGCTGCTTCCATCAGCTTGGTGTTGTGTAGGATCACCTGAGGAGACTTGAAGATCATCAGGTGAGTCCCTTGTTGAAGTTCCACTATTTCTTGAAATGGTTATACTGTCAGATCTTTCAATAGTAGGAACTTGATTTGTTGTTCTTGGAGAACTTGGAGCAGGTCTGGGAAGCTCAAATAGTTGATCTTCATCAGAATTGCCTTGAGCACCTGTTCCAGCTGAAACATTCTCACAAGATGGTTTAGAATAGTTTGGAAACAATTCTAAATCAAAAATATGATCAGGGCCATTCCCCCTAACACAAGGAGTGTGCTCATTAACTACAATGTTGGAGGATTCCTCAAATTGTTGGTTTTTAATGTTATAAACCCTGTAAGCTTTAGAATGGGAGGAATATCCAACAAAAATGGCATCATCTGACTTTTCAGCAAATTTTGCTAAATTGTCTTTTGTGTTAAGTATGGTACACCTGCTGCCAAAGGACCTTAGAAAGCCAATGAACGGTGGCCTCTTGTTCCATAGCTCATAAGGGGTCTTTCCATGTGGCTTTACTACAAGAACTCTGTTCTGCACATAGCATGCAGTGCTGACTGCCTCTGCCCAGAATGTTAGAGGCAGCTTTGAATCAGCTAACATAGTCCGAGCAGCCTCAATAAGTGTCCTATTTCTCCTCTCAGCAACACCATTTTGTTGAGGAGTTCTAGGAGCACTGTATTGTCTGGCAATCCCTTTTGAGTTACAGAATGAGTCAAGAACAAAGTTCTTAAACTCAGTCCCTTGATCACTTCTGATTATTTTAACCTTGTGATCAACTTGATTTTCTATTTTAAGAATAAAAGATTTTAAAGTTTCAGCAGTTTCATCTTTAGTTCTTAAAAGAATACCCATGTAAATCTAGTAAAATCATCAACTATCACAAGGCAATATGATTTCCTTCCAATGCTCATTATACTTGTGGGACCAAATAGATCCATGTGCAATAAGTGTAATGGAGTAGTGATAGAGTTAACAACTACTTGGATTTATGAGAAGACCTGTGTTGTTTCCCTTTCAGGCAAGCAACACAGTTATCTTTGCAGAAAAATTCCTTTTTAGGCAAACCATGTACCAAGTTATTTTTAGCCAATTTATTCATTGTCTTAAATTGACATGACACATTCGTTTATGCCACAGTGTTGACTCATCACTATCAGCTTTGGAAAGAAAGCATGATACTTCTCCCATTGGGGAAGCATTGTTCATATCAAGCTTGTACATATCCCCTCTCCTGGGAGATCTAAGAAGCACCAATTCCTGAGGAATTGTCATCCCAGGTTTGAGGATGATGCACTCATGTTCTGTGAAAAGCATTTGATGCTTTTGATCACAAAACTGAGAAACACTTAACAGGTTGTGTTCAAGCTGTTTGACAAAATTAACTTTGTCAACTTTTAATTTTCCGTTGGATATACTTCCTCTGCCAGAAATATATCCTCCGGCCTCACCTCCAAACTGGACAGGACCTCCATCATAATGTTGAAATTGTTGAAGGAGAGATCTGTTCCCTGTCATGTGCCTGGAGCATCCACTATCTACTATCCAAATGTTGTTATTCTTGTCATATGGATGTCCCTGCACATAAGGTGAGATAATTAGTTTTGATTGGAAACCCAAGCCTTTTTGGTCTTGGGTTCTTCCAATGAAAGTGACATGATTGAACCAAAATTTATGCATGGGGGTTCAATGGATGTCTTTGAAGAAGAGGTTTGGGCTACAGCATCTTCCTTGATCTTCCATTCCATCCCTTGGTTGATCATAGAAGATGAGCTTGATGAAGCTTTTGTAGCTTGGCATTCTTCCGAAGCTTCTTTCTTTTCGGAAGAGACCTTCACCACCTTTTCTTCCGAAGCAGTCTTCTTCTGGGATGGTTTCAAGGGGACTCTTTTGTGAGTCTTTACAGCTTTCACTTCCGAAGCCTTTTTCTTCTCGGAAGAAGAGTTTTCTTCCGAGACAAGCCTTGCTTCGGAAACAAGCTTTCCCTTTTTCAACACTTGAACCATCTGATATGGTCAAATGTGAAACCTTCCCTGACTCCTTCTCTTTTAACATTATTTGCATAATGTGTGCTAGCAGGATTGTAATAACAATCTTTAGCCATGTGATTTTGCAAACCACACATTATGCATGCAATGTTAATTTTCTGGGAATTGGAGGGTTGCTGTTTCTTGTTCTTTTTCTCCTCATCAGCAACCTTTCCCTTTAACTTCTGATCCTTTGGTAGGACAGGAGTACTGGTATTATACTCCTTTCCTGAATCAGAAGGTCCAACCACCTGGAATCCTGCTGATATGAATACACCCTTTTGCTTTGGGTCTATCTTCAGCTTGGATTCAGCCACCTTCTTGGCAGTTTTTCTGGCTGCTTTAGCCCTGCTTCTTCTGGCTTTGGTGGTCAGGGATTGATCATCATTGGTCTGGGAGGGCTCAATTACCTGTTCCTTCCCTGTGATGGTCATGGTCTCCACAGTTGCATCACTCTTTGACTCTTTACAAGGTGGGTCAACAGATGGAACCTCTTGCTCTTCAGTACCACATCTTGGTTGTCTTACAGACTCATAAGAGTGTGGTGGAGCAATTTCATTGGTTCCCAACCCACTTTTGTTTTGATAACAAAGTTTGGAGTGAGAGGATGATGCAAGTATGGCTTGGAAGTTTTGCTCAGCAATAGCATACTTCCTGGCTTGAGCCTCAGCTGTGACAAGCTGGGCTTGAGCCTCAGTCAATTTGGATATTAAATCCTTGATTTGAGTCTTGTAGTTGGTGTGTTCATGTTTTAAAAGAGATACAGTTTTCTCTAACTCCTCAATTTTCTTTTGGTAGTCAGATTCAGCTCTTTTAAAGTCAGATTTTAGCACATTTAAAGACTCAATATCGGATTTAATTTCCATATTGTAGTCCTGGTACAACTTAACCTTAGCAATACAAGCAGGGGTACAGAGATGTTCATATACCTTATTTTCATCTGTTCCTGCCATGAGTGCTTGAGCAGGAGTCACATCTTGAACCATAAAGCTCCAGTCAACTTCTTGAGCCATAGCTGCAGTTTCAGTTGACTTCCCATTGGGCTTTGGTGTAGAAGGATGTGTGGAGGCCTGTGAGGTTCCCGGGTTGGACTTGGGAGCCTTGCATTCCCTTGCAAAGTGGCCAAGCTGGTTACAGTTGTAACACTTAGCCTTGCTCTTGTCAAACCCAAACTTGCTAGTGATTGGGTTTTGAGGGAATTGCCTTCCAGTTCTCTTAAAGAAATTCTTCGCTCTGTAGGTAAGGAGAGCCATTTGCTGGACAATGTCCACATACTCTATGTCATCTGGACTAAAGCACTCAAGATCATCAAAGCAAAACTGATGATCATTGGAGTGTCCACTCCCTGAGACAAACGCACAGCCCTCCTGAAAGGAGCTTTGCTGAGCTTGATGAGACCTTGGAGTCTCAGGGAATGTGATGTAAGGCCCAGATGAACAAGATGGCTGCTGGGTGTATGACAGGTACTGCTGAGACTGTGGGATACCTGAGCCTTCAGCAACCATTAAAGCGTTGCTAGCAGGAAGGCTCAAGGATCTGCTTGCTTGGTGACCCTTCTTGCTTTCCATTTCCAAACGGTATCCATCAAGGATCCCATAGAGTTCGGTCATGGTGAGAGTGTTTAAATTCTCTGTTCTCTTAATGGAGACACAGTAGAAAGTCCACTCAATGGGTAGAGCACTCATGAACTTTCTGGTAAGGTCTCTAAGTTCTTGAGTGATTCCCACAGATTGGAGGGAGGAGATAAGATCCATATACCTGAAGTATTGCTGGCTAAAAGTTTCTCCAGCAACATAGGTGAAGTTCTCGAACTGCTGCTTCAGTGAGTCCTTCTTTGAATCATTAGAGCTCGAGTACATTTGAGCAAGTGCATCAAAGAGTTCTTTGGCTGACTTGCAATGCTCAAACCCCACCATGATGGAGTTTGGGATTGCAGTCATGAGAACAGTCATAGCATTGTTGTCAATGTCGAGCTTCTTCCTATCTTCATCGGAGTAGTCTTCAACAGCCTTCTCGATCATGGCACCGTTTCCACCAGCAACTTTTGGCTTGTACGGGCCATTCACGATGGACTGCCACATCTTGCTATCCTGGTATCTGATGAAGCCTTCCATTCTTCTGCTCCAAGACCTGAAGTTTTCAGGATCGATGATGGGAGCTTTGGTCATCGTTCCCATTTCAACTTCAGATTTGTTGAGGGCCATTTTTGAGTGAGGTATAAGGAGGAGTGAAAAACTTGGTTGATTAGGATGGTAAGATCTCACAATCAAGAGCCTAAAAAGCTCTGATACCAATTGCAGGATCGGGTTTTTGTCACTTAACACTTGTGTTTCTCCAAACTCACTTATAATAGTCACTCAAACAAGATGAAGCAATGTCTTTGACAAGAGTTGATAATAATATAATAAGTAATCGAAGCAACAAGAAGAAATATTTTCAAGGTACTTGTATATATTACTTCTCAACTCAAGATTACAAGACACTTACAAGCATACAACAAGAGTTACAATGAGAAACTATATATACTAGATCCTACAGCCGGTTATACTTGATACCAGCTGGAAACCTAAGACTAAAGCATATACTACAATGCTATAGTTAAGGTATCTTAGATAAAGTATTATCTAAGATATGGTAGTCATGACATGTCCATGACTTACCTTTTGTCACCAACTAAAGATGGCAACTGTACTTAACGTGAAAAGGTAAACAGTAGATTAAAGTATGGTCAACTACATGGCTTTTGAGAAAACGCCATGCAGTATCTCAGAGATTTGCAGCGGTCTGTCAGACAGACCATACTTATGTCTACTGGATAATAGAAGTGTCTTCCGAAGGTTAACTGGCTTCGGAAGAACAAGTTCTTCCGAAGCCACTTATACTTCGGAAGATGCTTCTATGCTTCCGAGGCTTTAAGGACTTCTTTATTCTTCGGAAGTTGACTTCAGATCTTTGTCTTCAAGTCTTGAACCTTCGGAAGTAACTTCTTTACCTTCGGAAGTTGGAGTTCTCCTTCGGAAGTGTATTTCACACTTAGACTTCGGAAGAACTCTTTCTTCCTTCGGAAGTTCCACACTTGGCTTCGGAAGTCCTTTGCATGTAGTATTCAAAATCTTCTAAGTGATATGGTTTTGGTTGCAACAGCCTCTTATGATCCAACAATAATAATATATATATATATATATATATATATATATATATATATATATAATCTAATTCCGATCGACCCCTAAAATATTTGAACACCGACCTTCATAAAATTTTGACACCAACCCTCATGAAATTTTGATATCAACACTCAAGTAGATTTGACATCGACCCAAAAAATCAATTAAAGGTAATTTAACCATTAAACAAAGAATGAAATACCTACTAACTATTTGAATATTTAACCTTAAGATCTCTAGATAATATAGTGACAAGATTCAAAAGGAAAGGAAGCCCCATTGAAAGCAAATTAACGACATTATATTTCTATTATATGCTTATATAATGATTGACGTACTTTTATACCTACTAACTATTTGAATAATTAAGCTTAGGATCTCTAGATAATGTAGTGACAAGATTTAAAGAAAATGAACCCTCGTTGAAAGCAAACAATGATTGCTTATGTTTCTGTTTATAACGTGACTTGAACTTAACTGGATCAGAGCGAAAAAATTTAATTTTTAGCGAGTGGTGATATCTGTATCTCAACTTCAGTCCTAGAATTGAGTTGGGTGGTGAAATTGTATCTCAACTTCAGTCCTAGAATCGCCCGACAAGAAGACGAGTGGTGAAATCTGTATCTCGTTAACCCGTTGTGTTACCATTTGTGTTTGATATTTGAATGAGTATCTATCTTTGAAACCAGTATAGTCCATCGAGTGGTTTACGCACATACCAATGAACAAATGGACACAATTGAGTGACGAAATACACATGTAATAGAAACATGCCTCGTTGTGCTCGCATAGTCTAGAGTCTTTCGACGTTGTTGGCTCTTTGCTTTTGAGAGTGTCATCTATCACACACCTTTCTTGTGTACATGGTTGTAAAAATAATTAATCGCTAGTCAGGCTATGGGGTACCGACTAGGGATTAGTCAGGATTAATCGGATTGAAATTTTATATGTTAATTTTCAAATCTATAAATATTTATACAATAATTTTCAAAATTATATATATATATATATATATAATTTCAATTTTGACCATTTTTTACTGATCTTCGATTTTTGCCAATTTTAATCAAATTTGACCAAAATTTGCCCCCTTTTGACTGATTTTGGGTGATGTTGACCTTTGACCAATTAGTTGAGCAATTAGTTGAAATCGAATCACTGGGTGACCGATTACGGATTAATCAGCGATTAATCCGTGCTAGGCGTCGATTTTTGCGCTTGTGTACCACATTATTCTCACTTCGTCATCTCCACCATAATCTAAGAATCATGTAAACCTCTTGTTGATCCTATCCAATATCATCAAATTGTGAGGGCACTTCAATATGCAACAGTGACTCGATCAGATATTGCATTCGATGTTAACAAAGTTTGTTACTTTATGTATCAACGTGTTCATATCTCCATTCTACAAGCTTCATGCTGCTCGCACCCTTCGGTTGGAGGGTTGTATCATACCTAGTGTAGACAGAACCGAATGTATAGATACATGTATCAACCTTGCTATCATACATACAATCATATACAAAGACGAGATTTCAAAACTAAACCTGCAAATCAACAGGCTATCTAATTTGTATATAACTGGTTACAAGAGCGAAATTAGTGTTTGTTACATCAATACGTAAATTTAAAAGTTAATTACACGCAGCAGCGATCTGCAAAGAATCTATTTACATGTTCAATATGGAAGATTGAACGAACTTACTACTAGCATTCAGTTGATGGTATAACGCCCTATTCGGTTTTGATCTCCTTTGGTTCGTTCAAAACAAACTCTACATACAAATCCTTAATCGCGATGACCACAGTCGTTATCAGCGGCCCCACTATCGCACCCTGCACCATCATATAATCATACCAAAGTCAACATAGTCAATGTTGAAATCAACAGGTCAAATCATCCTAAATCAAGACATTTGAAAGATGTCATACTATACAGTTTAATCACAAGCAAAGTTCATCATCCAAAGTAGAAATCATAGTGAATTTGTTATGCAATTTGCCGAATATACTGATGTATAGTTAATGAGATGATATTATCATTTACCTCGAGTGCAGACGGGAAAATTGCGGCTCCACCTATGATGCTAAGGCCAGTAAGATACGGATTATGCCCCGGTATATGCTCTAGTATTTCACTATCACCATAGTCGATAAGCAGGGCGTGAATGATCGGCAAACATATAGCTACTATATACCTACCTTCCATCACTAACTGCAAAATTGCAGGAATAGTTGCAAACACATATGGAAGTAACGGAAAAAACGGGCTAACGACAGCAAGCAACGTCGACACATACAAGAAATGAATGTTGAACAACCTAAGCAAAAGGCAAGTAAGACACCCCTGAAAAAAGGCAATCTCAGCAGTGGCTAAAAGTATCCCCGAAATCGCCTTATCAAGCACTTCAACACATCGCGTTCTCACATACTTTGAAATAGGAATCATACACATAACCTGTTCCGTCACGCCACTCGAATCTGATGTAATAAGCGCGTACAAAACCCATATGAAAACCATCGACTGCGAAAGAAAACTGAACAGTCCAGCTGCACCTGTCACAATCGACTCAATGATCACAAAAATAAGCCTCGTACTACCACCCAAGATCGACTGACCACTCGCTAACACTCGTTGGATCACATCTTTCCCTTGAAAAGCAATCGCTTTCGCCTTCTCGATAATATCCTCTCGACTGATCAACACTTCTTTAAACAACGCGTTAACCTCAGGATACAGTTCAGCCCACTCGCGATTCTTAACCCGCCTTCTCAAATTCAAAATCTTTTCAGCAAAGGGGTTAGGCGTAGCCAACGCAGTCGAAGGCGCAGACGAGTTAGTCGACCTAGGCGCCATTATATGCTTCATCTCCTCCACAATCTCCGTCATATTATACTGCATAGCCAAACTATCAATCTGATCAAACACAGTCCCATAAAACTGCGTCGTGTACTTCGCCACCATAGCGCGCACATTGTTCTCCGACATCCATTGGACCGCGTAATCACTCTCCTCAACACGCGATTTAATCGAATACACCGCGTCCCTCCCTTCAACCCCGATCTTATACGAAAAAAAGAACGCAGCGAACAAAGTACCGAAAATCATCGCCATAATCAACCCAACGGCGACAATCGTCTCCAATCTTTTCAACACCCCACGAGTCAAAAACGCCGTATGAGGCGTCCGTTTAAAGCTATAGCTTTTAAACGACGAAATCGTACACCCAACGTTACGAGAAGTGAACATAAACCCTAACCCTAGCAAACAAAAAGCCCCAATTCCGCCAAATTGCTCATACGCCATTACAAACACCCATAAAGACACCAATCTCCGCAACAAGATCGAAAACCCACTTCGCGTACGTCTCTGGGGGTTGAATTTTTTCATCCGATGACCAACGATTTTACAGAAAAGCTCTTTGATTTCAACAATTGTGCCGATAAAAGCCCTAAACATGGAATTGGGGACTGCAAGAATGGTGTCGATGAGGCCTGATTTGAGGGGTTCGGACCAGAAGGAGACGAGGGTTTGGTGGATGCCGCGAAGGGGGATGGAGCAGATGAGGGCCCAGAGGAGGGGGCGGAGGTAGACGTCGAGGAGGCGGCTGACGCCGTAGAGGACGAAGATGGCGAAGGCGACGCCGGCGTGGGCCATGGCGATGTAGAGGGCGAGGCGGACCTGGGGGTCGTCGGTGAGGGAGGGGGGGTCCATGTCGGAGGGGCGGTGGTGGTTTGGTGGTGGTGGTGGTTTGGGGGTGGTGGAGGGGCGGAACATGGGTGGTGGTGGTTGGTGGAGATGTGGTGGAGATGTGGGGATGATGATGATGATGATGGAGGATGAAGAAGGTGGTGATGAGGAGAATTTGATGGTGGAAATGGGTGGTGGTGGTGAAATGCAGCCATAGCCATGCATGGTGTTGTTAGTTGTTAGTTGTTGCAGGTGAGGTTGAACGTAAACTGTCGCATGATGAAATTTTGAATATTGTTTTATTATTGGGGTTGGTTGGTCTTCAGTTGGAACTAGTATTAACCCCCGCGTTACAGCGCGGGGGGCGAAAAACCGTTTCAAATAGTACCAATGTTACATCATCAGCTACCCCCAACACAGAAAAGACTCGTATTAGAAAACAATGAAAACGAAATAATGAAACCGAACGGAAAGTAGACGTAAAAACGTTGAACCACGTACGTAAAACATAAAACGTTAAGTCGATCTAGGACTCACACGTTGCGACGTGGTCATTAAACGGGAAGCATTTTGCGTAACAATGTTGAATTTCACTCACACATTACAGCATATCAACTCTTAAAATTTAGAGTGAAATGTAAAACGAAAAATTTGTGAAAAATAAAAAGTATAAGAGACTAAAGTTGAAAATGAAAAATTATAAGGGTTAAATTATAAAAGATGTAAAAGTATTTGGCTTTAAATTAAAATTTTAAAAGAAAGAAAAGAAACAAAAAAGGTACAACTTTTAATGTTTATTGTAGAACATTGATGCATCATAAGTTAGTAATTAGTAATATTTAAATGGCGTGAAGTGATAGTTTGAGCTTGTGATTTTAACGTCTTAGATAACAGTTAGATTCAAAAGTGATTCACGAGTATCTTTTCCTACAGTGATGGGTTTCTTTGTTAATGATATTTTTTAGATGAGACAGTCTTAAAAGCTCACTTGGATATTATGAATAGTTTTATACACCGTTAAAAAAGTTACTTTTTTATTATTATTTTCTGTATAGTGAGGGCTGCGAGTCATATGGCACTCAAGAAATACTAGTTTTTTTTTTGTAGACGATGTAATTACAAGTGATACAGTCAGGGGGGACCTAGAGAGGAAGGAAAGAGGTCAGCCGACACCCATAAATTTTTTCTTGTATGTACAATATATATGATCGAAACTCAAGCGACCCTAAGATTTTTGGACACCGACACCCATAAGGATCTTCGATAGGAAGAAAAAATACACCAAGTTTTATAGAAGATGAGGATTTTAGAACCTTACAAGTAAGAAAAGAGACACCCAAGATGTAGAAAAAAATACTTCTGCATGTTCCAAATAAAAATCGAAGATGGTGTGTGAAGTGAATGTTAAAAACACATATAATCGAATAAATATAAGTATTAGTGTACATTGGAAGTGGTGATGTAGTAGTGCATTGGAAAATTATCAAAATCAACTCATATTTATTGCACCTGTAGTTAGTATCTTTAATTTGTTGTAATTAAATTTATTATTCTATTTGTTTGACATATTTTACATTTCTGATAAAAAGTTATAATTTGATTTAGTTTTTGTTTTTTATTCCTTATTACTATTAATACAAAGTTTTAAACATGTCATACATTTTTTAATCTTTTGTATGAGAATATAAAATTTATGATGCGTTCTTATATATATAATAGATGAAGAGTTTTACGTAACTAATATTTTAAGAATCACATATTATAGTTTGTCTTTGACGTAGAGAAAATGTTTGTGGTAGATAAAACATACTTAAACAATACTGGTACGTGAGAATTTGGTATGTAGACCCGACCCGAAAGGTATATGAGCAAGTGACGGAGACATCGAATATTAGCGACGACACCCATGAAATAAATTTCTAGGTCCGACACTGGATATAGTTGCATAATATATATAGTTACTTTAGTTATTTGATAATTACGCAAGTCATGTTTGTAATTATGTAACGTATGATTATGATTATGCGAAGTAATAATTACTCGACTTATCAAGAGACTTCAATAATTGGATAAAACAAATAAAATATTAAAGTTAGTTGTTCTGCTATGGGTTAGGATCATTACTAAAGAATATTTTATTTTTAGAACCAACATACTATTGATTTACATACATGTGAATTAAGTTAAATGATACTTGAGCAGTATACATATGTGTATATCATACCTGAATAATAAACTATGTAAAACAATTAAATATTATAAGCCATAGCTTACATTTATGTAAATCAATGATGTTTTTGGTTCTGCAGATAAAAAGTGATTCTGTAATGATTCTAATCCGTTCTATTATAACTCTAATATAACTCTTATAAAAGAGTATATTAATATGCTCTATGCATGCTTCTTACGTCTCATTATCGATATGTAAAATGTCACAAGCTTTAAGACCAACAAGTATCGCATGACTGGGACCTATAATTATTTCTTAATTGATGTAATACGTCATTTCAAATGTAAATTTTACATTTGGAAACGGTATCATCTCATTAATGCCATTAAACAATAAATTTTATACATTTAAATGAAAAAGAAACATTTTTTGCTAAACAACTGGAAAGATCATAAATGTTCAATGATTAATCTTATCCATTGAACACAAATCGATTCTTGAGTGTAAATAGCCCAAATTCCATTGAGTTATGATATTACTCACATTATCATAGTACCCATTTACATAGTATAAAGATCTTCAAAACAAGCAACAATTTTTCATAATTCAAAAGTTGAAACTCATAATCTACTCATCACACCAAAAGTTTCAAATCTTTCACAAAAACACAAGATTTCATCCTGAAATTTGGTTGAACATATACACACCAACCCACCACACCGCGAAAAAGAACACCAATACTGTTATAATTTACACAGGTTTCTCACCAGGTAAATACGAAGGAGACGACCCACCATCGACCTGTGATTTCTTCCTATGAAATATGCCACTGAAACTGCTAACGAGCACTTTTTTCGCCTTCGGTTTCTGTGGTGGACTATGCTTGTAGTTTGGAGTTGAAGGCAATGATGGTGTTTGCTGCATTTGTGTTTCTTGAAGTATCAATGCCGCTGCTTCTGCCGCCTTCTTCTGTTCCCTCTCCCGCCACCTTTTCAGCTCGCCCTCCACCGCTTTCTTGGCGGCTTCAGCCATCTCCGCCTGCTTCAATGCCGCCGCGGTTGCCGCCTTCAAGTCATCAATCTCCTTCTGTGTTGCTTCGAGTTTCTTCATTGCTTCTTTCTCACTGGCTCTAACTGCCTCCACCTGTGCCATTGCAGCCTCCACTTTCATCTCTGCTAGCTTCTCTGATTCCACCACTTTCCTACTCAACGCCTCGAATTCGTCCTGTGAAATGGTGATTTTTGACCCTGATTCTGATGTTGATGCGCGTGCAGCATCAGTTCGTTCTGAAATTTCTTTTATGTCTTCAAGAGCTTTTGATTCGGCTTTTTTAGCTTCTTCAGCTTCCATTAACACAACCTTGAGGCTACTTTCGGCTTCTTCTAAAGCAACTCCCATGGCTTCTGCTTCCTTCTTCAGTTCTTCAGCTTTCTCCTTCATCTCTTCTGACTCTCGTTTTGCATTTTCACTCTCGGATATCAACTGTTGCAAAGTTAACATCATTTCATCAGCAGCACCTGTCACTTTAGCTTCTTCAACCTGAGCATTTTCAAGCTCAAGTTTGCTTTTATGCAACGTTGTATTCAGATTCCCAACAACAGTTTCTGTTTCAGCTTCTTGCTGTTTCAGTTCTTCGTGTTCTTTCTTCACGCTCTCAAGCTCAACCTTTAAAGACTCCAATAAGTTTTTCAATGTGTTCTCTTCATCAACCAGTTTCTGCAACGATTCTTTAGCACCATCAAGCTCTAATGTAACAGTTTTCAAAGACTCACGATCTGAAGCTCTCACGTTCTCCATTTCTGTTTGCAGTCTTTTGATCTCGGATGTCGTTTCTTCATATTTGGTTTCAAGATCTTTTGACAACTTTGGGTCAAACCGTTCACGTAAAGCAAGTAACTTTTTTTCAGCCTCTTCAAGTGCAGCTTTGTGTGCTAACTTTTGAACATTTTTCTCTTCATATACCTTTTCTTGTTCTTGATGAGCTTCCATTGTTGCGAGCTTCACCTGCTCGATAGTCTTTTGAACAGACATAATCTCCTTTGATATCTCACCCGCTCGATCCAAATTCACTTTTTTTATAAGCTCGGATTCTGTTTCTTGCTTGATAGCAGCATTTTGCTCTTCTAGGGCCGCCTCACGATCATGGTGGATTCTTCTTAACTCTTGTTTGGCAGCATCAAGTTCGGTGAACACAGCAGCATACTGTTGTTTTGTGTTTTCCAAATCTTGTTTCAAACCGTCATTCGGGTTTGCTTCACCAGTTTCAAATTGCTTTGCTTGATTCTTTGCTGCCTCTGCCGCCTTGATTGCCGCCTCTTTAGCCTCGTTAACAGTCTCAAGCTTTTTCTTCAGGTCATCAACTGTTCTTTTGGCCCTTTCGAGCTCAGTTAGTGCACCGGCTTTTGTAGCTTCAGCACTCGTTAACCGTTCCTTTAACTTATAGAGCTCCTTTTGTGCCATATGGAGCTTTGTCTCCTTCACCAACACCCTCTGCAAAAAGTTGGTAAAAAGATAATAAATTTAATGCCCGTTTGATAATCAGTTGTTTTGCAGCTAATAATCAGATAATTAGTTTCAAAATGAAAACCCAAACGCCTCATTAATACAAAAGAAAATAATAAAAGATAAAAACTATGTACCTCAGCAGAATGAGGCTTTACTTTCTTGATGGCGATTTTTTCACCTGAAAAAGCACCCTCGCCGAAAAGATTAACAGCATCCTTGACAGATTGGAATGGTGCCCGAGTGTCGATCTCTCCAACCTCCACTTTTGGGGAATCTGTTTTGCTTTGACGGTCTTTCGCGACCATACTGTTTATCAGGGAATAATTAGTTAATTATTTTGTTTCGAGTTAAAAATGAAAACAAAGCAATCAAACAAGCATAATCAAAAGCTGCATATCTTTCAAAAGAACAAAAGTTTTGGGTCATTAGTAAGTTAAAAAAGGCAACAAAAGAACTATTGTTTTGATGGATTCTTACATTGCTCTAATCATGGCTCTAAACACACCTACTTAGGCTGCTCACATATAACTAGTAAGAAAGGCATCGACACGAATTCCATCTACGGTGTTTGTTGATGGGCCCCACAATTCTCCCCGTATAAATGGGACCCACACGATGAAACCGTTACATGACTTAATAGGATGTTTATGCTAATCTAGAGTAATTAAACTTAATTACCATAAGTTTTGCTTTGTAACTTTAAAATGCATTAATTCCTCTCATTTACACAATAACAAACAGCAAAACATCAACCAAAAGTTTTTTGCACTTTTGCAGAGCATTTTCATATCAATCATCAAAATTTTGATTTTTGAGCAGGATCGGTAATCATCAAACGATTTTAAGCAGTATCAATTCAAAAACACACAAATATACAATCACATCATGAACACCAGTATTTCAGACTTAATTAGAAACTAATTAAGTAATTAACACTCAAAACTTACATCTTTTACTCAAAAACTTGATTCATAAACAGTAAATATACAGAAAACAGCCATGAATAAACCTTACCTGATTAATTAGAAACTTTCCTTCAGTCAAATAAACTGTTTACAATAATCAAGAAACCTCAAGAACTCTGCAAACTGAAACAACAAAAACTTATTAACACCTTTCAATCAAGAACAACAAAAAACTCCTAAAATCATCATCAACAACAAAAACTTTCAGAAAGATTCTAAAATAATCAAGAACAACAAAACTTTGAAAACCCTAAAATCACACACAGAGGATATGGTCATACGAACCCTAGGAGTGTAATAGACGACAAAATACAAAAATCAAGAACTCTTTACAACAAAAAGACTTTCATGATCAAGAACAGCTGTATGATCATCAAACAACAGACACCCTTTTCGATTCCTGTAAATTAAACCAACCCCACCAAATTTCAACACCAAAAGATCATCGAAACACCTGCAAGATTGTTCAAAATCGAATCTTTGCAGTGGTAAATGAAGAAAAAGACGATCTTTTTGATCACCCAATGAAAGAAATTGCAGAAAGGCGTAGGGGAATCGAGGGATTACCTATGAAGAATCAGAGCAAAGGGGAAAATGTGTTTGAATGTTTGAATAAAAGTCAGAGAGAGAGAGTGGAAATTGGAAATGTGAAATTAACAAATCAGTGTGAGGGGGCCAAGTCAGGTTGAATCAATAGGGACATTAGGGTGGTACTGTATGCATTGTGGGTTGTACTATGATATGGCCTTTTCTTGAGCTCTGCCTTTTAGGCAACTTCATACCCGTGTAGGAAAAGGCATTCACAGAGGGTTTATTTTTATTTTTTCAACTTTATTTTATTATACTTTAGTTTTTCTTTAACAAAAATTATTTTTTTTAAGACTTGAACGCTCCATCTTATAAAAAGTACATCTTATAAGAGCATTCACAACTTATTATTTATCTTTATCCATATAATTATATTAAAAATCACTACTTTTTCTCTCTATTTTTCAATTAAATAATACTTTTTAAAATTTTATTATTATTTTTCTTTCTCTTTCACTCACAATCACTTAAAATATATTATAAAATATTGTAGCGTTTTGAACAGTACATTCCAAAAATACAGATTGAACAGTAAGTTTCTTATATCATTCACTCACAACCACTTATAAGCATATCATATAATATAGAGAATACACTCGCATAAATTTAAGGCAAATTGGCTTTTAATAATCCAAACTATTACCTATTGGCCGATAATAATCCATACTATCAATTTGGCCACTAACACTCCCATCTTTCACTTTTATTACCAACAAAAATCCCAGTGACAAAAGTTTTAAATTTTTATGCTCGATTTGGACTCGATTCGATTCGTAACAATAATTATGAATGAAATAAAGAAACATACAAGCTAAAATGAGACTAAAATAGATACAAATCGAGTGTAAAAAATTGAAAATTATGTCACTGGAATTATTGTTGGTAATAAAAGTCAAAGTTGAGAGTGTTAACGGCTAAATTGATAGTATGGATTATTATCGGCCAATAGGTAATAGTTTGGATTATTAAAATCCAATTTGCTTAAATTTAAAGAACAAACTATGAATGCTCTAAGAAGTGGTATCACTTTAATATATAAATATCGCTAGGAAAAGTAATTTTGGTCGAATAATGTATATCATGGCGTTTGAATTAAGTATTTAGTATAAAAAAGGTGTGTTTAATGGATACCACTTTTAACTATAATTTGATAATTCATATGAAACGTTTTGCAGTAGTGTTTTGCTTATTTGATGAGAGAGGTTAACTTTTTCTTCACGGTTTCGATTGCTTAGTTGTTTTATGTATTAGAGTTAAAGTTAAAAATATAGATTTTATAGAATTCATTACTCATGCTTATGCTTGTTATATTAATTGTGTACTGAACGCCTATAAAAACTTTCTTCGTTTAAATATACTTGGTCTATTAAAAGTACTATATTTTATGTAAAAAACACTTCAATGGTTATTTTCTAAGACCAAATAAATAAAATACTTTTCCAAATCTTTAAAACTAATTTGTTAGTTAAATAATTAAATTTCTTTTTTTAACAAATAGTTGAATCACTGACAAGCCGCTAGTCCACCCAGTCATCTCCGTCACTCGAGTATGAGATTTGGTTGTTTTCTTTGTCTAATTGAGTCGTGATGGAGCTTACAAAGAATCCTTGCCCTTTTCCCATTCATTCATAACCATGCATCCTGCTCATCTGAGACTTATAAAAATTAATATATTTGAGAGACCTTGTAAATCGTGGTTTATATCAAATGAATTTATAAAATGCATGACTTTTATAAAATTTCAAGTCCCTGTCATAAAATCGGTCGGGTTGTTCTTTTTTTTTTTACGACTTAGCTTTTTAATAATTTTATCAATCTACGAAATTCAGTTTTTTGATTTAGCTTTTCTAGACACTATAATATAATAGTGTTATTGAACATGTGTTAGCCAAAATTTGATGTCTTAAACACAAATTTGATTCAAATTCCGTGTTGGATTGTTCGTTATCCATTTCACCTATTTTATTACTAACATACATATATAATCTTTTGTTAGGTGACCAAACTTAAACATACGAAAGTGTTTAAAATAAAATTTGAAACTTATATTATACTAGTATTAAGCCCGCCGCGTTGCGGTGCAGGCGTAAAACCATACCAAGTAACACCAATGGCATACCACTATTAACGACCGTCAACACCGGAAAAGCTCATTTAAAAAAAGAAATAAAAACGAAAGAGATAAAACAAAACGGAAAGTAGACGTAAAAATGGTGAACTGTGCACGTGACATGTAAAACATTAAAAACAATAATTAAGTCGTTCTAGGACCCCGACGTTACGACGGAGATGTTAAATAGAAAAAATAAACGTAACAACGTTGAACCGCACGTGCACGTTATGACATGTTAACTCTCAAAATTTACACCGTAAATCGAAATTTTTGAAAGGGAATTGTGAAATATGTAAAAGTATTGGGTTTAAAACAAAAAGTTAAAAGGAAAAAAATATATGTATAATTTTTATGCACTTGATACAACATCTAATGCATCATCAAGTTAGTAACTAGTAATATTTAAATATTATAACGTAAGGAATAAGTCTAGAGTCAACTTCATCGTATTTTGGTTTTAAGTCTCATTAAGGGATATGGTTATCTTAGAGGATATGGATGACTCTTTACCCTAATTATAATTGAGCAACTCCACGTGTTTTAAAACATTAAAATTTCTTTTTGAACCTCTATCAAGTTGCATTTTTTCCTAGTTTTCCAAATTACTTTCCATTTATTTAAAACATTTCTTTATAGTAAAATTTACTCTAGCAAATAAAACTTCATCTACTTAAATTTTATTATAGATTAAAGAGTAAATTACCATTTGCATTCCTGACTTTTTTCCATTTTAACCGATTGCATCCCTATAGTTTCAAAGTCTTGATTTGCATACCTAAAGTTTATAATCTTAACAATTTGCATCACTAATGTTTTTATTATGTAACCATTTGAGTTAAATTGACTAACAGTGTTAGTCAAGTCTGTTAACAAACCCCACATCATTTTTCTTTTGCAAGGGTAATTTTGTCATTTTGTTTAATCCTATTTTTTGTATTATTTTTATAATTCCATCCATTTCTATTTACAATTATCTTATCATCATTCACCATCATCATTTGAACCATCACCACCACCACCAACTACACCCACCAGCCCATCACCGCTAACCCCCACCAGCCACCACGCTAACCATTCCCACCAGCCACCAATTAACAGTTGAAACACCATTAACAGGTGAAATACCATCAAAGTTACCGGGTTTTCCCGATCTATACAGGGTCGGATTTGCTCTTCGGTGGAGCAATAGCTGGAATTGCAACCAGATCTGGTTTTGGGTCTTCTGTTAAACTTAGTAATTCTTTTCTTTTTGTGTTGTAGGAAGAGAAACCAAATGGAAAACACAACATTAAAGGATTTGGGGATAACAGAGCATATTGAAATTGAAATCCCTAATTTGAATTCAAAATCAAAATCAATCGGGAAACCCGACGCGGAAGCTAGTGTTCTTGAAGAAGACAAAGAGTGAAATGCAGATCTGCGAGAGAGAGGAGAGAGTAGAGAAGGAAAGAGAGAGCGACGATCGTGTGAAGGGTGGTTACACAGTGGTGTGGTGGTGGTTGTGGTCCGGTGGTAGCGGTGGCGGTGATGGTGTACTAACGTGAGAGAGAGAGAGAGAGAAACGATTAAAGTCGGTGGTTACGTGACGAGCGACGGTGGTCGTGGTGGTTGTGATCTGGCGGTGGTGGTGGCGATGGCGGAAGGAGAGATAGATGAGAGAGAGAATGATGGGTGGAGGTGTGGGGGAAGGTTGGGGTGGGGGTGGTTTTAACAAAGTGGGTTCAAGGGTATTTTTGACAATTTACTAAAAACTAACGGTTTAATCTAACGGCGTTAGGGTTAGGACTCAAATGGATACAAAAAGGAAACGTTAGGGGGCAAATCGAAACTTTTAAACTACAGAGATATAAACGGTTAAAATGAAAAAAAAAGTCAGAGATGCAAATGGTAATTTACTCTAGATTAAATTTCCTTATGTATATACAGATAATAAATTAAGACTATAGTAAAGGAAATAGAGTAGGTAAACAAATGTTTCTTGATAGATAAAGTTTGACTTCGACGAAAACATTTGTTAACTAACTTTTTAAGGTATTTTATGTTAATAATCTCTATTATAATATATTTAAGCATAAAAGATATTCCATCTTATTCAAACGAGAGAATATGACATTACCGACTCCGACTTAACCCATAAATCATTCTTTATTATATTTCTAACAAATTCAATTAAATAACGAAAAAAATACATCCCATATGTTCTTTTCATCATTTTTGTTTTAATTTTATTTTAACAAACCGATGTGATAAACCAAGGTTCTCAGAACGGTCTATTTATCCCCTACGATAGTAGAAATGCTTACCTCACCACTCTCCTCGAAATTTATCAACTGTTTTACTATAAGTAGAGTCATTGGTACGTTGTATAACTAATTCACGTAGTATATATCATTACAAATATACAATAATAAACTCCAAATTTACCCAAACAAACAATGATTAATCACAAATGTTGTTACCAATAAAGTTTCCAAAGGTAAAACCAAAGCAATTGGTCGAAAGAGCTACACATGACCCTTGCTTTTGATTCATAGCAGATAACACACACAAAAGAAGCAAGGAACTCCAAAATCAGTAATATAGACATATTTGGAAGTCTTCATTTTCCAATATAGAAGACTCACTCTATCACACAGAATCAAAGTAGAGGTCGGGCCGCGTTGAGCCCGAACCGAGCACCTGTCGGCCGAGATAACGACCGTGTCAGGATTCTGCATTAGGTGCTTGCATGCAGCAAAACCATTTCTTCTGCAAATCAAAAGAATGAGAGACATGGTCAAAGACTCAAGACATAAACTTTATGTTTATTGATAAAGGAATCAGTGGATCTTTAGAATCTTGAAATTGTGAATCATAAAGTACAAGGTTTGTTTAAAGAACATGGAAAATTGTTCAAGATCAAACTTTGTGGTAACTAATAAACAAAAAGACAATCTTTTTTTAGATATGCAATAATAAAACAGAAACACGCAGGGTAAAGAGAAAGTACTACATGAAAAAATAGGCATGATTGTTCCTTAAACTCGTGTTATTTAAATCTCAAAGTCAATACTATTGGTGCTTATGAATTAAACACTTATTTGACAGTTTATTAGTTACAGAGCTAGTTATATTTCTCTGTTTATATTCAGGCTTCTATATATTGAGGCCTTGTATTGTATACCATTTTCATACTATCGAGATTACACATTACATCAACACATACGTAGCTTCATTTAAGATGTTTACAACATATTACCTAACCCCCCCCCCCTCTCTCTCTCTCTCTCGAATCTTTTTAGACGGGCTTAGGGCCCCCAATTTAATTCTTTTTATACATACGTTGCTCAGTCCGACAGTTCAGATCCTCTGTTTTGGGCCAAAAAATGTTCAAGCCTGGATAAAAGAGTTCAAACCTGGACGTAAAAAAATGTTCTTTTTGTATACAAATGGTCTACTCCACCAACCATAAACTTTTTAGTTCATTATCATCGGTCCCAAGAGTTTATAACAGTGACATTTGCAAAAAGGCATTAGATTTTATTTCGCCTCGGGCCCCTAAAACGGTTGAGCCAACCCACCCTGCCCCCTTTCCCTCATACCTACAGCTCAGATGCTATGTTATCAAAAAGGATATAACATTATAACCTATTTTGGAGCCATTCTATGGAGCCCCTTTGTCTAGATGAGAATCATGGCAAGCAATCATATCACAATGTTTAATAACTGAAGACTAAATCCAGCTATAACAAGAAAATATTAAGGGGCCACTTACAGCTGGAGGCTTCTTTACAGGGGCGCCGGCATGCTTCGAACCACTATCAGCATTCGATGGCGAATCCGCCTTCCCACCTGTCTTCTTCTCATCCCTCGCTTTGTTAAAAATCACAGTAAAACCCTCTGCTGAAGCAGGATCATTCACATCCCAGTCCCCAAATTTAGGCAATGGCCTACCGTTCTCCTCCTGCCAAAACAAACAACAATATAAAAGTTAACCGCAGATTCGATCAAAAAAACACTAGTCCCCATTGTACCAATAACTAAACCCTCTCAAGTTCATTGGAAGATATGTAAACAAAATCATAAAATTTGGATGAACAATTCATATGGCTAAACTCTAACAATTTTTAAGTTCATTAGCTCTCGTTAACTGCAACACAACAAGCTCATTGTATGTGCATTGAAGGCAGATCAATAAACAAAATTATGAGAATTTGATGAACAATTCGTCCAGCTAAAGCCAATCAACTTTTAAGCTCGTTAGATTCTGTTTTTCTGCAGCGTAATTTCCTCAAAATCCATCACTAAATTTAGCATACATTGAAATCTCTCAAACGCTAACTGTAAAAGGAAGAAGAGTGATGAACTGATGATTCCTAATTAGAAATTAATTTGAATGATCGATAATTCGATAACTAATGGCGAAATTCCTAAACTAATTTGCTTTCAAAACTACAGAATCATGAACAACAAGCGACAGCCTACCGTTCACTTTAACAATTCGTCCAGCTAAACCCTAGCAACTTTTCACTCATTAGATTCTCGTTAACCGCAACAGATTTCTCAAAATCCATCACTAAACATTGTCACACATCCATAATCTCTCAAACTCCAATCCTAAAAGGAAGAAAACAAAACTGATGACCTGATGAATAATGATTCCTAATCAGAAATCAATATAAATGATCGATAACTCGATAACTAATAACAAAACTCCTAAACTTAATTTTTTTCTAAACTATATAATCATGATCAACAACAATCAACGGCGTAAGCAATCTGTAACCTCAAAAGTAAACAACCGATCGAATCGAATGGTTTCTGAATCATCAAAACAACAAACGAACAAATATTGATCAATCAATCGATCGGTGGATGGATCTATCTAGAGGCATCGGTTATGAACAAAAGTATGAAGATGAAATTATAAGAGATGAGATGAGATGATTGATTGAATGAATGAATACTTACCGACATGAATTTGTAGGAGATGAAGTGATTGAGTGTAGAGAGAGAGAGAGAGAATGTTGTGATGAATAATGTGTGAGGCTGGAAAGGGAGACGTTTTAACGGAAAAGGTGTGCTTTTGAGGTTATTTTCAAATCGTCAACCCCTCAACAATTATTAGTCATAACATACACTTGCTAGTTAGATACCAACTAGAATTAAGCATCATCGCGTGACGACGGATGCATAAAACCATATCAAACATTACCAATGTCACACCGCTACCAGCAACCATTAATTAAAGTTGCGGTGTGTTAATACAAAAAAATTAAACTGAAACGTAAAACATATAAAAGTATAAATAAGATGATCTAGGACCCGCGCGTTGCGACTTACCTGTCAAACGAGAAAAAAACCACACATGCATGCTACGTCTTGTTAACTCACAAAATTTAGACAAAATGTAAAGCGTAATGTAAAAATGTTGAACCGCACATGCATGTTGCGTCATGTTAACTTGCAAAACTTAGAACGAAAATAAAATGAATATTTAAAGTAAAAAAATTGTAGTGTTTAATTGTTAAAGATGAAAAGTGTTGGATTAGAAGTATAAAAATAAAAATTTATAAGGTTACATTGAAAAAGTTTAGAAGCTTTGGGTCAGAAGTGAAAAATTAATTTTTTTTAAAAACACCCAAAGCATAAGATACATACCATTATGCATAAATAAGTTGCAAATTAGTATAATATAAATGATTATTAGGTTAACAGAATAATATAAAATACATATGATACTTAAATATTGAAAAGTTATGGGTCTAAATTTTCTTTTGAGCAAAATGTTTGAAATTGAGTTAAGAGGTTTTTCTAGTAATCAGGTGTTCTTCTGAGAATGTTGAGGGTGTGGTTTCGTTTGGAAAACAAATATGTGAGTCCAATTAAGATAACATAATAACACATATCCTTCAAAGCGTGTCCGTACATTTGTCGTTAAAAAATATTGCTACTTAGGTCGTCAATTAAATATAGTTTTTTCTCGAAAATCATGTTAAAAGAATAGATGAATTTGTAAGTTATTGTTTTGTAAAGTGTTGGAATCATTTGAGATGATTAAACATTATATTTCAATTATATTTAGAAAACATAAAAAAAGTATTCAATTATGAGTTATTAAATGATCCTAACTCTAGTTGTATAAGTTTTTTAAAATTTTCTTTTTATCTTTTAATTATATTTTGTTATAATTTTTTTAAAAATATTATGAATGTAGTGTTTTAACTCTTTATACTTTGATTTAGTTTTTTTTCATTTGATTTTAGGATCCAAATGTGTCTTTTTAATGTTGATGAGTTTTCGGTTTTATGTTCAGTTTAAGTATAATTCTGTTTTATTCTATTAGAGTAATAGTTGTATTTGTTTCATTGTGGTGATCGCCACATCCTTCTCTTTGTTTCAAGATTTAAGAGGTTAAGCATAAAGCGTTATTAGTTATGAAAATAAACACTACATGGGATTTAGTTAATGTCTTAAAAAGAGAAGAATGCCATTGAAATGAAATGGTCATTTCACATGAAATACCATGTTATGTGTCACATCTCGACCGATGGCGGAATCATCGAGGCAGACGAATGTGAAACGATTGTTCATAGCTCATGGAATTAAATAAGTTGAAATAATATTAAATGCCATTTTTCATTGAATAATACTAAACAAATAAATCATTACAATACAATAAAGATTCAAACAACAAAATAAAATCTTTAATTAAACTAGGTCCAAGTCCTATATGTGCATGAAGAAGTCCTCAAAATAGCATCCTGAAACATGTTAAAAATAAGGTCAACATATAATGTTGATGAGTTCCCATGAATTTGTACATACGTATAAAAACAACTTTAAGAGGCAATTCATGTCATAGGTTAAGAATAATGCAAGAATATAGATAGCATAATGATACAATCAAACCTTGATAAAAGATGTTCACTATAAGTTATAACGATTAGCTAAGTGTACTTGGTTCCCATGATGAACAAGCATACGTCATCAGGAGCCGGCAATAACCTCGGCTTTAGCACCAAATAGGCTTGTCAAGCCCATAGATCTATGACGTGGCTAGACTAGCAATAGTTAATGATTGTTTTTACAAGATAACTATCATATAAGGCTTACAAATATCTCAAATAACCATGACAAGTTTATAAACGAATTGCTCGTGCATTACAAGTTTCAAGATGTTTTACAAGTGTAAATTTATAAGCTTAACATGTTTCACCCGAAAAGATGTAAAATAAAGTAAAAAAGGGCATGAAAAACTCACCTTGTATAACGATGGTTGTAGAGTATATAAGAAAGCTTGGATGTTCAAGAGTCAAAAATGATATCCTAAAGGATAGAAAGAAACAATAACTTGAGGTCGGAATTCATTACAAGAAGTTAGGACGTTTAGAGAATGCCAAAAAGCGAAAGGTAGATTGAAAAATGATTATTGCACCAATTTTAGATTCTGGACAGAATGTTTGGTACTTGTTTGAACAGGTTTTAAAAATAGCAAACGATTTCATAAAATTATAAAAATTTATAGTTGACTAGTTAAGAGTCTCCCGGACGACTTTAGTTCAGAAATATGTTTATGAAAAGATCTGTAAATAGGTCCAGTGGCGGAACCAGGAATTTTTTCAATGGGGTCACTATTTTTCGGGTCTTTCGTTTTGTTAGAAGATAATATAAAAAATTTCGAGTTGTCGGGTCGAGTCGGGTCGGTTCGGAATATAATTAAATTGCATAGAAAATGTTAACAAAAATATAATATTAAAAGAAATAAAATAAAACTTACATTTTATAGTTTTCTCTACGCGTCTTCATTTTTTGAAACCGATCCATTACATCTTCAATCGACACCTTTGCAAAGAGCTCCTTTTCAATGTGACAAATACACGAGTCGTTCATATATTCATCACCCATGCGATTGCGCAAATCCGTCTTCACATACTTCATTGAAGAAAAACATCTCTCAACACTTGCCTAAAATGTTCAATGCATCACAGCAGTATAGATTTTAGACTTCTAAACACCTAAATTACTAATGTTCCTAAAATGCATCACAGCAGTATAGATCTTTTCACAACAAAGCGGTCCATGTTCCTAAAATGTTCAGTGCATCACACATATAACATATTATGAATTGTCATGAACTAAATTACTAATATAGTGAAACTAGGTTAGTACTCGTGTGTTACACGGTTTGTTAAAACAATAACACGTCATTAAATAATTGATGAAATAATTTAATTATCATAAATAACAAAGAAAATTTACTTTTTGACGGGTAATAATAAAAATAAATTACATTCAGTCAAATAAATAGATCAACATAATTCATGTATGAATACAATAAATAGTTCAAAAGAAGCTTTAAAATCAACAACTTTAAAATCAACATAATACATATAATAGTTTTTGCAAATGATATTTTCGCTCATAACCGGTTCGCTTCATTACATTACCATATGAGTAATTACACTGACATTAAAAAATGATGTCTTAATTAGATTATAAAAAATCAAAGAAAACTACGTATCATAATGTTCGAAGACCAATTTGCGCCAGCTATAACCCAAAGTATAATTATTGCATAAAGAAGACTTATTGAAAGCTCATTCAACTTGAACCTCAACAAAGGCCTTCTTTTATTTTTCCTCTAAATAGTAGTTTTAATAACCCATTAAAATTAACCTGTTTTGTATCATTCCAGCAGAAAGGGGCTTGAACTTATATCAAACAAAATATAGATTTTAGACTTCTAAACACCTAAATTAACAAACAAATTATAAATTCTAGATTTCTAAATTCTAATTACACAGATTAACAAACAAATTAAGTAAAATAAGTTAAGTCTAACAATGAAAACGTTAAAGATTTTGAACTTTGAATAAACAATTAAGAAAACTAACCTTTTCAAGAAACAATGGTGAACCACAAAGTTAAAGACGGGGGCGGCTAGCGGCAGCAGTCGAGCACTCGAGCAACCGAGCAACAGCAGACGAGGACTCCACGAGCAAAGCAAAGCAATAGCGGTGAACCACGAGTCCACGAGCAACAAGTCAGCAGCGAAGGAAGGGGGCAGGGGCTGCAGGTCGAATGGGGTGGGGGAAAAGAATGGGGGCTAGGGTTTTGTTATTAGAATAAGGTTAGTTTAGTAATT
Organism: Flaveria ramosissima; assembly: GCA_025215565.1. NCBI lineage: Eukaryota > Viridiplantae > Streptophyta > Magnoliopsida > Asterales > Asteraceae > Flaveria > Flaveria ramosissima. The sequence continues at coordinate 62,233,587 of CM046030.1, forward strand.
TTACATAAATAAAAAGGAGTTGTGGCAAGCTACAGCTTGCAGGTTTCGAACCTGCGACCTCAAGCTGAAGAAGACGCGCGCGTACCAGTGATCCAGTGATTCTCTTTGTGTTATGTTTTGAACTTTAATATATTAATAGGTTCACCTCCTGTAAAACTATGGGTTCACTAAAAAGTTCGGTATTATACGTTACACTACGAGTTCAAAAATCAATGGGGTCACTTGACCCCGTTCACTAAGGCGTAGTTCCGCCCCTAAATAGGTCAAAACAGCAGCACAAGACAGAAGGTGCTGAAATGCGCACTTATCTTGTGAAGGCTATTGTTGAGTCGTCCGATTGAGTTTGAAGACATATAAACTATCGTTAAAAAGGTAATTCAATGAACTTAATATTGGAGTCTGATTATACTCAAGGTTAGTTTATTATGACCAAGTTATGGTTAGTTGAAATCAGACTATATTCTGCCAAACATATAGTAAGGCACTTATGTGTACTTTTAAAATTGTTAAAGCATGAAACAGGTTAGAACAAATTTATTATGTCGATATATGGTATATTAGACTTTATTTGAGTTATAAAAAAATATTCCAAGACTTCAGCATAGCCATCACTTAGAGAAATAATCTTGTTTAATAACCGAATGCGGCGGCATAATGTCACACCCCGAAAACCGCAGCGGAAGATCGCGTGACGTGGTGGTAACGGAAGTTGGAGTTGACCCAACTTTTATAGTCAAACGTATTCAAAGATATTGTTAGTCATGGAAACCATAAATCAACATCATATAAGTACTTGGTTAATCAACATTTAACGTTTCAGTAGTAACGAATACTACTTTTATTACACAAACTTAATTTTATTTAAAAACATTTATAACGTTTGACCCTCCAAAGACAAAGTTCCGGGAATCCATATAGAGCTCACCTATAACCCTGAAAAGCATGAAGGGTAATAAAGTCAACATAAAGTTGGTGAGCTTTCGGGGTTTTGTAATCTCGCAAACATTCCTTTTTAAAAATAATATGATGAAACAAGGCATAATATATTTCACATAGACTAGCTAGGTACTATGATAATTTAGGTCATAAGCCCATAATCAAACCAAGAAACACGTCGTTGCCCCACAACTATCCAGACATATAAACTCCCTCGCCACAACCTGACCAGCGCGACTGGTCGCGAGAGCGGGCCATTCTAACCCGATAGATCTACCAATATATTCTGTGGCCTCACCCTTGAGGTTAATGATTATAGGGGGATTTAGGGCTCAATAGTATATAAATCCATACTACTGACCCAAACTTATACCCTCATAATATATATTATCCTGTTTAACTCATCATACATTTTAAAGTATCGTTCCATGCTTTTCCCCCAAAACAATTAAAATAACATTTAAAAATGGGGCCGAAGGACTCACCTTGAGTGCGATTTTCGAAATGAACCAACGTGCTACGCTTTTCAATAGTAAACCCTAATCATAAGCATTATGATTAATACATGATGATTTATGCTTACGAATGCATTTCACCCATTCTATTTGGTTGTTTTAAAATGGCATGTTTTTATTATTTAAAAATGTATATTTTTGTAAATAAAAATTATTCTTTTCTTATTAAGGTTACATATCCTCTCACTATTATCTATACTTTGTTTATATATTAAGTGTCTTATGTCTTTACTATTCTATTTATGAGTCTTGCATTTATAACTTAGTGATTTTTCTAATTTGAGCGTCTTGTGCTATAAACTATAATTTTTCTAATCTTATCTTATATATATTAGTCTTTATTAAAAATTTTGATTAGTAACTTGTTACTAATAATTTTGTGCCAAAAAGTCCTATTTTACCTTTTTATAAAATAATTCTTTTTAAGATTATTTGATTACTAATACATATATTATTTTATCAATATATAATTTATTAATTTGTTGTCTAAAATATATACATATATCTTCTTTTATTAGTCATGACTTGTCCAAGGTATGTTTCATTCTTAGTCTTGTATGTTTTTGATGTCTCAACTGTCACACCCCGACCAAAGCGGCGGAACATGCCGGGGCGCAACTAAGATTGTTCAAATGCACACGACACTATTAAAGTGACAATATTTAATCAACTCATTCATTTCATAACATGTTCTTACAAATACAAGAAAATAAATAGTTCTTAACTAATAACCTAACGGTCCAAAATAAAGTAACGTCTTTAAATCTTCAATCAACCGATAATCAAACCTGTAGCATTGCATAAAATATGTTTTGTCAACATGTATGTTGGTGAGCAATTCCATGACTTTATTAATATAATATAAGGCAAAAATCCACAACTCAAATATGTGAAACCGTAAATAAAAGCGACAATTGAGGTATATAAATCATAAATAAATGAGGCTCCTTTCTAATTGATAAAACTACCATATTACAAGGAGGAGCGTATGATCATACTTATTGAGGATGAGGATGAGGCTAACCGAGTAAAAGCAATAAACATGTAGCAATTAATCATATGAGGTATATAACATACAATTGGACAATTATTCTAAGCAACACATAACCTAGAGGTTGTGGGTTGAGGATCTAGGTATTAAATATGTTTTTTTTGGTTGAGTAAGTATGCTTGCTACCCCCAAAGTATAGAAGAGAAAACGGGGATGAAATTACTCACATAAGAAAAAATGGCGTTGATGAATAACTTAGAATAAAATCCTCAAGCAAGCGAGTCCGACGGTTTAACGTGTGTGTCCTAAATTGAAAGATCTTAAGTAAGTATTGAGTCTTGAAGATGAAATATAGATGGTATAAAAGTTCATAAAAGTAAGGCTTGGGTTTTCGGGAGTTTTAGTTATATTTTAAAAAGTGTGTTTAAATAACGTAAGTATAAAATGAGTTTTACAAGAAAACGGGTCCTTGATGTTTAGTTTTACTCAACCATTGTTAAGTTTTACATACGGGAGTTGGTTTAGTGCTAGTGTGCACGATCCCGTTAATGTAAGCATCAAGATCCGACTTACACTCTCTTAAACCCGAGTTTGAGACTTTAATTAATAAAGAAATTCGCTTAAACCCGATCTTAGTATAAAACCAAGTTTGGTTCCGTCATACCAAAATCTTATTACTATAAATAATATAAAGTGAAACATAAGTAAAAAAAATAGTTAGGAAATATTGTTTTGGCGTTTTGAACGGTGACTAGCTCGTTAAGACGATAAGTTCGACTTTTACTCGGGTTTATTTTTACCCGAAACTTGGTTTGAGCTAATATTTGTTCTAACACTTCCAAAATCTTAAGTAATATGAGTAATATAAAGTAAAACATAACTAAAAAGATAGGTTGAACTTTTGGTGGTTTGAACATTGACTAACTCGTTAAAACGGGTGTTCGGTTTTACTCGGTTTTTACCCGAAACTTGGGTTCAAGCCAAGATTTGTTCTATACCTCCATATCAACCATATAATAACTAAAATATCAAGAAAAACTCAGATCTAAAGTGTTTGATGTAACATGGTCGCTTAAAAGTTATTTAAAATGCTTAAACGAGCGTTCGGTTTGGTTCGGTCTTTGACTCGGTATGAACCGAGGATGGTCACCACATGTCCAAAACCATTGAACTAAAAATAAGGTAAAATTTCCAGATCTAAACTCAAACAAGAAAGTTAAGCGAGTAAAGTTCCCGAAAACGACCCAAACGGGTCTAAAATGCATAAATATGAGTTTGAATACCCACAAGCCTTAAATAAAGAGGAAAATGGTTTTGTAAACATAAAATAACTTAGAAAAACTGGAAATATCCAAAAACACATACCCGAAATGATTTGAAATGCAAGATTCGGTTCCGTTGACTTTTTAAAGTCAAACTTAAGCAAAACTAGCTAGAACAACTTACAAGATCAAAACTTTTGGGAGAAGAAGATGAAAATGTGCAGGTGAAATGGTTGAGAATGAGTGGTATTTATAGGGAAAAATTAGGGTTTGAGGAAATGGGTAATGCGTTTGTCCGGTGGGTAAAAGGGTGCACTTTGATTCTTTTATTTAAAATTAATTTTGATTTAAATAAATTATGACCAGGTATCTACATGTTTGGAGGGTTCTAGAATAGTTATGGGTTAAGTCTTGGTTGGTTTGGATGGTTAAAATACAAGTCCGGACCTTAAACGAACCGAAAACGTTAAAAAAACGGATTTTGCTGAAACGAACTGTGGGTCACGCCACGACAAGTATGAAACATGATTACAACATAAAATCCATCATTTTATTAATATTCAAATATCCGAAGACCAAAACGAGTCGGGTTCACAATACAGAATAACAAATACAAAGATAGTCGAAAATGACGAATGTCACAGTATTCCCTACTTTTGGAAATTTCGTCCCGAAATTAGGAAGAAGCTACGACGAAAAGATGCGGGTACTTTTCCTTCATGGCGTCTTCTCTTTCCCAAGTAAATTCGGCACCACGTCTTGATTCCCAGCGTACTTTCACTAACCGAATACGGCTTCGTTTGGTTCGTTTCTCGTTGCGATCCATAATTTCTACGGGTCTTTCAACAAATTGCAATGTCTCATCGATATGTACTTCTTCGATTGGTATATGGAGATTACCCTCGGCTAAGCATTTCTTAAGGTTTGAGACATGAAAGGTAGGATGAACACCGGAAAGTTCTTTCGGTAAATCGAGTCTATAAGCCACTTTTCCAATCCTTTCGAGGATCTTGAATGGGCCTACGAAACGAGGAGCTAGTTTTCCTTTCTTTCCAAAACGGACTACCCCCTTCCAAGGAGATACTTTGAGGAGGACAAGGTCATCGACGTGAAATTCTAGAGGCTTTCGTCGTTTATCGGCATAATTCTTTTGACGGCTTCTAGCGGCGAGTAGATTCTTGCGGATTTGATCGATACGATCGGTAGTGTCTTGAACCATCTCAGGACCGGTGATTTGAGTTTCACCAATCTCGTTCCAACAAATCGGAGAACGACACTTGCGACCATAGAGAGCTTCAAACGGAGCCATACCAATGCTAGAATGGAAACTATTGTTGTAGGAGAACTCAATAAGCGGAATATGAGAGTCCCAATTTCCACCAAAGTCGAGTACGCATGATCGAAGCATATCCTCAAGGGTTTGGATTGTACGCTCGGATTGGCCATCGGTTTGAGGGTGATAAGCGGTACTAAGGTCAAGTCGAGTACCCAAAGCATTTTGAAGCGATTTCCAAAAATGAGACGTGAAACGAGCATCACGATCGGAGATGATGGTCACTGGTATACCATGGCGGCACACTATTTCTCGGACATAGATTTGAGCTAGTTGTTCCACGGAATACTTTTCTCGGATTGGAATGAAGTGAGCCGATTTGGTCAATCGATCGATGATTACCCAAATACTATCATTTTGGTTTCGGGTATTTGGGAGCTTAGTGATAAAATCCATGGCAATGTCTTCCCATTTCCAAACAGGAATCGGGGGTTGCTCGAGTAACCCGAAAGGTCTTTGATGCTCGGCTTTAACCTTTGAGCATGTAAGACATTTTGAAACGTAAAGTGCCACATCCTTTTTCATACCGGGCCACCAATAAATGGGACGAAGATCGAAGTACATTTTATCCGCACCGGGATGCACAGAATAACGTGACTTATGAGCCTCGTCAAGAATGAAAGTACGAAGTTCGTCACGATCGGGAACCCATAAACGATTGAGAAAGTAAAGTAAGCCATCGGGTTTAGTTTCGAGTTGAAGTTCGGCTCCACACGACATTTCGTCGTACATGTTACCTTCATTAACGGAGGTGCACTGTGCTCGATAGATGCGGTTTTGAAGATCGGTTTGGATGATAATGCTATGAAGCATAATGGATTTGACATTAACTTTTCGACTAAGGGCATCGGCCACGACATTCGCTTTACCGGGATGGTAGCGAATTTCGCAATCGTAGTCACTAAGTAGTTCGGCCCATCGCCGTTGTCTCATGTTCAGATCTTTTTGGTCGAAAATGTGTTAAAGACTTTTATGATCGGTGAATACTACACATTTTGTACCATAAAGATAGTGTCTCCAGATTTTTAAAGCAAAAACGACGGCACCAAGTTCAAGATCGTGAGTTGTGTAATTTTTCTCGTGAACTTTAAGTTGTCTTGAGGCATAAGCGATAACTTGACCTCGTTGCATGAGAACGCAACCGAGACCTTGTTTGGATGCATCGCAAAATACCACAAAATCGTTGTTTCCTTCAGGGAGGGCTAAGATAGGAGCATTGCAAAGCATATTCTTTAGAGTTTGGAAAGCTTCTTCTTGTTTCGGTCCCCATTCGTAAGATTTTCCCTTATGAGTTAATGCGGTGAGGGGTAGCGCGATTTTGGAGAAGTTTAGAATGAAACGCCGATAATACCCGGCCAAACCAAGGAAGGATCGAACTTCGGTAGGTGTGGACGGAGTCTTCCAATCTTTTACGGCCTCAATTTTAGCGGGATCAACATGAATACCTTTATCGTTAACGATGTGACCCAAAGATTGAACTTCTTTTAGCCAAAATTCACATTTCGAAAATTTGGCATAAAGTTGTTCTTTTCTTAGGAGATCGAGTATGGAACGTAAATGATGCTCATGCTCGGCTTCGGATTTAGAAAAAATGAGGATGTCGTCACTAAATACAATTACGAACTTATCCAAAAATGGTTTACAAACACGGTTCATGAGGTCCATGAATACCGCGGGTGCATTGGTTAATCCAAATGGCATAACCATGAACTCGTAATGTCCATACCGCGTACGAAAAGCAGTTTTGGGAATGTCATCTTCGTGAACACGCAATTGATGATAACCCGATCGAAGATCGATTTTGGAGAAGCAAGTTGCACCTTGGAGTTGATCGAAGAGGTCGTCGATTCGAGGCAAAGGGTAACGATTCTTTATGGTGAGTTTATTGAGCTCACGATAGTCGATACACATGCGAAACGAGCCATCTTTCTTTTTCACGAAGAGAACGGGTGCACCCCAAGGAGATGAGCTTGGACGGATAAAACCCTTATCTGAGAGTTCTTGGAGTTGGTTTGACAATTCTTGCATTTCAGAAGGAGCTAAACGATAGGGAGCCTTGGCTACGGGAGTTGCTCCGGGCACAAGGTCGATTCGAAATTTGACGGGACGGATGGGTGGAAGACCGGAGATGTCGTCGGGAAAAACATCAGGAAAATCACAAACAACGTGAATGTCTTGAATTTTCCTTTCCCCGGGGTCTTTTGCCACCGCTTGAGCTAGGAATGGAACGTACTTTTGGCGTACGTACTTTTGAGATTGAGAACACGACATGAGGTTGAGCTTTTTGGGAGACGTTTTGCCAAAGATTTTGAGAGTTTTACCATTGGCGAGTGGAATTCGAATGAACTTATCATAGCAAACAATTTCAGCACGATGCAAGGCTAACCAATCCATGCCTACTATGATGTCGAAACTTCCCATTTGCATCGGGATGAGGTCAATTGAGAATTTATGCTTACAAAGAGTGAGTATGCAACCGCGGATGACCGAATCGATAGTGATTGAGCTACCATTGGCGACTTCGACAGAAAAAGGTCGAGAAAGTTTAGTACGGGGTACGGCAAGGGTTGATTCAAATTTAAATGAAATAAAACTCCTATCAGCTCCGGTATCAAATAAAATTGAAGCAAAATGCTCGTTAATTAAAAACGTACCGTTCACCACATCGTTGGCAACTTGGGCTTGGTTAACATTCATCATAAAAGCACGCCCTTGGTTGCCGTGGGTGACTTGTGGAGCTTGCGAAGGCGGGGGAGGAGGAGCTTGAATTGATTGGGGCGGTTGAACCGGAGGAGCCATGAGTTGTGGGACTTGAGGTTGGTAAGTTTGCAATTGGTAGGCTTGAGTTGTGTAGTATGGTGCGGGCATGATTTGGGCTTGATTTGCAAAAGTGAGTCGGGGACAAGCATTGCGGAAATGATTCGGGTCTCCATAATTGAAACAAGCTCTTGGTTGAGGAGGAGTTTGAGCAAATGGCATGGGTCGGTTTTGAGGATTATGCGGAACAAACCTTGGTAGAGTGGTTTGTCCACGGGAGGCTTCACGACACACATTGCTAAGGTGACCGTAACGATTACAATTTGAGCATTGGCGACAAGCAGAGTAAGATGGGTGGTGGCGTTGACAAGTGTTGCACAAAGGATGGGGACCGGTGTAAGGTTTTCGATTTTGGGCAGCTTGAGATTGAGATTGGGGTTGAGTTTGGTGAGTGACGGCAAAGTTTCGATGGTTCGGTTTATGCTTCTTTTTAGAGTGGTGAGATGAGTTGGAGTAATTGATGGATTGGGGTTGGGATTCAACTTTGGAGCTTGGAGATGGATCGGTGATGGCCTTGACATTTGGTTTCTTGGAATCCTTTCGGGATAAAGTCCCCGCTTTGACATGGTTCTCCGAAAGGGCGGCGGCAAGAGTGATCGCATCATTAAGTGTTTGTGGCTTGCTACTCATGACGGAATCTCGAATTTGCATTGGCAAACCCGAAACGTACTTGTCGATTGCCCTTTCGAGTGGGGTAACCAAATGGGGCACTAGAAGGCTAAGCTCGTGGAAGCGGTTTGAGTAAGCGGAGTTGTTACCGCTATCTTGTTTAAGATCCCAAAATTCGGCCTCCAATTTTTGAATTTCATGCTTGGGGCAAAACTTTTTGAGCATGATATCCTTCAGTTCATCCCAAGGGAGAGTCATAGCGACTTCCGCTCCTTTGGCATTCATGATGCTATTCCACCACGTTAGGGCGGTTAGCTCAAACACACTTGATGCGAAAGTGGTTCGCTTGGCCTCTGGGCATTCACAATGCAAGAACACGCTTTCCATGCGTTCAAACCATTGAAGAAGCGTGGTAGCACACTCCTCACCCACAAATTTCGGTGGATTGGCGCCCGTAAACTGTTTATAAGTAAAGGTAGCATGAGAGGGTGTGGCTTGAGTAGCAACAGGTTGCGGTTGGATAGCTTGAATTTGAGCAACGAGGGTGGGGAGTACAGCGGCCATTTGAGTTGTAACCAATTCGGCTATCTTAAGGTCGGAGTTCTTGGGGCGACGGGTTCGACGTGCTTGACGAGCTTGACGATGAAAGGGAGGCATTCTAAAATAATAAAAGTGAGACAATATGAGATTTTGGGTAACTAGAGTAAATATGATGGTGATAAATGTAAATATGAGATTGTAGTGAAATATTTTGTGAACCTAAAAAAAAAACCATTTTAACACATGAATATATATATATTTGAAATTTGAATCGTTAAGATTTGAGGCGGAAAATACATACATGAATCACCATGACTTGTTGTCCCGACAGTAATCTTAAAGAAATACGAGGTAATGCGGGGAGTCGAAACGTTGCGCGAATCACCGCGTCTTTCATGTTCCAACCAAGATCAGAAAATGGAATAAAATGAGAAGTCAAAAACACTAGTTCACGTATCACCGTGGCTTTCATGATTCAACTCAAAACAAATCAAAATCGAGGGATGGATCAAAACACTAGTCCACGTATCACCGTGGCTTTCATATTTCAATCCAACAATATTAATAGAGGTAACCGGAACGGTTACGGTGACTGCTTAAAGTTAGCAACCCATATAACGCGCATTCGCTTTGGCCTATAAGGTCAAACCTTGACTTGAACCTTCCAGGTAAGTAAATCACCTTTGATTCTCGGAATCGTTTTGCCAAAGGTTCACATCTAGGTATTTTCCCTCTTCCAGTTAGTACGAACCCGTTATAATGTCACGCTTTAAGGAGATGAGAAATATCGAAAAATTTGATACCCAAACTCAAATTTTGATATCCATAATTTGTTTTTTATTTTTTTTTTTTATTAATTTTTTTTTGAGGTAAGGTAAGGATACCTTGGATTTCTATAAGAGTGTGTGTGCGTGTAAATGAGGGTAAATGAAACAAATAAGTAAAGAGCAAATAAACAATCAAGTAGGGTAACACGTATAGGCAACACGTTTTGGGACCCTAAAGCATAAACTATAATAGGTCGTTACGTCTAACCACCTATGCTATAGTCATGGCTCTGATACCAATCTCTCACACCCCGACCAAAGCGGCGGAACATGCCGGGGCGCAACTAATATTGTTCAAATGCACACGACACTATTAAAGTGACAATATTTAATCAACTCATTCATTTCATAACATGTTCTTACAAATACAAGAAAATAAATAGTTCTTAACTAATAACCTAACGGTCCAAAATAAAGTAACGTCTTTAAATCTTCAATCAACCGATAATCAAACCTGTAGCATTGCATAAAATATGTTTTGTCAACATGTATGTTGGTGAGCAATTCCATGACTTTATTAATATAATATAAGGCAAAAATCCACAACTCAAATATGTGAAACCGTAAATAAAAGCGACAATTGAGGTATATAAATCATAAATAAATGAGGCTCCTTTCTAATTGATAAAACTACCATATTACAAGGAGGAGCGTATGATCATACTTATTGAGGATGAGGATGAGGCTAACCGAGTAAAAGCAATAAACATGTAGCAATTAATCATATGAGGTATATAACATACAATTGGACAATTATTCTAAGCAACACATAACCTAGAGGTTGTGGGTTGAGGATCTAGGTATTAAATATGTTTTTTTTGGTTGAGTAAGTATGCTTGCTACCCCCAAAGTATAGAAGAGAAAACGGGGATGAAATTACTCACATAAGAAAAAATGGCGTTGATGAATAACTTAGAATAAAATCCTCAAGCAAGCGAGTCCGACGGTTTAACGTGCGTGTCCTAAATTGAAAGATCTTAAGTAAGTATTGAGTCTTGAAGATGAAATATAGATGGTATAAAAGTTCATAAAAGTAAGGCTTGGGTTTTCGGGAGTTTTAGTTATATTTTAAAAAGTGTGTTTAAATAACGTAAGTATAAAATGAGTTTTACAAGAAAACGGGTCCTTGATGTTTAGTTTTACTCAACCATTGTTAAGTTTTACATACGGGAGTTGGTTTAGTGCTAGTGTGCACGATCCCGTTAATGTAAGCATCAAGATCCGACTTACACTCTCTTAAACCCGAGTTTGAGACTTTAATTAATAAAGAAATTCGCTTAAACCCGATCTTAGTATAAAACCAAGTTTGGTTCCGTCATACCAAAATCTTATTACTATAAATAATATAAAGTGAAACATAAGTAAAAAAAATAGTTAGGAAATATTGTTTTGGCGTTTTGAACGGTGACTAGCTCGTTAAGACGATAAGTTCGACTTTTACTCGGGTTTATTTTTACCCGAAACTTGGTTTGAGCTAATATTTGTTCTAACACTTCCAAAATCTTAAGTAATATGAGTAATATAAAGTAAAACATAACTAAAAAGATAGGTTGAACTTTTGGTGGTTTGAACATTGACTAACTCGTTAAAACGGGTGTTCGGTTTTACTCGGTTTTTACCCGAAACTTGGGTTCAAGCCAAGATTTGTTCTATACCTCCATATCAACCATATAATAACTAAAATATCAAGAAAAACTCAGATCTAAAGTGTTTGATGTAACATGGTCGCTTAAAAGTTATTTAAAATGCTTAAACGAGCGTTCGGTTTGGTTCGGTCTTTGACTCGGTATGAACCGAGGATGGTCACCACATGTCCAAAACCATTGAACTAAAAATAAGGTAAAATTTCCAGATCTAAACTCAAACAAGAAAGTTAAGCGAGTAAAGTTCCCGAAAACGACCCAAACGGGTCTAAAATGCATAAATATGAGTTTGAATACCCACAAGCCTTAAATAAAGAGGAAAATGGTTTTGTAAACATAAAATAACTTAGAAAAACTGGAAATATCCAAAAACACATACCCGAAATGATTTGAAATGCAAGATTCGGTTCCGTTGACTTTTTAAAGTCAAACTTAAGCAAAACTAGCTAGAACAACTTACAAGATCAAAACTTTTGGGAGAAGAAGATGAAAATGTGCAGGTGAAATGGTTGAGAATGAGTGGTATTTATAGGGAAAAATTAGGGTTTGAGGAAATGGGTAATGCGTTTGTCCGGTGGGTAAAAGGGTGCACTTTGATTCTTTTATTTAAAATTAATTTTGATTTAAATAAATTATGACCAGGTATCTACATGTTTGGAGGGTTCTAGAATAGTTATGGGTTAAGTCTTGGTTGGTTTGGATGGTTAAAATACAAGTCCAGACCTTAAACGAACCGAAAACGTTAAAAAAACGGATTTTGCTTAAACGAACTGTGGGTCACGCCACGACAAGTATGAAACATGATTACAACATAAAATCCATCATTTTATTAATATTCAAATATCCGAAGACCAAAACGAGTCGGGTTCACAATACAGAATAACAAATACAAAGATAGTCGAAAATGACGAATGTCACATCAACCGTCGTCTTAGTCGAGTTCGTTAGTCATGGTGTCCTTTTGGTCTTTTGTTTGATCTTAACCACAATTCCTAGTCTCAAAGTTCATTAGTAGACTTTTATCTAAGGAAGTCCTTTAGTTGTGTCCAAGTATCTTTACTTTAACTTAGTCATTTTTCACTATTATTTTCTTATCAAAGTCACCCAAAATCTTTAACCTAAATATTATTCTAAATTGTCATGTTAGTAATAATCCCTCATCCAATAAACTTTTCCTAATGTTCTTATCAAGACCAAATTTCATCATTCTTCCAACCCATATGATTATACCTACATACATACATAATATATACATACATACATACATTTTTACCACCTAGATCCTTAATGTAACATGATTTCATCCACTAATCATCCATTAACAATCCATTTTCAGATTCATCAAACCATTATAAGAACCATTTTGTATACAAAATCAAAACAACCATTTCATACAAATTCTTAAATGGGTGAACTAGGGTTCATCAAGATCCTTATCTTGATCATCCATGCATGAACATATATACATTATCTAATCTAATATACCTTTGGTGACACTAGGTGGAACCCTTAACACAATGCAAGCACGATCCTCGATTCTTTGATGAAACCTCGGGTTCTATACCAAGTTCCAACTAGAGTTCCTTAGTGTAAATGCAAGTGAAGGTGATTATTGGTAGTGTTAGCGGTCACCGAAAGTGAAAGGAAGGGGGGTTTCACGTTGGCGTCGGGTGAAGGTGGCGGGGTGATGGCGTCGGGTGTTGATGGCGGCGGTGATGGTGTCGGGTGTTGGTGGCGGTGGTGGTGATGTCGGGTGTTGGTGGCGGCGGTGGTGATGTCGGGTGTTGGTGGCGACGGTGGTGATGATGGTGGTGTCGGGTGTAGGTGATGGTGGTGGTGGCGTCGGGTGTGAGTGGTGGTGCCGGTGGTGTCGGGTGTTGGGGTGGTGGTCGCGGCGGGAGATGGTGTCGGGTGTGGGGGTGGTGGTCGCGGCGGTAGGTGGTGATGATGGTGACGGGCGGCAGGTGGCCGGCGGGAGGCGGCCGGCGAAGGGGGGGGGGGGGGGGGCGGCCGATGGAGAGGTGGTGGTGGTGTGTGTGTGTGTGTGGAAGATGGAGAATGTGAAGAGTTGTGTGTGTGTATTTGATTTAAACACATTAGATGAATGTGTTGTCTTGCATGCAAGACATAGTAATCTTCCTTGGATTGCTAGATGATTAACATTATTATTATAATTATAATAATAATAATAATAATAATAATAATAATAATAATAATAATAATAATAATAATAATAATAATAATTATTATTATTATTATTATTATTATTATTATTATTATTATTATTATTATTATTATTATTATTATTATTATTATTATTATTATTATTATTATTATTATTATTTACGCAATTGTTAAATAATTACAAGGTTTGTTAAAAACGTTAACGCAGGGTTTCCGTTTAATCAGACTTAAACGTTAAATAATCATAAATTCATTATTGCGAATGTTTCGAGTGTTGACCTGATTTGACCGGGTGTCACACATAACCGTCCATATGTAAGCGGGATTCGATCTTTGTTTACATTAGCGTGTTCTTAGCTTGATTTAGGAATGTTAGTGATTGTTATAAGGTTAGTGAAAGTTAGAAGGTTAATGATCAAATGATAATGATTAAAATTAAAAGAGATTTAATAGAAGAAAGAATAAAAGTAAGAACAAAAGTCATGAGAACAATTGAATGTTTGGATGATTAGAATAATATAGATATACATAATATAAAAGCAATTGTAAGGTTACCTTAGTATTAGAAACTTCTTAAAATTACTTGTAAAAGAAAATTTTTGAATTTGATCAAAACCAAAGGATGAAAGAAAGATATGTGAGTGAGATTTTTGGAGAATGATCAAATGAAAAGTGAAGCCTAAAGTTTGTTTTATAGTTGAGGTTAGGATGAGGTTATGAATGATGTTAATGGTGAGTTACAAATCTTATAAAAGGGGGTTATGATTGGAATTTGAAATAAATATAAGATTAAATATTTAAATAAATAAAAGAATAATTACAATTTAAACTTTAAATTTATTAAGACTTTAATTTAACAACTTATTTTTTTTATAAAATCTTTATAGACTTTATAAATCTTACAAGAACTTGTAATTTGATTATTTATTTTAGTTGAATATTTTAAAATCTTATAGATATTAATAACCTTTTAACATTTATAAAATTTATTTTATAAATTATAGAATTTAAGTTAAATTGATTAAGTGACACATTTATTATATTTGGAACATAAAAATATATAAAATGACTAAATAATGAATTTGATTTACAAGATTGACTTAAACGGGTTTGGGTTTTTGTTTTCTAATTTGAAAATGGGTCGGATGTTACATTATGGAAGAGTGTAGAAGCACAAGCTTGTTTGATAGCAGAAGTTATGCATAAGAGCGCATAGATAATTGCGATGAGACATGATTTTAGTAGAAAGAGTAGAATGTGATAGATTCTCTATTGATAAAAAAAACTTTCACATTAGTTTGTGTTCGATCTTGTATAATTATAATCTTCTTGAATGAAAAACACATGGATGAGACGTATATAGCTCAACAAGAAGAGTATAGTAAATGTACGAGATAACGACACAACAAGGGCAAACATAAGTATTTTAGAAGCAGGGGTTATATGCATCTTCCGTATATGATCTCAAGGTATGTGCATAATCCCTTTGTGCATGCACTACTAAGTATGTAATTTGGTATTCATAACGGAATAATTTTAAAATGAAGGATTTATATAGTAATTGAGTATGATTAGTGAATGATTAGAATCATTAGATAGTGATTGAACATGATTAGTGGATGATTAAGTAGTAATAGGGCATGATTAGATAAATGCAACTCATGGACCTCATTTAGTTATGGAGTTGTCAAATGGTATGCTAGAAAGTGCTATAATATTTTGACCAAGTTTAAGAAGACATAACACAAATATTCTTTAATAACAAAACGATAATTGTAATGTCAAAGAATTCAACCTTTCATAGAAGAACATAACACATTTGTATTATAAAAAATAAAAAAAAAAAGGATAGTTGAGTTTACAATGGTGCATCACAATCCATACGTTGTAGTTGTAGATGTGATAATGTAGTCTCTTTGGTTATAAATCATGAAGCCTTAGAAGGATGGAAATATTTAAACAATAATTTTTAGATTCTTAGAATAATTACATCACAACCAACACTTTATAAGATTTAAATTGTTTATCCTTTTGTTGTGTGACATACACAGATACACTACCAGAATATTCATTTGGGACATTAGAAGGATAGTAGAGGGTCAAAGTAAATAATGAAAAAAGGTGAGTGCTATCATTTGAACATTACTTCAATTTATTTAGAATGACTCATAATCTTTTGTATAAATATTTTTAGGACTTTGTATCTTTAGCTAACTCTTTTTTATTGTGCTAACCAATGATTTAAACTGGCTGATTCAACAGGGTTTAACCAAGAACAACCGGTACTATCATTTCAAAAACCAAAAAGACATTTTTACCAAGTTTAGTGACATACAAGAAGACATGCACATGAAACTCAACTCATTCTCTTTTAACTTTGAGAAAATATCTCCTTATATAGGACATTAATATTGCTTTGATTTTTCTACACAACTGATGCGGGATAGAAACATTGATTATAGTTTTGGTTTAGGAACAAAGTTGTATATGTGTAACTATTTATGCATCAACATTTGTACGAAATACAACCACATGTTCTTACATGTCTTAAACTTTTGAGCAATAATGTATGAGATCGCACGATGCGGCGGTGTATAAAAATTTGTAAAGCTTTGTATCTTTGACTAACTCTTCCTTATTATGCTAACGTGTGATTTAAAACTAGACCGGGCCGACCAGTTTAACCGACAACTGCTGGTACGGCCGATTGAAAAACCAAAAAAATTATTACCAATTTGGTTTAAAGTTTAATAACTTATAAGAAGGCATGTGCGTAAAACACAACTCCTCTTTTAACTTGAAGCAAATGGCTCCTTTATAGGAGTTGGGTATTATTGCCTTAATTTATCTATACAACCGTTGTGGGATATAAATATTTTTAAAGTTTTGGTTAGGAAAAACATTATAAATATAGTATCTATATTTGTGTATCAACACTTGTATGAAATGCAACATGTATCTTACGTCTCTTAAAATTTTAAAGAAATTATCAAATTGCCCATCTCAAATGCTTTCGTGCTACGCGGTAAGATAACGCTCACTCCAGTTAATTACATTTAATGTTTAGAAAACCGAACCGGATTGGCCAGTTTGACTTGTTCAAACCAGAAATCTCTAGTGTTAATTATGTATTCGACCGGCTTTAGTGAGCCAGTCAGTTATTCTCAAACCCAGCGGTTATTCTCAAACCCGGTGAACCAAAATCAAACCATACTATGTGAACCAGAGTTCAAACAGAAAAATCAAAATAAAACAAGAATTTCAAAACTTCGATTGCAGAACAAATTATGAAACATCAACTTTTTCTTCGTCATGCACCAAAAGTACACAACACCATCCACAATAAGCGCACATCATTGCAAGTTTCTCATAGGTATTATGAACCTCTTTTATAATAGTTAAATCATCCTTAGCTTTTTTGCTTGGTCGATGTGGGATAGAAATAATTAATTATCAGAGGGATGAAAGTGTAAATGATGAGTTATTTATCCATCAACACTTGTATCAAATGCAATTATTTTTAAGTGTCTTAAACTTCTAAGGAAATTACTAAATTATCCATCTCAAATGCTTTATAAAGTAAAAGTAAGTACACCCGCGCTATACAACAGGATAAATCTTTCTAACTCTGTAGATAGTTGCTTTCAAATAATTTTATAATTAAATCATAATTGGTATAAGAGAATTGTTAATGTTCTCCAAGATCTTAAATGCCGACGTACAAACGTTGTCTCTATTGTAAATCTAAATTTTTAGGATTTGAAGTTGATAATAAACACTAATTGATTATTCTAGTAAAATATCAATAAACTTTTATAAACCGAATAAACTAAATTTATAAATTTTAAAAACGCTTCAGACTTAAACATGGTGTATCTACCATGTTAAGGGAGACTCAGGAAGAACCGAGTTCAAACCCAACTACACAAACCAACAATGAATTAGAAAAAAACAAAAAAGTAAAAAATAACACTTTAAAATTTAAACTAAACTGATCTTTTTTATGGCTTTGCACAACAAAGGATGCGCAGATCATGTGCTTATTTTCCCTCAAGTCCATGTATCCTTTTCTTTAGGTATTGAACTCTTATTTTGCTTTCTTGTTTGACCAATGTGGGATAACAAACATATCAATATTACTATATGGAGGGATAAAGTTGTAAATAACAAGTTTTTATGCATAATTATTTGTACTAAATGCAATAAAATTGTTCTTAACTGTTCTAAGATAGATTAAAATTACAATCTAGTCCAAAAAGTTGTTGTACAGATTTGGAGGTTTAAACCTTCAACCACTAAAGCATCTTACAACTCCAACTGTTTCTTTAAGAGTAAACATTACTTTAATTAGACATCAAAGTACTTAAAACGAGTTAGGTCATTGAATAGAAGACTAGTCTAATAGCAATTAAATAAATAACCGCTCACTAATAAAATAGTAATTAAATGTCTAAATGTAGTGTACGTCACGAATTTAACTTTTCTTGTTACCTTCAATCTATTGTTGTCTAATAACGCAATGTTTTTTTTGTTAATTTTCATTCTTTTAACCCGTCTTTTTACCGACTGTCTTTCTTCTACACATCCACATATTATTTTTCCCTACAAAATGGTATTATAGTAATTCAAATACTTAACTAATTTTTCTCTCCTATTAAAAAATAATTTTATTAATTATTGTATTTATCTCATCTAGATTTTTTAAAATCAAGTTATCCTTTTAAAATAGATTTTATTAAGGAAATTTAAATCCCATCATTTTATTAAATTAGAAATAATAAAAAACATAAAATTTATATATTATAAATATTTCTAAAACACTAAACCTTATAAATTAAGTCTTACTAAAACAACCAGAATTATTACAAACCAGAGTTTTAAATAAACAACTATAAAAAATAATTTTTTATAAAAAAATTCTTAAGATTAAGGTTTAAAAATGAACCTATTTGGATAAGAGCGTTAAAAAATAGTATAATTGTTTTATTTCTTGAACTATTACGTATATATAATTTTAATCGTATCTTATATTATTAAATCGTATTATAACTTTTCATGTTTATTACTAACCATAATGCGTTTAATTAATGGTTTCTAGCCTATTGTCTATCTATCTATATATAACTAAAAAAACTAAAATAAGACGTGATACAATTGTAAACCCAATCATACTAACTTTCACATTTCTATCAATCAGTAATAATAATATTAAATATTAATAATATTACTCATACCATTTTCAAATTAAAAAATATATAAATTAAAACCCTATTTGTTATTTAAAACACACTTTTTAAAAACAAAAGCTTTATAAAATACAAAATACAACGAACTCTTCTTTTAAGAAAGTTCTTTTTTCTTAAAACAAGATATCTAAACACCATAATTCTTTTATAAAACAAAATTTAATGAAATATACATTATTATTTATCTATTTAAAGTAGTTATTTATACGTAATTATAATCATATTTTATCTTAAGCATTGTTTATAATTTATAAATAATTATTATTAATTATTTAATATTTTATTTATTTAACACGTGTAATACACGATATACTAAGATACTTTTATATAAATGAATAATTGTAATCATGTATCATGAAATCAGGGAAAGTCGCTTGTTCTTTTGTGGCATTGTGTAAAGCATAATATGAAACTGCCATCAATTATGATGTAATTATATATTTATATCCACATTCATCATTTATTTCATTTGGACCCACATTTGCTTTATTTAGTACATTAAGCTTACCATCTCAAGATTTGATATTTTGTAATAGTTTAAAAAGTAAATTACATGAATGACCGTTTCGGTTTAGAGCAGATTATGGATTTAACATCGTTAACTGTAGGGTCATCTTTAAAAGCAAATTATATAATTAAATACTTTATTTATAAAAAATTCAAGTTTAAAGACCCAATTCATAATTTATTTGAAACCATAAAGACGATTTGTGTAATTTACTCTAGTTTAAATAATCGTATTATGTTAGTTATGGGGCCATGTTATACAATCGCCTTATATTATCTTTTTAGTTTGACTCTTAGGAGCATAAATCGTTAGTTTTTTTTGTTATTTTATCTGTGTGTAACATCGTATATGCATTTTATTTGAATTTGCATAAAAACAAAAGCCGATTCTGAAATGGATCGAACGGAACAAAATTATTTAAATATATAGAACTCCACCATCATGTTTTGAATTATTTATCATAACATAAGCTTTTTAAACAATAATTAAGAATAAAAATCAAGGCCTTTGCACAAATCATTCCTAGTAATCATGCTAAAAATATCATTTAAAGTCGTTTGCTTTAGTGGGCTACTTTTTCTTTATTGCATGGAATTAAAAAATAAAGATGGTTATAGGATAAGATAGAAAGTCGTCGGTTATTCGCTATACGACAAACTTGATTTTAAATAAAATTACGTGAAAATTAGTAGAGGATTTTATATTTTTAATGTTTATCATGCGAATCTAGAAAATTAAAATAGCAATAATAATAAAGCAAAAAAGAATAAAAGAAAATTAATATATGAAGTGAAAGTACATGTGACAAGTTATATATAGTGATGATATTATTTATCATTCGCAATTTTCAATAAGTTACATAATTTAAAAGGTTTATAAATTGACATCCGCTTATACGTCTCATATGCCACCATACGCGTCGTATATGGTCGAATACATTAAAAACGAGGAACATGGGCTGCCAAAGAGCTATACGTCTCATGTAGCCCTATACGATCCCTTATACGACACATATAGGGCTATACGACACGTATAGCAAATTTCGACATTGACTATGAGGAAAATATCAGGGGGCTGTCAGAGGGGTTATACGCCCCGTATAGAGCTATACGACCCCCTATACGACGGGTATGAGACTATACGACCCGTATAGAAATTAGATATTAATTTATGATTTTAGGATGTCTCAATATCAACATCCAATTTAAAATCGACACAACATAGAGACATTAAATAAAATATAACAATTTACTCGACTATATATCTTGGATACAAGGACCACAAGATAACTAAAACAAGATATGTGATTAGGATGATATATATTAAATATAAAACTTACGAGTTCAGGAAGTGTGTTGGTGATATTTCTATGATCATTATTACCATACATATTAAAATGTGTAAGGATTATAGTTTAAAAAATATTCAATTTAAAAGATTTAAGAATGATTATGTGTTTGATACGTGTTCTTTTATTTTTTTAAATAGTGTGACATTTTGATCATTGTGGTAAATATGTCATCTCATTATGTCGTATACATTCACTGTGTCAAATATCATTTTATTATGTCATATATTTTACATCATTTGTTATATGTATTCATCATTATGTTTTACGTTTTAGATCATTTTGTATTATGTCTGTCATTGTTTTTATAGATTATATAAACTTGTCATATATGGTGTAATTTTTATAAAAAAATAATCTCATATACAAAATATATGAGCGTTTAAAAAATTTGAGAAACTTAAAAAAAAAGTCAACAAAAGTGGTTATTCTTTAAATACATTTCTAACAAACTTTTCCATGCAATTTAATTTCAATAATTGATTAAAGAGATTGATAGTTAAAATTACTTGTTACACCTTTTAGTTTTAAATAAACCTTTTTATTTGAACCTTTCGTATTAATATATGGTATTTTTTATATCTAACAACTAGAATATCAATCACATTACACCTACGGAACATTTTAGACTTCGAGATTTGTTTTTTTATCAAGTTCGTTTTTTTCCTCGCATCCCTAGTTTAAAAACCAGCTCGGGTAATTTGAATCCAAACAAATTATTTGTAACCATGTAAAATCATTAAACAGATGTACATAAGGAACCTATCAGCCTCACTGATAACGAGTAACAAGCCCTTATTTAGAGCTCATGTTAAGATGTTGGATTCTATCAATAAAATTCGGAAAAAAACTTTTGTGGGCTGATAGCAATGAACGCTCGACGTTATACTGGGTCAAGCGGGAAAGAGTTATAGCTCCCACAAAATGTGGTGGTCTGGGAATCGATAGCCATAAAGCAGCAAACGAAGGCTTGCTTGCTCGTTGGTGGTGGCGGTTTAAAAATGAACAACGTAGATTGTGGCGGAATGTAATATGGCCTCTCTATCAATCTTCTAGACCGTGGTCTCTAATTCCTGTTAAGACATTAGAATTAAAGGTGACTTACTTCGGAATAACATTAACATAAAGGATATCCACAAAGGTTAATTGGGTAGAGGTAATTCCCTATTTATTTGATCGATCAATGGATTGGAAATTCGCCACTTATGTGTCTTTTTCTCTCTGTATTTGCTATTCAAAAAAACAAACAAATCGTATTTAAGTGTTGCTATCAAAATGATAATGGTACCTTTGTTTGGAAATGGAGATGGAGGTGGGACCTATCCAGTGGCGGATCTAGAATTTTTTTCACGGGGACGGAAATTTTAAGGGTTATTTGGCTACCGCAATATAATATATATTTTATTAGTCCGGTTCG
This sequence comes from Flaveria ramosissima, assembly GCA_025215565.1. Taxonomy (NCBI): domain Eukaryota; kingdom Viridiplantae; phylum Streptophyta; class Magnoliopsida; order Asterales; family Asteraceae; genus Flaveria; species Flaveria ramosissima. Next base: position 62,255,763 of record CM046030.1, read on the forward strand.
AGTCAGATGTGCCGGGTTTGTTCATTGACGTAAAAAATCGTTAAAATGGTTCTAAAACTCGTGAATTTGCGTATATGTATAGTATAACAAAAATCATATTGAGGCAATTATACTCATGAAAGTGGTGATATGTGATATTTGAAACAATTATATTCATAAAATGGTGATATGTTCAACATGTTTGAGATATATTATTATCAAATATATTCTTGATATAATTTTTTCTTGCTACTAATTACATGATTATTTGAAAGTGAAATTTCAAAAATCCATTCGATTACAGAACGGTTAGTGAGAAAATATGTTTCCCCAGCCTGTCGGAAGATCATCGGACCCCATTGTAGTTCCGTTCCAAACAATGTATTTTAGATAATTTTGTTCTTTCTTTAGTTTCAAGAATTTTAAGAGGGGCGATGGCAAAATTTTATCGAAGACAGTCTAGATTTTCACGTATATATAACATAAAAAAAAATTTAGGGTGGACGGCTGCCCCTGTCCCTTAGCTGTAGGTCCGCCCATGAACCCATTTGATAATATTGAATTATCTAAACTTAACAATCTAATCTCCCTCCTATTTGATGTGCAGTCCTCGAATTTAGACGATATGTGGAACTGGAGCATTGATAATTAATTTCAAGTAAAATAGGTTAAGAATGTTTTTGTGGATGCTCGTGAAGTCTTTAGCATACGTCTTTTTATGGAACAGTTGGGCTTCAAATAAGGTAAAATATGTTTAGTTTTGTTTTGACCAGCAAAATTTTTTATTTATCATCAAAAAAATTAAATCCCAATCTAACAGGTTGCTAGATAGAGAAAGTCACCACAACATTACAATAGGTTACATATGTAAAAAGGAATGTTGTAGTGCGGAATGCTTTGTGCAAAGTTTGTGGGGGAGTATGAAGAGTCGGTAGAACATTTTTTTATCTCTTTATCAAATTGCTAATATGATATGATCTCACTCTTAATTTAATTGGCTACTTAGAAAATTATTTTTTTATTGGCTACTTCATTATCTTATAAAGTTATTTTATCCTTTTAGGGATGATATCTTTAAGTTTTTAGACATATATTTTAAATAGAACATTTTTAAAGTTTTTAAGATTTTTTTTAAGTTTTCAATTTAAAAAATGTATTCTAAATGACTTTACAAAATGTGTAGTTATTATATATAGTCTTATAATAATAAGTCGGTTGGTACAATAACCATATACTTATAGTATAGAGTCATATAAAGTTGATGTTACGTTGTCTTTTATTTATTTATTTGGTTTTATTTATTGTTGGTCTGGAATGATTAAAGAAATATGTCGTTTAGTGTAGTGGTTGTTACGATTGTTTATGTGTGTGTGGACCCGTCTTTGACTCGTACGTCAGTGATATTTCTGGATTTTTGCTATATTGTTTTTTTAAATAATAATTTTTCTTAATAGTTTAGCATCTTACTTACTTTTACCTTAACTCTTTATATTAGTTAGCATTCATTTAAATTCTCCCCCAAACGTTACTATATTAAGTTATTTTGACATAAATATATTACAATAAATAAAACCAAAAAAATAAATAAAAGACAACGTAACATCAACTTTTACATGACTCTATGCTATAAGTATATGGTTATTGTAGCAACCGACTTATTATTATTAGACTATATATAATAACTAAACATTTTATAAAGTCATTTTAGAACACATTTTTTAAATAAAGTAAAAGAACAAAAGTTCTTGAAAACTTAAAAAAAATCTTAAAAACTTAAAAAAATGTGCTATTTGAAATATATATCTAAAAATTTAAAGATATCATCCCTAAAAGAATAAAAAAAACTTTAAAAGATAATTAGATAGCCAATAAAAAATAAATTTTTAAGTAGTCAATTAAATTAAGAGTGAGAAACAATAAAGTTTTCAAAACTATACCATTTTAATAAATATTTTTCAAAGTATACCATTTTAGTAAATAAGTTTTCAAACTACACTAGTTTGAAAAAAAAAAAAACTCAGACCATTATCACCCGTATTTAACAACCAAACGTGCATCTCATGCTGTTGAAAATCGAAACAAGCCGCACATTACCATTAACAAGTTGGTTTTTAATATTTTGTAAACATAGAGCAAACATATAATTATGATATCAATTATTATTTTACTAGGTGAGAATCACATGTATTACTACAGGTTTACCTTCAGACTCGAACCAAACCGATGATTTATGTTAACATATAATCAAAGACTATTCTTACTGACCGAAAATAAATTGTGACCACTATGGTTATTGATACATATACAAATATTTTAGGCAGTTATAGTGAGTTGTTGACATTCCTAAATATATAACGAATATTGAAAGCTAATCAGATGAGGGAGAAAGGTAAATGTCAACATAAAAAAATGACACGTGATGGATATAGTTATTGTTTTATTATAATAAGATGAAAATAGACGTCTCATGTTTTATTTATTAAAACTGGTTCGGGTAATAACCAAACCGATTATAGTTAAAACTGGCTTTTATAATAATTGGTTTGGGTATATAAACCTGCTTGGGGGTGTTGCAAATGTGAAAAATCTATCATATAGAACCATTTAGTTATGAGCCATACCGGTTAAAACAAAAGAAAAACGGTTTTATAAATTTTTAATTTGTTAATAAAAAGAACAAACAAAAGTTTTCATACGACATTATAATGTACACCTTTTGTGTATCATCATCATTCATAAATATACAAACCATGAATACACAAATACTGCATATTCTTTTCAAACCTTTCAACCGAAGTTTTTTGTTTTACATCTATACTCTTATTTAACACCGTCCAATCCATCTTTTGTTTAACTAGGTGCAAATTTCGTATTTGAGTTTGTTTTTTTTCTTTTGCTTTATTTTTTTTTTGTTTTTTTTGAGAGAGCTGTGGTCAAACCAATTCACTAATACTAATTTATAGTAGTATATGGGTGTAAAATGATCAATGAAACAAGTTTAAACCGTTATATTGCCATTAGAAAATATCTTTTTTGAAGGGTAACGATAATAACAGGTCATTAACCAATTATAAAAATCAATTACAAACCCAGTTGAACTATTTAACACTTCTAACGGGTACAAACTAACAGCTAGGATTGGTTAGTAACTGGTTCTACAATACCGGTCATTAACTGTTTCGGGTTGGTTAACCGGTTAAATTGTGCACCTATAGATTATCCTCACAAATAGACGTGTACAAAAAAAACCAGTTCGAAATAAAAAGCTGTTAAAAAACAGAACCAGTTTGAAAAAAAATCCACTTTGAGCCAAACCGATTCCTAACCCGACTCGAATCGGCAGTTTGTATACTGGTTTGGTAGCCCAACACATAATAAAAAAACGGTTAAAACAGGATAAAAACCGGTTTACAAACCCGTCCAAACCGATTTGAGGATTTTTTTATGAAAATCCGGTTTGAAACCGAACCGGTTTGTACATATGCAAAAAAACCGATTTGTACATATGCAAAAAAAACGGTCCAGTTTAGAAACCAAACCGGATTGACAAAAAAAACCGGCTTGTACACCTATTTGGATAGTTGGACCGGTGTGTTATGCTGTTATATATAATAATATAACTTCAATTACAGGCCTTAATTGTATCGGGCCTATTGGCCCATACGTGAAGCCCACCATCACATGTGACAATGTCATCATGTAAAATGGTAAAAGTAACTACACACAGGGTCAAATTAGAAAATACCAAATAGTCGAGGGGGTTAAAATGCAAATCAATAAACTGCAAGTGGTATATAAACGCCAGCAATATCTTCTAGCAGCTTCTTCCCTTCGAGTCGTTCGTTGAATCCCCAAAATCTACGTCGACGGGGTTTTCAATCAAACCTAATCTCTTATCGCCGACGTCTTTCTCCATCGATATTATTATCACCGGAGTTATTATTAATCGACGGAGAACATATTCTGTTCACTTAAAGGTACAATCAATCTTAAATTAGGGTTTCAACAATTCATCATTACATCACAGTAATACGATTCTTGCTGGATTCGTTGAAATATAAATGTTGTGTTCGAAATAACTGTTGAATTGATGAAATGAATTCAGAGTAGATGACGGTATGGAGTTTTTACATGTAATTGCTTTTACCGAATTAGGTAGTGTATTACGCAGGTCGTAGGAATTGAAAGAAGTTGCTTTCGGATAAGAAGAAGGATACGTTGTTAGTTATGCTGCAGTTTTAAACTAATGAATGTTGAAGAATTGATGAATCATTGGGTTTCTAGATTGCGTATTTTGACATATGTTTGATGTTCATGTTGGTGGTTATTGTAGGTATCGTGATGTTTTTCTGTTTCACATTTTTGTTGAGGTTTTTTGATGCTAGAAACTTTTATTTCGTTATCATTTGATGCAATTGACTTGCTATAGCCTGGAAAAAAACTGTTGTGTTACATAACCTGGTGAAGAAAATAGTATCAAAACGCGGAAGCTCTTTTGGTGTGATGAACCTTTCCTAATGTTATCGATGTTTTCTTATGAAATCGTGTTATGAAGTTAGGAATTTGACTAGGTATGAAATTTACTTGATGCCTATGGCGTTCAGGGTAATATGTGTTTTGGTTCTTCTTCAAAATTAGTTTGCTTTATTGCTGAACGCGTCCAGAGTGGTAAAAACATATTTTTTAAGGTTGAACATGTTAAATTTTATGGGTAATACGATGAGGTTGTAACTCGTAAAGTTTCATTTTTACCTCAGCACTCTATCTGTTTTATAAATTGTAGTTTTTATCCGCTTAGTGATTTGTTGGAGAAAGGGAAAAAATTTTATTTTTATTCTAAGGGTGCTTCCTGCCAAGGGTTCTGTCTAAGACATCAATGGACAACACCACCTTGGAGCTTTTTAATTGAACAGTATAATTAATAATATGGTCATGTAAATTCCATGTCATTCATCACCTTCTTGTTTTTACTTTTATGTTTTTGTCATCTCATTTCACTAAATTCTTTATGAGTTCAATATGATTGGATGCTATAAAAAGTTTATGGCCTAATTTGGAGAATTTATCAGGTCAGCATCTCAAGATGTTCTCATTGAATGCAAGTGTGGTTCCGAGCTCCACCTCCCAACTAGGTATGATTACTTTAAGATACTGACATCTCATATTTTATATCACCTTATGAAACAATTGTTGGAATTTGTTTTGTTGCATATTATAAAGCTCCAAAATGACTGACTTTAGGGTTGTACAATGTTGATATTTCATTAACAGCAAGGTCAGAATTACCTAAAGTTGGGCAAATCAAGTCTAGTAGTCTTTGCTCCTTGCCACTCAGACCACTTACCACACAGCCTGCAACATTTGGAGGAAAAAATCAAATTTTATCAAGGAATTCTGCTGCTTTTATCTGTGCTGCAGCTCTGGTGAGTTCAGTTTCATATTTTCATCACCCGTCACATATTATTCATTTCTAAATTGTTTTGTGCTGTTGGCAATTATATTATATCATTAGCAATATATGTTATGTTACTCTAATATGTATAGCAGAAATTGAGACCATTTATTGATTTTTGCATCTCCTATGCAGAATGCTAGGATGGGTGCAGAGCAGACTCAAACCGTCACACGCCAGTCATCAACAATCACCATTGCTCCTATTCAAGGTGAATATATATATATATATTTTAGTAATGCACACCTATATTGAGTTCTTTGTTTCTTTGACATGAAAAATTATGAACCCAAGGTTAGTTTATGTTCATCAGAACCTTGTTGGTCCAACTTTTATCTTGGATCTTATGGCCTTTGTGGTAACCTGGTTTTGAGGCCTCTGAACTGCATTTCTTTGGTAATATTGTCAAAAATAGCAGATTTTTCCTGTACCAAACAAGTTAACTCTCGAACTGGATGCTCGTAGGGGAAAGATGCATATAAATCCTCCAATTTTACCTCCACCTTTTCATGACACGACTGTACAAAATTGCCTTTTAAAAAAGTAATACGTAAGAACCCGATCATGATATTTCACTCATAGTCAAAAATTAGTTGTCTTGTAAAAGAGTAGTTTCCCTATAAGCTATAATAAGAATAATCATTTGCGTATGTTTAGTTGTCTGCCAATAGTTCCAAATATCCTTTTTCTCTGAAATTCGGAAACTGAGGTTGTGTTATGTAATTATCTGGATTCATGTTGGTTAAGATCATTTCTGACGATTAACTGGAAAACAGGGAAGGAGAAGTCTCCCGACCTTGATGACGGAGGGACTGGACTACCACCGCGTGACGATGACGGAGGCGGTGGCGGTGGTGGAGGAGGAGGTGGGTGGTCATCCGGTGGGTTCTTCTTCTTCGGGTTTCTTGCGTTTCTAGGGTTCTTGAAAGATCAAGAGAAAGAGGGGACTTACAGGGATGATAGGTGAAGATGTGAACTGAATTCTTTCAGAATATTCAAAGATCATTTGCAAGTTAGTAGCTCCCATGATGGTTTAAAGCAAAATGTTATAGATTGAAACCCTAGTAATTCTATTGTGAATTTTAATGAGATATATGACATACACATTCATTTAATACCTACACTCCATTTGTTTCTTCGTTCTCATTGTGATACCTACAATAAAGTCCTTAACCATGAACTTCTATGTCGTATCCAAAATATCAAAACTTTTATGTCGTATCCCAAATATCGAATGCAGCTAGGCGTCAACGAATTGGAAATCGGAAGGCATAAGTACGATTAACTAAAACTAATAAGATTGGAAAGCATAAGTACGATTAGTAAAACCTAATAAGATCTAAATGTAATGCAATGTAAAGTACTTTAATTGAAAAGGAACCTAAAATTATAGTAGAAATTTTGAAACAGTCGTTTTAAATACGTAGTTTCTTTAGTTTTCTAGCACTCTGAAATAAATTTTGATGAAAACATAGTAGTTTGAAAATATATATAACTAGTTTTTTTACCCATCGCGCGTTGCCGCGACATCGTGAGCGGCGTGATAAAATATAGACTACAATCGACCCGACCCGCTTCCGAACTATAATTACGTCAATACGCAGAGCGGTTGAATAAAGACGTATTATATATGACCCGATTCTATTCCAAACAAAATTTATGTCAAAACATAGACTTACAATTGCTCCAATGTGTTTCCGGACCAAATTTACGTTAAAACGTAGAGTAAATAAAAGATATTATATTTGACTCGACGCTTTCCAAAGAAAACTTACGTAGAAACGAATATCAACTCAAAGTGTATAAAAAAGAAGTACAAAACGTTTTATATTGTACTCAAATTATTTATGAAGAAAATGTACATCAAAACATAGACGTATGTCGAAAGTTAGACAATTATAAAACGTATATAAAAATAGACATGTAAACAAATTATACATCAAAATAGAGACGTATGTAGAAAGTTAGGCAATTACAAAATATATATAAAAATAGACATGGAAACAAATTATATTTTACCCGAGTTATTTCTATTACATTCAAACGTAAACGGACTCGAATTTTTACCGATACGTAAAAAAATGAACTTAAGAAATTAAAAAACATATATAAAAAAGGTAAAAGAAGTAAAGGAAAAAAATGAGAGAAAAACCAAAAACAACCACTTGCTTTTAGTGGGATTCGAACCCACATAAGCTTAGTTAGAAGACCACTAACTTACCACTACAACCAAAAGCTTCTTTGTTCTTAAATTTGAAAGCGCTATATTTAAATAAAACAAAAGTCGGTGGCTTTTCACCGACCTTTGCTTTTAAGGTATAGTATAATTACTAAAAAATAATGTTTGTTATATAACTATTATGTAATGTTATTTAAATACTTATATAATCTGAAAATTAATATTATATAAACTAAACTTGAAAGTACACAGGTACTAAAGATAACAAATTATATATTAAAAATTGATTCTTATTGCTTGGTGAATTAAGAACTCTAGAGAGCATCTTCTTTTGTTGGGTCGTATTCGAATGATCCGAAATCATCATCATCATCAAAATCTTCTTCTTCTATTGGGCTTTCAAAAGGTTTTCCTGTGTGTGCGTAGAAGAGATTTCTGGTGTGTGCATCGAAGAGTTTTCTGGTGCGTGCATTAGAGAGCCTTTCCATTTCATGGACCGTAGGGTTTTCTAGTTTGTGAGCCGTAGAATGTTCTGATTTCCAAATTAAAGGGTTTTTTGGTTTTTTATACAGAACAGTCTTTGGTTCCTTTGCGGAAAGGTTTTTCAATACGTCTAGCAGAGAAGGTAACTATATGACGGGGGTGCTGATTTGGCATGTGGGGATGCATACATTGTGATATAATAGGGTTCGAAATATAACCTATTCCATAAAATGCACAATGAACCTAAGGGCACGAGTTTTCAACCACACTCAATACTCCCACACGAATTTGATATTTAGTTAGTTTTAATTAGTAATATTAATTTAACAATATAATTTGATTTTTTTCCTTATAACATAAAACATTCATTTTTTTTCAAAGATATATTGTTTCGCTTAGTTTCTTTCCCTTTACATTCTAATATAAATTTTGTTGAAACTGAGTTATTTTTTAAATAAAGTACTCTTGTATTTACGAGTCATTTTCAAATCTTATTGGCCACTTTGCATAATGTGTTTTGATAAAGTTTTTTTTTTGCCCTAAAAAGCATGAAAATAAATAATATAATTTGATGACGACTTGATTTTCAATAAAATTTACATTATAATTCGAGAAAAAAAATAAAAACAATAATGTGGATTAGATTTTAGAAAACTAAACATGACAATTATTATAAAAATAAAACTATATGTTATATGAATTATTGAATAAAAAATAATAAGATATATTAATGTTAGAGTGAAAGTGAGTAGTGAGCGTGCATAGGATTAAAAATATGGGGAAGAAACATATTGATGGAACGTTAAAATAATAAAAAGATACTGTAAAATGGAAGATAATCATTACGTATGATCTAACATAGTAACACCAATTTAATTCGTGAGTGTTTTTTTTTACTTATGTGATGCCTAAATGACACTTTCACGTCTCCATCATTCACTTGATGTAATACATTACCTAAGTTGTAAGTTACTCTTGATTTATACTAAAAGAATAATAGTCATGCCATTTATTAAATTTGTTATCACCAACCCCACATTTCTATATCATATTATTTGCTTTATTGCCATGCCTTTTTCTTTGATGGTTTCATCTGCCATAAGAGACATCTAACCCATCGATATTAAATATAATATTACGAAAGAATTATATATATATCCTTCTCTTTACAAAAAGAAAAAAGAAAAAAAAGTTACCTGTTTTCGCAAAACATAAGTTTTAATGCATTAAGTATAATACTTTTTAAACATGATTTTAAGAAATATTTAAATTTTACAAATTTAGAAAAGGAATATGTGATTGCCCCAAACAATGAAATTTGTTTTTAAACATGATTTTGAGAAATATTTAATTTTACAAATTTATAAGGGGAATATGCGATTGCCCCAAACAATGAAATTATGTAATTTGAGTTATAATAAAAAGATTCTTTTTACTTTGATGCAATTAATTTATGATTAAATTAGATTTCAAATCAAAATTTAAAATTTAAATAACTCGAGCAACCACCATCAACCTCCTCCTTAATCCACAACAAAACACCACATATTTGGTTAAATCCAAGCCCCACCACCATGTATTGTCTACCACAACTACACCTCTACCACCTCCTAACATCATTTTTAAGGAAGAGAAAAATCATCATTTCTAACATAACATCTATCCTAATAATTCTTTACATTTTTTGACACATTTCATTACCACATTCATTCTTCCATTATTTCCCGCCTAAAATATTTATTTTATTTAAAAAAATCAAATAACTAATTTTCAAATCTTTTTTTTTCTCTCTTTATATTATAAATCTAAGTATTTGTTTAATCAATTATATTAAAAAGACATTTTTCGTTAAATAAAAACTAGATATTTTGATTAAAAATACATTTTTTCAAAAATAAAATTTTCTAAAACTATGACTTTTTTCTAAAACAACGAAACTATTTGAAGTAATGAAATTATTCTAAAACCATTCATTTTATAAAATAATTTTTTTATATTAAAAATTTTACAAAACAAATAACGAAATATTGATAAAATATGAATTTTTATCAAAGCAATAATTTTTAAAACGAAAGTTTTAGAATATTAAAAATATTTTTATCAATTAATCAAAGTACTTACTTATGTGTAATTCCAGTTATATCTTGTATCAAAATAACGTTTTACAGTTCCTAACTTTTCATTATTAAATATTTAGTATTTCTTATTCAAACCTTGAAATACACGAAATTATACTCCAATCATAGCATATTATCTTTCAAATCATTACTTTTTAACTCCGAATCAAGTCAAAGTCATTTTATCTTCTAAATCATCACTTTTTGCACCTTTAGCATTTTTTTACCAATTATGAATTACCTTTTAAAGTGGTGACCGGTCACCTTAAATCTTACAAACTGAATCTTTCAATCTCTAAATAGAGTATCAAATTTCAATACATAACGTATTGATAAATAATTAAATATGCTTGGAAAAATATGGTTAAATACGTTTATAATTTATAATAAAGTAAATCAACGTGTCAAGTGTTACAATTCTTTGAGCTTATCATTATTTTTCATGCTTCTCTCTTGTTGTTAAAAAGTATGCATAAATTGAATTATAATTATTTACTTATTTAAATTTAATATTTTTTTTATTTTATTCAAATTTTAACAGTTTCTTTATTATTTGTATCATATTTATTACCATACATATGTTTTATTTTCACATTTTACATATCCACCACTTACTATAGACAAATTAAAAGCTTGATTGCATTTGAAAATGAATTTGTTATAATACTTTTCGCTAACCATTTAATATTTATTTTATTCAAAATGTGCTATACACTGTTTATAGTTAGTATAAAATATAAAATGATTATACTTAAAAATCCTTTTCTAACCCTAAAGTGCCTAAAGTCAAGCTTATGTTGGTGTTCTTATTAAAAAAGCTTGAGTTTGAGTTTTACATATCAAACTTGAGGAGACTTGCAAACCAAAATGCGTCTATTGTTTATATAAGTGTTAGTTAATAAATTAAATATATGTGCACATATCAATTATTATTATGTTCATAATTATGATAAAATACAAAATAATATATACTATGTTATTTATAAAAGTAATTATACATCCCATAACTAAATATTTAATAAATAATAGATGAGTCAAGTTTTAGATTTAGAAATAGAGTTCTAGGACCAACTCGAGTTTAATCTCTTTTAACTTAAACAAGATGAGCTTAAGTTTGACTCGACTCATTCACATCCTAAATGTCAGTAATTCAAAATACTTCATTTCCTATTCAAGGAAAAATACTAATCAAAGTTGAATTGGATCGGTATATAGAAAGATCGATGACTAAGCTTGCAGACAAACCAAACAAACACGAAAGAGATTGTTTGCTTTCACTCGTTTAAGTTTAACTAAATAAAGGAACACAAACGAACATTAATCACATGAGTTTTATTGTTCATGTGCCGCTAGCTAAGAAGTGTTCATTTATATTAGTTTGTTAATATTCTAAACGTTGGTATCTGAGCAAACATAAACGAACTTAAATAAAGATAAATGCATATAAATAAGTAAAATAATCTGAGGTTTTTTCGTTCGTTAGTGGATTACCCAATGTTTGGATTCAAAAACGGATTAGGCTAATAGGTTGAATGGTTGATGTACCTATTACTCTATTAGTATTACTAATAGCTAATAAATAAATTTATATGATACTAATTACTAACTTTGGTATGTTTAATGGGTTGTACTATATGTTTAATGAGTTGTACTTATCTTTGTCTTTTATTTTTAAATTTAACCTACTACTTTCACATTTTTGACAATTTAGCTATAATATTTATTTTATTTTCATCTTTGATCCCCATACTTCTCATATTTTATAATTTTTTTTTGCGTTTCTGAATAAATTTTGCGAGTAACAATCACAGCGCGTGTGTGTGAATCAACATTTGTACCATTATATTTTTCTCGTTTAACGACCATGTCGCAACGCGTTTGTTCTAGATCGTTTTACATTTTGCTTACGTGGTTCAACGTTTTTACGCCTACTTTTTGTTTGATTTTATTTTTTTCGTTTTTTTATTTCTTTTCTAATACGAGTTTTTTCGGAGTCGGTGGTCACTTGCGGTGGTGTGCCATTGGTACCACTTAACACGGTTTTACGCACCCCGCTGCAACGCAGGGGGCTTAATACTAATTTAAACTAATATTAAACAAATCTACCTAAATTAACAAACATAATGTGTGTTTATCTAGTTCATCCAACTAAAAGAGAGAAAAATATCCATTCAAAATGATTTATCTATTAAACAAACGAACAAAAACAAACATTCATCTAAACAATTCACTTAACATTTAGCTCACTTACATAACTATCAATGACTAGTTTGTAATCTTATAGTCATAGGTTCAAGGCGTAAGAAACAACCTCCTACATATATTATAAGAAAAGGCTGCGCATAAAATCACAAAACGATCTAGCCCTGAGTAAAACGAGAGTTAAACCATACATCAATACCAGATACACCATTTACATAACTATCAACAACTAACGAGTTAATCGCTTCAAACAAAAAAAATGTTCTTGTAGCTCCATGAATTTGGTCACGTGTTCAATAACTAGTTTGTAATCTTGAGGTCATGTGTTCAAGTCACGAGAAACAGCCTCTTACACAACGTGTAAAGCAAGACTGTATACATCAGATTTCTTTCGCAAAGCGATCTGGCCTTTACGAAAAACAGGAACTAAGTCAAACACCGGATACGCCATTTACATAACTTATCAATAACTAACGAGTTAACCGCTCGATCACATCAAATAAAAAACCGTTCTTGTCGTGGTATGAATACGGTCGGGTCGGTCATCAAGAAAGGGTCGAAATGGGGTCGATATCACCACATCTATAACTATTTGTCACTCACGTGTTCTCCTTCCTCATACCCATGTTATTCCCCACATCATTATCGTGCCCAACACTAATCATTTCATTCATTACCCTATTCTTTCCCTTTTTCAAATCTCAATTTCATCATCTTTTCACTCCAAATCTGTACCCCCAATTCGACAACACCCATCTGCAAATCTTGCAAAAGGTCAGTCGATGTCATATGTCTCTTCTTGCCCCTTCAATTTCAACAATTTCGATCTTTTTTGGGTGTATGAAGTGTGTGATTGTTCGTCATATGATTTGTTGTGGGATTGATTGATCTGGGTAGTGGGGTTGTGATTGAATTGTTAAAGTTAATCAGTTGTTTTCGGCATTTGGGGATCTGGGTATGCGTGTAGTTGCATCTGTGCTGTAGTTTTCGGCATTTGATTGTTAATCACTATTGATGATGATTCGTGTGATTTGATTTTTGATGCATCTGAATTGTGATTTTGTTAGATGGGTGTGTTGTAATCAGTGGTGAAATTAACTTTTGGGTCATGATTCTTGTTCTTGTAGTTTGGATAGAGAGATTCAGAGATGAGATGTGAATCTTTGTGTATGAATTTGAAGATTCAATCATTTTATGTTGGGTTCGTATTCAATTGTTTATAAAGAATCCCAAACACCTTCAAAACAGTGTCAAAATAGCTGTTTAATAAGCAACCTTGAACACCTCTAGTATATGCTTAAGTCTTGTATTTAGTGGCACTAAATCGAATTAGGGATGAAGTTGAGGTCTCGGTTCGAATCCAGCTTCCGTTGTTTTTCTGTCTTTGACCGTGGCATTGGTTAGCAGGATATTACTAGGGTCGTGTGAGCTTTCTGATGATATAGTTATTATAAAGAAAATCTTGGGAATGTGAGCATTCTTATTTTGTTTGTGTACTTCCAACAGTAATAGTTGGTTCTTGATCACTTGATGGTTGTTGTATTGATGATGATTTTGTGTAATTTGATATTGCATACATCTGAATCATGATTTAGTTAGATGGGTATGAATTCAGTTTGTATTGGAAGAAATCACTAGTCGTGAAATCAATTTTTGGGTCATAATTCATGTTCTTTTAGGTTGGATACAGAGATCAGATGTGATTATGTGAATCTTTGTTTATGAATTTGAAGATTTAATCATTTCGTGTTGGGTTCATGTTCAATAGCTTAATTGGTTGTGTTTGGGATTGCTTATTAAGAATCCCAAACACGCTTAAAACAGTGTCAAAATAGCAGATTCATAAGCAACCCCGAACGCCTCTAGTATATGCTTAAGTCTATTGTAGTTGGTGGCATTAAGTTGAATTAGTGGCATAAGTCTATTTTAGCTCGAATCAGGTTCAAATCGGGCTTCTGCCATTCTTATGTCTTTAATTTGACTAACTCAAGCTACATTTTACCTAATCTCATTGGTCAAGTATTAGTGGGGTCCCTAGATTTTTTCCATAACTGGTTCTTATGGTTAAAAAAAGAATCTTGGGATTGTTAGCATTCTTATTTTGTTTATGTACTTCCAACGGAAATAGTTGGATGCTGTGCTAACGGTTAAAATAGAAGAATCTTGGGATTGTTAGCATTCTTATTTTGTTTGTGTACTTCCAACAGAAATAGTTCGAGTGCAGTCATTTGATTTCAGCAGCAACAGCAAATGGCCAAAAGGTTATCTGGATAATTTTCATATCATCTCTATCGGGTTTTTGTGTTTATATGTTGAATGCCCGACCATAACCATACGCGTTGTTTTCATCAGCAGGTATGGAGCTTTTTGATGTACAGCAAGTGCCATGTCTCAGTGCTTAGAAGGGATAAAGCATTTATGTGCTTCCCTGCTTTACTGCTGTGACCTTGAGTTGAATAAACAAACACAGGGGCTTGATGATCCTGCGGTGCTTGCTAGCCAGACAGTTTGTATGCAACTAATCTGAAATATTGATTACATTTGACTGCAATCAGTGTACACATCTGTTATTGATCTATAGCATCATGAAGTACTATTTTTTGTTTCTTGTTTAATGCAGTTAGTGTAAGTGAAATAGAAGCGCTTTATGAGCTGTTTAAGAAGATAAGTGGTAGTGCCGCCAACGATGATGGGTTAATCAATAAGGTTTGTATGAATTTGAAGCCATCAATGTCTTGATTTGGTTTGAAAGTGTGAAATTGATTTGAAAATTACACGACTTCAATGCAGGAAAAGTTTCAGTTGGCATTGTTTAAGACCAATAAAAAGGAGAGCTTGTTCGCTGATCGGGTACTGTCGATTTTTATCTTTTAAGCTTCTTTCGTCAAGTAAAATGTGATATCTAACAAGAGTTCAGAGGTTTTTGGGTAAACCAAATTCAGGTGTTTGACTTGTTTGACACGAAGCACAATGGGATATTGGGATTCGAAGAGTTTGCCCGTGCACTCTCAGTGTTTCATCCGAACGCCCCTATTGATGACAAGATCAACTGTAAGTTGAAAGTGCTTGGTTCTTTGATTCTCATATGTGTAACCTAAACTCATACCCGATGTCGAATCACAGTTTCCTTTCAGCTTTATGATCTTAAGCAGCAAGGTTACATAGAAAGACAAGAGGTAAGTCATATGCATATACACACAGATACGAAATGTGTACTCTGATTCATTGGGTTGTATTAATGAATATGCAGGTGAAGCAGATGGTGGTGGCTACGCTTGCTGAATCAGGGATGAATCTCTCAGACGAAGTTATAGAGAGCATCATCGACAAGGTAGTTAAACTATTACTGTTTTCTTGTTCTGAAAATAGATAGAAATGCACACTGTTAGAACCAAACGATTAGTTACTACTTTGTTATTAGACTTTTGAGGAAGCTGACACGAAACATGATGGTAAAATCGACCAAGAAGAATGGCGAAACCTCGTCTTAAGACACCCCTCTCTTTTGAAGAACATGACCCTGCAATACCTCAAGTAAGTTTACATTTCGTGACATCCTGTTATTTTCACAATAACTTTGTTGCAGGACGTGTTTTCATCTAACTTTTTTATTTTGACAGGGACATCACGACAACATTCCCAAGCTTCGTCTTTCACTCGAGAGTTGAGGATATGTAAAAGGGCGCTTTGTTTACTTTTTGCGAACTGCTAGCTTGGTTGAGTTGCAGCTTCATTCTTGTTTCCAAGTGCATGACATCACATATTGTTTGGTTCATAGAAATTTGTTAGACATTTAGACATGAAATAAAATATTTGTTTTGTGTTGTTGAGGCTTATATTCATGTTGTTTTCAAACCTGACCACAAAAGCATTATAACCACAAACACAAAACTAATATTCAACGGTAGGCAATAACAAAAACCAACTACCCATGCCTTAACAAAACGATAATATCTTATAGAAATAACAAAAATAAGACATGCGGAAAACTAATAAGGTTCATAACGATTCCACCAACATGATAAAGTTAACATTGATAAAATTAGTCGACCTCTTCCATCTTGCTCTCGCCATCAGCATCAGCTTCCTCAAGAGCAGGCACATCGGTATCATCAGCAGCATCGTCATCAATGCTGAGGCCAAGTTTCAGCATCCTGTGGATCCTGTTGCCGAATGTGCTGGGATCATCAAGGCTGAACCCAGAGGTGAGCAAAGCAGTCTCGAACAGCAACAGCACGAGGTCCTTAACCGACTTGTCGTTCTTGTCAGCATCAGCTCTCTTCCTCAGCTCCTCCATGATAGCGTTCTCGGGGTTGATCTCCATGGTCTTCTTGCTGGACATGTAGCCCGCCATGCTTGAATCTCTCAAAGCTTGTGCCTTCATAATTCTTTCCATGTTGGCGGTCCACCCGTATTCACCAGTAACCAAACAGCAAGGAGAGTCCACCACACGGTCAGAAACAACCACCTTCTCGACCTTGTCGCCCAAGACATCCTTCATCACCTTGCACAAACCCTCGAACTTGGCTTTCAAAGCCTCCTGCTTTTGCTTCTCATCTTCGGTTTCATCAAGCTTCAAACCTTCCTTGGTTGCAGAAACCAACTTCTTACCCTCAAATTCCTTAAGCTGGCCAACCGAGTACTCATCAATAGCATCAACCATGTACAACACCTCGTAACCCTTCTTCTTTAGCTTCTCAAGGAACGGAGAATTCTCAACAGCCTTCTTGCTTTCACCAGTGATGTAATAAATGTCGTTTTGACCCTCCTTCATCCTGGTCACGTAGTCCTTCAAGCTGGTCATCTCATCACCACTCTTGGTGGAATGGTATCGGAGCAATTCAGCTAGCTTGGCTTTGTTTTGGGAATCCTCATGGATACCCAATTTGAGGTTCTTGGAGAAAGCTTCATAAAATTTGTTGTAGTCTTCCTTGTTCTCAGCAATTTCTTGGAACAGCTCAATGCACTTCTTCACTAAATTCTTGCGGATAACCTTCAAGATCTTGTTCTGTTGCAACATCTCTCTGGAGATGTTGAGAGGAAGATCTTCAGAATCCACAATACCCTTGACGAAACTCAAGTACTCAGGAATCAATTCCTCACAGTTGTCCATGATAAAGACACGACGGACGTAAAGCTTGATGTTGTTTGGCTTCTTCTTGGTGTCAAAGAGATCGAATGGAGCCCGTTTGGGGACAAAGAGAATGGCTTTGAATTCAAGCTGACCCTCAACTGAGAAATGCTTCACAGCCAAGTGTTCTTCCCAGTCGTTAGTGAGACTCTTGTAAAAAGCAGCATATTCTTCCTTGGTGATTTCTTCAGGTTTCCTCATCCAAATAGGCTTTTGCTTGTTTACCAAGTCAAACTCATGAGACACTTCCTTGATCTTCTTCTTTTTCTTTTCTTCCTTCTCCTTCTCTTCGTCTACTTCCTCCACCTTCCCTTCCTCGTCTTTCTTCTCCTCCTCATCCTCATCATCAGAAATCTCTTTTTCTGTGGTTTTCTCAACCCACAAAGAGATTGGGTAGCTGATGAACTCTGAGTGCTTCTTGATCAAATCTTTAAGCCTGCGCTCTTCAAGGTATTCTAGCTGGTCTTCTTTCAAATAGAGTGTCATTTTGGTCCCTCGGCCAAGGGATTCACCAGATGTGTCTCTGGTAACAGTAAAAGACCCACCAGCTTGAGACTCCCAAACATACTGTTCATCATCATTGTGTTTGGTTGTCACCACAACTTTATCAGCAACCAAATAAGCAGAGTAGAAACCAACACCGAACTGCCCAATCATGCTAACATCAGCACCAGCAGTAATAGCTTCCATGAACTCTTTGGTGCCAGATCGGGCAATGGTACCCAAATTGTTCACCAAATCTGTAATAATTGATAACAAGACAACATTAGAACATTGTTATCATATAATATTAACAAATAATGTGTACAGTAAACATTTTTTGCTACTCACCAGCCTTGGTCATTCCAACTCCACTATCGACGATGGTCAATGTGTTGTTAGCTTTGTCAGGGATGATATGGATGAAAAGCTCTGGCTGCCCATCTAGCTTACTCTTGTCAGTCAAGCTCTCAAATCGAATCTTGTCCAAGGCCTATAAAGAGTTTCATGTTAAATTGTAATATCAAGTAAAGGGTACAACAAGTGCGACATCATCATTCTACAAATAAAATAAAACAAAATTTTTTAGACATAATTGTATAATTTAACAATCCCCCTTTATATCTATTGATGATATAAAACCAAGTATCTACATGTGAATTTCGAAATAAACACAAAACTTAATACACAAGAACAAAAGCAATCAAATGTATCCCAAGTTTTTGTACTGATATACAAAAAGATCTTCAAGAACAGTAAATAAACTAATTGTACAGTAACTTCAACAAACTTTTATATAAAACATCCAGCCTTAAAAATATAATTATCAGTTTCAAGTTTCACAATATAGAAAAAGCAACAAAAACCCCTCCACCCACTCAAAGCCTTATCAATTTGGAAAACAGCTACTTACATTTTAATCTTTCAGTATTCAAAAAGTAAGATAGACAAAAAAAATCAAGGCATAAACAGCACGTCATCCTAACAAAAGCTCCTCCAGATGTAACAAAGATAAAACTAAAACTAAAACTAAAAAATGAATACCAGATCCGTCGTATATGCATAAATTTAACTCAATTAATCTCTTAATCAGACTTATGTGTCCACTACAAAGCACATACAATAACAGATCACTCGAGAAATGGATCATTAGGAACAAAAACAACCTAGATCCTCCTTACACTACAAATCAGATACCTAATAACAAAAAATGCAAAAACAGTAAAATAAATCAACGGAAAATCACTATAATCTACATAACGAGATCATCAAACAGAGAGAACACACATATAAAACACACAGAGATTACAGATACAACAACATAAACAAAAACTAGCATATCAAACTTAACACAGAGCAACAAAATGAAAGACGAACAACAACTGATATGAAGTGGACTTACATCGGAGGAGTTACTGATGAGCTCACGGAGGAAGATCTCCTTGTTGCTGTAGAAGGTGTTGATGATGAGAGACAGCAGCTGGTTGATCTCCGCTTGGAAGGCAAACGTCTCTGTGTCCGCCATTGATGGATCTTCAGCACTCAGACAAGTGATTCACAGAGAAGATGAAGAAGATGATGAAGAAGATGATGATTTTGAAGATGTTTGATGGTGGAGTAGATCGGAGAAGGAGGCGGATGGAGGTTATATAAGGGGTCGTGGGGTTAGGGTTTGTAGACTGATGTTGTTCTAGATCCTTCTATTGGAAGACCGATGACTTTGTTGTTTGCAAAAAGGGTCCTTAAGTTTGTGTATTTGTATACGGGGCTTGAGAGTTTTTGAGTTTTGCACTTGCACCACGTTACTTTAGTTTGTGATTTTCTTTTGTTTTTGTGATTTTATTGGTTATATCGTTGAGTATGTAAATTTCTAAATGGCCCTTTGAAAAAGTGGTCATGACAAGTTTGTCTTGTGATGGTTAGTCGGTGGAAGAGATTGTCTGATTATGACTAGGCATGTTCGTTGTGAGTGAATATAGTTTGTTTAAATGAACGACTTTTGTGTTATGTATTGGAAAATGAAACATAAAAGTGTAACAAATTGTAAATTGAAACAAGATCATTATTAAATATCTTATTTGAAAAAAAAAAAAGAAGAGACGTATTTAGGAGTTCATTTTGTGAATATACCATAAATTAAATTTAGAAAGGTTGGATAAATTAAAAATGATTAGTAAAAGTTTGTTAATTTGGCATTAAGTTTTAGTAAGCATGGTACTAAAAGAGATACGATTTGTCATTTGACATACACGCCACTACAATAAGTCATGTGAATTGAAGATATGACAAGTGTTTAATTGGTTTGAGTTTTAGGTGGCTAGGATAGCAAGATTGTCCGGTGTACCCCAAGGGACGAGTAGGAAATGTTAACGCAGGGAACACCCCTCCCCCCTCCCCCTTATGGGTTAAGGGGTGTAAAAGATAGGTCCGTTAACGCCTTAAAGGGGAGAACCATCAATTTTACACACACTAATTCAATATATATTATTTATGAAATTGAAGGGGGTTAACCAATTTTCTAGGAGAAAAAAATAGACGATGTGACGCATTTATAAAGTTAAAGAGTATTAAGATACACTCCATGACCTAAGGTGGATACATACATAGAACATACTAACATGAAACACACATCAAATTTAATGTCTTTTGTGCATATGTGTTTATACGTAAGACCTTAGACAAAATAAGTAGTAAAGTTTAATTATATGAATTTGAACACTGATAAAATTATGATAGAGAGAATCATCAATGAAGTGCCATGTAGTTTTACATTTTTATTTTTTATAACCAAAGAGTTTATTTTGCCATCTTAGAAGTTAGGGGGCCTAAATAAACTTTTGCATTCTTCTTCTATTGGACCAATGGTATTGCTTCCAGCAAAACTGTTGAAAATTATTTTCATTTCGATCCCTAGTGAAATGATCAGTTTACAGAATCGACATCCAACAAACTCATCAGGACAAAAATGACCCAAAACTTTAGAAAATCCAAATCCAACAAAGTAATAGCACCATAAGTGTGCTTTTTAGAACATGACTAAAACCTAGAGAAAGACTCACTTAATCAACTTCCTCCATCTTACTCTCTGCATCAGCATCAGTTTCCTCAAGAGCAGGCATGTCAATGTCACCATCACCGCCATCCTCATCGATACTCAAACCGAGCTTCAACATTCTATGAATCCGGTTGCCAAACATATTCGGGTCATCGAGACTAAAGCCAGAAGTCAGCAATGAGGTCTCAAACAGCAGCATCACCAAATCCTTAACCGACTTGTCGTTCTTATCAGCATCAGCCCTCTTCCTCAGCTCCTCCATGATCGGGTTCTCCGGGTTGATCTCCATTGTCTTCTTGCTCGACATGTACCCCGCCATGCTCGAGTCCCTTAAAGCCTGTGCTTTCATGATTCTTTCCATGTTGGCAGTCCACCCGTACTCACCAGTAACCAAACAGCATGGAGAATCCACCACACGGTCGGAAACCACCACCTTTTCCACCTTGTCACCTAATATATCCTTCATCACCTTGCATAGACCCTCGAACTTGGCTTTTAAAGCTTCGTGCTTTTGTTTCTCGTCTTCGGTTTCATCAAGCTTCAGTCCTTCTTTGGTTGCAGAAACCAACTTCTTCCCCTCGAATTCTTTCAGTTGACCGACTGCATACTCGTCAATTGCATCAACCATGTATAACACCTCATATCCCTTTTTCTTTAGTTTCTCCAAGAATGGGGAGTTTTCAACAGCCTTCTTGCTTTCACCCGTGATGTAGTAAATGTCGTTTTGACCCTCCTTCATTCTAGTCACGTAGTCCTTCAGGCTGGTCATCTCATCTCCGCTCTTGGTGGAATGGTAACGAAGCAGTTCAGCTAGTTTGGTCTTGTTTTGGGAATCCTCATGGATACCCAATTTAAGGTTCTTAGAGAAAGCTTCATAAAACTTGTTGTAATCTTCTTTGTTCTCAGCAATCTCTTGAAACAGCTCGATGCATTTCTTGACCAAATTCTTGCGGATCACTTTCAAAATCTTGTTTTGCTGCAACATCTCTCTAGAGATGTTAAGAGGAAGATCTTCAGAATCCACGATACCCTTTACAAAGCTCAGGTATTCGGGAATCAGTTCTTCACAGTTATCCATGATAAAGACTCGTCGGACATAAAGCTTGATGTTGTTTGGCTTCTTCTTTGTGTCAAAGAGGTCGAATGGAGCTCGTTTGGGAACAAAAAGAATGGCTTTGAATTCAAGCTGACCCTCGACTGAGAAGTGCTTCACGGCCAAGTGTTCTTCCCAATCGTTGGTCAGGCTCTTGTAGAAAGCGGCGTATTCTTCCTTGGTGATTTCTTCGGGTTTCCTCATCCAAATAGGCTTCTGTTTGTTTACCAACGACCATTCATGGGACACTTCCTTGATCTTCTTCTTTTTCTTTTCTTCCTTCTCTTTTTCCTCATCAACTTCCTCAACCTTCCCTTCCTCTTCTTTCTTCTCTTCCTCATCCTCATCATCGGAAATCTCTTTTTCTGTGGTTTTCTCGACCCATAGAGAGATCGGGTAGCTGATGAACTCCGAATGCTTCTTGATCAGATCTTTTAGCCTGCGTTCTTCAAGGTATTCTAGCTGGTCTTCTTTCAAATAAAGTGTCATTTTGGTCCCTCTGCCAAGAGATTCACCAGAAGTGTCTCTAGTTACTGTGAAAGAACCACCAGCTTGAGACTCCCAGACATATTGTTCATCGTCATTGTGCTTCGTTGTCACCACGACTTTATCAGCAACCAAATAAGCAGAGTAGAAACCAACACCAAACTGTCCAATCATGCTAACATCAGCACCTGCAGCTATGGCTTCCATAAACTCTTTGGTGCCAGATCTTGCAATGGTACCCAGATTGTTCACCAAATCTGAAAAAGTTATAGATTGTTAACAACTCATAACGTCCTTCTCTATTGTAATATTAATAAACTGGGTTTTGTTAACATCTATTCCTCACCAGCTTTGGTCATTCCAACTCCGCTGTCAACGATGGTCAATGTGTTGTTGGTCTTGTCAGGAATGATGTGGATGAAAAGCTCAGGTTGTGCATCTAGCTTACTCTTGTCAGTCAAGCTTTCAAAGCGAATTTTATCCAAAGCCTGAAAGAGTATACAAATTATTCTGCTTAGCAATATCAGTTAATAAGCATTGCAATGCAAACAGTTCTTGAAATTCAAATAGATCATATGATGATAAGAATCATGATGCAAACACAAGAATATTTTTGTTAAGCAAATTGCAAGACACCAAAATGCTTATTAGCATAACTGATCTATTTTATAATTATAAACTTCACTATGAACACATGACTTGTCATGGAAACACGTTAACTATCAAAGCATTAGCAACATTTGATCTTTGACATGCTTTTTAAAGAACTGGCGAACAAACTCGACTCATTCGCCGAGATACTGTACTGAACTTTCCAGACCTTTTGCCTGTTTTCATTAACAAGTTTGTTTATGAACACAATCATCCATGCAGTGATTTCAAATTGAAAAACACGATATATGTAATCTGAACGATCTATTCAATATAACTTCGATCTATTTTTATTATATCCTCACAATGTATATGAATTAGTTAAGTATAATTCCATTTTGTTACAATCACCTTCGCATGTTTAAAAATCTCCATCCAATTAAGCAATCAAAACAAAAACAAACAGTAATCTGTAGAACACGGATCCACGTACAGATTCAGATAACGATAACAGTATCAATCACCGTATAATCTAATCAATAAGCAAACAAAACTCGCATGAACATGTTTAACATACAACCTAACAGATCCGCCACATCAAAATCTCAACTCCAACACAATCATCAAACCACAAACTCGTACACGAATTTCACTATCGATGCAATTGAAACAACAAACAGAACAGATCTAACAACACAATGCAGATAAAATCAATCAACAACACTTACATCGGATGAGTTACTAATGAGCTCACGGAGGAAGATCTCCTTGTTACTATAGAACGTGTTGATGATGAGGCTCAAGAGCTGGTTGATCTCCGCTTGAAATGCAAACGTCTCTGTGTCCGCCATTGATGAATCGCTGAAGAAATTTAGAGTTTACAGAAGATTGAAGGAGATGATGAAATGATGAATACGATGTGAGGGTGTTGAAGAGAACAATGGGGTATAAAAGAGTGGTGGGTTTCTAGAGTGTGGTTCTAGATCCTTCTATGGAGGAATATTATTTTTGACTATGGAATAGTTTTGTGGTGGAAGGTGGAGAGAGGGTGAGAAGAAAAATGCTAAAAAGTTGGTGATGTTGATATAATGTTAAAAAATGTATTTGTCTTATAATTGATTTTACATATTTTTAATATAAATATTCATGGTAGCTTCCTCATTTCCACATTTCAATGTGGATGTGTATTTTGTATTACTAGAAGTGTATCCGCGTAATGTAGCGGGACGATTTTTTTATTTGACACGTGTTTTTAATTTTTGTTATTTTTGTAGTAATTTTACAAAAGTCTATTATATTTTTTCCAAACTAAAATTTAAAACACCAAATAAATGGGTTTTGCATGATGACTTGTCATTAACTTATTGTGGCTCACAAAAATACTCATCGGTTCATCAAAAAATTTACACCAAAACGTTTAAAAAATATAAAGGTTACAATTGTAGTCTCAAAATGTTTTTAAACATGATAGATTAAAAAATATAACTGAAATGTTAAAACAAATTAAGTTTTTTTGTTTATGGGTATATAAGGTAAAATTTTATGTAAGTTGCAATAAGTATAAGGTTATTATGTAAATACTATTTTACCCTCAAAAGTGGTTGTATCTTATGCATTAAGTAAGGTAACTGTTTTTAATTTTATGATATCTTAAAATACATATCTTATATGTTTTATATATAGTATAGATAATAATGGTTGTAAGTGGGTGTGAGTAAAACAGATAGAAAATTTATGGGGATTGTACTGTGATTTCACATATTTGGGAAAACACGGTACAACCTGTATAAATTTTTTAATATTTTTAAAAGTGATTGTGAGTGGAGAAAATAAAAAAGATAATGATAAAGATATAAAAATAATATTATTTAATTAAAAGAGATAGTTAAAAAGTAATGTTTTTAATGCAAATATAGAGATGAGGATGGAAAAACTAGTGTGAATGCTCTTCTAATGTTAGTTAATACCATTAAAATCATTTGTTTTTTTATATGAAAAAATCTCTCGACCTAACTTTGATATAATGAAGTATAGAAACCACACCAAAAAGTTATTAGGATTGTCTTGTGTTTTAAATTAGACTTGTAACTCTTAAAATCCTTTAATCGGTCAATATTTGATATGTGACATTCTATAATTTTACTATAGTAATTAAATTTAAAGCTTTTTTACTTTGACACATTTTATGCAGCTGTCTTGATTGTCTCTACATCAGAGAAATTTGGTTAATTTTTTTAATTGAAAGTTTTGTATCGACGATAATCATATTTCTTTTCGATGAAGAACCCAACGCAATCCACAGAAATTCCACGAATCCCTTGGTGGATAAATCCGGTGACTCAGTAGCAGTACACTATTTTCTTTCTCGTCTGCTGGATTTAACAAGTCATTATTTAATAAAAGAGAATTCAAAAGGATATGTGTTTAGACAAGTTTAGAGACTTTACGATATTAAATTTAGTTTGGTAGGTTTTTGGATGTTTTTCACAATTTGAAAGAATTTGTAAAAAATAGTTTCAAAACTCAAAAGTCTCCTTCACGAGGAAAAAAAAGGTATATTGAATTTTCCTTTTGTATTAACTCTAGTTTTTGCCGTCCAAAAGGAAAAGAATGAACTTTATGTTTCTTATCGTTTGCATTCTAAATAATGATTGTAGCTTATCATCTCGAAGGGGTAGGAATGTAGGATTGTTCAAAACGTTTGACGTTCGATGCTCGCTCGACCTTCGTTCGGAATTTGCTTGAAAAATGCTCGTTCGAATTTCTGCTCGGTTGTAAACGAGCCGATCGGCTCGGATCGATTTGTGAACAAGGCAAACACGAGCAAAGGTCCGCTCGGATCGGTTCGGATCGATTTATTTTATATTTTTTTCATATATATATATATATATATATATATATATATATATATATATATATGTATATTATATAGTTTATACATAACACTTTAGTATATTTGACCTACTATATATAAATATAAAACAAATTATATTTATACATATTAGATCAATCAACCTAATAAAAAAACAAAATAAAGTTTAGGACCAATTACATGGTGACATGCGGCATGTTTGGGGGCATGATCTTAATTTTATATAGGGGTAACTTTGTAGAAATGTAATCAAGTTTCAAAATTGTCCTAATTAGATCACTCATAAACTTTTTTGTTCCAATCAGGTCACTAAACTTTATTTTGATGTTTCAATCTTGTGTATTTAACTTGACTAGTAGGTAAAATGGAGGGTAAAAGGTAAAAAGTTCAAAGAAATTTAAACTATAACGGTTTATAACAATAAAATTTAAAAAGTTCTCAAAATCCTATATTATTTTATACCCCTAAAAATTGAGTCGTCACAGTCAGGCCTGTTGAATTTACCCGTACCTGATTAACCCGCCCGACCCTATTTCACCCCCACCCGATTAAACCCGACCTAAAGAAGCCCGTTACTTGAATACCGATTAAACCGATTGTTATTAGGGTTTTGTTTTGGATATATTTTTAAACCTCGAAAACCCAAATAACCCGAACCAATTAACCCAAAACCCGAATAACCCGATGAAACCCATTACAATAAAGCTAATTGTTTGTATACTATTGTTTAGATGATCCGAAAAAAGCAAATTATATGTATACAATTATATAATTAGATACATTTTATAATTTATGAAATTAAATTAATTTTAGTTTACTAATTTTACAAAACTTTGAAAATAAAAACTCAAGTCCACTATTTTAAGGTCATTGTTTAATACCTAAAACCCGACCCGAGTAACCCAAAACAGATAAAACTAATTGTTATTATGATCGGGTTTTAGGTAGACTTTCAAAGACACAATATCTTAATAACCCAAACTGATTAACCCGATACTTAAAGATCCAGCCCAATCAACACCTTTGTTCACAATATGTGTAACAGTCAAGTGAG
The DNA here is from genome assembly GCA_025215565.1 of Flaveria ramosissima. Taxonomy (NCBI): domain Eukaryota; kingdom Viridiplantae; phylum Streptophyta; class Magnoliopsida; order Asterales; family Asteraceae; genus Flaveria; species Flaveria ramosissima. The sequence continues at coordinate 62,282,937 of CM046030.1, forward strand.
TGTAAACATAAAATTTTTTCATGTAAGCTTCGCTTATGAAGAATCGTTTGTACAGTCACAAAGGTATGCAATAGACATGTGAGTGTGATTCACCTTTTAGATTATGAATTAATCATTATCATCACTTTTTATACATATATTATTTAAAATAATTATTTCAAATCCTACTTATTTAAAAAAAATAAAACATTATTATTAAATTTAAATTTTAAGCATCACCAATTTATAATTAAAAATATATATAAATACACCAATCAAATTTCTAAAACTATTTCTTGTCATATTTGTCCCTGATTTCTTGTTTCATCCTCTCGTCATTTTCATAATTCAACCCGTCAATAGTCATGTTTTGGTTAAACTGTGACACCCGGTCAAACCAGGTCAACTCTCGAAATCATCCGCAATAATTAAATTATGATTATTTAAACGTTCAAATCTAATTAAGCAAAACCTTGTGTTAACGTTTGACAAACCTTGCAAATTGTTTAACAAATTTCTTGAATAATAATAATAATAATAATAATAATAATAATAATAATAATAATAATAATAATAATAATAATAATTATAATAATAATATGAATCATCTCTTGGATATCCAAGAATGATTTTTATGTTTTGCATGGTAGACAACACATCAATTATGTGTGTGTTTAAAAACCATACACACACACTCACCCAACTCTTCACCTCCTCTCTTCCACTTCACTCTCAAACACACACACCACCACCCCTCTCATCGGCCGACCCCTCCCCTTCTTCCCCTCCCCCTTCGCCGGACACTGCACCACCACCTGCTGCCGACACCACCAACATCACAACACCACCGCGACCACCATCCGCACCCAACACCACCGCGACCACCATCCGCACCCAACACCACCGCGACCACCATCCGGACCCCACACCACCGCGACCACCATCCGCACCCAACACCACCGCGACCACCATCCGGACACCACGCCACCGCGACCACCATCACCTACACCCGAAACCGACACCACCACCATCACCGTCGCCATCTTCCGAATCCACCATCACCGTCGCCTTCTCCCGAAGCCACCATCACCGTCGCCCTCACTCGACATCACCATCACCACCTTCACCCGATACCGCCATCACCACCTTCACCCGATACCGCCATCACCACCTTCACCCGGTACCGCCACGACTATCACCACTCTCACCCGACACCATCACCCCGTCACCCTTTATCCAACACCACCGTGAACCCCCCCCTTCCTTTACCTTCGGCTAACACCAACATTAACCACCCTCATTTGCATATACACTCTAGTTGGAACTTAGTTAGGACCCGAAGTTTCATCGGGAAATCAAGAATCGAGCTTGCATTTCGTTAAGGATTCCATCTAGTAAGGTATAATAGATAGACAATGTATATTTATGTTCATGCATGGATGATCAAGATAAGGAATCTTGATGAACCCTAGTTCACCCATTTAGGTATTGTATGAAATGGTTATTTTGATAATTTTGTATGTAAAATGGCTATTATGATGGTTTGATAAATCTGAAAATGGATGGTTATGTGGATGAAAACATGTTATGTTAGGGATTTAGGTGGTAAAATGTATGTATGTATGGGTATGTTATGTATGTATGAAGGCATAATCATGTAGATGGGAAAAATGATGAAGAATGGTCTTGATAAGAACATTAGGAGATTTATTGGATGAAGGATTTTTATTAACATGATAACTTAGAATAATAGATAGATCAAGGATTTTAGGTGACTTTGATAATAATATTAGTGAAAGATGACTAGGTTGAAATAAAAGAAATTTGGACATAATTAAAGGACTTTCTTAGACAAAAGGTCTACTAAAGAACTTTGAGATTAAGAATTATGATTAAGAGTAAGCAAAAGACCAAGGAAAAACCATGACTAACGAACCTGATTAAAACGACGGTCGAAACATACAAGACTGAGAATAACGCATACCTTGGACAAGTTATGACTAATAAAAAGAAAATATATGTGTATAACTTAAACAACTAATTAATAAGTTATGTAAAGAAAAGATATAACGAGGAAACTACTTCTTGAATTCTACATGAACTCAAGTAAAAGAAAGCCCGATCAGATAATCATTTTTAGGAATAATGACCTAAAGTAGAGATGATTGACTCTCTGTTTAAGAAGGTTTTAGACACCCAAGATGATGGTATAATAAGACTTTTCGACTCAAAGTTTATTAGTGACAAGTTAGTAAGAATTAATACATATAAGACAGGAACAAGGAAATTGGTGGTTTATAGTCAGGACTCATAATAAAGGACACAAAACATGTGATTTTAAAAAGAATTATTTCCATTTACAAAAATATACGTTTTTGACTAAAGCAAAACGTACCATTTCAAACAATCATATATAGAATGGGTGAAGTGCATTCTTAAGCATGAATTATCGCGTAATAACCATAATGTTTATGATTAGGGTTTACTATTCGAAAAGCATTTCACATTGGTTAACCTCAAAGATTACGCTCAAGGTGAGTCCTTCGGCCCCATTTTTAAATGTGTTCTAAATTGTTTTGGGGAAAAGCATGAAATGATTTATTAAAGTATATGATGAGTTAAACGGGATAATATATAATATGAGGGTATAAGTTTGAATCAGTAGTATGGATCTATATACTACTGAAATCTAAATCCCTCTATAATCATTAACCTCGGGGATGAGGCCACAGAATATATTGGTAGATCTATCGGGTTAGAATGGCCCGCTCTCGCGACCAGTCGCACTGGTCAGGTTGTGGCGAGGGAGTTTATATGTCTGGATAGTTGTGGGGCAACGACGTGTTTCTTGGTTTGATTATGGGCTTATGACCTAAATAACATAGTACCTAGCTAGTCTATGTGGAATATATTATGCCTTGTTTCATCATATGATTTTTAAAAAGAGATGTATGGTTGCAAGATTTCAAAACCCCGAAAGCTCACCAACTTTATGTTGACTTTATTACCCTTCGTGCTTTTCAGGGTTATAGGTGAGCTCAACATGGAATTCGGAATTTTGTCTTTGGAAGGGTCAAACGTTAAGACTTTAAATGTTTTGAATAAAACCATGTGTGTGTAATAAAAGTAGTATTCACTACTACTAAAAATGTTTCGATGTAGAATAACAAAATACTCGTATGATGATGACTAATGGTTTTTAATAACTAATGATATTTTAGTATACGTTTGACCATGAAAGTTGGGTCAAGTCCAACTTCCGTTACCACCACGTCACGCGACTTTCCGCTGCGATTTTCGGGGTGTGACAGAAGTTGGTATCAGAGCCAACGGTTATAGTGAACTAGAGAGTATTTTCAAAATCTAGACTATAACCTTTAAAAAGATTATTTGACTCCAAAGACAATTCCGTGTCATAAGCATAATAATAGTCTTATTAAAATTATGATTGCTAATTTTGTATGCTAGAATTTAGTAATAATTAATATGTACGCATGCATGCATTTCTCTATTTGTAGATGTCTGATCGTGTTAGCCGAGAGAGAGCACTTGACCATAGCAGTAGCACCGATGGTTCATCCGAGCCTCTTTCCTCGACACCATGGTATCACCCTACTCAGCCATACTTCGCAGCTACCATGTACCCGGGTATGGAGAACTCGGGGAATGGTTGGATATCTGAGTCCGATGATGAGAGCCCTACCCCACCAGCAGTCGCACTCGAGCCCATTGCTGAGGAGCCAGTTGGCTTGGCCTCAGAGAGTGAGACTCATACTGCTGTGACTCCTGCTGATACTATTTCCCTCATGCGACACCCACCAAAGATTAGGATGGTGTATGAGCGAAGGGAGCGCAGGGAGAAGAGAGAAGCGGTTGTGGATGATGCACCGCCAAGGATTAAGTTGGTGTATGAACGGAGGAAACGTAGAGAGAAGAGAAAGGTGATGGATGATGATGTCATGGAGAGCACGCTTATGCCCAAACGGGCCAGACTTTTAGACGATCAGTGGAGATGGATTATGGATGCCATGAGAGGCTGGGCGTCGAGGGATGGGATTCCTTCCACCTTTGAGGAAGGAGAGTCGTCTTCTGTGCCACACAGGACCACTTTGGGTGGTGAGTCCATCGAGCGCGTGATGATTACCCTAGTAGCCCAGTGTGTGCGATTTGAGAAGGAGCTACTGTCTACCAGAAAGAAGATAAGGATTCAAGAGGAGGTGAGTCAAGCTTTGGATGGAAGATTGATGACGATTGAGGAGGAAAGGTTGTTGGATGACAGCGCTATGAGCCAGATGCACTTCCGTATAGCAGACCTGGAGACTAGCCTCGCAGAGACTAGGGATCGATTGACCCAGGCAGAGCAGAGGGCAAATGTGGCTGAGACAGCATTGGTGACGGCTCAGCAGTACGCGATAGTGATGGGAGAGAGAGCGGAGACATCGATGGCTATGGCTACTTTATGTTTGATGATGATTACCTACCTCACGCATGTTGGTAGTGGAACTTTGTTTTAGTATGACTATGAGACTAGCCGGGGTACTTGAACATTATCTTTTTGACCGAGTTATAAACTCGATGATGCATGTAGACTGATTTACTTATGATCCTTTTGATGACTAACTCGTATGTATTTGATAACTATGAATGAACATGACGCTTATGAAAAATTTAAAAAGTTATGTCTTGATGATATGTGTTTAATCGCATGAATAATTAATTATTGTATGATTATTCAAGGAACCAATTATATAGAATATTCATATAGAATATACCATCATGATAATATAATAGCAAGCGTACGTAAACTAAACATCTTCTTCCCTACTTTCGGAACAGAATTGAATCATGCCACCTGTAACCCGAAATACGCCCTCAAGTGGAAACGCCAATTTACCATCCACCCCAGAGGAGCTAGCCCAATTGATAGCTAGACACGTCAAATCAGCTTTAGAACAACATGATGCGAATCTAGTGGCTGGTCAAGTAAGGAGGCAAGAAAATACAGATAATGGCCTTGGAAACGGAGCAGGAAATGGTTCAAACGTAGGTTCCGGTATGGGTGCAAACAATGGATCCGGCACAAACGGAAACCCAGGAAGTTCATCAGGTGGACAACCACAAGGGTGTTCATATAAGACATTTCAAGGATGCAACCCAAGAACTTTTACAGGCGCTGAAGGACCGTTAGATATAATCAAGTGGATCGAAAGGATGGAGACGGTTATAACGATAAGCAATTGTTCCAACGATCAAAAGGTCAAGTATGCAACATGTTCCTTTCAAGATGCAGCATTGTCATGGTGGAATTCCCAACGCCAGATTTTGGGCGATGCCAACGCATATGAACTTACCTGGGAACAACTAAAGGAGATGCTACTAAAAGAATATTGCCCACGCAATGAGCTCCAGAAGATTGAGACTGAATTCTGGAATCATACCATGAAAGGAGCTGAGATTCGGACATACACCTCAAGATTCAATGACCTTGCAAGGTTAGTACCTAGAATGGTCACGCCGGAATATGTCCGAATTGAAAGATACATATGGGGATTGGCACCTCAGATAAGGAGCAACGTTACAGCTTCCAAACCAACCACCATCCAAAGTGCAATCGCTATTGCACACACCTTAACCGATGACGCAATACGAAATGGAACCCTAATCAAGAAGAACGATCAAGGAAAGAGTGCGATGGAAATTGAAAGGAAGACGGTTAGAGTGAACCGAAGATTATTTGATGGAAAGAGAAAGTGGTTCGAAAATCCCAAGGGACCAGTGAACAGCAGAAAGAATTTTAATCAGAGATCCGAACGGGTTTATGTAGCAACATCGAACAATGGAAGATCAACCAAAGAACCTCAAGGAAAATGTAGCAAATGTGGATATCCCCATACTGGTGACTGTAAAATTTGTGCTCATTGTCATAAGTTCGGACATCTAAGCCAGAATTGTCGGGCAAAACCTGATGGGAGGATGATCAGAAATGATCAAACTTGCTATGAATGTGGTGTGGTTGGACACTTCAAGAAGGATTGTCCAAGATTGAATGGATCTAGGGCCAAAGGGAGAGCCTTTGAAATGAATGCCAAGGAAGCACAGCAAGAGCCGTCGGTAGTCAACGGTACGTTTCTTATCAATAATCATTATGCCTCTGTTTTGTTTGACACTGGTGCTGATCTAAGTTTTGTATCCAAAGAGTTTGAAACATCATTGGGAATTAAACCATGTAAGCTAAGAAAGAAGTATATTATTGAGTTAGCTAATGGAAAGAAAATTGAATCCAATGAAGTAATTAGGAACTGCATGATACAACTTAACAACCATCTCTTTAGTATTGACTTATTACCTGTCAATCTGGGAAGTTTTGATGTGGTTATTGGAATGGATTGGCTCTCTCGAAATCATGCTGAAATAGTATGTTTCGAGAAAATCATTCGATTGCCAACTCCTAGTGGAGAACTCTTAATCGTACAAGGAGAAAAGGGAAAACCTTCATTAAAAATTATAAGTGTCATGGAAGCATATGAATACCTTAATGAAGGATATCCTGCCTTCCTAATAAAAGCCACTGACACTAGGAATGAGGAGCGAAAACTTGAAGATATTCCCATTGTACGAGAATACCCAGAGGTATTTCCCGAAGATTTGCCAGGGTTACCTCCACAAACACAGATCAAGTTCCAAATTGATTTGATACCAGGAGCAGCACCAGTAGCACGATCACCATACAGACTAGCACCTTCCGAAATGCAGGAGTTGTCAAAGCAACTGCAAGAATTATTAGAAAAAGGGTTCATTCGACCAAGCTTCTCTCCATGGGGAGCACCTGTGCTATTCGTCAAAAAGAAAGACGGATCGTTCAGAATGTGTATCGATTATAGAGAATTAAACAAACTCACCATTAAAAATTGATACCCATTACCAAGAATTGATGATTTGTTCGATCAATTGCAAGGATCCAGCTACTACTCGAAGATAGATTTACGGTCTGGATATCACCAGCTGTTGATAGCAGAAGAGGATGTCCCAAAAACGGCTTTTAGAACACGTTACGGTCATTACGAATTTCTAGTAATGCCGTTTGGATTAACCAACGCACCTGCCATATTCATGGATCTCATGAATAGGGTTTGTAAACCCTACCTAGACAAGTTTGTGATAGTATTCATTGATGATATCCTGATATACTCACAATCCAAAGAAGAACATGAGCAACATCTCAGGCTAATCCTAAACGTGTTAAAGAAAGAAAAGTTGTACGCAAAATTCTCAAAATGTGAATTTTGGCTTCGAGAAGTTCGATTCCTCGGTCATATTATCAACAAAGAGGGTATCCACGTGGATCCAACAAAGATAGAAGCAATTAAGAACTGGGAAGTCCCAAAATCTCCAACAGAAGTGCGACAATTTTTAGGGTTAGCTGGTTACTACCGTAGGTTTATAGAAAATTTCTCAAAGATAGCCCAACCATTGACCCTATTGACCCGTAAGGACAAGAATTATGTATGGGGCAAAGATCAAGAGAAAGCTTTTCAATTACTAAAGCAGAAGTTGTGCAGCGCACCCATACTGTCTCTACCAGATGGAACTGAGGGATTTGTAGTATATTGTGACGCCTCGCGATTAGGCCTTGGGTGTGTATTGATGCAAAAAGATAAGGTCATTGCTTATGCATCAAGACAATTGAAAGTACATGAAAAGAATTACACCACCCATGACCTAGAACTAGGAGCTGTCGTTTTTGCTCTTAAAATATGGAGACATTATTTGTATGGAACCAAATGTGTCATCTATACGGATCATAAGAGCCTGCAACATATTTTTAATCAAAAGGATTTAAATATGAGGCAGCGTCGTTGGGTGGAGTTGTTGAATGATTATGACTGCGATATCCGATATCACCCAGGCAAGGCAAATGTTGTGGCAGACGCTCTTAGTAGGAAAAAAAGGGAAAGGCCACTACGAGTGCGAGCGTTGAAACTTACCATTTACTCGAACCTTACTGATCAGATCCGCAGTGCTCAACTCGAAGCATTAAAAGGAGAAAATCTAGAAAGAGAAGGTCTCCGAGGGATGGTCAAGGAGTTAGCAACAGGTTCTGATAAAATGATACGATTTGCCGGAAGAATGTGGGTTCCTAAGCATGGAGAGTTACGCAAAGTAATTCTTGATGAGGCACACAAAACAAGGTACTCGATTCACCCAGGAATCGACAAAATGTATCATGATGTGAAGGAATTTTTCTGGTGGCCTAACATGAAGGGAGACATAGCTACCTATGTTAACCAATGCATGACCTGCTCCAAGGTAAAGGCAGAATACCAGAAACCATCGGGACTTCTACAACAGCCGGAAATTCCAGAATGGAAATGGGAATGCATTGCCATGGATTTTGTGACAAAATTACCTAGGACAACAAGTGGTTATGATACCATTTGGGTAATTGTTGATCGACTAACAAAATCTGCACATTTCCTACCAATGAAAGAGACCTACAGTATGAGCAAATTGGCGAGCTTATACATCAAAGAAGTAGTTTCACGCCATGGTGTACCAATTTCAATCATATCAGATAGAGATAGTCGATTCACCTCTAGATTTTGGCAAACTCTACAGGAAGCCATGGGTACTCGATTAGATATGAGCACGGCCTATCACCCACAAACTGACGGACAGAGCGAGAGAACTATTCAAACTTTGGAAGATTTATTGAGAACTTGTGTGATCGACTTTGGTGGAAATTGGGATACTCATCTACCACTAGCTGAGTTCTCCTATAATAATAGTTATCACACCAGCATCAAGGCCGCTCCATTTGAAGCACTATATGGAAGAAAGTGCCGATCGCCATTATGTTGGGCCGACATTGGAGAAAGACAATTAACCGGACCAGAAATCATTCAAGAAACAACGGATAAGATTGTTCAGATCCGAAAAAGGCTAGAAATGGCTAATAGTCGACAAAAGAGTTATGCAGATAATCGGAGGAAGCCATTAGAATTCATGGTCGGCGATAGAGTGTTCTTGAAGGTATCTCCATGGAAGGGAATTATGAGATTTGGTAAAAGAGGGAAGCTGAGTCCACGATTCGTAGGACCTTTTGAAATCCTGGAGCGGATTGGAAAGTTGCATACCGACTCAGACTACCAGAGGAACTTGGTAATGTGCACAATGTATTTCACGTATCTAATTTAAGGAAATGCATGACAGATGAATCTCTAGTTATCCCTCCAGATGAAGTTAGTATCAACGACAAACTCCAATTCATCGAAGAGCCAATAGAGGTCTTAGATTGGAAAACTCAGAAACTCAGGCGGAAGCAAATCAAGCTAGTTAAAGTCCGATGGAACTCTAGAAGAGGACCTGAATTTACTTGGGAGCGCCAAGATGAAATGCAACAAAAGTACCCATACCTGTTCAAAACCGGATTTGACTCAGGATCAACAGCGTAAATTTCGGGACGAAATTTCTTAAACGAGGGGAGACTGTGACACCCGGTCAAACCAGGTCAACTCTCGAAATCATCCGCAATAATTAAATTATGATTATTTAAACGTTCAAATCTAATTAAGCAAAACCCTGTGTTAACGTTTGACAAACCTTGCAAATTGTTTAACAAATTTCTTGAATAATAATAATAATAATAATAATAATAATAATAATAATAATAATAATAATAATAATAATTATAATAATAATATGAATCATCTCTTGGATATCCAAGAATGATTTTTATGTTTTGCATGGTAGACAACACATCAATTATGTGTGTGTTTAAAAACCATACACACACACTCACCCAACTCTTCACCTCCTCTCTTCCACTTCACTCTCAAACACACACACCACCACCCCTCTCATCGGCCGACCCCTCCCCTTCTTCCCCTCCCCCTTCGCCGGACACTGCACCACCACCTGCTGCCGACACCACCAACATCACAACACCACCGCGACCACCATCCGCACCCAACACCACCGCGACCACCATCCGCACCCAACACCACCGCGACCACCATCCGGACCCCACACCACCGCGACCACCATCCGCACCCAACACCACCGCGACCACCATCCGGACACCACGCCACCGCGACCACCATCACCTACACCCGAAACCGACACCACCACCATCACCGTCGCCATCTTCCGAATCCACCATCACCGTCGCCTTCTCCCGAAGCCACCATCACCGTCGCCCTCACTCGACATCACCATCACCACCTTCACCCGATACCGCCATCACCACCTTCACCCGATACCGCCATCACCACCTTCACCCGGTACCGCCACGACTATCACCACTCTCACCCGACACCATCACCCCGTCACCCTTTATCCAACACCACCGTGAACCCCCCCCCTTCCTTTACCTTCGGCTAACACCAACATTAACCACCCTCATTTGCATATACACTCTAGTTGGAACTTAGTTAGGACCCGAAGTTTCATCGGGAAATCAAGAATCGAGCTTGCATTTCGTTAAGGATTCCATCTAGTAAGGTATAATAGATAGACAATGTATATTTATGTTCATGCATGGATGATCAAGATAAGGAATCTTGATGAACCCTAGTTCACCCATTTAGGTATTGTATGAAATGGTTATTTTGATAATTTTGTATGTAAAATGGCTATTATGATGGTTTGATAAATCTGAAAATGGATGGTTATGTGGATGAAAACATGTTATGTTAGGGATTTAGGTGGTAAAATGTATGTATGTATGGGTATGTTATGTATGTATGAAGGCATAATCATGTAGATGGGAAAAATGATGAAGAATGGTCTTGATAAGAACATTAGGAGATTTATTGGATGAAGGATTTTTATTAACATGATAACTTAGAATAATAGATAGATCAAGGATTTTAGGTGACTTTGATAATAATATTAGTGAAAGATGACTAGGTTGAAATAAAAGAAATTTGGACATAATTAAAGGACTTTCTTAGACAAAAGGTCTACTAAAGAACTTTGAGATTAAGAATTATGATTAAGAGTAAGCAAAAGACCAAGGAAAAACCATGACTAACGAACCCGATTAAAACGACGGTCGAAACATACAAGACTGAGAATAACGCATACCTTGGACAAGTTATGACTAATAAAAAGAAAATATATGTGTATAACTTAAACAACTAATTAATAAGTTATGTAAAGAAAAGATATAACGAGGAAACTACTTCTTGAATTCTACATGAACTCAGGTAAAAGAAAGCCCGATCAGATAATCATTTTTAGGAATAATGACCTAAAGTAGAGATGATTGACTCTCTGTTTAAGAAGGTTTTAGACACCCAAGATGATGGTATAATAAGACTTTTCGACTCAAAGTTTATTAGTGACAAGTTAGTAAGAATTAATACATATAAGACAGGAACAAGAAAATTGGTGGTTTATAGTCAGGACTCATAATAAAGGACACAAAACATGTGATTTTAAAAAGAATTATTTCCATTTACAAAAATATACGTTTTTGACTAAAGCAAAACGTACCATTTCAAACAATCATATATAGAATGGGTGAAGTGCATTCTTAAGCATGAATTATCGCGTAATAACCATAATGTTTATGATTAGGGTTTACTATTCGAAAAGCATTTCACATTGGTTAACCTCAAAGATTACGCTCAAGGTGAGTCCTTCGGCCCCATTTTTAAATGTGTTCTAAATTGTTTTGGGGAAAAGCATGAAATGATTTATTAAAGTATATGATGAGTTAAACGGGATAATATATAATATGAGGGTATAAGTTTGAATCAGTAGTATGGATCTATATACTACTGAAATCTAAATCCCTCTATAATCATTAACCTCGGGGATGAGGCCACAGAATATATTGGTAGATCTATCGGGTTAGAATGGCCCGCTCTCGCGACCAGTCGCACTGGTCAGGTTGTGGCGAGGGAGTTTATATGTCTGGATAGTTGTGGGGCAACGACGTGTTTCTTGGTTTGATTATGGGCTTATGACCTAAATAACATAGTACCTAGCTAGTCTATGTGGAATATATTATGCCTTGTTTCATCATATGATTTTTAAAAAGAGATGTATGGTTGCAAGATTTCAAAACCCCGAAAGCTCACCAACTTTATGTTGACTTTATTACCCTTCGTGCTTTTCAGGGTTATAGGTGAGCTCAACATGGAATTCGGAATTTTGTCTTTGGAAGGGTCAAACGTTAAGACTTTAAATGTTTTGAATAAAACCATGTGTGTGTAATAAAAGTAGTATTCACTACTACTAAAAATGTTTCGATGTAGAATAACAAAATACTCGTATGATGATGACTAATGGTTTTTAATAACTAATGATATTTTAGTATACGTTTGACCATGAAAGTTGGGTCAAGTCCAACTTCCGTTACCACCACGTCACGCGACTTTCCGCTGCGATTTTCGGGGTGTGACATAAACCACTTGGAGTCATTTGAGTTAACTCGCGGGGTTTTGGTTAAATACTTAATGAATGGTTTAGAATAATAATTTGTTTAGTTAAAAGGGTAATTTGGGTTATCTTTGTAGATAATAAAGATATATAGAATTGTGTGTCGATATAACCAAGATAGGTTTTTTCTTGAATACTTGCTCCCTCTCATGGAACATTACACATGTCTATGATATATTGACATATGACATAAGGGAAAGACACCTAGATATACAACATTATCTCTATTTTCAACAACAATCATTTTCTAATTTTAGCAAGTTGTTTTTGGTGGGCCTTGTTAGCTTCCACCCTCAACTATACACAAATGCAACCATAGTATCCGTGAAGATAACATCTACTCAAATAAGAAAACAGATATGTAAATCCAATTAATATAATTTTTACTCTTTAATGACACGTTACGTAATTGTCTTTAAAACCATGTGTAATGGGACGTTAAACCCATACATAACACCACATAATGCCCCCATCACCATTACGGTGGAGCGTTATGTTTAAAGGGGCATTATAATTATAACGCCACAAATCACCAAATCTACAATGATGAAGGGGCGTTATATGAGCACCAACCATTACTTATGTTTTTAACAAAAAAGTAATGGTGATTTGACGCTGATGTGACAGAAAATATCTCTTAATGGGCATTAACCATTACTCATGGTCTAAAAGAATATATGCCTATAAATTTTCACACCCAACATTTAACTTTTTTTAAACCCATCACATGATGGTCTAATTGTAAGACGCATAAAAGATCTTTAAACTTTTAATGGATAAACATTTTAAATAACCGCGCGTTAAAAAAAATTTCTTTTTTTTGAATTAAGTTAAAACATTTGTGTATCTATATTTCTTAACATCATTAAGTAATTCTTACTCGATAAAACGTTGTAAGAGTAATAATACAATGTTTAACTAATAGAATAATTATGATTCTTTTAAATTTCTTTAAAATTTAGATGTGATATCCTGACCCCACGCTAATAATCTCTTACGCCGACTAATTGGTGAACCACCCGTTACGGCCAAACGAAAAATAAAACGTTTATTTAATGTTAAAAAGACACTCTATGATGTTTTAAATTTAAATTTATAAAAATATTTTGTAAAATATAGTAATGTGTTAAAGAGTATTAATTGCCGATATAGTCAATTTAAGTTTAGAAATTGTAGAGTTATTTATAGGGTGAATATTTGATAACTCATAAGTATTTTAAGATTAACAAAAGAATAAGAACAAATACAAATTCATGATGAGATCGTTCTACACACGTGTAACATAGAAATACACTGAAACCCTAGCAAACTATTTAAAAAATTAAAACAATGTTAATATAATAAGCAACTAAAGTCATTCAATAAAGATTATTGTCATTCAATGAAGGTTCAGTGATACAATTTTTTTGAATGACATATTTATTATACTCTTACTCTTAAATTACACTAAATTACACAATGTCTCGATTTGAACCCAGAACATTCTCTTTAAGAGGCTAATGATATAATTATGTTAAATATAAGTGTGAACTAAACTTCTATCAATGTTATTTAATCCCATATCCATTTAAAGAAAACTAATATAATAGACACACACTAGTCACCTCGAATCAGACAATAAAAAAACACCATAAACACTTTTAACTTGTGAATATCATACCACGAGTAGATAAACTACACATTTATGTCAGAAAATCATAATCACACATATACAATAATACAAAGAATTCATAATGAGTGTAACGGTCAACCAAACATATACATAAGAATGCATATTTGAATAACAATATTACGTATTTACAAATGTGTTAAGCACGAAGCACAAGTCATTTTAGCATGAAATCATTCTAAGTTAATATGACACATCATCTTTAATGAACCTATCAGTGGCACCCTACACTTTTTATCTTGTTTTCTTAACCAACTAGGTTATGACACATGACACATTCATTTTTTTCTCATAATTTTTAAATACAAACTTTATAAAATTTTTAATGTATCATTGTGACATACTTATTTTTACTTACGATTTGATATGAATTCATTCAAAACCGAGTTTTCGTGATAATGTATAAGTCACTAGGGAAAAACCTTCTGTATTACAGGGTTGAATAATTATAATAATAATACCCGCGTGTTTTGATGGACTCTTACGGACAATATCTAACTAAAACCGGCTCTATTATTCGGAAACCCTATTTACAACCATTGAAACTGTGCGGCTCAAGAACCCTTCCATATCAAATAGAAAACAGATTCATGGGGCGCCGGAGGTGTGGCGCGATGTGCCAGCGGTCAACGGAGAGTAACATGATAGGGATAGAGGGCGAGGCGGAATGTCTTCTGATTTAGAGTTTCAGATTCAGGCATTTGGATTTGAAAGAGGGAACGACGAGTCATGATACATGGGTCAAAAGATCCGTGTGTCATAAGTAAATATATGTATGGTTTTAGGTGATAAAACTTTATGTGATGTGGCAAATGTTAGATCTTGTAATCATTTATTATGCAGTAGATTAAAATGTGAACTTACAGTCATCAAAAATATTTTAAAGTTTTTTTTCTAATAATTTTTTGGTCCTATTACAACCTTTTAAATTAGGATGTTTTACAAATTTTCAAGTTTGCCTATTAAATCTATTTATTTTCATCTATGTTTCTACGTAATTTTCTTTCTACAAAATAAATACTAATATACCAGTCAGAACTAAGAGCACTCACATCTCATTCTTTATTTTCATCCTTATAATTACACTAAAAATCATTACTTATTCTCTCTTCTTTCAATTAAATAATATATTTTTATACCTTTTTATTATTTTTCCTCTCTCCTCCACTCACAACCACTTTTAAAAATATTAAAAAATTTATAAGGATTCAACAGTAAATTCTTAAATTTACAGATGAACAGTAACATATTCTCTCCTCTACTCATAACCATTTAAATCATTCAATATAATATAAAAACTCCTACTTATATAATTTTAAAGAATAAATTATGAATGCTCTAAATTCTATAAACTATAACACTCGTGTAACAACACGCGAGTTCAAACACCTCTTCTATATTAAATTGATAGCTACATATTTCACAAATTTTTTCTTTAAAAAATCGTTAGGTTCATCATTGTAATTATCTCCAACTTCAAGCCTTTTTTTACCAACGTCTGTTTTCCATTATTGCCCTTCTACACACTCCCATACGCTGCTAAACCTTCCATATTTATACAGCCGAAAGGGGAATGATTTCGTTTTCTATTCCTCTCTTCTCCACTTTCAAATCAAATCTTGAAAACAAATAATAACACCCAATTCGAATCTTTGAAGAATCTAATCGCAATTTCAAGTTATATTCAAGAATCCCCACATTATTCAATCTTGTAAGTATATGCTTTGTGGGCCTGTATCTTGCATTTTAGTGTTTCTGTTTGTTTCCTGCATGTTTTGATCCCAAAAAGTGTAATTCTTTAGCTTTTTAACATTTTGATCTTGAACCAACATAATGTAATTGTTGATGGGTTGTTGAAATTGTTCAAAGATTGTTCTGATTTAAGATCAATTGGGTTGGGATTGATTTGAAAGATGGGTGTGTGTGGATTTGATGATGATGATTAATGTGGGTTGGGAAGATTGTTGAAGATAATGGATGATTATCAAGTTGTTTTAAGTTTTGATTCATTCATTTTATCTTTTGAATCTTGTTTGATCTGTAGTTGTTAGTTTATCATAGATGCAGATCTTAATTGGAGATTACAGATGCCTACAACTGTAGCAAACTTGATCATTTAAACATAGGATTGCGAAATATGAATTGATAGTTGTATTAGATTCAATATTAGAATATCGAAAGTATGGGCCTGCAGAATGAGGGAAAATGTTGGAAACAACTCTACTTTCGTCGAACCAATGAACAGTAAAGAAGTAACATACACTGCTGCTGCTGCTGCTATTGTTGTTGTTATTGTTATTTACGTTAGTATATAATCTGGATGGTTGATTGCTCATTTTCACATTGCAGGTTATAATTGCAAATGGGGTCTACACCAGTAGAGTATATAATAGAGCCTTCATCAGGAGCACATTTTTCTGGATTTCATATGGATGGGATGCAGGCAATAACTTCACTGGTGGGGCAGGCAACTTCTTCGGTGAATGAAAACGTGCACAAGCAGCCTTTTATCATTGGTATGTATTGTTACAAGAAGACATCCAAATGCAATGCATTTGATTGCTTGTATAGTTTTGGCCGAAACAAGAATGCCATGTTATTAAGTTGCAATGTATAGTAAGTTCATGTTCATAATGATCTGTATACCTTAATACTATAGTTTTAAGTGACAGTTGTTGATGTCTTTAGCACCTTCACCAACCTTCTCTTGAGTGTCAGCTAGATTGCTTCAGAATGATTCCTGAAGACAAAGTATACTTACAATCTTTCATACGGGCTCATCTTTTTATTATTATGAATGACCGTGTCAAACAAGATTTTCTATTAACTGAGTATTGGTTGTATTGCTCTTTAAATCTATCAGTTGGATGTTCAAGAAGGACCTAAAACCATCCAACTACTGAAGCTGTGATATATAAGCCTTATTCTTTTTTCCTTGTTTTGGGGCTTTAGTTTACTCCTTTTGTCGTATAAAATACGTGTCTATGAATTGTGTGCAATTTTTTAAATTTTGGAAACGTTTAAGATTGTCATATGTTATATGCTTTTTATGATGTGTTTTTATTATCAAATACTTCTATGGACAACCAGGGGTTGCTGGAGGTGCAGCTTCAGGGAAAACAACAGTATGTGATATGATTATCGAGCAGCTTCACGATCAGCGTGTTGTACTTGTGAACCAGGTATCATTTCTATGCTGACAATTTTAGAATAAATTTATAGTGTATGTGAAAATTGTTGTTTGGATAATATTTTATATATGTGAAAATTGTTGTTTTGGATAATATTTTATAATATCATTCTTTCTCTCCATGCATTTTTATTTTGTTTATTAACCTGTTAATCTGCTATTTTGGTCTATTTTATGGCCTGCTCTACTATATTTTGATCCCACTATAGCTGTTATCTCACTGATAGGTATCTATGGGTTTGTTTGCAGGACTCGTTCTATCATAGTTTGACTCCTGAAGAACTTACAAGGGTTCATGAGTACAACTTCGATCATCCTGGCGAGTATTGCTACTTTAACGTCTATTTTCATAGTGAATTTTAAATAAAAATGTATCTTCTTTGTGATAGACAAGCATCATTTGCTACCTCAAATCCTTAAGAGGAATTCCTTACTCCTCTCTTTCTCTCTCTCTTATTGTAAAGCTTTGGCATTTTGGCATTTGGCTTTAGCGATAATCATTTTAAGTGGACTAATTTGAGTTACTATTCTAAACCAGATTTGATTTCATGCTTCTTATGGTACTCCTTTATTTGTTTTTCCAGATGCTTTTGATAATGAGAAGTTATTATCAACTGTAGAGATGTTAAAGCATGGAAAAACGGTGGATATACCAAAATATGACTTCAGGAGTTACAAGAACAGCATATCTCGAAGGGTTAGTTTTTATATAATTGCTCGGAAAGGGCTAAAAGTTTATTTTTGTAGCTTTATCGTTCAAAGTGCATGAATGCAGTTATTTATTTTTATCAATGTGACTTTTCATACCTTTATCCTGGTTTTTCTCTTTTGTCCTCTTCACTTCAATTGTAAATCTAAGGTATTAATAGCATCAAATATTCTTTTACATAGTTATGTAATAATATATATTAATAATATTTTATTTACACACATCATCACATTCTTTTTAAGTAACCATATTACATGTTTGCGTGACATTATTTCGGTATTTATGTAGATAGAAAGAAAGAATGTTAATGTTGCTATCACATAGAGGTATAGTAAAAGCATGTATAAGTCATTTCTGAATATATAAATTAAAGAAAGTGTTCAGTTCTAACTAAAGGACTGAACAAATATTTCCAAATATACTTGCATTTTTGCTGCAAAAATGATGAGATATTTTAGCTTTAATGCAAAGAGCTTTTAGAGTCGCAAAATGGAACATTGCTCAAAGTGTGATCTATACTTCCTCTGTTTTATTCTGTTGAATGACATTCCTGCTGTCTTTAACCAGCGGTGTATAACAGAAACCTCGTTGTCTTTGTGTTGCTTAATAAACATCAAATTAGAATACCTGCTAGTGTTTACCTTCCTTCTCTGTGTTGTCCTTATTAATTATGCTGCAGAAAGTAAAATTCAGTTAGTCCTCTGCTTCTTGTTCTTTGTGGTGAACTGTACTCTAATGAAGCATATTACATAAGTCAAATGATGAAACCTTTGGCAGGTGAATCCTTCGGATGTCATAATTTTGGAAGGCATACTCATTTTTCATGATCCTCGTGTACGTGAAATGATGAACATGAAGATCTTTGTTGATACAGGTTCTATACACTCCCTACATAACATTATCTCAATCATTAAGATATTCTTTTTTTTTTGCTCATCCAGTTTATCTCTATGATCCTATGCTTCTTTTCTACTGTCCATTAAAAGCCTTATATCTTCATCAACTGCTTTCTAATTTCAGTCAAAAACAAACCAGGAGTAAGAGTCATTGCATTTGTCATTCCTTGGATTATTTTGCGAGATTAGTAGATAAAGTCAAGTATCCGAAGTTGAATAAGAACATGTTTTCTTTCTGCTTAACATTCATATTACATGGCGTGGTGGCCGTAGAATACAGTTATGTTCGTATGTATGAGATTTTGATATGTTACATATTTACATGAGATCACATGATGAAAGAAGCTTATATGCCCAGATTTTGTAAGGTTGAAACATTCTTATATGTGTGATGTATAGAGGGTGGGGTTTATTTTTTGTCAAAAAGAAATAACATCAACTATTGTTCATTTGTTCATGGTGCTTTTTACTACTCATGTTCTTCAGTGACCACTGCATGTTTCAATTTAATTTAATGTTTTAGGACGAGTTATGCTCTTTTGGTTGATGTGAACTCCTAAACTTGTTAAAACTGCATACTTTATTATTAATGAGTTAGTTTGATATAATCAAGTGTGTATACTTATCTATCAGTATTTACCATTCTGACTTTCAGTGCAGATGCTGATGTGCGCCTCGCAAGGAGGATAAGGCGTGACACAGGTGAAAAGGGGCGAGATATTGGTATGGTACTTGATCAGGTTAGTTGATAAGTCTTTTCCTTAAATAACTAGAAGACAAATTTTGTTAAAGATACAAATATTACTAACTATAGATTTCAGGTCTGAAAAAAGTCTTATTCTTCGAGTCTTAAGTGGACTTTATTTTTTGGCCATAGTTTGCTTTTATACGATTCAAGTGTAACTTAACTTATATGCAACAGTATTCAAAGTTCGTGAAGCCTGCTTTTGATGACTTCATTCTTCCAACGAAAAAGTATGCTGACATCATTATACCTCGTGGAGGAGATAATCATGTTGCCATAGATTTAATCGTCCAACATATTCGGACTAAACTTGGTCAACATGATCTTTGTAAAATATATCCTAATTTATACGTCATACACTCAACTTTTCAGGTACCACTTTTAGTTCATGTCTCATTATTCTCATAAAGACTTTTTCCATCTTTTTAGTGTATTCCTTTTGTTATATAGTTTCCTCATCGTAAGTTGTTTGTTTTCATGCAGATACGTGGCATGCATACACTTATACGTGATGCTAAAACAACAAAACATGATTTTGTATTTTATGCAGACCGATTAATCCGGTTGGTGAGTTCTTATTTCTGTGATCAGGAGGATTGTTTTTATTATGTTAATGTTTCCATAATTATCATTTGGTCTGATCAGGTTGTGGAACATGGTTTGGGACACCTACCATTTACAGAAAAGCAGGTGGTAACTCCAACCGGTAAGTTTGTGCACTCATTTTATTCCATCGTACATCTTAATCCGTTATCTTTAGTATATGTGACTACAGAAATATCCTATAAGTTCAGTTTGCATCATGTGAGTGCTTATCGATTTTCTTTATGATGTTTTCGGGTCTGTGAAAAATGCAGGGTCGGTATACACAGGAGTAGATTTTTGTAAGAGATTATGTGGTGTTTCTGTTATACGGAGGTATTATTGTTATATATGTATAATATACTAATATTTGTTTTCTCACTCTAAATTTAAAAAAAAAAATATGGTTTAGTTGGATTGTTCGTTTATGTATTTGTTCTTGCAATAAGTTTGTGTTCTTTAATGATATCCACCCTATATGTATATGTGTTTGGATTTTTCCGTTTGTTAGAATCATGACTTTTTGGTGAATCCATTGCAGTGGTGAGAGTATGGAAAATGCATTGCGGGCATGTTGTAAGGGTATAAAGATTGGAAAAATTCTTATACATAGAGAAGGTGATAACGGCCAACAGGTTTGCGCCTTAGATTCTTGTTCACAAAAATTCATTTGCATTCACCAAATTATACACTTTAAAAACAAGATTGAATCGTTATGCAGTTAATATACGAAAAACTACCACAAGACATATCAGATAGGCATGTTTTATTGTTGGATCCTATACTTGGAACAGGTTAGTTTCATATATTTCTCAAAACTCACTTTTTTCTTGAGAATACGCGCTTGTGCTGATAATCACAAGTAATTTGTTCAGGTAATTCAGCTGTTCAGGCTATTTCTTTGCTTCTAAAGAAAGGGGTACCCGAGGCCAATATCATATTCCTAAATCTGATCTCTGTAAGTTGATAAGCATGTTTAACTATGAACCCGTTGACCAAATAAGTCAAAACTGTTTTTGAAGTATCATGACCGTTACAGGCGCCACAAGGAGTACATGTAGTGTGCAAACGATTTCCAAGAATAAAGATAGTGACATCAGAGATAGAAACGGGTTTGAATCAAGAGTTTCGTGTTCTTCCGGGGATGGGAGAGTTTGGAGACCGGTATTTTGGGACAGACGATGAATGACCAACCGGAGTCATTTAGGGATCACAGAAAGATGGAATCGAGTGGTGGTTCGTGAAATCATGTTTCGGTTTTGAGATGTTGTCTGGTTTGGTTGGGACTTGCTAGTTTTTTTTATTCTGGCATTATGTGTATGAAGGTCGAAACAAGTATAAAAGACGCTTAAAATACACAGTAAAAACATCACTCGTATAACATTTTTCGGGAGTTCGATAGATTTTTCTGACGACGTGCATATGATGATACTCGAACAACCAATATCACAATATGTATAGATACTTTTGCACATAAAATCCAAATATAAATGCTACATGCATGACAAATACTTATGCATTAAACAAAATACACAACTATTGAACTATTTACATAATAAGAACGTTACAGTACAGAAGTATAGACAATTGATGCAGATTAATTATCACAAAGAAGAAACAATTAGGTATGATGTTGATTCATATTTCTCACCTAGAGGCAAGTCGAAAAAAAAAACAGTATAAGAGAGGGACTCATTCGGTTCAAATCTGTCTCCTTGGCGATGCAACCTCATTTCTCCACTTCTAGTACGTATGAGCTGCAACCACAGAGAACTCATTGGAGGGCCCTCGGAGACGCTCATGTCAGTATGTGTATATGATGTATCAAACATAAACATAGATATATGAGAGTGAGAATGATTGTGTGCCCCCTTTTGCCTGTTCATAGAGGGTAGTGTTTATAGTGGATATCCAACCAGGGAAATCAGGGCTTGGTTCTAATTTAGGCTATTTGTAGATAAACGTTCGGGACTAAACTTTCTTGGTTAGAAAAGTCTATATCTTTTTGGTATAAGGAGTTTTTAACATAATATTAATGTTTCTTGTCTTTATAGTTGACTTTGGTCTTCTGACATTTCTAGCTGCAACTTAATCTTATATCATTGTCACATTCAAAGCTTAAACTATATACTTTGTTGTTTTGTGCGCTGGCTATATTCCTTAGCAGCCAACGAATGCATTTCTTCTTTGTTAAGACTTCTCTTCGTCTATCTTTGTTATCTCAAAATTCCTAAGTGTAGAACTCACATTCTATCTCTTAGGCTAGGTGGCCGTTGCTTATGTTCATTATTATGAATGAGCCGGGGCTTATGTTCGTTCCCATGGACGAGCCTTTGCTGCTCATCGTGATATGTTTACGTAGAGATGAACTTCTTTGACAAGGATTAGTCGAAGGGGGCTTTATGTTTGAGCCATGATCAAGGTGTGCTTATACGAGCCGTGGCCGGGGTGCACTTATACAAGTCGCGGCTGAGGTTTAGTGGTATCGTTTCAACTGCGTCCTCAAACCGCTAGTCATAGGACAGAGTTGTGGTGTGTTTATTATATACTTTTTGCTCGTGGGGGATGGTACCCCATCATAGGGCATAACTGGTCCAGATTGGCCTTAAACCTATACGCATTGGTCGATATATGTACGTCAAAACGAACCACATCACTAGATCAAATATAAGAGGTAAACATTACCATTATAATAGGATGGACAGTTATAATGTATTAAACACATCATTATATATTTGTCTGTCAACACTTATCAGAACAATAAATCAAACGTTAGAAGTTAGAACCATTTCAATGGATTAGACGCATCATAATAGGAGTGTGGTGGTGGTCATTCGAGCTGTGTTTGTCTTTGTCGTCAAATATTAGAAGTTGGAAGAACGATTAACAGCATAGAAGTTAGAAGAACCATTTCAATGAATTAGACGCGTCGTAATAGTAGTAGTGGTGGCGGTGATCAACCGGGATGTGTTGGTTGTTGTCGTGCTCGTAGTTATGATCATGGTCCCCGCGGTCGTCATTATCGTAGTGTGGTTGTGGTCATGGTCAGGATTATTAGTATAAAATATCTAATAGTTATAGATACCGATAGTCCCTATTCTTGGTCAAAATATTTAATCCATGGAGTCGAAAACTAACAAGCACATACAACCCAAGAACATACACTTGGCAAAAAAGATGAGACCGCATAAGAGAGATATTATGCAAATTAGTTGTGTAATAATCAGTTTACGTTGGTTTTTATTGTCCACTAATACCAGAACCGATGATTCGATTATTGGAATCCAAGCAACTGAAACCGAGTATCGGTTCGGTTTCGTTTGATTTCAATTTGTTTATTTTGAAATTAGAAGTTTGGTTATGAAGCTCGATGTCCTTGTTTTGAACATGTTCAAAGCATACAAATACATGAAAAATACATTAAAAATATATATGCAAAATGATATGTTTCATACATGAAAAATTCATAAATATATAGCTATTGGTTCGATTGTGCAGTCACAGAAGAAGCAAAAATCAAAATCATTAGCAAATAGTTAGGTTTTAACCTATCTTAGCAGTAACCAATCGATTATTTTAGTTTCAGTTATTTTTGTGAATATATATATAACTAGAGTTTATTTTCGGTTATTTCAATTATTGTAAGGGAAAACCAAAACCATAACCGAATGGTTCTGTTCAGGCTCTATTTTAACCATAACCAAACAGTTATTTCAGTTTCAATTATTTAAGGTTGGTATCAGTTCTTTTGTTTCTTTGGTTTTGCAAGGCTTAAAGCAACTTTCAAAAAGATAAAGATAAACAGTTGAAATATTCTCATTTCAATGATTATATAGCCAACCCTAACAAATTCATTTCCATAAAAAATCCAAATTTAATGTTTCCATGCTTTTTTCTAATAACTTAAGAGAACAAAATTGGTAAACCTCCAAGGAATGACGACGAAGTAGTAAGCGTTTGATTCCCCTCTATCAGAGGTTTAAAGTTCGAATCCTGTTTTCGCTAGATTCATAACCTGGTTTCTTGAAGGTCAATTGCCCAACAGTTGTGATCCTGAATTAGCAGAGTTTTGTGAGTTTTTTCTAGTAACATGTTCTCATGGTAAAAAAAAGATTGGTAAAAACAAGTGAAACCTCATGTATTTTACATAAACTTTCCAGCAATATGAGCTTGCTAATCATCAATCATGTCATCCTCACTTCCTTCAGATGCATCATCGGCGTCATCCTCACTTCCTTTAGATGCATCATCGTCATCATCCTCACTTCCTTTAGATGCATCGTTGGCGTCCTCTTCCTTCTCTCTCTCTTTCTTTTCGCCGATATTTCCTACAAGTGATAAGGATAGTATATGCCACCAACGTGTGGAGCATCAGACGGTCAAGATCATTTGATGGAAAACAAAGAAATGCAATTTGGTAAAAATAAAAAATAGAGTTACCAAAGATTATTGTGCCCGAGCATAATCCATCCTCAATCTTGATAAGCTCGAGAGTCATTCGAGGTCCAATCTCTTGAAGCTTTACAGCGCTTTTAGTAGACGCCTTATTAACTCTCCCAACATCACTTGCTAAGCTTACAGTTGCCGCTTCCTCATCTCCCTCACTTTCTGACCCATAACCGGCTCTTTCATTACAAACAAATAAAAAAAAAGATTATAACACGTCCTCTTCATAATTTAAAATTATTATTACAAGAATGTATGTTACTATGTGTTCACGAGGGGGAAGGTACATACTTGGTGATGAAGTCACTCACATCTTGAAGACTTCTGAGATCAGGGACTTTATGGTTTTGCACAAACTTTCTAATTCTACGCGATACACCAACTGGCTGCAATCTGATAGAATAATGCCGAAAATCAATATGTTTCGTTTCCTTGTTGTAATTGAGTAACACGATTCTCTGGCATGATGAAAGTTTAACCTGCATTTAAAGTAAAATTAACCAATGATCAAAATCCCAAGTAGCATATACATTAAAAAAAGAAAGAAATACTCACCGTGTTGATGTCAATGGCCGGGAAAATGTTTTGAAACATAATCGTTGTTAGCTTCAAATGTTGTTCCCCAGTTCCAAAACCCGACAGCACAATCTGAACATTATCAAATTCGATAACCATCATTATCTAACACTAATAAACATAGTATATAACTAGAACTTATGCTGCAGGATGACATTGCACTATGAAATGTAAAAAATATGAAGCATGTAAATTAGATGCTTACCAATGGAGAGTTTTTAAAAAGATCTTTTGGTACTCTTGGGCGTAACTGGGAGTTAGTTATATCAACAGCTAACGAGTACTCATGAATTTTGAATGTAAGAGTGGGGCCTTGTGGTGTTCTTGCAACTCTCAAGTATGGTGAAGTGCCTGTTTTTGATAACATGAGAAAATGTGTAACTCCCATGGGTCCCGCAACATTCAAGAAATCCCTAAGGTTGTTGCGTTTCTTCTCCTGCAAGTTGAACCATAAACATATCAACAACTGATAATATTATGATTAACAAATCTCGTTCATTACCTTTAGGTTTAAAGCCGTGTATGGAAGCATCACTTTTCTTAAGTCTGCTTGCAACTGTTTAAGAGAAGCAGGTAGTTTCAACCTTGAAAAAACAAAGCTCCTCGGTATCTTGTCACCAGTAACATGATCCACGTTCTGTGCTGGTTGCTTCTTTGCTGGCTTTACAAATGCCACCTTCTTTTTCTAAAAGATGCAAAATGACATGCTAATAAGTAAAGCGTTATCCTCGCATTTAATCAACTTTAGTAGTTGTAAAAATTACTTACATTACGGAAACGAGCCATCTTTGGCTTGATTGGTGACCTAAATTATTCTTACAATGAAAACTGCATCAAACAAAAGTGATTAGTACTATATGGCCTAAATTAAGCTTACAGATAACGCCCACAAAAACTCCAAAGTCTAGCTCTATCCCATAGCGCAGCAATACTAACAATGAATTATTATAAATCAAAGAAAACACTAAACACCATATTACATGAAATGAACACTTTCAAAAATTGAGACATGGATATAATCAAGTGATCAACTTCAAAAACTAAAGGGTTGTCTGGTAACCTCTTAATGACCTCTTAATGGTTCATAGTTTGGTAATGGTTAAAAGGTAACCCTAATTTTGAATGGTTAAGAGCAATGTTGTAAAAATCGCTACGCGCTAGTCGGGCGGCGAGGTACCGACTAGGGATTAATCGGGATTAATAGGGATTAATCGTTTTGGAGATTTTATATGTATTTTTTTATATATGATTAGTATACTTCAAACATAAGTATTTAAAAATAAAAATAACAATCAAGTACTTCAAAGATCAAATAGTTCAAAACCTAGTAGTTCAGATACTTCAATGATCAGATAGTTTAAAATTGAGTAGATGGGTCAGATTTATAAGTTTATGTGGAGGATGGTCGCAGGTGGATGTCAACTTTTAGGGGTCGATCGATGTGTTGTCAATGTCGGCAAGGTTTAGAACTGAGTAAGTAGGTCAGAATTTAAGTTAAAAGGCACAAATTTGACCACCTAGGAAAATTTCTCCGATTACTACCAATTAGTGCCGATTGCCACCTAGGACCAACTACTGATTTTTTGTACCTATTAGCTGGAATCGACAAGGTAATGGGCAGACTACCGATAAATCCCCGATTAATCGGCCGCCTAGGCCGATTTTTTACAACACTGATTAAGAGGTATCGTTAAGATTTAGCCTCTTAACCATTCAACATTAGGGTTACCTCTTAACCATTAAGAGACAATGCATCATTAAGATGCAGTAATCACTCATACACCAGTAAAACTGATTGTTCAATAATGACTACAAGCTTTATCACTTGCATACCTGTGTCCCTAAACACCTCACGACTGAACAATTGCCAAACAGAACAAAATAACAGAGGTATAGTTATAAGAAACAGTGGTTCACACTTAACTTCACAGTTGCATAAATTTGTAATCATCAAAGTCATTTACATCATTAACATAACTTTAACATCTAACACACCAACATATACATAACATAACAAAACACCATAAGTAGATCAGTAAACAACTGACAAATCACAAGCAGTCTATTGAAAACAAAAACATCAACAGTAGGAATCTATTAAGAATGAAACCAACAGAAAATAAGCAACAACACATAATAATATTCTTGAAATCGTACACCGGAATAGAGAAATAAAAACTTACAGTGGAGCTGAAAGAGGTGAGTCGATGAAGGAAGACGATCGATTTAGGGTTTTGAAATTTGGGCCATAGAAAAAATAAGCAATTGAGAATTAAAAAGCCCATTAGCCTTTTAACCGTACTATATATATTCTATTATATTTTTTTAGCAACATCATTTTTTGGATACTTGTGAGATTAGGGTGATGGTTTGGTTTTAGAATTCTTAAGATATTAGGTTTAAATTAAATCTAACTTGAACAAGTTTGTCTATAGTAGTGGAGGTTTTTTTATGGTATTTTCGAGTGAGTCAGTTTTGGAGTGTTAAAATTAGTTTAAATATTTGACATTTCGTCACAGGAAGGATCACTCGGGGATCGGGATAGTTTCAAACGACATTCATATTTATTTTTATTTTTGCTTTTAGCTAGTTTTGAACTTGAATGGTTTGCAAATAATTTTTAACTCTTACCACTAGGTTACCAACTCAAGTGGTGAACGAAATCGTACTAACTAGGAATGGTCTAGAAAACTTTAGCAAAACCCTAAATCAATTGTTTGCGCCTCCTATACACTCATGGCCTTTGATATCAGAAGCACACGGTGCGCTTTTGAAAACCAAGAGTTTGGATTGTTTCGGTTTGTTTTCAACTATTTGGTTTTAATATTACAATAGTTAAAAAGAGGTTACTAACGAGTTGGCTCACAGTTTGACTTAAACGTAGTCAAAACCGACCATGAATGCCTCCAGTTACACACAAAACGTATCATAAACAATGTAGTTCATGTTTTTATAATATTTAATGTGTGTAATTTATATTATACTAATTACCAACTTTTCTGTGCATCATGATTTTGTATCTTATGCATAGGGGTTTTTTTTTTAAAAAAAAGTTGACTTTTCACTTTTAACCCAAATGTTTCATATTTTGCAAAGTAATCTTCCAAAATTTGATTATTTTTAATTTAAACCCAAAACTCTTCATCTTTTGCAATTTAATCTCACAAAATTTTATACTTTCAACTTTGGTCCCTTATACTTTTCATTTGCAAATTTTCGTCTTACGTTCGTTCTAGGTTTTGCAAGTTACACGACCAATCATGCATGCGCGATTCACCAATTTTACATTTCGCTTTACGTTTCGTTCTAAATTCTGTGAGTTAACACAACACAATATGTGTGTGTGGTTTATCGTTTTTACGTATTTTCCCCCTTTAATAGGTTCGTCGCAACGCATGAGTCTTAAATCAATTTAGTTATATTTATATATGTTTTACACTTTGGTCTTATTTTTTCGTATTAACACACCACAATTTCAGTGTTGATGGTCATTAATGGTGGTGGATATTAGTGTTATTTTGCACGGTTTTACACCCCCGCAACGCGGAATGCTTAATTCTAGTTATTTCTATTATGCAACTTTTTGGTATTCAAGGATAATAGGATAATATAATCTATAGATAATCTTTAAATATCATATAATACTTGGTGCCTTGCATACATGAAGTATTTGCCTTGCACAATGCCTCATGCCTCAGCTATCGGGACCTAATTGCTTTAGAGTGTGTTACTCTTTTTAAAACCAAAGATGCAAAAGAAACTAAAGAAACTAATGGTTTGAGTGTCACACACAATGTGTTTTAACAAGCACTAAACCATATTGAGATTTCTTTAAGAAACTTCAAAAAAAGTTTTCAAACAAAGAGGTAGGTATGTGAGATTTATTTACCAATCCATAAATATATGAAATACTTTTATAATTCAAAGACAGAAAATCCCCAATGTGAAATGAATATAACAAAAGTGTAATATGAGTTATGAATGTGGACATTCTAACTCTAATAAAGCATAGTAACCATGTATAGTATATAATAACGAAGTAATTAGGATGTCACATCATATTTTTTTGTTAGTCCTCAAAATAATTTCCTACCTAACCTAATATATTAATTAGTGCAAGTTTTTTTTATTTTAAGAAACTAAATTAGTAATAATAATTCATTTTGTTTTGAATTTGATTTTTTTATTATCAACTCAATTGTGTAATCGTATTATTTTGAACTAAAATTACTTTTATAGTCAAATAAAATTCAATTAAAAAATAAAAAGAAAAAAAACATTTATTGATATATTTATGTATTTTAGGTTAGTGTGATTTTAAGACAACTGATTTTAATTCTCCACGGGTCAATTATATGTTATATTATTTAAAATAAAGTATTCGAATATTAATAACTTATAAATGTAGTCAAGTAATATATTAAGATAATCGGATGAGTCAGTGACCTGTCAGTGATCCAATTAGTCGTTCAAAAAATAAAAAGAAACTTGTCAAAGAAACAAAAAAACATGCATAAAATGTCAAATTCTTGAAAAAGAAATCACGAGAGTTTATGTTAACGTAAACGTAGAATCGTACGGAACAAGTAAATTGACAATTAAAGATGTATTTTTTATTGTTTTCACAACCGCCGTCGTAGCCACACCCTCCCCAACCACCTTACCCGTCGTTAGTAACCGCCATAAAAAAACACTATAAGTGAAACTACTTTCATACCCTTTTTTTCAAAATCGACTTATTTTAATCCTAGTAAATTTCAATTGGAACCTATTTTGACCCAAACCAAATTAACACTTTTTTCAAAACAGCCCGAATAGCCCGCTTTCACCGGAACATATTTCGCTCAAAATATGTTTTGACCTGTTACCCGACCCAACCCACCCGTTTTACAAAACTTGGTTTAATTGCATGTATCCCAGATGGCCTCTAAATAAAAATAGAACCACAAATTATCAATAACAGAAAAAATTGTTTGAAATTATTAGCATAAACCTGTTCAGAAGTACATGTTATGTCAAACCATGCACACACACTTGAAAGACAAGGCAATCTATCGAGCATCTAAGACCGTTATTGAGACATTATTAACCGAATCATTGGATGGGGTACATGGAACAACGTTGATTTCAGTCGAACTCACTTGAGTAACAAATGCAGGTTGTTTTGGCGGAGGCAATGTAATCTCGTGATCCAACATCACAACTACCGATGCCATAGTTGGTCTATCTTCTGCATGATGTTGCACGCATAACAAACCAATATGTATTGATCGGAGTATTTCAGAGTCGGTGCGCGCATCCCTTAAATGAGAACACGCAAGCTCAAGAGATCTGTCTTCTCTAAAAAGTCTCCATGCCTAAACAAAATTTAGTCACTATAAGAGTACAATACAAGTATCAACACACATAATTCTTCAAGATCACTATTCCCCAATCGTCTTACAAATATTGAACATTAGGGTTGAAACCCGTTAGAGTTAAAAGCTCGTTCAGGTTAGCATCAGGGTTAGGTTTCTCTATATATTTTAGAAAAAAAATTTATTTTGAATTAACAGGATCGAGTAAGTGGATTAAACTTACATGTCCAAGAAGGTTATCCCCGTGTTGTTCATGAGAGAAACCTCGGTTTTTCTGCCCACTCACTATTTCCAACACCAAAACTCCGAAGCTGAATACATCCGATTTAATGGAGAAAAGCCCATGCACTGCATATTCTGGAGCGATATAACCGCTGCAAATTAACAAGTTATTTATCAATGCTAATCAACATGCACATATATAGCCTTTTAATCTTTAGTTTGTCACTTCTTACTAAGTTCCAACCACTTTATTGGTATTGGCTTCAGTCTCATAGCCTTTAAATCTTCTAGCTAGACCAAAGTCTGATATTTTAGGGTTCATGTCGTGATCCAACAAAACATTTGCAGCTTTCAAATCTCTGTGAATGACCCGAAGCCGAGAATCTTGATGCAGATAAAGAAGCCCTCGAGCAATCCCGTGGATAATATGAAACCTTCGGTGCCAATCAAGCATTGAACTTCGGCTTATGTCTGCATAAATTGGCTATATTATTAGCTTCTGCATGGTAATTATATGTTTATGAAGAAATTAAAAGCATCACTAGATATGGTAAGTAGGCATTTTAAATATAAACAACCAACCTATCTTTAGTAATGAAAAAAAGCAATATAGTTGTATAAATTATCAGAAGATAAAACAATCTATAGGTATATTTGCAAGTATCTTAAATTGCTTAAAAGTTCTTTTTATGCATTTTCGTAAAAATTGCCTGTAAAAACAGATAAATCCGGTTACTATTTTATCTCTAACAGGTAAAAAAAATCCTAAACTAAACTAAAAGCCCCTCAAAGTGCATAAAACCTCCTAAATCATTTTATGAAAAGCTTAAATTAGTGTGGATATTATTTAATGATTGTAATCATATTTGCCACACTAATCATTTACTAAAATCTAATAGTTGGGACCCAATTAAAATCACTTGTTTTGAGTTGTTACCCAACCCGTCTAAGTAGCCCGTTTGACCACCACTAGTGAATAATAAAACGAATAATCATGTTGCAAACCAAATATCATATATATACCAGTTTAAGTAAAACTAATGAGATTGTATCATGAATGTATGGAGAGAGAGTCAAACCAAATATAGTAAAATCCAAACTTTTGTTGGCCATGTATTCATATATCAGCATTGTTTCATCTCCTTGAATGCAATATCCTAATAGCTTTACAAGATTTCGATGCTGAACTTTGGCAATACATCTAACTTCGTTCTTGAACTCATCAAGCCCTTGTCTTGAAGATTTAGACAATCGCTTCACAGCTATTTCTCGACCATCCTCTAAAACACCCTGAAGTTTAACAAAGAATTGTCATGAAAAAACGTTAAAACATTAATCACTAATTTCTGAATATTTCTTACCTTGTAGACTGCGCCAAAGCCACCTTGTCCAAGCTTATTAGTGGCTGAAAAGTTACTTGTAGACTTGGCGAGCATAGACAAGCTAAAAGAAGGCAACCCTATATCTTCCTTTGGACCGTCACAAATAGAGTCTTCATTGAGATTTGCTACTAAGTTGTATACAAAGTGAAATAAGAATTTACTTTGAAACAAAAAATAGCGTATGACCAATCATACATAATATTTGGAAAGCGGACTTTAGATTGCACTTCAATGAAGCACAATATAGACAAACGTTGAACAAATGTTGTGTTAACCCTCTAGAAAAACCACAAGAAATGACAAAAAGTGTAGGTTGGGTAATGGAAGAAATCGAGTTACTTATAAGTCAGGTCGGTTTCAACAAGACCCCTTTGTCTAAATGTTTGTATAAATAAACAGGGTCACGAATATGATTACTTAACATTAAGTTACTTAGGGTGAATTTTTGGTTTTCCGGATGGTCTTGGATTTTGATAAGCACTTTTAGGCAATTTTTGAAAAAGTTTGAACAAATTGGCACTTCACTTGTACTAGGAACGAACTTATTGGGATCTCTGCAAAAGCATGTTTGCTCTATGACTAGCAAAATCATAGCAATGACATCATATTCAAATCCCATGAACTTTTAGAGCATGGAATCTCTTCTAGATGGAGTTCGCTACTCATACCAACGAACTTGTGTTATATGCTTGCTACACCAACGAAGTCGAGCATTCCAATGTCAAATCTACCTTGTGCTCCTAGTGCAATCAAACTGTCTGTTCTTTTAATATCTTTTAAGAATTACCAACATCCAAAACCACCTAGAAAACCAAAAACTTCTACTATAGGTAGCTTTCAACCTATGTTTCTTTAATATAACCATACAACATAGTCTTCATTCATAAGCATGGTTGTAAAAATCGCTAGGCGCTAGTCGGGCGGTGGGGTACCGCCTAGGGATTAGTCGGGATTAGTCGGGAGTAATCGGGATTTATCGGATTGGAATTTTATATGTAATTTATATGTATATCTATGTATATGTATACATATATATAATTAAATTCAAAAAAAATATCAAACATTAACATATTTTGATCAATCATAACCAAAATTTGACTGATTTTGACAAAATCTGGGCAATTCTGATTGATTTTGAAAGAAATTTGACCAATTTTGACCGATTAGGTCCGACTAGGTCCGATTTTTTCCGACTAGGACCGATTACCGATTAACCTTCCGATTATGTGAAATCGCCAAGGTTGGAGGCCGATTTCCGATTAATCCCCGATTAATCGCCGACTAGGACCGATTTTTACAACACTGTTCATAAGTAAGTGGTTGAAACCAAGGGCTCTAGTAAAAACTATAAACCTATTTGCCTTACCTTGTCTTTTCATGTAAGACCTTTTCTTCTTGATTCTTGCATACGCCACAAGAGTTAGACCTACCAGAATCAAACATATAGAGGTTGACACAATCGCGATGATTGTGGTTTTCTTTTTGTCGGAAGCAGAGTCAGGGTATGTAACACCTTCAACACACAAAGAAAAAAATAAATTAAATAACCAAAGTCGTACAAGATGTTACGACATGTATGCCCTCCTCGTTTGCCAAATGTGAAGAATTATCAATCCAAACAAAGGGTGCTCACTTGTTAATTCAGAGAGGGCCATTCTAATGTAAACATCTTGTGTTTCATTGTAATCTCTAACATCCATTAGCTCATCAAACCATAGCAAGCATCCACTTCCACCATTTCTGATATCTAAATTCGCATACGCGGTACAAGAGCAATTCCTCTTACACACAATCTCACAGTCCCCTAGATTCATACTCAAATTATACCATGAACTTCGGGTATCCGGGAGTTTCACACCTGAAACTCTTTTAAACCCGTTCTCATTCCCATTCCCACAATCCAATGGAGTTCTCCGTACACACCCACTTGACCAGGCTCCCGCATTCCATTCCTCTGCGTGTTTGGGCTCAAAACCTTCCATACAACTACAAATAGGGAAGTTTCCACTGTTGCATGTACCATATGGACCACATAATCCATATGGTGAACAACTATCAGTGCGAACTGCAGCCAAAACTGAAAGCCAACTTTGGGTGCGGTCAACCCAATTCAAGCGTGTCACGTCACCTTCAGGGTTCAGATACATCCTTGAAACCACCGAACTAACCACTTCAATCTTATAATATATCTCCTTCTCGTTGATAACAAACTCGTTTATTGATGTCCGATTAAACCCAAACAAACTTGGCATGCCACTGAACCTAATCCCATTCCATGGTCCAAACCTCGTGTGCAAAGCAGAACCACGTTTCAAAATTATCTGTGGGAATCCATTTGTATCCATCATCGCGACATATTGACCCGGAGAAGGATCATCTAGGCTCTTCCATGATATCCATCGCCTGTCTATGCCTGTGATCAAGTCCTTACCGATTTTCATACCAGGGAGATATGTGTCTCCAGGGTAATCAAAACTCTGCCATATTGTCCTACTCTCCTCCCTTATAACAAGATTTCCATCATCTAAAAGCTGTGCCACTGGATTATTAACTTCCATTGAAGACACAGAAGAAGATGACCAAATAGTGGTATTAGTGTTACCAATAGAAACAAGTTGCAGGATCCCATTGCTACTGACTACAAGGACACCTGAAGTAGTACTGTTAAGCGGTGTATCGCGATTTGCAACCCATACAACAGTACCATTTGAAACTTTTTTGTACCATATTCCCACATATCGATTCTTGGAGCTACCCGGGCTGAAAAATCCGAGCTCAAACATGCCACCAGATGAAACAATGGTGTCACCATCTCTAATGGATTCAGTTGGTGTTAAAGTGTCTACTGCAACTGAACCTGTTAACATAGAACATGAAGCACCAAAGAACAACAAAAGTATGGTCAGAACATCCATTAACGCGTTCTTCCCTCTCTCAAAGATCAACTACTTATTTAATTTTTTAAAATTCATTCATTTGACATTTGATATTCAACTTAGACTATTTCAACAGTCAACTAAATAAGTTTTGATATAGTTTTTATAATCAAAACTGCAGCAAAAGTCCTCTGTATGATGTAATCTAGCAACCTATGTCACAGAAGATACTCCTTTAATAAAACAACATCACCATCATTGGGCTAATAATCAGTTTCTAAACAAGGTGAGAACAAATCAAATCTCGCATTATTCAATCAAGAAAAACAGTTTAAACATTTCAAATTAGATGTGCTCACATCATATTAAATAATGCAGAATAAACATCATGTGGTATTTTAAACCTACTTCAGGTCATAAGAGAAGTACCAATTGATTAAAAGGAACAAATTTTGAATCAATCAAAAAGAAAAAGTTACATGAGGGCTCGAGCTCGACAATCGACTGGTTGGTGATGACGGGGAACTACTGCAAGTATGCAGGTAGCGCGGTGGTGCAGCGGTGGTGGCTAAAGGTTAAACTCTAAATTTAAAAATCTTCTGTTCATTTAAATTTTCACTAGAGTAGGGGTTGAGTCTAAGTTAAAAATCATATGGAATTGGAGAAGTGAGGCTTTGCTTAAGGTTAAAGGTTTAAGTCCCGTCTATGAATGGTTAATATAAATCTGTTGTGGTGTAAAATCAGAAGTATGTTAGATGGATGTGTGGGTTTGTCGTTTTAAAAATAATAGATTAAAGAAATTGCACGCTCATCCTAAAGTTTACTCAAAATTTACATTTCATCCCTAGGATTTAAATGTTACATGTTTCCGCCACCACTAGCACCACAGCATTGCCGCCACCATGGATGCAGAAAGAGCTACCGGTTTTGATGGTTGCATTATTTGCGTCCGAGTTCAGATCACTGGAGTTGTTTGTTCAAGAGGTTATACTAAGTTGTATTTAACATATAATCATAAAGATCAAGTAAATTGACAACTAATGATGCATTTTCTTTTTGTTTTCACAACCTCCATCATAGTTGCCGCCACCTTACCGTCGCTAGTGACCGCCATAAAAGATATATAACGAGTGAATCACTTTTCATACCTTTGGTTGGAACCGGTTTAACCCAAAACCAAATTGATACTCTTTTTAAAACAGTCAATTGGATCATATTTCACTCAAAACCTGTTTTGACCTGTTACCCGACCCAACCCACCCGTTTTACAAAACTTGGTTATATTACATGTATACAAGGCAGCCTCTAAATACAAGTTGAACCATAAATGATCAATAGCATAAAATAATTGTTTGGAATTATTAGCATAAACCTATATAGAAGTAAATGTTATATCAAACAATATGCACATACACATGAAAGACAATGCATTCTATCGAGCATCTAAGACCGTTATCGAGACATCATTAACCGAATCATTGGATGGGCTATATGGAAGCGCGTTGATTTCAGACGAACCCACTTCGATAACGAATGCAGGTTGTTTTGGCAGAGGCAATGTACTCTCATGTTCCAACATCACAACTACAGATGACATAGTTGGTCTATCTTCTGCATTGTGTTGCACACATAACAAACCAATATGTATTGATCGGAGTATTTCAGAGTCAAAGCGCGTGTCCCTTAAATGAGAACAGGCGAGCTCTATGGATCTGTCTTCTTTATAAAGTCTCCATGCCTAAACAAACTTTAGTCACTACTAGAGGACAATATAAGTATTAAACTATAAATACAGGGATTCCTTTAAAAAGAAGTAATGTTTGGTTGATGTTAAAAGATCACTTTTCCCCATTTATCTTAATATTAGATATTATACATTATACATTAGGGTTATAGCCTTTTAGTTGATACCTGTTCGGGCTTAACATTAGGGTTAGATTTACTCTATATATTTTGAAAAACTTTTGTTTTAAAATAGCAAGAATAAATAACTTACATGTCCAAGAAGGTTATCGTTGTGTTTTTCATGAGAGAAACCTCGGTTTTTTCGCCCGCTCACTATTTCCAACACCAAAACTCCAAAGCTAAATACATCCGATTTAACGGAGAAAAGCCCATGCACTGCATATTCTGGAGCGATATAACCGCTACAAATTAACAAGTTATTTGATCAATACTAATAAACATGCACATATATAGCCTTTAAATCTTTAGCTAGTTAGTTCTTACTAAGTTCCGACAATTTTGTTAGTATTGGCTTCAGTCTCATAGCCTTTAAATCTTCTAGCAAGACCAAAGTCTGATATTTTAGGGTTCATGTCGTCATCCAACAAAACATTTGCAGCTTTCAAATCTCTGTGAATAACCCGAAGCCGAGAATCTTGATGTAGATAAAGAAGCCCTCGAGCAATCCCATGGATAATATGGAACCGTTGGTGCCAATCAAGCATTGAACTTCGGCTTATGTCTACATAATTTAGCTATATGATTAGCTTCTTCATAGTAAATATAAACAATCAACATACTTCTAGCAATGAAAAAAAGCAATATAGTTGTATACATTATCAGAAGATAGAACAATCTATTGGCATCTTGATTGTTATATTTGCAAAATTGCTTAAAATCTTTTTCTGCATTTTCATAAATGTTCATTGTCAAAATGGATTGATCCGAGTTATCATTTAATCTCTAACACGTAAAACAAAAACAGATCCTAAAGTAAACTAAAAGTCGCTCAAAGTGTATTTCAATGCATTAAACCTCCTAAATCAATTTATGAAAACTTGAATTAGTGCGGATATAATATAATGAGTGTAATCATATTTGCCACACTAATCACTTCCTAAAATCTAATAGTTGGGAGTAAACCTAATAATTATCACTTGTTTTGAGCTTTTACTCAACACCCCGTCTAAGTAGCCCGTTTTGCCGGCACTGGTGAATACTAATGTTGCAAACCAACATCATATATACCAATTTTAGTGGAACTGATGAGATTGTATCATGAATTTAATGGAAAGAGAGTCAAACCAAATATAGTTAAATCCAAACTTTTGTTGGCCATGTATTCATAAACCAGCATTGTTTCATCTCCTTGAATGCAATATCCTATAAGCTTCACAAGATTTCGATGCTGAAGTTTGGCAATACATCTAACTTCGTTCTTGAACTCATCAAGCCCTTGTCTTGAAGATTTTGATAATCGCTTCACAGCTATTTCTCGACCATCCTCCAACACACCCTGAAGTTTTCCAAAGAATTTCCATTAAAGGACGTTAAAATGTTAATCACTATTTTTGAATATTTGACTATTTGTTACCTTGTAAACGGTGCCAAAGCCACCTTGTCCAAGCTTATTAGTAATCGAAAAGTTACTTGTCGACTTCGCAATTGTAGACAAGCTAAAAGATGGTAAATCAATATCTTCTTTCCGACCATCACATATAGAGTCTTCATTGAGGTGTGCTACCAAGTCACATACAAAGTGACATAATAAATTACTTTAACAAAAAAAAAGCATATAACCAATCATTTACAACATGGAAAGCAGACTATACATTGTGACAATATAGACAATTGGTGAACTATATTGTGTTAAACCTGTAGAAAGAAACACTAGAAATGACTAAAAGTTATGGGTTGAGTAATGCGTGAAATTAGGTTACTAACAAGTAAGATCAGTTAAAAAAAACCCTTAGTCTAAATGTTTATATAATTAAATAGTGTGTCAATTATGATTACAAACACTAAATTATTACAATAACAAAATTAATAAAGAGATGTTATGCATTTAAAACATAGTATGGGTACATCTTTGGATTTCTAGGTGGTTTAGGATTTTGATAAGCGCTATTTGGCTATTTTTGACAAAGTTATAACAAATAGGCATTACGATTGTACTAGGAGCGAACACAAGGGAATGTCTACAAAAGAATGTTTGCTCTATAACTAGCAAAGTCAAAGAAATGATGTCATATTCAAATCTAAGAACTTTTAAAGCCAGCATGGAATCTCTTTCGGATGGAGTTTACACATACCAATGAACTTTTTTAATATGCTTGCCACACCAGCAAACTCCAACATTCCAATGTCATATCTCCCTTGAGTTCACTCCTACTACAAGCAAAGTGTTTATTTGTTCAATATCTTTCAAAGATTACCTAGAAGTGTTCACCAAAATCCTAACCACCTTCAAAAGTTCTACTATGGATAGCTTTCAACCTTCTTTCCTTTAGTACAACTATTAGAGATAAAACATAGTTTCCATTCTCAAGTAAGTGGTTCAAACCAATAGCTCTAGTAAAAACTAAAAACCCAAATTTACCTCACCTTGTCTTTTCATGTAAGACCTTTTCTTCTTGATTCTTGCATACACTGCAAAAGTTAGACCTATCAAAACCAAAAATGTCGAGGTTGACACAACGGCGATAATTGTGGTTTTCTTTTTGTCAAAAGCGGAGTCGAGGGATGTAACACCTTGAACACACAAAGAAAAGATAAAATTAAATAATTGGATACTCTTACTAGTTGTTACTACACATATGCCCTCATTGTTTGCCATATGTGAAGAATCACCACCACAAACAAAAGGCGCTTACTTGTTAATTCAGAGAGGGCCATTTTAATGTAAACATTTTGAGCTTCATTGAAGTCTCTAACATCCATTAGCTCATCAAACCATAGCAAGCATCCACTTCCACCATCTCTGATATCT
Source organism: Flaveria ramosissima (assembly GCA_025215565.1). Taxonomy (NCBI): domain Eukaryota; kingdom Viridiplantae; phylum Streptophyta; class Magnoliopsida; order Asterales; family Asteraceae; genus Flaveria; species Flaveria ramosissima. Next base: position 62,322,727 of record CM046030.1, read on the forward strand.
AAATTCGCATACGCGGTACAAGAGCAATTCCTCTTACACACCATCTCACAGTCCCCTAGATTCATACTCAAATTATACCATGAACTTCGGGTATCCGGGAGTTTCACACCTGAAACTCTTTTGAACCCGTTCTCATTCCCATTCTCACAATCCAAAGGAGTTCTCCGTACACACCCACTTGACCAAGCTCCAGCATTCCATTCCTTGGCATGTTTGGGCACAAAACCTTCCATACAACTACAAATAGGGAAGTTTCTACTGTTACATGTACCATAAGGACCGCACAGTCCATACAGTGAACAACTATCAGTAGGTAATATAGCCAAAATAGTAAGCCACCTTTGGGTGGGGTCAACCCAATTCATGCGCGCCACATCGCCTTCAGGGTTGAGATACATCCTTGAAACCATCGAACTATCTACTTCAATCTTATAATATATCTCCTTCTCGTTAATAACAAACTCGTGTGCTGATGTCCGGTTAATCCCAGACAAATTTGGTATGCCACTGAACTGAATCCCATTCCATGGTCCAACCCTCACGTGCAAAGCAGAACCGCGTTTCAGAATTATTTGTGGGAATCCATTTGTATCCATCATTGCGACATATTGACCCGGAGAAGGATCATCAAGGCTCTTCCATGACATCCATCGCCTGTCTATGCCTGTAATCAAGTCCTTACCGATTTTCATACCAGGGAGATATGTGTCTCCAGGGTAATCAAAACTCTGCCATATTGTCCTACTCTCCTCCCTTATAACAAGATTTCCATCATCTAAAAGCTGTGCCACTGGATTAATAACTTCAATCGTAGACACAGAAGAAGATGACCAAATAGTGGTATTAGTATTACCAACAGAAACAAGTTGCAAGGTTCCATTGCTACTGACTTTAAGGATACCTGAAGTAGTACTATTAAGTGGTGTATCGCGATTTGCAACCCATACAACAGTGCCATTTGAAACCTTTTTGTACCATATGCCCACATATCGATTCTTGGAGCTACCCGGGCTGAAAAATCCCAGTTCAAACATGCCACCAGATGAAACAATGGTTTCACCATCTCTAATGGATTCAGTTGAGAATAAAGTGTCTACTGCAACTGAACATGTTATCATAGAACATGAAGCACCAAGAAATAACAAAACTATGGTAAGACTAAGACCCTCCATTAATGTGTTCTTACTTCTTCCATCTCTAAAAGATCAACTAATTATTCAGTTTTTCATAACTTATTCATTTGACATTTGATATTCAACATAGACTATTTCAACAGTCAACTAACTAATCTGACAAAAGCAATATTTGTTTAACATGATCTATTGAACACTTATAACTTATTCTGATTAACTTTCCTAGTATTTGCTTTCTTATTATAAAAATAACTTCACATGTGATAAGTTTATGATAGAGTTTTTATAATCAAAACTGCACCAAAAGTCCTCTGTGTGATGTAATCTAGCAACCTATGACATAAAGATATCCTTCAATAAAACACCATCACCATCATTATCATGTGGTTAACAATCAGTTACAAAACAATGTGTTCACATCAGATTAAATATTGCAGAATGAAGATCATGTGGTGTTTTAACTTTTAAGTCCAGTTAGGTAATAAGAAAAGTACGAATCGACTAAAAGGCAAAACGAACAAATTTTCAATCAAAAAGAAAAAGTTACCTGAGGGCTCGACGGTGACTGCAAGTGTGCCGGTGGCGCGGTGGTGGCGGATTGGCGGTGGTGCGGTGGCGGAGAAGAATTGCAGAAAATTTGGGCGTTTTTTTCTATTTTAAGTTGAAAGCGGTAGTAGTCTTGTTTATTTCAAAAAGATACTTTCATTCTGTTAGTTTAAATAATAATGTTAAGCCCCGTGTTGCAGCGGTGAGTTTAAAACCGTGTTAAGAGCATTAATGACACATTATCATTGGTGACAATCTAACACTAAAAGATATTGTATTAAAAAATATATAGAAAACAAAAAATAATAAAACCAAAAGATAAGTAGATGTAAAAACATTAAACCACGCAAACAAAGTCAAACATCTAAAATGATCGATAAGTCGATCTAGGACAAGCACCTTGCGACGGGATCGTTAAACGGGGAAAAGTTGAACCACACACGCACGTTGCGACGTGTTAGCTCACAAAATTTAGACCGAAGCGTAAAATAAAATTATTTTAATATATGCAAAGTATAGGGACCAAAATTGAAACTAAATAAATATTAGGGCTAAATTGTAAAATATATAAAAATATTGGGTTAAAATAAAAATACTTTAACATTTAAAAAACAAGAGTTGAATACAACCCACTAAAACACATGATACGACCCATGATACATACCAAAATTGATAATTAATATATATATAATATAATTTCACCGGAGTGGAGGTTAAATTTATTTATAGTTACAGAAGTGAGGTCAAGCCCGCATATGATGGGTCGATGAAAATCCATTGCGGTATAGTGTTAAAAGTTGGTTGGATTATTTAGATGGGTGTGTAAGTTTTTGTTTTAAAAAACATTTAACTTTAAAAATTTTAGTTAATTGCACATTCGCGGATGGGACCGTTCATATATCGTTTTCCTAATGAATACTGATTAGGGTGGTAGAGAAGGGGTTAGATTTTTGTAACCTGTTCAGAACCGTCGAACTCGATCCGAAATGACCTAAAACCAAAAACCAGATAGTCCGGATGTTAAATCTAGAACCAGAACCTATTATTATTCCATTCGTATGGTTTTCTAGATATGATTACGGTACCAACTATTATAATACTAGCAATTTAGGTGCACATGAATATAGCTTGCAACTTTAGAATTTCATCACGTGAAAAAGTTAAAGTTTTGTGAAAATTACAGACGTACAACTGAACTATGCAAGAGTGCACATCGACGGTCCTTAGGTAAAGTATTTTTGTTAAATCCATGTGGAATTACCAAGATATCCATGTGGAGGACGGTTGCGATGATGGGGATGATGTGATGGTGGTGACTGTCGGAACGTTGTTGGAGGTTGTCAGAATAAGCATAAAGGAAACGGGGTCGGTGTGGTAATTGTTTAGAACTTTTTTTGTTTGTTTTTTTTTTATTTTAAATAATGTGGCCCCACTATTTAATATGATTTTGAGTAATTTTATTTTAAAGGTAATGATACATTATTCATTTCACATAGACTTAACTTATTAAGTTAAACTCTATTAGTGTTAAGGACTATAAATTAGCAAAAATGCATAGTTTAAGCTACGTCTATATTTTTTTAAAATGGTGACTAAACCTGATATACATGCAAACCCAGAGGTTGTTCGTGTTTTTATTAACTCTTATTTATAGTTATAGGGGTGATTCTTTCTTTGAGAGGTCAAGCCGGCTTATGATCGATTGATATAAATCCATTGTGGTATAGTATTATAAGTTGGTCGGATCATTTACATAGACGTATAAGTTTTTGTACCTTTAACTTTTTTAGTCAATCGCAATACTCACCAATGGGACCATCCAAATCTTATTTTTTTATAAACAATGATTAGGATGAGAGAGAATGAGAGTTAGGTTTGTTACCACAGGTTCTGAACCGTCGAACCAAATATGAAATTACTTGAAACCAAGAACAAGACAGTCGAGATGTTAAATCTAGAACCGGAACCTATTATTCCATAGGTACAACTTTTTGGATATCATTATGGTTCCAACTATTATAATACTCACAAATTCAGGTGTACGTGAATTTAGCTTGCAACTTTAGAATTTCACCATGTGTTTTAAGTTTTGAGATCAATTTAATTTTTTTAATATTTTTTTCTTTCTATTTTGTATTATCTAGTGTTTGGAACTAGTTTTGACTTTCTATATTTTTTTCTTTGATGAAAATTAAATTTATTGAATGTTCGAAATGAAGTTGGGTCGAATATAATGTAATTTTTTTCCTTTCACTCTCTTTAAATTTATTGAATGTTTATTTACGTACGTATTTTTATCTACGTGTTGATATAAGTTTTATTCAGTACCGACTCGAGTTTAGATTCACTTTCGTACACAGTATCATAATAATAAAGGTTTTTAAATGGACATAACTATTTTTAAAAATTCTAAATGTATCATTGTGACATGTACGTACAATTCATTATAATTTTATTTTAAACCACGTCGATACACACGCCCAAAACCCACCCGTTCCAATCCAAGAATTAAAAGTCACTGGTTCCGAATTCCAAAATGCAGAGCTAGTAAATGGGCCATATCTTGTTGGTCTCAATACAGATCCAACATTCCAACTATACAGAGGGCATGCAAATTATGTATATTCTAATTACCACATTATATGTATATATTTCTAAGCATAAAGTACATTTACTTTTTATTTGGTTTTCTTTTTTCGCTTTTATTTCCCTTTTAATACAAGATTTTCTGATATTGGTGGTCGCTGACGAATATGTGATATTAGTATTACTTGACACGGTTTTACGCCCAACGCGCGAGGCTTAATACTAGTTCAATTGTAAAAATCAATTAGGGGGTTATGAATTGTAGAAATATGCATGTATATGGGTTCGCCTATATTGGTCATCATCATCATTCATACATCCATCCATCCATACATACATACATACAAGCATACACATACACACGCACACATACACGCACATATATGGGATTACGCATCTGCAAAATGTATGTAGCAACTAACTATAAACAAACAATTCAAACATAGTTAAAAATATATAATAAAAAACAGTGGTGTTAAAAAAGAAGTTAACATTAGCTAAATATAACTGTGTGATTGTACCTATTCATGCCGAACTCAAATTAATTTTACTATATTCTTTATGCAAATCAGCAAGTTTTTTCACAACACCATTAACTTGAATGTAACATATCAAGAAAATCAACTTAGGGGTTGTTTGGCAACCTTTTAATCAGTCTCTTAATGGTTCAGATGTCTGAATGGTTCAGCATTTAATAGTTCAGACTGTTTGTTTCACGAGCGTTTGAATGGTTCAGACATTTGTTTTTAATTGGTTAAGCATTATACTAACGTTGAATGATTAATATGTCTAATACTGAATGGTTAAGACCTCTTATCTGAATTGGTCAGACATTTGCATTTGAATAGTTAAACGATATACTAGCTTTAATGGTTTAGACCTCTTAATGGTTCAGCACTTAATGATTCAGATTTCTTATTGATTCAACATTTAATCATTCACATATTGCCAAACAGCCCCTTAGTTGTTTTGCAACAATCAAATCACTTTGAACTATCACAACATCTAAGTCACTTCATTATTCACTATTCATATGATCATATAATTCAAAAGTATGTTGTGGGTTAAGTGCCCTCTTTAGCATCCTGTATGTGTTACTTCATTTTGTCCATGCATTGGGCTTGTGTCCTCTTAAAATTAAAGACTCCGATTTTTTTCTTTAAAAATATTTATATTAAATAATAGGTTGAAAAATTAAATTATTATGATGAATCGGGCTATTGAAAAGAGGCCCATTTTAGTTTACTATACATACATAATATCTAAAGATCTATGCGTATACAATATATAAGTAACAAAAATAAAATTTTGACTCCGTCAACTATAAACGTTTTAGTTTATTACTGCCGATCAAATTCGAATAAAAGATGAGAGTTTTAATAAAAAAATTGAAAAGAGCCCCATTTTTTAGTTCAATTGGTGCCAAAAAAACGTTAAGCCGGCCCTAGTAAAGATAACAAGGTCTTTGGTTTAAGTTTTCCTCCTAAAAACACACTTTAAAGCCATAAAACGTATCTGGTGATGACCTAATATCATTAACCGTGTTACATATGTAATCAACGGTTTTATTTTGTTCTTTTAACACATTTTGTACAATCATCAACTCTGTGGGCCAAACTTCTAACATATATATATTTATGTACTATTTTAAAAAATTATGATAGAGTTTAGTACTCCCGTTCGATCCAATTAAAATTTGATCGAATCGGAACCGAATTTGTTTATTTTCTTTTAATAACTTAAAGTCGCTTAGTCACAAAGTTTGAGTCTTTCTCACAGTATGTTGTTCTAGCTTTGGGACCAAAACGGTTCTAAACCGATAGCAAACCAAGACCGAACCAGTAATATACAATTCACTTTATTATTTTTAATTTCTTATATTTTTAAACTTACGATTATAATTCGGTCCCAAATTATTATAAACAAAAAAAATATTAGACTAATTAATATGGCAAATATAAGTGACATGTGGGCTTTCTTTTTTCCAATTAAAATGTAGTTGTCTCTTACAAGTCATTAAGTTGTTTCATGTCAATTATCACCTATTCTAAAAGGAAAAGAAAGCAACTTACATTCTTCACAAAATATCTTCATGTTTCGTGTTTCCAAAGGACAATGAGTCATCATGATTCCGTTAATGTCATCCGAATTATCTTGTTGCTTTCGGTCCTAAACGTTTGTTCTAGTTTTGACACGTTTGTCTCCTCAACTGTTATAGCTCTGGTGGGGTTATAAAATCCATTTGTGTTTTATGGACGACAAGTTAACAAATTGAATCAGAATATTGTTTTAGAAAACATGTATGATGTTTTCTTGTATTTATCGGAGGAAATTAATAGTAAAAGTAGTTTGTAGCTGGACCATGACTAAGGGGCTGTTTAGTAACTTCCGAATGATTAAGTGCTGAATCAATAAGAGTTCTGAAACCATTAAGTGCTGAACCATTAAGAGGTCTGAACCATTAAGAGCTAGTATATCGTTTAACTATTCAAATGCAAATGTTTGACCAATTCAGATAAGAGGTTTTAAACATTCAACATTGGACCTCTTAACCATTCAACACTTGTATAATGTTTAACCATTCAGATGCAAATGTCTGAACCATTCAGATATTTGCTCGCGAAACAAACAGTCTGAACCATTAAATACTGAATCATTCAGACATCTTAACCATTAAAAGGCTGATTAAGAGGTTGTCAAACAATCCCTAATAGATGTGATGGTTTTTAACTTTCTCTCTGTTTTTATTGGACTTTGTTGTAGTTATAATGAAAATAGAGTCTAGAACTATAATATAACATGTTACGTAAGTTATAATGATTAATCACCAATAAGCTCGTTTAATTGAGAAAACGCAGCTTGAGAAAATTTAATAACATAAACTTTTTAGTAAACTATATTTATTTCCTTATGCGTACCAAAAATTAAACTGTCACCCAAATACACATCGGGATCTATCACTCCACAAAATATCAAAAATCAAAATTAAATTCTAATAAAATAAAAGATAAAAGTAATATATTGTCTTTAATATTTTAACCTTAGTTACAAGTTATTATTTAAAGAACATGTCTCAAGAAAAACATACAAATTAAAAAGAACAAGTTAATCTTTTAGTGTTAAAACTTAAAAGAAAAACAATGCATTATTTAAAAAATTAACTTGTTCTTTTAAGTTTTAAAATATAATCTCTTGATGAAAATTGCTCTGCTGGTGCTATATTATTAGAACACATGACGCGAGTGTAAACAATTTATCAACCGGTTACTGACATGAAAGTTTAGAGAACCTTAAGTGTTTATAGGTATGGAAAGAATTTAAAACAGTTGAGTTTTAGTTATCATGAATAGTAACTTTTTCCTAAAATATATTATTCAGCATTAGCAACGTTTTTTAAATGGATGTCCAGTGAAAAATAATTCGCATCGTTACTCTCTTAGCCTTGATCTGAGTGAAGGTCTTTTATTTCTAGTCTAGGCTATCAGTCGTTGGTTCATCAACAATAAAATAGAGTTTTCCCGACGGAAAATTATATTTTTTTATTTTTTATTTCCATCATTGATCCACCTAGTAAATTTAGATAAGTGAAATTGAGTAAAAATAAAAATTTAACTTAACTTTTTTTTGTCATTGGTCACGGAACAATTAACGGATGTCACTACGCTTTTCGATTACATATATTCTTGAAAAATAAAAAAATCGGATGTGTGTCACTTAACACTATTCAGTCTGAACTCTGAACACAGTAGAATTGCCAAATAAGTACATACACGTATGGTGATTTTACAACACACAAACATGGTTATGTTCTCTTTTGTACAAGGTCACGTGATAAGAATTTTAGATATGATGGTATATCATACACTTAATTAGATGTATAGTCTAACATGTATAAGATATCTTAAGTTCTCTAATATCTGTAACATAATATGTGAATATCAATATAAGTTAAAAGAATACATGTTTAAATACTAAAATAATTCAAAATTTGATATTTATTCAATAATATTATAGACATAGTAATTATTTAAAAGCCGTTTTTCCAATGTATTTCCATGAAAAATAACTATAATCCAACAAAAATTGATGATAAATAACGAAAATTGACGAAAATCCAAGTTTTTCGAGTTGGGCCGCTTAGCTCTGAGTAGGACCGAGTTGGGCCGCTTAGCTCTGAGTAGGATTGAGTTGAGCCGCCTAGCTCCGACTAAGACCGTGTTGTACTTCCTAGCTCTTGTCTCCTAGTAATACCGAGTTGGACCGCCTAGTTCCAAATCTGATCGATTCCGAGTTATGGAACAGAGTTGGAGAAACTCGCTTCAGTAATGACTGAGTCCCAAGTAGTACACCCTAAGTACTCGACCTAGTTGGCCGAGTTTTACGACTAGATTTGAATTTGACCGAGGTTGACCGATTCCAAGTTATGGAACAGAGTTGGAGAAACTCGCTTCAGTAAATAACTGAGTCCCAAGTACACCCTGAGTACTCGGCCTAGTTGGTCGAGTTTTATAACACTGCTATGACTTAAATGATTCAATACCCAAAATGGTTTTTAAAAGTTTATATATTTTATTTCATCTCACTTATTTATATATATGTATATTATAGAAAAATATATATCATTTCCTTTAGTTAAGAAAAACTATTATTTACGTTTGAAGATGTTGCTCACTTGCTTGTATCTATGTTGTGGTACTCAAAGTTAGGCATAGAGCCTCTTTAAGTTCGTAGTTCAGTTGTAAAAGTCAAAAACTTTTTAAAAAACACTAAATATTAGAAATTGATGCAGTTTAAGAGGTAATATATAGCATGTGTCGTATTTAAAAAAATAAAAAATAAAAAGTTAAGGCGACACACATAATAGATTCTTTTCTGGTCCATTTGCATAGTATTTGTCTAACCCAAGTTGCAATTTTTTTATTTCAAGCAAAGATTCCATCACTGGCTCCACCCTTCATTTTCCTTTTTATAATATTCAACAAGTAGCTTATACTTGTTTGTTTGCACCAGCTCTTGACTCTACTAAGAGGTTGTTTGATAACTTCTAAATGATTAAGTGTTGAATCAATAAGAGGTCTGAATCATTAAGTGCTGAACCATTAAGAGCTCTGAACCATTAAGAACTAGCATATTGTTTAACTATTCAATGCAAATGTCTGACCAATTCAGATAAGATGTCTTAACCATTCAGCACTAGACTTCTTAACCATTCAACACTAGTAAATGCTTAACCATTCAGAGACAAATGTCAGAATCATTTAGACAATTGCTCGCGAAACAAACAGTCTGAACCATTAAGTGCTGAACCATTCAGACATTTGAACCATTAAAAGTCTGATTAAGAGGCTGCCAAACACCCCCTAAGTACTACCATTCACCAGCCAAAAGCAACTACCAAATAATACATTACCTATCACAATCATCCATTGCGTGTGTGTATATATGCACTCATACAAGTAACCAATAATATATGTGTGGATCTTAGGAAAAGAAATGAAAACCTAAAAAATTGGAGAAAAAATCTAGATTATTGGTGAGAAAATTTAATGATTAAGATAAATGACATATCAACATGTACTTCAACGAAAGAATTTTATAGCTGATAAAGGAAAGGGAGAAAATCATCATTGTTAACTTTTACCTAGCTTTTATTTGTTTTCTAAAACATACATAACCTTTATATACTTCATTAATTTTTTTAAATTTATTATAAAGTGCGTATTGTTTTCTTTAAGTATGGCATTAATTATTATTATATTTTATTAAAAAAGCATTTATTTTTTTAAAACATTTGAACTAGGTGCAATGAAGCATCATAATTCATTTACGCGACATGTCTAAATCAATTTACACAACAATGTGTCAATCTAATGGGTCAATCTCGTGTGTCTTTTTTGTCCGAAATTGTAGGTTTTTTTATGGGAACGTTTACATCTCCCCTCTAGGATATGTGTTTGTATCAAGCAATCATCTTTAGTTTAATTGGTTAATGTAACATACTTAAGACAATTAAAAATAAGAACTTTTTGATGTTTTGGGATCGAGTTTTACTCAAAGAAAAAATATTTTGGGTAGTTGAACCAGATTAAAAATTGAAGACGTGGTCCCGGTTGAAAATCAGATAGACGGGATCGATTAAAATAAACTTATCATTTGCGGTATGGTCGTATATTTACCGTTAAAAAAAGAGTTGTGTATTAAAATCCTAAATGATTATAAAGTGACATAACCAATGAGCATCGTCAACACCAACCCTTAAATCACTCATCACTTTTTCTCCTCTATTTTCCCCCAATGGCTGCCACCATTATTATTTATTACACCAACATCAAAATATCCACATCAATGGCCTAAAATCATCTTCAAGATTCTTTGCGTCCTCAAAATAACCACCTAATAAGATTCTAATCATTCGATCACAGAGAAAAAGAATATACAGACGCAGTGAGTGTCAAAGTGAAAGTTTTCACATGAAACAAGTGTCTAAACCTTAATTCCTTAAACAACAATCTGGGAAAACACGGGGAGTTGCTGTTCTACGGGATAATCAGTTGCTTCCATGAACTTACGTCGATGTTTGCTTGTACGAAGATGACCGAAAACGCTTATCGTGTCGAAACCACCTCTCGACTCGCTCAATGGCGTATCGACAACATGGGTTCGTCTACTTATCGTAAATCTGATCCTTTCAAGATCGGTATATGGAACTGGTAAGTTTCTTGTTTCCACTGGTTTTTAGAAACAACAGAGTTTTCACAAGCAGAAATCAAGATTGAATCTTGAATTGATGATCGTTTTTTTGGTCTAGTGGCATCTGATATTTATTCTTATAAAACGGGTTATAAATGAATTTTAGGAGTAGATTATGCCGGGGCGTGTGTGTTCACCATTCAAGAAAAAGATTGAGCCTTGATTCTGGTGTGAATCTTGAATCTTGATTTCAGTGTATTATTACTGGTTTTGGTGTGAATCTTGAATCTTGAATCTGTTGGTTTAATTCTTTGTATTAATGTAGTTGTAAAGTTTGTTCTAGAATTGTAAAGTTAGATTAGTGTAAGGACTGAAAGTGTAAATAGTTAGTTAGCTCTAACTACTATAAGTATGTGATTGTATTGTACGATTGAGTATCACAAATCAATAAGAAATTACACCTTTGCATTTTCGAATTGAAACATTTGGTATCAGAGCGAATAGGCTCTCGATCCAATCTCTGTGCGCTCCGTCCCCAACGATTGCAACCTTCGGAAGAAGCCCCGACTAGCTTCGGAAGAAACCCCGACTGACTTCGGAAGAACAGCAATTTGGCTTCGGAAGATATCCTCCACTCGGCTGCCGAACAATTCGAAGTGATCTTGACACCAAATTCACCGCACTTGATTCCAGGCGATGGCGAACCAAGATAGACAGATAGCACTGAAGGACACCAGCGATCCGATCGCATTCAAGATTCCGATTCTCACTCCGACGACCTACACTTCTTGGGCGATCAAGATGGAGGCGTTCATGGATGCCCAGGGGCTCTGGGATGCCATTGAACCTCCCACCCAAGCCGCGGTGGATGTCCGATTGGGGAAGAAGGCTAAGGCCTTCATCTTCCAAGCCCTGCCGGAAGATGTTCTGATGCAGGTGGCTGCATTTGAGGCAGCCAAGGACATTTGGGAAGCCCTCAAGAAGCGATATGTGGGTGAAGAGAGAGTCAGACAGGCCAGAATTCAAACTCTTGATCATGAGTTTGAATTGCTGAGCATGGGTGAAAGTGAATCCGTCGATGAATTTGCGGGGAAGATGGGCGAACTAGTGTCGAGATACAGAGCCCTGGGGATGACAGTACCAACAGCCAAACAAGTCAGCAGGTTCTTGAAGGCGGCCCCCGATAGATTCCTACCCATTGTGGCTGCTATTGAGCAGTTTTCGGATCTGAATAAGATGCCATTTGAGGAACTAGTGGGAAGACTCAAAGCCTATGAAGAAAGGTTGAAGCCGGTGACCCAAGGAAAGAGTTCCTCTGGACAGTTACTCTTGACCAAGAGTGAATGGGAAGAAAGGTCAAGAGGTGAGACAAAGCATGATACTAGAAGTTCTGGAAGGGGGAAAGGGAAGTTTGCAAAGAACAGGGGAGGAAAGACAAACCAAGACCCTGTTAACAAAGACAAGAATACCAAGAAGAGAGACAAGAAGTCCCTGAGATGTTTCAATTGTGACAAATTGGGCCATTTTGCAAATGAATGCAGGGCACCAAGAAGGGCAGAGCAGGAAGCTCATTTAACTCAAACTCAGGAGGATCAAGAATCCACCCTGCTAATGGCAGAAGTGTCAATGGATTTGGGCCTACTAGAGGAACAGGGGGTGTTCCCCGGAACTCTACCAAAAGGAGAGGATTCTTGTTGTTGGTATCTAGATAATGGAGCCAGCAATCACATGACAGGAATTAGAACTCACTTCACTGAACTAGATGAAGCCATCAGTGGCAAAGTCAAGTTTGGTGATGGATCTGTGGTTGTGATAAAAGGAAGGGGCTCTATATGCTTCAAATGTAAAAATGGAGAGCATAGGGTAGTGACTAATGTTTACTACATACCAGCCCTGAGGAATAACATCCTGAGCTTGGGTCAATTGGATGAAACAGGATGCAAAATCCTGATGAAAGATGGGCAGTTGTGGATATATGAGAGAGGGGGAAAGACTCTCATGAAAGTGAAGAAGTCACATAACAGGTTGTACAAGATCAACTTACAAGTGACCTCTCCAAAGTGTCTATTGACTGCCATGAATGAGTCAGCTTGGCTATGGCATGCAAGACTGGGCCATCTGAGTTTTGACTCAATCACCAAGATGACCAAGTACAATATGGTCAAGGGAATGCCAAAATTAGAGCACAAGTCACAATTGTGTGAAAGTTGTTTGGTTGGGAAGCATAGAAGTCAACCATACCCCAATGTAAGTAATTACAGGGCTAGTTCACCACTTGAATTAGTGCATGCTGATCTCTGTGGACCATTAACCCCACCCACTCCTGCTGGGAACAAGTACTTCATGCTCCTAGTGGATGATTACTCAAGATACATGTGGGTGTTTATGCTAAAGTCCAAAGATCAGGCTCCTGAAGTCTTTAGAGATTTCCAGACTCAAGTCCAGTTGGAAACCTCTCATAAACTAAAGGCCTTGAGAACTGATAGGGGTGGTGAGTTTACCTCAAAGACCTTTGAACAGCTTTGTAGTCTGGAAGGTGTAAAAAGGTTTCTAACAGCCCCTTACTCCCCACAACAAAATGGTGTGGTGGAGAGAAGAAATCAGACTGTCATGGGGATGACTAGATCCATGTTGAAAGCCATGAGGGTACCTTTGGAATTTTGGGCAGAAGCAGTAAGGCATTCAGTTTTCTTATTGAATAGAAGTCCTACCAAAGCCTTGGAGAATATGACACCTTATGAGAAGATGTTTGAGAAGAAACCCAAGGTGAAACACTTAAGAGTGTTTGGTTGTAAGGCTTATGTCAAGATTCCAAGTCATCAAGTGACTAAACTTGATGATAGAAGCATTCCTATGGTGCATCTAGGGATTGAACCTAGATCAAAGGCTTATAGAATGTATAATCCTTGCACTGGGAAGATTGTGGTAAGCAGGGATGTGAAGTTTGAAGAAGAGAAACCATGGGAGTGGGACATTAGTGAACAGGAGAAACCTAGTTATGCAAGGTTTGGAGTGTTTGTAAACTCATCTGATCACAGACAGATTTCTCCAAGTACACAATCACTTGAGACTGGTGGTCAAGAACAGGATGTTGATTCAGTGAATGCACCAGATCAAGAAGGGGGATTAAAAGGTGGGAGTGATAATAATGGGTTTGATGTTGATGAACTGTCTAGAGACAGTTATGATGATACACCACCAAGGGGGTTTACTAGTCTAGATGATGTATTCAGCAGGACAGAGGTCCTTGAACAAATACCATTTGACCCTCCTATGATTGATGAGTCTGAGTTGTTGCTGATCAGAGAACCCACAAGCTTTGATCAGGCTAAGAATCAGATTGAGTGGAAGAAAGCTATGCAAGAAGAGTTAGAAAGCATAGAGAAAAATGGAACTTGGAAGCTTGTTCAGTGTCCAAAAGGTGTTAAACCAATTGGGTTGAAGTGGCTTTTCAAGTTGAAGAAAGATGCACAAGGGAAGGTTGTGAGACATAAAGCTAGGTTGGTAGTGAAGGGGTATGTGCAGAAATATGGTGTAGACTATGAGGAGGTGTTTGCTCCGGTAGCCAGGCTTGAAACTGTGAGATTGATATTGTCTGTAGCTGCTGTTAACAAATGGGAAGTGCATCATTTGGATGTGAAGACAGCATTCTTGTATGGGGATTTGAAAGAAGATGTGTATGTTACACAACCAGAGGGTTATGTCAAGCCAGGAAAGGAAGGTTTAGTTTACAAGCTTGTAAAGGCTTTGTATGGCCTTAAGCAGGCACCCAGAGCATGGAATGAGAAGTTGCATCTTACCTTGTTACAGTTTGGGTTTACAAGATGTCCTCAGGAACATGCAGTTTATAAGAAGCTGGATGGTGATAAAAGTGTGATTTTGGGAGTATATGTTGATGATTTGATTGTGACAGGATCTAGCTTGAGTATGATTGATGATTTTAAAGGTATGATGAGATCTAAATTTGAGATGACTGATCTAGGGATGTTGAAGTATTACTTAGGAATAGAAGTGAAACAAGAAGACAGGGGTATCTTCTTGTGTCAGTCTGGTTATGCAAGAAAGATATTGGAAGAGCATAATATGTGGGGTTGTAATCCAGCTAAATATCCTATGGATCCTGGTTTGAAATTAGGGAAGGATGAGGAGTTGGAGACTGTGGATGCTACTTTGTATAGGAGATTGATTGGTTGTTTGAGATATCTAACCCAAACTAGGCCTGATTTGTGTTATTCTGTGGGTATAGCAAGCAGGTTCATGGAATCACCTAGAGTATCTCATTGGCAGGCTGTAAAGCATATTCTAAGGTATCTTAAGGGTACTATAGATTATGGTGTATGGTATAAAAGAGGTGGAGTTGCTGAATTGATAGGCTATAGTGATAGCTCTCATGCTCCAACAAAAGCTGATGGGAAAAGTACTACAGGAGTAGTGTTTTACTATGGGAATGGACCAGTGAGTTGGGTTAGTCAAAAACAAGAGATAGTTGCATTATCTTCTTGTGAGGCTGAGTTTATAGCTGCAACTGCTGCTGCTCAACAAGCTATATGGCTTAAAGGTGTGCTAGAAACCCTGATTAATTCTAGTATGGGTCCTATTCTGCTTAATGTGGATAATAAGTCGGCTATTCAACTTGTAAAGAATCCAGTTTTTCATGGAAGGTCAAAGCATATTGATGTAAGGTATCACTACATAAGAAGCTGTGTAGATAGAGGTCTTGTGAATGTAAGGCACATTTGTGGTGAAGAGCAAAAGGCAGATATACTTACAAAAGCCCTTCCTAGATTGAAATTCATGGAGATGAGGAAATTGCTTGGAGTGGGATCTATGAAAGAATTAAGGGGGTGAATGTTGGTTTAATTCTTTGTATTAATGTAGTTGTAAAGTTTGTTCTAGAATTGTAAAGTTAGATTAGTGTAAGGACTGAAAGTGTAAATAGTTAGTTAGCTCTAACTACTATAAGTATGTGATTGTATTGTACGATTGAGTATCACAAATCAATAAGAAATTACACCTTTGCATTTTCGAATTGAAACAGAATCTTGATACTTGACGTCAATATTTGTTTTTGTTGTGAATTTGGGAATATATGACTGGATTCTCTTTACACAATTTTTTATGTGAATCTTGAAACTTGAATCTTGGTTCTTGAATTTAGTATTATTGTTGGTTTTCTATTATTTATATGCAATGTTTTGACGGCTGGACCGGGCGGTCAGATCGGAAGTGATTGTCTGGCCGGTCCGGGTATACTTATTAATATCGTTTTCATTTGAACCGGTTAGCTGGTTAGCCAGATCGTCAAATTGGATTTAAAACATTTTTTTTCTTTTAAAATCCCATTTAATGATTAAATAAGTAGTCCGGCTTCATATTTTCTCTATTAAAATTAAAGTCTTCAAAATTGTAATCTATGTCAAAACATAAGGTATTTACATATTTCATTTCAATTTATATACCTATCTATATCTATAGTTAGAACTAATATAAAACATGTGACGTCATCTGGTTTTTAAAATTCAGTGTTAATGAAAGCTTAATGAAGGCTGCGAATTTGATGTCCATTCTGAAAGTATTATTGGTCTTATGCAACCAAATATATATTAATTGTTATTAAGCTACTTACATTTGAAGCAAGTTTGGTGATTTGAAATGAATTCTTTTTTTTTTATACATGAAGGCGACTGATTGTGGAGAAGAATCGTAATTTGTTGATTAGATTGTACCCAGAAGTATCAAGTTTAAACAAAGATAGCGCGCCAATCGCGTCCTTTATCATACGGGTGGTTTGTTCATTGGGAGGTAGAAAGGCCTTGGTTCATCCAGGTAGTCAACATTGACTCGAAAGAAGTCAACTTTCTGACCCAAGATCAGTAATGAACACTAATGGTCATACTAATTTGACAAACTTCAATTTGGTGTAACTATGTGATTGCAGAAATTAGAGATAAGCAGCTAAAATGCGGTGAAGATTTCGTGTGGGCACTCGAGGTTCCACTTGGCGGGAAATTCATCGTAGATGTTGAATTTCTTGATCTCAAGACTGCATCTGCAAATGTAAAATTTAGTATTTTACCACTATTCTCTTTGGTTAAATTTCAAGATTTTGTGTGATATCACTAAATAATACATTAAGAGTTGATTGGTTAACTGAAAGTTGTTACCTGAGGGTGTTGTCGGTTGGCGAGCTAACTTTGCTCGTATGGTGGTTAGATTTAGGTCACGAGTCGATGTCATGTGCTATTGATCATCTGATGCCAGTTTGGTGTGATATGGTGTGACAGGGTGGCGGATCTTGCTCTGTGTGGACCGAAGGTTTTACCCAAAAAGATCTACGCGCAACAGCACTTTCCTCCCTCAGGAAAATGTTATCAGAAAATATTCACACGGATATCATCATCAATGCTTCCAACGGAAGCGTTGGGGCCCACCGGGCCGTCCTTGCTGCCAGGTCACCGGTCTTCAAGACCATGTTTACCCATGACCTTAAAGAAAAAGAAATGTCTGTTATAGACATATCTGATATCTCCATTGAAGCTTTACAAGCTTTCTTAAACTACATATATGGTAACATTATAGATCAAGATTTTCTCACTCACAGGCTCGACCTTCTTCGAGCAGCTGATAAATACGATGTTAAAGATTTGAAAGACGCGTGTCATGAAAGTTTGTTAGAGGATATTGATACGAATAACGTGCTTGAAAGGCTTCAAACGGCTTCTTTATACCATCTGCCACAGTTGAAGATATGCTGCATGCAGTATCTTGTTAAATTTGGTAAGATATTTGACATTCTAGAAGAATTTGATGTGTTTATACAGTCTGCAGACAGAGGACTGATTGGTGAAGTGTTTGATGAAGTTCTTTCTGTGTGGAAAGGGTTCTGAGTAACTTGCTCAACCCGAAAATATATAGATACATACATGTATGTAATTATGTATATATGTAACATTATTTGTTAATCATTTGTTGCATATGTTGATTTATGAAACTAAATGTACCCAACTACCCAAGATTTGTTCTGTACATAATTTGTTGTATATACATGTATAAAATAGTTTGTTCAGTGAAAAAGATTAGTTTAATTGTGTTTATGGTTTTGATGAACATGGTTGGCAATGGCTTCATATACCATTTTCTTTTTGAAACTTTCATGATAACTTTGTACTTGCAGAAGGCTATGATATGATCAAGCGATCAGTAACTGTTTCACTCACCTTCGTACGACCTTAGCTTGTCGATGAATCGAGTCCTGGTTCCAAAACAGGTGTTGCTTGAATCATGGTTTTGGACCCTTTTGTTTCTTTGCAGCTTCACCTTCATCTGTCTCATCTTACATGAACCGTTAATCGAGTGTGAGGCATATTTGAGCACATGAGGATATAAAGAAAAGAATATTGTGAAGCACCTTTTGTTACAGAGAGCATATTGCTTGGATACTTGGATCCAAGATGAATTCTTTTAGGATGCTGCAGAAGATTGAACCTTCATCAGACTATCATGTACCTGCAGGATGCGGTTGCTGAATGACAAATGATAGTAACTAAATCTAATAGCTGTTGGGTTGATTTGTTACAGAGACGGCGGATAAAATCTTGCAGTCATTCTAATTTACTGCAAATTAGTTCGAGATTCTTGTTTTTGAACTAATTTCTTAAGTTTGACCATTGCAATCGTTATAGAATAAAGTAGTATTAGTGTTCTCTTTCAACAAGATTTCTAATATTTTGAGGTTATTCTAACAGATTATGAATACACATATTTAACTAGTGGACAATATGTTGGTGTTCTGGACTTGAACAAGTTTAATTCACTAATGGTCTAATGGACACCAGATTCTCAAAATATCCTAAGATTTTATGACTTCTGCAAACAAATTTGACACATTTTTGTTTATACACAGTCATTCGGGTGCCAAATTCCGATAAATGAGAAAAATAACCTTTAAAATTAAAGTAAAAAATGTACTTTTACAAGGTCAACCCTTTTACGACGTTTTACTCATTTATTACACCCCAACATCCCATTATAATCCATTTACAACTTGATTATAATATTTACAACCTGAACGTTGTCTCATCTACATAAATGGGTTACATGGGTTGTCTTCAGATTATAAGTTTTATCGTGTTAATATTGATATCTCACACACGCATAAATATATGAATCATTGAATCCTGTTCTTGCCTATCTGTTTAAGATTTCAACCCGACACAATTGCGACCCCTGGATTTGGATTGGTATGTGAAACCTGAGTTATGGAGCCTTATCCCTTTTGTTGCCTTTGGCGTATAACATAACCCATGCCGTTGAACATTTTTTAATTGTTCTATTTTTGCATTTGTTACTTCTTTTATGAGTTAAAAAAGGCTTTCTATGACAAGCATTGATTTTTTATGGACTCAAATGGTGCATTATTGGAAGCTCAATTCTGCACCTCTGTTTAGATCTCTGTTATGCATATTATTTTAAGTAGCAGTTGGTGAGCTCATTATGTTCCCCCATTTCTGTTTAGATCTTTGCAACTGAAGCCACATTAAAAAACTGAAACCTAAAAAGATCATTGCAATTAGTTTGATACAATTCAAGAGTAAGGGGTTGTTTGACAGACTTTTTAATGATTCAGATGTTTTAATGGTTCAACATTTAATGGTTCGGACTGTTTGTTTCGCGAACAAATGTTTGAATGGTTCAGACATTTGCCTCTGATTTGTTAAGCATTATATTAAGAGCTCTAATGCTGAATGGTTAAGATCTCTTATCTGAATTGGTCAGACATTTGGCTTTAAATAATTAAGTAATATACTAGCTCTTAATGGTTCAAACATCTTAACGGTTCAAACATCTTAATGGTTTAGACCTTTTATTGGTTTAACATTAGTTGACAAACAACCTCAAATGATTTTGATAATATAATCAGCATAAACATTAGGGGCGAACTTTCAGATCAACAGTAAAGTTGTTATCACGTGAGCTGTAGAAATACATAACAAAAATACATATGTCAAGCCTAAGTGGCGTGCCACACTGCCACCCATGGACCACATCCATGCAAGAGCCTTGTGCACCAGGTTTGTTCTTTAATCGGCATAACAAGCTTTTGATTAACACAAAAGTAAGCTACAGTTATAGAATTTTAGGTTATTCATCTTCTATACCTTTTTACATAGAGAAAGCATATGAAAAGATAAATAAACAAAGAACAAGTGCATCAACCATTCATCAATTAGCTACACAATGTATCAATCTATCATCACAACATCTTCAAAATCCATATAAAATTCTTATAAAAACGAGCAATTAAGCTCCAATTCGAGCACATTTCAGTGAGAATTCGATGATTATATACGTCGAAACACAATCTAACAATAAAGCAACAAATTCATATCACCAGAGCTTAAAATCAACATCACGAACAAAATCAAAGCTTAAAACGGAGGAGGAACAGCGAAAGCGATAAACGGCCTACCGGCGGCGATTCCGGTGGGCGAAGGCGCCGGAGACGACGGAGAATAAGAATAATGCAATTCGTCATTAACCTTATGAAACGCTTTGGTGAAAACTCCAAATCCGAACAACATACCGATTGCTATCACCACGAGGATCAAACACGTACACATCATGCATATTTTGCCACAACACATGGTGAATTCTTCGAGATCTGTGATGAACTGATGATTCTGTTGCGGTGGTGGCGATGGTGGTGGTGGTGGTGGTGGTGGTGGTGGTGGTGGTGGTGGTGGTGTACGCTATGTTCGAGATAAAGGTTTGTATGTATTGGTGTTGTCGTTGAGGATTATTTGATTCCGTTACGTTATTTGCGACGTTTGAGCTAGTATAATGCGTAACGCAAATAATATTAATTTTAATATATGGTTTTTGAGATTCTATTTTAGAGCACACGGAGTGGGTCCGTGTTTCTACTCTCATCGGTCTCGATTTTGATAGAGGGGTGGGATCGGGGCGGGATGTTGCTTACGCAGTCACACTTTTTTTTTTTCTGGATTCTCTGTCTTACGCATTGGATTTCTGGTTTTTTTTTGTTTTTCTAAATCGGAATGAACATGTTGTTGTTAAATACTTGCTTAAAACTTAAACTCCTAATAATCACTAGCCTTTGAGTACACACGTGCACAATCAAACTTGCAAATAGAATGTATAATGACACCGTCATTGATGCATACCGCCAACGCCATCATCAAAACAATGTGGTCAGAGCTTTGTTAAAATCAGTGGATATGAATAGCGTACTTGTAGATGTCTACTAGGATCAAACACGCACACATCATATGTATCTTCACGGAATATATTTTGGCATGACTAATTGGTAGATGATTAACCTTTTATTTGTATGGATATATTTGATAATATAGTTATTACTAGGTGTACCTTCATGGAATATATTTCACACCGCGTGTTGCTACAGAAAACAGTTGTGGTTTACAACCTATACCTCACCTTAAATGTAATTGTTCCTAAGGAACAATGGTAATGAATTGTTCAACCAATAGTATGTCAGGCTTAAAATTAGTTACCTGTTGCAGTTGCAAACTAATATTGGTTGTCACACCAAACGAGTTATCTTTTTTTTCATCATAGCCTTTGAATATTAGAAGTAGAAAACACACTCATTCAACAATTCATGTTGTAGCTGTAAACAACATTGTTGACCCCCTAAAACAACTACCACAATAAATGTTTTCTAATTGCACCAATTTGAAGACTCGAAGTAGTAACTGCCCGTCATCACAACCTTATAACACCACACTCTAGCCCTTATTAGATGAGCAAGTGCTTATCATCATCGGGTTCCTATTAAAACTGGATAGCCATATTGACAATGTTTCAAACGACCACATTTCTATCAAAAAAATTGTTTGTACAAGGAACGAATACAATAACGATTTTTTTTTAGTTTTTTTATACATGTTACCTTATTACAAATATACTCTATCTATTTATAGTAATGATTTAATTAAGGATGACAATGACAATAACACCCTTCATGATTACTAAGAAATTCTATAAGTCAAAAAATAAAAGTCTTCAATCGCACTTGTTTGACTGGACTCGTATCTGGTTCTTGTTCATCCGCACGTGGTTCGGCTTCACTCTCATATGCAATAAGCATGGTTTGAATACCGTACTAGAATAATCAATACAATCGAATCTGCATCTTGTGGCCCATATGTTAAATGTGTAGTGTTTAATACATCCTCGTAAGAAGCATGCTATACCCATATGTGATCAGTTATGTCATCTATATGTGACCAAACACATACTCGAATGTGATGTGTCTTTAATTACCAATAAAATATGAACGAATGAAATTCAAGCTTGGTGACTACTTAGAATTAATGTGACTGGTTGTCATATTAATTTCAAGCTTAGAGCATCCATATGAACATGTAATTATACATGACTTCTGTTTAAATAAATTGAACTAACCATATTCATGATTGGTCACCTAATGTATTTATATAATTCGTTCTCAAATTAGTTATAAACCATACGTATGTGAACATCATGCAACATTATTAGTATCATATGTTTTAAGGGTTGTACAAAAGTCAATTAAATATTAACATCATGCAACATTATTAGTATCATATGTTTTAATGGTTGTACAAAAACAATAACATATTGTTCATTTGCCTTAAAAATAGATAATAGAGTAAATGTAATCATAGTTAAATATTATAAAATGATAAAAATAAAACCATATATCATAAAAAGAACACGGAGACTGATTAAAGTGTATTTTGGTAATTTAGTTTTTCAATATTCTTTATTAATAGATTTTTTTATTAAAATTAAATTATCTGAATCTAATGAAAAGAAGAAATAAAAGGATCGTGACGTTGAGGATGGGTGGAGGTACGCTTTGTTCTCTTCCAAATATAAAAATTTAAATAAAATGGTCCAATTTGTTTGATTCCTTCACGTTAGTGACATAAAATAGCTAATAAAATACGTAAGGAGAATATCACTAAAGGTAAGATTATTAAAAGGAAATTGTTTAAACGAAGTATTTAAAACTCCTTGATCTCTTATTAAAAATATTTAAGAACCACTTAATCTACTTTGAGGCCTCAAGGCAAAAGTTAATTTCAAACGTAAGTTGATTTGATGATAACAAACTATGAATATCGGTGAGGAAATAATATCTATTTTAACGTGTAATAACTGTAAAATCAACAGAGCAATGGATGAAGAAACGATGATAAAAGAAGAAACAATGATGATGATAGAAGAATTATTTATATAATACTAATTTGTAAGTTTTGTGTGCATCATGAGTGATACAACATGCTTAAATGGGTTGTACCATTTTTTTTTTTTATATTAATTTTTATTTTTTTAACTCACTATTTTTACATATTTGACAATTTAGTCCCAACATATTTTTACTTTCAAATTTGACCACCTATACTTTTCATATTTAAATATTTTGTGTTTTACGTTTCACTCTAAATGTTACGAGTTAACAAGCTGCAGCTTATGTGTGTGGTTTGACATTTGTACGCTTATCTCCCCCCCCCTCCCGTTTAACGGCATTGTCACAACGCGCTGGTCCTAGGTCAACTTACTTATTATTTTATATGTTTTATGTTTCGCCTGCGTGGTTCATATTTTTACGTCTATTTTTCGTTCAGTTTATTTTTTTTATTTCTTTCTTGATACGAGTTTTTGGGTATTGATGGTCACTGATGGTAGTGTGTCATTGGTGTTAGTTAGCACGGTTTTACGTCACCGCCGCAACGCGGGGGCTTAATACTAGTTATATCTATTATGCAAGTGGAATTATTGTGGAAATAGAGTTTGTGATGAAATGTTAATTAAAGGCAGGGTTTTTGTGTGTGCATTTTGTGTTTAATTAGCATTGGATCCCGCGCTACGCGACGGAGCTAGTAATTTTTTATGTTAAAACTAAACACATAAAAACATAGTAAGAGTAACACAGTAACACATATAAAATTTTGCAATCACATGAAATTTATGAATGATGCAAGAATAGTGAAATACAAAATGAAGGCACCAACCAAACAGGAGGACCAAAAATTCAAAACAAACGTATTTCTGTGTTGACAGATGCATGCATACAACTTAAGTTTAGGATCACAAGGCATGTTGGTTTTGTCATCACGACCTCTTGGTCCTTCAAACAACTCATTCGAATATGCATTAAAACTTGCGACATAAATGACCAGTAAACTGAGTATACCAACAGACATCCAAAGAATAAATCAAAATTACCTACTAAGAGAAACTATTATCCTCTCACAATCTCATTCAATCACAACTAAATATATAAGAACTTTAGCATCCTGCAAAAAAAGCTTATATGTTTAAGAAAAACTCATCAACAATTGATAGTTAATTAAACAATAGGTATAGTTGTTTAATTAATCAGCAGAATTCACTCAACCCACACTCTCAAAATCAACTCACAAAAGGCATCAAGTACATTGATACAACAGAAGACCATTATTTCTTAGGAAGAAGCATGATGATGAATGATTCTATGCAGTCATAAAAAACATTAGTTGAAATTGAAGAAATTAGAAACACAAAGGTTTATGGGTTACAATACAATTGTTGAATGAATATGTGATTTTTCTTTCCAAGTGCAACACATGCTATTCAATGGAATGGATGACCCAAACCAAAGGCATTCAAAGTAAAGAACAATAAATATGATAATCTCAAGCCAATCAAAGCTTACAGCATAATGCATCATTGCATTGTACATCCTTCATAAACCCTTGTACTTTACTGTACATCGGGTTGTATTTTGTATATTATATAATATATAATATAACTTTAGCCATTGAAATTCTTTGCATTTATAATTGGATCACTTGTATTCTCTTTTCAACACATGTTAATTAAAATTTTTGATCTTATGTGCTTAGGTTATGTTATAGACTGATAGTATGAAGATGATCAATGATAAACAAGGCTATTAAAAAAGGTAACGATGTAACAAGTAGGCATGTTGATATTTTAATATAACTATAATATAATTAACATGGACTAATAGTGTTACTTGAGAATTCTAAAGAGAATTGTAAGAAGTAAAAAAATATATAGTTTACTTCTAATGGTGTGTACAGCAGGTGCATTTTCTAGTTTTCCTTAAAGGTGGTATTTAACTAAATAATTCTCCTATATGTTTAAAGAGCAATGAAATGAACAGTAAGATACTATTTTTTATGCGCATGGTACAATTTTTATGCTGCATGTTGCTTTGGTTTTAAAGTGAGTCCTTTGCATTACTCACTTGTAGAGAGAGAGAGCGTTTGTGGGGGCGGAGATCTTGGCGACCCGGGCCACCGGCCGTTTGTTTTCTCGCTACATAGATGTGACTAACGCGGTGGTGTTTCACTTATTCATGCTTGATGGTGGTGCTCCGGGAGACCCTTGTTTCGTGAGTCTTCTACGTCCCGTTTCCGGTTGATCTGGAGATGTTGGCCGTGATGGCCAGTGCCCGTTGACAGCCATTACTCCACCTTTCTCTGATTTCCTCTTCTTTGGCTGATTGAGGCGTTAGGGTTTTCAGGTCTCTTTTGGGTTATAGCCGGTTCAGATTTGTAGCCACCCGAATCAAATGTCAGAGGCGGTGGCCGCTTCAGATTGGCTGCCAGTTCTTTACCTCCTATGTGTTGTGGTCCTCGGCTGACCGCGACGATGGTCTTAGTCTTGATATCGATGTCGTCGCTTGCATGCATGTGTTTTATCTTTGGCTAAGGTAACCCCAATCTCAGACCTGATGTGCTTATTGATGGTGACGGTTTGTTGCCCTTCCGTCTTTCCTTTGTGGTTAACATGGTCCCGTGGGTTGTTTTTGTCCCTTCGATGTGGTCTTACTATGTTTGATAGTTGATGTTCTGGTGATGTCGATGATGCTAGACTTTTTTTGTCATTTGTCAGATGTTTACGATGTTAAGTTTGAGACTATGTTATTGCATCGATGACGTTGAACTTTGGCTCTCCTGAGATGTTGATATACATGTGTCTTGAATCTTTTTTGTCGGTGATCTAATTCTTTGGGGTGACATTTTTGTTTGCTGATATCAATGATGATGGACACTTGTTTATATGAGACTTTTGGTTTTGATTGCCGCGCGGCTGTGATGATGCATAGAATTTGTTGTCGGTTGCATTGGCTTGGCAACCTTTTTAGTATGCAGCCACAACTGAGCAATAGTTCTGAGCCGCACTTTGGCGATTTCTTTGACTCTGCTTAAAGCTGCTAAATTTAAGCTATGATGATGAAATACAAGTCTGAGCCTCGGTTTACGTCGTCTTAAGACGCGCAACGCATGTCTGCGTAATAACACTAGTTTACTATTTAGGAGACAAATAAGGTGATATTTAACTATACAATTTACTATTTAGGAGACAAAAATGAGTGTAGATTCATTCATAAGTTTGATAAATGTATTCATACACTCGTCATCAATCAGTGGCGAACTTATTAATTAAGGGGCAGGATAGTCATGACTACCCTTGAACTTTCGTTTCGAAGTGCAAAATCTTTTTTCCACCGTTGTATGTATCGGGATACCCCTTAGCAAAAATTAGGATACCTCTCAAATTAAAAAGTTCAAATTAATATAAGATTAAAAGCCTCACCCTTAAAAAAAGTTTATACGTCCCCTAAGAAATTTTAAGATCAACCTGATTATTATGAAACAACCTCATAAGTTAAGTAACATATATAAAACAATTAGTTTAGATAACTAAGTCATTGATCTTATTAGCTGATTATTTGATATATTTATTATTAAATTATTGATTAGTAGACAAATCGTGTCGAGTTTGGGATTGTTTTGACATAAGAGAGCTTGCTCTCATGCCCGAGCGCGGCTCGTGTAAAATGTTAATTGTAAGGCTCGAGCTCGTCTTGTGTAAAACTTTAATTTTAATACTCGAGTTTTTTTAGTTTGGAATTTTTTAAACTCGAGCTAGGCTTAAGATCTCATTGTTTATAATTTAATTATTTTTATCACATTTTTCAGATAATAACAATTATCTATATAAATATATATTAAAAATATTAAGTAAAAATTATATGAAAATGTTCATTTCAAGACGACTCGATACGTGAAGCTCTGACTCAAGATCATTTATTAAAAATAGTAAATAGTATAGCTCGAGCTCGAGCTTGTTTAAGCTTGATTCGGTCCGAGATTTTGGCAAGGTGGTCCCGCGTAACTCACGACTTCGTTTGTCTTATTTACACCCCTAGTGCTGAATACTATTTGTTCGGCCTGTCCCGAGTCGAACCGTATCAACAAGATTTAATATTTAGCGATAGAAAACCCACCCTTATAACTTTCCAATCCTTATGTAAAAAATTTCTAGGCACATCACTGAACATTAATCTCATTC
Organism: Flaveria ramosissima; assembly: GCA_025215565.1. Lineage (NCBI taxonomy): Eukaryota > Viridiplantae > Streptophyta > Magnoliopsida > Asterales > Asteraceae > Flaveria > Flaveria ramosissima. The sequence goes on from CM046030.1 coordinate 62,350,080, forward strand.
TAAACAAGTTATTATTGGCAAAATAATTTTTAATTATTTAATCAATGTACCACAAAAAAATTTAATTTTTGAATCAATGTACCATAATTTTTTTAGCATACCCTTGTGTTTTTTACTACATCTGTCTCTATAATCTATAATCAATAACCTATAATAAAAAAAGTTTTCTTAAGACACGTGTCATCATTTTAGCATATCAAAAAAATTATTTTCTCGCCTCTCTCTCATAATAAATACGAAAATTATAAAAACAATTAATTTGACTTTCTTTTTTAACTAAAATATGTTAAAACAAATATATTTATATTTGTGTTTCTTGTCTCTTCATATTAAATGATAATTATTGTACCTAAGTAAACTGAACTATTAAACATCTAAAATATAAATGTAGTTATTTTAATAATTTATTAATACATATTAAATATAGAGTAATAATTTCTAATTTATTATGTGTTATAACTTTTAAATATTCATTATATTTTTTTTCACCAATGGATAATAACATCTAAAAAATAAAATATTCATAAAACTAATGATTTTAATATTATTATTTATTCCACCCATATAATACATGGTCTGTAACCTAGTTCATAACAAATGATATATTTTAAGCAAGCAAATTATAATTTTCATATCATTCGATAATATAGAAAAACCTCTCATAAATAAATGATAACTTTTTATTTATTGACATTACTAAATATTAAATTATTACCACACACCCAAATAATTTAGGCCAATATCACGTGCCCAACACCCAAGTAGATCCATGAATAGTGGACGCCTGAATAATCACATCCACTACTAATCTATTTGGTTGGTCGTCACTAATATTATGTATTGAAATGTTATTTTATATCTTATAATATACAACAAAGTATATACGAAAAAGTTAGAAGGAAAAACTACAATGTTATAAGGATTACTTAAGTATTAAATCCATTTTCATGCCTGCTAGTAATCATTATGTGATTTATAATAGTCACTTTTTTATTCCCATGTGGAGTTGTTCTAAATAATCCATAGTAATTACACAATTTTATACATAATTCATACAAAATGGTTGTGGGGTCATGTCATAACTCGAAGATGGAGTACCAAAAAGAAAGTGAATCCTTTAGAATATGTATACTAATAAAGAAATATATTACTAAATTAAATAAAATATATTTATAAGGTACATCATGTTAGCTTTACTAGGTATAATTGATGTCATTGGTTCATTTACAAGCTAACCAATGAGACTTAAATTTAATTTTGAAGGAATCAAACAAAATTGATGTCAAATAAGGAAGAAAGTTATGAATGAAATCGTAAATACCTCTCTCATTTTTTAAAGGATTGTCTGCTTTAAAAACTGGATTCATTGGTTATATTAGTAAACTATTAAGATACCAGTTCGATGAGTTTAGTTGTAGACACATCAATGAATTTCACAAACCAATATAAATGGTGCATTTGGACACACAAGATTACAAGTATAAAAGTATAAAATGCATCATGTTATTTTTTAAAGTCTCAAAGTAATTTCAAAGACAGAAAACAAGTACATACAATTTTATTTTCTTGTTGGTAAGATACTTATAGACCCCATGTGTTTTATTATCTTTAGATATACCATATATCAGATATTAATATTTAGATAGTAAAATGTATAAAATAACATGACTATATGCATGACAGTTGAAGGGGGTCAATACAACAATTTTATAATGAAAAGAGACTTATAACACTTAACAAATCAAATAAGTAACCTGTTAAGGTGAAACAATAAACACAAGTAGTAAGAACAACAAACAAAAAGACTCAAATATGGTTTTCAAAAATGATGTATATTGCTCTCAAGTTCTTACAAGTGTTACAAAACTTATCAAAGATACAAATACTTGAGATACTTTATACTACATCCTACAACCGATCATACTTTGAGGGTCAGCTGGAAACACTAATCTAGACAACAAGATCAATGTAGAGTCAAAAGCCAGATTAACTTTTGACTTGTGACTATGACATGCCATAGCTCACATCCTTATCTATTACAAAAAACATAAAAGTACAAAAGTAGAAAGTTAAAGACAAAAGACCAAAATCTACAATTTTGACAAAAGTATGAACTTTTCACCAACTCATATAAGTTGGTGAGTTTTCAGAAGTGGCAGCGGAAAGTTGTTCATCTTTTTTCAAAAGGTGAATCAGAAAAAATATGTCTTCTCTGTCTTTGTAAGAAATCAATATTTAGATTCGAAAGACTTTGCCTTTGAAGCTTCGAAAGACTTTGCCTTAGAAGCTTCGAAAGACTTCATCTTTGGCTTTGGAAGATTTGGTTTTTTGGCTTTGGAAGATTTGATACTTAGCATAATTCATTGAGTTGTATCAAATATTCCGAAGTCACTTCCTTGTACTTTACATGTGCATGCTAAAAGCTCTAGTTGTTCTTTGGTTGCATCAGCTTCTAAATGTATTCCTTACACTATGGTGAAAATGTCTAGTAAAATATGTATCTTCATAAGTTTTTTTAAGGATTTAAGTCTTATGCTAGAAAAAAATATAACATAGATTTTAATAAGTAGAATTAGAAGATATATGAGTTAGTGGCTGTTTGATATGCTTTTAATGATGATACAATCAGATGCTACATCTTAATCAGTCAAAGGTATAGTATATCTGGTTCATTTAAAAATCATATTTTAATAGTTCATGAAGTCTATTAATGATTTGAAAACATACTAAATGATTCAAATTCTAACTTTTATTCAGTCAAGTCTCTTATTAGATCAGCACTATATTGTCAAAGAACCCTTTAACTGTTCTAAAAAAAGCCGGTAAAACATAAAAGGTTGATTGCTTTAAAGGACCATTATAGCATTGTGAAAGAACCAAGGGACTAAAGTGCAACCTTCACATAGTTCGAATCAAGAGAAAAAAAAATAATAATAAACAAAAAACGAAACACATCTTCTCCATCGTCTTCTTCATGGGCATTGGTCTCCAAAAAGTCACACAGTCACCTCCAATAATCTCACTCACCACCAGCGGCACACACACCAAACTGTTCATTGTTCACTCAATTTCAACCCCTTTTCGTTTCATCCCACATAACAATCCCTAAACCCCTCTTTCAATTTCGCATTTCAGATCTCAAACAGCACAAATTCGATCAAATCACCAACAATTTCCCACTAATCCCACCGATTCATGGCTTCCCCTGGCAACCACAACCCACAACCAGGTGGAGGACCATTCGATGTGCAACGATTCTTCAATCCATCGTCTTCCCCACCCCCAATTTCATCAAACCCTAATTCCACCTTCCAAAACCCTAACATCCCGTACCCACCACCGTCCTCCGCCGCGTCCTACCCCCCACCCACCGTCACCGGCGGCCCGTACTCATACGCCCCACAAACTCCGATCTATCACCCCCAATTTCACGTCCCACCACCGTCTTTTCCACCGGAGAACCCTAACTTACAACACCAGCGATCTGTTCCTTATCCTACACCCTCGCTTCAACCCGCTAGCCCCAACAGTAACCCTAACCATGGGGCTCGATTGATGGCGCTTTTGAGCACCCCACCACCTACAGCCGTTGATAACCCACCTCAATCATCTGTTCCCATGGTGCAAGGTGCTAACCCTATGGTCCCGTCGTCGTTGGTGCCTGCATTGCATTCGGGTTCGGGCCCGTTGCGGATGCCGAGCAGTAAGCTTCCGAAGGGGAGACATTTGAGTGGTGATCGTGTTGTGTATGATATAGATGTTAGGTTGGCTGGTGAGGTTCAGCCTCAGCTTGAGGTTACCCCCATTACTAAATATGCCTCGGATCCGGGTCTTGTTGTGGGTCGACAGATTGCGGTTAACAAGAATTATATATGTTATGGGTTGAAACTTGGGGCGATTCGGGTTCTTAATATTAATACTGCTTTGAGATCACTGCTTAAAGGTCTTGCTCAGGTTTGTTACTTTCTTTTTTCAGGATTTAGTTGGTTATGAGTTTATGATGTTTTCATATTAATTGCAATCAGAGTGGGTGTAGAATGTAGTTAAAGGTCCGATCTTGATCTGGTTTTGTTCAGTAATCGGTTATTGATCAATGCATTTATGAAGCTTGGGGATATGTGAATTGATTGTATTTGTTGTCTTTGTGATGAAAGTTTGTTGTTGATTAAGTTAAACGATTTGTTCTTTTCAGAGGGTCACTGATATGGCTTTCTTTGCTGAGGATGTTCACCTTCTAGCTAGGTAAGATTTTTCTTGTTTTATGTTGTGTCACTTCTTTTGTTTTATTATGGGTTATAATGGAATTATCGTATGCAGTGCAAGCATAGATGGACGTGTTTATGTATGGAAAATCACAGAAGGGACCGATGAGGATGATAAACCACAAATTACAGGAAAGATAGTTATTGCTATTCAGATTGTAGGTGAAGCGGAGTCTGTTCATCCTAGAGTTTGTTGGCACTGTCATAAACAAGTAACGTTTTTCCCAATAATATATTTCAGTTCTTTGATGCTTTTACTTTTGGTATTTTATTATATTTGCTGGTTGTTTCATGTTGCAGGAGGTTCTTGTTGTTGGAATTGGAAAACGTGTTTTGAGAATTGATACTACAAAGGTTGGGAGAGGTGAAGTGTATTCTGCAGAGGAACCTCTTAAATGTCCTGTTGATAAGTTGATTAATGGAGTTCAGTTTGTTGGTAATCATGATGGTGAAGTAACAGATCTATCAATGTGTCAATGGATGACTACTCGTTTAGTTTCTGCATCAGTAGATGGAACGGTTAGTTAACCTTTTTTTAATTGGTTGCTCTTAACCCTTTGTTTGGTATCCATAACACACCAAGCTAATTTGAATCATATGCTTTGATGGCAACTTTACTCAATAATAACTCTAGTTGTTGAATAAAACTAGAAAATATTTGAGATATATATCTTATGTTTAAGTGATCTTGTTGCAGAGTTTATTTGTTTGTATCACATATGATTTGATAAGCTCAGGCTACAGGTTCTGTACTTTGGTATTTATGTCTCTATTTTTAGGTGGTTTGGTTTCTAGTGCAAGTTGAGGCTAAATATGATTAAACAGCTATTTAATTAAAAATGAGGTTTTGTTAGGGCTACTTATTAATTTGTATATTTGTATATGTTTGGGCTCGTTTCATTGTGTACATTGTACTGATTGCAATACGTATAACTTCAGTTATATTTTATATATGGTTCTATTAATTCTTCTCATTTGTGCATGCTGTGAATTCTTAAAAGTACCAGTGGTAGAACCAATTTGATTCTATTTTATTAAGTAGGGAGCATATCTTGCTGAAAGTTGTGAAACAGAGACTTATAGAAATCAGTAAGATAATCTTTTTTTGAAAGCAAATCTATGTAAGGTTGGATTTAGAGGGAAACACAAAAATAAGATAATAACTTCCTTCAGTTTATTTCTTTTTCATGGAGCTCTGTGTTCAGTGTTTAGTGTTTACACCTTAAACTGTTAATTGGCATTGATATTACCTAAAGGATTGGATTTTCTGTTTTATTTTTTTAACAGATAAAGATTTGGGAAGACCGGAAGTCCACACCAATTGCAGTATTGAAGCCCCATGATGGTTCGCCAGTAAACTCTGTTACATTTCTAACTGCTCCTCACCGCCCAGATCACATCATACTTATCACTGGGGTATGTGCTAATCAATTATAATTATATTTTCATAATTTATTTTCCAATGTAACATTTGTTTGTATTTTTTCTGTTTCTAAAACAAATTTTACAGGGTCCATTGAATCGTGAAGTTAAAATATGGGCCTCAGACAGTGAAGAAGGATGGTTGCTTCCAAGTGACGCTGATTCATGGAACTGTTTACAAACATTGGAATTAAAGAGTTCTTCCGAGTCTAGACCTGAAGATGCATTCTTCAATCAAGTGGTTGCATTACCTCAAGCAGGCCTTCTGTTACTAGCAAATGCAAAGAAAAATGCAATTTATGTTGTCCACCTGGAATACGGGCCCAACCCAGAATCCACTCGCATGGATTACATTGCAGAGTTTACAGTTACTATGCCCATACTGAGTTTTACAGGTACTAGTGATATATTACCACACGGGGAACAAATTGTTCAGGTTTACTGTGTCCAAACACAGGCTATTCAACAATATGCTTTAGACATGTCCCAATGCTTACCACCTCCAGTTGATAACAACTCTTATGAGAAACAAGATTCAACCATTTCACGTGATGCACCAAGTACCGAGGGTTTGAATGTTTCAGAACCTTATGGAAATAAGACAGAAACATCTTTGGATGTCTCGATACCTGCTTCTGATGTTGGTCCTGTCTCAAGACAGCCATCAAGCTCTCCTTTAACTGACACTTCTATTGCATCACCTCCAGTTGTATCAAGTCCTACTTTGACCCGTGAACTGTCGGATCTGAAAAGTCCAACCGCTAGTCATGAATCTGGTGAGCCGAAAGTTATTGAATATTCAGTTGACAAGCAAGTGAACACCTCGTTGGTGTCTGATATAGTAACTGATGAAACCAAGTTTAAGCATCCGACTCATTTAGTAACGCCTGCTGAATTGATGGCCACTTCATCTTCTGAAATAAGTCATGTTTCTGAGCAGAAGAATGATGTGGGTTTAAGTGTACCGGATGTGGTTCCAAATTCTGATCCACAGAATGTTGAGTTAGAGGTTAAGGAGGTTGGTGAAACAGGAAAAAGTGAGACCGTTGAACATGTTTCTCATGGCGAGGTTCATGGTTTTGCTTCACAGGCATCAGATTTCGGGCGTGTTGTTTCTGGGGAAAGTTATATTGTCAACGAGTCAAAACAACTTGAGGGGTCGGGTCAAACTTCAGGTGGTCAAGATGAAAGTCAAGACTCGAATGTTGATGTTTCGGTACCTTTTGAGACACCCGTACTCTCAACACATGACTCCCCGGCCCCTGTGTCCTCAGGCAAAGGGAAAAAACAGAAAGGGAAAAATGCCCATGGGTCGAACCAGTCTTCTCTTCCTCCAAGTGTTTACAACTCAACAGACTCTTCTATTGAACCAGGAGTCGGTTCAAGTGTTCCATCTGCTGAGTTGATACTTTCACAACTTCATTCTATGCAAGAAACTATTACACAGGTATATATGGTTAATCTTTCGACATTAGAACGTTGAAAATTGAAACTGATTTTATTTTAATTGCAGGTTTTGACGAATCAAAAAGAACTTCAGAAGCAGATTCCTGCATTGGTGGCAGTACCAGTTACAAAAGAAGGGCGGAGAATTGAGGCGGCCATAGGAAAAAGCATGGAGAAAACTTACAAAACTAATTCTGATGCTCTCTGGGCCCGCACTCAAGAAGAATTTACAAAACTAGAAAAGTCAAACCGAGATCGAAGTCAACAGCTTTCAGGTTTGGTTACAAATGGCTACAAAGATTTGCCTGCAGCATTGGAGAAAATGTTGAAAAAAGAAACATCTGCACTTGTGTCATCTATCGTGCGTTCTGTTACACCGGTTATTGAAAAAACGGTGTCTACAGCAATCGCAGAGGCTTTCCAGGTTACAGCTTTTTCACAAGTTAACTGTTTTTAATAGAATTTTGCATAAATTTTATCTGATTAAGTTTGTAAATAGAGAGGTGTTGCTGATAAGTCTGTAAATCAACTGGAGAAATCGGTAACTTCTAAGCTTGAAGCTACTATTTCTAGACAAATTCAAACCCAATTTCAGACTTCTGGTAAACAAGCACTACAGGTATCAACGATCATCGTTCTGATATATAGTATGTTGATTACACTTGTAAGTCATTGATGACTAATAATTGCATGCGATCAATGGTAAATATTTCTTACAGGAAGCTCTTAAGTCTAGCATGGAGGCTTCTGTTATTCCTGCTTTTGAGATGTCTTGCAAGGCCATGTTTGATCAAGTTGACGCTACATTTCAAAAGGGAGTGATTGAACATACAAGTACAGTTCAACAACAAATCGATTCTGCGCATTCTCCTTTAGCAATGGCTTTGAGGGTAAGAAGTTACAACCTGAATGAATCAATGTCAGCTGGACCCATTCTATTCCTTTGTTAACACGTGGCGTTTTTTAGGACGCTATAAATTCTGCATCATCTTTGACTCAAACATTGAGTGGTGATCTAGCTGACGGTCAAAGGAAGTTGGTAGCTCTAGCACTTGCGGGGGCAAATTCGGAATCAGTGAACCCATTGGTGTCACAATTGAGCAATGGACCTATTGGCAGTTTCCATGAAAAGGTTAACTTTTTTTCTTTTTTCTATCATATGTCTCGTGATATCGTTCTATACTTTTATATCATTTTATATCTATATGTACTTTCTGCAATAGATCGAGGCACCGTTGGATCCAACAAAAGAGCTCTCGAGATTGGTATACGAACACAAATACGAGGAAGCTTTCACTGCAGCCCTTCAAAGAAGTGATGTCTGGATTGTCTCCTGGTTATGCTCTCAGGTATTTCATATTATATTATCTATTTATCTGCAAATTCTATACAGTTTACCCTCTTCTAATGGTGTTTATTTTTGTTTTAATTTCGATCAAACAGGTCGATTTACAGGGGCTATTAACTAGCAACCCATTGCCTCTGAGTCAAGGAGTACTGTTATCATTGTTGCAGCAGTTGGCATGTGATATTGGCAACGATACAGCAAAGAAACTTGGGTGGATGATGGATGTGGTGGTGGCAATCAAGCCATCAGACGCGATGATAGCAATGCATGTACGCCCGATCTTTGATCAAGTCTACTCGATACTGAACCATCAAATAAGTGTTCCAACCACATCGGTATCTGAGCTGTCAAGCATACGGGTCGTCATGAAACTCATCAACTCCACACTCAGGACCCTGTAAATGGTTGATATACATTTACAGAGGCCTGTTTGTACAAAGTTTTGGGTTTTATAATGGGCATAAGCATTTTGCAGTTGAATTGTTTAGATGAGTTTTTTGTTCTTGTTGATCTGAAAATTGTACATTTGTTCTTATGTATTTGATACTTTCTGTAGAGGTGGTCTGTATTTGGTGGTGTTTGATTCAGTCCAAAGTTTTGAGACATTATTTTCTTATAATTCTAAGTTCTTAGTACATGTATTATTATAAAACCATTTTGCACTTTGAAACATGTTATGTTCTAGAATTTGTGGTGTGTGATTATGAATCAAGATGTTCTATTTGTCGAGAAGTGCTCATTTTCTATCGACCTAGGAGATGTATTCCTCGAAAGGAGCAACAAAGTTATATCTTTAAGAAGTGGCGCCGATGCATGATATGCCAGTAGTTATTGTGTCGGATTAAGACACACGGTTTGCTTCCTGGAGGTTTGCTTTTGGTTATGTTGCGGTTGTATTATCGACTTTGCTAGAGTTTTCTTTTGGCATAAAACTGTCTTGTGAAATGTTGTGTTGTAGGGAGTGTAAAACCTCTGATCTGTTGGGGGAACACCGGCGAATGTAATATTGTATGTGATTCATGATTGTTTGTACTTTGTAGGATGTTCGAAGGAACCCGATTGAACACCAACTGATGTTAAAAGTCTCCATATTAAATAGGCATTATTCGGTTCCAAAAGCAGGTAAAATGAGTCCAAGGTTTATTAGGTCATACCGCTTTTCACACGAATTGATAATGCGATGTGACATGTCACTTCTCGCATCGCCTTCTTGCTCTCCACTCTCCTCTCTCCTGTAAGCTTGCCGTCTATCTCCTTCACCCCATCTTTTTCTCTTCTACGATAGAGTTTTTACGATCGTTAGTCTCTCAGCACGTGCCACAGCAAATAAATCACAAAAGACCACTCTTTCGCCTTTTTTTGGTATCTCCAGCAGCAACGCAATTGACAATTGTCTATATTCATCTTTACCAGTGTAATCTTGTAATAGATAATTTGACATCATATAACACCAATATACCATCTACATTTTAATCTATATTCATCTTTACTAGTATTGCTACCAAGTATAAGGTAACAAATATTCAAGGGTTATGAAATCAAATCAATAGGTGACATAACGACTAGAGTCAGTATAACGGAATACAATTGATAAAATGTAGAACATAAAGGAGCCTCAAGCACAACGGATGGATCTTGAGGTGATGAGACACATGAAAAGATAGTTATGTTTCTGTGATGCTTTTGTAGTGAACGTAGGGAATGTGTTTCTAGGGAGAATCAAAGTGGCCTTTGTTGTAAAGGCTTCTTATTTGTTGTAAAGGCTTCTTATTTATACCGTAAGTGTCTTTGTTGTCCAAACCGGATGCCTGTGGTTTTTGACCCGCGGCTTCTTGCCCCGTCCTTATATATTTTTGGACCCCGGTCCGGAACTTGTTTTGGCCCGGCTATTAAAGCCCAGTCATCCTATGGACATCCTATGGACGAGGTTCGGCTGATTTCTCCGGATATGAAATGTGCTTCTTACTCCCTTACCGATCTTGCAAGCCCGATCCTTTTTGTCAATGGTTGTTCTTTGGCGCTTCGGTTCTCAGTCTATTTTCCTGGGCTATACCCATCAAACAGTGTAAAATATATAACGAATACTCATAAAAATCAATCGTGGTAATATCACACACACGCCACGCCACACAACAAGTCAGCACCACAACGATATTATTCGCAATCGTTGGGTGCCGTATATTTGCTCAAACAAACTATGCAAAATTCACTCGAGGTTAAAAAAACCAATAGACCTTGGGATTTCAGTGAATGCTTATAGTTTTTAAACTAAAAAATTTGGGATTTTGTTAAGTTATAATAAAGGTTTTTTCTTTATCCCACATTGAAGAATGAGTGAACATGAAGTAGGTGGGTGGTGGTTTAAAAGAAGCAGGAGGGTATAAGATTAGGTACTTACCTGGACGGGGTCAATGGTTGATCACGAAGGACCATGGCCTAGGTTGGTGACTTCCATTGCACTTAGGAAGGGTGCCCGCCTAAGGTCGGCCCAAGTGGTCGAGCCTACGTCATAATTTGTGGCAGTGGGGGCCTGCGTACGCGCGGCCCCCTCTAATTTAAAGTCTTAAAATTTGAATAAACTTTGTGAATAATCGTCTTTGAGAGAACTGTTTTTTATAATATTTAAAGTCCAAAGGTGGGTGTTGGTTTAAACATAAATTTATGAGTTGATCAATATTTCATTGACAATGATTTTCTTAGATATGTTAAATTGTTGCGGGTTTGGATCGAAAGTTTTCTAAAAGACTTTAAGGTTCAATAACATAGTGAAATTTCTAGTTTGACCTTAAAAGTCAAACTGGTATATTTTATTGTAGCCTCTCAAACTGGAAGTTATATGGGTTTTATCAAAATTTTTCTGACCAAGGTTTTCTTGCATATGTTACATTTTAATAGTTTCTTGATTTAGTCATCAATAGTTTTTAGTAGATTGCAGTGTTAAAAAATAATTAGATTTGTAGCTTACAGTTTGACCTTAAAAGTCAAACTGTTTCTTCAAGTCAAAGCAATGAATTTTCGAATCAAAATCCTGTGGATTTATCAAAAATTGTTGGTTAAGGTTTTCTCAAGATTTAAGTCATTCAACCAAAGCACCATTGATATCAAACTTCTAGTTAACCTTAAAAGTCAAAACTGTTTATTTGTTAACAACCAACTAACGCAGTCCTCTCGATTCAAACAAAATCTATTCATCCGGCCAGTATCTGCATTCGTGGAGTGATGGCTAACGGAAAAGTTCCCTGACCGTTGGTTTCTGAACATACTCTATGAATTAAAGTTACCATAGTTACCGGTTTTCAGATTCTCTTCATTTAGGCCATGTTTTAGAACTGCATACGTTGCATCGAAGACCAGAACCGCATTGGTGCTCCCATGTTTCAGCGAGATTCGAGGCGTGTTAAGGCCACTCAACCTATGACCGTTGGCTATATAGACAAAGAAAGATAGAAGGTTGGAGGCGAAAAGATTAAAAACTATGTTAGTGTTACTGACCAAACACGTTACAGTGTCACAAAGTTTTAGCAAATGTACAACATGAAATATAAAAAAACATAGCTTTTGCAATCTAGTCTTATAATATTAAGATTACCCAAATGCAAGTGCTTAAAAGATTCCTCTCTAATTACAATTAATTAGCTAAATTACACCAGAAAGAGTTGAATCTTGAATCTTGCAGCCTCTAATGGCGAAGACTTTCACTTGCAGAAGCTACCACCAAACCTGCAAATCGATCTAAAACCAAAAACCCATGTTGTAATCATACAATCTGCATCATTATCAAACGCCCTAATCATCATCAATCTCAAGTTCAACAATCTGAATCAACTTCTGAGAATCCAAGAAACCATGATCACAGAAAGAGATGATTACCATGAAGAAGAAGAAGATACCCCAATGTTGCAGCTTTCCCCCTTCAATCTCACTGGTTCAATCTTAAACTCTAAAATCTTAATTCATCATCATCATCTTCATCATCTATGCTCTGTATTTCTTGAATTTCTTGAAATCAACAGACCCAACAGTCGGAAGCGATCTCCTCCCCCAAATCTCTTCAATCAATGATCAAAACACCACAATAAGAACAGGTGAATCAAAATTGCTCATCTGGGTGTCTTCCAATCACCTTAAATTCATAATAATCGATCAATCAAACATCGATTTGAACAGATTTGGTGTGAATCAGGGACCCTATGGACCACAATCGCTCACATTATCACCGCTGTGATTGGATCCGGTGTTCTTTCGTTGGCATGGAGTGTGTCGCAATTGGGTTGGATCGGAGGGCCTGTGGCATTGTTCTTCTTTGCGATGGTTACATATGTGTCGTCGTCTTTGTTAGCAGATTGTTACAGGTCTCCTGATCCTGTTAATGGGAGTAGGAATCGAACGTTTGCAGATGCAGTTAGGGTGATTCTTGGTAATAATAACATTATTATTATTCAGCTTAAAGTTTTTGTCTTTTTGATTTCTGGTGTGCATTTTGCATTCATGTTCAAGTGTGTGAATCGTGTTGGTATGAAGTTAGGTCTTTCTGTTTAGAGGGTGTTTGGCATCAAGTATTGAGTGTGATTCTTGTATTGGAACTCTGACGTTACTACTGACATGAGAACATGAAACGACAGACGTAACATGAAATTTATGGGTTTGGATTTTGATCAAAATATGTTGAGTTGAATCTGTGAAAATGTTTAGCTAAACGGGTCGTGTTTGTTTTAACCTGATGGGTTTGTGAGTTGACCGGTTTAACCTATTTGTTATAATTTTTAAATATGTTATATGTAATACGTGTAGTTTAAGTTACTTTTTATACCAAAATTTAAAAGTTTTTGCATAGTTAAAACGTAAATGCATTAAAAAGATTATATTTTTATTTATGATTTTAAAGTATTAATATGTAAAGAAAGTTAAATAAAGTTTTTTTTAGGATAAACATGTCGTATTCGTGAACATGTTGTATTTGTATCAAGCTGTGAGTGTTTAAGTTCATGTGTGACATGATTTTCGGGTTTGTGTCGTATTTGGAATCACGTTGTATTTGGCTTCGTGTGACATTCCTTATTATCTATTTGTCACCAAACAAATACCAACACTATTTCTTCACTCCATTTTGTATGGCATAATCACTTTTAAAGCACAATGCTAAACAATCTTTCAACCACTAACTTGGTTTCTACCTTGTGAATTGGTATCTATCATCTAAGTTGATGATCACATTACATGAGTTAAATGAATACTAACATGATATGCAGGAGAAAAACAAGCATTACTATGCGGTATACTTCAGTTTTTGAACTTCTATGGGACTGGTGTCGCGTATGTTGTTACAACCGCAACTTGTATGAGGTATTGCTTCCTACAAATTCTTTCTGTGACATAACAGATATCAACTTCTTCTGTTACCATGAATTAGTATTCTTATGTTGGTACCAGTGCCATTCAGAGATCAAACTGTTACCATAGCAAAGGGCACGAGGCTTCTTGCGAGTATGCAGGCAATCTATATATGTTTCTTTTTGGAGTTATACAAATTGTTATGTCACAAATACCCGATTTTCATAGCATGATGTGGGTGTCCATTGTTGCTGCCATCATGTCGTTTTGTTACTCATCTATTGGCTTTGGACTTGGTATAGCCAAAGTAATCGGTATGTATGTGTTAAACGGTCCAAATTCATATTGTCAAACTCGATCAAAAGTTTGCAATAAAGTAAGTTCTTTTGTGAAAATGTAACCACAGAAAATGGTAAAATAGACGGGAGCGTCTATGGAGCTTCAGCTGTAAGTGCACCTGTGAAACTATGGTTAACTTTTCAAGCACTTGGTGATGTGGCATTCGCGTATCCATATTCACTAGTTTTTCTTGAAATACAGGTCAGTAATCTAAGTGCGAACATGTTGACTAGAATAGTAGATGCTGTGATGTATGAAGTAAAACTTGTTTCTGTTGTGTTTAAGGATACTTTGAAGTCAACTCCACCAGAAAACAAGGTTATGAAAAAGGCTTCGGTTATCGCGATTCTGGTGACAACATTCTTCTACCTCGGGTGTGCGTGCTTCGGGTATGCAGCCTTTGGGGACAATACACCAGGAAACCTGTTGACTGGATTCGGGTTTTACGAGCCTTACTGGCTCATTGACTTTGCTAATGCCTGCATCATTCTGCATCTAATTGGAGGATACCAAGTAAATACTTAAACTTCATACTTCATTCTTTACTTTGACTTTTCAGGTCAAACCGAAGACTTTTACAGTCATTGAATCTTGAATTTTGTTAGTTTGACCTCAAAAGTTGAGTCATTTATCTTGCTTTCACTATAATAACTTTAAGTTTTTTTAAAGAATTTTTGGTTGATTTTGATTGTCATTGAATCTTGAACTTTGTTAGTTTGACCTTAAAATTTAAGTCATTTCTCTTGCTTGCACTATAATAACATTAATTATTTTTATGAATTTTTGGTGATAAAAGCTGTACAGTCAGCCAGTATACGCGCATGCAGAGAGATGGTTGGCTGATACATTCCCGGACAACGTATTTCTGAAAACTTCCAACGGATTAAAGCTACCATTTTTACCCGAATTCGAATGGAACTTATTCAGATTATGTTTCAGAACATTATACGTCGTGTCCACAACTGGAATTGCATTGGTGTTCCCGTTTTTCAACGAAATATTGGGTCTGTTAGGGGCTTTAAATCTATGGCCATTAGCAATATATTTTCCTGTAGAAATGTACATTGTGCAAAGAAAGGTGGAACCTTGGAGCAGAAAATGGGTGGTTTTACAGATTTTCAGCAGTGTTTTGATGGTGATTTCAGCGGTGGCTTTAGTCGGGTCAGTTGCAGGAGTTGTTGACGCGAAGATAAGCTAACAAATCATCTTCAGATAGAATGACATACAGATATGCAGAATACTAAATTCAATGGTAAATCAGATGTAGTTAAGCATGGGTTATTTATATTTCATATACCACTAAAGAGAAACTGATATATTTCAAAGAGAATATTACTGTTTCCATCATACTGATTCCCATTTACCAGTTTTACACATTAATATTAGAAGTCGAACTACGCGAACAAGAAGATTGTTTTATTATTAAACTCGGTACCACCTGGGCTAGCCAAGGGTGCAGTTGCAGATGATTCGAATGACGGTTTGTTTATCTGCGACCTTTCGTTAGAGTTGATCATAAGTGCAGGTTTTCTGGTCTTGTTGTTGTGGTGAGTTTGATGAAAATGTTAGTTAAGATTATTGAGGGAAGTTTGATAGTGCTGATGAATGAACACAAGTTATGAAGAGTAGAAATTTTAATGGAACAAACACAGACTATAAAATCAGTTGATATTAAAGAGTACTAAACATGGAAATATAGGTGATACAGATGGTTTGAAATTACAAGAGTAGAATTAGCTATAATACAAGAACAAACACAGAGTAGAAAATCAAAATGCATAGGTGGCATGAGGAACTGCAATGTTGGTGTTAAAGTAGCATATACTATTAATTCTAGCAGCTCAAAGCATCTTTGTTGGTTAGTATGAAGGAGTTGAGGTCTTTGGGCGGTGGTTATTCCCTGGAATGATGGGCGGGCCAGCACACCAACACTGGCTGTGTTCGTAGAGCGCGGGTGGCTTTTCGTCATTAAACTAACCCGGGTGGTCGGACTTATATTATTTGTTGGCCGTTCAATAAATAAAAATAAAATTCATATACAATTAAGATACAATAACTTTGACATTAAAAAAAGGTTTTCAAATATTGGACCGTGCCTGAACATTCGATAAATATTAGTGTAGCTGCTAATTTCAATAACCTATATGTATATTGTTTCGTAAATAGTTATGCAATTTATAATTTAGTTCATTTAATAAATTATATCCAGTAGTTATCAACTTGTTCTAAAAAGATGTGTGAATATGTTATAAACCAAATAGAAGAACTCAACCCAAAAGACTAGTCTGATGGGTGAGGGAACCCATTTGGCTTATAAATCCCACATCAATTGCCCATACAACCGATGTGGGACAAGTCCCATACCTTACAATGGTTTCGGTCCATAACATTCGCCCCTCCTTAAGGACCAACGTCCTCGTTGGTCACGGCCACGTTGGTCACGGCTGGCTCTCTCCAGGCCACCACTCCGTGGGCCACCACTCCGAGGTTGGCTCTGATACCACTGTTATAAACCAAATGGAAGAACTCAACCCAAAAGACTAGTCTGATGGGTGAGGGAACCCATTTGGCTTATAAATCCCACATCAATTGCCCATACAACCGATGTGGGACAAGTCCCATACCTTACAATGGTTTCGGTCCATAACAGAATATTTAATAATCACTTTATCTTATATTGCGCATTACGGGAGAATTAGCTAAAAAATTATCATATAAATAGTGAGAGAATAGCATGTAAGTAGAGAAATATATAAGAAAATCTAAAGTACATACCTTGAGTTTATCATGAACACCACCACCTAATACTCCTTAGATTTCACCAAAATGACGTTTTAACCTGTTAATAGGAACAACTAAACAAGATTATATGTGGAACTCAATCGCATTGTCAATGAGGAACAAACTTACCAGCTTTGGTAGTTTTCTCAAACACAAATACACTTTAGCTCATCGAATGTTAGAATCTCATCTGCACAATGAAACCGCGTCTTGACTTCTTTATCATCTATGAGTTGGTTCATCATGGTGGTTTTACCAACACCACCCATTCCGCACAAAGCTATCACTTGACTCTTGTCGTCTTCTTGTTGAAGGAAATTCAATGCATCGTTGAATGGCACGTCTCTTGACTTGAACACATCCCCAACCGATGACGATGATGGTGGTGTAGAAGTAGTGGATGATGCGGTTTGAGGATTCATGCCTCATTGTTATGTTCAAACAACCAATGCCATCACTTGAAATACTTTCAACTTTTTCCTTGAGATCTTTAACATCATTCAACCATTCATGTACACCAGTAGGTATCTCTTTTTCATTTATTTTGTTTGTGTCCATGTGTTGTTTTACATCAACGCTTGTATCCTCCAAGACCTTTATTTTTTTCCTCAAGTTGTTGACATGTTTTGTGGAGCAAGTGGCATATCCCAAGTGTGTTTTGATCAAATTGGTCGCAATATTCACAAAAGGAGCAAAGATTTGAGATACAATCTGATCCATTTTGTAGAGACCTACATATCGTATAAGCACGTCAACAAAACGATGAAAATTGTTAAAAATATTCTTTCCAAATTAGAAATGATGTCTTACTAGCAGTACTAATCTATACTACTATATAATACATAAACTTGACACACAAATGTAATTTCTCAAAAAATTAAGACACCTAAGACAACGGAGGAAGCAGGAGAGACAAAGGGGAGGGGGAAGCAGGCCGAGGGGCCGCGCAGGGAGGAAAAGGCGGCGAAGCAAGACAGGAAGGAAGGAAGGCAGAGGAGGGAGAGAGAGGGGAGGAGGGAGAAGAAGAAGAAGAAGAAGAAGAAGAAGAAGAAGAAGAAGAAGAAGAAGAAGAAGAAGAAGAAGAAGAAGAAGAAGAGAAGAAGAAGAAGAAGAAGAAGAAGAAGAAGAAGAAGAAGAAGAAGAAGAAGAAGAAGAAGAAGAAGAAGAAGAAGAAGAAGAAGAAGAAGAAGAAGAAGAAGAAGAAGAAGAAGAAGAAGAAGAAGAAGAAGAAGAAGAAGAAGAAGAAGAAGAAGAAGAAGAAGAAGAAGAAGAAGAAGAAGAAGAAGAAGAAGAAGAAGAAGAAGAAGAAGAAGAAGAAGAAGAAGAAGAAGAAGAAGAAGAAGAAGAAGAAGAAGAAGAAGAAGAAGAAGAAGAAGAAGAAGAAGAAGAAGAAGAAGAAGAAGAAGAAGAAGAAGAAGAAGAAGAAGAAGAAGAAGAAGAAGAAGAAGAAGAAGAAGAAGAAGAAGAAGAAGAAGAAGAAGAAGAAGAAGAAGAAGAAGAAGAAGAAGAAGAAGAAGAAGAAGAAGAAGAAGAAGAAGAAGAAGAAGAAGAAGAAGAAGAAGAGAAGAAGAAGAAGAAGAAGAAGAAGAAGAAGAAGAAGAAGAAGAAGAAGAAGAAGAAGAAGAAGAAGAAGAAGAAGAAGAAGAAGAAGAAGAAGAAGAAGAAGAAGAAGAAGAAGAAGAAGAAGAAGAAGAAGAAGAAGAAGAAGAAGAAGAAGAAGAAGAAGAAGAAGAAGAAGAAGAAGAAGAAGAAGAAGAAGAAGAAGAAGAAGAAGAAGAAGAAGAAGAAGAAGAAGAAGAAGAAGAAGAAGAAGAAGAAGAAGAAGAAGAAGAAGAAGAAGAAGAAGAAGAAGAAGAAGAAGAAGAAGAAGAAGAAGAAGAAGAAGAAGAAGAAGAAGAAGAAGAAGAAGAAGAAGAAGAAGAAGAAGAAGAAGAAGAAGAAGAAGAAGAAGAAGAAGAAGAAGAAGAAGAAGAAGAAGAAGAAGAAGAAGAAGAAGAAGAAGAAGAAGAAGAAGAAGAAGAAGAAGAAGAAGAAGAAGAAGAAGAAGAAGAAGAAGAAGAAGAAGAAGAAGAAGAAGAAGAAGAAGAAGAAGAAGAAGAAGAAGAAGAAGAAGAAGAAGAAGAAGAAGAAGAAGAAGAAGAAGAAGAAGAAGAAGAAGAAGAAGAAGAAGAAGAAGAAGAAGAAGAAGAAGAAGAAGAAGAAGAAGAAGAAGAAGAAGAAGAAGAAGAAGAAGAAGAAGAAGAAGAAGAAGAAGAAGAAGAAGAAGAAGAAGAAGAAGAAGAAGAAGAAGAAGAAGAAGAAGAAGAAGAAGAAGAAGAAGAAGAAGAAGAAGAAGAAGAAGAAGAAGAAGAAGAAGAAGAAGAAGAAGAAGAAGAAGAAGAAGAAGAAGAAGAAGAAGAAGAGAAGAAGAAGAAGAAGAAGAAGAAGAAGAAGAAGAAGAAGAGAAGAAGAAGAAGAAGAAGAAGAAGAAGAAGAAGAAGAAGAAGAAGAAGAAGAAGAAGAAGAAGAAGAAGAAGAAGAAGAAGAAGAAGAAGAAGAAGAAGAAGAAGAAGAAGAAGAAGAAGAAGAAGAAGAAGAAGAAGAAGAAGAAGAAGAAGAAGAAGAAGAAGAAGAAGAAGAAGAAGAAGAAGAAGAAGAAGAAGAAGAAGAAGAAGAAGAAGAAGAAGAAGAAGAAGAAGAAGAGAAAGAAGAAGAAGAGAAGAAGAAGAAGAAGAAGAAGAAGAAGAGAAGAAGAAGAAGAAGAAGAAGAAGAAGAAGAAGAAGAAGAAGAAGAAGAAGAAGAAGAAGAAGAAGAAGAAGAAGAAGAAGAAGAAGAAGAAGAAGAAGAAGAAGAAGAAGAAGAAGAAGAAGAAGAAGAAGAAGAAGAAGAAGAAGAAGAAGAAGAAGAAGAAGAAGAAGAAGAAGAAGAAGAAGAAGAAGAAGAAGAAGAAGAAGAAGAAGAAGAAGAAGAAGAAGAAGAAGAAGAAGAAGAAGAAGAAGAAGAAGAAGAAGAAGAAGAAGAAGAAGAAGAAGAAGAAGAAGAAGAAGAAGAAGAAGAAGAAGAAGAAGAAGAAGAAGAAGAAGAAGAAGAAGAAGAAGAAGAAGAAGAAGAAGAAGAAGAAGAAGAAGAAGAAGAAGAAGAAAAGAAGAAGAAGAAGAAGAAGAAGAAGAAGAAGAAGAAGAAGAAGAAGAAGAAGAAGAAGAAGAAGAAGAAGAAGAAGAAGAAGAAGAAGAATAAGAAGAAGAAGAAGAAGAAGAAGAAGAAGAAGAAGAAGAAGAAGAAGAATAAGAAGAAGAAGAAGAAGAAGAAGAAGAAGAAGAAGAAGAAGAAGAAGAAGAAGAATAAGAAAAAAGAAGAAAATAAGAATAAGAAGAAGAATAATAATAATAATAAGAATAAGAATAATAAGAATAATAATAATAAGAATAATAATAATAATAAAAATAATAATAATAATACCAATAATAATAATAATAATAATAATAATAATAATAATAATAATAATAATAATAATAATAATAATAATAATAATAATAATAATAATAATAATAATAATAATAATAATAATAATAATAATAATAATAATAATAATAATAATAATAATAATAATAATAAATAGTAGGAGTAGGAGTAGTAGTAATAAATAAAAAATAACACTAACAATGATATAGGTTAAGTAATAGTAGTAACCACGAAGTCTTCTAGTCTAGTTGTAATCTCGTGATTTTTTGGATGTGAGCTCTTGGTTTGAGTCTCGTACGGGACAAAATGCTTTGGGCTAATCATGGATGTGAAATGGATAAATTGCCCGATTAACATAAAATATATCATTCCAAACAAGATCGTACACTTGTTATTAAAAAGATGATAAAAGTAAGAATAAGTATACATATTAAAAGAAATATGTACAAGAACAAACATAATCTATTATCTATAATAAAAAAAAGATTTTGAAATAACATGTATTAACACATTAGACATTTTTATTTTTATTTTCCAGACTCTCTCTTTTAATAAATGATAATAATATATAGTAATTATGGTATTTAATATATTTTCCAATTAAAAAATAGACATTGTAAAAATTAAAAACTAGATTTTCTATTATAAAACACACTTTAAAATTTATATAAGATACAAAAGTTTACTTGAACAAAAATCTTTTTAAAAATATAAGCTATTTTAAAACCGTTCTTTTAAAGTTTTACAATGATAATTCTTTTCTTAAAATGAAATTTAAAAAACTAAATGTTTTAAAAAACAATAAAAAACAAAACCTTATAAAATGGAAGTTTTAAAAATGATATTATTGTTGTATTTACTTGAAGTAATTACTTATATGTATTTCAATTATATCTTATCTAAAGATAAGATTTTACAATTATTAATTTTATTACAAACTATTTAATTAATTATTTATTTAACTCATGTAATATACGAGGTATAATACTAGTAAATAAATAAAAAGAAGTGTAATTAATAGAATTGAAATACTAAGTATTATATTTTGTTTTTTGATCGGCAAATGTGCGGCTCTATTTAGGAGGATCGGTGTTATCTTAATCGGACATACATGAGAAAACATATTACTGAGAAAAAAACTTGATTCAACTCTTAACATTTTGCTTATAATGAGATTTAAACCCATGACGTACGTATTTATATTTACATATTATGATGACCCTACTTTAACCCGTTAGATTAAGAATTATTGATAATAAATATCATATGATTAAAGAATTACATGAGGTGGAATCTTTAAATGTTATGGTCACCATACTCTGTTGGTCACATTTACGAGTAAAGCTATTCACAATATGTGTTAGTCTCTTTTACTACTTTCGACATGTTATACGGTTTAGGATTTAACATTTCATTGCATTTTGAAATTAAACACAACACTTTATCTCTTTTTTTTTCAAATTGATACCTACTCATTTTGTTTTTATTTAATTTTTATACTTAAGCCTTCGAGTTATGTCAAATTTACATTTAATAACCTGAACTTTTTTTAAAATTTTATACTTAAGCCTTCGAGTTAGGTTAAATTTACATTTATTCACTTGAACTTTTTTTAATTTTATATTTAAGCCTTCGAGTTATGTCATATTTACATTTAATCACCTGAACTTTTTTTAAGTTTTATATATAATTATCCGAGTTTTGTTAAAATTTCTTTTAACCAATTTATAATAAAGCTCGTTAATTATAATAAAGTCACAATTTATGTATTCATTATTTTTCTTATCTATTTCGAGTTATTTATTTTTCTATTCTATTTTTTATCAGTGTTTCATACACAATCTTTTTTCGGGTAGTTAGTACTAACGTATAAATTATTAGATTTAATCTTTCAACTTTTATAGCCCTAAAAACTATCATTGTGACATTCTCGTATACATTAAAACCGTGACATGGCGAAGCGCGGGTCTAATCTGCTAGTATTGTATAATATTCACAAACTTAAATTAATACCAACAATAGAAGTAAGAATGTAATTATGTTTTATCATTTTATGAATTAATGTTTTTAAAGGGTAAGAAATCGACAATGATATGAATTTACGAATTAATGTTCTTGGAGTGTTAAATATCAGAGAACTTAAATTTTAGAAGGGTAAAAAAAATAAAAGTTCCAAACTAAATGGAGTGTTTATGTAAAAAAAATTCATTCGAATTTGTCTAGTAAGTAATCATTTTTAAAAGATTTAGTCAAAGTTTATTATGTAAAGTTTGATTGGTCAATTGTTTATTTTCTTAATTATCTTTTTTTTTTAAGATGATGATTGCAAAAAGCTTGAGTTATATGAACACTAAACTTTTGTTATTAGGACACCCATATATCTCTATTTTTTTATATATCTATATGTATGTATAAAAAAGATAAAGAGAATGAGATATTGGTGAATATACCAATAATAAACCCCTTGCAAAAAGCGTTGATGTCAAGAAAAGAAAATAGATAGGGTGATTTGAAAAAGGAGAGAAACAATTTTTTATTGTTTTTAGAGTTATTTTAAATTTGTTCTTTTTGATATAAGTATTATTATTCTTTAAA
Organism: Flaveria ramosissima; assembly: GCA_025215565.1. NCBI lineage: Eukaryota > Viridiplantae > Streptophyta > Magnoliopsida > Asterales > Asteraceae > Flaveria > Flaveria ramosissima. The sequence continues at coordinate 62,373,046 of CM046030.1, forward strand.
AGTTTAAAAACATCAATTTCAATACAAATGTTTTATCATTTATTTCAATTTCAGTCCAAAAGTTTTATTATTTTAATTTGAGTTGAAACAACCGATAAAACTTTTGAACTGAAATTGAAATAATTTATAAAACTTTTAGAGATAAGTTCATGTTTTTAATCTTTAAAAAATTTATTTATATTTAATTTTATGAAGTAAAACCGAAGTTAATTCTTGTTTTTATTATGTAATGTATCTTATTGTCCATTAGTATTGCATATGGCTTTTCTTTTTCTTAAGAAGGACGAAGGGACCGAGGAATGGTTTTTATAGCTAGGATTTCATTTTAAACATATCTAGTCGGATGTTCATTGGAATTCTAGCTGACGAGTTGGATTTTTTTATGGGAGGGTAGGATTAGGGTTTTCTTTATTAGATATATAAACACTAGTATTAAGTCTCCCGCGTTGTGACGGCAACATAAAACAGTGTCAAGTAGCATTAATGTCATATCACCATCAGTGACCACCAACACCGGAAAAACTCCTATTAAAAAGAAGAAAAAATAGAACCAAACGAAAAGCAGACATAAAAACCTTGAACCACACACGTGAAACGTAAAACATCATAAACAATAACTATGTCGATCTAGGACCTGCACGTTGCAATGGGGTCGTTAAATGGGGGGAAAATGTGTAACAACGTTGAATGATACGCACACGTAACGACGTGTAACTCTCAAAATTTAGACCAGAATGTCGACCGACAAATTTGTAAAAGATGAAAATTATAGTGAAACAAAGTAAAATGTAAAAAGTTATAGGGGTTAAATTTTAAAAAATATAAAAAGTTGTGATTATAATAAAATTTTAAAATTCTTTTATGGTTGTACTATGTGCATAAATATATATACATAGATAAATTCTAAAAATATGTAAAAAGTTGAGATTAAAATAAAATTTTAAAAAGTTTTTATGATTGTACTATTTGCATAAATATATATACATAGATATTGGTAATTAGAATATATATAATATATAAATTAGTTTGAAAAGTTGACCCAACACTTAACGTATGTTTGGTTTGTGAAATTCATAAAAATTAGAAATAGAATTGGAAAAGGAAAACTTTCCTTTAATAATAATAATAATAATATAATTAGTTATTATCAAATAACAAAACTTAATAATTATTTATTATCAAATAACTTAATAAACATAATAATTAAGTAATAACCTGATTCGTGTCGTATAACCCTTTTTTAGAATCATCACCATACTCATCTCCGCTACTATCACATTCGTTGCCGCTGTCATCACCGCCGTTGCCGCTGTCATCACCGTCGTTGCCGCTGTCATCACCGCCGTAGTTACCGCACAAACTTCCAACATTATCGTCATACTGTTCAGCATAGTTATCACCCTCGTCACCGTAATAACTATAACCCTGGACGGGATAATAGTTAGAATCAGAACCAAATAAATAATTGATATCGCAAATTGACATCGTTAATAAACTATATCGTTTAAAAATGTAATATTGAATTTATCGATATGAAATGAATTAAAATCTGACGATTTATATAGTATTTTACAAAAAATATTACGTCAACTCAAATAATTATCGAGGAATATTACATCGCGTCAAATAATATAATAAATACAAAATTACACTGTAATAGATGAATATTACATCGCGTCAAAAAAATAAAAAAAAATCGACAAACATTACGACCCGTGAGAAGTTTAACGGGCCGTGATCTTTAAACCATACGGCCGTAATAACCTTTACGGGTCGTTAAAAAGATGCCCGTGAGAGGCTTCACGGTCCGTTAAACTATTAAATGACTGATTCGATATTTAGCAGGCCTTACGGACCGTAAGAAGGGTGTTAGGATATCAGAAAAGGTGTTGCTATAATACACCCCATTCTAAATTACTAACTATGCTGACATAACCCACGCTATGCTTCCACTTAATGAGTCAAAACCACTGGTTGAAGTTATCGTGGTTGAGGTTTGAGATAACGAAACAAATCTCGACGTCAAGGCAAAATCAGTACTACGTGACGATTTTGATGAAGATGATGACGAAAGAGGAGGATCAGGTGAGACATCATCTTCTTAAGATTGGGGTTGCATTAGCCATTAGGGTTAGATCTGAAAGGAAGCTCCGGCGGTGGTCGTGGTAGCTAGATTGAAGATATTGCTAACGGACATCACGATGATTAGGTAGTTGGTAGTTCTTACAATCGTTGTGCTAATTACCATTTTCTAGCATCTAGTAGTGGTGGTGGTTACTACTACATCAAAGGCTTGGTTTTAATTTATATATTTTGTTATTTTTACTTTTAAAATATTAAATGACAAGAATGCCCTTTATTTTAACTAGTCATTTTAACATCGTTTAACTTAGGGACCAATTTTAAATGCAAACGAGTTAGTTGGGGACTATATTCGCAAGATTTAAAGTATAAGAACCAAATCCAAAATTTGACACAAACCACAAAGACCAAAAAAATTTACAAAAAATATCTTGAACATTAAAAAACATCTTTATGTAACTTATACCCTTAGAATATATATTGGTAAATCCCAAAAATCAATATCTTTTTTTACCACCTCTTTTAACTTTTTTATCAAATTATATTTCTTCATATATTTAATCTAGGAAAATTAAGAAGCATGTTTACGAACTTATAAAGACCATTAAGTGAATACTAATCTATAAATCGTTGAAACCAAAACCAACAAATTTCAACACACTCGTCGTAATATACAGGTTCACACACTTAATGCGTAGGGTCACACATTTATAGATAATATAATATAAATGGACATGTGAATCAACATTAATTTCCATTCACTTTCAAATATAAAATGAAATTGAATTCACTATGTAGATTCACATAAGAATTACTGGTTATTGATTTTGGTGTCTATATGTAAAAAGGTGTTTATTTTTATGATTTAATTTGTTTGACTTAATTATTGATTATGGTTAATAATATTTAAATTTACAAAACCAATATCTTTTACCCTATGGCTTTTAGAATGTTTATTGTATAGATATACAAGGGTTGAGTCAAATGATTTTTTAATCTTTAGTGTTCATTTAAGAAGGTTGAGAGTGAAGTCTTTGCTAGGAAATGAATATGTGTTTTCAATTGAAATTATACTTGTCCTAAAAAGTAGAGCCGTACATTTGACGTTCAGAAAAAGATGCACACCAAGAGGGGTGGAGCCGTGAAGGGTTGGTCCTGAATCCTCATGAAGCGGTTTTGTCTAAGAAAAATGTTGTCCTAGAAAATTTTAAGCTTGCTATTCTAGAAAAATAATATATAAGGTATATAAATGATTGAGAAGCTTGTTCAAATTCATTCATTTAAATAAATGAATATAAAAACTTTGTTAAGGATCCTTTGTTTACTAAATAAACAGATATAAAATTTTATTCATGTTAAATAAACAAATTTTTACGTCAAAACAATTCATAAACGAGTTTTTTCCCAAATAGGTGTTGGTGGACAATTTATTTACCAAAATGGGTTATTTTAAAAATATTTACCAAAATGGGTGTTTAAAAAAATAAAATGTTTTATGATTCAACTTTCATTTTCTCACTTCTTATTTTATTGGATTGAAAATAAAATGTATGCAAGAATTATTCTTTAGATAAAATTGAAAGAAAATATTGCTTAGTAAATAAAAATAATTGTTTGTAGTGTGAGGTTTAAAAAGTTTTATGATTCAGTTATAAACTGCGTCCCTATCTTTTTTAGATATAATAAACTATTTAATATATTTTTTTTCTACAAGCATCAAATAACTATATAAAAGTTTATTTTGTTTGATCGTCATATAATAACAAAAGGTTTAAAAAAGTGAGTTGTTTTTTCTATTAGAAACGCTTTTCATTATTTATAAGAAACTACAAAATATATCTAAACGTATTTCATTATCGGTTTTAAATCTTTTGGGTTTTTCAAACATCCTTTTTAAATAGTTCAGTATTAAAACATATTATTTAAAAATGTTCGATTTTCTGAACCGACATTTTTATACCATTGTGTTTTCTTAAAACGTCCTTTATATAATCTCTTACGTCCTTTAAAATACCATTCGTTTTTTAAAGGCGTTTAGAAAAAAAGGGTTTTGAAAATTATGACCTTTAGGTTTTATAAAATACGTTTAGCAAAAGGAAAGGATTAAAAAATGTTTTAAAAAAATCGTTTTAAAGAATAACTCTAGAAAACGATTTGTATTAAAAAGTGTCTAGAAAAAACGAATGGGTTAAAAAAAAGAAGTTTGTAAAAACCAAAATGTTTTAAAAAAATGTTAGGAAATTCAGCGGTTTAAAAGAATATATCAAAAACTTGAATGGTTTAGGAAAACCTTTAGAAAACACCAATGGTTTTTAACGGGGTTTTTAAAAATCTTAACAGTATTATAAAGGGTGTTTAAAAAAATGAAACAATGTCATAAGAGAAGGCTTCATAAGGAACGTTCATAATCATTTATAAAATTTACTTATTTTTACACATCATTTTCAGATAAATTGTAGAGATTTTTAATTATTTAATAAAATCTAAACGTCCAACTAAAAAAATTTTGTTGAGTCTTATTAGAAACATTTTCTTTAACTTTTTTCTAAGGAATACTTATATAAACATAAATCTATTTTTATCTAATAAGATTAGAAGTGAGTAAAATCAAATTTATAAAAAAACACCTATTTTGATAAATAATTTTCAAATCACACATTTTGATAAATAAATTTTCCACTAATACTATTTAAGAAAAAACTCATTCATAAAGACAGGGGCGTCTCAACATTTTTAGAGGCCTAAAGCGAACATGAAATCGGAGGCCTTTTAAAATTTTATCTTAAAAAGCTCTCATGTTTTGAAGCACAAACACTAGCTGATTCATGATTCCTAAATCAGTTAATTCAAAGCAAATTCTAATTGATTTAATGATTTTATATTCTAATAAACTATAACAAGTAAAAAGCTAAAACAAATAAACAATTAGCAATTTGCAAATCAAATAAAAAGAAACATATACAAAACTAAAACAAATGTAGAACAATTATCAATGAACAACTTGTCCCTAGGATAAAGAATTAAAAAAAACAATTAGCAATACATTAAACAATTTACCTTATTTAACGAGAGAATTATTCAATCAGAGAACTTGTTTAGCCTAGTACCTAATCGTGAGTTCGTTACTCCACTAGATGCCCAGATGAAATCAAAGTTTAAAGGCTTCTTAATTGCAACGAAATCAAAGAAGCAAATTATGACTCTACCGGATGAAATTAGAGAAGCAAATAAAGGTTACGGGGAGTTCTTATTCGTGACTCCAGTAAAGAAATTGAAGTTTTGGGTGGCTGGGTTCGTTTGGGGCAAGCAAAATCATAAGCGAATCATGGGTGCGCGGTTGTTCATCTTAACCATTTGGCTTTGTTTGTCTCTTCGTTTCAACTCTCCACACTCTAACCCCCTAATCACAATGGAATTCACCAATAACATGTGTTGAAGATCTACGACCTGCCGACCTAGGTTTCCTTCTTTCTTTCATTCATTATTGTTTTTTTTTTAATTTTATTTATTTTGGGTCTAGACCGAGAGTGAGCTATACAATAAAATTTATTTTTCGGTAGCCTATTAAAATGAGTGGGCCTAAAGCCCTAGCTTATTTTTTTAAGCTGTTGAGCCGCCCCTGCATAAAGAGTTCACTGAATAGCATCATTGAGTGATAACTTGTTAACAACCATAAAAATAACCAATTGAAAAGTATCATCATCAAAGACGAAGATACGTTCAACCAGGATACCGACGGGTCAAACCGGTCAACAAATACTAAACCGTAAACATGAGCCAAACTAAAAGGGTTCGAATCCAGTTTCCACCGACGCTCTGATCAAATCTTCTTATACTTTGACCCTTTGACTTACTTCTATACCATCTTCACTACATCTTCTCCTCCATAAACATATTCTCCCATGAAGATCTCAACATTATGGTTTCTACTGCTTCTACACCACTCATACTCATCTTCAATTCCCCTCACAGGTTCGTTAATCGTTATAAACAATCTACAGTTTTCACATTCCATTAGCTCATCACAAATTCATGATTCGTTGTTTGTTACCAGATGATCCGTACAGATCTCATCCTTCAATCGCACGAACTCTCCTCCAAGCTAAGAAACGTATCTCTCAATCTTCTCCATTTCACAAATTTGTAGCGAAACTCATAGATTACACATTTGTTGTCGATTTTGATTCACATAAACCCTAATTTGGCCAATTGTTTTAATTTGATCTCGATTTGCAACCATGAAATCACTGATTTCATCGGTTAATCACAATGTAAATGTTAATCGAAGTCGAATTCTAGATGCTGAATTTATAAATTACGCATCTGTCGTCGATTTTGATTCATAAACCCTAATTTGGCCAATTGTTTTGATTTGATGTCGATTTGCAACCATGAAATCACTGATTTCGTCGGTTAATTACATTGTAAATGTTAATCGGAGTCGAATTCTAGATGCTGAATTTCTAGATTACTTATCTGTCGTCGATTTTGATTCATAAACCCTAATTTCGCCAATTGTTTTGATTTGATGTCGATTTCACTGATTCCATCGGTTTAATTTGATTGTCGAATGTGAATCGGAGTCAAATTCTAGATCCAACTAAAATCCCCAATTTTGATTCACATTGCAGATTATTGGTATAAGTTCTTTCTGATATCCATTTGTTTCTATATATAGCATGTTCTGTGAACTTTGAATCGATGAATTACACGATCATCACTAGCCGATGCAAAGGCCCAAACTACCCTGCGAATGTTTGTTGTAAAGCTTTCAGTGAGTTTGCTTGTCCTTATGCCGATGAATTGAATGATCTGTCGAATGATTGTTCGTTGGTGATGTTCAGCTACATTAACCGCTATGGGAATTACCCGCCTGGTGTTTTTTCGAGCTTGTGTCATGGTGATGGTGTTGGGCTGGTTTGTGACTCGGTGCCACCCGGGCTAGCCAAGGGTGCGGTTGCAGATGGTTCGAATGATGGTTTGGTTATCTGCGACCCGTTGTTGCAGGTGATTATAGGTGCCGGTTTGGTGGTGTTGTTGTTGTGGTGAGTTTGAAGGAAATGTTAAGATTATTATTGAAGAGAGATTGAAAGTGATGATGATTGATGAATGAATACATGTTATGAATGAATGCATGAGAATTATGAAACAAAGTTTGAAAGTTGTTTGAAAGTGGCCCCTTGGAATTTATTATGTTGACACATGCAACCCTTGAACGTTTGATGATAAAAGTACTGAAACTTAGTCGGTCTGGCAATATGGGTTGGTCGGGTTGAGTAATGGGTCAACTTTGTCGTTTCAATGAAAGTATTAAACTATCAATTGGGTTTGAGTGAAACGGATTCTGAGTAAAATCAGGTTAAAACACATCGTTTTAGAGAAAAAAAGTATTAAATGGATTCACATGTTATATTTGCATTCATGACGGGATGGCTAAGGCAATGCCATGGAAGAGACCATAGTGGTGGTCGTATTTGCGATGACCAGTGAGTGACGTACTGACGTTAAACTATGATAATGAGTGGCATTGGCTCATTGGAACATATTGTAATCCAAATCAATCCATTTTTGTATAATATTGGTGGGTGTAGTTGTGTAAATTCATGTAAACTCTAATTTTATTTAGAAAAAATATGGGTCGAATTGTCAAATTGTAAATTTTTTTCATGGAATTTTATGTCAATTTTTTAACCATACTAAACAAACAATTTAATATCAATTAATTGTTTGAAAGACTCGTTTTTTTATCTAGTTAGTGCATGTAGGATTGTACGCTGCTTTGTTTGTTATTATAACGTGTCCTTGTTTTCACCTCACCTCATCCAAGTCGATTATCACATCTCGAAAGTAGAATTGATCCATAGTTTTTTTAGAACGGCTTTTAATTTACTCTTATAAACAATTTATTCCTACAATTTGTAACATTCTAACCCTTGACATTTTGGATAGAGATGAGTAGACATTGACCACAAATCCTTTGTCAAAATAATATGATTATTTTCTTTTGATTCTTAAAGAATTATTTATTAATACCATTTTGTATTAATGATTTGTGAAATTTAATTATACAAATCATAATTTTATTAGTATTTGAAGAGTATTTCAAGGTTGAATAAATGAGAAAAATAAGAAAAAACTATAAAATTCATAAAAATTCCCATCTCACATTATATATACAAGTTAATAAGTTGATCCAAATAAATTAATAGTGCATAAATAATTTACATTTTAAATACATTATATTAAGAAAATACATAATAAATCATCCATTTGACATGTTGTCGTTAATGAGTCACCGCTAATGAGTTGCCGCTAATGATCAAAAGTCGCCGCTAATAAGCAAATTAAGAGTGATATTCGTCGTCATTAAAGATGTAGTTTACCACTGGCAAAAGAAATTCTGTGAGAACTATTAGCGGCGAAATTGTGGCCGCTATTGGTCAATATTTATATCCGGAAAAACTAGCTTGAATGACATATGTATCTGATAAAACTGTACATATCTGATAAAAATTGTACATATCGCACATAATAAAAGAAAAGTAAATCTAATTTGAAGTATATTAAAACCCTAACAATGATAAAGATCCGCAATAAGTAGCGAGTATAAGTTAAATAATAGTTGCCAAAACCAAAAATAAAAACTTTTTGTTGAAAAAGTAAAAAATACAAAAGTTCATTACAACAGTTAACTTTGCTTTTTAATATATACAATCATGTTAAAAGAATTTGGTCCCTAGTGTTTTATAATGTTTCACAAGTCATGTGAAAATACATTTAAATTATAAAAAAGAAGTAAAGATACATAAAAAGAAAATGTTTGATATATATGAAACATAAATCTCGCGTGTGCAAGTATTAATAATACTAATTGAATTCGGTTAATTAAGAATTAAGATAATTAATTAAGGCATTAAAAAAGATTGAATACTAGTGCACGAGGTATATGGCTGGTTTATAGCAAAAGATTACGATGACTCACCATCGTCAGATTCATTACTCAGTCTAATCCTAGCCGTTCGATCGATCATATATAAATTAAGAATGAACTTTCATATTAACTTGTGATCATATTATTTAAAATTCAAATATCAAATTTACAACATGAGTTCATGACATGTAGTCACTGTTCACGTTTGGTCCTTGTATTATTTTTTATATATACTTCTTACATTTGTCTTTTTAATATCAAAGTTACCACTATATGTTAATGTATTAATCTGCGGTCACCACAACCATCAAAAGTTAAATAAACAGCTTGAGACCAAGTGCATAGAAGAAGAAAATGTATTTGTAAATATTTGAGCATTTGGCTCACACCCGTTCGATGCAGCAATCAATGTAACCCGAGGCCATGAATCGAGAAGGCCATAAAAGATGCAAACTTGAGTTAGGTTCTTCTGGTGTTTGACAGACGGTGTAATCTGATGGCTTTTCTTTGCTCTTTGATTTACAGTGAAATCTAACGGACTTCTCTTTTTTCTCTAATACAGAATGAGATCTGATGGTTGTAGATACAAGGTCTAGTCGCCATAGATCACCCCAAGGTGTCGCCATAAGGCCACATTGATTTTTGTCTTTTCTAGACTTATGACGACGACGGTTGTCACCTAAGAGTGATCTATGATGACAAAAATTCCGACCTTGCCATAGAGAACTTTATGTCGTCGTCATAGCTCCATTTAATATGACTTTGATTTATTTAAATAAATATAAAAATATTAAAAAAATTGTAAACACTCTATGGCCATAGGTAAAAACTTTTTTTCCTATAAAATATCTTGGAAGGAAGCCATTATGAAACCCTATGATGAGAATAATTTGTCGTTGCCTTGACCTTTGATTCTTGTAGTGTAATATGGACCAAATAAATAAAAAAATTATCATAAAAACACCCAATATACATTTTTCTATAAGGAACATCCATTGTATTAACTAGACATTCAAACTCATTAATCATTGAATCTTGTTTTTTAAAGAATCGTCGGATGTATAAACGGACATAATGTGTAAGTTGGGTGCGCCTCTCTACACTTTAACTTATCAATCAATTGGTTTCAAAGAATCTATCAGTTTTTTGCTACCGCGGTAATCATGTTAAAAAAACTCTTTCGTATAAGACCCCTGAATACCATAAAAAATACAGACAAACATAAATAATAAGAAGAAACAATATGGTAAAGGTAAATCACAAAAGGTTTGTTTGGTATGAGTTAATAGGATAGACGAGAGAACTGAATAAATAAGAGAACGGAATGGACAACATAATAAAATTAATCTTATTATATATTTATCCTCTTTGCTTATCTGGTGAGAACGAAATAAATCATTAATTTATGTTGTTTGTTAGATAGAAAAATAAAAATAAATAAAATACAAAAGTAGTTATGGTACTGGTAGCATGTGGTGTTGGTGGTGGATGTGGTCGTGGCGGTGGACGTTGGTGGTGGAGATGGTGTCTATGGTGGTGGTAGTTGTCGGTGGTGGTGGCGGCAGCTATGATGTTGGTGGTGGTGGCTATGGTGTCAGTGGTGGTGGTGGTTGTTGGTGGTGGCAACTATGGTGTCGGTGGTGGTCAGTGGTGGTAATGGGGTGCTGCTGGTGGTGGTGGCTATGGTGCTTGTGGTGATTGCTAGTGGCGGTGGCAAAAGATCTTGATGGCTGATGGTGAGGGTGGTGGTAGCTGTGGTGGTTGGTAGTGGCGGTCCGGTGGTGGTGGTCGGTAATGGCGGTCAGGTGGTGGCGGTGGTGGTGGCCGGTAATGGTTGTTGTGGTTGGTGGGTAACAGGTGACTTAGTGTGAAAGAATGAATATAATGGAAAAAAAAGTAAATGAAATGAATTAAAGGGAATAAAATTAGTTATGTAATAATTCATTTCATTATATTTATCAACCAAACGTATATTTTCGCATTTATACGCACTGATTCATTCTATTCAAACTCTCATTTCTAGGTGCCAAAGCTACCCAAGTCTTTACTAAGTTGTAAATAAAGTTCATCTATGAATTCCATACTTAATATAGATGGAATTTTCATAAGTGTCACGCAGATGAAAAGTTTTCTCATAGTCTTAATCGGTTGAACATTTAAAATTCTTTCACTAGATTTAAACAAGTAAACAATTAAATTTGATTCGGTCTTTAACCGAGTCGTATTTAAAAATATTAGGGTACAAAAATTTCAAACATATTAGTTGTAGTTTTATTATAACTTTAGGTGACATTATCAATCTTTTAGTTATTGAAACTCAAAGCTGTTAATTCAATCATATAATAATTATATTTGTAAAATTTTAAACATGTTTATTTGTAGTTTTATTATAACTTTAGGTGTCATTATCAATCTTTTAGTTCTTGAAACTCAAAGGTTAATTCAATTATATAATATGAAAACAGTACCCTCAAAGTCAAAGTGAAAGTGAAAGTTAATAAATAATGAATGGAGGTCATATTACCTTGGTGCTTAATTGTTTCACTTTAGCAGAAGTGTGTTACATTAACGTAAAAATATATATTTTGGTAGTATTGATGCAAGTTATTCTATATTCTGTTATTACACATTAAAAACAGGATGGAATTATTCTTAAAAAATAATAATAAATGTGAGAATGATTTATATCCATCCGATCTTAAATTCAAGTCTTAAGAAAATTTAGTAAAATAATAGTAAATGATTAAAACTTTAAATGATAAATGAAGAGTATTTTAGTCTTAACCATATTTTTAATTTTCATCCTTTTTTTAATACTTATAACTTTTACATAAAATACTATTTTTTAAAAATTACACCATAAAAACAAGTGTTTTTATCTTTAAAACGTGCACAATGTTGATACATAAAAACCGAAGTTTTTTTCACGTTATTTAGTTTATTATATAATATTCGTCAGATCATTGTGTAATATCAAGTCATTGTGCGGTATTTGTCAGGTTATTATGCCTAATGCTGATCATTGTGTTTTCTATTAAGTTTTTTCTAATAATAATTTTTAAATAACACATTGCTGAAAAATATATTTTTTTTTTACGATACCATCGGATTTTTTTAACATTTACATCTAAGATCTAATAGTTAATATTTTTTCTTAATCTTTTTTAGTTTTTGTTCCCTTTTACAATAACCATATCCTAAGAATTATATAGTTTGAGTTAAAGATAGACATAAAACGTATAAATATAAAAAAAAATAAAAACATAAAAAAACAGAAATCCTGTTTCATGATCTATGCGATAATTTAGAAAAATAAAACTTGAATTTTATTGGAAGTTTAACTTCAACTACTAAACGAATCTTGACGGGAATTAGGAAACCATTTGAAAATAATTATGCTTCAACCACACAGTAGAAATTTTTGGGAATTCTTTAAACACTTCCTTGTTTAAATTTATTTACATAAAAGATGATTTCATTAAGGTTTCATTATCAGAACCGTCACACTCTTTTAAAATCGAATAATATATAAATAGTTTTAGCACTTCTAACAATATACACAACTAATTTAAAATAAAATAAAGAACTACCTCGTATTTAAAATGAATTTACAATGTTATTTAAAAATACATAGCCTAAATTAGATATAAGAAGGTAATAAAAATATAGGGTGGACACAAGCACCTCATCGTCATAAATATTCAACAATTCATCATCGTAACCGGCTAACCCAAATAAAAACTAAAAAAAGTACTTAACCAGACCAGTTTTTTTTTGTTTTACCAGCCCGAATACAAGAAAAATGCTTCAAATATTCCTATTCATAATACCAAAATAAACACGTTTTATACATATTTCATAAAGGAGCTCAATAGCGTGTTATTTAATAAACATTCATTAACAACATTAACTCCCATTTCCAAATTCTATTTTCTCTTAATTAAGAATCAGTTTCAGGTAATGTACCATCCATCTAACATTTTGTATTATTAAACAAAAAATAGTCAAACGATGCATTTATTTTGTTAGAAAACACGTACAAAAAGATGAAACTTTGACTAAGAAAATCGATAATAGTCCAAGTGTCCAACACAAATATAAAAATAAAGATACTAGACCTTGAAAGTAGAAGTCAAAACCAATGTTTTTAAAACAGGATCGGACGATGAACCGATCATCATACTGGTTAACTGGTTAGATCGTATTTAACAAACGAGTGGTGTCATAATTATATATATATATATATATATACATATATATATATATATATATATACATATATATATATATACATATATATATATATATATATATATATATATATACATATATATATATATATATATATATATATATATATATATATTATATATAATTCAATATGAGTATATTAAAAGCGTATTTTATAGTTATCAATAAAACTTAACAATAATATTATGTTCAATACTCTAATAATCATTCCTCTGTTCCTCATATCAAAAAATCTGGTTCGACTTGGTTTCTGGTCTGAACATCAAACCGGCCGGTTTCTTGGTTATAAAATGCATTTGAGTGGATCAGACCGTTCAACTCACAAAACACTAGTCAAAACAACTACAAGGACTGATTTAGTACACACCAAATCTCAAGGGACTAAACTTACACCACTTCCATTTTAGCCATAACAACAATATACACATAATAACAATCAATAACATTACATAATATACAAATATTAATATCGTACATATAGATATAGATACAGAGAGAGAAAACGAATATTGTTGTGTGTGTGGGTGTAAGCGTGTATGTAGGTGTGTGAGAGAGAAAAAGACACTGATAAACCGGAATAAGAGGTAAACTGAAGATGAACGTGATGGTCAATTTTCCTCAACACACATACACCACTTTGCTTTCATAATCTCTTCACCTCATTATCATCATCATCATCATCTTCATCTTCATCTTCATCTTCATCTTCTTCTTCAGCTGCTGCACCTTCAATCCTTCACAAAACCCTAGTTTCATTCACCTTTGCTTCCACAATCTTTGTTCAATGTTCCTCATGCATCAAACTGTAGCTTCGTTTCCGTTTTAGGGTTTTGTGATTCAGTGGTTGTTCGATTGATCGGAGAGTTAAAGATGATCGGAGATGATGATTACGAGAGGATGATCGGATCGCCGATGGTGATAAAACTCAAGATCCCGAAGGTTGCAGCGGTGGCGAACGACGGCGAAACGACGCCGGAGAAGGATGTGATCGGAGTATTCTCTCCGGCGAGCTCGAGATCGGAGAAAGAGGGTAAAAGGGTGTGTTTAGAATGTGGGAAAGAGTTTAGCTCAGGTAAAGCTTTGGGTGGTCACATGAGGGTTCATGTTCAATCTGCTAACAGAAACCCTAATTTTCAGAAACCCCCGAAAACGATGAAGGTTGATAAATCGTATCAAGATTGCAACAATGGCGATTGTAAACCCTATTATATGAACTGTGTGAATGATGAAGGTAAACCCACGTGTTCCCAATGTGGAAAAAGTTTTCCTTCGATGAAATCTTTATTTGGGCATATGAGATGCCACCCTGAACGTGTTTGGCGCGGGATTCTACCACCGCCGACCACCGCCACCACCACCGCAGCCGCCGTACGCCGCCGTACGTCCGGTGGCAATAAACTGAACTCTTCTGGTTATGGTTCTTCATATTCATCTGAAGATGATATGAGTGATGGTGGTGGTGGTGGTGATCAGGTGGTGGATTTGACGGAGTTTTTAAGTGGGTGGTCGGTGACGGAGCGAAGAGGGCGGAGGTCGTTGAAACCACCACCGGCGGAAGAGGATGAGGGTTTACTTGCAGCGGCGGAGGATCTCATGAGTTTAACTTACGGTGGTGCTTTAATGGCGGAGGCCGCCGTTGCACGGCGGCGGATGAAGGTGGAGGTGACGGAGGGTTCCACCAGTGACTCCTTGACGAATAATAATATCCACGTCAGCGGAAAAGGTAAAGCGGTTATGGAGGAAGAACTGGTGGCGAAAATGGAGGTTTCAGATGGTGATATGATCAGGTTTTTCTCAGATGATGAATCGAATAATATTAATGATGAGCAGTTGCTGATCAGTTACAAGATCAAGAAGAGGAAGAAGATGAAGTTAATGATGGCGTTGGAGCCCAACGACGTCGTAGTAACACCGCTACCCGAACAACAACAACAACAGCAACAACAACAACAACATGTTACTGACTGTAAGTACAAGTGCACCACCTGCAACAAGTGTTTCACTAGTCATCAAGCTCTTGGTGGGCATAGGTCTAGCCACAATAAGCCAAAGGGTACTTTGATTGATCGTCATTCGATTGAGGATTACTGTGAGAAGTTGGAGAAAGAAGGTTCATTCACATTCGCATGTGGTGTCAGTATTAATAACAGTAGCAATATCAGTAACAGTAACAGTGGTTTACATCAGTGTAAGATATGTGACAAGGTTTTTGCGACTGGGCAAGCGTTAGGTGGTCACCAAAGGTGTCATTGGACTGGTGGTGCATCGGTGGGTCATGCTTCGTCGAGCCAGATTACGTCCACGGGCGAAGGAGGTGGTGTGACGGAATGTGACCGGAAAGTTCTAGACTTTGATCTTAATGAGGTTCCTCCGGTGATGATGGAAGAAGATGAAGGTGTGAATGGTAATGGGTATGCTTCTTCATCAATAAACTCTTACATTTGTTAGTTGTTTTGGTGGTTTTATGAACTTTTGGTTAGAATTGGTGTGTAGAAGTGAACTTTGATGTGTTGGTTGTCTTTTTGTTTTCTTGAAAAAATTGGTACTTGTTTAATGGTGATTTTGTGTTTATATTTGGTTATTTTGGTGTACTAAAGTTGATGGTGATGGTGATGATGATTGATGGTATGCAAAGTCTTGAGCATGGGTTGATGGGAAAGCTCCAAAATGCCCCTTTTTGTTGGTTTATTAGGATGATGATATGATGATGATGTTGATGTAAGCAAGGGACATATGATAAATCAACCACTATAGTCTTAGGTTTCTGTATAGGGTGCTGTTTGAATGATGCTACTAATGCTACTAATCAACCACTAGATGGTGCAAGTTCAACCACATAATTTTTGTAACTTTGATTTTAATTATGTGACCGTTACTTTTTTCTTTCACGTTGACGCCACCTCAGCTAAGGAGCATTCCGAAACTTTTAGACCGAACGTAATGGAACATTAAAAGTGTATTAAGCAGCTTAAAATGTCTTTACACCATCGTACTGATATTATGCGGGCATTATAGGTGTGGTGTGTTTCAACATAACGCCCAAAAATCTCTAAAATTCTCACAAACTTCATTACTGGGTAATGATTGAGAGGACATTAATCATTACTAATGTTTTTTTGATTAGTTATGCTTAGTTGGTATGGATGTGACAAAAAAACTTTTAAGGAACGTTAACTAATATTCATGGGCTTATTGTATATGAATTATTTTTTCATTTGTAATGTATTTTAAAAGTAGTGATTTTGATGGGTGTGATTTTGATAAGAGTAGTGTATTAACATTAACCATTATGATGAGTGAAAATCTTAAAACTTTTGAATAGTTATTTAGATTTTTTTTTTAATTTGTAGAGAGAAAATGTTGTTAAAAAGTCAATAATAAATAATAGGTGCTTAGAAGCAGGAAGTATAGTTGGAAGTTGTGAGGTAACTGACCCAAAAGGTGGTGGGGTTAGAAAGTGAAAGTCTTGAGTGGAAAATGACAGAATAGAAACTCATTTCTGTGGGGTAGGCAATTTACCAGATACCCTCGTCATGTTTTCTTCTAAATTTTTCAACGGACGCTTACTCTACTCTTATGATTATTATTTTCGAACGACAAATTTACTTTCAATTTTAAAATACATCAAGTTACGTTATGTTTAGGTTTGAACTAAAACCTTCGCTCATCGTGTTTTCTTATAAAATTTTCAATGGACGCCACAGGAGCTTCGTCACAACTAGTGGGGTAGTCCCGTGTGGGTTGATAAGCGGGTATTAGAACCTGAGAAAGAAGCTATAAGGTTACACTCATTTTTTATTATTCAAGTGATGTAAGGTTCGAACTCTCACTGTTTGATGAAAAAATCCACCATTACCACAAGGATTAAAATAATCGATGAAAACCTATTTAGAAGTGTCTTTTTGTTTACGATCTTAACTACCTTTTATTTTGTTTTATTATTATTATTATTTTTTAAAATCTCAATTCCTAATTTTTTTAATAAAATTTGTTATAAGAAATTGATAGGAGGAAGTTAATGTTAATTTTAGTCAATAAAAGGGGCAATCCAAGTGTCGTCTATGTTAGTTATTTATAATATACTAATTACCAATTTGTTTATACTTAGTGGATTACCATGTGTTTGGTAGGTTGTGTCATCTTTTGTCTTTATCTTTTATTTAATCTTTGACTTTTCTATTTTAAACCAAACTTTTACATATTTTTACAATTTAGTCCCCAACAATCTTTTACTTTCAAATTTGGTCTCTATACTTTTCATCTTTTACAAACTTTTCGTTCCGGTCTAAATTTTACGAGTTAACACGTTGTAACTTGCACGTGTGGTTCAATATTTTTACGTCTATTTTTTCCCGTTTAACGGCCCTGTCACAACACACGAGTTTTAGATTGACTTAATTATTGTTTGTAATCTTTTACGTCTCACGTGTGTGGTTCAATGTTTTTAGGTATACTTTTCGTTTGGTTTTGTTATTTTTGTTTTTTTTATTTTTTAAAACGAGTTTTACCAGTGTTGGTAGTCGTTAACACTGATATGACATTGATGCTACTTGCCATAATTTTACGGCTTCGCTGCAACGCATGGAGCTTAATTACTAGTATTATACTAATTTTCATATTATCCACACATAAGGTGTTGCACCCTATGCTTAGGTTGGTTCACAAAAAAAAGATTTTACTTTTAACCCAAAACTTTTCATATTTGCAATGTAACCTCACACATGCAATTTGATATTTTACTTTTAAACCAAAACTTTCATCTTTACAATGTAACCTCACACAATTTAATATTTTACTTTTAAACCAAAACTTTTCATCTTTTGCAATTTGACCTTACAACTTTAAAACTTTCAACTTTATTCTTCTATATATACTTTTCATCTTTCGTAAGTTTTCATTTACGTTTCAATCTAAGTTTTGCTAGTTAACATGGCGCAACATGCATGTGTGGTTTAATATTTTTACGTTTTGCTTTACGTTTCGTTCTAAATTTTGTGCGTTAACACGGCGCAACTTACATGTGTGGTTCAAAGCTTTTACATCTATTTTTCACGTTTGATAGTTTCTTTGCAACACTCGGGTCCTAGATCGACTTAATTAAACTTTTTATGTCTTATGTTTTGGTCTAGTTTCTCCGCATTAAAACACCGCTCGGTTTTGATTGTCGTTAGCGGTGGTGTGACATTGGTATTATTTGCCACGGTTTTACGCCCCCCTCCGCAACGCGATGGGCTTAATTCTAGTTAAGTTTAAACATCAAAGAGGCAAGTTTGACTACAATATTAAACCAAAATTGAAAACCAATTTTTCAAGAGCAATTTGTAATTTTGCATACTGTTGCAAGATGTAATCACAAGCAACACTAGACATGAATAACAAAGTAACAATAACACATTTAACATTCCTCCCACAAAAAATCCACTTCTTAGGTTAGCTAGAGAACTAATTTCATAGAAGTTGCAAGATGTATTCACAAGCAACACTGGGCATGAATAACAAGGTAAGAAGAACACATTTAACATTCCAAAAAAGTAATAATAAATAAATAAAATAAAACACTTCTTAGGTTGGCTAGAGAACTAATTAATTTCATGATTGTGATTTGACTCAAATAACGTTTTTCATTTAAGCGTTTCAAAATTATGATTTTACTCCATGTGGTTCGTAATCCATAACAATTAACTCTAACCCACTAATACCGTTAGTTTACTCTGTTAAATGGAAGGGTATTTTAGACTTTTTGTACATATGGACTAGTTATGTAATATGCTCAAAGTAATAGATGTATTATATGTGTAATTTAGTTAAATTTACATAATTTACCCACCTCCAACTCTCCATTCCCGCTCCTGCCACTACCACCCGCCTCCACCATCACACCACCATCGCACCACCACCCGACTGCACCACCCACATCCACCATCATACAACCACCCACCTCCACCACACACCTCCACCATCACACCACCACCCGCCTCCACCACCCACCTCCACCATCGCACCACCACCCCCCTCTCAACCAACGCACCACCACCCACCTCCCCCATCGCACCACCATCTTCCATCGCACCCCACCTGTACCTCAGATCTCCACCATCGATCTACCTCAGAAGTTGATTTGTTCAAGAAAAAACCCACAACAAAAGGGTGTGCGGAGGAAGATGGTCGTGTAGACTCGATGATGACAGATAAAGACGATGGTGGGAGATAAAGAGGTGATGTGGGGTGGCATCGGGTGGTGGAACTGGCGGCGGTGTGGGGGTGTGGGGTTGGGTGAATCGAGGGAAAAAGGAGGTGGGGGTTTGGGTTTTAAAGTAAGTGATAAGAAGGGGGTTGGACGATGGTGGTGAGCAATGGTGGTGGGGGCGTTTACGGATTTGCTGGTGGCGGTGGGAGATAAAGGTGATGGTGGTGGATGATGTTTATAAAATGGATGATGATGGTGGTGTAATGGATGAGGGGGAGAGATATGATGATGATGGTTGATGGTGGATGATGATGATGTTGATAGTGTATATATTTATAGTAAATTACATAACTAATCATTTCATTCATTAGAGTTACACGATTAGTCCTTTAATATAAAAAAGACCTAAATGCTCTTTCATTATAACTAGAAAATACTAACGGTGTTAGTGGTTTGGAGTAATGTGACACAAATTACATACCACATGGAGTAAAGTCGTAATTTTGAAACGTTTGAATGAAAATCGTTATTTAGGCCAAACCACAGGGAGCAAAAGTGAAGTTCACTCTAATTTCATTATAGAACCTTGCTTCTAGCATCCAAACTTTCAGGTTCTCCTAAGATACTTTCAGATTCCCACATATAGCACCAAATAAAAGTTCGATCATGTACCTATAGATGCATAAGATTATGGAGCTACAAGATTCATTATAGTATTATACATCTAATAAACAATATCTTGATCGCAAAAACACAAGACAACAATGCAAAAACTAAATAAACATGAAACTAAGTGTCGGCCTGTATAACAATAAAAAGCACCATGTGATAGACCCTTAAAGCACAAACATAAACATATTTATAAACAAAAAGATATATGATTCGGTTTTTTTCTTATTTACTAACTTTATTTTTTCATTCCTTCTGTTCTCGTTTTTTTCTTTATTCCTAACACAATTCCCAAATACCACTTCGTAGCTGTTTGGTAGCATTTTAATCAGACTCTTAATGGTTCAGATGTCTAAATGGTTCAGCACTTAATAATTCAGACTGTTTGGTTCGCGAGCAAATGTCTGAATGGTTCAGACATTTGCCTCTGAATAATTAAGACCTCATATCTGAATTGGTCAGATAGTTGTCTTTAAATAGTTAAATGATAGACTACCTCTTAATGGTTCAGATGTCTTAATGATTCAACATTTAATGGTTCAGGTCTCTTATTAGTTTAACACTTAATAATTCAGATGTTACCAAACAACTCATTTATTTTCTTAATATTTGAGATCATAGTAAAATTCATAAACGACTCACCCGAAACAACTATCATTTTATTTAAAGTCAATCCCAACATGCAACATAAACTATTTATTTAAAAAAAGTTCGGTGACATATGGCTTAAATAAAACAAGATAAACAAACAAACCATCTCTATTCAAACCAACAATCTCCAAACCCCAAAACCTAATTCTCTCCGCCACCGCACCACCACCACCTCCGCCGTGCAATGGCCATCGCCACCGCCACCGCCACCGCCTCACTCACCTTCACAAGACTCATCTCCTCCGCCACCAAACCCCACCTCACCACCTCCCTCCACCGCACCACCTACCGTCCCCTCACCTTCTCCCCCACCCCCATCAACACTCTCCGCCACCACCGCCGCCACTCCACCGCCATCACCGCCACCATCGCCGTCGGCGACAAGCTCCCCGACGCCACCTTATCCTACTTCGACTCCGCCGGCGAACTCCAAACCACCACCATCTCCGACCTCACAAAATCCAAGAAAACGATATTATTCGCCGTCCCCGGAGCCTTCACACCCACATGCTCTCAAAAACATCTCCCGGGGTTCGTCGAGAAATCCGGTGAATTGAAGGCAAAGGGTGTCGATACAATCGCTTGTGTTTCGGTGAACGATGCGTTTGTGATGAAAGCGTGGAAATCTGATCTGAAAATTGGGGATGAAGTGCTGTTGTTGAGTGATGGAAATGGGGATTTCACTAAGGCAATTGGGTGTGAGTTGGATTTGAGCGATAAACCGATTGGATTGGGGGTTAGATCGAGGAGATATGCGATGCTTGTGGATGATGGGGTTGTGAAGGTGTTGAATCTTGAAGAAGGTGGGGCTTTTACTTCTAGTAGTGCTGAGGATATGCTTAAAGCTCTTTGAAGGTTGGGTTTATGTTTGTGTAAGTTTTTATGAATCTTTTTGTGGTTTTTGCATCAATAATGTGTGATCTGCAAGTTTGATGCTTGAGATTAGAGGTTTGATGTGTATTTGACTTTGGAATTGAGTTCAGTTTGAATAATTGGTTATGGAAGTTTGAAGGTTTACAGTTGGAATTAGAGGTTTAATGTGTTTTTTGACTTTAAAATTGAGTTCATTTTGCGTAATTGGTTATGGAGGTTTGAAGCTAACCATTGGAATTAGAGGTTTAATGTGTACTTGACCTTTAAAATTGAGTTCATTTTGCATAATTGGTTATGGAAGTTGGCTGTAAATCATAATGTTCAATCTCATATAACGCGTGTTCTGTCAATGTTTTAGTAGTTGTAGTTATTATTACAACATATTCTATCTCCATTTGAGTTATTTTCCTCAATCGATATTCGAGTTTAGTCTTTATGTCCTTGGAATTTAAGATGCATTCCAGTTTCTAAATCTTAGCATCCTTGAGCTAAAGAACTTCACGCAGCGGGTCATCTTTCCCAACGTCCCTCTATATCTGCACTTCCGCATGGTGCAAATAGATCTGGTAAACAAAATAAGCATTTAAAAAGAAACAAACAGAGGTCAACAAGCTACCTCTCTCCAATCCTGTTTGAGCCAAATGGAGTCCTGTAACAGATACTGTTCCATTGATCATTGATGTTTCCGAATGTTATCAGCGACTAATGAGAGTATGAGACATCATCACATTCAGTATCACTTTTCATGAATGCAATTAGTTGGTTCTTCGTTGAAATCTTGATCAGCGTAACACGCATCATCACTATCTTCTTCATTATGTTTTCCAAACATGCCAGTCTACCTTTGATTGCTGTAGTGTCGCCAGTTAGACAGTTACCACCCTGCACAAACACTGATTTGATGCTTCAAGAGTCAGATCCCATGGTGGAATAAGAGTTTTCCCTCTCTATCTGGTCCTAAATCCACCGTTTCGCTGCTGATCATCTGGTAAATCGGAATCCCCTCATTTAAAATTCTTCATACCTCATTCTTGGAGCATTAGCTGCATCAAAACATGTCGAACTTTACAATCACCATTAACATTCACTGTAGCACAAGCTCCATTGAGCAGATAGTCAGACGAGATGTGGCTGGAAACTCAATTATTTGTTAGTTCTTTACTCCTTTCAGTGATTTTTAGAACTTTTGAATTGGTTTGCAGAAATGAGCTATTATTTGTCAGTTGTCTTTGTTTTCTTGAAAAATTGTTGCTTTTTGGCTTGAAAATTATGTTTGAAATTTGTTGGTACTAAAATTGATGGTGATGATGATGACATGCAAGAGTCTTGATTAGTAAGTTCCAATTTGTCCTTTTTTGTTGGTTTATTTGGATGATGTGAATGATGATGATGATGATGATGTAAGCAAGGTCCATATATGATACATCTGCATATGTACTAGGAACATACTGGGGTTCAGCTGGGATTTCATCAAATCAAATTAAATCAATCACTAGCCTCATCAAGCTTTTGAGTGGTATGTTTAGTAGCACTTTAATACTTCTAACATTTTTATAGATTTTATGGTTATCAATGCGCTCAATCTATTTTTATGCTCGGTGAGCAGCATGTCCGCAGAGACTTATCTTCTAAAAATTGATCCTTTTGTTGCTTATTTCTTTCACATTGGTGTCACATCAATACTTAAATATCATGAAACTTTTATTGCAAACATGGTTGAAATTCTTTTTATATTTTGATTTAACCTTTTGAACACTGATTCTTGTGGTTGTGGGAGAGAACAGTGTTAAAAGGTTGACAATAAATAATTGGTGAATACAATTATGAAGTTTAGTTTATAGCTGTGAGGTATCTGGCTCAAAAGATGATGAGGATGTGGTAGTGGAAATCTTGATTTAAGAGAATAAGACAGCATAAGCTCATTCTTGTGGGGTAGGCAAATTACCAGGATACCCTCATCATGTTTTTCCACCATGAAAGAATCAATGAAAGCTTCTTTAAGTGAATTGCTTTGAGTGTGTTCATTTGAAATTATTCATTAAAAGTACTTGTACCTTTTGAAATGTCATGAATAAATAACAGGCTGTAAGGTATTGTAGTGCAAGATATATTGTTTGTATTTCGATGGCTTATTAACACGCGGTGTTCGATAGTTCTGAGTATTAGAGTATAGAAGACTTCATACTTAAAATCATCGTAATTACAGTAAAAAAAACAGTTTGAAATGCTGCAGTTGATTATTTCTTCTTCAAACTGATTCTATTGAAAACAGTAATAAAAAATGTTGTTGATGTTAATATACTTCTTTTTAATCTCAAAAGTAAGACAACATGTGGATTACAAAAGCATCCACTCTTAACATCTTTTAAAAAAATTTGATAATAAGATCACTTTCTCTTCCTTGTCATATTTGACTTTTTAACAAAGTCAAAGTCAAGAAATTAACCAGCAGCTACAAAAGAAAGTGACAGATTAACAGACCTGTGTCAGCTTCCAAATTATTTAATTCAAAAATGACAAAATCAACTGTACCAAAATTCACAATCATCCCAAACCAATTAATAAAAAAAATTAAAAACTAATTTCATTTCCTACATCTAATTGAATTATGATTATATAGAAATCAAATAAACAGACAAAATTATACAAATTTATCCCAAAAAAGAAATACAATATTATGTGCCTATAATTTAAGTGGGTACAAGCACAACCTCTACATTTTGAGGGGAAAATTGCAGGTAAAGGGTTACAAGCAACAATATCAACATGATAATAAAACATGAAGTAAATTCACAAACCTTATTATGCAGTTTCTTTAAATCTTCTTTTGTCTCCAACTTATCATCTCGCTGTTCTTTCGCGTGTGATGATATGTTCTTTTGCTGTAAATCATCATGCTTGATCTCATGTAACGGTTCTGTCAATGTTTTAGTTGTTGTAGTGATTACAACATATTCCACCTCCGTTTGAATTATTTTCCTCAATCGATCTTCGAGTTTAGTCTTTAATATGGATTCCAGTTCCAAAATCTTAGCATCCTTGAGCTCAAGAAGTTCATTCAACGGGTCATTAAATTCTAACGGGTCGTCTTTCCCAACATCCCTCCATTTCTGTACTTCTGCAAGTTACAAATAGATCTGATAAACAAATTATAATCCAAAAATTAAAAAGAAACGAAAACAGAAGTCAACAAGCTACCTCTTTCGAATCCCGCTTGTGCAATATGGAGTCCTTTAACGGACTCCACAAGAAGATCCTGATCCACTGATCCTTCTTGTTTCCGAATGCCATCAGCTGCTAACGAAACATCATCAGATTCAACATCATTTCTCATGATCGCAATTCGTTCTTCTTCGTTCAAACGTTTATCAGCATAATGAGCCCCATCACTAGATTCGTTCACGAACACAGATTCCAAGCTTCGCGAGTCAGATCCCACATTGGAATTCAAGTTTTCCTTCTCGATCTTGACCCCTCGAGCCTTCTTTCCGGGCCCATCTCCACCTTTTCTCTGCTGATCATCAGGTAAAACCGATCTCCCCTCATTCAAATCACCATTAACATTCACATTACCTTTAAGAACAGGCGAAACAGTTGTTTCACCATATCCTCCACTACTCGAATAACTACCCGTTTTCTTAACAATATCCCTAGGTATTCTCCGCCACTTTCTCAACCCCTGACGTCTACTGACATCAGGGGTTGACGATCCAATGCCTTCACGAGACCCCACACTACTATCTAGTGTGGGGTCTCGTGAAGTCATCGCCCCCTCACTTTTCATTTCTACCAATAACTTTTGATTAACATCATCAACATGATATCCACCATTACTCTTTAACTTACTCTCACTTTCTCCAAAATCCCCCAATTCTTCTGATAAACTCAATTCATTATCACCCATTGATCGTATCACAGAAAGCTCACTCTCAGAACCCATCACTAAATTGTTAAATTCTACTCTTTATACATAAACAGATACAAAGAACACAAACAATCGAAACCCCTAATCGGTAATTCAGAAAAAGATTGATCAAGATTGATAAGAACCAACGATAACCTTTGTTTCAGATTGAATTAGCGAAATCAAACCTCTGATTTACAATTGGTATCGATTCGATTGAAAAGTTGAAGAATTGAAAGTACCTTAGATTGAATTGAAGAGGGGATAACTTTGATTTCGATCGAATTGAAAGAATTTGAGCCCTAATTTGCTTATGGATATCTCATATCAGCAAGTGATGAAATAATTGAAGGTGGAGAGTGGGCACAGGGAAGGTAGTCGTGGGCCAGCGCACAGAGGATAACAATCTCGCTGGAAGTCACGTGACGTGGGGCCGGCTGCTGTGTTTAATATAATAAACCTCGTATGTTCTTTTACTGTTTTACATTTATCGTTGATTATTGTGGGGCCGGCGGCTGTGTAATTTCTTTTTATTGTATTTTTTTTATAATTGGAATAAAAACAATTAAAAAAACATAAAACAGAAAACAAAGAATCATTTGTATAAAAGATAAAAGAATATAAAGACATAATAGCAATGTTTTCAGAACCAGATCGGACGTCGAACCGGACGCCTTACTGGTTTCGTGGTCGGATCGGTCGGACCAGTCGGACCGCTTGGACCGGATTTAACTATATTTATATATGTAATTAAATATAAGTAATTTATATATGTTTTATATATGTATTTTATAGTTATATATAAAATTTAACTATATTTGTATATCCAACGTACTAATTTATGGTTTAACACTCCATTTTTACCCATTAAAATCAAAAAAAAATACCAAAACCGGTCCGGTTTCCCCGTCCGACCAGCGGTTTGGGACGAACCGGCTGGTTCGACCACTAAAAAACGATCCATAGCAGACCGGACTGGCCACCGGACCGATCCCCGGTCGAACCGGTCGGTCCGATCCGGTCTCCAAAACATTGCATAATAGGCCAAAGACTGATATAGCTGAGAGTAAAAACACATCTAAAACTTTTATTTTGAACAACGTAAGATTAAATAGCACACTTCAAATTAAAAACTGATCAAATATTTAAGATAAACTTAGAAAAAACTAAAGGTTTATCTAAGACCAAAGATACTTGAACTAAAGTCTTACTACAAAAAAGTTAGCATGGACCACTATGACCACGCAACTACCCGCTCCTCGAAAAATCCATAATGTTTGTTTAGCAGGAGTTTATTATTGAGCATATTTTTGGAGAAGTGCGACTCTATCAAATTATGTCTTACATGCTCTTCTTGTGTCATTTTTTCGTTTGTCTCTGCTTCTCTTCCCCTTTGCTGTGAGGTTTTTCACGCTCCGTACAAGTGTCGACATTTGTCTTCTCTGTACATACCCAAACTATCTCATTCTGCTCTCCCTTATCTTATCTAAAAGTCTTGTGTGCCCACACATCCACCCTCAACATGCGCAACTCTGCTTTCTCGCTTCTGTGTTTTCGTCTTCTTGATTGGCCAACAATCGGTTTCGTATGTCATAGCCATACAAACAACAACTCTACAACACTTTTTCCTTTTAATCATTCGGGAAATCTCCTCTCACACAAAACGTCTGTGACTGCTCTTCATTTACACCAACTTATGTTTTTCCCTTTCAACTTATGTCAATTTTTGCAAAAAAATAATATATAATTATATGCTAATTACATAAAAATAATACTAATAATTATATATTATTCTTTGTTGCTTCTCTATTTTTGCAACAAAGAATAATATATAATTATATGCTAATTACATAAAAATAATACTAATAAAATAATCCAAACCATACAAAACTGAGCTAACAAACAAGCTAGACTGAGCCGAGCTTAGCTCGTTTTCATACCGAGCCATCTCGGCTCGACTTAGTTTAAAACCAAGCCATTTCGAACGTGCTTTTTCAAGCGAGCTCCGAATCACGAGCTATTTGGACAACACTACATAACGGGAGAGATATGTGAAAGTCTGGTCACTCAATACCCGGTGAAACACCGCCCCACCTGCCTTCGTGGCGGGCACAACAGAAGGTGGAGTCACCCTACTCACGCACGCTGGAGAAACACCATTAAAATGTGACCGACTGCCTCTATATAGCAATTAGCCATTGGACGGCATCAAATATTTAACATAAAATCAATGATCGAACTATTTTCACCTAGAAATGTCTAAATCGTTTAACTTACTTTTCACACTACATTCTAACTCCGATGACTCCCAGCATTTCTTACACGGAAAAATATGACGTAATGCTCCTAGGACCTTGTATCTCATTCTCGTTGCTGGTTCCTCGGATCTCAATTCCAAAAGGTGCCGTCTCACTGGTTTCTAGTGCCAAGTTAAAGAGCTGGGATGTTTGCATAGAATATTATAGTCAAAACGCGAACTTGATCAGATTCTGCAATGGGCCAAATCAGGGCTTGAACTTCAGGGCAATAGGGCATTGCTTGCTTTGTTGCAAATAGATTGAAATACGCTGAATCCCAGAGCCATGAGTTCGCTGATCGGATCATTGAATCTTGGGTAGATGCAAGTGCACACAACGGAAAAGAAAGAGGTGTGATCAGGAGCTTTGATGACAAAAAACAGAGGATAAATGAGAAAACTACTGTGTGATATGCAGCAACAGCCGATCATTGATAATCTTGAAACACAGAAAGGATGGTGGGAAGGGAAAGATTTACGCGATCTGGGACCAAGAAACACCAGGTTCTTTCCTATTTGAACTGGCTATATCGCCCTCTGCGCTCTATAAAGCCATCAACAGGATCACAAACTTCATCTCATTCTAATGAACCATTTTGCAAAAACAGTCGCTTTCTCCTTAAAATATATGATCTATCGCATTACTTTTTTGAATGAAATCAGAAATCACCTTCCCTTGAGTATGCTTTTATCCACGTTTGGTTCGCCTCATCACCAATTCTAGAAAATTCATTAGCTGCAGGCTGCAGCAGTGACCCACATGAGTCCACCCACAAACAGATTCAAGAAACAGGTCAAAAATGCAGATTTAACTTTCTTTTGTCGTTTTGGTTTTATAAACAACCGAATACTGATCATATAAAAGAGAACAAGGTTCGGCTTTTGTTTGGTAAAGCTGGTGGTGCTCGCTAGAAGAAGCAACAGGCAACCAGATGCCACATCACATTTCACCCCATAAGTCAAACATTTGCAAAAGGGATGAGTTCTTATGGCGAGATGAAGAGCTTTTAGAACAAGAACATTTTTATGTTCCTGAACTTGTTCTTAAGTTAAACCTTCTATGAAGGAAGAGAATTTTAACAGCCATGGTATCTATCAGCAAAGAAATTTCCTCCAAAATAATGTAAAAATGGTAACTGTTGTAAATAAGACTGAAGGCAATCTGACGATGAACGGTCCCAAGACTCCAGGGTCCTTTTAATCGTTTTCATAATTTTTCAACTCAATTACCCAAAATATGTAACAAAATGATACCTAAACTATGATGACATGAACTTTAAAGGAGTACAATTCACCATTCTTGACTGCAGTCACTGCATACATGCAATTTCTTTTATATAACTAGATTTACGGTACTAAACGAAACAAAAACTCAAAGGCATGCATTTACTTTTGATTTGAGTGATTTTAGATAAAGGCGGTCCGCCCTCCCTTTCGACTATGCCTGTCATATGCAATGTTGATTTTATCAACTAGTTCGTTCATTGTGCTGCAAAAAATGTAAATCGAGAGGTTAAGCCCATGGTACACTATATAAACATATAACTTCTTGTACATACTAACGATGGATATTGAAAAGCATACCTTGAACAATCAGTGAACATGGCTAGATAGCTGATTAATAATGTGTCATTGTATTCCTACAAAGAGTAATGTGCATTCATCAGAAAAAGAAGGTATAGCCATGACATAACAGGCATATTTCCTTCAAATATATTGAAGGTTTCAGATCAGATGATCGCACAAGCTTGTGCCAATCATCCAATGAAATTAAATTAATGTAACACTCTCACCATTAAGAAGTCATCTTGAAATTTCTCAGATTCTATAGCAGGTAATCTCCTCAAGAGACTAGAGACCTGTCTTAGCAAAGAATTTTCATATGGAATTTCACCTGCATTTGGAAGAAAAAAGAAGAAAATTCAGATATAAGTGTCTCATTTTTAACGTTTTAACGTTGTGTGTGTTTGATTTAGAAATTAGAATAAAAAAGTACCTTTTTGCATAGCATTAAGATAGTGATGGAGCACTCGGATTCTGCTATTGAGCATCTTGATGGCACTATGTATGCCAGTCAAGTGAGCAGCCACTACAGGATATATATTAAATGATCATAAGTGTTCATACAGCTGAAGCATAAGCAGGAAGTGAAAATGACTAAAACTGTAAAACACACAACATATTTATAATAATGACCACAAGAAACTAAAGACTCACATTGGGTAGCAGCTGAACCTCCATCAGATGGTTTAAGGTGTGCGACATGGTCAACAGATATCCTTTCAGCTTCTACGGTCTGGAGTGATATACGAATATCATTGGTAGAACATTTATCCAGGTTATAGTTTTTATAAAGTAAAATTATGAAACAAGGTATTCAATCCATACCTCTATAGTGTAGCTTGACCGCACAAAAATAAGCTGTGGAATTCCATCAATGACATGCATCTCTTGAATTGTCATAGCCAAAGAATAAGATCAAGTGTCAGTGAAAGTACTAGAATTATATGCATTAACTCATGAAGTGCTGTTCATAACTGTTTAGACATACCCACCACCTCTTATATTGCTTCAAATACCTAACTTTTGGCGAAATTCCCTTAGAGTGACTCATGTTAAATGTTTGTGTAACACTTTAACCCTCAATTGATTGGATATTAATATTTCATACATTTAATAACTCCATTAACTGTTTTCCTCGGGTTGAACTTCTATTTAATTGTCATTCTTTTTGTTCATATTAAACCCCAACCCCTCCAAGTCTCCAACCAACCTCATCCTTGTATGATAGAACTAACAATTTCAACAAGGAATTCGATGGTATGAAATTGATAAGGCCCGATTCGAGAGGGGCTCACTCTCCACGATTACAGACTGACTTCTTAAGAGAAAAACTAGACAAAGAACTTCTAAACAATTCTGACTAATATAACATGAAAAATAATAACTGCTTAATAAAACTAACTAATGAACTGCACCCCACCACCCCACGTTGTGAGGTGTGCTTTGACCGAGTGGATCCATCTCAGATCCGAGAACCGCCTCAATATGATCCATTTCAGCTGATTTGACCCGTTTGTGTTTCCTCGAATAATATTTGAGTGGTGGTGTTGTATCAATACTTCCCTCCCGGTAAAACGCCTTGTCCTCAAGGCGAAAATCTGGAAATTGCTCGTGTAGCAGGTCGTAAGATTCCCAAGAAGCTTCTTCGGAAGGGCGATCTTTCCAAGTGACTAACAGTTCCAGAACCTTGGTACCTGCTTCAGTAACCCAGCGAGAATCAAGAACAGTAGCAGGTAGCAAGTCAATCTCCCAATCCTTAGTGACGGGTAACGGTGGGACATGGGTGGAAGAGAAATCCCCATGGGCAGGTTTGAGCATGGAGACATGGAAAACAGGGTGGACGCGAGCACTTGGTGGTAAGGCTAACTCGTACGCAACCGAACCAATACGTCGAATGATACGGTAAGGGCCGAAGAAGCGGGGAGCGAGCTTCTCGTAGCGACGTTTAGCTAAGCTCTTCTGTCGATAGGGCTGAAGACGCAGGAATACATAATCACCAACCTGAAAATTCAGGTCACGACGATGAGTGTTTGCCTGGTTGCGCATGCGGTCTTGAGCTTTCTGCAAATTGCTGCGAAGCAAACGAAGCATATCATCCCGATCAATAAGTTGAGCCTCCAGTTCAGCATTCTTGGTATCGCCCCTGACGTAAGGGAGTAGGGGAGGAGGCTCCCTTCCATAGACTATCTGAAACGGGGTAGTACCCGCTGCGGTGTGGAACCCGGTGTTGTAGGAGTATTCGGCCCAAGCAAGATAAGAGCTCCATTTGGTCGGCTGATCATGTGCAAAACAACGGAGGTAACCTTCCAAACAACGGTTTAATACCTCCGTTTGACCGTCGGTCTGAGGGTGGTAGCCGGTGCTCAATTGGAGTTTGGTATTGCTCAAACGAAATAATTCCTGCCAGAAAGAGCTAATAAAGATGACATCACGATCGGAGACAATGGATCGTGGAAACCCATGTAGACGAATAATTTCCCTGCAAAACAAAGAAGCCACCCCTTTTGCAGTGAAGGGATGGGTAAGACCAAGAAAGTGCCCGTACTTGCTAAGACGATCGACAACCACCATAATGGTATCAAAACGATTTGATGGAGGAAGTCCAACGATAAAATCCATGGAGAGGTCCTCCCAAATCTGTTGTGGGATGGGAAGTGGCTGCAGCAGCCCAGCTGGGGATAAAGTTTGATACTTTTGTTGTTGGCACACAAGACATTGTTGTACGTAAACACGAATTTCTTGTGTCATTTTGGGCCTTAAAGTCTTCAAAAACCCGCCGTGGCCACCCACAGGTGTATCATGAGCTTCCTGAATTAGTTTCAACTTTAAAGAAGAATTATTGGGTACAACCAAGCGTCCTTTAAAAAAGAGAAACCCATCAACACAAGAAAAATCAGGGCAAGAGAAGCTATCATTTGCAAGCTGGTGAAGTAAGTCACGGGTATAAGGATCATTCTGCAGCTCCTGCTTTAATAGGGAGATTTCTACACATTGTGGGACAGTCAAAGTTAAAAGCTCTCCAGAATGTGGGCGACGTGACAATGCATCGGCTCCTCGATTTTCCTTTCCAGCCCTGTGTATAATTGAAAAATCATACGGCATCAGTTTCAACAATAAGCGTTGTTGTTCAACTGTGGTGATTCGTTGTTCCAAGAGAAACTTCAACGTGTAATGGTCGGTACGAATGAGAAAGTGCCGGCCAAGGAGGTAATGACTCCATTTTTGGACGGCTAGAACCAGTGCCAGGAGTTCTCGGTCATAGGCCGATTTGAAGCGATTCAAAGGCGAGAACCCTTTGCTAAAGTATGCCACCGGATGATCCTCTTGTGATAGAATAGCGCCAATACCATCTGAAGAGGCATCACACTCCACCACAAAGGTCTTAGAAAAATCGGGTAAGCGGAGAATAGGGGTTGTCATCAAGGCAGCTTTTAGCTTATTGAAAGCCCGAAGTGCCTCATCATTCCAAATGAACCCGTCCTTCTTGGTAAGAACTGTGAGGGGTCGTGCAATCAACCCATAACTCTTTACAAATCGTCGGTAATAGCCCGTAAGTCCGAGGAATCCCCTCACTTCTTTAACATTCGAGGGAATCGGCCAAGATTGGATGGCTCGAATCTTCTCCTGTTCAACTTGTACCCCTTCTGCTGTGATTACATGACCGAGAAAAACCACCTGATGCTGCCCAAAACAACATTTCGATAACTTAGCAAAGAATTTGTTATCAGACAACAATTGAAGAGCTTGTTGTAAGTGAACCACATGCTGTTCAATATTTTGGCTGTAAATTAATATATCATCAAAGAAAACCAAGATAAATCGACGTAAATAAGGCCGAAACAACTCATTCATCACAGCTTGGAAGGTGGCCGGTGCGTTGGTGAGTCCGAACGGCATCACTTTGAACTCGTAGTGACCGGAGTGCGTCCGAAAAGCAGTTTTTTCAATATCTTGATCTGCTACCCTGATTTGGTAGTAGCCGGATCGCAGATCGAGTTTTGAAAAGACTTTGGCCCCATATAATTCATCTAATAATTCATCGATGTTGGGAATTGGATACTTGTCGGCTATGGTAATCTTGTTTAGGGCCCTATAATCCACACACATGCGCCATGTGTTATCCTTCTTACGAACGAGTAACACCGGACTTGAGAAGGGACTTGTACTGGGGCTGATAAACCCAGCGGTGAGTAATTGATGGACTTGGGTTTCGATTTCGGTTTTTTGGGAGTAGGGATAGCGGTATGGGCGGATGTTTGGGGGTGGTGAATTGGGTAAGAGAGGTATGGTGTGGGTGTGATTTCGGTAAGGGGGTAATTCACGGGGCTCGTCAAACACGGGTGAGAATTGTTGAATGAGTGGTTTTAAGGTAGGTGGGATTGGTGGGTGGGAATCAGGTTCAGCAGCTAGATGTTGAAAGGTAGAAGATTTCTGTGGGCCAGAGACTATACCTTGGAGTTTGTACTTCTTTCCATCAATATTAAAGATCATAAACATCTCCCGCCAATTAGCTTGTACCGTGTTGAGAGTTTGGAGCCATTGAATTCCTAGGACCAAATCGGCACCGCCTATGGAAAATGGATAAAAGTCCTGTACAAGATTTATATTGTCAATCTGTACTGTTAACCCCTTGCATACTTGATCACACCGAATGACATCCCCATTCCCTATTTGCACCCCAAATGGCGATACCGGTTGCGTGGGCAATTTCAGTTCCTTCACCAGTAGGTCGGAAATGAAGTTGTGGGTAGAACCACCATCAACCAGGATTAAAACTTCAGTAGAGTTAAGTATGCCATGCACCTTCATGGTGGTTGGGTGAGGTTTCCCTAAAATAGCATGGAGGCTAATTTCAGCCACCTTGTCACCATCTTCGTCATGAGGGTTGGCCTCCACTTCAACTTGTTCTCCCATTTCTTCTTCGGCTTCTAGGACTTTAAATGTTCCTGCTTTACATCGATGACCTGGTCCATATTTGTCTCCGCAACGGAAACACTCTCCGCGCAGGAAGCGGGATTGTTTCTCTGCATCAGAAATGCGTAAAGGGGTTTTGGGGTTGGTTGTAGGGGAGTGACTCTGGGTGGGGGGTTTGGGATCGGATTGATTGGATTTGGTGGTCGGGTTCCAGGTAGATGTTCTGCTGGTTCGGGTGTGAGTTACCTTAGATTCGTACTCCAAGGCCAAACTCACCGCTTTATATACTGTTCTAGGTTTATGGATCCTCACATCGGCTTTCAATTCCTCTTTCAGCCCATTCAGGAAAACCCCCAATAGGCAGTGGTCAGGCCAATTCGACACACGAGAAGACCGTTTCGCGAATTCCTGCCGATATTCTTGCACGGTGCCGGTCTGTTTGATGCTGCATAGATGTTCATCGGGGTTTTGGAATTCAGCCGGTCCGAAATTCTTTTGGAGGGCATGGACAAGATCTTCCCAGAATTCAATCTCTTGATCCGAAGTGAGCCAGGAGAACAAATCCAATGCATCACCTTCTAAGTACATCGATGCTACATCAACCTTCTCATCATCAGGTATGTTATAATACCTAAAATACTTTTCAGCCTTGAGTATCCATCCACGAGGGTCGCCGTTGCTGAAAGCGGGAAATTCAATCTTATTGTAAGGTCGATAATTGTGGTGGTAATTACGGGAATTCTCTCCGTTGTCATATCTCCCCGAACTGCCACCAGACTTCTCGATATGCGATTTCAGGGCAGCCATTTCTTCCTTGAGCGCATCAACTGTTTCGAGTTTCGCAGCGATTGCCGCCAATTGAATGGCGACGGGATCGCGATCGTTGCCTCCACTTCCGCTTCCTTCCGCGCTACTCCGGGTGTTCGGTGCCATCTTCGTTTCCCGGCAATGGAACCAATGATAGAACTAACAATTTCAACAAGGAATTCGATGGTATGAAATTGATAAGGCCCGATTCGAGAGGGGCTCACTCTCCACGATTACACACTAACTTCTTAAGAGAAAAACTAGACAAAGAACTTCTAAACAATTCTGACTAATATAACATGAAAAACAATAACTGCTTAATAAAACTAACTAATGAACTGCACCCCACCACCCCACGTTGTGAGGTGTGCTTTGACCGAGTGGATCCATCTCAGATCCGAGAACCGCCTCAATATGATCCATTTCAGCTGATTTGACCCGTTTGTGTTTCCTCGAATAATATTTGAGTAGTGGTGTTGTATCATTGTATCACTTTGTTAATTGACAATTGTATCCCCATTTGTTTAAAGTATTACTTCATCCGTATAAGTCAACATGAAGTACAATTCACACTTCACAATTGCCTCCCCTAAAAACTTTATTTGTCATTTTATTTTAGATGATCTTCTTTTCATTACTCTTCTAAGATAAGCAATACCGTATAACTATCAAACTCTATGTGTCATTAATCTTTGTTAAACCCTGACTCGGTTTGTTGAACAAACATCATAGAGAATCTTCTCACACCTTCTAAGTTAAGTTAAGTAACTTCATGTTAGTGCTCTCTCAGTCCCTCCACTAGTTTACAATGTCGCTTATCTCTATAAACCCAACTCTGGTTGAAGCTCGTGGATAGAGAATAAAAGGTCATTTGTTTTAACATAATTCCTTAAAGTAGTAACAGGAGAATGATCACAACACTTGATCATTATTTTAACAACAATGAAATGAAAACCAATTGTAAATTAAGCATGTATTGTTAGTAATTGGTAGGTTAAACTTTACTTGAAGTTGAGGACGAAGAGGCATGTTAATGAACACGTTGTTTGACTAAGTGCATGTTTGGAAGCTCTTCTCAAAAGCTCCTTTTGACTTTTTTGAGGGGTAAAAAGACAAAAATACCCCTCTAGAAGTCACTAGAAGTTATAATTTGTAACTTCTAGAGGGGTATTTTTGTCTTTTTACCCTCAAAAAAGTCAAAAGGAGCTTCTGAGAAGCTCATCCAAACATGCTCTAAGCCATGCCACAAAATTAGTGTTGCCAAGTGACAATGCTACTCTACAAGCAAATTTGTGTGTTAACTAGTACCAGTTACTTCTTGGTATTTTAAGTCACTGTGAGCATAATTACTTGCTTGTTTTGCAATAGAAATTGCCAAAAGAAGAAACAAGAGAGTTCATCAGAATTTTTTATTTCTTCCTTCTTTCCTTTTAAACACATATACCTCCTATGACCTACAGCTTTTATCCTAATGAATACACAAACCCAATCATTAAAGCTACCACTATTCGACAAAGTAATCACTACCCAACAAGCAAACTAGTACTACTATCTTGGTAACTATGAATGATAATAGCCCCTAATCTCTAGCTATAATTAGCTGCATACATGAAGCCAATTTGAAGTCAAAACATATCATATTAACAAGTACCGGTCACAGTAAGATTGCCACAAAAATAAAGAAATTACATATACAGTAATCCGGTTATTGTATAGATATTTCTGTCAACATTTGACATCTGCTAGACATATTCTAGCTGAATCTTACGAGTATCTACAAAAATAAAATTCCAAAAATACAGAAACATAATCCAACCCGAACGATGCAGCACTTTTACTAAAGATCCTCATCTTCTGAAGTGTTTAGCATAATATATGAAGAGAACAAAGGAAGAAAGAGCATCAATCATGTAACGTATATCCTCTTTATGTTCAAGTGTGTTCATGCTCAAGATGTATTTAAATCAAAGGGCTATTTGAGCATAATAGCTTATCAGCCAATAGCATACAATGTTTTTCTTCATGTTACTAGTTGCACATTTGGGTGAAACAATGACAGTAGTAACAACTGCAAGCTTGATCATCAGTTCACACATGTAAAACGCCCATACAGCCATCTTGTGACTAAAAGCTGACTATTAAAAAAGATACGTGTTGATCCAATACCAAAAAAACATGGACTTAATAAGTACACTACAAATAGGCTTACTACCTCAGACCTTTCATCAACTAGTCATCTTTCAACTTAAAAAAGTCATTTAAAGCATCATTACATACGACGGATCATGTACACTGATATTAGTCTACTCCCTTAAAAGACAAAATGGTAGCCTGCCACCCTTTGGTGAAAGTATATGACAGACATAACTGTCGAAGGTGGAATATAGGCAAACTTGACATGGGCGCATGACTAACAAAAATGCTAAGAATAGAAAATTTAAGTTACATAATCTTTAAAAATATGTGGCCAGCTAAGACACTTCATAAACACTTCAATAAGAGCATAAAAGAATGACACTGGTATGCAGTACTATCAGCAGAACAGAATCAATAAATAATCATATATAAAGCATTAGGAGGTTATAATATTAGATAACATACCGCTTTCATAGATTGTCACTGGGAGATCCTTTTGTGCATGATTGATCAACGGATTCAAAAGAACATACACAGGGTTTTCATTGATATCCATCAACTGTTGCAACAAAACCATCATCATTAGCTAAGTTGCCAAACTAAAAATTCTTTTTGCAGATTTTGTCACATGAAAGGCCGCCTTCAAACATGTTCAAGCATTTAAATTTAAAGAACCATTTAATAGAAACAATTTTCCACAACGCAT
Source organism: Flaveria ramosissima (assembly GCA_025215565.1). Classification (NCBI taxonomy): domain Eukaryota; kingdom Viridiplantae; phylum Streptophyta; class Magnoliopsida; order Asterales; family Asteraceae; genus Flaveria; species Flaveria ramosissima. The sequence continues at coordinate 62,411,016 of CM046030.1, forward strand.
CACTGTTAAAAGATTCATGGTCAAGAGTTGAGACTTTCTTACATAGTTATATGTGATTAAAAACATGTAAAGCCTAAGATGCACATTGTATTACAAGTACAACAATTACGTTGTAACATATAAAAGAACTATATTTGGGGGAAATAAGAACTTTGCACAACTGAAGATACACATGTATAACTCACTTAACAACATATAAGAATAGAGAACTCTGAGAAGAGAAAAAGAAAGAAGGTATCAAAACTGTTACAGCTAGAGTTTCAAGAAAGAACTAATCAATAAAATGCCTAATTACTACATTAGTTCTGGTTCCTCTTATTCGAGTTGCATACCGTTAAGTTCCGTGAATATTTTTTAAAACATCCTCAAAGAAAAGACCATTAGACATTATCATAATCAACCGATTTAAATAAACACAAATGCATCAAATGCTATAACATCTCACAAATCTTGAAGTTCACAGCCATAAAGAACAGTGCTCACAGCTTTGTGTATATGCATATCAGACTCTTCCGCATCCGCGCCTGTAGAATACCACCCAAGGATATAGAAGTTGGGAAACACCTTCTTATCTGTCCCACACACAAACACACATATCAATTCTATTGCACAAAAAAAACCCTACAATCAATCAGCCTACAAAAACAAAAACCCTAACATAACAATCCGAAATCAAAACCCTAGAATCCGATTTCCTAAGAAACAAAACCTTTATGCAATTGAACACATAAACATATGCAATTACGCAAACTCACATAGTTCTTGTTTCTTCTCGAGGAACGAACGATCGAGCGAATGAGTGGAGGGATCGTAGAGAAGCTCAAAGCTGTTGAAGATTTCAACAGTGCGACCCTTTTGAACTCCGATGACGCAACCGAAAACCCTAGGAGGCGGTGAGCTGGAGGCGGTGTCGGCGGCGGTGGCGGTGGGTGGTTGAGACTGTGATTTGACGCGAGTGTGGTGGTCGGAGATGTTGACGATGACTAGTGGGTGGAGCTTGAAGGTTAATCCGCTGCTGGATGACGCCATTGGTGGTGATCGTAGTGATTGTTGAAGCTTTTGAGTGTCGCCGGAGATTGATCGTGTTTTCTCCGATGAGGGTTTGGTGAGTGTGGGACTTGAAATTGACGATGATATAGGGTTGAAGGTTTAACTCTTGTTTTACCCCTTTTTTTCCCGAAAACACGAGGGCGTGGTGTTTCTGGGTTTTTCGGGTCAAAAACTCCCGGCGTCCTTTGATTTCTCTTACGTTCAACCGGTAACGATGAAAATTTTCTGGTCTGTAACTTTTTTCTCTTCGACGGTTATGAGGATGGTATTTCTGTTTTTTCCCGGGTGTTATCTCATGTTTTCGGGTAGCTTTCCCGGTTCTCACTATGAGTGCTCTGGTAATTCAAATCATGAATTGTTTTTAATAACTAACTTGGTTTAAACTCGCGCGGTTTTTGGGGTCCGGCTCTTACTATGGGGTCTGTTACGTTCGTCTTTCTATATATCACGTTGTTGTGACATTATTTGTTAATAATGTTATATCTACTTGCAGTTACTTTTTCGGCATTAAGGGTGAACAAAGTTGTTTCTTCATTAAAGTAAGATCACTCTTAACAAGAAAGGAAATTTAAGCGTGTTATTGATCACATTGTCAGTACAAATGTAATTGGGCGATGGTTTAGAATTTGAATTTTAAATCTTTTTGACCTTTTAAATATGTTATTGCTTCAGTTCATTACATTTGGTGTGCAAAATGTACAACAACATTTACAACTTTTTTTATGATTTTTAACCCTTTTCTTCATCATCCAAAAACTCATATTACAAACTAAATTGTAATTCCTATCAATATTTTACGCTACAGTTTTAGTGTTTTTTTAAGGAGTCGATGAGGGGATGAGAGGGGGAAGATATGTGTTTTTGAGATATGTGAATAGGGCAAGAGTGAGACTAGGCAAAAGGTTTTTACATTGAAATCTTCATTTGGATGGCTTGGATTTAGCAAAAGGTTTTTGTTATTCATATAATTGATTTATCACAAATATAGTTGTCAAGGGTGGAGGGATGATCACGTCTACTTATGATATTTAAAACATGTATGTGTTTATTACTTATGATATGTAAAACATGTATGTGTTTATTGTGCGATGTGTCATGTTTAAATTTTATTAGTTTGATTGTTTTAAAGTGATATTGAATTTTTTTAATAAACGATTTAAAATCACTTATAGACATAGTAGTTCTTAAGATGACATTTTTGTAATAAGTGATTTACTTCACAACGAAAAGGTTGAAACTTAAAATCGTAGAGTGTAGGTTGTGATAAATTTTATTTTAAAAAATATCTAAGAATTGTTGTTTAAAAATTTGACATACTAATTTGTATAGACTTGAAACTTAAAAGTTTACTTTTGGGATTAGAAGGTTTTTCCTTCCATGTAATGTCTTAAAAATGAGATTTAATCAATTTAACCTTATGCACTTGGTTTTTTAGAACTTAAGACAAGTTTCCCAAAACATTAAGACTTGTAACCAAGATTTTGTGTTAATGGTAGCGAATCAGATAGCAAAGGGATTATTGAATTGCACATCCGAGAGAAGGATATGTCTAGATGCGTTGAGTTATGGTACTTAATTGAATGAGACTTTGAACAATAGAGTCGTGTTTGGCGGGGAAAAAGTGTGGAGGAGATGAAGAGATTATTAACTTCCATGACTTAGGTTGTGTGTTATGAAACGAGGGTGCAAATACCAACCCACTAGGGGATGAGATGGGCATGGGACGGAGGTGTGAGCCTTGCTCATAAGCATAGGATAAGGGTTTGCATTTTTTGTACTTTTTATTTTTATTTTAACACATTGACCACAACTCCACACTTCACATTCTTCTTTTAATAAAGTCTCGTATTCAAACAAGCACTTTTACACACCTTTAGTAAGTGTGTGTATGGTCACACCTGCTATTTACGTTGAAACACTTTATAATCACACTCACTAACTCATAACACATAGCATTATACTAACATGTTACTCATGAATATTCATCCAACTATATTGTAGGGAATACCATGTGAATATATTAATGAGTTCTTTAAATTCAGATAGTAATAACAAGAATGGTTTGTCCCTATCCTTATAGTTGGTTCCATGGTCCCATAGAGAAAATACATGGATCCAGTGTTGGATCTTGAATGACTAAATTGAATTATTGGAGGAAATTTAGAGGTATAGAGTTGAGTTTTAGGTCAACGACCTACGTCGGTGACAAAACCTTTTGGTTGCAGAACACGTCATTTATCATCATGATCTAACTCTTTGATCAACAAGATATATTTAAAGTCCAAAAAGAACTACTGTCATCACAAGTATTGAGTAACGTTGATATTCTAGTATACTTAAAGTTAATTTTGTATTATTTTTGCAAGGTGATCATAATTATTATAAGTCATACTATGTTCAACATCACAATGTGATTTTTACATGATTAGTAAGATGCTTCTAAAAAAACACTCTTTTATGTAACATAGATAATGCCTTATTACCGATGTTTTTATAATCGATTGTCATTAAACCCATAATCTTAATGGTCCACTAGTCGAATCAATTGAAAAAAAAGTGATGATGTTATAGATAATTTTATAAATTACGACTATATATATATATATATATATATATATATATATATATATATATATATATATATATATATATATATATGCAATCCATTGTAGGTTGTTCATTTGTTTAACCGAGTCAAGCAAGGGTTAGCTCAAGCTCTGCTTGAATTTTAAACTAGTCAATTATAGTTGGCTCGAAACACTAACCGAGTTAAAAACTTTAGTAAAACTCGGCTCGTTTACAATCATTCGTTAATAATTATTCATAACAAAAAAAAACATTTGAATTGCTCAGAAAACAAGTACTAAACACCCAAAAGGTTAAACATAAGTAATGGTCCATTTTGTGAGATATTTGATGGGTACACCGTGAATCATATAGTTACCGAGGTTACTATCTTCTGATTATGAAATTATGCAATTACAATTGTTGTTTTGATCTTAACCTAGTTGTCACGAACTGGCTTGACAAGTGCCCTGTGATGTCCTTTAGATCCTCAAAGACTAGCGTTTTGTCCCGTGTATGATTAGAGTTCACTAGTTTTGTCTAGCATTAGACCGAATTGACCTGATTGTCGACTAGTGGAGTGCAGAAAAGTGTAATGTTACCAACACTTTTTGCACGCAAATTTTCCTAATTCCTAGTCCACTCCTAAAGATAAGCATGAGTGATCACACCCAAAACACACAGACACAAACACACACACACACACACTTACTTTACAAGTCCTTGTGAGCAGTAACCGGACAAACATGTATAAGCTCTCCAATCACACAATACGACTCTTTAAAACTATTGCTAATTTAAATTTATAATTACTTTTAAACATATTTTGTTTTTCATTTATACCTTTCAAATTTTATTGTTCTACGAAATTTTGAATGCACCATTGTGACGTTTTATTTTTAATATTTTTATCTACTTTTGGTACAAGATCTACAAGCACAATGATATAACTCCTCAAAATTACTATTGTTTTAATATTATGATCATCTTTAAACATTTATAACTTTTAAGAATATAATGTTTACAAAACTCCCAAGACACTATTAAAAAAATACTATTTTTGCATTTTGATATAAAATTTTTGAAATCGACCTTATAAAATATATTTTATTTATTTTTTATTTTTTCCACGACAAAGTAATGATCTTTTTCTAATTTCAAAACGTCGTTGCAACGTGTTTTTTTATATTTCAATATAAATTCTATTTAAAACTAAACCATCATAACATGTAGATACTAGTTAAACACATTTCCACTTTCTAGAGTCAAATCTATCCTTCAACATTTGGCTTGTTATTTAGTGCTCTTAAATTGTTAAAACTATGGACAATAAATTTGATTCTGGGCTGGCTGATTCATTAATGATGTTGGGCTCTCATGTTGGCATTGAGCTATCTGTTGGGATATTTGTATGGGCCCAAATGTTGATCTTCTGCTGCATCTGTATCTTCTGAAACCTTCAGTCATTTATAGTGTTAGTCAATTGGTCAAACATACTAAATTATTGATAACTGGTGTCTCCTATTTGTTGAGTTAAAAACTTTCAATTTGTATTTTTGATTCATTTATAATGGTAATTCTCATAGCCAACAGCAAACTTGTACTCTCTAGTGTCATGTATTCATTATATGGTTGGTAGATAGTTTGATAATTTTGATCCGTATAGTTACAAATAAAACGGTGAGTCTGATAACAAATCAAACTGGGTAAAAAATGGTTCCGTGTAAAATAAGTTTGGAAAAGTGTCAATTTGTTCGGGTCAAAAACAAGTTTTGGCCTGAATGATTCGAGTTGAAAATTATGTTTTAGAAAAAGGAAGTTTTGAAATCGGTTCTTCCACTATATATTTTGTGGTGGCTAGCAGTGACACCCCTACGGGTGGAGTGATGGCTAAGGCGGTCACAGCGTAGGCAGTACCATGGTGGTAACAGTGGTGGCACTAACAACGTTGTAGGTGGTGCCGTGGTGTTGGAGACAGTGTTGATAGTATAGTTGACGGTGAGCAGTATGTGAGGGCAATAAACAATGACCGTGGTTAGATTGGCCCATTTTGACCATTTTCAAGTTAGCAAGTTTATAAAAATGATCAAATTTGACACATTATGTAATTGAGTCGGCCTAAACCTAACATGCAAATATTTTTACCCAAAGTAACTCATTTCTTCAAGAGTGCATTACGCTCACCTATACGTTGGATAATGTTCTATCTTCGATAAGCCCCGCCTATGACGAGTTGAAGTAAATTAACTATAATATAAATTAGTTAGCGTAAGAACAAATAGGGTAATATGAACCCGTCAAAAAGAATTCTACAACCTTTAAAACCAAATAAAAGAAATATGTAAGAGTTGCACAAAAAAACCGGGTACGGACCCGACCCGGCGGACCCGACCCGGACCCGGGTCCGGGTACTACCCGTTTGGAGTGGACCCGGTTCCTACCCGCCCAGGAACCGGCGGGTTGGAACCGGTTTTGGGTTTTTATTTTGGCCAGGAACCGGACCCGAACCGGAACCGGACCCGAACCGGACCCGAACCGGTTGTACCCGGGTTGTACCCGGTTCCGACCGTTTTTTTTTTTTTTTAAAACTAGCCGTTTTTAACGGCTATATAGCCGTTGGGGACGTTTTTTGACCGTTTTTTTGGATGTTTTTGGCTCTAAAATTAGTATAAATAGGTGTGGGTTGATATGGTAAGGTACCCAAGCTTCAAACACAAAAAAACATACGCAAAAAACGCAAACAATACTCTCGTTTACTCTCGTTTACTCTCGTTTACTCTCATTTACTCTCAAATCTCAATATGGCTCACTCTCAATCTTCCGTCGGTCAAGGTTCATCGAACTCTCCATCCGTCGTTCGTGTTCTTCCACACAATCGTAACATGGATGTTTGGTGCAATTGGGATATGGTTGAGTTGAGTGACGGATCTGTAAAGGCTCGTTGCAAGTTTTGTGGAGCTTTACTTGCTAAAGATTCTAACACGACTTTGAACAAGCACATTAACAAGAAGTTTTGCAAGTCGTTGAAAAATAATCCGGATTCGCAACAAACACAATTGAGTGGAGACGCTGGAATATTTAATTACAACGTTAATGAGGTTCGAGATCGAATGGCAAAGTTCGTGATTCAAGAAGCTTTGCCTTTCAACCACTTCGACAACCCTCGGTTAACCAACTTAATTCGAGAGACGCTTCAACCTCGTTACACTCACGTAAGTCGTACTACACTTAGACGTTATTGTTTAAAATTATGGAAGCAAGCAAAAAATGATTTAATTGTTTTATTTGAAAATTTAAATACCGGTGTAAACTTAACTAGTGACGTTTGGTCGGCGCCACACGGTTTGCCCGAATCGTACCTTTGCGTCACTGCTCATTGGGTAGATCCCAGTTCATGGCAATTGAGGAAACGTACGATTGCATTTGATCTATTTCCGTATCCACACACCGGAGAGTTTTTATTTTACTTTTTGGATAATGTAATAACTACATTTAATTTACAAAATAAAATATTTTCAATGGCATTTGATAACGCTTCCAACAACACAACCACCGTTGAAAAATTAAAATTAAAATATCTTCCGATTGCAAACGGTGATTTTTTTCATACTCGTTGTGTAGCACATATTATTAATTTAGTAGTACAAGATGGTCTTAACGTACCATTTGTTGATACCTTTATAAAAGCTTTTCGATTTATGTTACACGACGTTTTTAAAAAAAGTAGAAAAAGATATCAAGATTATAAACAACTTTGTAAAGATACACAATCTAGATTTTTAGGGCCTAATTGGGATGTACCTACTAGATGGAATTCGACTTGTCATATGTTTGATTGTGCTTTAAAACAAAAAGGCACTTTAAAAACTTTTCATAATAGTCTTTCGGATAATTGCGAAGCCGACCTGTTTCCGGATATGGGTTGGAAAAATATTGAACATTTATCCGAATTTCTTGAGGTGTTTAAAAACTCAACTATAAAATTATTGGGAGTTTATTATCCCACTAGTTATTCGGTGCTTCAAGAATTATATTTCATGGCTTTGAATTTTAAAAATTTTCAAAATAAAAATGGTATGTTTAGAGAAATGATAGAACCAATGAAAGACAAGTTTAAAAAATACTTTCTTGAGTTACCACCCGTTTTTACGTGTGCCGCTGCTTTAAATCCTTTTTTAAATGTAGCGGGGGTAGAATGTTTAATAGACGAGATAAATGACAATTTGGATATACATGACGATAACCCCAATTTTTCAACCACTGCAAAAGAAGATTTTAATGCAAGTTTGAAAATTATTTATAATTTTTATTTAAATAAATATGGGCCTAACGTAAATATACCTACGCCAAGAGAATCAACATCAAGTGCTAGTACCTCTTTTAAAGACCCCGTTATGACTATGTTGAATGTTGTTCGGGATGTGACGGCTAAACCTCAAAGGGGTAACGCCCCAACAAGCGAACTTGGTATTTATAGTACGACGAATTTTATTTCGACTATGAGTACTCAAGATTATCATGAATTTGATATTTTGGCTTGGTGGAAAGGAAAAGAATCCCAATTTCCAATTCTTTCCGCTATGGCCCGTGATTTACTAAGCGTCCAAGCTTCTACGGTAGCTTCGGAGTCTGCGTTTTCTCTTAGTGGCAGGGTAATATCATTACGGAGAACAAGATTAACTCCGGAAGCGGTGGAGATGTGCATTTGTTTAAAAGACCACTTAGACGCGATGGATCGTATACAAGACAAAACAAATCTTGAAGACGAAATTGCAATCGAATCTAAAGTACACGATGAAGAGGTAGAAGAAGGAGTATCTTCTGGTATATCCGACGAAGAATTAGCATTTGATGAAGCCTCCCGAAGAAAATAGACGATTAATGAGTTAATGTATTTTTTAAGTTGTTTTAATAATAAATAATCTTTTAATGAGTTATATATGTTTTTTTAATGTTGTTATACATGTTTTTTAATGTTGTTATAATAATAATAATAACAATAATAATAATAACTATAATAATAATAATAATAATAATAATAATAATAATAATAATAATAATAATAATAATAATAGTAATAATAATAAGAATAATAGTAATAATAATAATAATAATAATAAGAATAATAATAATAGTAAAAAAAAAAAAAACCGGTTGTACCCGGTTCTGGACCCGACCCGGTCCGGACCCGACCCTAACCGGGTAGGCCGGGTAGGGTTTTCCCCTCATTCAACCCGGGTCGGGTTCGTACCCGGGTTCACCCATACCCGGTTCTTGGAAAACCCGGCCGGACCGAACCCGGTTTGAACCCGGTTCCGGGTCCGGCCCAATATCCGGTTCGTGCACCTCTACATGTAGTTATAATGTTATATAGTCTTAAATTCCTATTGAAACCAGAAAGCAACAAAAAGGAGACACTAAGGTGTTTATGGGCCAATCCATTTCATCATGGGCCCATTAGCCTATCTTGCCAGCTCATGAAAATCATGGTCTGCATTAACAATTACAAGCTTCTGGTTGATGCATCTGGATGTGGTGTCTGGGCAGAAATTGTGAAGAAAGCATGTGCAATGTCACAACTCACAAGGTGGTGTTGCCACTACATTTTGCTTCATATAGCCCCATATGTGTCGTATAGGGCTATATGTGGCGTATAGCTCTCTAACAGCCCCCTCTGAATTTCCTGTTTTCAGTGTTTTCGACTCTATACGCCGCGTATGGACCCATACACGGCGTATAGGGGGGTGTCGATTTATCTAAATGGGTGTCTTTATATTAGGACCCTTAATCTATTATACTTAACTAACTTATTAATAACATTTACTAATAGATATTTAATAAACATGCAACTTGTGCCATAATTACTTTTAGACTAGCCATTGTGGGGCTAGCCCACATGCACAAGCCTCTTAAGTGAAGGTTTCATGTTTTATCTTGACAATGTGTAGTTAGGACCACTACAAAAAATAAAAAGAAAACAAAAAAAAATACTCTTACACTAATTTGATATATGTAATGAAATAATAGTGTTAAGTTGAAGAATGACACCATTTTGATGTCTTGGTTGTTAATACTGTCTTGTTCTAAAGCATCTCCATTGCATGTACCCCATGTTGACACCATTTTGTGTAAAAGAAGCATATTTTCAAATAGTAATTAGTTCATGTGACAATTTTCACACTATTTTCAAGCAATTAGTTTAGATCTACAATTCAATTTAAATTGATTTATATAAAATGAAATAATAATTATTTCAAAGTATTTCATACATCTTTTGTGATGTCAAAGCAATTACACACCTAACTTAGTCATAAAACACATGATCTATTTATGATCATATATACTTTTACTCGTGTATTAAATTTTATGTCTAGTAATTATAAAAAATAATAATAAAAAAACACCACAAGTAGATGTGTAAATCCAATTTAAATATCTACCTTTTATGATTTTTTATCGCTAAAATAACTTTTTTGCATAATAATTTCTACATTAATCAAATTCACGCATCACTAAATCTAAATTTTTGTACCGCCCCTCATACCATGCATTTTTTTTCTTTTGAACGGAAAATATGCGACCCTGCAATGGGGATACGTATGATCTTAATCGGGTTAACCTATCTATTTTTCAGTCGGGACCGCACCCCAACCCCCTCAAGAGGAAATCCATTGCTGAAAAAACTCACTATCTTAACTCTGAGCATTTTACTCAGAGTGAAACTTGAATCCATTACCTCTCATTATTTACACGTCATGCATCTCTCTCTTCAATCTTATCATCCGTTGGGGTTGACCCCGTTACAAATGCTCATAACTTTTATATGCCAATCATCCTAGCAAGGAAACATTTTTAGTAAATATTTACTCTTATATTAATTTTTTTATATCTTATAAGATATTATTACTCTTAAAACTCTATTATATTTTCCTCTCAATGTTTCAACTTGTTAAACTCGGCTAGAACTACCAGGCATAAATCTGTTAAAACTGCATTATGTTTTTCTTTTTAACTTTATTAACCATACATTTAACACATATTTGCCTTTAGGGCTGCAAACGAACTGAATGTTCAGCGAAAAGTTCGTGAATTGTTCGGCGGAAAGTTCGTTTATGTTCGTTTAGTAATGAACGAACACGAACAATGAAATTTCATTTGTTTAGTTAAACGAACGAACATGAACACGAGCCGTGTTCGTTCATTTATGTTCCTGAACGTTCGATAATGTGTTCGTTTACGTTCGTTAATGTCCGTTCGTGGATGTTCGATAATATGTTCGTTGATGTTCGTTAATGTGTTCGAATAGTTTGTGTTAGTTATTTTTATAACACTTATGTCAAGTGTTTTTGGATATTTATATTATGTGTTTTTTTTATTTTTGGTAAATTTTGTGAAGAAAATGCTTATTTTATTATAACATAAATATGTGATTATTTGTATTCATTTGTGTTTTTAGACTTCTTTAAGTTCGTAGTGTACATGGACATTTATTTGTTTTCGTTTGATCTTGTTTGTGTTCGTTTGTGTTCGATAAGTGTTCGTGAATAGTTCATGAACATGTTCATTTCCTTAATGAATGAACATGAACAAGAAAACCTATTCGGTAAGTGTTCATGAACAAGTTTATTTCTTAATCAACAAACACGAACTAGACCTTGTTCGTGTTCGTTCGATTATTTGCAGCCCTAGTTGCCTTAATGAATCAATTCAAATTCACTAACGTACAAATTCATAAAAAGATATAACATGACATCTTCTTGACAACATTTTGGGTTATTTAACGAGCCTGTAATGACAAGATTTTCAGCAAAGAAGGTTACTCCTATAGCAGCTATCGGTGACAAGATCGAAGTGTTGGCGTTTTTATAGGATAAATATAAGGTTAAGCTTTCTTCTTTAAATTGGTTCAAACGATATATGTTTAAGTTATGTTAACAGTTAATATGTTTCTCTATTGTGACACTTTAGGCAAATTCTACATCGACCGTGGAGAAGAGACCTTTGGGTGTACATGTCTTGGCTCTAATGACATCAACATGTTTTGAACGTATTGATTGTGAATGAAAGCAGAACTGTGAATCCTAGGATCGCAATCAGGAATTATCAGTGTTAAAGGAAATCAAGTTAATGTTTGCGGAATCAACGTTAACCTTGTTTAATTGTTTGATAAATAAATATCAAATATAATGAATGATGATTATGACGAACACAATGATATGAACACAATTAATAAGCAAACATGATTTGATTGAAACGTATTTCATTAAAATTGATTAGTGATTACAGATGAATAAATAATGAATGATATAAACAATAAGTGCTTTGAACGTGTTGATGTTGATGTGACGGCTGCTAGGGTTTATGTTTGATTGATTGTGTGAATCGATGTGATGTTTGTGTTTGCCGTCTGGTTGCTTGTGTGTTGGTGTTCGTCATTTTTTGATGTGAAACCTAGGATCCATATTTATAGGCACATGTGTTTCTGTTAAGGAAACACCGGATCTCTTGGGATTTGAAATTGTCTTGTGGACTGGTTGACTTGTTGACTTGTAACACTTGTATTTATTTAAATACAAGTGTTTGGACTCCGCAGCTTAAATGGTCTTCTGAAGGTAATTTGTTCTTCTGAAGGTAATGTCTTGCGAAGGTACTTTGTCTTCCGAAGGAACTTTGTCTTGTGAAGGTACTTTGTCTTCCGAAGGTACTTTGTCTTTTGAAGGTACTTTGTCTTCCGAAGGTACTTTGTCAATCCGCAAGAGTCTTCACTTGAACTATTTGATTGACTTCACTTGAACTCTTTGATTGACTTCACTTGAACTCTAGAGCTGGTTGTTCATCCGCAGAGGATCTTCGGATGTTTGTTATTGTAAGAAACATATCTATGGAAGAACAAAATGTTCATCCGTAGATGTTTCTTACACTTTGTCAATTTCAGTAATTCACCAAGTATAATGTTTGTACCTGCAATCATACACATAAATCAACACACATATGGGTTAACAATATATACATAATGCATACATCAAATAATGAATTACAGATATTCATTATAAGTTTTGATTAAAGTTCTAAGCATATACAAAATGAGCTAGATCTATTGACCTTAGATCTAACAATGAACTTCACAGTAAAGCGTGCTCAGGTGATAAAATCCATAAATTCGTGACCTTCCTATAAAGTTTTCATCCAGAAAATCAAAAGTAAATTCACGAGCTTCTCGTGTGCAAATCAAACAACACTAATGGTATAAGGGCGGCGTGTTACATCTGTAATCTAGTTTTCTTTCCTAGCCCTAGGTTGTTTAGATATTTTTTAGCAACAATACTTTATTTTGGAGTCTTCTAAATCATTTGTAATCAAGTTTAGACCTGATGGTCTTCAAAGAGTCTTTAACTCCTATAACCGGACTACTATCTCATTTAAGAGATTAATAAACTATTACTAACTAGGTTTTACTCTAACCATTTTGGGGTGTTTTAAACCATTTTAGATTTTTTAAAGCGACATCTCAAATAAAAATTACTTTTACTATTAAACTATATTAATTCATAATCTATCAATACAACAAGATTTAAACATAATCTAATCTTTAACGCTATGCTCCGAGTTTAATGAAGAGAAGAAAGAAATAAAAGTAAGTAAAAAAATTAACGAGAGAAAAAAATTGAGGAATAAAAAGAAAGAAAGAGAAAAACAAAAACGTATTATAATGCCATGTTATATAGTTCAAAAGAAATAAAAAAGAACAATGGAAGGAAAGTTAGGGGTGAATTATTTAAAAATTTCTTTTGTTTCTGTCCACTCTCATACTTTAAAAAACTCATAAAACATTTTTTTTAGTTTTCTTTCGTTTTCTTCTTAAAAAAAACTTAAGAACACAACTTTTTTTCACTATACACACAATTTCTTTTATTTTTTTAGAAAAAACTCAAGAACACTACATAAGCGAAAAGTATTATTATCCTAGATCGCTTGCTAATAGTTATCTTGTTTTAATAAAATCGCCATTAAAAAAAGATCGTTGCATAATACATTCTGAAACATTTATTTAAGATAAGATGAATTTATTAAACATAAATCTGACATAAAAATAGAAAAGGAAAAAGACAAAAGAATCAATACTTTGTTGTCATAAGCAATGATGGTCCACTTTTTCAAATTTCAAGGGTCAAAGAGTCTTATCACTCAACCCCAAAACTTGTATATATACAAACAGTTATCCATTAAATCCATACTTTTATATTTTAATTCAAAGTTCATATTTTTTTAATAACAATGAAAATATCCATAACAGGAAACTTAATTACTATGTTCATATTACACTGTTCTCAGTTTTACTTATTCTCATATTTTTCATTTAAATTCTTTCATATCTTACAAAAGATTTGTTGTGACTACATATAATAATTGAATTTTATATGACAACTAGTACTAAGCTGCGGCGGAGGGCATAAATCCATGTTAAGTATCATCAATGACACACCAATGTCAGTGACCACCAACACCGAAAAAGCTCGTATTAAAAAATAAATGAAAAACGAAAAATAAAACCGAACGAAAAGTAGACATAAAAACGTTGAAACACACAGGCGAAACGTAAAATATGTAAAGCAATAACTAAATCGATCTAGGGCCAACGCCTTGCGATTGGACCTTTAGACGGGGATAAAAATAAGCGTACAAACGTTAAACCACACACGCACGTTGTGACGTGTTAACTCGCATAATATAGACCGAAACGTAAAACGAAATTTTTTTAAAATTTGAAAACTATAGGGGACCAAAGTTGAAAGTCAAAAAATGTTGGAGCTAAATTGTAAAAGATGTAAAAGTATCGGGTTAGATTTTAAAAAAAGACAAAAGGTAGATACAATTTACCATGCATATGGTCCAACCCATGTTGCATAACCAAGTTGGTAATTAGTATATTATATAATATACAAGATTATAAATATAAAACTAGATTTACACGATGCTCCACGACGGAAAACGGACATGGCTACCAATTTTTTCATATTTATAGTTATAAATAACGGTTATATATATGTTTAAACGACGATACAACATGGTTTTAAAACTTGAAATGTTTTGCCTACTTATAGTCGTAAATTCGATTGTATATTTTAAAACATTGATACAACATAGACCAACTGATTAAGAGGCTGTTTGTTTTAGTCTCTTAATGGTTTAAATATCTGAATGATTCAACATTTAATGGTTCAAACTGTTTATTTCACGAGCAAATGTCTGAGACATTTGCCTTTGAATGGTTAAGCATTATATCAAGTCTGAATGGTTAAGACCTTTTAATAGTTCAGCACTTAATGGTTCAGACATTTTATTAATTCAACACCTAATCATTCAAAAATTGTTAAACAAACTCTAAACATAGTATATATATATTTTTAATTATTTTCACTCTTCCCTAACATATAGGCAAATAGCAAACCTATTGACAATTTGACAGTACATGAAATTTTAACCATTTAAAAAGTGTATATATATATAAAGTTTGTAAAAAATGAATATAATAAAATATTAGAAAGAAAATAGTAGGGGAGGCCACAAAGCGCCGGTGTTGTTATTGTTATAGCTGGCTGAAAAGACATGACTACCTTCATTTAGACAACGACCACTAAACTAACCCTATCCTTTATTTTCTCTAGATAGCATATAAAATTCCTATAATACTTTATTAATATATATATATATATATATATATATATATATATATATATATATATATATATATATATATATATATTATATATTATAGGACTTGAAAAAAGGTTATATAATAGTGTACTACTTTTAATGTTTTTTTATTAATTAACATTTTAGTTGCTCAAGTTTAATTATATTTTCTTTCACCTCATATACTTTTAAACTTATAGTTACTTTGTTTCATCTTATACTTATTTATTTAGTTCTTATATACTAATAACCCTTTGTTTTTCTTTTACAAATTTCAAAACTTAAGGTTTTATAAAATTTTAAATAGATTGTTGATATGTGTTTATTTATACATACGTTTTGTTGTAAACTTTATTGAAAATAAAGTTGTTCATCATGTAAAACCTATATTTATACATGGTTTTTTATATTATATGTACTTAAAATATATAATAGAGTACAACTTTTAATGTTGTTTATTAACTTACATTTTTGGATACTCAAGTTTAATTCTATTTTCTTCACCTAGAATGACTTCTGATGTTTATTTCATTGTAAAACTGCTCTTGAGAAGATGTTTTTCAAGACTGAATGATGTTAAGTATGTCACGAATTTGCTCCCCTCGTAGATGCATGGTGTTTTTGTATTCGAGTCATCCACATATTGCTAATCAATCTGACTAGTCTCTTCATTTATATAACAAAAAGAAGCCGTAGTCGATTAGATGTACTCACAGTCTGCCTGATAGTTTGATTCAGTCGTGGTCTCAACTGGAGATGGAATTGCATATGTTTGTGGGTTGAACGAGATTCAAGCTGGGTAAATGGTTGAATTTGCCAGCAGTGTGAAACGAATAGCCTTGAATCTTGAGAATGAGAATGTAGTGATTGCTGTCTTTGGTAGTGATACTTCTATTAAAAAAAGATATCTTGTCAAGCGCATTGACTTCTTCACTGATCTGGTTAACCGCTTCACTGGTTTTGGTTTTGGGTAGCCTGAACAACAATAATATTAACCCCACGATCCCCTAGTGTGCCTAAAATGCAAACAACGGGACAAACAAGATGTATTTAAATGTAATAGAATTAGATGATCTATTTGTACAATGTAACCATTATAGAATAGTACAAGGGTTTGTGGCCTTCAATGCTGCAATGTATGTGGCTAGCTACTTATTAAACTTAGGGGCTGTTTGGCAACATCTGAATGATTAAGTGCTGAACCAATAAGAGGTCTGAATCATTAAGTGCTGAATCATTAAGAGGTCTGAACCATTAAGAGCTAGTATATAATTTAACTATTCAAAGACAAATGTCTGACCAATTCAGATAATATGTCTTAACCATTCAGCATTAGACATCTTAACCATTCAGCATCAATATAATGCTTAACCATTCAGAGGTAAATCTCTTAACCATTCAGACATGTGCTCGGGAAACAAACAGTCTGAACCATTAAGTGCTGAACCATTCAGACATCTGAATCATTAAGAGGCTGATTAAGAGGCTATTAAACAGCCCCTTACTCATGTTACTATCGTAAATACTTTTTACACTTATCCCCTACTTTGCTATACCTTATGGTAAGAAACATCAACGTTCAAGTTTTACACTAAATTTGCATGAATATGTTTACATGAAAAGCAATATCTTGACAAGTTGAGCAGATGATGCGGACAATATTTTTAGATTTCAACTTTCTGTTTAGTGTTTTGGCCAAAAAACAGTTTACGTCATCAAAAACTAATGGGGTTAACTCTCGGTTAGTAAGGGTCGTTGGAGGAAAATAAACTCAAAGTTGAGAGTATCTGTAAATATTTACTGAATTGAGATTAATTTCGACCAATAAATAAAACTTGGGATTATTAAAATCTAATAACCTTTTTGAAAACCATATAGCTCATTATGTCTTGATTGTCCAACATCATAAGAATAGTACATCAATCCTTGAATGAGTCCCTAAAACAATTCAATATTACATTGAACTGTAATTTTAACGTTATCATCATCAATTCATCCGTCTCCTTGTTGAAATTCTCTCTTGTATCTTGACTACCATCTAGGATACATTCGTCAAAGTTATCAAAACAACCATTGGACTCATGCATATCACTAAGTTACTGAAATGACAAACGTTCTATGTTAGTGTACATCAACGGGACTCTCATCTCAAACGCATGAGTGGTAACAAACCATCGCTTAAATAAAGTTTTTTACTTGAAAATATTTGAAAGAACGAATTATAATTTCAATCATACTTCAACGATAAACAAATGATAAAATTCAATTTCTTATTAAACAAATTCTATAAATCAAAGGACAAGTGGAATTCAAATTTTAATATTGAATTATATGGATCAAATTTCAATATCCTCTCTAACGAGATTAGGGTGTTATTGGAACAGTGAAAGTATATTTTTTTAATAAACATGAGGCACTTTGGAGTAAGGTGATAAAGCAAGGGTCTTTGCATGGGCAAAAGTTATATGGGGTTTAAGGCTTAACAAACATAGGTTTCATAAAGGCTTTTCGGTCAACATTTTCACATCTTTTGTATCTACCGATGCTATACAACTTTTCCCTCTTTCCAACTTTTCGTTAATTACATCATTCCTATGGATTTGGGTTACGAGATTAATGCTTTTAGTAACAAGAGTACGAGTCTTCGAGGTGATAGTTTAGTGGTAAATGATATATAACGTAACAAATTAGTTGATGGTTTAAATATTATAATGTGTAAATTGTTTGTCTATTTTAGTGTAATAGAACTTGTTGATCAAAGTTAATTATAGTATGAATTGAAATAAGCCGGGTGCTGGGTGCACACTTATTTCGATCTTACTATAATGGGGGTTCCAAGGGGGCAACGCCCTTTTGGCGGGGGTGCGGGGGCAGCGCCCCCGGTGACGGGGTCCAAGGGACGGCAACCCCTGGCGGGGTCCAAGGGGCAGAGCTCTTGGCTGGGGTTAAGCTGCCAAATCAGCTTGGAAAATTTTTATTTCCATTAATATTACTTTATAAAAAATGCATTAGAAATTTAATTTATTAAATTTCGTATGCATTTTATAAAATAAATAATGGGCCCGAATAGATTAATTTCGAATTAATTCGAAATTAAATTAATGAATAACTGCCCAAGCAGTTTTCCATCCTTAATAAAACGTCTTTTGATCATACGAATTTCTGAATTGGTTCATCAATACTCTCTCAAATCGCATACTCGAATTCGCACTCAAAATCTGAGTTTTATCCAATCATAACATTTGTGAACAACAAATAGTTTTGATCTGAAAGTGAATCACGACTCTCAAATATCCTCGGTTATTTCGATCTTTAAAAAATTCCCCAAAATAAGTTTAGTGATTACTTTTATGGTAATAAGAATTGTTGTTCGGAAAAATAACACGAGTATCATTGACGTTTCATATCATGACGGCTTCACATCAGCCTGTCCGGCCATAGACCCAAGAACCACTTTGCCATCTCTTCAAAGTTACACATCACACGTCTTCTTTCTCTCTTCCACATTATGTGTGGAGTTCAAAAACTCTAATAATATGTTCTAAAAATAATAATATATACGATGTTAGACTAAAAATACTAATAAAATAAGAGATTAGATATTTAAACATTCTAAAATTTTAAATTAACATCCCAAATTTCTATATGTGGCGTATAGTACCATACGTATCATATAGGTGGGTCGTATAGTCGTATAACATCTCTGACAACCCCATGTATATTTTCTCGTAGTCAGTGTCGAAATTTACTGTATATGTCGTATGACCTTATATGTGTCATATAAAGTTATATGGGGCGTATAGTCTTCTGACATCCCCTCTGAATTTTTCTTGTATAGGGGATGTCGATTTATAAAGTATGTTGTATGTATATTAGACCCTAAAGTAATCATAGATATATTAATTAGATTTATCAATTTAAATGCTATCTTTTTTATCAAAGAATTCAATTAATACTTGATTTGTGACCCATTTATCATAAAACTTACTTACGGCACTAGATATAGGCTTAGAAATACTAACACTATTAGCCATCTTGGCGTAATAATATTACCAGTTTTACTCAAATTAGACATGGGAGTGAAGTACTACCGCTTTTACGTCAATAAGTGTAGATTTTGTCACGTTTCTTATTGTGTCCGTTTTTATTTTCACAAAAGTACTACCACTGGCGTACCTTGTGATCGATTTTCCAACATTAACATATGTGTAACAACCAAATTGATAAATTGAAAAAAGTGACTAAAAAGGGGCTATCTATACACCACCCCAATCTAATCTCAAGCACTTGTAGATGTAGACTATCTTTTCAAAACATGTAAAACACCATTTGAACATAAAATAAAACAATTGTAGATGTAGACTATCTTTTCAAAACATGTAAAACACCATTTGAACATAAAATAAAACAACTGTTTGCAGGTTATGTGAAATCTCATTGTCCCCTACCTTTCAAACCGCCATTTGAGTTTATCGTCATACGACCGTTCAAGTTTAAAAGTAGTGTAGTAATATACAGACTAACAACACAACCTTATAAATAAACACATTCTCATAACTGTTAGCTCGTCATTTTTTTTTTCCATATAGGGTTAAGAGTGACTATAAACACCAATAATCCTTAATTCAAGTGATTAAGCTAAGGTATTCAAAACATATAAATATGAATAAGTCTTGTATTCAAATCTTACTTTTAGCAAAAATACTTAACGTTGAGCCATGAGTTTTCCCAGTTACACGTGCGGTCCCGAATGAAAAACGAATAGACGAATCCGATGAATATAACATTTATCATTCGAAACAGAGTCGTAAAATAACCGTTCGAGAAGAAGTAGCGACGATCCAACTATAAATGCTAGTGCTAAAATAGTGCAGTTGGAAAATATTATCTTAAACTAAAAATAAAAATAAACTTCATTTAAATCATATCAAATGTTTGTTTAAATGAAGCATAGAAAAGCTGTCACCGGCCCCGGTATCGGCATCTTAACGCTGAAACTGTTAATACAAATTACAAAATACAAACAAACCCATGTTCAACTTATTATAAAACGTTTAAACAGATTCCTTTTACCGACAACATAATTTTCAGTCAGTAACTATTTAGTTTTCTTCAGACATGAATCATTTCGTTACTGAATTCAATTCAACAAATAATAATATTTCAAGATTGGGAAGAATCTGATTCTACCATTACGAATTAGCACCAAGAAATCAACAAAAATAGGTACATTACTCAACACCTACATCCCTAACCCTAACCCTAACCTATGCTATAACGCCATTAATGATTGATTGATGAACAGATTAATTTCTAGGTCAAATCAGATGTTTACCGATTTGATGATTTGATGATTTACGATTTACTGTTGAATCGTTGGCTCCGATTTGATCCGCCATTGTTGGAGCTTGAAGCTTCTCGTTTCTGCTGTGAGGAGAAGATCGGAAAACCGAACATTCCACCGGACTTCGATGAGCCTCTGAGAGAACACACCGGAACGTTAAGCACCGGTGTGATCCGTACATTGGCGGAGTATGATCTCTCCATGCCTCTGTGTTTGAATCGAGGTCCGCCATTGAAGCTGCTAGGGCTGCTGGAGCTTCGTTCCAAGCTATGGAACACGATTTTCCCCGATGAGTTCATGCGAGGACTGTCGACGGATAAACCACGGCTCACGGTGGCTCCGGTGGACTCCGGTGACCGGCGGATGGTGCTCCGGCCGACGCGAGTGGTGGCTCGAGGTTCTGTTGACTGTGTGCGTGTTTTCACCATTCGAGATCTCGGACGAGTGTTAGGGTTTGTGTTTGTGTTCATGTTGAGATTCAGGTTTGGTTTAGGTTTATCGGAATCGAGAGAGAGACGAGGAAGATCGTCGAGATCGTGACTTGAAGATGAAGATGAAAGCGATGGACGTGATGAGACTGAAACTGATTCGTTATCTGCTTCCTTGAGTAACGGAAGGTTGATCGATGAATCGGTTGATGATTTTGAGCTCCGGTGAAGAAGTTGTCTGATAGACCTTGTAGTCACCGGCGTTCGTTTGCTGTTATCCACCTTACCGTTGTTGTTACTGTTTTGATGAAGCTTTCCGAAACCTAGAAGCTCCTTCCACCTGCTAGAACACCTCGGTGCTCTCGGAGAAAACACGTACGCATCAGCGGCAAACGGATCATCGGATCTCCGGCGAGAGCACGGCGTCTCCGGCAACGTAACGCCGGAGACGATCGTCGTCGTCGTCGACGTAGCAGCTTCCTGATGAACCACCGGTAGTTGCAGCGGCACAAGCTTCCCGTCGGAGAACAACTCGTCGGCCGGAAGCATGATGACCGGATCGTGAAGCCTGAACTCAAATCCGTCAAACTCCGTCGCCGGATCTTCATCCTCCGGCGGATCTGAGCCTTCCTTCGCCGGATCTGTCACCTCCGGCGGATCTGCAACGTTTTTCGCCGGAGAAGACATCCTTTTCGTCTTCGACTTCGATACATCCTCTTCCATTTCACGAGTTATCGACAGCCTGTGATTGAACCAACCGTAACGCGAACATTCCGGCAAGTTCTCCGGCGAGATTCCGATTCGATTCAAACAAGCAGACGCCATAACAAGCTAACAACAACTGTAACAACAACTGTATGTTACTCCAATAACTAAAAATGAAAACAACCAAAATGATGAATGTTGAAGAATGAAGAAGAAAACTAGAGATTGATAATGGTGGATTTGAATATCTAGGGTTTTGCAGTGGCAACTGGTATAAATAAGGAAGAAGATGAAGTGGGACCCATGAGGGGTGTGACGTGGCAGGGGGCTATCTGCATAATAAGTCCAAAAAAGCGAGTGTAGGAATAAAAAAAGATAAAGAAAATGATAAAAAAGTGTTTTGGAAAATATTAATAAATGGGGTTTTGGTGAAAAGGAAGGTACATGGAAAGTATCTGAAGCGATTTTACCTTCAATTCTCCCACATGGATATTCTGTCTCTTTCATTTATTTTGTGTTTTTTAATGTCATTTCAGTGAATATTATTATTATTTTACAAATTGTATAACTGTGAAATGTGTAGTACAACTCACGATGCATTTAGTGCAAATCAGTGTTGCATGTGCAAATATGCAACTAATGGGTTTTTAATTAGATTTTGTTAATAATGAACACACACAACCTACTTTTAAATTATTATTATTGATTTTGTATGGCTTCAAATCATATTATTTTGATTGAGATAAACTTTAGATGTTACTAGATTAAAAGGTTTAAGTGTTAATACTTGTGTGTACAAAGTACATAAGTAATACAATTTTGTGATAAGTTTAATGGTTCAGATTATACAAGGTTGTTAATTACTTAAATGTAAACAATTATTTTAACTAATTTTTATCACTGCTTATCTTTTTATAATCATTTTGTCATATGTCATTAACATATCAAGTTAATCATTTAATGATAATATTAAAAAAATTATATTTCTTTTAATTTAAAAAAATTAATTTTTTAATACAAAAAATAAAAAAATAATAATACAAAGACTTTTTCCAAAAAATGCCATTGTTTAAAAAAATTAAGACAAAGTTTTAAGATACGAAAGTTTAAATAAATATTATTATTATTTTATTAATTAAAATAGTTAATTATACGAATTTGAAACATATCTTATGATAATTTCTAGTTTTTAAATATTGATTTCAATCATATATTATATAGATGTATATAACTAGAGTTATAATGACACGTCAAATATATTTGTTATGTACACTATTAATGTGTGAAATAAATGAACGTTGTTTAAAGTTGACTTTTATATCCCGATATGCATTGATGTACATTTCTATAACGTCGTGAAGTTTTTTTATACCTCCCATTGTAATCTTTTAAAAAATCATTCAAATTGAATTTTATATTCCGACAACTTTCTGTAATATGACATGTATCGTTATATATTTCTGTAATATTGTGAAACTCTTTTTGAACCTCTCGTTGTGATCTTATGAAAACATTCAGATTGAATTTGATTTCCCTGACTATTATTAAAAATAGTTCTTTCGACGAACAATTCTTGCTTTAAACATCAATTCATGAAAATGTTAAAAGAATGTATTGATCGAACCTTAAAACTATTCATCCGTTTGAAATGGTTAATTTTGGATCATCGCTAGTCAGGTTTGGTTATCACCCCTTAGGCCCTTAGATGGTTACCTATGTATTATCAACCTTTGTATTATCGGCTTTGGGTTTCATTCAGGAATGGTTTGCTTTAGATTACGAACTCTAGGATCGTCAACTTTGGAAGGCGATGACTACTACCTGAATCGATGTTAGTCTAGACCTATGAAAACAACATATGGATAAGTGAAGTGCCATATTTTGTCTAGAGTCGCTTATCATAACAAACATTAAATGTGTGTTAACATTGTAAACGAGAGATATGTATCTATAAGGCAAAAGAGTATCAGATTCTCGCATTATATGGAGGACTATGTCATGGTCTATAGCAATCACTTGACATAGCATCTTTGCTTGCGGCATCTTTAACTATTCGGTTAACGTCTTTCACTTAATGAATCACGCCTTTTTCAAAGCATTACTATTCCTGAGTGCAAGTTCGCTGATTCATGCCATGTCGAGCAAGATATGCAAGGCGGGACACTCGTCACAGCTATGCTAAACACATTAAATGATGAAAAATTTTAAAGTAATGACATGAGCATTTACCTACATACTCTTCTCTAAAATGACGATAGACGTTCATTCACTCAACAACTAATATTTAACTAGTGTTTCTCTTTAGCCATATTCTCATATGAACTTGAATATGTTATGAATACTACTGATTCAATCCTACATGATATCTATTACATTAAAATGGACCCACAAAGCAACCAATTGAAGAGTTAGAAAAGACCCTAACAAGTTAAACAAGATTGAATTAGACCATCGCATGTTATAAGCAAGGGCATAAATAACTTGCGTATAAATGTTCTCGTTTTCTCATCTCAATCTTTTCTTTAATTCTCATCTTTTTCTTCTTCAGTTGGGTAATACACTCTGTGTTAATTAGCTATTGATTCACATTCTATTCTATTACTCTAAATCGGTTCACTACATAATATCATCGACTCGTTATGATGCCTAATTTCTAAAAGTAGGTGGCATGATCGGAGATATGGTGCTTAACCTTTTTGAAAACATATAGGGGAAAATAAGCACAAGCTATCAACTTATTCAATTAAGAAAATGACTTTGATTCTAAAACACTACATAGGAGGCATGAGTGTTTATCTCCTGATAAACTTCATGAAATATTAATATACATGTGACCTCTAATAACATTCATAAAGCATGTGTAGAGCTAACCGACTAAATTGGTAGGTTTTAGTCTAAAGGGGCCAAGTGTTACGAGTTACAACATAATGAACGTGATGTGCCACTTTTATAGATAATGAAGATTAAAGACACCACATACAAGTGTCCCTAGATAAAGCATTTTATGAAAATATTTGAACTTTATAAAAATGTTTTTATATATTTAAAAATTTATTTTAGATTTGATAATCTATAAATCCTTTATATCAAAATGATACCCTTACAAAGGGCAAAGGCACAGTGATGACTTTTATCGAATGTGGGAAAGGTACAGTGGATACCCTGGGCTTGCAATGAAGACACATATTTATTTACAATTGTAGCCTCAGAATAAAACACCAGTCCAACCCATGACTCACTTAATAGTTAATACTGTTTTGCACATTTTTTATTCAATCTGAATTTCTTATAAATGCATTCTATATTTTGTGTAATTAATTCTTTATATGTTTAGTTTCATTCGTTTAGCTTAACATGATCTTAAGGTAAAAGTTAAGTTTCAAATAAAAATGTTAAAATAACTTTCAAGCTTTTAATAAAAAAGGTAATGTTTGATATATTAGAGGTTTTTTTAAAGATGTTTTTTAACCTCCATTGATAAAATTGATTGGTCTTCCTTCGGAAAATTTCAATTTCTTATGGTCTAAATGGGTTCCAATCAAGGTGAATGTATTTGGCTGGCGCGTCTCCATTGATAAAATCCCAATAAAAAACTCTGGTGAAGCGAAACATTATTAGGGGTGATTCATGTTCTCTTTGAAATTCTCTTGCTGAAAGCCCTGATCACCTTCTTCTTAATTGTCAATTTGCGGACTCTGTTTGGGATATGAGTATTAATTGGTGTAAAGTCCTAAGGGTTAAATTCTCAAAGGTGGATGAACTTTGGCAGGAAACCTCTTTGTTGCCTCTCTTTACAGGGCTCGAAAACCCTGATTTACGCTATAAATCTAACGTTGGTGTATTTGGAAGGCTCGTAACGATAAAGTTTTCAAAAGAAAGATCAAAAGCATGTCGGAGATCGTGGCTGACATCAAGGCTCTATCGTTTCTTTGGATGAAAATTAGAGGAAGATGGAAAAATTTACTTGGAACTCTTGGTTTAATTTTATATTTTAACTCCGTTTTTTGTACGTATGTCTTCTAGCATCTTGCTAGTTTTTCTTTAATAAAAGTTGGTTTTTCAAAAGAAAGACATTTTTTAAACCTTTTTGCATTTTTAAACTATAAACTCATACACTTCACGTATAATACCTTTGGCAGTTGTTTCACACATGTGGTCTTTCTTCTTTGGCATTATAAAGAAAAGAGTAACAGTTGTTTAAAATAGCAAATTCAAAGCTCTGGAAGTGTAAAAGTTTGAAGTCTTGTTGTTTGAAATAGAAATTCATTTTAATAAATTTTGTTTTTTATTTTAACTGTTATTGAATTTTAATAATCCTAATTTTTATTTATTGTCCAGAATTAATTCCAACTCAGTAAATGTTTACAGACACTTTTAACTTTGAGCTTATTTTGCTCTAACGATCCCTTACTAACTGAAAGTTAACGCTCATTAGTTTTTTTTTTTATAAAATGGAGCTAACTTTGAGCCATTTTTCAACTCTGCCACCGCCCAACCTCTATTAGTTCATTTTTTGATATCTAGCCTCCATCGTCACTTGAAATCTACTTTTAACGAGTTAAGTCATTCAGATCAGGAGGTGTAGATTGACGGGTTTCAGGGTGCAAAGTTTCAGATTGACGGACCTGATGGTTGATTTCAACTTTCTGCTTAGTGTTTTGATCATATGAGTAGTCCACATCATAAAAAGAAAACTAACGGTGTAAACTCTCGGTTAGTAAAGGATCGTTGGAGGAAAATAAGCTCAAAATTGAGAGGTCTATAAACATTTTCTAAATTGGAATTAATCTCGACCAATAATTAAAAGTTGAGATTTTTAAAATCCAATAACCCTTATTTTAATAATAATTATCTTTTATGAAGTCTTGTTGTTTGCTTACAAAATGATTTTAGTAGTTTGAAGTCTTGTTGTTTACTTAAAAACCGATTTCAAAAATTCCACCTCAGATAAAAAATGGTTTAAAAACCTCACTTTTTAAAAAAATTCGATAATTTTATATTTTATTTGTATATAACTATTAACTAACCAGTAAGTTATTCTACAAGTCAATTCAAAAGGATAAATGTAACGAAAAGAATCAAAAAAACAAAATGACAAAATCAGCATCATACACTATCAACCCACTGTTCTTTAACAGTATAAACCCAAAATGCAATAAAAGAGTCCCGACTTTTTAACTTTTACACACAAGACAAAAATAATTTAAACATATATTTGTGATTTCAGAATTATTTTACTTTAATAGAAAAACAAAGGTAGAAAGAAGTTAGAACATCACGCCAAACATCTTGAAAACGTTACTATCATCTTATCACATATGCAACCAAAGAGTTTCAGAGGAAAAAATAAAACAAAAGGGGGAAAATTGTGTCGATGAGTGGGAATTCATGATTTTTTAAACTGGTGTCAAAAATGTTTAATTAGTGGATGTCACTTAAGCGTTGGATACATATGTAGTGTATTAAAAGGTTTACATGACACGGCCTACATATATCAACTAGGGAGTTTAACGATAGTTACTCTTGTC
Organism: Flaveria ramosissima; assembly: GCA_025215565.1. Taxonomy (NCBI): domain Eukaryota; kingdom Viridiplantae; phylum Streptophyta; class Magnoliopsida; order Asterales; family Asteraceae; genus Flaveria; species Flaveria ramosissima. Next base: position 62,438,330 of record CM046030.1, read on the forward strand.
ATGTACCGGTAAATATGATTTTGTACAAAGAGAATGGAATCAATGTTAAAATTTTCAAAATGTTAAGATAACTATTTATAGTTATATTATTTGTTTTGTCACTTCAACTTTTTAGAAGTTCTAGTTATAACAAAATAATATATTGAACAAGTATATATGTAGTAGCTTTTATAGAGTTAATTATACCATCAAAACTGTATTATTTTCAGTATTAATTTATTGTAAAACATATTTTTGTTTGGCTAAATTGTTATTTATATGTCCATAGTCTCTTTAAATTGGCTCTGATTTGATGTTAACATGTGTCTTTTTTTGAATTTAAATAGACTTAGATGAATAGTGACTGTTTTGAATGAGGTTTCTAATAACATGTGTATCAGACTTAAAGATTGTGCGACCTACGTTACATTTGAGTTATCCTACGATGAGGCTGTTGTAAGCTAGGCTAGTTGGGTTTTCAGTTACACTAGTGCTTACGTTGACAACTTTTTTTTTTAACGTGGGTTGTTTCATGGTTAATGCTATTCAATAACCCCAATATGTGTCGATCACTCACTTTGACCATATTAATTGTAATGCATATGAATTCAAATGTTGTATGGTTTTAAACATGCTTGCTTGTGTTAAGTGTGTAAATTAGGTTGTAGTTGATAGTTCAATGATATGTAATTATAATTGCGTTTTGAATTTGAGGGTTACGATTGTGTGTAAGCGGAGTCACATGTGTTATGACCTCTTTAAAATTCTAAATCATAAGGCTTGTGATCAAATTCTTGTTGGAAAGTTATAGCGTGTGACCGTGTAACACAACCTATACTCAGATGCATGAAGTGTGTGGTTGTAATTTGTAAACATGTCTAGCATGTTCATAACTCGTAAACATGTGTGGTGATAATACCTAGTTGATAAACATGTGCGTTCTTGTATTATATCAATATGAGGTGTAATCGTTATCTCACCAATGTGGTGTGAATTAATCTACTATTGGTGTTCCATAAGCATGTTTTTTTATTCCAAGCTAGTAGGGCTAACCGGAAGTGAAACGACCTAAAATGTTATGGTTTAAGCCCGAGCAAAAATGAGAAGTGCAAAGTTGCGCTTAGACTACGGACTACAACATATGCCTTTGTCACACTTTGTTAGGCTTTGACCATTAATGGAGTTATGCTTCACGAATGATTTATGATACTCTACAAATATAAATCCCACCATATAACATATAGTGTAATTATATAGAACTTATGAGTCATCACTTATATGTAGCTAATCTTTTTATTGTGATAATCTTTCAAGTGGCCGAATCATGTGATGTTAAAATTCATCATTTATAGTTTTTTTTGTTGGGTATAGTACGTTTGTATGCTTGTGTTATGGAGTCTCAACTGCTGTCTATTTAAATGGTCGTAAACTTAACGTGTTATATGAGTCGTGAGTATTTTGGCAAAAGTTTGGTTGGTAAATATGTTTTTTTTATCGTAAGGGCTACTTCTTTTTCTAAACGGGTCATGCTGAAATATTACTAAAAACCTGTGTTTTACGCATGTGTAATAAGTTGCGTTATGTAATTAATAAATGAAATTAACACATTTAGATGAGTAATCTTTTGGAAAAATCTAGGCCTGAATTCTCTAAAGTGTTTATTAGAGCATTCAAAGTGAATTTTCTGCCTTAATTCATATAATTACATTAAAAATCACTACTTTTTCTCTTTATTTTTCAATTAAATAATACTTTTATGTACCTTTATTATTATATTTTCTCTCCCCTCCACTCATAATTTTTTTAAAAATAATTAAATTTTATAGGGACTCAATAGTGATTTCCCAAATATACAGATGAAGAGTAAATTATCTCTCTACTTCACTCACAAACATTTACAATCATTTCTTATGATATAGAAAACATACTCAAACATTTATAAGGCATACATTTTGAATGCTATTATAGTGTTTTAATATATTTGGGCGTTACAAGTGACTGTCTCCCTCCCTCTATTGTTTGTGTTCCGCACGATCACCTGCCACTAGCGATGGCTTCCTTAACCACGTACCATCGGAACACATTAGGCACCACCCCTCAATTTCATCTTTCGAGTGACCCATTGCATATTCTTTTTCTTCATATGTTGCTTGAGCTTCAATTCAAACCTAATCATCATAGTTTATCGTTGCATCACACAATGTTAATTGTCTAATATCTAAGAAAGGGATTAAGACGAACAAGAAACCTACAAATCAGGATGACGATGGACTAGAAACAATCTTCAATGATGCAGGGGTGAAGAAAACAATATCTTTCAAAGAAACAAATAAAAAACGACACATTTTTATGACAAACATGACATTAATAATTAATTTTAGGTTAACAATAATGAGAACGTGTCTTGAGTTGACATGTTTTCATGACATTAATCTAAACGGGACATTTATAATATAATTTTAGGTTAATAATAAAGAGAATGTGCCTAACACTACATAAATAATTGATTTTTAGGTTAATAACAAAGAGAACGTGTCTTGAATTGACATGTATTTATAATAATATTTAAAACAAGACATAAATAATTTATTTTTAGATTAATAATAAAAAGAACGTGTCTTGAGTTAACATGTTTTGATGATATTATTCAAACACGACATAAGTAATTAACTTTTAGGTTTGAGGACATGTGTTGAGATGACATGTCTAACCCATTTATACAAATAAAATACACAGTTTATTGTTAGATTTATTAAATTTAATCCGCTAACCTAGTATAATTGTCCATCAATACTGTTAGAAATAGAGTAGAAACAAGAAACAAATGACATTCACACACCAGATAAATTGATAGATTGCGATGAAATCACTTTTCTTGATTAACAGTTCAACCCTAATGGCATGGATTTCATGAATTTTAATCCAGCATAATCTATCAATTGATTATGGCAATAATCAAGATTAACCAACATATGTGTATATAGATTTGATTGAATAAACCGAAAGTGATAATTTCATGTTCTTGTTCAACAGTTCCATAAGAAAATGAAAACTCCACATATGTTCTTTTTTCTTCTTACTGATAGGGTTAGCATAATTTGAGAACTTATAAGTATTTTAAAAACTATAAGAACTAATATCAATAGTCCGTATCTTTTAAGGTTTATACTTTTTTACACATAGTTGTGTATGTTTATGTACATTAAAAACCATCAAAATATCATAAAAACCCATCAAACTAATGTTCCATATGTTTATAAACTTTACTTGTTTAGCCACACATGTGTAAATAGTATAATCTACATATAACTTACTCAAGTGTAGATTACAAATTTGTTAGTTATTTTCTTTTAAACTTCAAGATAGATGATTAAATATTATAATTCAATTATTTATTTTTCAAATAAAACATAATAAACATTGTGTGTTATTAGAAGTTGTCGTAGTTCTGAAAACATTTGCGTATTTTTTAATGATCCTAACCCATAATTGTTAATATCTCAAATATATATATTTTTCTTTTTATTTCAAATAAATTCCCACTCTTGTGAATATTACTAAACAAATTCCCAGCCTTATGAATAAGTAATAGCCCCTAAAACTGTTTTCAAAACCGTTTGTAAAAACTGAAATTACTAAAATTGTAAAATCCTTTTTTTTCTCATAGAAATTCTCACATTTGTGAATAAGAAATTTGATTTATGAACTTATGTTGCGCTCTAAACGTATTGCGCCTATAGTTAGGTATGCAATAGAAAGTATAGATACATGGATATTAGACATAGCATGGTTAGAGATTTAATCATGGATAATGTAATTTCTATAGAATTCATTAAAACATGTAAAAATTTGACAAAAGGTCTACGCGAGACTTAGTGATTAAAGTCCATTTAATTCTATTATAATGAGATTCACAATTCATTCTAGTATCTTATTAGGGATTGAAGTGAGCGAAGAAAGCTCGGGCGTGTGTTAATGATAGTACCTTGCCCATCTTGGTTCTTTGTGTGAGCATGACCCTAGGCTTTTTGGCCGGGTGTGATGTTTAGATCCACTTATGTCATCACATATCATGTTTATTTATCTGGTGAATATGAAATGTGTATCTATTTTATCTTCAGATATTTAAATGAGTTGATGCGTTCAATCCAAGGACACACTAATTCTCAAATATTTAAAACGTGTGAAATACTAATACGAATATTCAATTGATTCAACATACTCACTTAAGTACAAGTTTTGACAAGTTTTATAAAGGTAACAAATATATATATTTTTAAGTGGCTAACCTGTCTATCTTAGTGTTCGAACCAGGATAAAACACTTATTATGCACGTGGATACCATTAACCTAAACTCCTCGTTAGTACGAGGGTAGCAAATATATCCACTACAATCTAACAAAAGTTTTGGTAGCCCCTTACTCCTTCTAACTACTCATAAAATGCGCTAACCCTATGTTATTGTACAATATATCATTTCTGTAACTTCCCCTTAATTTACTTGGTGTGGATTACCATAACAACATTACAAATAAGCATCTTTTGTTATAACCATTGTAATAACTTAAAAATTTTTAATTTGAATCTTGCATATTACATAACACAAATTTCTTATTAATAGATTAGCAATTAATTAATTAATGCATGTCAATCGATCTAATATTAGAGATACCGTCATAAAACAACCAACAACACCAATTATGGTGTTAATCTTAAACAAGTCTTTGTGGATTAGGATCATAACCACAACCATTTGAACATTGAATTTGACATTGCATTGACGCTAGCACCTAGGTCGGTAAGAGCATCAATGCTCGAGAAAACTGGTTTCATGAGCTTTAAGGTCATGAGGTGTACCCTTACATCCTTTCACTTCACGTAAGCATCACATCACCCATTTATTCAAATCAATCCCACTAACTGAACTAAGAAAATGGTCTCATCTCTTTTCATAGCACTCAATTTATTATATAAATAAATATAAACTAAATGGTTGTGTGTAGAAGGACTCACCGTCCACCTTTATTGTTAAAGCCTTCATGGAACCCCCTTTAACGCCCCGTAACTCTCGGGAGGAGTGGTGTTTCACGCCTGTTAACATGCCACAAGAACTTTCACGCATTGGTCGTAAGAGTATATCCCATGACGTAAGAATATACTTTTTAACCACCATATGAAGCAACAAAAGAGTTAACTATATTTATACACGTTGTTTGATTGAGGTAGGTAAAAATATTACCATCTGTTTAAACTCTATCATTTAGCAACTAGTCATGTATATATACAACTATGATGGGTTTGGCTTTGTAAAATACCTCCTTAATGAAAGTTTATTTTAATCAAACACAAAATTTATAAAAATTGTATAATTTTTGTAGAATTTAGGTATAAAAATCTAAAATGTATTTAGAAGTTAGTTTTGAGAAATATAATTGGCGAGCGATAATTCAAAAAATCACATCTCATTTCAACCTTCTCTTGAATGTATACTGAATGCTCGAAGATTTCAATGCTAAAGTTTGACTTCAATTCTAAACTTTGACTCGTTTGGTTTGTGTCGCATTCTATCTACGATTCATATTTTCTTGATATTCTTTTCAATTATTTGATTTCGGAAAAATATAAACATATAAATATTTGTGTCACATATAATATATTTACCCTAATCAAATATAAAATACATATGCCCTAGCGTTAAGTTTTTTAGTTCCAAACAAAACCGAATTAATTTTCCTTTAAAATGAAATTAATAAACAGTTTAATATTATAATTGATTTAACAGAGTAATGAAAAATTACAAAGAGAGAAAACGATATGTGTATGTGTGTTATCGACCTGGAAAAGGCTTACAATAGCATGTTCCGTCATATGATCTGGGATAGTTATTCATTGGAGATATATCAAGATGAGTAGGAATATAGTGTTCGTGTGCCCCTAGGAGATATAGGTTGTGTTTGTTTTTTTAAAAAATCTTTTCCCCACCTCTTCATCTGCGCGCTCGCAGACGCGGGAAGAGGTTTTAACTTCGCAGACTGTTTGTTTTTTGGAAAATGTTTCATTAAAAAACGTCTTTCTCACCTCTGCAGGGAGAAGAGGTGGAACAATGTCTTCACACCTCTGCAGGGAGAAGAGGTGGAACAATGTCTTCACACCTCTTCTAACCTCTTCTCTTCTGATTTGTTTTTGAGCCCTAACTTCTTCCCCACCATCTTCACAACCATCTTCATCTTCACACACACAACCCTAACCCTCCACCGCCTCCCGTCGCCATTTGACACCGTCGGCCACCGCTCCACCGCCTCCCGTCGCCACCGCTCCACCCCCCTTCGCGACCGCCTTCCCCCTTCCCCCCTTCGCGACCGCGAACAGCCAGCGGCCCTTTCCTCCTTCGCGACCGAGCCACCGCCCCCTGTCCAGACCGCGCCACCGCAGCCGTCGCGACCGCGCCACCGCACCCCCTCGCCACCGTCCAGACCGCGCCTTCCTCCCCTTCGCCTTCCTCCCCTTCGATCTGCAGGTAGGTTTTTTTTTGTTTTTTTTTTTGATTTGTTGTTTGTATATGGTTAGTTTGTTTGTATATGGTTAGTTTGTTTGTATGATTAGTTTGTTTATATGATTAGTTTGTATATATTTGTATGATTAGTTTGTTTGTATGATTAGTTTGTTTATAGGATTAGTTTGTATATGGTTAGTTTGTTTGTATGATTAGTTTGTTTATAGGATTAGTTTGTATATGGTTAGTTTGTTTGTATGATTAGTTTGTTTATAGGATTAGTGTGTATATGGTTAGTTTGTTTGTATGATTAGTTTGTTTATAGGATTAGTTTGTCTATGGTTAGTTTGTTTGTATGATTAGTTTGTTTGTATGATTAGTTTGTTTCTAGGATTAGTGTGTATATGGTTAGTTTGTTTGTATGATTAGTTTGTTTGTATGATTCGTTTGTTTGTATGATTCGTTTGTTTTTATGATTCGTTTGTTTGTCTGCTTCGTTTGTTTCTAGGCTTCGTTTGTCTATGGTTCGTTTGTTTGTCTGATTCGTTTGTTTTTCTGCTTCGTTTGTTTGTCTGCTTCGTTTGTCTCTGGTTTGTCTGCGCCCTCCCTTGGTTTCTTTGGTTCGTCTCTGATTTGTCTGCTTTGGTTCGTTTGTTTGTCTGATTCGTTTGTTTGTCTGCTTCGTTTGTTTGTCTGGTTGGTCTCTGGTTTGTCTGCTTAGTTTGTCTCTGGTTTGTCTAAGAAATGCCTTGGTTTCGTTGGTTGGTCTCTGGTTTGTCTCTGGTTTGTCTCTGGTTTGTCTCCGCCCTGCCTTGGTTTAGTTGGTTGGTATATGGTTTGTCTATGGTTTAGTTGGTTGGTAAAAAGAATAAATTGGTTTAGTAATTGGTTTTTCAAGGTTAGTGATTATGTTTTTATTGTTTAATAGAAATGGGCGAGAAACATCAATGGTCAAGCGAGCAAATTCAATGTTTGTTAGAAACTTGCGTTGAAGAAATAAACAAGGTGGGTAGGAAAGGTTTGAGTATGCAAAAAGACTCTTGGAATAGATTAGGAAAGATTCTTAAAGAAAAGTTTGACCTTGATTTGAATCAAAAACAAATGAAGAACGCCTATGACAATCTGAAAGCCAAGTACGTCGGATTTGTGTATTTGAAAAACAAAACAGGAAATATATATAATCCTCAAACAAATACTTTTTCCCTAACAAACGAGGAGTGGGAAGAATTTAAGAAGGTATGTTCACATATAAACATATACTTATATATATACATATTTAAGGGCTACATATAAATATATACTTATAATATTTTATATATTGGGTTTAGGGGCATCCGAAGGCTGGATCTTTGAAAACGGCTCCATTGCCTTTTCCAGAACTTTGTGCAGAATTATTTGATGGTAATACTGATTGCAAGTGGACTTCAACTCAAACAATTTCAGTTGCTGGATCATCTTCTGCTCAACGTGTCAAACCACTTATGATTACACATACAATTGTTCATGACATAGAAGATGATGCCGGCTCTTTTGATTTTGAACAACACAATTCCGAGCCTATTCCAGAGGATACCCCCGAGCCTACCGAGGATCCGGCCCCCGAACCTATTCCAAACAAAAGAGCCAGAACCTCGAAATCATCTATCACATCTGATGATTTAGCATCTGATATGCAAAAGGCTCTTCAGTTTTTGATTAAAGGAAAAGATGGCCCAACAGTACTTGACTGTTCTGAGAGGTTAAAATTGGTTGGGTTAGACCCGTTAGATCCTTTATTTTTAGCTGCTTTTCATATCTTTGGAGTGTCGTCATCCATGAGAGAGGCGTGGATGACACTGCCTGCAATTCCAGAAGTATTAAAAGGCTGGATTACAATGACTGCTAAAAGTATGAAACTAATATAATTGTGCACGCGAAGTTGTTTATGTTTGATGGTTGTGTTGGGTTAGTGATGTCATTGTTATGTTTTGATGGTTGTATTTGGTTGGTGTTGACATTGTTATGTTTTATGTTTGTATTTGGTTGGTGATGACATTTTATGGTTAATGTTTATGATGACATTTTGATGTTTAATGGTTACCTTTTTTATTATTAACACAGGATCATATGGATTATGATAAGAAATTACTTCTAGTAATTCTTATGTACTTGTATGTTCATTTTTTTTGGAGAAGAGGTTTGAAACGAATGCGAGACAATGATTCAGAAATGACAGGGCATAAATACACGTTAGAATTATTGCAAGGAAATCCCAAACAATGCATTGAATTGATACGTATGTCTCGTGAATCCTTTGTTCGACTATGTGCACATTTTAGAATAAATTATTCGTTAAAGGATAGTAAACATGTATCGGTTGAGGAGAAGATGGCTATGTTTTTAATGATAATTGGTCATAATCAACGTTACGTGGTTATAAAGCGAAGATTTCAACACTCAAAGCAAACAATTCATAAATTCTTTTATGAAGTGTTAGATAAAATGATGCTTTTTGCCAAAGATATGATAGTACCAACTTCATTCAATCCAAATCCAAACATTCCGGGACATAACAAAAGACTTCTGCGAATTTTTAATGGAGCGGTTGGTGCACTTAATGGTACTTTGATACATGCTGTTGTCCCTGCTAGTAAACAAGATTTATATAGAGGGAGGGGAAAAGGAGAGTGTTATCAAAACGTATTAGCAATTTGTGACTTCAACATGATTTTTACATTCATTGTGGCGGGTTGGGAAGGGATAGCACATGATTCCAGAATATTATCAGAGGCCTTATCAGATACAAATGCTCCATTCCCGTTACCACCATCAGGTATATAAATTGTTTTTAAATGTTTGGTATTTTAGTTTAATTTCCTAATTATTTATATATCTTTACAGATAAATATTATCTTTGTGATGCCGCTTATGCACACATACGAGGATTTATGGCTCCATATCGTAATGTAAGGTATTGGCTTGGAGATTTTCGTCGGAATCGTGCATTGACCAACAAAGAAAAATTTAACCATGCACATGCAAAACTACGAAACGTTATTGAGCGTTCGTTTGGTGTTTTGAAAGCACGGTTCCCTATATTGAAGAGGATGGCACCATTTCCGTTGGTTACCCAAAGGAACATTACCGTTGCATGTTTCGCGTTGCATAATTTTATAAGGAAAGAGGGTCTTAGCGATGACTTTTTTACACAATACGATCAACCCAATGTGTCCTTTGAAAATTGTGATATGCACGTTGATGCTGAAGAAAATGATGTTGAAGAACATGGTACCGCATCCGATCGAGAATATATGAGTCAATTAAGAGATGAAATTGCTGAGCAGATAATGCAGAATGTCAAATAAATGATTTATAAATGTAATCGTATGGTTTTATGAATATTATTGTAGTGTTGTATGACTTTTATTTACATTTTAATGTATTTCTATGACTTTTATTTATATATTAATGTATTAGTTGTTTTTAGAGTTTAAAAAATTAATTTAGTTTAATTACAGAATATTTCAGCATTCTGCAGATGTTAAAAACAAACAGTTTTTTTCTTGCAGACTGCAGACATTTGGTCCACCTCTTCTGCTGCAGATGTCTGCAGATGTGGTTCGCAGACTGCAGACGTTTTCCTGCAGAAAAAACAAACAGCACCATAAAGTCCTTCCTTATGGAGATGGCTTTCATCAAGAGTCTAAATAGAGTTAGTTTTCTTTTACGGTAGTTTTGAATAAGTTATTAAAGTCAATACAGGAGAATCTCATTGACTCGTGGTACATGCTTTTCGCAGATGATATTGCATAGATAAGCAAAGAGTAAGGCCTACATTAGAGAGGCTCGAGGAGTGACGGGTAGCCTTAGAGCGTAATTGTTTACCGTTTAGTTGTTTAAAAACCACATATCTTTATTGTAACTTTAGTGGAGCAAACAAGAAGTATTACACCTAAATCAATATTGAAGTACAAGTCGTCATACATACAACCAAGTTTAGATATTTAGGGCCATCTTCATACAATGTGATAGAGGCGTCGATAGTGATGTGGTTCATCACGTTCAGACAAAGTCATCGTGTATGGAGAGTATTAATTAGATTTCAATGTGACAAAAGATTCCCAACAAGACTAAAGAGAAAAAAAATTAGTGTTACAGTTCACCAACTATGTTATACGAACAAATTGTTGGGCCACCAAAAAGACAAATTAAAGGTAACAAGGGTGAGGAAGTTGTTATAAATATGTGGACATACAAGATTGGATTGGATAACAACATTCACATCAGGTTATTCATTTCTATTCTTATAATTACATTAAAAATCATATTTTTTATCTTTACATCTCAATTAAATTATATTTTTAATACTTTTATCATTAGTTTTTCTCTCTCCTCTAATCACAACCCCTTTAAAACATATTAAAAAATTTATAAGACTTGAACAGTGGTTCTTAAATGTACAGTGAACAACAAATTTTCTCTATACTCCACACATAGCAATTTACAACTATTCTTAAAAAATAGGAAATACACTCACAAACATAGGAAAACTACTGTGAATGCTATAAGAAATGATTTTTTTTTTCAGGAAAATTTAAGGGTGACATATTCCGGAAACGCTAATAGTGAAAGCAAGGCACCATTGTCTATTATGTTTTTAGTACCTTTTGTAATGTTTTTATATGTATTTTTATACTTAAAATGGTTTCAATGTTTTAACAGCTTTACTGTAGAGAAATGGTTTATTGGCTCTATAACCTTAAAGTGAGGGGCACCATTAGACAAAAGGTCAATTTCAATTATTTTAAACTTTGAAAGCTCAAGCTTATTAAAAAACAAATAATACAACAATAATTAGTAAAAAACGAAGTACTAATAATTTGTTCTACTAGTCTACTAAAGGTAGCATTTTAATATGGGATTTTATTGAGTATAGATGTTTGTTTCTTTAGATGTAGGTAAACTTGGTGAAGAGAATGTAAAGATGAAGGTTTAGATATAAAGAACGCATACAATTCTTCATTCAAAAATACAATGTGGTTATTGGTAAGAGTCGGTTTTTAGAATTTAACGGACTTCACTGAACTGAAGTAAAAGTGTTTACGTGTCAACCCAACCGGACATATTTTGACCTAAGATATTATGTCCTGACCTGACCCGACCTGTCCCATTTTGATGCATTACCCAGGCCACAATTCCCGTTCATCTTGTCACCTATGAAACCAAACGACACCAACAAATTACCTGCTCCCGCTCATTTGATATCCAAAGGTTTGTAGTCGTTGCCTGCAACCAAAAAAGGTGGACATTCAAGTCTTTTGTAAGACATATTTGCCTATAAAAGGAATCCAAAGCTAGGATTTTTCATGGGATTAGAGATATCATCAAGACTGCAATGTTTATTATTATGATAAAAATAACTAAATAATATATATTATGTTATACATAATAGTCATAATTAAAAATATATATAAATAATTATAAATATAAAAAAATCAATTTATAAATAATATATGAGCCAAGCTCAAGTTCGAGAAAAAATGTTCGAAAAGAACCACACGGAGTCCTTAGAAATAAAGCTCGAAATGAACCGAGATCAAGTAAAATCAAGCTTGGGCTTAGCTCATTTACAACCATATTCAAGAGTAACCCAGTTGCCAAATTTTAACACCAAACTATATTGTATTCATTAACCATGGGGGCTTCTGAGACCATGCTAAAGTGGCAGATTCAAATGAGAACCACTAGAAATTTAAAAACCATTTTAAAAAAAGAGAGAACCACTTTATTACTGTCATATTTGCTTGATGAAGATTTTTTTTACGTGGTAACATTCTTAATTTAAGCTAAAAAGCGCAGTGTACTCACCAACCGGGTAGTTAATTACGGAAAAGCCACCACGTAAATAATATTCATCAAGCTAGTGAGACGGCTAAAGGGTGGTTCTCATTGGAACCTGTGGCTATATGTGTGTGTATGTGTATGTATAGAGAGACAGAAAGATAAGTCATGAATGATGAAACAGGGGGCATTAACATTATCAATCCAGATACACTCAGTTACCAACCAACACACAAACAGAACTTTTTAACACAGTAATTGTTACTGCCAGACATGTAAAAAGGGGTGAGCAGATTGATAGCACTTTTAACGCAGATACAATTAATCAAGGAAATTAAGACCAGATGATGAGAAATACAAAAACATATTGTCGATTTAAACCAGGTAGTTTTGAGTGTTTAAATTCATTTCAGTAATCTATATAAATAAATAAAAAATACAAATTACTAGTACAGTCATACTCCTAAATCTTGGCAAAAAATTTACCAGACAAACACTAAACAGCTTTGCATTTTTCTGCGACAAATCCAAAAGTAAACACACTTAATTTTTGCAATTTAAGTTTTAAGTAATACTACTATGAATTTGATAATCACCTACACATTTAAATACAATTCAGTTGTGAGGTTTCAATGGTTAACACCATTGCATCTAAAATAAGAAAGATAAGCTTGTTTGGGAGCTGGGATCTGTAAACTTTTATGCGAGAAGCATGATTAAATGTTTAGATTGCAATGATATAACTTTTCTTGTTTTTGTGTGTGTGTGTAATTACATAGTAACAATGAAAAAAATGAATGTTAAAAGGAAATTCCACATGGGCAACACATAAGTAAAGAAAGACAAAAATGACTAGCTACCTACTAACAGGTAAAAAAATTGATAAAATTGTAAGAAACTGAAAGTTTGTTACTCTTCTAGTTAATTTTCATAGTTGGTTTCTTGAATCAGGAATTGATGCATAGTATATTGGTATTTTATACAAAAATACAATAAAATATCAAATGTTATAATATGGATTTATGAGTGGTTCCAAACATGGCTTAACACATTTACTTCCCTGCATCTGACCTAAGTAGAAAATCAACATAAATGCCATTTACACCTTTAATAGATTGTACATAAAGATGACAAGGTATTTTGACTACCTTTTAATCTTTGGTTTAAAGACCTGTCAGTGTTCAGCTGGACTTCCATCGGCTTTTTCGTCTGCCAAGTGTGAAGATAAAACTTAAGTAATTTGACACAGCAAATGGAAAAGGATCTATCAAGTAACGTTATACATCATCAAGGCAAATGGAAGGCACACATGGGGAAGAAAAGAAAATTTGAAATGCTTCAGCTTATAATATATCATATATGTACATGCAGCATGCAACCCTGGCAACAACGCGTTAAAATATATATTTATGTAAACTAAGTGTAACACTATAGGTCGTTGTTCAGAAAAATATTGCACAAGATATTTGTTGAAGCTATTATTAAGCCACTTAAATATATCTTCTTTACAATAGATCTATACATGCATTTATTAAAATAAGTGTTAAGAATATAAACCAACTGAACTGAAATATAAATGATAATGTTAAACATATGCAGCAAAATGCATAACCAAATCCATCAAAAATAATGAACAAGGGAATGTGCTCTTTACATACCATTAGGCAAGCCAGCAGAGAGCAATCTGTCTATATTGTCAACACGCCGTTGTATGGACTTCAAAACTGAATTTAGAGACGATACTCGTTTTCTAACACCAGATATTTTTGCAGCATGCTGCATAATGAAAGGTGATGGTGCATCTGCTAGAAGCTGATCCAACTCTGCATAATCACAGTCACCAGGTAATCAAATATGTCACAGACCAGCACATATTGGAGGTGCATCTTCAGCCTCATATCAAAGCAACACGCCAGTTCAAAATTGACATAAAGATAGACGTTTTAGCTTGCGAACACACTTCAACTTTAAAAAACTTGGACATATTTCATAGGAGTTTACTATTCTCTTAACGCTTAAGTTATTTAATTGCTAGACACCGGTCTTGTTTCATAAATGCGAGAAGTAAATTGCATAACCAACAACTTTGTGCCAAGTGCCTGAAAGATTTAGTACAACTCCACATCTAGATTCCAGATTTGCCAAATTTGCAAGCTTTAATATTGAATTTAATTGCTAAAACTAAGGTTATTTCACTAGTGACTTCATTTTGACACAAACCCTTTTTCCCACAAAATTGAACTCGTTGAGAAAGATAAGGAGGTCTAATTCTGCTTCTTGCTTCTACTTCCAATTGTTCCAGTCAACAACGAACATTATAACATATATTAGCAATGAATTAGAAGATCAAAAGCCTAATCAGTTAGTCAATATCTAGAAACGATGCAATATGCAATGCGTTCAACCGTGTACACCTTAACAACAAAATCAAATCAACAAATTAAAAAGTAAACAATTCAATTTCAATTCGAAAACACGACTGACGTAGACAGTACCGGATCATCAAAAACCCTAATTCCAGCAAACACAAAGCCGCATAATAATGATAAGATCGCTTACCGTTGGTGAGACGATCGATGGCGGAAGACAGCTGATCTTGACTTCGAGAAGTCTGTTGTGCTTGACTATCGAAATCCCTAATTATAGATGATATGGTACAAGACAAGCCCTTGGCCATTTGAGAAGACTTGTTATGATTCTTACTGTCATCGGCGTCGGTTGTGGCGGTGGTCGCCTCCGCCGGAGGCTCACCGGCGGTGGCAGAAGCTTTGTGGTTATCGTTGTTGAGGTTAACGCCGGTGGGATTTTCGCCGGAATCGTACGGTCGCCGTTCGTCGGACATTGTTTTTGGGTGGGGGTTATTTGGGGCCAGATGGTAAAGGGTAATTAAGATGTGACTAGATAATAGTGGGCTTTGGCCCAAAGTGTTGATTTCAAAGCCCAATTGACAGTGTTTGCGGTTTTGCACTTTGACCTAGAGGTGCACGTCCATGATCCAACCGGACCAACCCGGTTATGCGATCCAACCCGAACCGGGTTTAAACCGGTAGCTACCCAACTTTGTTCCAACCTGATTTGACCCGTAAGGTTCAAACCGGTTTGTCCCCTCCACACCCCAACCCGGGTCCAATCCGGTATAAACCCGATTTCTTTTACCAATTTGCCCTCTTGAACCCGAACCGGAGCACAATCAAGCCTGGTTTGATTTTTGACCAAAACCCGAACCGGGTTGAACCCGACCCGGTTTCATGTTTCAACCCGGTTTGTGCACCTCTAATTTGACCCAACCATAGTTCTAGATGTTGTATGACACTTGGGTAGTACTCCAATGTTAAAAGCGAAAGACTATTTAAAAAGTACAAGGTTCGAGCAATTACATATGGTAAGTTAAGAATTTGTGTAGCTTAAGAGTAGGAGTAGATGATAAGAGGGGGACTGGTCCCGTTTAAACAAACCGGTTTTTAGCGGTTTAGACAAACTGGTTCCAGCTTTATTTGAATCGTCGTTTTGGTGGCCCAAAACCGGATCTAACCGGTTCAAATAAAAAACTATTTCGAGTATTAAATTAGAAAAAATGGTATTAAAACTGAACCGATTTGGGTTAAAAACCAGTTTATACATGTTTAGTAGATGGGTGTGTGAGTTTAAAAGAAAAGAGTTTTAGACGTCACACGAGAAGCCGTAATTTGTTAGACGCTAACTCACATACCGTTTAACCCTACTCTAAACGTACATCTTTTATCCACAGTAAGACCCTAAATCACATTGAAGTGACCATCTTTTCTACACACCTTGTCATCGCTAAAACATAAACACTTTGGTAGCCATTTTTCATCTAGATTGATTAGAGAGCGAAATCCTCAAAAAGTCTATGCACTCGAATTTAGATGTAGTCTTGATTCTACTTTTTACTAAATCTCTTACTATAATAGTTAGAGAACCCAGTTTGAAGATAACCCAAGCCTTCACCTTAATTACAGAAGTATTTTGAACACTTGTCTTATCGGGGCCGGTCCCGAGGATTTTAATGCCCTGGACGAGCCGGAAAAAAAGCCCATGGGCCCTAACGACTTAAATTATATAAACTAATTTTTTAAATGAAAAGAAATGTTTTAGCAATAAACATAGCAATATCATAGTATTACAATGACATACCGTAATAGTTAACCAATAACTCGTAAATCTTTCCTAGTATTCTTGATAACAAATTGTTTTATAACATATTCGTAGTTTATAGTCTTTAATATTTTGTTTTCGATAGCTATTATCGCCAATCCGCTAAGTCTTTCTTGGGACACCGTGGATCGTAGATAAGATTTCAAGTTTGAATAGAACAAAATTTGTGGTATAAATTAGTTTGTGGACTTTAATTACAATCAAAATTTAAATATTTTAGTGGGCTATTAGTTGAATAATTAGGTTAAAAAAATGGCCTTAAAAAATTTGGTTTAAAACATAATTGGGTTAAGTTTTTAGTTGTATTATACCTTATAATTATTTTTTTATAATTATATATATAAAAATTTTGAAAATTTTTGTGCCCTTGAGCGAGTGGGCCCTGGACGGAGGTCCATTTCACCCCTCCTCAGGGCCGGCAGTGTGTCTTATGATGTAGCATGTGTAAGTCTGGTTTGTTTTATAAGAAGTGTAGAAAGAATTTTTATGCATCTATTGTAACAAATATTTGATAGAAATTATTGATGTGAAGTACTTGTAAATAGCGGTTAAGAATATAAACCTAAAACTTAGACATGAGAGTTAATATTGTAATATTGCTTTATTTTAAGATGCCTATAAAATCTATGTCCTTATTACATTGTCCTTATTACAACAATGTGTAGGTAGGTTGAATTTTTAATGGTCTAATGTATAATAAAGTTTACAAGTAATGTTCAAACATATTTAACGGTACATATAATTTCACTTAATTATTAAATGGATACAAATATTTTTGCCCCAAAAGTCACTGAATGTACACGTGTTACGCTCAATAAAGTTGCTCAATAGGTCGAACCTACACAGACATAAAGGTGTTGTTTGTTTTTTCTGCAGGAAAACGTCTGCAGTCTGCGGACCACATCTGCAGACATCTGCAGCAGAAGAGGTGGACCAAATGTCTGCAGTCTGCAAGAAAAAGACTGTTTGTTTTTTTAACATCTGCAGAATACCAAAATATTCTGTAATATAAATAAAAGTCATACAAAACTGCAATAATATTCATAAAACCATACAAATATATTTTGTGAGTTAACATATAATATAACTTTTTCTGAAGATCCAAAAACAAGTAAAATTAATATGAAGTTTTATAAAAGACAAAAGTAAAAGTACTCTTTTTGTCAATTCAAAATCAACTATCATCCCTATTATAATGTTAATATCGATGGACACTTCATGTTTATGGATACCACCCGATTCTTAACATTAGCCCATTTTTTTAATAATTTTTTTTGTAGTGGAAGAACACTTCATAAATTAGGACTTAAAATTTGACTTTTTTGTTGTTCAGTGCGAGGACATGACAACTTTGGAGCAGAAACTGAAGACGATCTGGACGGGTTTATGATCGAGATCTGCAACTGCGAGAACGGCAGCGGAGGGCTGCGACGGGCGGAGGGCTGCGACGGTCGGAGGGCGGCAGCGTGGCGGGGCGGCGGCCGGAGACGGGGTTGGCGGCGGCTGGGAGGAGATGAGTGGTGTGGTGGGGGTAAAGGGTTAACACAATTGAAATAAGGAGTGTTGGGGGTAAAGAAGAAAAGGTTGAGAAGACCTGAGAAGTGGTAACACCACATCTTCTCCATGAAGACCTCAGGAAGACGTTTTTTAATGAAACATCTTCCAAAAAACAAACAGTCTGCAGACTCAAAAGCTCTTCCCGCGTCTGCGTGCGCGCAGATAAAGAGGTGGGGAAGAGCTTTTGCCAAAAAACAAACACCACCAAAGTGTCCAGTTTTAGGTATATTGTATACGTACTTGAGAATTTTGATGTTACCCTCGATCATTCCTTTAATCAATTGAAAACAATACAATTGAATTATGAAATGGTAGCATCTAATTGTACGATCTTATTGCAGTGGAAGTAGATAATGTCAGTACTAAATAAAATCAGATCAATGAACTATTTAAGAGATCTTAGGGGGTGTTTGATATCGACTGACCGGCTGACTCGGTCAGCGGGTCAGCCTGTTTGATATGCGTTTTATTTTAGCTGACCGGGCTGACCGGGTCCAAGATGGTTGACCCAGACCTGAAAATTAAAAAGGCTGACCGGGTCCACCCCACCCTCCTGCGCGACCGCGACCACCCACGACGACCACCTGCGCGACCGCGACCACCCACGGCGACCACCTGCGCGACCACCCACGGCGACCGCGACCACCCTTGCGCGACCACGACCCCCTGCGCGACCACCCACGGCGACGACCCGCCGCTCCTTCCCTCCCGCCCTCCGCCGCTCCTGCCCTCCCTCCGCCGCTCCTTCCCTCCTTCAGCCAGCCGCTCACCGCCGTTACTACCCTCCCTCCCCTCCGCTGCTGCTGCCCTCCTTTCGCCGCACTGTCGTTCATGTAGAAGACGGGAGATGGAGATGGGTGTGTGGGTTGGGTAGATGATGATGGAGATGGGGTTGGGTAGGTTGAGGAAACGGTAAAATGATGGGGATGGGGATGGGTGGGTTGGCTTTAATATGTTATTGTCATATTATACTCTATATTATTCCTCTTGGTCGGTTACTACATGGAGATTTTAAATTTTCATAGATTAACCACAAAGGTCTTACAATTTCCAAATTGGCCCACAGAGTCACCTATCCTCTTCGGAAACGACGCCTGTGGTGGTTATGAAGGCAGCGACAGAGCCCACTTCAGGCTCATGTTCTCGCTGACGTGCATCAAATTCGGCAACTGTGGAGGTGACGCGGGATGAAACGGAGTCAAAACAACGGGTGATCTAAGTGGGAATCGCCGCATTCAACGGCGAATCGGGTCGGAATTTATTTTTGTTGAATTCATATATAGTATCTTCAAAGTTCTATGATTTCTTTGCATACTATGTTCTGATTATGTGTTCCCTGATCTATTTGCTCTGAACGATTAGAAGTTTTGTTTATGTTTCAGTTATTTATCGCAATAATTTCAAAATCATGTTGGATTGATGTTACCAGTATTTGTTGGTTTCGTCTTTACACCTTCAGGTTCTTTAGTATTGACTTAATATAAATTATAATCAGACTTCTCAAACCCTAATTATGCAGACCCCTCAAAACCACATATAGTTTTGCAAGTATTTACCAATTGATTCCTTTAGAATTTGCTACCAGTTAAAGGACAAATGCAATTGTGGTATGTTCATATATACATATATGCTTACTATGTTTATAATTTTGTATAGTTTAATATTTTATAAAGTTTAAGGTGCATAAGGTTAACTAAACTGTTATAGTAAAAAGCATTAATAATTAATTTTATTTCTGCTTCACTTCTTTCTATTTTTATCTTGCGATTGAGATTTGATACAGTTTATCAATTTAGTAACTAAAGATACGTAATAGCTTGGAGTAAGGTAGTTGTGGTGACTCAAAGAATCCATCAGGCCGAATTCAACTACAAGAGTGCTATTATGATGGCGTTTATTTTGGTTTTAGCTTTTTTGTTTTCAATCACTCATCTTTTTTGCTTCATCTACATTTTCAGCTGATAATAAAATCATCTCTTAGCTGAAAAGGTTTGATTAATTGATGTTGTCAAAATCAATGTCAAACTTTGGTAAATGATCTTTAACATTGGAAACGAATATGACATAACTCATTCACTTATTTGGTAAATGCTTACAAAATCAATGTTCGAGTATTCATAGGTGGGCTGGCTAGGTCTCCTATAGCTGCGAGTGATGATTTGAGGAAACGGTTCTCTGCTCCATATTTAACCCGGAATTTCTGTGTTTTAAAGTAGGTCGGTAACTTCAGGCAACCTCATTCATTCGGGGGTTCTTTATTGTTCTCCGCAAGTGCGGTTTGTGCTTTTGTTCTCTCTTAATATAATATGCCTTTTTGTTTCACTTTGAACTGTGAAAATTTTTAGAACTTGGTTAATCTACAATAATTTTGTTAAGACATAACTCATGAGTGATGATTTCTATCATATTTTGTTAGTTTTGAGTTTTGTTTCGCTTAGCCTAATTTGGTTGCTAATTGTGTTGTATTAAAGCTGGATGTCTTCCTTGTGGGACTTCTCATGTGCGGTTTCAACTTTTTTATTATCTAACCTTTGAATTATTAATCATATGGCGATGTAGCCAAATTTGTTCGTAATTGGACCATGGTTACTTAGTTGAACAAATCATCATTATTAGAAGTTTAATTTAGGATGTTGTCTCTATTATGCTACAAAACTAAAACTAAAACCATCACGTGCGAAACATTTTTCGTGTTATTAACTATTCCCGCGGCAACGCGCTTTTATTATAGTTTAATAAATAGTTTAGAGAACTTTTTACTAAATACATCATTTGGTCTAGTGGTTGGAGCTTTAAATTTAAACCAAATGACTCATGTTCTAATCTAGTAAGCGCCTAACATTTTGTACTTTTTTTTGGTTTGTTTCTTTATCTTTTGTTTAACTAAATTGTTAAGTTACTCAAACGTACCGACATGGAGCTTGTAGCTATATTCAAAACACGTGCAAGTAATTTCATATTAATAAAAATTAGATCTCGCGTGATGCGTGATGAATAACGTTGGTATCATATTTTTCAAAATCGCCAGTTAAACGATATTAGAGATTACGAGTATTAAAACTGAATAAAGATAGTGAGTCGGTCGAATGGGGTTAGCCAACATTGATTACACTTGAATAGTTGGGTCGATTGGTGTTCACCAACCGAGAGGAGCAGGAATATCTAAATCTTGGACGAGGTAGATAATCACTATGTTAGAAAAGAACTCCGCGGCAGCGCGCGGGTTTTAAATTCTAGTTATTATTATTATTATATTATTATTAATTATTATTATTATTATTATTATTATTATTATTATTATTATTATTATTATTATTATTATTATTATTAAGGGTATATTATCATTTCACACTCAACTAGCAGAGAAATTTAAAAGAAGTTTACACAGTGATTATTTTTCTCATTCAGTTGAGTCAGTCAGATACTAAATCAAACAGTCAAGTTTCAGTCAGATACAGACTCAGTCAGAACTTCTTACTGTGTCAGCTTCTGACTCAGTCAAATCTTACTCATTCAGCAGTAATCAAACAGTCCTTTAATTTGGTTCAGTAACCTACATTGTTCCATGGTGGATAAATGATCAACATTGAACATGGATCCTAGAGAGCACGCAGAAACCCTAACGCCCAACAATTGTGTCCGCATCAAGACCCACCAAGACCTCTTGATTTTAAGTGCGTCCAAACTAGGGTTGAGGCCTTTAACATGTATAAACCTACATGTCCTATTCAGCTTCATCGATTTAACCCGCCAACCTCAGACCTAATACGATTAATTGTTAACGCCCCTACCAAAAAATCATATAAGATTCTGAATTTGAACTGGATTGAGCTTTTGTGAAGGAATTAATGGACCAACACTCGCGTAAAATAGGGATAATCGGATATTACTTATCAGTATGATATCTTACCAAATTGAATCACATCATATATCTATGATTGCTTTTGAACTATCCCTTAGATATTTCAATGAGCACCTTGAGTGCATTATCAATTTGACTGAATGGTCTAACCATCCCGAACTGTGAATTGATTAGCAACACAAACATGTTTAGCATCAAAGAGTTGCAAAGAACCATCGCTAATGCTACACTTAAACTAACACACCAAAAACTAGTGGTAAACAATCATATTTTAGATTGTCTTGTCTAATTTGTTCAATAAACTGTCCATGCTTGGTTGCTTGTTTAATTAAACGGGTCATGATGACTTGTTTAACCCTTTAATTTAAATATGTTGAGCCACCAACCCTTTACGACATGTTTAACCTATTTATTACAACCCATCAGCGTGTTTAACACATTTTCAACTTGATTACAACCTGCCAACCCATTAATCCGATTGACTCATTAAGATACACAACAACACGTCCAATTTTACAGTTACACTATTTTAAGTGTGTCCGGGTTAAGATGGATGTATTTGACATGAATAAATATATGAGTCGTGTTCAAGTTCAACGATTCAACCCACCAACATGACAAGACTGACATTCCTATCAAAAAATATGTGTGTCGTATATCTGGTCACCAACCTACTCACTATCCGTTGAACGAGACATTAGTCGATCTCTTTAGAACTGGGTCGGCAAGAGAGTACGGGTCACGCGAAACGGGTCAACTTCTCATGGGTGTAACTTGAACCGGCTAGAAATCCATGATTTTGGTGTGGGAATCCGGCTAAGTTAATTGCATGACTATGATCCCACGTCTTTTCTAAATTTATTTTGTTTAATGCATTATTGCTTCTTTTATTTCATGCATTTTATTTCTAAGTTAGTAGTGGGTTGCATACTTTATTAAACTAGAAACGATCCCGTGCGTGTTGTGCTGGTAACTATATCATAAACTTGAATATGAAAACCATAATACAGAAAATATCGTAACGGCTATCACTCTGACTTTGAACTTGAAGGCATCAAGCAAATGGAAAGAAAGAAATAATGTCAACATATCATAATAAACTTAACAAACGTTTCAAATTAACGCAAGTTTTCACATATTTTATAACACAATTTAAATAAATAGGTATTTAGAACAATTTTTAATTACTAAAATAACTTGGCAAATACCGCAAAACTTTTGTGGCCAAAACACAAAACTAAAAATGTCATGTAGCTAAGAGTTCAAAATTATATAGACTAAAAATGCTTCCGCGCGCGCTGCGTGGGTAATTGTACCATGAACTTGAATACAAAAACCCGAATACATAAAACATACTAACGACTATCACTTCGACTTCGAACTCGAAGATATCAAGAAAACAGAAATAATGAAATAACGTTAACATAACAGTATAAACTTAACAAATTTGTCAAAATAACACAAGTTTTCACATATTTTATGATGCAATTTAAATAATTAGGTATTTAGAATGTTTTTTTATTGCTAAAATAACTTGGCAAATCATATAAGGCCAAATATAAAAATTACAAAACTTATATGGTCAAAACACAAAATCTATATAAAAGTGCATGTAGATAATATTTTGTTATTATATAGATAGGTAATTAGTTACACGTTTATTTAAGTTAATTTAGTCCATGTTAGTGGTCATGGAGTTAGTGGGCTGTTAATATTTCCCATTGTAATTTTGTTTATTTAAAGATGTCAAATGAATACAAATGGAAGGGGCTATTGATGATGCAAACTTTGTTATGCTAATTTATCTTATGGGACAATCAGATATTACTTGTTAGTATCATATCTTACCAAATGGAACCACACTCTTCATTTCTGATGGCAAATGACTGCTTTTCAAGTTCTGTATGGTTTCTACACAAAAGAATCTTGGACCTAACATTTGTTGATCAAAAATCAATACAATGAAGATATAAGGAATCACAGTCCGTATGCATAGAAAACAGATATAACACGATAGACAATCACTGGACTTCAAGAATTCTCAAGGCCGGTTGCATTTTCGAAATATCACTTTAGCATATTAGATAAAATATACAACAGAGATTATGCTGTTTTATAATGCCTAAAACCTGTTATAAGTGGAGTTATGGGGCATGAACAACAAAACAACATTAGCAATTTAGCATGCCCCATAGCTTGCCAAAAGCAACAATTTAAATAACAAATTCTCATTCAATAACCTTAAAAACTGCATCCTTCAACCTGCAAATGCAATAACATTCGCTGAGGCAATCAGCAACACCTTAATTGAATTCTAACCTGTTCAATCTGCATAATTTTCCCGAAAAGTGTAGAACTTTCTTGCAGGCTGGCAGCTATTTACGCAGTGAGATCCTCAAAGTCATATTGCATAAGAAGCCTATCTACTGTATTTCGACCAATGACTTGCCTTGAATATAGATCTCTTAGAACTAAAGCTGCCAGCTCCTTTTCACCTTCATGCGCAATCCCTTCGACAATAATCGTATAAGTTGTTTCATTAGGCATATACTCTTTATCTACCATCATCTCATAAATCTCCAAAGATAAATCTGTCCTCTGACATTTGCAGAGCCCAAGTATGAGCGCGTTAAAGTTGTCAATATCAGCCCTGCAACTACTTTCTTCAATGATGCCTAATACCTCCATTGCTTCATATAACATTCCCTCCAAGCACAACCCTCTAATCAGAGACGAATAAGTATACGAATCAGGTGTAAACCCATACCTGGTCATTTCGTAAAGAAGCTGAAATGCAGGAAAGGTGTTCCCTTTCCTACACAAACCTGATATCACATTCTTGTAGAAGTCATGATTCGAGGAGTTTTGTTTACTGCTTAAACTATTGATGATGGAGAAAGCTTCTTGCACCATGCCCACTTTGCATAGCCCTGCAATTGCATTGTAAGTTCCCTCATTTGGACTACAACCCCTATAAGTCATCAAATCAAGACACTTCATTACATCTTCCACCTTCTTTTCCTCACAAAGGCGCGCAATGATCGGATTATAGGTAGCAGCAATGGGCTTAAACTCTCCCTTAGACATTTCATTAAGCACCTTGAGTGCATTATCCGTTCTACCATGAAAAGCCAACGAACTAATCAATATATTATACGTAACCAAAGATGGCGACAACCCTTCCTCAACCATCTCAGCCAAAAGCTCGTTAGCTTCATCCCACCGCCCCTCACGACACAAGCTTCTCAACAAGATATTATAAGTCACAACATTCGGTGGAAACCCTTTCGAAGGCAACTCCCTAAAGAAAGCAAGCGCCTCATTCGTTCTATTCTCCTTACACAACCCCGTCAACAACACATTATAGCTTACCAAATTAGGCTCACCCCCTTTCGCAATAATATCACTCAAAAGCCTCATCGCCTCATCCACCCCTCGTTCCTTATAAGCAGCCTCTAACAATATCGAATAAGTAAACGCATTAGGAACCAACCCTCTATGCACCAGCTTATCGATAAACTGCAGCGTCTGATTCAAGTTCCCAAGCATACAAAGCCCTCTAACCAACGAGTTATAAGTAACCGTATGCGTCTGATACCCATGATCCTCCATCTTCTCAACTAACTGCATAGCATGCCCTACATTCCCCCTTTTACACAACTGACTCACCAAGAAGTTATACGAGGCCGCATCAGGCACACCGCCCGAATCGACTATCATCTCCATAACCCTAGTGGCTTTCCTAAGCCTTTTCGATTTACACAAATCATACAACAATTGAGTAGCATGATACACATCAGGTTTATGACCTTTACCTACCATATACTCCAAATAAAGAAACGCATCGTTAATCCTGTAATCCTTGTTTTTAGCATCTGTTCTACCTGATCTCCAATTGGGTAACGTAAAAACAGCGTCTTTTGAACCTAATGCTGCTACTTGATTAGACGCTAACGCCCTAGAGAAGCTAGTTTTAGGGGGGAAACGATGGAATTGGGGGATTTGAGGGTTTGTGGGGTGTAATTTCTGCAATTTCGACATACTTGTCATTGGAGGGGGTGAATTGAGCAGAATCGCCATGAATGAGGTTGAATTGAAGGGGAAAAGGGGGATTATCAATTATGTGAGGTGTGAAGGTGCAAATGATATGATACTGAAGTGAATTGTGAAATTGAAGATGAACATTAAGATGAGATGATGAAGAACATACGAGATGATGTTAGGGTTTGAAGATGAAGATGATGATGATGATGATGGATGCTAATGGCTTCGATGGTATACACGATGATGATCCTGTGGAACATCTTATCGTTGAAAGGGTGAGTGATTTCACATGACACTAAAGAAAAGAAGAATGTAAGTTTTACACCTTCAGCTTTCATTTAGAACAACTCTGCCCCTTATAATATTCAAAGATTTCTTGTTAGGCGGAAAGAGGGATGTTTGCAGTTTGCGGTCAGTACTCAAGTTTGAACGGTTTTTAGATCGGACTATTAGTAATGGTTTTTGATAATTGGAAACCAAAAGTGAATTGTTGTGAATGAAAACTGAACCTAAACTAATGGTTTGGTTTCAATGTTTGGGTTTTTTTTAAATCCAAGTTAAAAAAAGTTCTATAAACAAACTAATAAAAGAGAAAATGTCAATACTCAATAAAAATATATCACGCCATCCGTTAACCACATTAAAATGCTAAGCATGTTGTCCAAACTCCAAACGTCAACAATGCATGAGTTACCCTACTTTCTAAAATCCAAATAACAAAATCATTTTAATTTTGGTCCAAAAGCATTTCAGAGTAAGTCAAAAAAATAATTGCATTCGCCCTAAGTCCCAAATCATGAGATTATAGATCAAGTCAAATGGACAAATGGTAATTTCTAATAGAATTTTATAAATATGTATATACACACACGTATATATATATGTACCGGTTCGACCCGGATTTTGACAAAGCAAACCGTTCACTGTGGTTTAAAACTTTTGAAACCAATTAAGAAAACTTTAGGAAAAAAACTAATCATAAAAGACAAAGCAAAGATTAATTGTTGACACAATCATAAAAGACTGACCATTGAGGGTAAAACAAAGGCAACTCGTTTGCTGGACAAACACGTCATGCAAGCTTAAACAATTTATTCTCTGGTCTAATTTGTGCAAGCATCAAAACAGTGTAAGCAAAAAAATAACCATCAAAGGCGGTGCAAAGATTAAAGTCAAAAGTCATATCAATTTGAAAAAAACGGGATAACGTTGGACAATATATTATCATATCATACCAATGTAGTTGCCCGAGTATACTCCATTGACCTAAATCCATTGAGTAACATGTTTGGTAGCACCCTATTCATCGTATTACAGTGAATACAACACCAACTCAACACACAACTACTTAAAATTAATCGTTTGTAATCATTCACGAGGGAGATAAAGTATGATTTGACCTAAAATTCAAAAAACTTTACCTACATACGAAGAATTCAAGGTGACTATTTCCATGTTCTCTTGGCAATTTTTTTGCTCCTGACCTCCACAAAAGCAAATGGAAACATCTGATTTGATATTTCCCTTACGTGGTGCTTGATTTCAACCGAGGAGTTGATAAGGCCGAAGAAAAATAGTAAAAAGAGATGACACGATAATTTAAAACCATCATTTGAGTCATTATCTTCAAAAGGAGACGAGAAAGAAAGATTAGAGACTTTTGGCAAAAGAAGAGACATGAAAAGTAAACACACTACACATATAAACTCAAAATGACGCGATTTAATTGACGCACATTCATAATCAATACTTTTGCGTATACAAACCGACATAGATTTTAACTTATATATAAATAAATACAAATTAATCAATTAACTTAATACTATGTTTGATTAATACAAATGAATAGATCAACTTAATACTTAATAATAATGAACCATTTAGAAACTCATAGATATTACAAAAAAGTATGAGTAGATGATCATCATCAGATCATACAAATATAGCCCTGTGGTGATATATAATACATGAAATAGGATTTACTCAATATAGAAACAGGGGCCACCACAACCAAATTGGTAAGAAACTCAAACTGATAATCCAATCGAAGCTTCATATAATTGTACTAACATCAAGTGATTTCATTTCACTCGATTTCAATCGAAACCCACAACAATCGAAGATAATAATATGCGATCATCGTCAACAAAGCAGCTTGCAGAGAACAATCGAGGCTTAAATGGCCGATTCTTCACCCTCCATAGTCGCCTCTACAACGCTTTGGGCCTTGGTTTCAGGTCTATTGACTTCTTCTTCGCCATTTTAATTCAATTTCTACTTAAATTTCATCTGGGTATGTCGGCAGATAGTGATTTTAGCTGTATGATTCTGTTTGAGGTGGGTGTGAAATTGTTTAATGGGAATTTTTAGGGGTTTTGGAGGAGAATGGTTGTTAGTGGAATAGCAAGAAGTTTTAATTAAAGGGTGTTTGGATGCATGTTTGATGCTGTGGTATTGATGATCAGAACAATTTGAGTGTTTAGAGGATTGATGAATTGATCTTTTGGATTCTTCTGATCTTGATGTTGTTTGGATGTGCTTTTAGGGTTTGCTTGAAGTTGTGATAATGTTTAGTGTTTGTGAAATTAATCAAATTATGAAGATTTAAGGTAATTTTAGCTCATACTTATATGATCTTCTTGTTGGAGCTAGTATGAAGTTGACTGTTCAAAACTGGTTATTTTATCCCTAAATGGTCTGATAATTGAATCAAAATTTGTTTGTTTTGAAACCCTTTAATGTTATTTACAAAAGCCTGCTTGAAAACTCTACATGATGGGTTTTAACGAGTTCTCAAGAAGCTGTTTGTGTGATATGAAACAACTTTGTTTGTTATGACGATGTGATGTAACGGAATTCGTTGATTCACAGAAATGAGGAGGGAGGACGGAGATGGTCTTGTACGGATGTCGAGACACAGAGACATGTAGTTCGTTCTATCGATGCTTTTCTTGATTGTATATCCAGTGACATGTCGCTACACCCTTTAGTAAAGGTATTTATATATTGTTGTGAATCTAGTTTAGGAACTAACAAGTCCTTACTGTTTGGTTTAATGTTTTGTTTCAAATGTCAGGAATCAGTTGCTGATATTGTACCAGCATTGGGAACTACACTTCTTCAGAAAAACGATGCAGTGATGAAATTAGCTTCAAAGGTGTTTGTTAAAATGGTGAATGTTATACCTGCTTCAATCATTGAATCTCTTGTATTGGATATAGTCCACCCCATATCATCTTCGTTATCTTCCCGTCATGTACCAGTTGTTACTTTATGTGCCACTGCTTTGAATGTGATCCTATCATATCTAAGTTTCAAAAAGGAGAGAGATGTATGGAATGTTCTGGAAGAAACAGGGACGATTAATAATCTCATTCACCATATACAATGTGGTGGGAGTAAGCCAACCGAGTTCTTCATTGAAACGATTTTACTTTTAAGTAAAATACTTCAGCGATGGCCTTCTTCTAGATATTGTGTTTGGAATAATAATGGATTAATGGAAGTATTAAGTTCTCTCACCCTTGAGCCTATGCTTTCTGTGAAGGCTGCAGTTTTGCAATTCTATTCGACCATAGGTATTTAATTTCTTTTTAAATGTTTGATCTTTCTTTTAAAAAAAATTGTTTCTAAGCACTCTCTAATTTTGGGTACCAGCTTCATGTAGAAATGGAGCTAAGAAGCTTTTGGATAGTCGAAATTCACCTTTACAACTTATGGTGGAATCCATAGATTGCTTAAGCCCTAATTACCTACAGTTTGCTGGATTTACACTGGCTGAATGTTTTGCGGTATTAGACAATATTCAATACTCATCTCTTATCTTTTTATATCATTCTGTTCTTATGTTAAATATTGTAATAACATGTACAGATTATTGTGTCACTCAGGCAAGTGAAGAAGGAAGATTAAAAATGATTGAATCCTATGGTGAGCCGTTAGTTAAGTCTATCATGAGTGGACTAAACAACTGGAGTTTGCATTCAGGGAAGCTTACCAAAGAACATATGTCAGTAATTAGAGGTGCTTGTTGTGTGTGCAAGATCATTTGTTGGCCCGGGAAGCATCATAATTACTTCTGGAAACTAGGAATCGAGAGTGTTCTTCTTAAGTTACTTTTAGATGATTTTCATATTAGGCAAATCCCCGAGCATTTTTCTTCATTAGATGAACTGGAAGCCTTTGCACGAGAGGGTTTAAGTGCTAATTTTATGCCCGTAATTAAGCCTCACGTGTGGGATATTCTTGGTGGGCTTGCAGCACATTGTGCAGAAGATTTTAGCACACAAATCCTTCAAAGTGAACTTCACCTTAAAATCCTCATCACATGTGCATGGTAATGTTCTTGGTCTCATATTAATATGTATTAATATTGTTATTATTTTCAACACAGGTCTGATACTTTTGGCCTGTTTGCTTATGTGTTCTAACAGCTTAGGGTTTGCGGTTTCATTGCGTTCAACACGTCAGCATTGCCAAAGTGTTGAAAATGAGCCCGTATCTAGAGCAGTTTTATTAATGATTTACTCTCCTTCAAAGTACATTTCATCACAGGCAAAATCGGTATTGTCAGTAATTTTAAAGCCAAATGCCAAGGACGATATTAAGTACCTATTAAATACCCTTAATGCCATCTCTCCAGGTGCCAACAACACACTGTCTAATAATCTTCAAGTGATACACCTAATAAGCGTGGCATGTTATTCGGGTCTTCCTCAATATCGTAGGTATGTAATGAAGAACCAAGGTATAAAGATATTATTATCTTTCATACAAGTGTTATCAAGAAACCATGTTCATGCACAAGGGACGAATACATCACTTCATTACTGTGATCATAACATGAAGATGTGTTGCTATGAGTTTGAAGAAGAAGATTGGCAAGGTCATGAAGCGTTTCTGGTTTTTGGTTTGTTAGGCCTAGCTGAATTAATACACCATTCTGGTTCAGTCAAAGATCATGCTTGGTTGAAGTCAACCGAGGGTCAACTAATATCTCAAGTGCAGGAAATCTGCATCAACTCCTATGCTTCGGGACCAAAATGGTACTGCGCCTATCTTCTTAGCTATTTTGGCTTTTACGGGTTTCCATCAAAACTTGGAAACAGGATTGGAAATGCTCTTAGTGGGGATGAAACTACAAATTTGACACTCGTTCTTGCTAACCAGGAACGTGTAAATGTTCATGGTGTCATCCTTAGGGTCCGTTGTCCATCACTGTTTCCATCCGATGAGAAAACGTCTAGAAGAAATGAAATTCGGCTCTCTGCTCATGTGAATCACCAGGCATTGTTGAAATTATTGGAATATGTGTACTCAGGACATTTGATGGCAGGAGAAGACCTTGTGAAAAGATTGAAAACATTGGCTAAACATTGTAATTTGCAGCCTTTATTGCAAATGCTTTGTAGAAATCGCCCCAAATGGAGAACGCCTTTTCCAACCTTTGACCTTACTTCAGCTCTTGGACCAAATGGACGCTGTTTCTCGTAAGAATATATTTCTCTCAAGTTATTAATATATTCGTGTCAAGTGAATTATATAAGTCTATCCGACTTAAATTATCTTTTGTAGGGACATTGTCCTTGAAGCAAAGGGTCATACATTTGAGGAATGGAAGTGTGAATCATGCACTATATCACAACCACATTTACATGCTCACAAGGCCATTTTATGTGCAAGTTCTGACCACATGCGCGCTTTGCTTTGTT
This sequence comes from Flaveria ramosissima, assembly GCA_025215565.1. NCBI lineage: Eukaryota > Viridiplantae > Streptophyta > Magnoliopsida > Asterales > Asteraceae > Flaveria > Flaveria ramosissima. Next base: position 62,469,973 of record CM046030.1, read on the forward strand.
CTGGAATGCAAGAAAGGTACTTATTTGAATTCATGTTTTTAGTCTTCCATTTGTGTTAGGGGTGTAAATGAGCTAAGCCTAAGCTCAAGCTCGGCTTTTTTCAATCTCTATGTCTAAAACTCGAGCTTGGCTCGGGCTCAACTAATTTAATATTTATTGAATAGTTATTTATTTTTTTATTTACTTATATTATTCTTTTATTATATATTTATAATTATAAGTTCATACATATAACAAAATATGTATCTTTTTGTTATTGTTGTCATAATTTTATATATAATAATATCTATTATGTAAATTATATATTTATAACATTAAATAACAATAATTATAACTATATAACTAGTAGGGTTGTTTGGCACAAACGTGCTTTTAAAACGAGCTCAAATATAGGCTAGGCTCAAACTTGAGTTTGTTTAAGCTCGACTCTATTTGAGTTTTAGTGAACCGATCCCAAGTAGCTCATGAGCGGCTTGGCTCATTTACAGTTTTACACCCCCCGTGATATATTTGGAAGGTTTCAAAAGAATGTTTCCTCATATTATCATTTGTTTGCAGCCAGTCAGAAAGTATAAAGATTGATCTTGGTTGGAACGCACTAGTTCGACTAGTAAACTGGCTTTATTCTGGTAAACTAGTGCCAAAACCCAAATCCGGTTGCTTATGGCATAACCTAGACGACGAAGGGAAGTTAGAACAAGTTCTTCCGTATGTCGAGCTCTACTGTTTATCAGACAGTTGGCTTCTAGAAGACCTTCACAAAGAATGCTCAAGAGTAATTATAAACTGCTTAGATTCAGTTAATATGGCAACTAAAATAATTCAAATCGGCGCTGATTGTTGCCAGTGGGATTTAGTCGAGTTGACTGCTAAATTTTTGGCACCATCATATCATCATCTTCGTAACTCGGGGCAGCTTCTGGAACTTGATGAACAGCTTGTGGATATAATACGCGCTGCATCTGTTGCTAGACTGTCTCAATAATGTCATCATATGTGACTCAGAAAACATTGAGGTCAGCTATTGAGTTTATAAAATATAGAGAAAGGTTATATATATAGTGTGTTTTCATCTTCTTCATGTGTTTAACATTTTAAGGCTGATATCCGAGTCGCAATGGTTTCGAGTCGCAACAGTTTTACAGTAAATGCATCATACTAACTATAAAACTACTACCTGGTTGATTGCACAGGATATAGTCATATAGTATGTGTGTTTAAAACCCTCCTTGGTTGACTCATGAGTCACCAAAAATGTTTCAAGTCTGTTTTGGTGCAATGACTATAATTAATTAGATTATTTTTTCATTTTTTTTAATTTTCATGGAAACAAAAACTTTCAAATGGATAACAATGCCATTGTTTAGCCATGAACTCGAAAATAATGTCAGACATATGAATTTAAACATGACATTAATTAACAGGGGATGAGCACGACCATATTAACCAAAATTATACGTTTCTTTTTTAAGTTAATACTCTAAGGTTATCCATGACATTAATTATCAGGGGAATACATGATCATGCCCGATTAACCAAAAATTTTATGTTTTACTTTTTTAAATGTTAATACTCTTAAGATTATACATTTACAACTAAAATTCAATAATTATGTTCAAACAATTAAATTGATGCTAATTTATTTTTTATTTTTAATTTTTGTCATAAAATATCCAATAAGTTTAAGTTATATATAACATATATTTTAAGACTCTCATCTACTTTCATCGAATAGTATGCTGAAAATTACCCTTGGATAATGAAAGGAGAGGTGAAGCTGCATTATACGAGTTCAGTTGCACAGCTTATTAACTTCCAATCAGTCTCTAGATTTCAAGGGTGTAAACGAGCTAGGCATATACTAAGCTTATAAATACTTGAGCTCGGCTCGTCAAATTTATAAAGCTCGAGCTCATGTTGGGTTGAGCCAACGGTTTAAAATCTAGCTCAGCTCATAACATAGTGTAGAGTATTGGTGTTCGACTAGATTGTTATATACGCTTAAGGTGGCTCTTTAATAGTAATAACTTAAGTCGGATTGATTACTTTAAGCTTGTTATGAGTTTGCTAGTCAACAATACTTTAGTAAAAAAAACTGAGCAAGCTAAAAGAAGGATTAGAACTATGACTAACATCTATCATTGTGTTTATTACTACGACTTTTGATTTCTATGACATATATTAGATATAGTTTCATGATATTTCAATTTAGTGTGTCAAGTGTGACTTACTGTTCTCTTTACGACTTTGATGGGACGAGGGCACCAACGACTACAAGGGTTGAGGACGTTGGCAGTTTGCATCTCTGTGGATAGTGATAGCAAACAAGTGAAGCGGTGCGACTAAAGATTTACTGTCAATTAAGGATTTTGAAAAAATAAGGACAAACGAGAGATATGTTTCAATTACATAACATGCTTAGTAGACATGTCGTTTGATGGATACTAGATGTATGAAAAATTAGTTATTTTTGTTAAAAGGGTTATTAGATTTTAATGATCCTAACTTTTATTTATGGGCCGATATTAATCACAATTTAAAAAAAGTTTATATACACTCACAACTTTGAGTTTATTTTCCTCCAACGATTCCTTACTAATTGAGAGTTAATCCCCGTTAGTTTTTTTATGAAATGGGGCCAACTTTGAATCATTTTTCAACTCCGTCATTGTACAGCCTCCATCAGGTTTGTTTTTCAGTGTTTAGCCTCCATCGTCACCTGAAATCTATCTCCAACGAGTCAAGTGGTTCAGATCAGGAGGTGGAGATTGATAGGTTTTAGGGTGCAGAAGTTTCCGATTGACGGATCTGATGGTTGATTTTAACTTTCTACTTATTGTTTTGACCAGATAAGTAGCCCACGTCATTAAAGAACTAACGGTGTTAACTCTCAGTTAATAAGAGATCGTTGTGGGTAATTAATCATAAAATTAGGAGTGTCTTTAAACATTTCACGAGTTTGTATTAATTCCGGCCAATAAATAAAAGTTGGGATTATTAAAATCCAATAAGCATTATTATAATAATTAATAAAATCATAAAAGATACTTTCTTTATAGGTATGCAAATTTGTAGTACATTACCGCATACGTGAATGAATTATGAATCACAGAAAAATAAACGTTACATCAACATAAAATGATCCAAACTAATGTATTCAATGAATACTATCTTCGACTTTGTTCTTAACTGCAATACTAGAATAAACAAAGACGTTAGGGTTCGATAAGGCTTCGTGTTTTACACACGGCCCTTAAAAATTTCACGTATCATTTTAGACGAACACATTTGTCTTCCAATGTACAATAACTGAAATATTACATATATCGCTCGAGATGACTTTAGTAGTCAAGATAACACCGACCTTGTATTTGTGGAGAGAGAATACATAATGGCGGTAGAATAATTAGAATGTGCTTCAGTTCCTCTACATCTATCACAAACTTTGTTAAGCGAGGTGTTTTACAATCTTTAGGGTCCCCATTTGTGTATAATTCTAAGGAAAACAAACTTTTTAGAAACCCATCACTTAAGTAACCCTTGAAGTTTCCTCTCATCTATTATATGGGACAAATTCTACCCATTTTCTTCCAAATTTTCGCACATTTGTTAGTTTCAGCCACCAACTTCGAGCATTAATACCTTATTAATCTTAGCTTCGTTTTAAACACGGTTTGTTCGTTGCAAAACGCTTAGACAGTGAAATACAAACCCAACAAACTAAATTACATTAACAAGATTCAAATATAATCATCTGTGCTCAAAGTTACTAACAACACATTTTCCACAATTTTTTTCCAAACTTCAGGTTAGGCTACCATTTAAGACTTTATATGAGACTCGAACTCAATCTCACAAACACAAAAGGTCTTTATACATAGCTCAAGCTTGTCTTATAAACAAACATCACTTCAAAATCAAGCTTTAAATCGAGCTCTAACCCATCCGATTCCAAGTAGTTCACGAACACCGCGACTCGCTTACCCTTACGTTGTGTTCCCAAGTTTACTTAACGAGAGAAAAGAAAGCAAACACTTTCTTTTCCTTTCTCTTCTTTTTGTTTTTTTCTTTTCTCTTTATTTTCTTCCATTATGGAATGATTGATTTTAGTACTTTCATTTTCTTTCTTTTCTCTCCTTAAGTAAACTCGGAAACACAAACTTCTAACGATTCTTTCATTTTCTTCCGTTAAAAAAGACTTTGGAACACAACTATTTTTTCTTTCCATTCACTTCCTTTCTTTTCTCTCTTTTACTCGGAAACATAACGTTATTATTTCCTCTTGAAAAAGGGTTGCTTCAGAAAACCGGACTCAGTTTAAGCTAACCCGGGTCCGATCGGCTCGAGCAAAATCTCAAACACCCCCACCGAACCACCGTCGTCAACACACACCCTCTAAACACATCATCGTCTTCACCAAATTTGATCGAAAATGTCGGTCCTTGTAGTCACAAGCTTGGGAGACATCGTCATTGATTTACATACAGATCGTTGCCCTCTCACCTGCAAGAATTTCATAAAGCTCTGCAAGTAAAACCCTAATCCCCCCTTTTCAACCTTCATTGTTGTAACTGCTGTTCATTTTTATTTGATTTTCTAACATCAGGGTTTAATTTACGATGACCCTTTTTGTATGATGCTTGACAGCGATGAAAAAACTGATTAATCATAATAATTGAGAAAGTTTAGGATACAAAGTCTTTTTTTTTTTTTTTTTTTTTTTTTTTTTTTTTTGTGAAGTGGAATTATAACGCTGGAGGTATTCTTGTGTGATTACAGTTATCTCACAAATCCATCAGTGTGTTTCCTTCTTGTGTGATACTTTGTAGTTTGTACACAATATGTGAAAATATGGACTTTGTATTTTAACTTTAATTGTTTAGAACTGTTTTGGTTGTTACTGAGTACACATTAGATTGTAGATTGATGTTTTTGTGGTGGTTGGTGCAGGATTAAGTATTATAATGGGTGTCTGTTTCACACAGTTCAGAAGGATTTCACTGCACAGACTGGTGATCCCACTGGAACGGGGTCGGGTGGTGATTCTATCTACAAGTAAGAGAAGAAGTTGTGTTTACTTTAGTTTAGTCTTCTATTACTTATTGCTGTTAATGTCACACAAATTTGGTATTTGGATAAGTGGGTTAGTGGGTGAAAGCCCGCAGACGTAAGATCAGATTAAACAATCACTAGATTTAGTATCAAATTCTTTTCTCATGAGAAGTTTGCTTGTAAATTTAAGATTTGAGTGTGAATGTGATCACCATTCCAATGGCTTGGTTTATAGCTTGGATGGTCAATGCTTGGGGTGGTTCAAGTATAAAACTTTACAAAACTGAAAATTTATCTCGCTTGTAGCTGAAAAACGGTCAATGCGTGGTGCCTAATTAGCATTTGACGACTTTATCTTTCAGATTCTTGTATGGTGATCAAGCTCGCTTTTTTCAAGATGAGATTCATTTGGATCTAAAGCATGCAAAGAAGGGTACAGTTGCCATGGCTAGTGCAGGAGAGAATCTTAATGCTTCACAGGTATTTTTGGCATTGTTTTTGTTCTCCTTTTGTTTTAAAAACTACAATTTACTCATAACATTGACTAGAAAGCATATGTATTTTTAATGATATTTAGTGTAAGAAATTTTGATTCTAGTATGTTTTTATAGGCTATATGTTTTTCCTCACAGCTTAACTAATTTACTTTATGAGTCTGAAATATGATCTGAATTGTATTCTCACTACACTTTGTATGTTTTTTCAGTTTTACATTACACTGCGTGATGATCTTGACTACCTTGATGGCAAGAAGACTGTGAGTTTTATGGTTTATGATATTTTTTTGTTTATACATAAATTGCTATATCTTATGTTGCTATTCAACTATTGTAGGTGTTTGGGGAGGTGGCTGAAGGATTTGAAACACTAACCAGGATAAATGAAGCTTATGTAGATGATAAAAACAGACCATATAAAAATATACGGTACATTAACTTCTTTTCACCAATCCCCATTTGTTTCACACTGAATATTCTCTTACTGTGATTTTTTAATATATATACTAACTTGCAAGATTTATGTTTTGCTACAGCATCAAGCACACTTATGTACTTGATGATCCTTTTGAGGATCCTGCACAGCTAGCTGAGCTAATTCCAGATGCTTCACCTGAAGGAAAGCCAAAAGATGAGGTAATAAATGATATGCTTCACAAAGGGTTACAAGTTTGATATGTTTTTGGGTTCATAATGTTTAATACTTTGTTACAAATCCACTTAGGTTGATGATGAGGTGCGGCTTGAAGATGATTGGGTGCCCATGGATGAGAAATTAGGTGCAGCGGAACTTGAGGAGGTCATTCGTGCCAAGGAAGCACATTCTAGAGCAGTTGTGCTTGAAAGTGTATGTATCCATGATCTTAATGATTATTGTTGATATTGGAAGTGGCATATTTGACCCTTTACATATGAAAGATCTATTTAGGGGATAATGTTTATCTCTAATGTGTAAAATAAGAAAAAGCTGGCTAAAGAAAAAGCGGCTCATCAGGTCGAAGGGGTGTTAGGTGTCCTAGTTTAATGCTTAAAACCTCCTTTTTATTCAAAGAATTGATTATTATTTAAATAACATAATTCATGTCACATATTTGACACACTAGTTAGCTATAAAGTTTGTAATTTTTGGACAAAAGTCTGTTGGGTTAACTCGGCCCATTTTGACATGTTTAATAAAACTACTTGTTTCGAGTCTTTTGACCCTTACCAGACCCACCTGATCTGTGGACTTTGCTTCTCTAGTTACTATATTCGGTGGTGAAGAAAACGAGCTTTAGCTTTTATAAGTTGCGCTAAGTTTTTGATAGAGGTTATAATTTCCATGATTATTGGCTACATCAGACACTCACATTTTTTTTCATTCCAGATAGGGGACATTCCTGATGCTGAGATAAAACCTCCTGATAACGTGTTGTTTGTATGCAAACTGAATCCAGTAACTGAAGTAAGTTGTTAGCCTGTTAGGCTTTTAATTAGATATATCATATATACGCTGATTATACTTAAATGATTTCCTATCTATTATTTTCTTTTCTCATAGCCTTCCCCCTCTTCTTTATATCACAGGATGAGGATCTGAATACTATCTTTTCACGGTTTGGAACAGTGACCTCGTAAGTTATCAAGCCTTCCACCTTTCTAGTTGAATGAATTGATTTACCGTTTGTGGAAGAATAACCCCTATACTCTATAAACTTATGCAGAGCTGATATAATCCGTGACTACAAAACTGGAGACAGCTTGTGCTATGCCTTTATTGGTGAGTCTTTATGATTCAGTTTGTAGCTATTGATGTAATTTCAAGTTAATAAGTTTCTTGAGGATTTGCTATTAGCAATTCACTTTGCTCATAGAAGTGGCGGATTATATAATAAATTAACTAGTAGTCCCTGAATTTTCTGGGTATGAAGGACAGTCCCTTGAATTTATAAAAATTGGTAGACAGTCCTTAATGTTTTTGAATTATAAGTGGCAATTGCTATATCGAGAGTATGAACTGTTGGGAGAAAGAGATATGTTAATGTTCTATAAGCTAGTTATTTAGAATAGTGTTGTAGAACCAAAATTGGAAATTCATACATTTCAATATGAAGGTCTGAACCTCTGAATCTAGTTACTATAGTAGTGAGAACAAATGGAACATGTCTAAAATATAAAAATTTGTAAAGAGTTGGAGAGCACTAGAGAAATGATGTTTTCTTGTTACATCAAGAACCAGGCCTGTAAACAAACCGAAGGTTTCGTGAAGCGTTAAGTGGGAAGTTTGTTTATTTTATAAGCGAACAAACATGAGCAAAATTTTTCGTTTATTTATTTACACGAACGGCATGAAGACATTTCTCATTTGTTCATATACATTCATGAACGTTCATTATTGTTCGTTTATTTTTGTTCGTTCGTTTATTTACGTTTGTTTATGTTCATTCATTTACGTTTGTTTATGTTAGTTCCTTTACATTCATTTATTTAGTGACTACTAATGCTAAATTTAAAATTAATTTGTTTTTCATATTTAAAGCCCTTTGACTTAATTTTTGAACTATCTAATGTTATTTAGACTTCAGTTTAGATATTGTTGTATATTTTAGAATGGTGGATATTGTTTGCATTTGTTTACAATATTAATAAACAAACAAGAACACGTTGAATTCCTTAATGAGCGAACACAAACTAGAAATTCGATTCATTTAAATGTTCATGTTCGTTCATTTGTTAGGTTGAAGTTAAACGAACAAACACGAACAATCCCCAAGTTAGGTTTCTAGGGTTTCTAGTGTATGTTTTCCTATATAATGAGGGTTCTCCATTGTAATTACATTATTCACTAATATTAAATCCGGTCTCTTTTATATGGTATCAGAGTTAAGGCTCTAGACACTTGATACAAACTCCCTGTTCTTTTCGAGTTTCAGTTCCTAGTGCTTTTTCTTTGTTCCATACCACAATGACACGAAGCCTACCCAGCCGCTGCATGTTCTTGTTCTGTTCTAGAATGTACTGTTCACGATGGAGTACTGTCAATGGTCATGATGGGGCACAGTTCATGACAGATTACTGTTTCAATGTGTTACTGTTCATCGCTTACTATTTTGTGCTATAAGGAGTTTACTGTTCATGCCGGAAAATCACGGTGTACAGCCATCGCTGTCCCGCAGTTGGTTGCCACCTGCTGCTGCTGGAATCTGACCTGCGGCCCCTGTTTGACACGGCTGATTGCTCCCAGAACCGCTGCCCCGGTCCGCTGCTCCTTGTTTTCTGCCTGTGATCCTGTTCCGATTTTTGGCCAATGGTCCTATTTGGTTTCATACTCGTGATCCTGCTCTTGTTTTGCCCGGTTTTCCTACGTGGTTTCTTGTTCCAGATCGTATCTTGGGGATTCCTACTTCTGTTCTGGTGTTCATGTTACCGCTCCCGTCCCTATTCCGGTTTCCAGTTTCATGCTCGGTGCTCCTGTTCCCAGTTTCTGTTCCGGCTGTCCTGATCCAGTTTCCAGTTTCCTGCTCGAGTTCATGTTCTTGTTTTTACAAGAAACCTGTTCCTGTTCCTGTTCCCGTCCCTGTTATTGTTCTTACAAAAAATCCAGTCCCATATCCTTGTTCTTGTTTAGATTTCAGATTCCAGTATGCAACACCACTTCAAGATGCAAGTTGGGCATGATGGACATCTATGCTCTAACATGAGGGCGTGTTAAATATAATTATTAATATTTTATTGTTAGGGTTGTAATTATAAAGCCCATGACTGGTTAGGTTTCTAGTTTCTATTTTCCTATTTATCAGGGTTCTCCATTGTAATGCGATCATTCATTAATATTAAATCCAGTTTCTTTCACAGTACCAAAGTAGTTTAGACCAATTGGGATCAGATAAGATTGAAAATTATAATAATCACCGTTAATTAAGCTGGGATTTGTCTCCACTGGTATCTAAAATGTATTAATACTTTTGTGGTTACAAACTTTACTCCCTAGTATTTGGAGTAATCCAATTCCTTTCTTTTCCAACCAAACAGCCCGTTGAATGGAATTCAAATTTCAGTCCTATCAGATACCAAGGAATTCTATGGGCGTTAAATCTCTTTTCTTGAATATTTATATGTGTAAATAATATGTATGGTGGTGTAACTTGATCTTGTCATTTATATTCCAGAGTTTGAGGACAAAGAAGCTTGTGAGCAAGCATACTTTAAGGTACACATGGTTTTCTATTTTATGCTCGTATCCCGTTTTGTTGCATGTTTAATGTCATATAATGAAACTTCAAGCAACAAATATGTCATTTCTAAAGTATTTTCTACAACCTTTGATGACAGATGGACAACGCATTAATAGATGATCGGAGAATACATGTGGATTTCAGTCAAAGTGTTTCAAGAATGTGGAATCAATACAGGCGTAAAGGCAACCGGTCTGGAATAGGTAAAATGGTTCGCAGCGCTTAAAGCTGTTATATATGCAGCTCTTGTTTTGCTTAAAGCTATTATTGTCTTTGTTGTAGCTGGTAAAGGGTGCTTCAAATGTGGTTCTCTTGATCATATTGCAAAAGACTGCACCGGGAGTGCTGATGCAAAAGAACCTCCAAAATACATCTTGAAGGAGGATGATATCTCTAGAAAAGGGGGCAATGATAGCGCGAGGTTAGTAAACTTGTATACAACTACACAATATGCATGTAGAGGTGGCAAGATGGGCGGGTCTGGTAACGGGACTAAAGTCATTTTTTTAGTACAGACCGTGTCGTGTTGAGCCAAAAACACCTTTTGTTTCTTTTTCTAGATGAATTTATAGATAATCAGAGATGCAAATGTCATAAAACAGAAATACACACGGTGGTCCGTTTTGGTACTTATTAGTGTTTACTGCTTTTCGAGAAAAGTTATAAGTTTTGAACATTCTAATCGGGTGATTAAATAATTATTTTGGTCCCTAATTATTTTATACACTTTAACTAAAACTGGGACTTTTCAAAGAACTTGTATTTACCGGAATGGCTTAAAATGTTATAATTATACCAAAAAAGGATGACACCCATAAGCATATCACTTTTTGTTTGGCATTTGTTCATAAGTGATGTGATGAGTATGATTAAACAGTATATTGTTACAATAATAATATAAATCTTTGAATAAAACAACCCAAGAGGTAGTACTCTTTAAAAATAGACATTGGACGCTTTTCAATCTTCAAGTCATTCTGTTCTCGGTTTAGTCAAACTTTATATGATCTGATAAAGCATAACCTGCATCCTAGAATGACCTATCTATAAGTAAACGGGTCAAAATTGCCACATGGTCCACCTCTCTCCAACAGCGCAATGTGCGCGCATAAGACTAACAAGACTGATTTTATAGGTATGATATGGTGTTTGATGACGACACTCATGCAAGCCCACAAAGAAAGAAGCCACCAAGACACGAGGTGGATCGTCACGAGCATAGGAAATCAAGTCATCGGGCCACAGATGACACAAAGAAAAATGATTACAGACACAAAGACTCAGTGGATGAAAGAAGAAAAGATCATAGGCGAGACGATAGGCACCACACATCTGGGGGAAGAAGAGATTACAAGAGAGATGAGTTGGATCATAGAACTAAGAACGATGAAAGAGACAGAAATCGTAATGATGGAAAAGACAGAAACCGTAATGATGATAGAGACAGAGACCGTAATGATGATAGAGACAGAAACCGCAATGATGATAGGAGACGCGATAGTAGAGAGGATAGGAAGAGATACAGTGAAGACGAGTATGATAGGAGAAAGGATAGTCGAAGAGACGAGTCAAATAGCAGGAGAACAACACGCGATGATGATATCGCGCGTAAGAGGAGTAAGGGGGAAGATCGAGATCATGTGAAAACCAGCACAAGATATGATGATAGGGATCGTGGTAGAAGGGATTAAATTGTTAATTATGATTATGTAGGAAAGCAAATGAGTTGAGTTGGATAATGTGTTTGTAACCATTATATTTTTTCCCGACGCTTGTGTTGCAGTTTGGTTACTTATTCTCTGTGTTTTGGATTTTTATAGTGTTTCATGAAAGTGTTAAGTATGCAATGTTCTGTACTTCTGTTTAGTATGACTAACACATAAAACACACTTCATCAATTGATCAAAACTCATGCACGACAATCCGCCTTTATTGTTTTCACGCTACGTTATCGTCCGCCATATAACGCCCGGATCATAACACCCGCTCCAACGACCCAACCACTAGATTGGAACTCGATCGAGATGCGGCTGGCCTTCTATTCACTTTCAAATGTTCATTTAAGTTTTTACAAAATCATGTATACCACTTACTAAATATATTCGTGTTATTAAATCACCATACTAGTACTGTTCGGGCTATGATCGATATCGAAGTATCAATCAAATAAGATGTTAAAATGTGTATGATCGATATCGAAGTATCAATCAAATAAGATGTTAAAATGTGTGTTTCTATTCACCTTAAACTAATTATGGTAAATAGTGTTGTCGATCCTCGTGGAATTAGTGATCGGTGTGTTGTGGATTGATTTATAATAAAACAATTAATCAAATTATCAAATTACTTAAACTATTGCCTCTTGGTTGTAAAAATTGGATTTTTAAATGATTAACATGTTAATTAGGGAAACAATTTGCAAATGATGAAACTTGAATAAGAATACAATAATGAGAGATAGTAATCAACTCTAGGATTCAGGTTTGGTTTTCGGTAATTGTTTAGTCCAACTTAGTGGAAAATTCTTAACGAGGATTCTATGCGTGTAATGATTAAGTGATAACCAAGACTTAACGGGTTTTAGTACATAATACCAATTCAATTAATAACCAAAACTTTGCAATCATACAATTCACGCAAGATTATATGACGTCTAAATCAAGGTTAACGAAAATAATTGTTTAAATAACTAAAACACAAGTTAAACTTATAAAAGAACTTAACAGGTTCTAAAGTTTCATCCCAACACAAGTCAAACATAAACAAAACCTAATCACACAAGACCTATTACCCGAAGTAGATCACGAGAAGATTAGCCGCTCATCGTTCGTGAATAATCTTTAAAATCATTGTTGATTTGCATAACGGATGATCGTATGTGTTGGAGAGAGGTGGAATGGTTAATCGGTGACCTAAAAACTCTCAAAATTCATCTCAAATCGTCTTAGGTCAAATTTGGGGGGGGGGGGGGGGGGGGGCAAGTGGTGGCTCAAACATAACAAAATTGCGACTTTATATATTTTCCACGCAGGCCCTAGCATAGCCTATGTCGGGGACTTTTCTGTTGTTTTGAATCTGAAGCTGGCGTATCCTATGATTGCTACAGTAGGCTACGATGGGAGCCTTTCTATTGCAATTTGAATCTTTATTTCTTGACCCATCCAATGCCTTGTTTTATCATGTAAGCTTTCAACTTGATCATTTTACCTACAAATTCACTTTCAACTCTTAGTTAACTTATTCAACACAATCAAATGCATAAAAACGAGTAACCATACTTAATATTTAACATTTAAACACTTAAAATACCATTACAACACATTCACATTAAGCTACAACCTCATAAATTTGAGTATTTGGTTCGACTCAACACTAACACAAATGACTTGTCAGCTCCACATGCATTATTGAAACATTCACCTTTTTAGTTATTGTTGTTATGATGTTTAGCAGTTAATTCTACGTCCTCATTTCACTTACACAAGGTCTATTGTGATACTTGCAGTTATGTTACGCTTAATTGTCTAATGACGTTGGAAGTAATTTTTGCCTTGCCATTGCACGATTCTAAACAGGTTCAACATACAACTTTTCTGAGGTAAGCTTCTCGTACACGAGACAATCAAGGGCTTTCATAGCTTTAAACCATGTTTTCATAACCATACTGCTAATCAAACCAACCGCTTATGGGTTCACTAGTCAAACCAGTAAGACCAGTTTTAAAAACGGATGACATTATGTCTTTATAAATATATATGTGTGTGTATGTATAACTAATTTAAAACAAAATATGAAACCATATATGATGTGGATTTGGAATGTAAACAAAATATGAAGTCTAAAATAGTAAATGAATCAGTAAATGAGATTTTGATAGAAAATAAAAATAAGATTAAAAAAGTTTGAAAATCCATTCCAACCACGGTGCAGTTCACTGGTTCAACTGATTCGACAAGTTCAAATGGTGGAGCTCGTACACCGGCTTTAATACACTTATTTACTTTCTCACAGAAAATGATGTATATCAAATTACAAAACAAGAGTCAAGGAGGTATTCCTTTGTAGAAAAGGAACATTGGGATGAAGTTGAGTAAAAATATTCTTTAAACAATTATGAGTTTGATACTAACAGATTCAAGTTGTTGATGGTATCATTTGTAAACTGTTAGTAGTGGTTTGTTGTCATTATTCCAATCTTGATTGATTGGGTAATTGCTATTGCTATTGCTTTTAATCAAAACACATGGTGACTTAGAAGCTAGCTAATGCCCAAAGTGGATGTTAATGTTATGTCTCTTGCTTCCAACATCTACCTATGGCAATTAACTTATTAACTATCAAAACATTTTTGTGTAATAGAAAATATCCAAGGTTTTATACCAACAAATATTAATATTGACCGCTTTGTATAGGAGTTCATCAAGATCATTTTGTGTAAGGAAATATATGACATTTCATATCAACAAATATTAACCGTTTTTAGTAGGAGCTCATCACTTTTTTTTTGGTTATGGGTGGAGCTTGTAATATCCCATCCAAACATGGTTAACTATAGATTCTTTTCTCATCTACGATCAATATACATAAATGTCTTATTGGCATTAACAACCAAACTTTTCGTATGACACAATATCTATTATGTACATGTATTTACATATAACGTGAGATTCAACTAAGGTGTGTTTTCTTTAATCTACAAACACACACACACACACACACACACACTCTACTTTACACACACTCTACAATTCAAGTCAGATGCGTGTTAATACTTATAAATTTGTTTCGGGGCTCTAAGCAAACCAAAAAGTCGAGGGTCATTGCTAAAGTTTACATTAAATAGTCTCTTTTTTATCCGGGCTAGACACTAACAACAATAAACTAAAATTGTTTCTTATTGGTGGAGTCAACCTTTTCTTTTAATGAATGTTTTAGGTTAAAGTTCAAATATATCAGTCCAATCTACAAATTATTATCAGAAAATTTTGAGGCCCTACATAAATTATGGCCCTAAGCTAGGGCTTTGATTGTTTTGAACTTAAGTCACCTATTTAAATCATCACACATACACTCTACAAGATTTAAACTTACTCTTATACGATTAAGTATATCATTTTACCACTATGGTCTCTCGGGTATTTTTTTAATAAATTATTTTGGTGTGTTTTCCCACCACCTTGGTGGTAGGGTTCAAGTGGGGATTGGTTGTGCCTTTTGTTTTTAAAGTTTTTGTGACACTTGCTGACAATAAAATGTTTTCTACTTTTATTAAATTATTATGAATTTAACCAATTTAATACATGGTCCTAAACTTTAAAGGTATGTTTGAGACATAACTTTCATATGTTTTTTATTTTATTGTTATTGCATTTGGTTTTCTTTTGTGTGTATGATTTTATATTATTCAACTATAATGGGGTTATTTCTTATGATCCAAACACGTGATGTAGAACTATCCGAATAGCTTGAAGCTAGTTTGAAAAAACTTATTGAAAAACAACTCATTCACAAATAGAGTTAGGGAATTTTGATATTTTTAAACTTTTATATATAAAAAAAATTAGTTTGAGCGATGAATGTTTTCTTCACCTAGTTCTCACCATGTAAAAGTAATAATTATATATATATATATATATATATATATATATATATATATATATATATATATATATATATATATATATATATATATATATATATATATTCCAATATTAGTCAAATACTTAACACTAATTGGTTCCTACACCCAATGATATGTCTAGGGATCTTCAAATAACTCGTGACTTTAAACTCATTTAAAAAATACTCGAAAAATCGCTCAAAACTAACTCGTGAGTCAGCTCGGCTTGGATCGTTTATACACCAAGCCGAACTTCACTTGACACGTTTACAAGCCAATCCAGCTCGATTTGACTCACTTAGAAACAAGCAGCGCATGAACCGACCATGGCTCCGCTCTATTCCACTCGTGAACACCCCTGATATAACGTGAGATTTGACGAAGATGACACTTATATAACTTATAAAGGGTTTCAACAAAATGGTTTTATATTTATTGTAAAGCATCAATTGTTGGGGGTGTGAAAAAAGAAAAAGAGAAATAAGAAATGTATGGTTTTGTATGCATGTGGGTAAAAGTGAAAATGTTGAGATGTTGTCTGTTTGTGGTTGTACGATGGGTGGCAGTAACTTTGGATGGTCAAATTATGTGGCGACCCTTGTTTCCCGCAGATCGCACAAACTACAATTTTCATTTTCATCATTGCTATAATTTTCTAAACGGTTAATTGGATCATCTTTATTACTCGAGTATGAAACTTTGAGCTGATAGACTAACACGTTCATGAAAGAAAGCTCGTAAACCAATCCCAAACCTAATAATGTCCTCACGAGGAAACTTATCATATGTGAGAAAACATATTGGCCCAACCTAAAACCTTTTTTTTTTGTCACAGATGAGACTTTAACCCAAAAGCTCTCCGGAAGTCTTGGTACCTGACGTAAATCACTTGGGAAAAAGATTATTGTTATATAGTGTGAATATGATTAATGCAGATATATACAAGTCATAAAAAACGGTGACAAGAATTTTGGACGTGATATGTGTGCTTCCGTGAGTTTTAGGGTGAGCGGTGATTGTATACATTTAAGTTTGTGATGTTTTTGGCGGTAATAAACATGGGATGCATCTTTGTATGGGTTGAATGTACAATGTACGAAAAAAAAGGCTTTGTGTAGTAGAACACATGTCGCATGAATAATATTAGACGAATCGTTGTGATGATAGATGCATTGCTACAATTGAGTTAGATGCATTGTCGTATCAAGTTTGGACGTATTATTGTAGTCAACAGTGTACCAACATTTTAATAACTTGTCGTATCAAGTTTGGACGTATTATTGTAATCAATAGTGTACCAACTTTTTAATAAATTAGGTTGTTATTTTAAGTATAATAATATGTACCAAATTTTAAAAGAATAAAATTCTTGATTAAGAGGGGTTGGTTAATCACCCACTCCCTCGAACATCAAATCAAAAGAACTTTTCGTGTTTTAACATGAAAAAGAAGAAATATGACTGATGTTATAAGTTGAAGAGTGCAATAAATAAAATTAGAGAATGAGTGTCTTTAAAGTAATTTAAAAAAATATTAAACTATATTTTAATTAAAATAAAATGACATTTACATCTCCTATTTTGTTCGCACTAGTTAACTATAAAAATGTCACTACATCACTTTTAACCGTTAAATTGATTAGATTGATGGTGCAATCTTCTTTCTATATTTTATATGATTTTCATCATTTTAACTTAACATCATCCACTCTCTATATGTATATGTATGTATGTAAATTTATGTACATTTGTATATTCTTTTTTTTAATGACTAATTGAATTACTGACGGGTCACTAGTCTAACCGATCATCTCTATTACTCAAGTACGTAACTTGAGACCACCATCAAGAGAAAACTCACATTATGTGAGAAAGCCCCCTGGCCCACCTGGACCCACTTTATTTTTGTCACAGGTGGAACTTGAATCCAAAATTTCACATATTTATATGAGACCTTGGGTACAACACTCAGGGCCGGCCCATTATCATATTATATGATGCATGGGCTTGGGGCCTCCAAAAACTAGGGGCCCCCAAAAACTAAGGGCCCCCAATTTTTTTTAAAAAAAAATTTATACTGGGCCATGAATTGAACAACCCATTAGCTGCCCTAGGATAATTGGATAAGCGGCCGCTCAATTGCTCAAGATCAAGACTTCAAGAGTGAAATTGTGAAACACTGAACTCCAAAAGAACCGGCCTTTCCAAGTTTCCAACTTCCAAGATGAGTAAACGATTCGACTCACAGGGTCACAGCCTCATCGGCTCACTGATGGAGCGGCGGCGGCGGGCTGTCCGCAGGCGGCGGGCTGTTCGATCAACTGTTCCACTTCTGCACGCCTGCGGCTGCAACCCTGTAGTGCTACACGGTGCACAACTTGAAATATAATCGATTCACTGGTAAGCATAAAGGCTTTAATTCTTTAACCCACAAACAACTAAACAAAGCAATGTTCTAGTGTTCTTGAGTCTTGAAGTTGAATATTGAATTTTCGTTCTTGATTACTAATCGATTTAGATTGGTAGCAAGCCACTGATTAATTGCTTATTCCTGTCATTGACTGATTTAGATTGACAGCAGGTTATTGAAGATTTGAGTTGATTTGGTATTTGGCAGCATGTTACTAATCGATTTTGATTCTTCCTCTGGTTCATTAGTCATTACTAAAGTAAAGCACTCAAGGTTAGATTGTTCTTTTTAATTCTTGATTCTTGAATCTTGATTAATGATAACCGATTAATTGCTCATTCCTAATTGTTTTTGTTACTTTTGACTTTTGAACCTTTGAATTTTGATTACTAAATACTAATAGCTTATAGCTTTAATTTACTTTTGAGCCTTTAGTTTGTTGTCTTAGGTTGTTTTAGCCTTTAGGCAAAAAGATTTCTTTGATTAGGTATTTAAGTTTTAAGTTGATTTAGTATTTGGTAATTGGTAGTTTTATTAAATTATAATGTCAAATCGATTTAGGAAGAGCCCCATTTTTTTAGTTAGATTGGGGCCCCAAAAAACGTTGAGCCGGCCCTGACAACTTTCTAACCACTTGAGCTAAAGATTATTGGTGTGTATTTGTATATCTACGTACTATACTTTTGTGGTTGGTTAAAATAATCCATAACCGATTAAAAAAGGTATTTGTTTATATTATATGAATAAGATAAACAAAAAGATAAGACATAAATATCTACTTATATCCTCATGTCTCACAAAGGCAGTACATTTACATTGTTGGTTTCCCATCGCCCTAAACTTATTATTGTTTTGTTTTCCAACTTTTTGAGTCCCAAGTTGAGAATGATGTTTTGATTTGTATAAGCTGTAAATATCTATTCAATAGTTAATTTTATTGTGGTTTTTAAATTTTATAAATGTATTATAACCATTCTGATTATTATTATTATTTATAAAAACTAAATATTAGCTAGAGTAATACTTATTTAAATTTTAGCATAGGTATTAAATGTCATGGGAGGCCCTGAGGGTAGGCAGGGTGGGCGACAGCTCAGGCCTAATCTCATCAGGGGCCTGGAATTTAAAAGAAAAAGTTATATTATATATGTATGTATATATAAAACAACTATAGATTATTAACAAACTAATTAACAAACCTAATAGCAATTTAATTACCTTGATCAATTGAAACTTAGAAACTGTTAACATTTTAATTAGTTTAGTCGATCCAATCTAAACTCAAGTAAAAAATGCTAGGAGAGTCTTACGATTTGGTTAATTAAGTAAATTAGATTATTTTGCTACAATACTTTTATTTATTGGTAAAACAATTATTGTCGTATTATAGATTTTTAACATACTGATTATTGACACTATATTATAGGGCCATTTTTTCTACTCGCCCAGGGCCTAAAATTATTCGAAAACTCTCGGGACCGGCCCTGTTAAATGTTATAACTTTATCCTTTGAAATTAAAAAAAAAGCAAAAGCAGTCGAGATGGTTGTACTTCCCTACCATTATATCGAACATCGGAGTTAATCTCGCTTCATACATATTTTTTATTTTCTTTCTTGCTTTTCATATGTTCCAATCTTTTGAACTTTTTTCCCCTTGTCGTTAAATACTTTAGTGTAATTAAATTTGACTATTTAATAAATATGATCATAATATATATCAAACAAGTTACAAGGTGCGAAGTGCCAGTTAATTTAAGTTTTAACACAGCTTTGCGCTAATCCCCAGTACAATTTTCTAGACATTTGGTCATTCTGTAGTTGTTCTGGTTCTCCAAATTACACACACAAATTATACCTTTTCTTGATTAAGTACTGAGTTTTATCCGGTACATGTATTCCAATCAAACCACCGAAAAACTTCAATCTGAACATATAACCCATGACTCTCAGTTTCATTCAAACGTTTAATCATCTAACGATTCAAATCCGCTACATTTGGCCTTTTAATAAAAAGATTATTTAACAAGCTATGAGAGTAAATGCCCTTTGTGGCTTTGTCTACTAATAATTATTTACTCTCACACCTTTAAAAAAACGTATAAAGTGACGTAGTAGTTAAAGTATGATGAAATGTATGTTATCATCGTAAAATTCACTTAATTACAAACAAGTCCCTCATCTTCTTTAACCATCCACATCACACCCCCACAATATCCCTATTTCCACACACCACCCCTCCCCTCTACATAAGCATATATATACACACAAACTCATCAACCACCACCACCACCACCATCATCATCTTCCCTACAACCAACATTCTTTATTCAACTCTAACCATGAAGAAAATCAATCACATGCTACAAAAATGCAAAACGCTATCGCTACAACTCGTCAAAACCTCTTCTTACACTGGTGTAAGATCCACATCCACCACCACCAGCGAACATCAACATGGATCAAGAGACACAAAAGGAATAATGTGGAAGGATATCGCCGTCGCTAACTACTACGACCACGATGACCGACCAAAAGAAACTGTTTTCGTCGGAAGCACGAGGAAACAGTATGTGATTGATTCAAAGTATTTAAGTCATCCGGTTGTGAAGGCTCTTATAGGAAGATCAAGTAACAATGATGGCGATAATGCGGTATCGGTTATTAATTGTGAAGTTGTGTTGTTTGATCATTTGTTGTGGATGCTTGATCAGAATTGTGAGGTGAACCTTAATTCTGATTCTTTGGATGAGTTAACAGATCTTTATTATCTTAATTAATTAGTTTGATCATCTAATTTGTGAAATGTGGTTTATATTATTTTTAGATTTAGGGTTAATTGTGGGTCTATGTAAAGAACTGAGATGATTATTTTATGGAATGTTAATTTGATTCATAACTTTTATTTGATTATTGTTTGTGTGTTTGTAGCTAGTTCTTGATATTTGGATCAACGTTTGATTATTATTATTATTATTTTTATTATTATTATTATTATTATTATTATTATTATTATTATTATTATTATTATTTATTGGTAGTACATAGAACTTGGCTAGACCACCAAAAGAAGATAAAAAGGAAAATAATAAAAATAGACATTTTGTACTATTTTTAAGCGAAAATATGCATTGATGTTTTGCCCACTACAAAATTAAACATTCTTTAGAGCTATCAATCTAAAAATGTCATAAGCTTATCCCACTAAGGGGCTGTTTGGCAACATCTGAATGATTAAGTGCTGAACCAATAACAGGCCTGAATCATTAAGGGGCTGTTTGGCAGCCTCTTAATCAGCCTCTTAATGGTTCAGATGTCTGAATGGTTCAGCACTTAATGGTTCAGACTGTTTGGTTCGCGAGCACATGTCTGAATAGTTAAGAGATTTACCTCTGAATGGTTAAGCATCATACTGATGCTGAATGGTTAAGAGGTCTAATGCTGAATGGTTAAAACATATTATCTAAATTGATCAGACATTTGTCTTTGAATAGTTAAATTATATACTAGCTCTTAATGGTTCAGACCTCTTAATGATTCAGCACTTAATGATTCAGACCTCTTATTGATTCAGCACTTAATCATTCAGAAGTTGTCAAACAGCCCCTAAGTGCTGAATCATTAAGAGGTCTGAACCATTAAGAGCTAGTATATAATTTAACTATTCAAAGACAAATGTCTGACCAATTCAGATAATATGTCTTAACCGTTCAGCATTAGACCTCTTAACCATTCAGCATCAATATAATGCTTAACCATTCAGAGGTAAATCTCTTAACCATTCAGACATGTGCTCGCGAAACAAACAGTCTGAACCATTAAGTGCTGAACCATTCAGACATCTGAACCATTAAGAGGCTGATTAAGAGGCTACCAAACAGCCTCTAAGGAAGCTAAATTTCAACGGGCATAAGAAATCTGAAAAAGTATAATTGGATACACCAAAACTGATGAAAATCTGCCGATAAGATCTCAGTTGGCAAGACTCTATCATGGTTAGATTTCAGCCGATCGTCAATACACTTGTTCGTTTTAGTTAGTTTTGGATGGAGCCCATGTACTTTTTCTCTTTTTTATGTTATTTCTATGTCAGTTAAAGTCTGTTTTTTTAGGGTCTGTTTGATTACACTGACTTAGTAAGATCTGACTGAGTGAGAAGCTGACCCAGTTAGAAGTTCTGACTGAGTCTGCATCTGACTGAAACTTGACTGTTTGATTCAGTATGTGACTAGAACCAAATCGATTCAGTATTTACGTAATATTATTTCCTTTGACTATATAAATTCTCCACCCAAAAATTATACAGTTTTTTTTCCACTTTCATCACAACATTTGTTTCATCTTCTTCCGTCTCTCTCGCTCTCTCTCTAAAACTTCACAGATCTTTCAAACATGACAGAGGTTAATATCTCCCCCAACACTCACCAATATCATCATCACCACCATCAATGGAGCTCTGGTTCATCACCGTCGTCTCCGTCCGCATCGCCGCCGTCCTCCACCACCTCCTCCGCCATCGCCACTCCCTCATCATCACCGCAACACGCCGCCACCCTCCTCCTCCTCACCACTCCCTCATCTCGAACCCACCCCTCATCACCCTCACCATCACCAACCGCCGTTACCCCTCCCACCCACCCACCTCCACCGCCGCCCTCTCACCGTCACCGCCGCCAAATCCAGCCCCAAAATCACCGCCCCCAGGGGTGGAGGAGAAGCCAGTCAGCTCGAGTGCAGGGGTGTTGGCCGGGTCAGCATTATGAAATTTCAGGTCCGGGTCTGATGTTTTGACCCGGTCAGCTCGAGTTTTACGCACATCAAACAGGCTGACCGAGTCGGCCAGTCAGCCGGGTCAGCCGAAATCAAACACCCCCTTAGTCGGCTAAACTTATGTGGTGTTTTGTGAATGTTTGCTTTCGGATATGTTTATCTATGAGTGGGCTAAGAGTCGGACATGTGCATTATCAATCAACTAGTACTTAACCCCACGCGTTGCGTTGGAGGCTTAAAACCGTGTCAAATAATATCAATGTCACACCGTCTCTAGCATCCACCAACACCAAAAAATCTCGTAAAAACAAAAGAAATAAATCTGAATGATAAATAGACGTAAAAATTTTAAACCATGCATGTGTGTTGTGGCATGTTAATGTGTATAAATTAGAACGAAATGTATTACACAACACGGTCGTGAAACAGAAAAAAAACAGATGTAAAAACGTTAAACCACATACGCATGTGCATGTATGTTAACTCGAAAATTTTAGTCCGAGACATAAAACAAAAAATTGTAAAAGATAAAAAGTATTGAGACCAAAGTTGAAAATAAAAAAAGTATTATGGTTAAATGTAAAAGATGAAAACTATAGGGTTAAAAATGAAAAATAAAGAAAAAACAAAATGTGGTACAACCTATAAAACTTAAGGTACAAAACATAATGCATAACTAAGTTGATAATTAGTATTATATAAATTTACTTCTTATAAAATTCCTTTTTCCATGATCCCCATTTTTTTGTTAAACAAATACTATATAAAACTGACCCGAACTGAACCTGACTTAAGCAGAACCAGTTTGGTTTTCGGTCTCAGCATATCTTAAAGTTGGTCTCGAACTTTCGATCCGGTTTTACGCATGCTTGTGCCTACGAACCCGAATGAACTTTATCATTGATTCATTTTGGTTTCTCTCCATAGTAGTTGAGGACCCGAATGGACCTTTTATGACGAACATACATTAATTCATTTTGGTCATTTGGTCACCCGAATGGACTTTATCATTTATAAATGATTAATTTGTGATGGTTATTATCTCATACGATGAGAAGGTAGTAAGGTGCTGATAGTTCAAGTGTCATCAGATTATGAAATTGTTTCATATCGGTTTTATACCCGTCATGTACATATCATATAAATATTATATCGTGTATTAGGTGTAAAAAATTAGTTGGTGAGATTTCAAAATACATTTTTACTATTTTAGTTTTTAAAGAATTTTATTACCCGACAATATTAGAAATATAATAGCTAAAAATAATGCATTAGTACATTACTTTATTACCTAAGCATGATCTATATATTTTTTTTGTTACCCAACCAGAACTCACTCATGTAATTCATACTCATTTATCTAAACATGTTAATGAGTAATAAATGTATTGTAATAAGTCATAAATTATCTTACATCAATCAGGGTGACGAGAGAACATTAATTATTTATTAAACATGTTAGAAATATAAATACAAACATACTCTAATTCATTAGATTTTTTGTCAGCGAACACGTATGTATATTCTATTATACATTTATTATACTTTTAAAATCAGCACAACGACAATCTAGAAAAATTATAATCTACAACTATTAATTGAAGAGTAGGGCTGTAAACAAGTCGAGCCGAGTCAAGCCAGGTTGGGCTCGGGCTCGCTTAAGAAAATCAAGTTGATCCATAAAGTTTTGAAACTGAAGAAAAAACAAGATTGTCGCAAACACATTGTCGAGGTGGAACTACAACGGGGACACAGTTCAATGAACCACATTTTCTCATTAAATGGGTCTGTAATCGAGTAGTTTTTTATTTATGTAATCACTCTCAAATAATCAAGTACTTAGTAGGAAGAAATTTTTTTTTATCAAGATAAATGTTTTTGACTATTAAATAAGCTAAATTTATATTGATTATAAGATATGAGAAATTAAATGTCATATTTACTGACCGAGATTGTTCTCAAACATGTTGAACATTATTGGTATTAAAGGGTTTGTGAACCGTTTTAACGATTAGTATAATTGCTTCAAACATATTACATATCATTTATATGAGGTATAGTTGCTTTAAACATGACATTCAACCACTTTTAAACATGACATACAACCACTTTTATGAGTATACATGTTTTAATTCGGTTCTTGATATATACACGAATACAAGAGTTTGGGGACCGTTTTAGTGATGTTTTCGGCAATGAACTGGATCCGACCTGTGGATACGACTTGAACAATACTGAAAAATATATTATATTACGATAGTCAAAACGACTCTTAAAATTTTTCGCTTCTCATGAAAAAAATTTTGGGGTCTGCCACCAAGTCTATAATCATGTTTTATACCTCTATACTTGATTTTTCTTTAAAAAGTATCAAAATAACCTCATGTGCATGATATATTTTAAATAGTCTGTCATACTTTTGATTTATAATTGATATAAATTGTAATTTAGGCTTTAATTTAAACGAGCTAACGAACGACCCAATGAGTCAGTTAATGAGCGAGCCACGAGAGCCGAGTTGACCTTGGTTCGGGCTCAGTTTGTTTACAAACCGAGCCAAGCCGACTCAGCTCATTTATAAATGAGTTGATTTCGAGCGAGCTACGAGTCGATTTTGAGCGAGCCACGAGACAAGAAAATAGCACAATAATAAAGAGTACACCATGTTACAAACAAGATATAAATATCCCTACCACACCTCTTTCATTACATATCAAAAATTTGCTACCAATGTTACTTAGTCCAAGCGATTGAAGTAAGGCACACCAAGGTTTCATTAAAATAGATGAGGTTTTAGGTTCAAGTCCCACTAATAACAAAAAATAATGAAGTTTCATGTTGGACTATAAAGTTTTCTCTCACTTATGATGAGTTTCCTCTAAATAATGATCTTGAGTTACTTACTCGAATAATAGAGATGATCAGATAGAACAGTACAATTTACTGATCCAATTAACCGTTAAAAAAACAAAATTTTGCTAGACACTAAAGTGCATAAAATTTAAAGTCTGACAAACAGGAATTGCAATTTGCAGTTGTGTTTGGTGGATTGGATTATTTGATGGGCTCCACTAGGCCCAATGCCCAATAAAGTTAACAAAACATCCATCATCCTATTCAATATTCAAAACTCAAAAGCCCAGATCATAATCACTGCAACCACACCGTTGTTATCATGGTCCCTCCTCTACTAGATCAACCTAACACTCCCACTGCTTATTAAACCTTTATGCATATCAATATATGATCATGTATGTATATTGTATACTCATCAAATCTTTTCAATATTTATTACACTTAACATTCTTCAATTGGCCGAAATTTTCATAATATTCACCCGAATTCCCAATAAGTAAGTTCTTTATTCTTTCTTGATTATACCCACTTTGTTCTTGTTTAATCTCTTAATTTTTCTAAGTTTTGCCTGTTAGTTCTGTAATTTCTGCTTGGTTGTCATGATGATACAAGTTTTACGAACATATTGGTCAATTTCTTGATGTGATTTGTGCTTATGCATCTGCTACTGTTCTTAAATTCTTGAATTGTGCATCTTTTGATTCCATACTGTTGCTTTCTGTGAGTTATGGTTATTTGAATTTTATAATTATGTCATGTATACTTAAAGTTTTGATTTTTACTCTGTTTTTGTTAGTTGCAGTTTGCAAAGCTAAAATTTGTTTAGGGTCTTATTCTATATGATTTAAAAAGTTCTTAGATAAAGTTTGGATTTTTATTGTTTGATTATCTTCTGTGTTTACATGAACACCCATAAGGTGTATGTATAAATGCCTCACTGAAATCATTATCATGTATACATGTCGATAAGTGTGTGTATCGAACCCTTTTGATAGGCTGTTTTCTTGGTTAAGAGCATATGGATTCAAATACAACGCGAGTAAACACAATAGTTCGTTCTTCGGGCTCAACACCGTCTGAAGAATCAGCATTGGATTTGGAGAAGACTTGTTACAGTCAGTCGAATCCCTCATCGTTTAATCCAACAACGCTCCAACCGTTTGCATCAGGTGGACAGCACCCCGAGAGCAATGCTGCTTACTTTTCATGGCCTACGTCAAGTCGACTAAGTGATGCTGCTGAAGAAAGAACAAACTACTTTGTGAACCTACAAAAGGGTGTATTACCTGAATCTATAGGCAGGTTGCCTAAAGGGCACCAAGCAACCACTTTGCTTGAGCTTATGACTATACGCGCTTCTCATAGTAAGATCTTGCGTTGTTACAGTCTTGGTACCGCGATTGGCTTTAGGATCCGTAGGGGTGTGTTGACAGATATACCTGCAATCCTAGTGTTTGTTTCGCGTAAAGTTCACAAACAATGGCTTAGCCCCATTCAGTGTCTACCCACTATTTTAGAGGTAAGAAAGAACATCCTATTGCATTGATTATGCATCGTTACGATTCTTTAACTGTTCATTTCTGTTGGTGAATCTCTTTGTAATCCAACAGGGACCGGGGAGCGTGTGGTGTGATGTAGATGTTGTGGAATTTTCGTACTTTGGTGCACCTGAACCAACAAGTAAAGAACAGTTGTACACTGATATTGTGGATGATCTTCGTGGAAGTGGTCCATGTATCGGTTCAGGTTCTCAGGTATCATTAATTTATTAGACGCTATGCAATCTTTACTTATTGGATGTGTTTTAAAGTTGCATCAGCCACTGTTTTTGATGTCTTTATGTTGATATTATTGATCAAGTAGTTAACTTTATATGAAAATGACTTGTTATGTAAGAGATGTGGCTTATTGTAGATATGATAGGTAAAAAGTTGTTGCCTTTTTATCCGATAAGTAAAAAAAGTTAGATGATCAACTTATGTAAGCAAAGTCACATATTCTGTATGTTAGGTAGCGAGTCAAGAGACGTATGGAACGTTGGGCGCTATTGTGAGAAGCCAAACAGGCAACCGACAAGTCGGGTTTCTCACAAACCGACATGTGGCTGTTAATTTAGATTATCCAAACCAGAAGATGTTTCATCCTTTGCCACCAACACTTGGGCCCGGGATATATCTCGGTGCAGTGGAAAGAGCTACTTCATTCATCACAGATGACCTTTGGTATGGCATCTTTGCAGGCATTAACCCAGGTTAGCCTTCTATAATGTGATTTTGAACGGTATGACTCGTATGAAATGATAGTTTCGGTGATTAAAGTTTGTAATCTGGTGGATATGCACTTATGCAGAGACGTTTGTGAGAGCCGATGGGGCGTTCATTCCTTTCAGTGATGATTTCGACATGTCTACTGTCACTACATCTGTAAAAGACGTTGGAGAAATCGGGGATGTCAATCTCATTGACTTGCAGTCTCCTATCAACACTCTTATTGGTAAGAAAGTGATGAAAGTTGGCAGAAGCTCGGGGTTGACTAAAGGAACAGTCTTGGCGTACGCCCTTGAATACAACGACGAAAAGGGCATTTGCTTCTTTACTGACTTTCTTGTTGTCGGTGAAAACCAACAGACGTTTGACCTCGAAGGCGACAGTGGAAGCCTCATCATCTTACAAGGTGAAGAAGAGGAGAAACCAAGACCCATTGGGATAATATGGGGCGGGACCGCGAATCGGGGTCGGCTTAAACTTAAAGTCGGTCAACCACCCGAAAACTGGACGAGTTGCGTTGACCTTGGTCGCCTACTTAATCTTCTTGAACTTGATCTTATTACAACCAGTGATGCCCTTAAAGGTTTGAATTTTGAAAGTTATAATCTTTTTAAGTTGGGTTTTTTGAGTTCTTTCTATATATGTTTGTGAGATTTATATGCTTATACGGGCAGGTGCGGTGCAAGAACAACGAGCTGCATCAGCGACAGTGGTCGGGTCAACAGGCGAGGATTCTTCACCACGCGAAACAGTGCTACCTAAAGACAATGCAGAGCCATTAGGGCTTCACATCCAACAACATATCCCTTTAGAAGATGGAGCATCTTGTGGTGGCCCTGATATCAACCTCTCTCCTGCCGAAAATGCAGGCAGTATGGAAGACGGGCCGAATGTGGGCCCGAGTATCGAGCATCAGTTCATTCCAAGTTTCAGTGGGAACTCGTTGTTCCATAGAAATGAGCGGCGGTGTAGGGAGGCGTCTGAGAATTTAAGCGCTTTGAAGAATGGGACCGATGAGGATCTCGGGTTTGCACTTCATTTGGGTGACAATGAACCCAAGAGAAGAAAGTCTGATCCTTTGTCACCGAGTACGGATGAAGAAGCTAAATGACCCCCCCCCCCCCCCCCCCCGGGCCCTTCATCGTTGTACAAAAAATGTTTGTCTTAACAGTTATAACTAATGACAAGATCCAAGCTCGACCACCTGGTCTAAGTCTGAACTCGATTTGATGGTTTGATAGGTCTTCATGAACCATGATGCAAGCCGCGAGCTCAACTCATGAGCTTAAATGACATGAAAATCTTAGTAAGAAAACACGCTTGATCTAAGGGTTTGACTTGAATAACTCGATAATAATTCGACTTGTTTAGAGCGCAAAATTTAGGCATACGATAATATTTACGTATTGTATGTGCTTCAAAATGATGAATACAAACAACAATTGATAGAAAACGTACTTAAGCATCATCATTATTTCATATATAAACTTTTGTTTTCATATGTTTTATTCAAAAAATTGTATACAAAAGGACAAGTTTGACGTATCAAATCGAGAAATGTGATGTTACAGTGGTTTGGTTTCATGTGCGTATGACATGTAACAGAAGTTGTTGAATTAGTCTTGAACTACTATCTTATATAAATGCACTTGTTTGCTTATATGTTAAGTACCATTTTTATAAATAACCAACTTCTCGATTTCATCAATGGTTTAACTTCATAGAAAGTATATAAAAACAATCTGATTGTGGTTGTCTTTTTTAATATGAATATAATGTAAAGTAATGTAATATGAGAAACACGTATACATATGTATAAATATTATTTTAAATGTGATACATAAGATGGTTCTGTAACAATATAATCATTTCTCTTTCTCTCTCATGTTATATCCGATCAGTATGTACAAATGATTACGTGGTTTGTATTTAATATTGGTTTTGTATAAACGTGTCCATCTAATTACGTGTAGTGACAAAGTTTCTAGTTTTAATAAGATAAATCACATAAAATCATCATGTTTCGATATTACATGCTTAATGAGGTAATAACCTTCTAATAACGATATTGAAACATGAATGTTTGAAAAGCATGCTAAAAACAGGAAAAAAAATTTATACGAAATGGATATGTCATGTATTGTTGTTGTACCACACGCGATCCTTCGTACGATGATTCCAAACTTTTGCCCTATGTATTTCTACTTTCAAAATGTTTATCATTAGTATAACACTTTGGATTAAATTTTCCCTTTTCGTGTATGACAATTTTTGGTTCTGATCGTTATTGGTAATGTCTGATCAGTTTATAACACGATTAAACTTTTAAATAAAAAATATTTTGTAATTTTTTATATTTTTTAAAATAATTAAAATTAGAAGGCTAGACTTCATTATTTCTAATTTTTGGTGCATAAAAACATTTAAAAAAATTATAGGCATAAAAACTAGATAGTTAAACAAGTCATTTTCATGTTTGATACTTGTGTTACTCGCGTCATTTTTAACTTGTTAAATACGATATAACATGTTTTGTCATATCAGTATATGCCCCATCACTATAGTTTCTATTATTCATTTAAGTCATAAATAAATAATTAAGAAAAAAACAAAATAAAAACAAAATATGAATGATCTTTTAATGAATTTACGTAGAAGAAGAGGACAAACATTTTGATAGATGTGTAGCTAGAGGTGGGGGCCCGTGTTGAACGTAAATATTTTGGTTTCATTTAATATATTTGTTGACATTACGTAGAGAAATAGGACAAACATTTTGTAAGAAAATGTCTGATTTTATTATCTTTTGAAAAATGAGTATCATATCTTGATACAACGTGGACTTTTAGCTAGGGAGATCCATGAAATACTATTCAATTCTTGCTTTAAAAAATATAATATGATTCTTGAAAAAAAAAAGCAGAACTTAATACTATTTCTTAATTTCATATTTGGCAATCAATACTAAAAAAATATGCATAACTTTTTAGAAATGTTTTTCTTATAAAAGATAAATATAAATTTATCATATCTTTTTCTATGTTCTTTCTCTCACATGGAACTTTACACAAACGAAATCCCAAAGCTAATCATCTTTAAGTCTATCTTTTTTTGCATTGTCAATCTATCGTGACAATGCTAAAATTATAAATACTTTTAACAAAGATTTTGGACAGTGAAAAAAGTTGTAGTTAAGCAAAATGAAATGCATTATTTGTTCTACTTGATGAAGAATTTTGACTTCAAAATTTTTCGTATCCATCTATTTGATATTTCAATATTAAAATACATTAAATATTATGTTATCTACTTTTTCATATAATGTCATGTCTCATTTTAACTATTCTAAATTTGATGATTTTTAGCCTTGAATAAATATGTGTGTTTTTTAAATATGTGAGTCATTATATTGTATAAGATTGTAAATCCCACGTGGGGGTTAAACTTATAAAATTGCTTTATATTTTGGTGCTAGAATTATGAAAAAAGTATAAGAAAATGGTTGGTAATTCATCCAAAAACACACGGTAAAAACACGTTTTGAGCATTTATTTATATAAATAATAATTTAATATGCATTTATTAGGAATTTTCCACCATTTCATTTTCCGTGTGGTTGTGATTTGTGACCCACCTAAACTTTCTTATAATCAATTTCAACATCCCACTCGACAATATTTCTCAATTAGTCAATCTTCCATTATCGTTGACCAAAGTCAACTAATGGCTTTTTAACTTTACTATAAGTATCCTAATAATATTTGATTATTAACTCATAATATTTGTTATAACTAATTATATTTATAATATCATGTAAGTTTTTAAAATTATATATCAATTAAGTCACTAATTTATTTGAAGGAGTGATATACATATGGGTGATGCGACAAAGATAACTTTAACAGAAAAATAATAAATGCAGTTGAAATACTATGGAGATCAGATTAAATCCATAACCACCAAAAGCTGAAACAACAAATAATCTTTATTAAAATTTGTTATATTTTCTATAAACAACTTGTAACACTAACAAAGCTGCAGGACCGATAACAGTTTCACAGTTGGAGATAACACACTTACTAGATCAAATAGGAAACTAGGCAAAGAAACAATGAACGGAAAGTAAGAACACTCAAGAACACAAAGATTGGTTTTCAATAATTATGTATATTGCTCTAAAGTGTTTTACCAATGTTACAAGCTGGACACTAATCTAGTCGGCCACAAGTATTAAAAGATTGGCCACAAGTGTTTTACCTTAGTCCTAAGACTGATACAATGAGATACTTTATATTAAATTCTACAGTTGGTCATACTTTGAAGGCTAGCTGGACACTAATCTAGACAACAAGATCAATGTAAATGTTAGATCTAGAAAGGCTGTTGCAACCAAAACTAAGTCACTTAGAAGATTTTGAGTACAACATACAAAGGACTTCCGAAGCTAAGTATGGAACTTCCGAAGGAAGAAGGAGCTCTTCCGAAGTCTAAGTCTAAAATGCACTTCCGAAGGAAAACTCCAACTTCCGAAGACAAAGAAGCTACTTCCGAAGATCAAGACTTAAAGACAAAGATCTGAAGTCAACTTCCGAAGTACAAGAAGTCCTCAAAGCCTCGGAAGCATAGAAGCATCTTCCGAAGTATAAGTGGCTTCGGTTCCGAAGCCAGTTAACCTTCGGAAGACACTTCTATTATTCAGTGGACATAAGTATGGCTTGTCTGACACTCCGCTGCAAATCTCTGAGATACTGCATGGCGTTTTCTCAAAAGCCATGTAGTTGACCATACTTTAATCCACTGTTTACCTTTTTATGTTAAGTACAGTTGCAATCTTTAGTTGGTGAAAAAAGGTAAGTCATGGACATGTCATGACTACCATATCTTAGATAATACTTTATCTAAGATACCTTAACTATAGCATTGTAGTATATGCTTTAGTCCTAGGTTTCCAGCTGGTATCAAGTATATAACCGGCTGTAGGATCTAGTATATATAGTTTCTCATTGTAACTCTTGTTGTATGCTTGTAAGTGTCTTGTAATCTTGAGTTGAGAAGTAATATATACAAGTATCTTGAAAATATATTT
Organism: Flaveria ramosissima; assembly: GCA_025215565.1. Classification (NCBI taxonomy): domain Eukaryota; kingdom Viridiplantae; phylum Streptophyta; class Magnoliopsida; order Asterales; family Asteraceae; genus Flaveria; species Flaveria ramosissima. The sequence goes on from CM046030.1 coordinate 62,502,742, forward strand.
CTGCTTGTTCCTTCGATTACTTATTATATTATTATCAACTCTTGTTAAAGGCATTGCTTCATCTCATTTGAGTGTTATCGAGTTTGAGAGAATCACAAGTGTTTAAGTGACAAACCCGATCCTGCAGTAAAGTCAAAAGACAGATTGTCTATTGACATGTGACAACTCACATCCTATTGTATTACAATAACGATAAAAGTACTAAAATATGAAGTTACAGACAAAAAATCATATTGTACAGTTGACAAAAGTAAAAATGTAATCACCAAATTATATAAGTTGGTAAGTATTCAGAGTTGACAGAGTAAAGGTGGTCTGTTTTTGTCAAAAGTGTGTCAGTAGACACTAGCTTCTTAATCTTCGGAAGAGTTTAGTTTTCAAGATTCGGAATTCTATCTTTAAGCTTTGTAAAACTTAACTTTTGGCTTAGGAAGTTCTATGTCTTTGGATTCGGAAGATTTGACACTTAGTTATTTTTCATTGTATATTGTAAATTTTCCGAGTTAACTTTCTTGTACTTCACTGCATGTTAAGAGATCTTTGGTTAGCATTAGCATCTAATATAAACTGTTAGTAAAGCATATGTGGAATCTTCTTTCATAATGAAATTTGCAAATACTTCAATTATAATTTTTCCCCATTGTGCAATATATAGGCTTCTATGTAAATTAAAAAACTAATTAATAAAAGCATATAAAAGTCTAAATAAATATTAATGTCTTTATTGTGTAGATTGTAGAAATGTAGAATATTATTTAAAATCTACATTCATAGTCAATTTTTTTTTTATTACGCAATTATTACTTAGTTCTACTGGTTGTAAAGAAACATAATGGATATCAGTTGATTTATAGTTTATTGAAGTTAATATTATTCTACCAGTTATTACCACAAGTATTAAAAAGATGTTTTATCAATAAATCATGTGAAGACGGATTTACGTAATCAGATGGATGATGTATATATGAATAATGCTTGTATTTGTTATATTAAGATAGAGTTCTTTGCAAAAATTATCATTGAAAATGTGATGGTTCGGTATTTCAATGACATTGATTTTTTTTCCCTAGAACAAAGTATTTTCCCTACCTTTGACCAACCAAAAAACTATGATATCTAGGTTGTTAGAACCATGAACGATAAAATACCGACACCACAGAAAAAAAAAAGTTCCGCCAAATGACGAAAGGCGCTTTTGAGGTAACCTGTGAAGCAGTGGTTTGACTATATTTTAATTATATTTGAAGTAATTTTATTATACAACTGAACTTTTAATTTGCATATCTTTTAACTTTATGGAATTTGTATCGAAACTCTTCTCCTATTATAGCCGATTTCAATTTTCAACACACGCTTTCTTTTTCAATCACCATGACATTACATTCATCCGCCTACGTTACAGTACCAATAGACACATAATTTATGGGCCACACCATTTGGGCCGGGCCCATCCCAAAACCTGTACCACACGACAAACAACGGGCCCACTGGCGATTTTAATGTGATAGTAATAATAATAATCGATATTAATAAAAGATTACATTATGGGACATGTGTCGCTCTCTTCGTCAATCTCATTATTGGTTTTCCGGCTAAATCTATTTACCTATTTACATGGATCTTTTGATTGTGTTTATGACCTATTTTCAAATTTCAAATTTGAGTAATGTTTTTTTTTAATTACTATCTTACACTATTTTTTTAATTATACCCCACTCTATTTTGTATATTAATTATGCATCACCAAAATTTTATTGTTTTTCTTTTAACTAACAAATGCATGATTGGGGATCTTCAATAAGAGTGGATAATTTAATTTAATTTCTATGTTAAAAATAATGATAAAATTCTTATTATTTAAAATAAATTTGTTAGTGAACATGAGTTCTGGTTATAACTGATTTATCCTTAATAACATGTTTATATTCTTTTTACAAGTTTCAAATCCATAAATATCTATTAATTAACCTATTTTTAACTTTTATAACATATAAAACATCGTAGTTTCTCCCTAAGAACTTATGATGCTTGAGGAAGAAATAAAATATATAATTGCGTATATCAAACAGTTTTATTAAAATTAACATGTTCTTTTATTTTTTATTTTAAAAATATTGATACCGGTTACTATACTAAAACATTAAAAGTACTTATTGAAATTAAAATATAATAGTTAACATATTTAACAAAAAGCTTCGCTGGATTTGATAAAAAGGTATATTAGTTATTGCATATAAATGCACATCTAAACATGTATAACTTTTAGTTTTTAAATAAATTGATGTAATTTTGATTATTTGACATAATCGTTAATTGTTAATCAGATAACATTATGTTAATTGAATCATCAAGTATTCAAGTTACTTTATATTTGTGCATCATATTAAAGTGGCTAGTTCTAACCATTTGTAAGAATATTATTCACTTAAGTGAAATAATGATTGTCAAAATATTAGTATTAAGCTCTTAAAAGCTTTGGTATGTTTTTTATTGTGAGATCTATTTTGTCATGACTGTAAAAATAATATATGTTGGTTTACATTTGTTAATTTCTTTTTTATCTACTATGTTTTTTTGGTAGACAATTTAGTAATGTTTTTTTATTATCACACTAAAAGACATAAATTATAAACAGATATAATGATTCAACCCGAGTAATACAAATTATAGAGTTATATAAAATTATATTATATAATCATGTGTTTATAACCTATTTTCTTATAAAGAGAGTCAATTCAATACATACAACAAAAGCCTCGTATTTTGCTTCTATCACGCATTTCCCCATTGCTTCTCCCATTGGTATAATAAAACTATAAATATCATCTCACACATTACACACATATTCACCTGCAACATCTTCTGAATCAAACCCTAGGTACATCATTTGCATGATTTTGCTTTCAATGGAGGTTGATGCTTCACGTATCGCTCCAATCGCACCGACAAACAGGTACATTCTCATGATTTCGCATGATTAATGATTTCATCGTGTTTTGAACTTCGATTCACGATTTCAAAAGCAATGTGTTCATCAAAAGCTTGTGATTACGTAGGTGTGACGATCGTCTTCAAACGATGTACGGAAACTCGCCGGAGAAGATGATGATGATGATTCCGGTGTGTGTCGCCGGAGTGACGGATTCGTCTCCGGCAGCTGGTTTCACGGCGGAGAGCGATGTTATCTCTAGCTTTCCGATATCGAAAAAGCGGTTACGTGATTCGTCGTTCTTCGATCCGGTGATCTGTAATCCATATGCTCCGATTGTTAATCCGAATATTCAACAGCAGTTTGAGTTCATCGGTGAAGATTTCTCATCGCAGATCTATCAACAGCAAACGGAGATCAATCGTTTCATCGATCATCACGTAAGCAACATTAATCTGTTTCATTTCAATTTACGCATCTGTTCTACTCTTCTGAAGATTAAACTCGTTACAAATTACAGTTCGTTAACGTGAGATCAGAGATCGAAGCGATACGAAGGCGAAACTCAATCCGAACAATAGCAACATACGAACGAATACTCAACAAACTGAAGTCAAAAGACGAACAAATCCTCAAAATCGAACAGTTAAACAAATCTCTCGAAGAAAAAGTGAAATCCATCACCATAGAGAACCAAATCTGGCGAGAATTAGCTCAAACAAACGAAGCAACAGCCAACGCTCTCCGTAACAACCTCCAACAACTTGTAACAAACTTTCACCTCCAACAACAACAACAACAACAACAACATGAGATTGAATCCAACGGTGACGATGCTGAATCGTACTGCGGGAGCAACTTGAATGTGGATGATGAAGGTGATGGTGGTGGTGATGGTGGTGGTGGTGGTGGTGGTGGTAGGTGGTGCCGGAGGTGTGGGGAGGGGGAGTCATGCGTGTTGTTGTTGCCTTGCAGGCATCTGTGCGTGTGTAGTGTGTGTGTCGATTCCGTTGATGTTTGCCCCGTCTGTAAGTCTGTGAAGTCTGCCGGGGTTCATGTTAACATGAGTTAGTTTTTTGACAGAGTATTCATCTTCGCTTTTAGCATTGAGAAGTGTAATTAAATCCTTTAATTTTTATTTTTTTATTAAATTGAAAACAAACTCACATTGTCCGATAAAACTATATAGCGCCCTTGAAACCAATGTTGTTGAGACCGACCGGAAATCGGAGATGTGGCAAAACCAGTTTGCATTAATTCATTTTGGAGGGGTTTGTCTCGAATCGGTGGTGGGAACCGGACCAGTGGCGAAGGTTCATTGGGACCGGGGGGGGGGGGGCCGCCGCCACCCCTCTTTTTTTCGCCGGTAGTGTAAATTCTTGGTCCGATAGTGTGAATTTTTGATCCGGTAGTGTAAATTTTTGTATATATAGCGAGTTCGCCCCCCTTAAGAAAAATTAATTTCGCCCCCGCCCCCCCTATGAAATTGTTGAAGCTCCGCCACTGAACCGGACTGGGGGTCGAACGGATTTTGATTTTTTATTTTTATTTTAATGGGTAAAAAACGTAGTGTTAAACAAAAAATAGTATGTTGGACATAAAAAAATACTTAAGTTTTATATATAACTATAAAGTACACACATAAATTACTTATATTGAATTTATGTATAACTATATATGTATAATATACTATATAATTATGACGTCATCCGGTTCTCAAATCTGGTTCGACCCGTTCGACCACCAAACCAGTAAGGCGTCCAATTCGACGTCAAACCCGGTTTTGAAAACATTGCCTGAAACCCTCTTTATTTTCAAAGGAAACCTCCACATATTTTTATGAGACTTTAGGGTATATTACCTTAACCACTTGAGGGATTATTAGTAAACAAATTATTTTTTATTTTATTTTTACAGGATTGGATTTATAGATAATAATTTTTTATAATAGCAAACTTATTTGTACTTTTTATAGGATTTGAATTGATGACCTTCAAATCTTTGGTGCTTCAAGAGGCTTTGCTTTTGTCGTTAAGCCACCAAGCCTAGTGATATTTATGGATGATAACGAATGGTAATGATTTGATAAATAACATTTCTAAATTTTAGTTTTGTTATAAAAAAAAGTTTAAGTTTTTAATGTCGTTGTCAAGACACTCCTAAAGTCAAAATTACATGAAAAAGTTAAGCATGTGATTGTCATTGTCAAGATACTCCTAAAATCAAAATTACATGAAAAAGTTAAGTGTGTGATTGTAATTGCCGACGATGAAAGTAAATATTAGGAGCGTTATCGAATTACTATAAGGTTGCAGTTTAGATTAATTTTCGGTCAAATTAATGTATATAACAAGCAAGAACCAAAGGGTTTGTAGCATAATACTGCGAAGTTGTTGAAGCATCTTTTCAAATGGTTAATTTTTATTATGTACAAATGATGTAGATTTACGTGTAGTTTAGTGGATGTGAAAAATCATTGTTAAGAAATATAAGTAGCGAGCAAGAAACAAGAGGGGTTTCAACAATCATATGTTCTACCAAGATCTTGAAAGAAATAATGGTAATGACATATTTACTAGTGAAAAATAGACGTAACTCAAAATACTATAGTAGTCTAAATGATATACTTTTAATTTCATTCGCGTTGTGAAACTCTTGTTAATATGCTCTTTTAACGATTTTTACTCGTAAATATCAACCAATCAATCTATAGTTGAGGAGATTCAAACTCAAATCATTTTATGAGAAAGTTTACTAATACTACTAGACTAAAGTTCACGACTCTTGTTAATGAGTACATTTGGTTTCTACTCTCTAACATCTTGCTAGATGCTTCGTGAGTCTATTAAAATAATAAAAATATTTATTTGCAGTAAATTTACCTATATTTTTGTGTTAAATCCCATATAAAAGGAGAACACGGCTTTTGATGAAGAGCGTATTTTGTGGCATCATTTCGTATCTCACACGAAGTCGGTCTCTCTTTTTGATGCCTATGTGCAAAAAAGAACACGTTAATTAAATGGGGTCCTTTATATTGTCTACACTACACTTTCTTTCTTTCTTTCTTTTTGATTGAATAGATTATTGACACAAATTAAGGAGATAGTGTTAAGCAAGTGATGATAGATGGAGGTCCTCTTACCATTTATTTAGGTTATGGTTTTATTATATTTTGCGTAGAGATGGGAGAGGTCGTGAGCCTAATGAATACACTAGACACATGCGAGACGAAGATTCAGGTATGAGTTCGGGTATATGGTTTACTAGTTTTAGTAAACTCGTGTGTTACACGGGTTGAATAAATAAAATATTTAATATAATAAAATTTATTATTTATAAAATAATATTATAATATTTGATATAACTGAAATTACGTATAAAAAATGATTATAAGTAATAAAATAATGATATCAACTTTTTAAATTATTATTTAAATGTTTTTTCCAAAAAAATTATTAACATTTTGTTTTATAACAAACCGTATAGTCATTTAAAAATTTCCTTATCATAACTCCCATATTTAATTATTTTTGGTTTTAAAAAATTGACTTTTTAAAGATACCAATTTTAAAATATTCATATTTTTAAGAAAGTTTTATGTTTTAGAAAAATTTATTATTTTCTAAAAAAATTACTTATTTAGAAATAACATTAATTAATAGATATCTTTCTTAGTTTATTAAATCTAAAAAAGTATTAAATAATATTATTAGTAATTAAGGTAATTATTTAATAGGAAATAGAGGCGAGACAATTTTGATGAGCATGATTGTGGTGTTGACATGTGTTATCTCAAGATACTCTTTTATTAGAATAGAAAGATTTAATATTGGGGTAACTTTATAAAATAGTAACCAACTTTCAATATTGTTCCAATTAGATATCTCAAGCTTTAAAAGTGTTTCAATTAGGTTACTCAGTTTTTATATTTTATATAAATTAAAAGTTTTAATATTTTTTAGCATGTTATACTTTTGGTTTCAATTAGAGAATATTTTTTACTATCTTTTGATGCTGATATGGAACGTTAACGTAAATTTTATGTATTTTTTTATAATTAATATGTTTTTTTATTTTTTAATATAATTTTATATATTGAATATTCTAACCCCCACGTCTTCTCCACTGTTATTTTCTTGACACAAGAAAATTTAATGATGACTCGATTTGATCGTTTGATGGTACAATTTAAGAAAAATATGCATGAGTGATAAAATTAGAATAATTTTAAATCTTGGTTACTATTCTGTGATATTTTCCCTTTTAATATTGTCTGCAAGTAAGGAACGAGTATGAAATTAAATAATACTTGGTCTGATTACTTGAAACATAAATATCTATTTACTTAGACTATGTTCATAAACATTTATATTAGGGTTATTGAATTTTAATAATTTTAACTTTTATTTATTGGTTGAGATTTATCACAACATATAAATTGTTTACAGACACTCATAACTTCCGGCTTATTTTCTTCCAGCGATTTCTTACTAACTGAGAGTTAACTCACGTTGGTTTTTTTTTTTTGATGAAATGGATCCACCTTTGAGTCATTTTTCAACTTCATTGTCGTCTAGCCTCAGTTAGGTCCTTTTTCTACTGTTTAGCCTCCATCGTCATCTGAAATCGACCTCCAACGAGTCAAGTGGTTCATATCAGGGGGTGGAGATTGACGGGTTTTAGTGTGTAGAAATTTTAGATTGACGGACCTGATGGTAGATCTCAAGTTCATGCTTAGTGTTTTCGCCACATAAGCAATCCACGTCATCAAAAAGACTAACGGAATTAATTCTAAGTTAGTAATTGATTGTTGGAGGAAAATAACTTGAAAGTTAGAAGTGTCTGTAAACATTTACTGAGTAGAGATTAATACTGGCCAATAAATGAAAGTTAGGATTATTAAAATCCAATAACTCATTATATTATTATTTTTATTTGGGTGATAAAATAACTTGATAATCCACAAACTTTTTTGCTTTATATTATTTAACTCCTTGACTAATAAAGATTTATAAAATTAAAAATAAATATACTTACTAGTTTTAGGTGTTGTTTGTTTTTTCTACAGGAAAACGTCTGCAGTCTGTGGATCACATCTGCAGACATCTACAGCAGAAGAGGTGGACCAAATATCTGCAGTCTGCAAGAAAAAGATCGTTTGTTTTTAACATCTGCAGTCTGTAAAAACCCCAAACACCCAATCGGTCCTCCGCCAACCTCCACCTCCTCCGTCAACCTCCACCTCTTTCCACCGGTCCTCCGCCGCACACGGCGTTGACCGGTCACCGGAAAACCCCAATCTACTGGGTCTGTGCAGCCGGAACTTGAACGGCGACGACGATGACGGAGATTGATGTCAAGCGATGGGGGAAGAAGGGGGTCGATGGGGGAAGAAGGTGGCTGGCTGCGAGGGGGAAGAAGGGGGCGAAGGGCGACAGTGGAAGGGGGTCGAAGGTGGCAGAAGGTGGTTGGCGGCGAGGGGGAAGAAGGGGGTCGATGGGGGCGATGGGGGGCGAAGGGCGACGGTGGAAGGGGGTCGAAGGTGGCCGAAGGTGGCTGGCTGCGAGGGGGAAGAAGGGGGTCGATGGGGGCGATGGGGGAAGAAGGGAGTCGATGGGGGGCGAACGACGACGGTGGACGCGGCGACCGGCGACGGTGGACGCGGCGGTGACACTTCCGATGTGGAGGCAGCGGTGGTGTGGACTGTGGACCAGGTGTGGTTTGAGGGTTTCAAATGAAGGAAGAAAAAAGGAAGAAGGCTAGAAGAGGTTGTGAAGACATGAGAAGTGGTTGTACCACATCTTCTCCGTGCAGACGTCAGGAATACGTTTTTTAATGAAACGTCTTTCAAAAAAACAAACAGTCTGTGAACTAAAAACCTCTTTTCGCGTCTGCGTGCGCTCAGATGAAGAGGTGGGAAAGATGTTTTGGTAAAAAACAAACACCATCTTAATGGATGTTTTTAACAAACTAAAAATATAGCTTATGCATGCAGATATACCTAGTATTCGACATGTAATAAATAATCAATGATCAAAGGTTAAAAGATAGCATGTGAGTTACAAGATATTATGTGAATGTGACATAGTTTACAATCAAGTAAGATTGAGATTATCAATACTCATTTTTTAATTGTCGTTAAGCTTGTTTAACAAAAAAGAAACAAATAAGCTAGAGTTTTGTATGAAATGTGACGTCTTGATAACATTAGCTTTCTTTTTGTTTTTTGTCTTAAATATAAATGGCTGTCTTGTTCAAAAAATCAAACAAATAAATGAGATTTGATTTCATTGTTGTGATTGTGACATACAACTATGCAATTAATTATAAAGGAACATACTAATCAATAGTAGTCAAATCTTTTATTGTTTCATTAAAGTTATCTAATTTCTTTATATAAAACCATTTAAAATTTTAACGTTGTTATACTATTGTGAATTTTTAATATATGATCGAACTAAAACATTTCGAAACTTTACTATATTTTGAAAGTATCCTTTATAAATTCAAAACGTAAAAAAACACGTCACTAAATAATTGTTTATGAAATTGAAACTAAACCAACTTAACCAGTCTATCATATGAGTTCTTGCGATATTCTTCACCCATAAAACACCTTCGATATAAACTTTTTTTACGACAAACAAATAAGTCCTAAAATATAAATATCGGAATAATCAGAATGGGTGTTCCATTATCTTAACAATATTTGATTTTTGTTGTATGCATTTGCTTTGGAAACTCTAAAACTTCATTTTCGAGATTAGTATTTAGTGCTGCCAGTTTGCACCATATAATATTAAGACTTGATTACTAAGTTTTATCCCTTAAATAACACATTAAACTTTGTATAATTTATGTGAAGAATATCTTTTTACTTTGACCATGGGAAAATAGAATCTTACAAGTACCATAAAACAAATAAATTTATTGCAAAAGCGGTGAAATGGGTGAGCATTGATTATATTGTATTGTCTAGACACGAGATGAGCACTTGCAAAATATCAGAGCTTGTCTTGTAATCAATCAGTTTTTTCTTAATCAATTAGTTAATTAAATAATTGCTGTCTATCATATTAGTTAATTATATGTTGCACAACTACTTTTCTCATTTGAATTTGATCATTTATTGCAAAATTTAAATTTAGCCCCTTAAGTTTTAACATTGATTAGGGTGTGGGCTAATTCGGGTATGGCGGGTAGGATAGGAACATCACCATCGGGCTTTAGGTTTGTAGAATTGGGTAGTTGGAGCGGGTGTTAGTCACCGATGAGGATTTTTTACCGTTAGCATCGGTAATTTGACCATCAGAGTTAATTAAAATATTATTTATTTTAACCTTATTGTTGCCTTTATAACTCATTTTTTATTTTTATTTTGTTTTACACCAAACTACTAAATCAATTTTCTCCATTCTCCTTTCATCGGATGAGTGCTTTTCAAACGATAGTAGTATTCAATTCACGAATATTCTCAAGCCGAAGGTGAAGACATGACAACATCTGAAAAAAGATGTGTCAAATAATTGAGAAATAGCTTGCAAAATTATGATAGAAGATTATTTCATCGATTCTTAAAAAGTACGATGCAGGACGTTTTAAACAATATAACGTTGATTATAATTGTGCTTTTAAATATATAAATTTAATTTTATATAAAGAAATGTATTAGGGCACTTAAGGTAGTTAGGGTAGTGTCGCCACAAATTAGGGTAGTTGTGAAATATTTTAAATATTACTAATTACCAACCTAAAATTACATTAATTGTTGCACACTAAGCATTAAAGGTTGTACATTTTTTCTTTCTTTTAATTTTTTATTTTACACCCAATACTTTTATATTTTTTACTATTTAACCCATATAACGTTTTCACTTTTAACTTTGCTCATCTACACTTCTTATCTTTTATTGTTTTTTCGTTTTACATCTCGGTTTTAATTTGAGAGTGATACGCTGTAACGTGTGCGTGTGGTTCAACGTTATTATGCTTATTTTTTTTCCATTTAACAGCTCCATCACAACGTGCGGGGTCTTAGGTCGACTTAGTTATTGTTTTTAGTGTTTTACGTTTGTGTGTGTGGTTCAACATTTTACGTCTACTTTTCGTTTGATTTTATTTCTTTTTTAATGTGAGCTCTTCCCGTGTTGGTGGTTGCTGATGTGATATGACATTAGTGTTACTTAGTATGGTTTTACGCCTCCCCATAATGCGGGGCCTTAATACTAGTTTGGTATAATAGATATGGCTTTTTCTGATTGAACTGTAAGTTGTAACTTAAGGTACTTGGGGAAGATTATGGTAGTGTCCCCACCTACCGTAGGGATGACACATGAATAATGAGAGCATTGGTCCAACGATCTTAGAACGTTAAGTAAGCCAATGAGTCCTACCTTAACTGGTTTAGGAGGAGACATCCTATGACTTTCCAAAGTGGAGGTATGTGTTGGAGTCTCACTAGGTGCAATATGTTCCAGATGGGTTAAGGTTTTACCACAGTGGGGCTTTGAGTGGTGTGTTTCCCTTGGAATGGTGGGCGAGCCGGGTCACCAGCGCTGTCTGTGTTCGCGGGCGTGGGTGGCCTTTCGCCAATGGGTTTACCCGGGTGATCGGGCTTAAAAATTATTCGTGACCGTTAAAAAAAAAAAAGAACGCCAAGTAAAAATTAGTCTCTAAAATAAAAGGTTAGATATATAAACAAAACTTAGCACTACTACATAATTATTATCAAAATAAATGAAATAAAATTACAGTATCAAACTAACTTTACTTATATAGTTAAATCAATGAGTTGTTATAAGGTTTTAAAATGGTTGACTTATTTAACCTCCTATACGACATGTAACTACCAATAAGTTTATATGTTTTTATTTTATAATTTAATCTAGCTATAATACCTGAACGAATTAAATGATTTTTAGCCACCGTCTAGAACATGGGACATGTATGGTCACCCATCCCGTACACCCTTAACGTACCCGTGCTAATGACTAATGAAGGTGGGTCTGGTTGGAATTGGCAAATTTCGTGTTTCTTAAAAACTATGAATATTAGGTGAGAGGAGGAGACAAGGTGCATTCCAAAAATATGCTCAAAATTTTGATGAACCACCTAACAATATTGTATAGTTAAATGGAATCTCTTATTAGACACGATTCTTAAACGAAATGGACATAGAATAAAAGTTGAAAGTCTATAAAATTAGGGAAATTTGAAATTAGGGCTTATGAACGGATTTGAGCCGGAGACTTAGACAAACGCTTGTCGGATGTGTGACATGAACTAGCTCGTTCAAAGACCATGACTCATGACTCCATTGTTAGATTATATAACGATTATATAAAGGAGTAACCTTTTAAAGGAATGTATAATTAGCTTGTTGGCTCGTATATATGTGTGAGACGAGTTCAACCTGAAGTCAGACCATTAGTAGTGGAGCGATGTGATACGGGTGTGATAGTGAAAAAATCAATGTTGTTAAGACCGGATCGGACCGGCCGGTCCGACCGGGATTCGGTGCCTGGTCCGGTCCGACCGGGATTCGGTGCCTGGTCCGGTCCGGTCAGGGGTGTTTCGTTTTTGGGACGTTGAACCGGCCGGTTCGTCCCGAGTTGGTGGTCGGACCGGGAGAACCGGACCGGTTCTGGCCGGTTTTCCTTTTTTTTTTTTTGGTTTTTGTTTTAGTGGGTAAAAACGAGGTGTTAAACCATAAATTAAGAGCAAAAAAAGCAAAAATCCGGCTTCACGCGGACCCGGTTTATTTCGAACGGCATTCGTGTCCGCATGTCGTGCGTGGGCGACCCAAATTTTCCAGCCAGAAACCCGTTTTTGCACCCCCCTGCGCGCGGGTAGGTCATGGTGTAAAAGGTATCATAAAGACATTCAATACCTTTCACCTTGTTATCACATATAAACACATAATGGTTTATTTGTCACACCAATGTGGGACAAGGGTCTTAGAGAGACTCTTTCACACCCTTATTAGTTATTTCCAACAAATATTTAATTACATATATAAATATAATTAAAATATAGTTAAATCCGGTCCAACCGGTCCGACCGGTCCGACCGGTCCGACCACCAAACCAGTAAGGCGTCCGGTTCGACGTCCGATCCGGTTCTGAAAACATTGGAAAAAATGCCACTACATAGGCAACCATATCAGCTCCACATGATAATTAAAATGGTGGTAGTGATGCGATGAGATTTCATAGCTTTTTATGGTTGCTTAATGAATAGTTATTAACTATATTTATTTTAAGATAAACTTATAAATTCAATGTTCTAACAAAATAAATTAATCAAACAAGTAACATAAAACATAAATATAAATATTATTTATTTAAAAATTAATTCAAAATTTAAATTTTAACCACTACAAAGAAACATTAATAATACTAAAACAATACAAAATCTCTTGCTTACCTTTTTCTGTCATTTGTGATCTATATTCATCCAAAGCAGTTTTATATCATTTGTCTTTTGTTCTTCTTTTTGCACTATTTGTTTTTCTTGCTTCAATTCTATCTTCTTTGTCGTGTGCTTGTTGAAAGTTCTCATCCTCTCCGATACCAAATTCAAACCATCGTTATCTTTGTCTTTATCGGATGGGGTTGGCATGGGTTGTCGCCTTTGTTTCTCAAGCGTGGGGCGTTTAGGTCCATCCGTAGTTGAGGCCTCGTGTTCTTCATACTCGATGTCGATGTCCTTGAGGTTTGTTTCAAGACGAACACTAGAAGGAGATTCACTATCTAGTGTTCTTGTAAGTTTGCTTGACGAGGATGATTGTGACATTAAAGCGATGAGATGCCACTAAATTAGCTTTTATAGTTAGATCGCTCATATATGAACTCGATTTGAATTGGTTCGTATAAATTAGCTCGCTTCTTTGTATGATGGCAATTTGGTACCATATTAAATAAGATTATCGTCAGGGGCCAGCACTGAGGGGGCGGGGTGGGCGACCGCCTAGGGCCCGATCTTCTCAGGGGTCTGAAATTAAAAATAATTATATTATATATGTATTTAAAAAAAAACCCTATATATTTTGTTAAACACTTAAACTCATTAGAATTTTAGTTATTCTAATCCTAACAAACTATAGGTACCATTAATATTTTAATTATTTTAACCCACTACCATTTACCTATTACTAGATTTTAAACCCATTTTTAAACTCAAACAAAATAACTTACGATTTAGGGTGGGAGATGTAAAAGAACGATCGGAACGCAGAAGGTCAGAGCGATCAATTGATCGAAATATAGTCTTTTTTTTCTACTCGCACATGATCAAAAAATTATATATAAGTTATTCAATTTATATAATTAGGGGCCCGTTTTCCTCAACTCGCCCATTGCCCAAAATTTTTTGACGATTCTTTGGGCCGGCTCTGATTATTGTTAACTTGTTATTTGAGATTTTTATACTGTAACAAATTTTCTTCTTTTGGCACCTTGATTTGGAACTAGACATGCACAAAATAACTGGTTACAAGAACTGGCTTTTAGCCAACTATAACCCGATCCAATACCTGGTTTCTCAGCTACCGTTTTGTAACCGGTTCTCTTTTAACCGCTAACATGTAAAAAAACCCAACATTCAACCGAATAAGAACCAGTTAACTTGTTAGTAGGGGTGTCATTCGGGTTTTTTAATCGGGTTTCGGGTTCCTCGGGTTGGGTTCCTCGGGTTTTTAGATGTAGAAAATCAACCCGAAGACCAAACCAAATAAACTATATTTAATCGGTATTCGGTTTTTGGTTTTCGGGTTTATTCGGGTTGGGTTAATCGGTAATCGGGTTAGTCCACTTGTAAATTTATATATCAAAGACAACATACTTTAAAGTGTTTTGGAATGGTAATTGAATTTGATATCTCTTCACAACACAAGTTTGGTAGTCATAGTTGAAAAAAAAAACAAAATCAACCTCTAAATCCACATATTGCACGAACATACGCTTAACACAACCAATCATCATAATTGTTATTGCTCGAACAAAGGTAAAACAATTTACACGTTACTAGGACCTATACAGCGTGTTTCCTTTATAATATTAAGCTCGGACGTACAAGGAGTAACAAACATGTATTTAAAACAAATATATGATAATGCTCGAATATGAAATCACTATACATTGTTTGTAATAGGTTTAAATGGTTTAGTATGAAAGATGGACTGATGGAATGATCGAGTTTAAAATTTGTGTCATTGATTGAAAATAGAGTGATGGAATGATTGATCGAGTTTATAAAAAGTTAAAAACAGATGACGTAGATTGAAATCTTAAAATATGAAATATGGATTGTCAATTATGACAATATGGTATTCGGGTTATTTGGGTCAACCCGAATTACCAAAACATAACCCAAAGACCGACTTAAATAATAATTTCATGTTCGGGTTTGATTGTAATCGGGTTCGGTTTTTTCGGGTTATGCCTTAATCGGGTTCGGGTAGAGTATAATCGGGTTAGGTATTCGGGTTCAGATAAAAATGACACCCCTACTTGTTACTATCCGAACCAAGCCGGTTCCAATAGGTAGAGGCGTTTAGACCTTCACAAACCGGTTAATAACCAAACAGATTTCTAAAATAACTATTTTAACCCTTAATCAAATCAAACCTTTTTTTTATTAACTGCTTTACATACCCAACGATCCAGATTTTGAAGCCCGGCCCAAAGTATGTTTTCTATAAAGGAGAAAAATGTCGGAGGGTATGGTGGGCTAAGGCCCTTTGAGCTACAGCTGGACGAAAAACCGGTTCAGAAAAGAAACCAGTCGCGTTTAAAAAAAATCGGTTTTAGTCAAACCGGTTATAACCCGATTAGAATCGTTGGTTTGTGTACCGGTTTGGTAGCTTGACATCCAAAGCCGATTTTAAAAGTGGTTCAAATAAAAAAAACCGCTTGAGGGGTTTGAGTGTTTATTTAGAAAACCGGTTTAAAAAAAAACAGTTTTTCCAGTTTTGTCACGTAACAAAATAACCGCTCCGGTTTAAAACCGAACCGGTTCGGAACGAAAAAGCGGTTTATACACATCTACTTTGAGCCAGGTTCATGCACTGTATATCATGCAATAATAACAGTGATTAACACGTAACAAAATCCACGATATACACAACTCATCGTGCATAAATTTCCTTCTGATTCTAACATTCAAATCAAGAGAAAAACTTTAAAAAGAATAAGAAATAATATCATCATCAACACATGTAAACATGAACACTGATGTTCTTTGCAGATTTACATATAGGGCAAATATCAACAGAAGAAACACATACTGTACAAAGGCACAGATGCCTGCAGGGAAGCAGCAATACACACGCCTCTGCATCACCACAACTTCTGCATAATCTGTTGCTCATGTTACTGTTATTGTTACTGCTATCATGCTCCGCTAACATGCGCTCGTTACCGTCGTTGCTTCCGCAACACGACTGATCATCGTCCGGCAACGCCACCGCGGCGTCGCCGTCGCCTGCCGCCGCGTTACGGTGGCGGAAACCGCCGTTGACGAGTTGAAACAGAACTTGATTCAAATTGTTGCGTAATGCGTTGGCTGTTGCTTCGTTTGATTGAGCTAATTCGCGCCAGATTTGATTCTCGATGTGTAGAGATTTCACTTTGTCTTCTAACGCACTGTTTAGTTTCGTCATGTTCGTGATTTCGTCTTCTTTTGCTTTCAATCTCTGTGTGATACCTTCCTCCAACGCTGTTATCAGTTTCGTTGAATTCCTCCGGCGTCGTTCTCCGATCTCCGTTCGTACTTTCTCCGTCTGAACGAATCAACAACGCAATCGAATTCAGAAAACAACGATTAACAAACATTCATTCAATCAATCAATCAATCGAGTTTTTCGTAGAATCAAACAAACGTCAAACTGTAACAATCACCTGACGAGCAACAAACCGATCGATTTCGAACTGCTGTCGCCGGATCTGATACGATACGTCGTCACCGAGAAACGTGAAGGTGGCGCAACGATCAATCGGACTCCAATCGACGTTTGGATCATCAACGAAGGTGTTCATAGAATCAAAATCTCTAGATCGTTTTCTGGAAGCCGGAAGAGTGTACGTAAACTCACTCTCTGTTTTGAACAGATCTGAGTAACAGAAGCCGGAGGAGTTCACCGGAAGAAGAGCTCCGGCGGTGGTGTCGCCGGAGAGATGATGCGTTGACCGGTGGTTTCCACCGGAATCGTTATCAATGGCGTCGATCATCATCATCGTTAATTTGCAATGAAGAAGATGAAGACGTTATTGTTGAGAGAAACATAGAAATAGAGTGGTGAAAGGAGGTTGGGGACACAAGTTATTGTTTGTTAGTGTGTATTAATAATAAGATTCAGTTTCTTTTTTATAAACGCCAAATGTGCGACATTAAGTGTTATTTTAATCGGGCCTACCTATTTGTTTTCTAGTCGGGATCGCGCGCTGGTTAATAGAAAACTTATTGCCAAAAGTGACCCTGATTTCGACTATTACATGATTTACATCACACGCATACATCATCACAGTGCTGATTTTATTTTGGGCAAGAAGTAATTTTACTTTTTTATTATAGATAATTATAGTTTTAAATAAATTGGTATATATTATGTGTGAATGATGTCAAAATAGTTGTTTTTTGTATTTATATGAAAGAAAAGGTGGAAAGGAACATAACGATTTAAGTGGTTTTGTCTATGTTGATGTGATGGATCAATAGTCACAGATAAGAACATTGTTATCCTATTATTTTATTTATCTTATAAAGTATATAATTAACTAAAATTTAATACATAAGAAAATGTTATATTATTACTAATGCAAACATCCGGATAAAAAGAGTTTTTAGACGTTTATAAAAGAGATATGATGTATAAGAGAGATGATAACGTAGATGAGAAAATACGTGAGAAAAAGTTCTTGAAAAAGAACTGTATAAAAACTCAGTGAGCAGAGAGAAGGAGAGTGAGGATTTTTAATGATATTTATAGATTATGAGAGAAGCAAGATAAAGAGAGCTCTGGACTAAACATGTTTTTGGGTACCCTAATAAGTGATAAGGGATTCATTTCGTGACAGAGAGAAGTATAGCAACTCAACGTAAATACGTTATTAAATTATCAGCAATAATTTTCTTTTACGTTATATTTCAATCCAACTCAATATCAGTATATCCCGTTAGTATCCTTCACTTACTACTATGTTTTCTACTTTTCTTTCATCTCACTACTCGCATTCATTTTAGTTTTCAGATCAAATAATAAGCATAGAAGTAATACAATTGTAACCTAAAACCACAATTATTAGAGGATGCAATATTTCCTTTGTCAAATTAATCGATAAGCAAGGTTTAATATTATCAAATTATCGTTATCACAAGTGATCAACATTAAAGAACCAATTGCCGTTTGTCGAGTTCCTTTTTTTCCAATCAGTTATGCAATGATTTTCTTTAAAATATATAATTTTAAATACTTAATTGCCGTTTCTGATGGTTCGTTTGTTGATTTGTTTCAAACAAACATAAATGAATAACAAACTCAACTACTTTATTACAACATATTATAACTAATTAAGAAATGTGAAAACCACCTTGAATTTTTTAAATTCAAAAGCCACGATATTTAACGACTATATAAACACAATATTCATCTTTTTTAAAGGTTTATTATTCCACGAACCCATTAGTAATTCATTAAAACTAGGTAATACACTATATGAACCCCCCCCCCCCCTCCCAACCCCCCACCCAACCGGGCGTCAGAGATTTTGTAGGAGGAGTGACATAACCTCCTCCCGCTTCCAGCGCCTAAAACAAACTCTGATCCAGAGAATATTCATCAGTACTCACCGGTTCATGAAATTGTAGATACGTCACTTGTACCGTACCACATACCAATGCACACATGAAAAATATAGGGAAAATGAATTAAAAAAAATGAGACGACACTTTCAAACTAAGAAAAACTAAAAAGATAAAAGAAAATTAATGTAACACTGATATGTTACACACGATGAAGTGAAGAAACAATACGACTTAAGGGTTGTTTGACAGCATCTGAATCACCCTCTTAATGGCTCACTAGTTCAGATTTCTGAATGGTTTAGTATTTAATGGTTCAGACTGTTTGTTTTGCGAGCAAATATCTGAATGGCTCAGACATTTGCCTCTGAATAGTTAATCATTATACTAATGCAGAATTGTTAATAAATCTAATGCTGAATGGTTAAAATCTCTTATCTGAATTGGTCAGACATTTGCCTTAGAATAGTTAAACGATATACTAGTTATTAATGGTTCAAAACTCTTAATGGTTCAACACTATATGATTCAAATCCCGTAGTAATTTAGCAATTAATCATTCAGTTGTTACCAACAATGTTTTCAGAACCGGATCGGACGTCGAACCGGACGCCTTACTGGTTTGGTGGTCGGACCGGTCGGACCGGTCGGACCGGTTGGACCGGATTTAACTATATTTTAATTATATTTATATATGTAATTAAATATATGTTGGAAATAAGGGTGTAAAGGGAGTCTCTCTAAGACTCTAATACCTTTGTCCCACATTGGTGTGACAAATGAAACATTATGGGTTTATATGTGATAACAAGGTGAAAGGTATTGAATGTCTTTATGATACCTTTTACATCATGACCTACCCGCGCGCAGGGGGGTGCAAAAACGAGTTTCTGGCTGGAAAATTTGGGTCGCCCACGCACGACATGCGGACACGAATGCCGTTCGGAATGAACCGGGTCCGCGTGAAGCCGGTTTTTTGCTTTTTTTGCTCTTAATTTATGGTTTAACACTCCGTTTTTACCCATTAAAACAAAAAAAAAAAAAAGGAATTCCGGTCCGAATCGGTCCGGTTTTCCCGGTCCGACCAGCTACTCGGAACGAACCGGCCGGTTCATCTGCTCAAAAACGAACCACCCCGGACCGGACCGGACCAACCACCGAATCCCGGCCGAACCGGTCCGACCGGCCGGTCCGATCCGACCGTAACAACATTGGTTACCAAACAAAACCTTAATCTAATCTAATAAGAAACCGATAAATGTCGTCGATAGCATGGGATGGTCCGGTCAATTTATTATATTGTCAAAAGTAAAGAAGAAAGCGACACGTGCAAATAAGAAAGGAAACACGTAGGATGTGGGTCCAATAATGATATCTAGGTCCAACTATGTATACGTAAAGCCCTAAATTCTGAAAACATATACAAGAGACGTAAAGCATCTCTTAATGGTAGTCACCAATAGTTTTCCATAAATACAAAATACAAGCTCTTTTAACCATTTTACGCGGTGGTATCCCGGTGGTTTTTTTTAAAAGGTTGTCGGTTCGAGCCTCACTCGGGACAAAATGTCTTGGGTTGAGTTAAAAAGCTTTTCAGTTGTGAGTTTTCTTTTAAGAGGTTGGGGATGCGGTCCCGACTGAAAAAAAAACGAATATGTGAGCTCAATTAAGATAGTATTATCCTCCGAAACATGATTGTACAATTTTTGTTAAAAAGACAAATCAATATATCTTCGTTTATAATAAAAGATTTTTATCTTATCTTTTTAAGTTAGTTTGTTGCTTTAATAAATTATCTATTACAAAATAAATTATATATATTTTTAAGCAAATTAATTGTACTATTAACAAGTTAGTACAACTTGAAAGATTTTGTGTTGATTATGTAGTATAATTATTTACTAAAACTTGTTTGCATTATATTATGAGTCGTATACAATATTACAATGTGTCACTAGATAGGCCATCTATGTCTCATGACAATTTATTTGTATATTTATGTTTGGTCGATCTATACAGCCTAGAATAGGACAATAAGTGCATGTCTAAAAATATTAGATGGTCCCGGTATCGGGACCTATCCTCGTCTATATCTATCACATGTGGTGTACGTAATTTATATCATTTATGTTGGTCGTAAGACTGGTGGGTAAGGTTTATAAACGCGTTATCTTTCTAGGTTCAAAAATATATTAAATTGAATATGTTGACATTAAATTTTTACGGCTAAATTTTAGTTAAACGGGTTTATGATTTAAATTGAATATGTTGACATTAAATATTTAGCTTCTACGTCGTATTTAAACTTGAGATTTAAGTAAGATACTCATTTGATCCTAAGATGATTCATGCTTACGGTGAATCAATCTCTTTTAAACCTAATATTATTGATTACATGAAACAAACTAAGTCTGATGTTAAAGTTTGTGAAATGATTAGTATTGCGAGGTATAATAAATTGACCCACACGTAATATCTATTGATTAGGATTAAAAGAGTTTAATCCCTATGCTCAAAAGTTATAAATAGCTTGAATCTAGATAATATTTAAGTGTCTTCAACTCTTGTCACTTTACTATTACCCTCAATGTCACATATCTTGATTTTATCACTCTAATCTACTTTACAAACATAAAGATGTTATAATCCTTATCCCCTGTATCTAAATATATAAAAAATAAATAAAGTAAGTAAGATTGACTTGATCCACCCTTCAACTAGGGTTGGCATAACAGGTCAGACACCACACGATAAGACACGACACGATGAACACGATGATCGGACAAACTAAACACGAACACGACACGATAAGTTATCGTGTCATGCTTTTAAACATGAACACAAACCTGTTAAGAAACAGGCTACACGAAATGACCTCTTTAGAAACCTGTTAAAACTTACTTGACGATAAAGATGGCTGGACAATAATGATGATGATGCTAGAGCTGGAGATCAATGTACGATTGTACGGTGGACGAATGAGAATGATGGCCGGACGATGATGACGGGCGGAGATGGAGATCGAGTGATAAAGACAGGAGATGCCGAGATGGAGATCGACTTGTGAATTGTGAGATGGAGATGGTCTTTTGTGGACTGCGAATGTTTTTTGGGTAAATCGAAGTCTCAATTCTCGGGTGGTCAATGGTCTGTAAATTGATTCGATGATGGTGGCTACGAACTGGTATCTTGAGCAGGGAGGTTTTCTTTGATGGTTGGTTGTAGGCTGACAGGGCTGTAAATCGATGGAGGGGTTGTTTGGTAGCATCTGAATCAGGCTCTTAATAGTTCAGAAGTCTGAATGGTTAAGCACTTAATGGTTCAGACTGTTTGTTTCGCGAGCAAATGTCTGGATGGTTAAGCATTATACTAATGCTGAATGGTTAAGAGGTCTAATGCTGAATGGTTAAAACCTCTTATCTGAATTGGTCAGACCTTTGCCTTTGAATAGTTAAGCGGTATACTAGCTATTAATGGTTCAAATTTCTTAACGGTTCAGACCTCTTATTGGTTCAGCACTTAATCATTCAGAAATTGTCAAACAGCCCCGGGGATGGAGATGGCATGGAGGAGAGCGGCAAACCTTGTATTCGTGTATGGGAGATTGGGAGACGATGTTAAGGGTTGGGTTAGTTAGGTAGGGTTTTGTTTTTACATTTAGATAAGATTTAAAATAAGTATTATAAACAGGTTATTAATAGGTCCTAACAGGTTAACAAGTATTTAACCTGTTTAGACACGAATTTTATCGTGTTGACCTGTTTAAGACACAAAGCCTGTTAAGTCCAAACATGAAACTTGTTAATTTCGTGTCATGTCGTCGTGTTAACATGTTTGTGTTAGAAATTTCCAGCCCTATCTTCAACCAATTATTACAATTTTCAAGGTCACATGGTATTTTAACTCATTTATATTTAGTCAATTCAAGACCAGAAGTTTCAAAATTCTTGTCTACAAGTTTCATCCTTTCTATAAGATGAATAACATGTCAAAACAAATTTTGCATTAAATTATATATTTCTCATATTAAATGTATCTTATATTATTTCAAGCAAATAGGTGTTTTTAAGTAAAGTTGAAAGAAAACACATTTTCTTTACTTAACCGTTACAAATATATATTACATATTGAGTTAAAAATAAATTTATTACATGGATTGATTTAAAATATTAATTTAATTAGTTAGAATTAAAAATTGATTATAAAAATATCACACTTTTTTAATAGTGATAAATTTTATAAAATTAGATAAAAATTAATTCTATTTTAAAACAATATTTCTTACATTTAGTTTAACTAATCAATCAACATGGGAAACAAAATAAATTACTTAAATACTTTCGATTATAGTGGATATAACAAAAAAAATACCATGTGATTCAATAAATTATAAAAATGTTAGACCGTTGAAGATGCAAATATACGAGTAGTGTTTTTTAATGGATAATTTTTGTATATAATATAACTTTTAGTATGTACAATTCAAAAATATATGATTGAATAATTTATGTGATTATAAACAAAATTCTAAATTAAAAATACGTAGACAAAATTTGGAATGAATTATTCATTTAGTTGCCTAATGTAATAGAGTTGATTAATAATTTAATATCTATTACTTATAATAAAAAAAGGTTTTTGAGATGTCACATGTAAACATATTAAGCATTTTCATTTTTATTTTTCCGTCTCTCTCTCCTAATAAATGATAATAGTATATATAGTAATTATATTATTTAAAACATTTTTAAATTAAAAAATTAGATATTGTAAAAATTAAAAAACTTTATATTATAATGAAAAATACACTTTAAAAATATATGACACAAATTTTTTTTTAAATACAAAGTATTTTAATACCATTTTTTTAAGTTTAATAAGATAACTATTTTTTCAAAATAAAATTAAAATAAAGACCAGAATGTTAATAAAACAATTAAAAACACACAATCTTATAAAATAAAATTTTAAAATAATATTATTGTTCTTTTTACTGAACTACTTATTTATTTCTAACTCAATCATATCATATTTACAAGTATCATTTATAATTTTTAAATTTTTATTACAAATTTATTTCATATATTATTTAATCAACCCGTGTATTATACGGGATACTATACTAGTAGTTGTATAAAATGAGGTAAACTACAATAGAATTTAGGCATAAAAAATTTAGCATGCATAAGAATTAATTATCATGAATATTTTATTATATATTATAGACATAGATTTAAATTTAGATTGATTACTTTATATCAATATTAATTATTTTAACATAAAGAAAATATACTATGCAAAAAATTTACCCAAACGGGCCTTAGGATATTTAAATAAGTCCACAAATTGAATGTGGAATATAGTTTTGTATACTATATACATATGTTGGATAGAGTTATTGTAAAAATGTAGGAAAAACTTAAAATGTTAAGAAGTATTATTAGCCATTAAATCTTAGATTTAAGGGCTAAGATAATCCGATTACATAAATGTTAAATAATTGAAGCTTTAAATGGTAGGCCAATGGTATTTTGGTCTTAATCACAAATTTTCAAGTTTTATATTTTTATTAAACACTCATAACTTTTACATACAATATTATTATTTTTTTAATTACACCATAAAAACAAGCGTGTTTTGATCTTTAAAACGCCTATAATTTGGATGCATAAAAAAGAATTTTTTTTTCATGAAATTTTAGGTCATTCTTTAATATTCGTTAACTCATTGTGTAATATTTGTAAGCTTATTGTGTAATATCAGGTTATTATATAATATTAATCAGATCATAATGTCTAATATTGACCATTTTTATGCTTTATGTTTTTAAAAAATGATGATTTTCAAATAACACAATGCTAAAAATGTTATTTTTTATGTTTTCAATTCATTGTGTAATCGTGATCAGGTCATTATGTAATCCTCATCAAGCAGCGAGGTATGTCTATTGCTAATCAAAGAGTTTAGTGCTAGTTATTGTGTTACCCATTGTGTTTAATATTAACCATTGTGCTTCTTAAAATGGTGATTTTTCAAATAACACAATGCTGAAAATGTAACTTGTTATGCTTTTTCTAGTTCATTGTGTAATCATAATCAAGTCATTGTGTAATCCTCGTAAATCAGCTCATTGTGTCTATTGCTAGTTATCGAGTCTAGTGTTGGTTATTGTGTTACCCATTGTGTCTAAAGAGTCTATTGTGTTTTTTCAACTTATGATTCTCAAATAACAACGTAAAAAATGTAATTTTTTTATGTTTTTCAGTTCATTATGTAATACTGATCATGTCATTCTATAATTCTCGTCAAAGCACCTCCTTATGTTTATTGCTAATTATCAAGTTTAGTGCTGATCATTGTGTTACCCATTGTGTCTAATGTTGACCATTGTGTTACGAATTGTGTTTTATAAAATAAATAATTTTCGAATAACACCAATAATAAGAAATGTAAACTTTTTATTTTTCAAATTCATTGTGTATTAATCATCAAATAATTGTGTAATATTCATCAATTCGAAGAGTACACAATGATCTAATGAAATTACACAATGAGTTAAAAAAACTTTGTTTTTTATATCAACACTATACGTGTTTTAAAGATTACAAAATGATCATTTTTATGGTGTAATTTTTTTAAAAAAATAATATCGTATGTAGAATTATGAATATTTAAAAAATGTGGAACTTGAGGAGTGGAGAACATTACCAATTTTACCCCTAAGCTAATTTTGATCAAAATGACACGTGTTAATATTTTAATTATTTTTACACTTTTTAGGTTTAAAAAACATTGTATTTGAAGCTTTCCCCACATATGTAATACTGTGTTCTATAATTACTAGATCTTAGCGTATGACGAATAAGGTGTGCTATGTACATGAAGCTTAAAAATATTATTTTTCTAAGAAAAAGCCATTGAGGCGCGTTTATTGTATAGGTAGTGTTTATATGCTTTAAAGTCTTATACATGCATGCAGCTAAATGTTGGGTAATTTATACATTAAATCGTATATACAAACCTTTTTCTATAGTTATATCTTGGGTTGTTATGCTAAAAACCAATATAATATAGGGATAAACTTTATATAAACACCTTGCACCTCGCATATAAAAGATCTGCCACTTTGCGTTTGTATTTTGTGCTTTGGTTTTATACCTTGTCTCCGTACGCTTCTCGTATTAAAAAAAAAAGCTTTAAGTAAACAATAATAATTATCAAGGTGTATGAATATAAATATTTTAATTATATATAAATAAAATAACTAAATTGCATAAGATTTTATTATTTTTGGTTGCATAAATAAACAACTTAATTTACGAACAATGTAAAACAACTTCGTTAAAAATTGTATATGCTTAGCTTTGTGAGTGAAATAATTTAAATATAATACACATACATAAGTTATAAGAAATAAATTAAGTAGAGAATAATGATAATTAGATAACACACTTTTATGTTTTTAACTTTTATTTTAACTATAATACATAATATGGTTATATTTTTGGTTGCATAAATAAACAATTACATAGTCATTTACTCGATCGTTTGTATATGTAAACATATTGTTGATACAACTTATATGGTATACACCAATGATATACAATAACTCTAATGTGTAACATTTGATAATGGATAATTGGCATTTGTTCAAACGCCTAGAATAACATCGAATACCTAATGAACGAATATCCGACGTGTGAGTTTAAAGCTTATACATTTTTTTCTAGAATATTATGGTTGCAATTTTGTTCTCTTCCTTAATCTGTTTTTATTTATGTCTCACCTAAGGTCGTTCTCAAAAAATTTAGAACATTACAAACCACACTAGTCAATTTATTGACACCATTTTATTTTATAAAAGTACAATTGGAAACAAGCTAGTAATGAATTCATTGTATATGATAGGGGTCCGTTGTAAGATATTGGGCACCATGTCATTTGTCATTATGTCACACATTTATGTCAATCACTTTATAGGGTCGCAAGCATCTATCATTCAATAAATTATTATGAGAAGGTAAAGAGGATAAGTTGGATATTATAGTATACCACATTGTTCGTTTGTTCATATTGGACATAATTTGTATCGATAATATTGAAACATGAGAAATTATTTAGTATAACTTGTTTTTTATATATAAATTCATATATAAGATGGAATATAAAAAAGCTAAATTGTTTTATCATTTAGACGTAATATTTTTGTCAGATATTTATTTTGTTATTTTTCTTTCTTAAAATGTGTTGGGTTTACTATTTATACATTTCAACATATTTATGTTGATACACGTACATAAACTGGATATGTAAAGTTAGTTTATGTAATTTATGACTGTACTCGAGGCACATCTAGTTTAAAATCATCAATATCATGTAAATTTACTTAACGTTGATTGTTATTGTAATCTTCTCGATCGATTATTAATATGCATGATAGACATGTATAGTTTATTGGCGTTCACAATTTCTAAACAACAAATTAAATACCCACAGGACCACATCACAAATGGAGTCAAATACTTAGTATATCAAAGGGACTTTGGTTTAAAAATATGTCTATTTCCAACAGGTTTATGTTTCAAGTCTCAAAGTAGATAAAATGTGTAATTTAATGAGTAAGAATTAGTGGGTGTGTAAATTAGTATTTTAAAATAATACTTACGTATGAGGCATCTAGATTCTAAAATGTACTCTTTCCAAATTAAACCAAAGATTAAGGAGGTTTTAAAATGTTGACCATGTTGTTGATCATGTTGCTTACTTCATATACTTAACTGTGGATTAAAATATCAGGTGAACCGTGAATATACCACGAGTCATGTCATGGTCCTTGATGGCATGTTGGCCATGCATGGAACACCGCGCCCAGGTGGCGTGGCCCATACAATGGTAACCAAGTGTGAATCTACTCACATCACGTAAAACAAAACCCCCCATACACATGATATTAAATGAAAATTAAATAAAAAAAATTAATAAAGTGAAGAGTGATAGGTGTGCATTGGCGGACCTAAATTGGTTCAATGGGGTTCACCCGCACCCATGAATTCTTTGTTCCTTTAGTATATATACGTACGAATTCCAATCGGCCCCTTAAAAATATTAACGTTGACCCCCATGAAATTTTGATACCGACCCCATAAGACTTGACACCGACCCTCAACAAACTTTGACACCGTCACTCAAGAAAAATCAACTTATCATTTTAAAATTTTACAAATATAGACCTATTATAAACTAACTGACATGTTTTAAAATTTATTATCAACTTAAATACCGAATAGTGATTTAAACAATTTAGCTCATTATTCTTTTAATTCTTATAAACCCAATTACCAATCAATCATAATTGACCAAGTAAAACGATTAAGCCACTTACTCCATCAGTCCATTAATTAAATTTAACCTTATAAAACCTTGATGAAATGATTGCTTGACAGAAATTTTGCCGAAGCCGCTACCATCGACCATTCCTCTGTTCGTGATTACACATCCTCATCTCTCAAATCTGATTCTAAATAGCCATGAAATCCTTAACTTAGAAATTTGTTTTAAAACTCTTTCTCTAGAGTAAAATTATTATTTGATTATTTGCTAGATTAAATATTAAATTATTGATATATATGATTAATATGTTTGATTTATTATTTGATTAGTTGCTTAAATGCTTGATTATTTGACGAAAGTTATGTGACCCGACCCGATTTACACCGAAAAAAGATTATATTTACCGATAGACAATCGAAGCTTAATAATTTCCGACCCCATAAAAATGAATTTTGGATCCGTCACTGTCGGTGTGAACACCATTTTCAGAATGGAGTGAGTAAAGAAAGAAGAAGAATATGATGTTTATATAACAGCAGATTAAATATAAAATCTGATTCCGTTAGTCTTAATAGATGATACTTGAGTGCCTCTCTAGTCAAATGAATGATTCTATGGTAGAGAAACATCTGAAAAGTAAAAAAAAGTTAAAAGAAAAAGTAAAGTAGGTAAAGAAACATATAATAATGAAATCATATATAAATGGAATTATCAAGTGGTCCTTGTACTTTTAGGAAAATAAGATAAAATCTTACCACCTTTCTTTCTTTCATTCACTCATATGTGTAAAGTAAATGTTGAAGAGGGTAGATGAGTGTAACCCAATAACATATAATTGTGACCACCGGTCTGCCCTTATTTGTCTCTCTCCCAATGTGTCACTAATACCAAAGGTGTCACAACACGCATCATTTTTATTTTTTTATATTTTTGTTAAATTATCTATACCTTGCTTTTAACATTAGTTTTAGATGGAGTTGTTATAACAAGTGAGTTAGCTTGAGTTTGAAATTGCATGAGTTAGTTATATTCAAAGGGTACTAATATAGAGACACCATCCAGATAAATCGACACCCCTTTACATGCCGCGTATGGGTCCATACGTGGCGTATAGGGTCGAATACACTGAAAACAATAAAAATTTAAAGGGATTGTCAGAGAGCTATACGCCCCATATAGCCCTATATGACCCCCCTATACGACACATATAGGGCTATCGAGTATAGCGAATTTCGACACTGACTACGAGGAAAAATTCAGGGGGCTGTCAAAGGGCTATACGACACATATAGCCCTATACGACCCCTCCTATACGATGCATATGGGGCTATACGACACATATAAAAATGTTGGGGTGTTGATTTAAAATCATGGGGTGACTATTTAACGGGTCCCTATTCAAATCGAAATATTCATGTCAAGATGAATATTAAACTCAAACTCAGTTTAGATGCAACTCAAGTTAAGTGGAACTATCTGTCTAACTAAACATGTTAAACTAATCTACCTGAATATTACACACTTAATTAGAGTGGTTAAATAGATCAAACAAAAGAGTTGACGTTTATTAGATTAGTTTAACATGGCAACCCAAAAGCTGGTTGTTTTCGTGTCGGTTTTTGGGTTGCGCAAGAGATTGTCACCCCTAGCTAATTTGACTAACAATTCCTATGCTTAACTTTTTAAAGGAAATTAAGCTAAATCATAGTTTATCATTAAGAATTTTTTTGAAATCGATGGCTCACACATTTATCTATTTATAGTCTAAAACTATATACCAATTCCTAATCTAGAAACTGGTACTCTTCAAAGAGTTTTAATTCTTACCTATAGATGATAACCAAGTTGTTAGGACCTGGTATTTGAACTAAATACCTAGTGATTAGCGTGTTAAACCAACCTAAATAGTGCGGAATCCTATTTGATTGGCGATCCAATCAGTGAGAACACACGAAGAATCAATCAAGGAATGAATCTAACGTTAGAAGTCGATTAGGAATCGATCTAATGTGCTCTGTGAACTTGGAGAACGATTTGGGAGGTCTCTGGACGGCTAGGGTACGTCTGGAATCGTAATGGGATCAATCCTTACGTTTTTCCACGAATTGGGTCTATTTATAGGTTAGTATTGTTCAATTGTGCGACTGGGCCATAAGTATGGTTCAGTCGTGCGATTGAACCATGCGGTTGATTCATCCGCACGACTGAGTGTTCAGTCGTGCGATTGAGCCAATCTTATGTGTCAATCATACGACTGATCCAGTCTCCTGGTTCAGTCGTGCGATTGAGTCAATCGTATGAAGTTATTCATGCGTGTGGTCCATTCGCATGGGCCATTCGCATGAGAACTTCATTAAGTTAAGTTTGAATGTTTTAATTAATATAACATAATGTGTAACCATTCAAACAATCATAAACCCAATCAATTCAATCACGACTCATTAATGAAATATTAAACATCACAAGTAACAAACAATCCGTGTCATTTCACTAATCAATACAACTTACATCATAATCAGACAGACAAGCTCTATTACATTACAAATCATGATCTAGGGACATACATGCATCAACAAACTCCCCCTTGGACCTAGATCTATCTAATCTCTTGTCTTCTGCATAACCTCCTTATACTTCTTGTACTTCTCCTTCTTATCTCAAACGCAAAGCAAAGTCGTATAACGTTTTGGAACTGGAGGGCTTGTACAATGTCTTGTGTGTCATAGAACAGTGGCCACTTGTATAATGTATAGACATCATTAGCAGACAAGTTGGTTAGTCACATCGGGTCGAATACCCTGATTGTATCCATTTGGCCCTCTTTATTTAGAACTATGACAGCTTCAGCAGTTCTCCAATCATAGTACCACCATTTGAAGTGTGGAGTGAAGTCATGTGGCATTTCCCTGAGAGGGATTCTCGACATAGTGCGCGGAGGACTCCACTTCAACATAATCTTGGGCTTGCCAGTAATGGCATCAACCTCAGACCTTCTTATGTACCTCGTAGGCTGTTGGGGTCTGAAGTTAACCCATCTGGTGTGGTACTCCTTCTTCAGGGCAGCCTCAAACCAGCCTGACATCTTTCTTGGGTCAGCATACAGCAGCTTTAGCTTAGCCAGCTGGTTGAGCTCAAAACCAGGTAGAGTCTTCAGATCATGTGGAAACCTGAAGTACTCTATGCCCTGCTCCCTCTTAACTGTATACGCGTTAAGATCATCAAAATAAGCCCATGCTATAATCCTGCCTGACACCTTGTGGTGTTTCTTGACTCTGTAGAGCTTGGTGTAGGCATCTTTCTTTGGTGCAGCACGTTGGGCTCTCACTTCTTCAAAACAGGCAGCCCATTCAGCCTTTCGAATGTCTACGTCATCATTTGAGGCTTGGGCTGTTCCTTCGGTCTTTTCGGTTTCCTGCTCCATCTTGTCTAGTACCTCAAACGTATCACTGACTAGGGACTCACCCAGATTGGGGACCACATTACCCTCGTTGTCAGCGTACTGAGGGTACTCTTCTGCAGTGATATCTTCGACCTCAACTTCATCAACATCATTTAGCTCTTCATCACTGGTTGAATCAACTGTTGGAGCATCCTTGACGATCTCATCAGGATTGAGTCTGAACATCTCTGCCAGTTGCTCGTTAGATAGGTCATGAATTATTTCCCCTTCTTCAGGGGTATAACTCACAGACCTTCTTACTATCCCTTGCAGATCAAGAATCATGGTTAGTTGAGTCTTGACCTGTTGAAGGGGAGCAATGTCAAACTCATCTCTTTGAAAGTTTGGATCTGTTTGATTTAAACATTCAACACATAAATCATTAGTAAGTAATCAAACAGAATTATATAAACTTAATATATAAACATTCAACACATTTGTTTTTCATTTACATGATTCAAACACAAAATAAATAAATACATAAGACATCTAATCTGTACTTTTGTCTTGAATCATGGTCTCGTCGCTCGGAGGAGCAGAAGTGGTAGATGACTGGTCCTGTCGATTCTTCGATCTTCGTTCTTGACCAGAAGCAGAGGCCGATGCAGCCGCATCCCCTCCTTCTGCTTCGTCATCATCATCTTTTCCTTCTGTCCTTTCTTCCTCTGTCTCTTCCTCATCCTCATCATCCTCCTCATCCTCATCATCATCTTCATCGTCATCATCACCATCTCCATCATCCCCATCACCCTCCTTTATCTTCAAGGGCTCATCCTTTGACCCCTTTAACCTCAACATAATGGTCTTGTTGGTAGTCTCCAACTCCTCTATACGTTTGGCTGATTGGGCCTGCTGGTCCTGGAGTTGGGACATCTCGACTCTCTGTGCCTCCATTAGCTGGGTCTGCTGCTCTATCACCCGAGCCTGCTCTGCCATCTGCTGAGACTGGGCAGCAGTCAGGTCGGTCAGCTGACGAATCTGAGCAGCTTTTTCTTCATCTGCAGCTAGCAGGCGCATCACCATACGGTTTAGCGCCGACAGCTGCTCCTCTACCCCGATTGGAGGTAGAGGAGATCCATATAGGTGTGATGGCTGGGCTGATGGTCCTGCATGATGTGAGGTGGTGGTGGTAGTAGCAGTGGTGAATATGGGTCGGTAAGCAGGTGCTGGTGATGTAGGTGTAAATGGTATGGTGGTGGATGGGAAGGGTACAGTGGTGGTAGGTGAGGTGGTGGCTGTGGTAGCAGTAGTGGATGTGGTGGCTGTGGTGATGGGTGGTATGTCAGTGGAGGTGGTAGTGGTGGTTGTGGTGGTGGAAGTAGAGGTAGCAGTGGTAACGAAGGTCAGGCGACGCTTCTTCTTCTTCAGTCCGTGGGGTTGAGCCATCCTCTTCCTCCTAGTCCCAGTGGAAGTGGATGCTCCCCCTGCAGCTCTGCCTACTGAACCCGGAGCATAGCTCGGGTCAGTCTCTGTCTCTGTGGAGTCCCGAGGGTGTTCACCAACCACCCTAAGCCCGTGTTCTGTGGGAACAACCTTGCTTCCCACAGTCCTCGTGAGGGGCTCCTCATCCGACTCCTCCTCCTCTTGATCACCAACGACAAACTCCTGATGGAAACCGGCCGTCTCAGCAACCTCTCCGGCAGTGGCAGACCCCGGGGGAATAACATCTGAAT
The DNA here is from genome assembly GCA_025215565.1 of Flaveria ramosissima. Taxonomy (NCBI): domain Eukaryota; kingdom Viridiplantae; phylum Streptophyta; class Magnoliopsida; order Asterales; family Asteraceae; genus Flaveria; species Flaveria ramosissima. Next base: position 62,535,914 of record CM046030.1, read on the forward strand.
CAGTGCCTCTAGGTGGAGCAGGCATATCATCCCCGGCGTCTCCGCTATCATCATCATCTGAATCAATGTCTGGGAGGAGCAGCCTCTCATCATCAGAGTCGCTGTCATCATGACGCCATTTGCGTCTGCCTGGCGCCACATACCTCTCGTTGGCCAGGTGGCCAATCAGTCTCTTCACTTGGGGCTTCACCTGCTTCCCCCTGTAAACTCTCATCCTGCCCAGAGTCATATCATCCATAATCTCTAAGGCCACTGCGTCATGACTCTCTTTGGGCAACTGTGGCAGCTTCTCGTTGAAGACGAGCTGTAAGAATCTGGGGTACATGCAAAACCCCTCCTTTCCCTTGGCCTCCAAGTTCTCCACCAAGTAGGAGAATATCATGCTAGAAAAACTGAAGGGGTGGTTCAGAACCAGTGCCACGTAGGCATTTTGGATCTGGTCTGAGAGGTCGTCAAACCCACCCCTCCTCGATGCAATACACTTGAGGATCACGTGTGCTAAGTACTTGTACTGGGGGCTCAGGTTGCTCTTGTTGAGCACGCCTGAGTTGATGTCCCCAGCGTACTTTATCCTCAGAAAGCATCCTCGCACTGTCAGTGGATGTAATCTAGTAGGATGATCAGTGTCGTCCCCAAACTCTAGGACCCTCTGAATGTCGGCAGCAGTGATCTCAATATCATGGCCCAATATAGAGCTCCTAATGCAGTAGGGCTCACGGGAGCGGTCCACAGAGGCATTCTCCTAGAATGCCTGATGCAATGATCTGTATGGAGTGCAAGGGGTGGAGATAGCCTTATGAATCCTGGACCGTCTGAGAAAGGCTATAATGTCGGTAAACTCGACCCCGTTCCTGGTGGTGTGATCCAAATGAGCACAGATGTTGTGCTTTGGATTTATGGACCATCTTTCTGCCATTTTCCTGAAACACACATGACATAGAACCATTAGTACATAAGACATGAAAAATTCTGTTCTAAGTGTAATGTTGAAAATCATTCTGATTCATTCGTGCGAATGAATCATGCGACTGAAGTCAGTCGTCTGTTCTTTCATGCGACTGGACTCATTCTGGTCAATGTGACATGCGATTATTGGGTTCAGTCTGCTGACTGAGTCTGCGAATGGTTCAGTCGGCCGACTGAGCTCAATCGTATGGTTCATTCGGCCGAATGACCCAATCGCAAGATTCAATCGTGCGATTGAAGTTCATCCGGACGACCAGTCGCCTGTCTCAATAGTTCAGTCGTCAATCGTTCGAAACTTCAACAAAATAAGTGTTTTACCCAAATAACCGTTTCAGTAGACTCGCATTCTCATTCCTAATAACCTATTTGACTTAATTTTAACGTTTTGCTTAGTTTTAATAGGTTATTAGGGCTTTCTTGTCTCGGTTCTTGTTTCACAGTCGAATAATCAAAATTAGGGTTTGAATCTTTCTGATTTCGGTGAAATACGACTTCAATCTACTGTATAATCAATAGCGAACGTCAGTGAATCAAAAGCGATGAGAAAACAAGGTCTAATAAAATTTTGGCAGCGTAACGGTAGGGAATGCGACTTAAGGGCGATTTGGGAGTGATGAGTGAAATGCGATCGACTGTGTCCTTTAAATACTGAAGCTGGGCTCAGTCGGCCGACTGGCCTCAGTCGCCCAGTTCATTCGGGCGACTCAGACTCAATCGTACGATTGGCCCAATCAGTCGCATGCTGTTGACCGACTGAGATTCAGTCGGTCGACTGGCTCAGTCGTGCCTTTCATTCGCATGTTCAGTTGACGAATGAGTTTCAATCGGTCGACTGACTCATTCGCCCTCTTCCAATCGGTCGAATGGGCTATTCTGATGAGCCATTCGTGCGAGTGGAAGCCATTCGCATGGTTGGTCCATTCTCATGGTCCAATCGTGCGAATGGGTCACACTTAGTTAATTTTCTGCCATTTTTACCAATTTACTTTTAAACCCTTTTAATTAATTGAAATTAACGTTATGAGCTTTTGATCATCTCAGACATGATCATTTTATCTTGAAAACATTTTGATCACCTCAGACGTGATCCTTTTAAACACTTTAGTCACCTCAGACGTGACCCTTTTTCAACACATTGTCACCTCAGACGTGACTATTTTAAACTTTCAAAGCACATATGGTCATCTCAGACATGACCCTTTTAGTGAGTTGATTCCTTTCTGATTTTCCTGATGTAGTCCGACACACTACTAAAATTAAAATTAAAAACGACTAACTAATTTAGAAACTTTAAACTAATTACATAAACAAACTTGTTTTTGGCTTTTTGTGAGAGATAAATCCAGAGATTGATATCTACGGGATTTGGTTCGGGAGTAGACAGCTTCAACTTGGATTGATCATATCTGGACCAATTCAATTTTGGAATCATACAGGCAAGTCAAATCATTTGGGACTTGTTATTAAAACTTTTGATGCTCAAATTCTCGGTGTTCATCCAGAGTCGTTAGCAACTTAAGGAAATCATACTGAAACTCTTAGATTTTCACATTGATTTGAACTTTTGAGAATGTAGCCACAATGATTGTCAGTATGTTTGTCCACTTAAATCCATACACAGACTTTTGACACAGACTGGTGACTGATTTAGGTTTAATTATTTCAACTAACATTTGTGGATCCCACACTTATATGGTAATCAACATTCCTCGGGAGCTTTTGAGCGGGTATTATTACAAGAAGAGACTATTCTTAGAGCTTTCAAAGAGAAGCCTGTCCTCAGGTCAGTGCCATCGCATAGCAGAGAGGCGGCAAACAACAATGAATTCTAGAATATCTAGGTTATGCTTATCCTCAGGTCAGTGCCATCGCACAGCAGAGAGGCACACAACCTATCTCCTTGTTAGAGCAGCTTATTTTATTTTTCACAAATGCACCAACAACATAAGTCATTAGCTTTATAGCATTTGTCTTTCAATTTTTTTCTTGCTTTGCTCTAATTATGGTCATCCGCACACATTTGTGGCGTTTAATTTCTCATTACCCCTTATTGGAATATATTTGATTGTGTTAACCATTGATAAGATGGAAGCCCACAGTCAGTTGAACAACTTATTTTGATCTTGAGATCACCAATCAGGTCTAATTATCTATTGTGTTGAATCTACCAACATATCATTTGTGGTCTAGCAGCCTCTAAGTCTACTTTCTTTGTGTCACCTTAGGAGTTGCCAGTTTTCTATCATCTTCCTTTTTATATTGCTTAGACTACACAGACTTATACTTTGAATTTTTGCATCTTTTCAAAACTTAAATTTTTAAAGTCCCTCTTGATTTGTTCCTGTGTACTATCATTTTCCAAAGGTATTGAATCGGTATCACAGACACAATCTACCTTATATCAGCTATTTACTCCTTCTCCCTCGTTTTTTTTAATGTTAACTTGCTGACATATTCTCCCCCTAAAATACTAAAATTATTACTGGTTTAATTATTTTAGGATTTAATAAACAGCAAAATAACATGAGTTTAAATATAACAGACGAAAATAAAACAAATAAAATAAAATAAAATAAAGTACACTTTAACTAAACTACATCGGACTACACATTATCATCATCAGGAATTACCTCACTTTTCTTTTTAACGCCGTTGACCTCTAGCAAATATTGAAAACGTGGTTTATCAAAGGCTTTAGTATAGAGGTCAGCGCGTTGAAAATCAGTATTAATTTTAACCACATCAATTAAGTTCTTTTCAAAACAGTCTCTTATGAAATGGTATTTAATACCGATGTGTTTGGTCTTAGGATGTTGAACCGGGTTTTTAGTTACTGCAATTGCAGCAGAGTTATCAACAAAAATAGGAGTAGATGAGAATTTTAAACCGTAATCCCGCATTTGCTGTTGAATCCAGATGATTTGTGAACAGCAACTTGCAGCAGCAACATATTCGGCTTCACAGGTTGACAATACAACCGATGTCTGCTTCTTACACTGCCAGGTAACTAATCTTCTCCCAAAGAATTGACACCCCGCTGATGTAGACTTGTAGTTCATCTTGCAGCCCCCGTAATCCGAGTCACTATACGCGGTAAGCTCAAAGTCATCATCATGAGGATACCACAATCCAAGTGTGGGTGTACCCTTCAGATAACGAAAAATCCTCTTGACCCCGATCAGATGGTTGACCTTTGGTTTAGCCTGATATCTAGAACATAAACATGTAGCATACATAATATCAGGTCTTGAGGCAGTGAGATACATGAGGGATCCAATCATTCCTCGGTACATCGTGGCATCTACAAGATCTCCATTCTCATCAGGTGCTATATCGTGATTCGTAGCAAGTGGAGTCCCAGCAGCAGAGCATTCTCCATGTCAAAGCGACTGAGAATGTCTCCTACATACTTGGTCTGATGTAGAAAGATCCCATTAGGTGTCTGATCCACCTGTAACCCGAGAAAGAACTTCATCTCCCCCATAGCACTCATCTCAAACTCTTTCTTCATCACTGCTTCAAACTCTTCGTTCTTTGATCCGAAGATTATGTCATCAACATAGATCTGTACAAGCAGTAGGTCGCCATCCTTTTCTTTAATAAACAGTGTGCAGTCAATGACTCCCCTGCGAAAGCCGTGTTTCACAAGATGAGTCGAGAGTTTCTCATACCAAGCTCGAGGAGCTTGATGAAGCCCGTATAAAGCCTTGTCGAGCTTGTAAACTCTATCCCGATGATAAGGATCTTCAAATCCCTCGGGTTGACTTACGTAGACTGTTTCCCTGATTTCCCCATGAAGGAATGCACTCTTCACATCTAATTGGTAGACTTTAATCTTCATGTACGATGCATAGGCAAGGAAGATACGAATAGCTTCCATCCTTGCCACGGGTGCAAACACCTCATTGTAGTCAATTCCCTCGACTTGGCGAAAACCTTGAACCACCAGTCGAGCTTTGTTCCTGATAATGACTCCTTGGTCATCCTTCTTGCATTTTAGTACCCATTTGGTGCCGATGACTTTAGCACCTTTAGGTCTATCAACCAGAGTCCATACACCTAACTTCTTGAACTGCAGAAGTTCTTCTTGCATGGCACTCACCCACGCCTCATCATTTAGTGCCTCACTGACATATTTTGGCTCAACCTGCGAGACAAAACATCGATAAGCACCATCATGAATGTAACCTTTCTCCATAACCGAGGCGTAATCAGCTGAGTATAGCTGATTTCGGGTTTGTACTCCTGATCTGACATCCCCAATAACATTGTCAAGGGGATGATAGACGTTTAGTCGTGATCCTGGAGTAGTAGGAACAGCCACCTCAGAACCGAGATTATGAACATTTGGTTCTGCATCTGAGGTAGTTGGAGTTTGAGGTTCCGAAGTCAAAGGTGCATCAGTGGTAGATGCTTGTGGACTTTCAGGAACTGGAACCTGTTCCTCCTGACTGTTCTGGTCATCTGCTTCAGTTTCATCTTCAGAGGAGGAGTCACTGTCATCGACTACTCCCCCTGACTGAGTAGATGATTCTCCCTGTGTGCTAGATGGTGTATTCAGAATATCATACATCATCCTAGTAGCTAACTCATCATCCGAGGGAGAGAGAGGGATGTTGAAGGACTTGAAGAATCCATCATAATCGAAGAAGTATGAAGGTCCTTTGCCTGTTGGTGGTGTGGTATATCTCTGAACGTCGACATTACACCACACTTCTACAGACCCGTTGAGTTGTTGTAAACTCGCTTGTTGGTATGTTGTATCCTAGAAAGATTCCTTCATCCGCCTTCTCGCTGAATTTGCCTTCTTGTGTCTTCTTCAGAAGTGTGCACGGCGCGCCAAAAGGTTCAAGATACTCCAAATTCGGTTTGCGTCTTTGTAGTAGCTCGTAACATGTCTTTCCGTGGCGCTTGACTATTAGGACTCGATTCAGTGTATAACATGCATTCGCCACTGCCTCATTCCAGAATTGGATAGGCATTTCGAGTCCGCCAGCATAGTTCGTGCTGTCTCTATCAAGCTTTGTTCTTCCTCTCAGCAACACCATTCATCTGAGGCGTGTAGGCAGAAGTGAATTGATGCACAATTCCCTTTTCCTTGCAGTATGCCTCCATCCATTGATTCTTGAATTCTGTCCCGTTGTCTGAGCGTACTTGTCTAACTTTTAGCTTGTAGAGAGATTCCAGTGTGGTTACTAACTCCTTGAATGACTCAAATGTTTCTGATTTGGATTTCAGAAACATTACCCAAGTGAACCTTGAGTAGTCATCAGTGACCACAAAACAGTACAAGTCGCCTGCAATGCTCTTTGTACTGACTGGACCAAACAGATCCATGTGAAGAAGTTCAAGAGGAAGTTCTATTGAATGAACTTTCTTTTCCTTATGAGACTTCTTTGCCTGTTTGCCTTTTTCTTCAAGCTACACAAAAGTCAGGAAGTTGGAAGTTCTTGACATTAACTCCTCTCACCAAATCCTTCTGAATCAAATGATTCATCTTCCTTTGACTAATGTGTCCCATTCTCCTATGCCAGGAGATGGAATCCTTCTCAGTAGCTTTAGATAGAAAGCACTGAACCTCATGATCCGTTGTAGCAGCTGTTGACAGATCCAAGACATAAAGGTCTTTATATCTGGAAGCAGTCATCAGAATTTGGTTCTCTGGGATCATGTAGTCTTTCTTCAGCACGTAACACTTCTTGTTGTCGAAGATGACTTTAAATCCTTTATCACAGATTTGGGAAACAGAAAGTAAGTTATTCTGAAGTTGTTGAACGTAGTTCACCTTATCAAACTTAACTTTCTGATTTCCCACTTCTCCCTGAGCTGTGATATAGCCTCCCTTGTTTCCTGCAAAGGAAACATGCCCTCCTTTTATTTGTTTGACGTTTGATAAAAGGGCTCTATTTCCTGTCATGTGCCTGGATGCTCCGCTGTCTACAATCCACGTGTTAGTCTCAGCACTGTATCGAACACCCTGCACATACAAAGTAAATGAATTAGTTTAGGTTAGGAACCCAAGCCTTTACTGTCTTGGGTTTCCCAGAGGCATCACACATCATAAACTCCACCCATTGACCCTTAGAGGGTGAGGGTAACTCAGGTTCCTTCTTGTCATCAATATCAGACACGTAGGATGACTTTTCTTTCCATAAGCTAGATTTGTGCAAGGCCTGTTTATGATAAACAGTCGTCTGGCTTACAGGTTGGACTTTAGGTTCACTAGCTCTTCTAGGTGGAGTCAAAGAACTCCTCTTAAAGACCTAGGTCTAGAGTCCTGAAGATCAATCTTCTTCCTAGGTGTCTGATAGAAAGGACAATAGGAAGCAATGTGTCCACATTCTCCACAGTTGTAGCATGACCGGCTATCAACTTTATGAGTAGACTTTCTTTGTGGAGAAGTGCGTGACACTCTAGTAACATCCATCACTTTAGATTTTGACTCTTGTGCGTTTGATGTTTTCTCTGGTTTAACAAAATTAACTGTTTTAATCTGTTTAACATCTTTCTCTTTTTGGTTAACTGGTTTTTGACTTGAAGCATGTGAAAATTAACATTTGAAGTCCTTTTAGGTTCTGATTTGACTCTGTTTGACCCTGACTTTAAGTCAACTTTATCAAATTCATTTTCCAGATTAACACAAGGCAATTTCCCTTTGCCTTTGAAGTGGCCTCCTTTTGTTTCTGTCCAGATTCAGTAGATGAACATGAGGTGTCTGGATCAGTAACAAGAGGAGTAGTCACCACATGATCCTTGATGGGGTTATTATTTACTGGTCTAGACTTAGTGTTCATCAAGGTCTCAGGTGGTGGTGGAACCACTTTGTAACCTAATCCCTCCCCGTTATTCCTTTCTCTCACTAAGTGTTGAACTATGTGTGAAGAGCTAGTCCAACTATGCAGTTTCTGTTTTAATGAATTAACTTCTACTTCTAGAACTGCCTTTTGCTTCTTAGTGTCTTCTAGGGAGTTTAGATAGTACTAATGTCATTTGCTTGGTTAAAGGCAACTACTTCGGTTTCCCTAAGCTGTTTAGTCAATAGGTCTATCTTTTCTTTATAACTATGCTCATTTTGTTTTAGTACTCTATTAGCTCAGTGCACAGTTGTAAATCTTTTACTAAGTTATCATTATGATCTAATAACCTAGCAAATTTTTCATCTATGCTATTCCTAAAAGTATCACAATCAGAACAAGCATGATTATTAAACATTTGGTCAGTAGTACTTACCTGAGTTGGTTCAGAAGAGTTAGCCATCAACGCAGCATCAGATGTCTCTGGTTCTGGTGATTCTGACTTTTCTGTCTCTTACGTGTAAGTCTCCTCCTTTGGCTTGTAACTGACCTCGGCTGCAGTTGTTTCTTCACTATGTGACATTGCTATCTCAACTGCTAGATCACCTTCACTCGCAGAATCATCATCAATATCCTCTACACTGGCAATGTTAGATTCCCCTGGTGAGACAAACCTAAAGCTCCAATCCTGTCCTTCATCATCATGAGTAGTCAAGGCTTTTGGATCCTTGTTTGATGAAGTAGAACTGGAAGCTTGCTTTCTTGGCGAGTAAAAGACGAGAACGGGTTCCCATTACCCGTCTTCTTTGGCTTGACACATTCTCTCTTGAAGTGCCCCTTCTCTCCACAGTTGAAGCAGGTCACTTTGCTCTTGTCAAAGCCAAATGTGGTATCCTTAGTAGCTACCAAGTTCTGTCCAGTCTTTTTAACAAACTTCTTCGCCCTTCGGACAGCACTAGCTAAAGCCCACATTATATCCATCCTCTCAAGCTCCATTTCGTCCACCTGCTCGTAGTCCTCATCTGCCAGATGGCAGTTTCCAATCTTCCCGGCAACAAGTCCATCATATGAATGAACCACTGCAGCTAAAAGATCCATATGCTCTCGAGCTACTTCTACGGTCACATTACCGAGGTTCTCGGTCTTCAGTTTGGTAGCACTTGCTTCTGATCCAATATAGTGGGTACATGACGACCCTGACATGTCTGATCCAGAAGGAGAAGCATGTGAAGGACCTGACGAGCTAGACACAAAAGCAGTCTGGAGAGGTGCTCCAGATGTCTTAGCTTGAGGCGTGGCGTTGTATAAAGCTGGATTTTGTGTGTACGAGGACTTCTGAGCTCTGTACTTCATCCTTAGTGCTTCTTCTCGCAACTTAAGAATGAAGTCATTAATATCCAGCTTTATAAGCATTTCATTCTGTCTTAGGTTAGACACGAATGAAGCCCATTTATCAGGCAATCCGTCTGCGAAGTTGCTCACTTTCTCTTCCATGGTCGTTTCCACTCCATGTGTATGCAGTTCGCTCATCAAGGGTAGAATCTGTCTATGACTTCGTCTAAACTCTCGTTACCAATTGATGAGAAGTTATCGAATTCCTTCTTTAACTCCTTTGCCTTGATTGCCTTCAATGAAGCATTCCCATCATACCTCTTCTCTAGCTCATCCCACAGTTTCTTGGACTGCTTATTCTCTGAATACTGGTGGAATATGTCTTTGGGGATAGACTGAGTGATCAAAGCATAAACCCTTTTCTCTGCATTGTACTTGACTTTCTGTGCGTCTGTCATCCCACTTAACGTTAGCTTAACTCCATCAGCTCCCACCGGCGTACTATAACCAATCTCAATGGCTTCCCACAGATTAGGATCTACTCCATTGAGGTAGATCTCAAAACGTTGTTTCCAGTGGGGAAACTCATCTAAAGTCAAGAGCTTTGGTGGTTTATTGTGATTACCCACCTCACTCTCAAGCAACAGCAGGTTCTGTATCCTCGAGTCCTTCCCAGCAGTAAAGGCTGACAACTGATCTTCCATGGCGAATAACTTAGAATCTAATCAAACAAACTTTCACTGATGCGACTGAAGGATGCGGATGGTCTAATCGTGCGTATGAACTCTGCGACTGGTTCAATCGTGCGGCTGAACTGGGCGATTGGTTCAGTCGTGCGAATGAATCTGGTGCGTTTGAGCTATGCGAACGAACGGTTCAGTCGGCCGAATGAGGGTGCGACTAGGTCCAATCGTGCGAATGAGCAATGCGAATGGAGTCCAGTCGTGCGAATGGGTCACTCGTGCGACTGAAGCTGCTGTTTTGCGAAAATTTCTAGGTTTGACGAGTTTCAGCCGTAAAAATTCGAAATTTCACAAGTACTAATCGCCTAAGTCCGTAGAAACCAAACTTCGATGAGCAGGGAACGTCCAAGATCACTTTTGACACCAAAGATTGCGTTTTTAGTGCAAAAACACAAACTTTTATGCAATCTTGATTGAATCAACACGTAATCAAGAGCCAAAGCTCTGATACCACTTGTTAGGACCTGGTATTTGAGCTAAATACCTAGTGATTAGCGTGTTAAACCAACTCAAATAGTGCGGAATCCTATTTGATTGGCGATCCAATCAGTGAGAACACACGAAGAATCAATCAAGGAATGAATCTAACGTTAGAAGTCGATTAGGAATCGATCTAATGTGCTCTGTGAACTTGGAGAACGATTTGGGAGGTCTCTGGACGGCTAGGGTACGTCTGGAATCATAATGGGATCAATCCTTACGTTTTTCCACGAATTGGGTCTATTTATAGGTTAGTATTGTTCAATCGTGCGACTGAGCCATAAGTATGGTTCAGTCGTGCGATTGAACCATGTGGTTGATTCATCCGCACGACTGACTGTTCAGTCGTGCGATTGAGCCAATCTTATGTGTCAATCATACGACTGATCCAGTGTCCTGGTTCAGTCGTGCGATTGAGTCAATCGTATGAAGTTATTCATGCGTGTGGTCCATTCGCATGGGCCATTCACATGAGAACTTCATTAAGTTAAGTTTGAATGTTTTAATTAATATAACATAATGTGTAACCATTCAAACAATCATAAACCCAATCAATTCAATCACGACTCATTAATGAAATATTAAACATCACAAGTAACAAACAATCCGTGTCATTTCACTAATCAATACAACTTACATCATAATCAGATAGACAAGCTCTATTACATTACAAATCATGATCTAGGGACATACATGCATCAACACAAGTTACTAATCGTTACGTGCTTACATAGTTACACACATGATTACGCTATGATTTTTTCTAACATTTTTCATTCATCATATGAATTATCATAAGTGAAAAAAGATCAGAAACTTCATCTTGCACAAAAATTTACATAGTAAATAAAGTGACCCGCCCACAGGCGTCTAGCGTAGTTGATACAACCTAGGTTAAGTAGTTATGTGAAAAGTGGGATAAAAATAGCAGTTCAAACCTCATGTCCAACAACCTTGTCGATGTGTAGTACGCATTACCTCTTACGCCTTGGGCTAGGGCCGCCTCGTGCAGGCCAACCAACGCGTCTTGTAACACTCCTTTTTGTAAATGTTTTAGGAAAATTTTTGACATTTATTTTTAATTTCTATTATGTAATTTCAGATCAAACCCAAGAACCGAAACATCTATTTAGAGATTTAAATTTAAAAGAAACTATAGTTTGGTGTAAGAAACGAATTATCATATACTCGTTAGATTATAAAACCTATTAAAACTCAAGACGTGAAATAAGATGAGAGATTTACTATGTGTGAGTAACCACTCGAACCCCACACTTCTATTGATCGTATTCGATCACAACTAATCGACATGTGACTCTCAGTTGGGTGATAGCTCATAAAATCGGCCTCATCATCACTCGCAAGAACAACGGATTCAAACATCACGAACCATCCTCTACCAGCAATTGCTCTAGTGATTCAGAATATCCTAGAAGTTGTTCTGGTCACATCCACTTTAGGTTCAACACTTCATATATCAAAATGCCAACCATCTATGAGTGTTTTAGTACTTGAGATAAAGTTGGCTTAAATATGAAATCCCCTTAGGTTATAAAATGGTTTAATGGTTTCTTGATGGCTCAAAAGGAATTTTAGCAAAAGACTCAAAGCGATATTAATTATGGTTTTCTTGACATCTTCGGTTATTATGCGAGAAACATTAAATACTTGCGTTATTGATTTTAGTAATCCCAGCTTTCATTATTGGTCGAGATTAATTCCAACTCAAGAAATGTTTACAAACACTCTCAACTTTGAGCGTATTTTTCCTCAAACGATCTCTTACTAACTGAGAGTTAAAACCATTAGTTTTTGATGATGTGTACTGCTTATATGATCAAAGCATTAAGTAGAAAGTTAAAATCTACAAATTAGGTCCGTCAATCTGAAACTTTTGCACACTGAAACCCATTAATCTCCACCTCTTGAGCTAAACAAATTGACTCGTTGTATGTAGATTTCAGGTGACAATGGAGGCTAGAAACCGGAAAACGGAACTGATGGAGGCTGGTTGACGGAGTTCGAAAATGGCTCAACGTTAGCCTCATTATATAAAAAAAACTTATCGGGGTAAATTCTCTGTTAGTAAGGGGTCCTTGTAAAATAAACTTAAAACTGAGAGCGTATATAAACATCTTTTGAGTTCGGATTAATCCCGATCAATAAATAAAAGTTAAGATTATTAAAATTTAATAACCCAAATACTTTCACCATGATATATATATTCTATAATTTGGAATTTCAGCGATACTCATAAAAAAACAGAATTCATCCAACGATAAGCCTTAGGCGAATCATTGGCTGCTACTTGGCAACCTCTACTTCCTTTTTTATGCATTTTACTCTACTTTATACTTTACTAGACTAAAGTCCCGTGTACACACAAGTTCAATAAAAAAAATATTATTGTTGTTTAAAAAGATGCATAAGTTATAATGTTGTTGATAATATTTTGTATATCGACTTTTATGTATAATTTTTAACATTAGCTATATCTAACATTAGTAGGTTTTCTCTATTAATATTTATACATCTAAATAGTGTATGATATCGAATGAAATAAATTTATAAATAAGAACTTTAACTAATAAACAAATTAAATTAAACATGAAAAATAATATTTCAAATTCATAAACATCCAAAAATTTATTTGTATACTACATTTGGTGTTTTGTTGGTTATTTTTCTATTATTATCTAATATTAATAATTTTAACATCTATCTACTTCTAACTCGAGATAATACAACATAGAGCTAATCATTATCAATGTTTAAAACCAAACCAACTTTGGATAATGTTTATCATTGGCTCTTGTTTTATTATCATTGCATAACACACTGATAACACTAACTGCCTTCTTTGAAATTTAAAAGAAATTCTTTTGTTTGATTGTGTCAAAACCAACCGTGAAATAAAAATATGATTTTCAATATTACTTCCGGATACATCAAAACAATTTGTACATATCAAACGAACTCCTATCAAACATAATAATAATAATATGATAGTTACATGAAAAGAAAATAAAGAAGTTTAAAAAGTAAAAGTATGTAATACCTCTTTATAGATTGACTGTTGAAGTAGATCACCTTTAAAAAAATTAAAGTAAAATAATATTAATCCAAAAACACAATTTTAGACAACGATAGGTTAAATCATAATCGCAGATGATGAAAGTTCAAATATAACAAAAAATAATTACCTTTTGTTGAAGAAAAACTTGATAAAACCGAAGCCAAAATAAGAACGTAAATGAAGTCTGTCGAATACGATATCATCAGACTTTATAAAGACAAATCGCGAGGGCCGTAAACTTGGGATGGTTGAGAAATATTTTAAACTCGAGTATGATTTCATTTCCAATAAAAAATACCTATGAATTCCTTCAAACTGGAGATGAATCGATTAAAAAGTTCTGCAACTTTTGTCAAGATTTAAATATAAATCGAGTATTTAATGGAAAAACACAATCAAGGAACTAATTTCATAGATGAAGAAAACCATAAATGATTTGTACAGTTTTCATTTATGAATTATTTGAAAAAAGAAAAAAAATATCAGGTATGATTTAATTTCCAAAAAAAGATGTGCTTTAATTTAGGGTTAGTTTTCAATTTTTTCTTAAATATCTCTTGTATATAAGTTAACTTTTAGTCAAATGAACCTAGACTAACAATAAGAACAAATACATATTTAGGCGGGAATTGAAAAAAATAGAGGCTTAAGAGAATGCCATGTGACACTAAAGTTATTCCTTTATTAATAAGTATAGATATGTAAACTAGATTAACTAGCCTTATGTTATATGGATCGAAATAGTAAACATCATATGTAATAACATGAAATTGTGACATAAAAATACATATATGGAATTGAGAAGATGATCGTGATGTACATTAAAGCGCAAAGGTTCTTTATAGTGAATAATTATCGATCATTATAATTATGTTTGAATTCGTGAATCTTGATATTTTAAGATTGCGTTCTTAAAAAATACGATGTTTAAAGTATTTTAGTTTTAACAATGATTAACTATAGAATAAATTAAAATTTTAACAAAATAACTCTGATAAATTATTTTTGATGAATTGATTACTTTTAAAAAGAAGTTAATTTGATTAACAAAGTAGTAAATGAACATCTATTAAAGAAACTACTTTTATTGATTAATGTTTTTGGGACGGCTTTTATTAATAATTTGTAAGAACGATTCTCTACCCGATCTCCTAAATATTTTTACAATCATTCATCATAGAATTTTAAGAACGTTAAACCTACACAAATTTTCACTGCATCGTACGAGTAGTCATTCTTAATTATATAACAATTCAAGTCACCTGGCTTGTACCCCAGTAGTAAAAAGTATTTTTATAGTAAACTCAGGTTCAAACCTAACTAAAAGTAGTTTATATGCATTGGAAGTTTGCCGCTAAAAAAATAAAACAATTCAATACTTTTGTAATCCTAATCTCTAAATAAAAGGAACCTCATCTATAAATCATAATGTCATCTACTGCATTATATCATTTGTTTCCCACTCATGACTCAACCACAAAACATGGAACTTTTGTCTTCCTCTTAATTTCCAAGGTGGCAGAAGCATCGCTATCTACACCACCATGAGATAAAAAGTATAAAGTTTTTACCTCATAATTTTTTTAGCGAGAAGGTTAAATGTACCCTCGTCCTCTAAAGATTCAATGTACTCTTCTATAAAAAAAATAAAATTAAAAGAATAGGTTTAATATTTTATTTGAAAAATATGAAATATAAATGACGTGACAACTAAAAAGACGGTGCAAAAAGTAATGAAGAGTGTACGTTTAGAACAAACATAACACTTGATTTCGATTATTTGCACATTAGTATTCAATCCGTAATTATGGATAAAAATTATATTTACAACTCTGTTTTGGGAAAAAATGACGTCGAAACGTTTATATAATTTAGCACATCATAATGACAAATTTAGATTTTATAAACCATTATATTTTTTTATTATAAGAGAAAAACGATATAAAATCAGAACCTTAAAGCATTTTTGAGAGCTTATATATTTTTAGTTTACTAACTTGTATATTATCACACATTATTACTTATTACTAAAATTATTTTTATTTTATAAATAGCTATTTATTCAAGCACCACGCGTTGCGGTGGGGCGTAAAACCATTCTAAGTAGCATCAATGTCACATCGTTGCTAGCAACCACCAACACCAGAAAAACTCGTAAAACAAAAGAAATAATACCGAACGAAAAATAGATGCAAAAATATGCATGTGCGTTATGGCTTGTTAATGTATATAAATTAGACCGAAACATAAAACACAACACAACCGTTAAATAGAAAAAATATATGTAAACATGTTAAACCATATACGCATGTTACAGTATGTTAACTCGAAAAGTTTAGAACGGATGTATAATGAAAAACTTGTAAAAGAATAAAGTAAATGGGACTAAAGTTAAAAGTGATAAAAAGTGTTAGTGTTAAATGTAAAGGTTGAAAACTATAGGGTTAAAAGTAAAAACACAAAGAAAAAACAAAATAATGTACAATCTACAAAACATATGGTACAAATCATAATGCACAACTAAGTTAGTAATTAGTATTATATAAATATAATACTTAATTTAAATAGTAAAAATATAAACATAATGTTAATTTGAATTATAATAAATAAAGTAATACTTAATATAGTGAATTAAATCATATGCATGAACTCATGACTTAACTAGAATAAGTTTATTAAATGAAGACAATTTAGAAACACTTACATAAAACACTTGTATCATATGCTTAAATAGTTGTTCTAGGCGTCTCTTGGAGGCTTTGCCTCTCTTGGAAGTTCAAAGTTCAAACCTTAGCATAAGTGAATATTACTAATTTGGTGATGCTAATAACTAACAACTAACAAGCCGTTCAAAAAAATTTGTTCTAGGCGTCTTACGAAAAATAAAAAATTACCAATCTATCCATTGGTTTTATATTATATAGTAGTAGAGATTAGTTCAAGAATATATTTTTTAAATCTTTTAATACGAAATGTGATAAATATTATTGATGTGACACGTTGAAAGAGATGCAATAGTTAAATATAAAAAGAAGAGTTGTTTAGTTGAACGCTTAAATCCATTTTAATTGGCAATGGCGTAGAAAATTGATGGATGGTGACTTAACGGCCATAAGAGTATGTACATGTAGGGAAGATGGAATTGATAATGGTGGCATTGGGTCCATTTGATTAATTTTGCATATAAATCTCAACTAGCATCATTATATGTTATAATTATTGATCATTTGACGTTGATGGACCATCACATATACCCAATTTAGGCATGGTACAACACAACCATGTGAACTTTGTAATGGTAGGTGGTTCTTACTGTTTAATAGCGACTATATTGTATCCCACAACTACTAAAATCCAAAAGGAAAAAATATGTCTTAAAAGTATGATTTTTTTAAGAAAAATGTGATTTAAGTTCATAAAAATATAACTTGTTTATTTTGTGAGCTATAGCTATCATAGAAGAAAAATGTTACTGTAAAACATATTGTTGAAAAATTAATTTAAATAAAACGGATTATCTGAGAGTCATGAAAAACACTTTCAAATTGAAACTATTTGGTATTCAATCCAAACTTTCTATCAGATAAAACTTAGAAATTTAAGAATGATATATGAATTGATTGGAGAGTTTTTTGAACCAGAAAGCAGAAGAAGTATCGATCATGTTTCAAATTCGCATTTTACAGAGATGGAGTTAACTGTCGAAGGCAATTTTCATGTTTAAAAACACTCTGCCCCTTGGACCCCGCCAGGGGCTGCCGCCTCTCGGACCCCGCTCCTAAGGGCGCTGCCCCCGGATCCTGCCAAGGGAGCGTTGCCCCCTTGAAACCCCCATTGGATACTAATATCGAATATAACAATAAACTCAAACAAGTGTGCACTCCGCACCTCCTGACTTGTTTTATGGATATCGTAATCACATTGATCGACTAATCAATCCAATTACACTATAATATATAACACATATTACAATTGTTACAAATCGTAAAACATATTACAATCGTTAGTTTTTTAAAATGTTCCTTTCCTCATGGATTCATGTTATGATTCAATAAGACATATCATATTATACGCTATCAGGTTATCTTAAAGTCCTATTTGTTATTTTAAGAAGTTCTTTACGTCTTTATCTGACATAAGATGCTTTTATCTTATCATGCTCATATGATTTATTATTAATTATCTTCTAAATATGTTTATGATAATAATCATGATCTTTTTCTTAAACTATATTGCTCTCAAATCACGTAAGTATTTATACTTTTAGGAAGTACTTCACACAAGTGACTCTTGTGGTTATCTTTGATATTTGTGACAACACTGCTCCTAACATGTATCAATATGTGATAATACTCTTCTACCACATGGTGGTACTTTTTAGCCACATGATATAACTTTATCATATAATGGATCAAAAGTCATTGATCATTTCTATATTGTTCATACATTTCGTAGTTTGCTTTTTTTATATTATTTATCATGTGCTTTAACCATATGGAGGACCCTATCAATATGCACGTATCTTAATTAATAGTAAGGGGTCTAGCGTACTCTAGCTTTTTTCATGCACACATGGTAGGGCTTACAAGCCAATAGAACTTAGCACAGTGTTATATAATTGCCCCATTAAGTGTTGAGAATTTGATGGTAATAAGCGGGATAAAGTAAGAGCCACGAATTGTTATCTGATTGAAACTATTTGGGGTTTTCGCCAAATTTTTAATCGGATAAAACTCAATTACAAGAACTAAGTATGATATCTGTGTGAGAATTCATGAATCGGAGAACAAACCATGAAGATGACCAAACTCACTCAAATCGAATTTTGCAGCGATTGGGGTAACTGCCATCAACTTAGAATTTGATTGTTTATGCCCCTGAGTTTCACATGTGAAATTTTAAAAAAATCAAATTCTCATGCATTTTTAGTAAACTAATATTTACCAAAATAAAAAATTTTCAAGCTAACCTGAACCCTAGCTAGGAGCTCTGCCCCTTGGACCCCGTTACCAAGGACCCTAACCCCAAACCCCCGCGAAAAGGGGCTTCCTTGGAACCTTTATTGATTAGGGGCTTCACTCCTAAAAATGTTTTTAATATCCAAGATCACAATAAACTAAAACAAGTATGCACTCCGCACTTTCTGAATTGTTTGATAAATTTCATTATCACATTGGTTATTAGTTAATCCAATAACACTAAAATGTCTTAACATTACGTGTTTTCATGTATAAAAGTCATATCCTTTGTATCTACATGAATTATGAATATCATTTATCAAATGAAACAAATAATCAAGAATTTTTGTATTATAAATTAGACACTAGAACATTGGATAATTTACAATTTTACATGTACTTATTTTTCAAAAATTATCTTTAGTCCTTGACTTTTCTTATAATTCTGAACCTTGAACAAAGTCTTAATTATCGTATGCTTAGAGTTATGGGTGATCGTAGAGTGTATACTAACTTATTAATCCACTTTCACATCATACAACACATACAAAAACAATAACATTTATGTTCTAAGAAAGACAAACCATTTTAACAGGACAAATCGACTCTACGATAGACTATTACATTGACATACTCTTATGAGGGTAAATTATGACCAAAGGAAGACCACCACCTGAGCATACATCGTATGGGTGTGATATTATGACACGACACTGACTGAAATATATATACATATATACATATATACATATATATATATACATACATATATAGATATATACACATACATATATATATAGATATACACATACATATATATATATATATATATATATATATATTATATATACATATATATATATATATATATATACATACATATACATATATATATATATATATGTATATATATATGTATATATATATGTATATATATATATGTATATATATATGTATATATACATATGTATATATATATATATGTATATATATATATGTATATATATATATATGTATATATATATGTATATATATATATATGTATATATATATATATATATATATATATATATATATATATATATATATATATATATATATATGTATATATATAATATTTGTGCCGAAGCCACCCACGTGTTTAGCTTAATGGCCGGGGTCGGGTCAACCTATGGTGCTCATGCGTTAACTTATTTATTTCTTAACTTTCTTTTCAAAGATTATATTTTGTCATATCTTAATTAAGTTGATCGAGTATCTTATGTTAGAGCTTAAAAGTTAATTCTATTTCTTTAGTTTAAAGAAACATGTGTTAAACATATGTTTTTCTATTGTCAATTGGTATATTTATAGTACTTGTACATAAAAATATCAAATTAAACAGATTATACGATTGAATCAACCTTGGTATAGTACATTTTGTGTATTTTTCTTGACATATCATCTGCGGTGCTTCATTTTATTTTTATCAACTAGACTTCTAAAACGTCAATTAAATAGATTTGTAATTCTATATTTCTAATTAATCCTTAAAACTAATTCTTCAAAATTACAAACACAAATCCAATTCTCAAGCCCTTTCCAGTTTCCAGTTCATTCCTTAACTCATTACTATATCGAATCTTATGTAACAATCGGTTTCGCCTAAAATCAACCGTCATTATGGATTTAGTGCATTTCAATCTTTTTAATCAATGTTTGAGATTAAACTGTCGTGAAAAAGTTTGTTAGATGAGTATATTAGACATACTCACTTTTCTTGACTTTTCAAGTTCTATCACTTTTTTTAAACGTCCGTAACTTTATTATACAATATTATTTTTTATATAAATTATAACATAAAAAGAGTGTTTTTATCTTTAAAACCAGTACAATATCATAATAAAAAAATATATTTATTTTTTTTACAATTTTCAGCTTATATGTAATATGCTCGTCATAAAATTATGTTTTTAGTACAGTTCATTGTGTATTTTGTTAGTTATTCTGTTTTTCTGAACACTATTATGTTTTCTTAAAATGATGAATTAAAAAAATTATAACGATACATTAACGCTGTTGTCTAATTCTATTATGTAATAAATAAAAAAATGACTATTGTATTTTTTTTTGCGTGTCATTATGCTTATAGGGGACAAAATAAGTTTTGAAATAACACAACTGTTTACCTCTAATTATAAAACACAATGATAAGATAATAATAAGTTTATCTAGTATATAAAAAATCAATGACAAAAAAAATTTAAAATGATCTAAAATGTAAAACACAATGATGAATATATATATATAACAAATAATGAAAATTATTTTACACAATAAATTGGTATTTGACGCAATGCCCTGACGTATTAGACACAATAACTTAACGTATATGACACACTGATCAAAATGCTCGTTTTTTTAAAAAATAGAAGGACTCATGTCAATCTCAGAATCTTTTTTAAACTTTTTAGATTAAATAAACTTTTTACCATAATCTTTCCCTAATTGTAAAACCAAATAAATATAAAAATAAAAATTCTTTCCCGCTTCTCCCCAACAACTTGTCCTACTCAGAAAGCGGTGTCATCTGCTCCTTCAACCATTCCTCTTGTGAATCCGGGTCATAAGCGCGCTCGCCTCTGACCTAGTTTCCAAGGGGTCAGATGACATCACGTCCTAGTTATTAAACACACATTGATAGAATGCTTGATTAGAAGTAGCCTCCTTCAATACGCCTGGAAACCCAAAAGATCTAGATTTCCTCGAACACACGCCCACTCCTCTAGTTCAACACACCATAGATTCCACCAAGCGCTTGTTCAAGTGCCTGAATCTCAACTAGGTACACCGGCTCGAGCAGGCAATGTTTAAAATTGAGCTAGGATGTGTAGATGACCCGTCTAGCAGTTGAGGTCACTTGACCGCTACCACAATAAATCGCGTTAGCATGAAAGACAACATCACTGACTTCAAAATAAATACCCCATAAGTTATCTTCTGTTAATGCACCTTCCTTTGAAGCCCATTGAAAGCCACCAACGAGTGAATTTTTATTTCATTCATGTACTGAAAACCCTTACACATATCAACCACCATGTTCGGGCCCGAAACACTATATTTTCTTGGGGAGATGCGAAGATTTTACCACGGACGTTTGGTTGTCTAATGGACCTATTCGACCCTCGTCTATAGCCTTTGCTAGCCCATCCTCCATGGGTCTGGCTTCCATGTACAAATGGTTGTGTTTGTTTGAGGACTTGCTTGATGGCGTAAATGACATAGGGCCCGATTTAGCTAACCGTTTTATAGCACGATTGTGAACAAAATGGTTAACATATAAGAACACATACCATGATCAACATGGGCTAGAACCGACATGTTACTAATGTTAACTTGAAGTCCATGATCCTTGAAGCTCATTTGCTGTAAACTTCACATGTTGACAGATCAACCAAATAAAAATATAAACATGCGAATGAAATTAAAGAAAACAAAATGAACTATCTTTAAGAATCAACAAGAAAGGTATCTCTCACAGTTCATGTAAAAAGAAAACAAAATTGCATATTAGCTAGAAGAAGATCAAATTATCAAGGGAAGTGCGTTTTATACACCAATTTAACTAACTAAAATGATAGTTTACACTTGTAAACTGCAGTTGAATTTGCAAACTACAGTTTACATTAAACTACAGTTTACAAAGATATGACTAAATCAATAATTTTATTTCTTTTAATTATATTAAATAAATTTATATTAACTAAACATATATTTATTATTATAGTAAATTAAATCAATATAATGTATATTTAATAAACATAGTCAACTTATCAAAAAAATTAAAATTCCATTGCCTCGTGATCGTCATGTTTCGATAAAAACTTCATCCAAAAGAGAGTCATTGTTGTGACATGTCTATTTTTGTCTACATTACAGTATAATATTTACAATCGAGCCGTGTCAACAGAGTTTCTCGTTGTGTCACCCGGGGTATAACCAGTTAAATAAAATTCAACATCTACCACAATTATAAACTGCAGTTTATATATTGTAAACGACAGTTTACAGATTTGACAGGTGTAAACTCCTAAATCAGGGGTGTACGAATCCAGATTCCGGATTATCGATGTAAAAACATTAACCGTAACAGCACTATGATCAATTGTAATGCATTCTCCTTCTTCCTGATTGGATATATTAGTGGATAATTATCAGTAGAATATTCACAATAAGCATATGATTTGAACATAATAGTGACAATATTCAGGTCATTAGGTCATATAAGCATTAATAAATAACAAATCAATCGAATATTCACAATTGCATGATTCACAGAGTATGTAATAACGAAAAATAATTGCTTCCATTGGGCTAATGTTTTAGATTACCGGATATTATTATTAGTGAGGAAGAATGACGATGGTCCAATAAAACCATATCATAGTAATTAATTAATAACTAGTATTAAGCTCCCCGCGTTGCGGCGGAAGCATAAAACTGTGCTAAGTAGAATCAATGTCATACCGCTACCAACACCAGAAAGCTCGTAAAAGAAATAAAAAATAAAAAAAATAAAACTGAATGAAAAGTAGACATAAAAACGTTAAACCATGCACATGTGTTGCGGCATGTTGGCCGTTAAACGAAAAAAAAGAGGTAAAAATGTTGAACCACAGACGAATGTTACGGTACGTTAACTCGAAAACTTAAGACCGAGATGTAAAACGCAAAATTTGTAAAATGTTAAAAATATATGGGATTAAAGTTAAAAGTGAAAACAAATATAACGGTTAAATTTAAAGATTAAAACTATATGGCTAAAAGTAAAAAAAATAAAGAAAAAACAAAAATACAACCTACAAAGCATGAGGTACAAATCACATTGCACATCCAAGTTAGTGTTTAGTATAATATAAATACCACCAGGGCTTTCAACAGGCCCGTTTGTGAATTGGGCTCATTTTTCAGATGGCCCATTATAAACCATTATAGAAAATATGACATGTATAAAAATATGACATGTATAAAAATAATACTTATGAAAATAGATAAAACATGTTACAATTGTAACATAGCATGTAAAATTACAATTACAGAAGCTACAAGCTACATAATTAATAATTAACTAGTAGATGTGAATCTACGCTTTGCGGCGGAGTGATGATATGATGAGGCTTGGTTGACGACTTGTACATTAGTGTTCATCATATAGTTTTGAATAAAATTTAATCGACAACTCTGTTTTTCAAAAAAAATTACGTACAAACGTTGATTAAAAAAGCACGGTGTAACGACAAATATGAAATTTATAAACCATCATATTTTAAAATTAGTAAGAGGGAAAATGTTACATATAAAGGCAAATTAAAATTAAAAATAGAAATACGAACAAACAAAATCTAATAAAAAAAATTAAAATATTATACTTAACATAAAAAATTAACCCAAAGAAATGAAAATGTAAATTTAAGCATAAAACTATTATAATAAATAAACATAAATAAAAAGTCAAACAAAAAAATTATTAGTTAGTTAAATTGCTATCAAAATTAGGGAATTAAAACTATTTTTTTTTCAAATCATAGCAACAATAGTTTTAAAAATGTTTTAGTTTTGAACCCGGACCCTTCAAACGAATAATCAAGTAATTGGAAAATTATTGAATTTATAAACTCAAAACTCAAACTCCAATTGAATTAACATACAAAGAAATTTTCGGAATCAAACATTAAGAAAAATTAGATCAGTCCATTGGGCCCAAACATGATTTGAATTCTGAAAATAATGTCCTAAAGTCATTTAAACATAAGAATACAAAAAGAAAAGAAAATCTCATAACTAGGCAAAAGAGTTCTAGAATCAGTGATGACAGTCAAACCTGCTCACGATGAAAATACCTGAAATCAAGACATTTGGAATGGGTATGGGTCAAGTAAGCGGACATATGACCGGATATGTGATTACTTTTTATTATATCCGTTTGTATGGGACTGGTATGAGATTACATGATATGTCCGTCTATTCGATTAAATATATTCGTTTACCCAATTATATACCCAAGACAATTCCTTTTTTTGTTATTTTAATTATATTACATAATATGTATATTAAGGTATTTTAATTATATTAAATTATCGCCAAGTTCATTAGTTCTAGTTCCCCTCTTATTCAGTCATTCTTCTAATATTCTACTCGAGTAACTCGACAATTAAACTTTTCGTTCTCTTTCGAACCCTAGCCACTATCGGAAGAGAGTCAGAGCAAGATAACAACAAATAGATATGGTCAAAAAGAGATAGCGACAAAGAGATTTGGTTGAAATATCGAAGAGATATCTGACAGGTATACTAGATGGGTATTATTCATGAAATTAACACCCGATGACCTACAGATATGCCCGATGACCTACACATATGCCCGAATTCGATACAGGTAAATATCCGATACATACCCTATCGTTTTTAAACTGCGTATGAAACATACTTTTCTAGTTTGGTATGAAGTTATGATTGAGATTATTTAAACTTGTTCCAAACTCAACCCATTACCATCCCTGTCTAGAATCCAGGTAGCACTAGTAGAGCTGAGATAGTGTTACTAATACGCCATCTTTCATCTTTTATCAAGTTGTATTGCATGAATGGTTGCATCTTACTTCTTTCACTTTACTCTTTCTTTAATATTTTAAGTATGTTATCACAATTTTTCTTTCAACAAACCTATACGATGTTAAACCCAAGATTAATGGGTTGGTTTTATAAAAAACAAGTAAAATGTGGTGGCTAAAAACTATTAAAAAAGGTATAATGGGCTAATTGATAAAAATGAGCTAATTTTATAAATGGTCCATGTGATAAGATTGTTTTTTAAGTTAGGCCTCAAGTATGATTCATTGCAAAACAACCCATTAAATATGACAACTTATAACAAAATGACCTATAATATGGATGAGTGTTAATGTTTCTGTTAAAAATTTTGAAATGACCAATATACCCCTTGATTAACAAATAAAAAAACCTAATCTGACAAATTTGTAAGCTCCATCCCCATTATCTTCTTCCCCAATTCTTCGTTCACCACCCCACTACCTCTAATCATCACCCAACCAACACCGATGACCACTACCCCACTTGACTGCCTGAGTGTTTTCCGACCACCTATCCCACCATCACACCCCTTTGGATCACCACACCACTACATCCTCTTAAACCACCCCCATTCCTAAGCAATAGATCAAGATTTGTGTAATTGCTTGCTGAAGTGGTGGAGATCATCAAAATGTGAGGCTATGAAGACAAGGTGGTGGCGACGGTTTGTAGCTGGAGATGGAGTTCAGCACCCCAATTATCGGAGAGGATGATGGGTGCCCGGTACCCAATGTGTGGTGGAAGGTGTTGATGGTGATGGGTGGTGGTAATGGTGGTGGTGGTGGGTGGTGGTAATGGTGGTGGTGGTGGTGGGTTGTTGTGATGATGGTAAAATGGAGTTTTTGTGAAATGAAAAGAGAAGACGGGCAATATAATTTATATTTTTAAATATATTTTTTTGTCTTTTAACGAGGGGTATAATGGTTATTTCGCACTTGTTTGATGAAAAAAGGTAACTTTCATCCAACTTATGATCTATTTTGTTATAAGTTATCATAATTAGTGGAATGTCTTCTAATAAATCATACTTGAGGATTAAACTTGAAAAACGACCTTATTACAAAGACCATTTATGTAATTAACTCCAAAAAAACTACAAATTAGTTGAAAAATTAAAGAAAAAAGAAACAGAAAGAGTTGGATGAAGGAAAAAATAATATATGGTATGTTGGTTAAAAAAAATAAATAAAACTATATCTATATGATAAACATATTTAAAACTACTTAAAAGTTCCTACCAGCCGAAAAACAATTAACATATAACAACAATGTTTTTGCGACCGGATCGGAACGGCCGGTTCGACCGGGGATCCGGCTCCTAGCCGGTCTGGTTCGCTATGATTCAGTTTTAGGTGGTCGAACAGGCCGGTTCGTCCCGAACCGGTGGTCGGACCGGGAAACCGGACCGGTTCGAACCGGTTTTTGGGTTTTTTTTCTTTTAATGGGTAAAAACGGGGTGTTGAACCATAAATTAGTATGTTGGATATACAAATATAGTTAAGTTTTATATATAATTATAAAATACATATATAAATTACTTATATTTAATTATATATATAAATATAGTTAAATCCGGTCCAACCGGTCTGAGCGGTCCAACCAGTCCGACCACCAAACCAGTAAGACGTCCGGTTCGACGTCCGATTCGGTTCTGAAAACATTGTATAACAATACCTTACGTATTACCCGAATTAACGATGTCTACCGACTACCCATCTTTGTAGGATTAGACGATCACATTGATTGTTTTATAGGTATGCGTAACTTTCTAAGAGTCTTTTCATGTAGATAAGATATTAAGTTTATATCTATTTTAATATCTCTTTTTCACAAATAAAACTATAAGTTTTTTGAACGGTCGACAAAGATTATAAGCCTAGTCATTTGTTTAAATCCATTGACAAAAGGTTATCCATACCCGCATGTGTGGCCCTGAGGGTGGGACGGGTGGGCGACCGTTTAGAGCCCAATCTTATCAGGAGCCCGAAATTTAAAAAATATATATATTATATATGTATGTATATATAATTTTAAAAACAACTATAGGTTATTAACAAACTAATTAACAAACTCAATAGCAATTTAATTATCTTGATCTATTGAAACTTAGGGTCCGTTAACATTTTAATTAGTTTAGTCAATCCAATCTAAACTCAATTAAAAAAAGGTAGGAGAGTCTTACGATTCGGATAAATAAATAAATTAGATTATTTTGCTACAATACTTTTATTTATTAGTAAAACAATTCTTGTTGTATTATAGATTTTATACATACGGGTTATTAATACTATATTATAGGGGCATGTTTTTTCTACTCGCCCAGGGCCCAAAATTATTCGAAGACTCTCGGGACCGTCCTTGCATACCCGTGAACACAAACAACGTTAGTGACCCAAATCGCCTATCATCCAGTAGAAACTCACCACCCAAATACACACTGTGATAAAACTTCTAACGCACTTGAAACATTTTGAATCAAATGAAACTCAAACCTATGAACTTCAGATTAAAAAACCATAAGGTACCTCTTTCCAAAACAATTGATGTGAGACTCGTGAGCAAATAAAACTAAAAGAGAAATGATAAAATCTAAGCTCAATATATATGTGGGATCTTGTTGATTGGATCACGAGATGAAGGCTGGCATGATGACCTTCATCTATTGGTTTTTGTTAGTAGTATTTTTGTACATAATTAATCATTATTTTTAACATATGTTTTTATTCTATATCATGTATTTATTAGATAGATTATTTATTTTGAGTAATGTTTGTTTTGGTAAAATAAAGTTTACTTTTGATGGATTTTTATTATTTTGTAAATGAAAGACGGTTACGAGGGTTGGATACAAATATTGATGGAAACTTCGAAAGTATGAATAATTCTTGTAGATTTGAAAATCAGAGATTCAATTTTATCTCCTTGACCCGAAACCGATAAGTGGTTTATATAAAGAACCGAGAACCGGACCATTTACATACGGTTCGGGCCGGACCGAACCGAGTTAAACGGGTCGGTTCAGCATAATATGATGGTCCGAACCGCGAATGTTTTTTAGGCTCGTGCTTTTTGCCGGGAGAAAAATGAAAATTAGAAATATAAACGAAACCAATTAATGGATTTGTTTCTTAGACTCGTTATTGTAACATAGACAAATTTGTATCATATTGAAATACAAACTGTACATTAGTTGTCGTCATGACCCCTTTATAAGCTAATTTAAGTGTAACGTGCAATATTATTAATTTATAACCAACTAAAAATTTATTAATCTGAAAACTTCTATTATATGCTAGTAAAACATATTTTTTTTACATTTTTGGTGTTCAAAGGCAACCCGTTTAACATCTAAAAAGCAAAAACTAACTTTCTTTTTTTGCTTAATTGTAATCGGGCCGGACCGAAACCGAGCTCATACCCGTGGGTTTGGACCGAAACCGACCCATAACCGTATACAAAAGGAAAGCCGAACCATGGACCGGAACCGCAAACCCATACACAAGTCGGTCTCAGTTTTCACGGGTCCGTTCGCGAGTTTTAACCAGATCAACCCGCGAAGTGCACACCCCTAGATAAGTCACAATGGAAAAAAAACCATATATAGGGACATTATCATCACCCTAAGCAAGAACAATCACAACAAAATTTAGTCCTTTTGATGCTTTTGGAGTTGTCGAACAAAGAAGGAGGATCACGATTTTTTCAAGGCTTTGGAGTTCATGTGCAAAAACGAATAGGAGTCTGAGTTTGGGTTTCTTTTTAAAGTTTTATTTTTCACGTTCTGTTTCGTATTTGTTTTGACTAGTTAGTCATCATGTCCGGCTAATCAATTTTAGGTTTTGACACTTTGATTTATTTTGGTTTGTAACTTATGTGAAACGGTTATATGATTATTTATTTGAATGATTTGTTTGGGTGATTTTTTTATCTTAAACCTGAATCTAACTCCGGTATATGTTAGATTGTTAATAAAACTAATCAACTTATTAATTTTTTTAATAATGTTCTTTAATTTTTAAGACCCTAATCAAGTTATAATTTTTAATACAAGAAACAAATAATATTTTATGTTTGTCTATCAACCCAAAATCATTATAGAGTTATTCAATCTAGTTAAACATTCCGAACGACATGAATGTTTAATTATAATCGATGTTTCTATCACTGCAATCTGCATGCTAAGATGCGAACAGTGTGATCTTAAAGTTGTGGGTTGGCTTTAATCCACGAACTGCGATTGGTTAGACATTAGATTGAGTGGATGCTCGAACGGTGTGATATATAGTATCGATACAAATAATTTACAAAAATAATCATTGCATCATAATTGTTAATGATGATAATCCGAATCAAGTCAAGAAATAACCCTTGTGTTAAAACTATTTTATAAAATTTGATTTACTCACATTTTATTAGTTTTGATAATTTTTCATACAAAAATTTTTATCTTGACATAATCTTAACACGACCGCGCAAGATATCCTTTGCACTTTTGACACGCTGTGTTAGCCATTGGATTTTTTTAGTTTTAATTTTAAAATCCCCTATCTTATTTAATCACAAGCAATCAAAGTAACTGTGTTAAAACGTTTTTGGTATTAAAATAGTTAACCCGTATCTCTGATAACACGAACTCTGCTTACGCTCATACAACTTCTAGTGTGTGCACAGTACGTTCATTATTTCATATTTTATTTAATGGGTTCAACACCCAACAATTTTATATGTATTCAAGAAGAAGTGTTGCCCCTCTAAGTGGTTAGGCTCTTTGGAGCATCTGCTGGTAAGGCCTAACGTTGTAGCAGGTTTTGTGGGAACTCCAAACTGGTACGATAGGGCTGGCTGGTTGGGTTGTGAGTTCACGGACCCGCTTGTGATTCGTTAAGCCGCTTGAAGATATGTTGCCGATAGCTATATAGCCATTTTATTACCATTGGAGTTTTAAATTATATTTTGAACGATATAAATTAACCCACATTTCTGTAACATTTTTACACTTAGAAACTTTTTACATCTCATCTACTAATATATATATATATATATATATATATATATATATATATATATATATATATATATATATATATATATATATATATATATATATATATATATTATACAATAAATTCATTGTGTTTAGTACCTGATTCATCTAGCTTCAAGTCATTCGATTCTTCTGACCTCGAATTTCTTCTCTGTCTTCACCGGTACTTTCTCCATAAAAGTTCTCCACAAGAAGTAATTAACTTCCAGTGGGACCCAATTATTCCATTCGAATGTAAATAGATACGAAAGAAGTGACAAACAATTACCAAGGTATGTTCTAATTAATTTGACTGAAAAAAGATTGGTGAGCTTGTAAGTCACACCGTACAAAGTGATCCTTGCTATCCAAGAATGACACTTCATACAATAGCATCTATGATTGTTTGAGATCATGGATCTCTATTAGGGTACTTGGAGGTCTAGACCATTTTATCTTCCATATTCTTAAATTTACCATTTTCTACATATGATTCTCGGATTGAGGCATGTTTGTTTGAGGCGATCAAGAAATGACCGTCGTTTGACGAATGATCACACCAAAGCTTGACATCGTTGTCATTTCCTATTGTAGAACTCCTTTGTATGGGTTTAAAAATGAGTGCCCCTAGTACCCTTTAAGATTGCCCTTTAAAGGGCATGGGAGTCCTCTTTTCTTTACTGACCGGTGGGTTTCTTAATTAGCACACGATTTCATTTTAGTTTATTATTTTTTAACAGCTAATTGGATCATTGACGGGTTATTAGACCACCCAATCATACCCATTACTCAAGTACGAAAACCCCAAGAGAAAACATACTTTAGGAGAAAAAACCCTCTGGCACAATCTGAAAACTCTCTTATTTCATTTTAGTTTAAATATTTTTTTTCGAACAACAACCATCTTATCTCATAAATATATAAAAGTAAATCAACGGGAAGTCAACTGGAATGATACAAGAATTTAATTACAAAAACAATTGGATAAATATTAGTGATTTTATATTAAATAGTTAGATTCGGTTTTGCTCCCGAGGTTTGATAAAAATAACAATTTTCCTTCAAAAGATTAAAACATCAATTTACCTCCAAAAGTTTCATAAGTTGTTTCAATTTCAATCCAAAAGTTTTACTAATTGTTTCAACTTGGATCCTAAATAATAAATTTTTTGAATTAAAAATGAAACAATTTATAAAACTTTTGAAGGTAAATTTATGTTTTTAATCTTTTAGAGTAAAATTATTATTTTTGTCAAACCTTAGTGAGCAAAATTGAAATTAACTCTATATTAAATATTAGAGACATCATTTGCATGCCATGTGACAATGTGAGTCAGCAACTAGTAACATAATGTGACATCCGTCACTTTAAGGTCCGTCAATTGACGTGTTTGACCGTCATCTATTTTATATTTGGTCATTCCTCATCATTATTTGACTCTTTATGTGGGTATCATGTGTGCAATATTATCGTTGTGTGTGCATTCGTTTAAAACCGTGTGTGGACCTTAAAAAGACCATTAAAACTTCCATTTTTGAAAACGTTAAATATATCATTTTATAAATATAATAAATGTTTTAATATAACCATTTCTTAAGTCATGACAACATTAAATGAACTTTTACAATTAATATAAACATTTAACAATGTCGTTTTTCAACCGAACAAATTTGGGAAAACTCGGGGGTTAAGTACAGGGACTAAACTTGTAATTTTGCAAACTTGAGCTGGGTATAAATACCCTTTTCCAGCCCTAATCTTCATTATCACCATCTTCTTCATCTTCATCTCTTTCACACACCAAATCATCATCTTAGCACCAAATCCGACCCGAGAGGTCTCGTTTTCTTCGTCTTGACACCGTCTACAGCATAGACTACCCCTCCTTAGCAGGTAGTTGTCTTGGGTTGTCCATTTTTGAGCCATTTCACGGCTGTCCAAACTAGGGTTTCGGGTGTTCGGGTTCAACCCGAACACACAAGGTCGTATGGGTGCGTGTGAGGTCTCTTTGCTTGTGTTTTATGCTTGTGTATGTTTGTTGAGTGTTTCTGGAGGTCCTTGTGGTGTAAAACCCGTGTTTAGAGTAGCTCGGGGGCTGCTCCTCCCGACCACAGTCGCGATTCTGCAGATCAGACGACTGGGTCATCCATGCGATTGAGTCGTGCGACTGAGTGGGTCGTGCGACTGAATCATGCGTCTGAGTCAATCGCGCGACTGAGTTGTGCGACTAGGCATGTCGTGCGACTGAGTTGTGCGACCGAGTGTCTATGGGCGATTGAGTCATGCGTGCGATTGAGTGTATGCGAATGAGTCATGCGATTGAGTGTTTGTGTGCGATTGAGTCAGGTGACCGACTGAATGTGTGCGAATGAATGTGATTCGCACGACTGGGGTCCAATCGCACGAATGAAGGTTCAGTCGTACGAAAGTAGCTAATTCGCACGATTGAAGGTTGATTCGTGCGCATGGAAGTTGAGTCGTGCGATTGGGTGTTGTGTGGTACGACTGAAGGCCAATCATACGAATGAAGGCTCAATCGTACGAATGAAGCTGATTCGCACGATTGAGGGTTGATTCGCACGAATGGAGGTTGAGTCGTGCGTCTGACCTTGTTATGCGACTGAAATTGTTGTGTTTGACCCCTTGTGCGTGGCGTGAGTATGTCGTGTGGTGTCGAGGTAACACTAACACAATAATGCCATCGTTTGGCCACGAAAATTAAAGTCAACGCGAGAAAGGGCACAGAAACTATTTTGAGCAAATTAAACTAACGTTTTTACAACGACCAAATCGACTTATAACTATTGACACTTATTCAATATTCTTTCGATTAACAACGATACTTTTACCTAAACATCATCATTAGTGGCAACAATGTCTTGTACTTGGATCTACATAAGGTCTAGTACGTGTGCCAGTCTGTGTGTGTTGTGCGTGACCCATCCGATACGACCCGAACCGACCCATCATTATTGCGCGCTTATACATATATCATATCATTAATGCTATACAATAACTGTCAATAAGTGTTTGACTGTTTATTTGCATTCAACATTTGGGATACATCGCTCATACATACTTACCACTTAACAAGTGAGTTTCGTGGCCCCTTTTTACGCTTATACAATATTTCAATCATTTACAAATTGGGGGAAAAGTATGCTTACACAATTTTTATGCTGTACACTTACATACATTTTACATACAAGGAATCAACGTGATACTGTGTTGCAAGTACTATTTGATACATGCTTGGGTCTGCTGTGTGGTTCTATCTTTGCAACTATTTAATTCCAGTGTGGGAACCGACGGTTAGGTATTGGTAGTACTACTGGGTTGACACCCCCACCCTCGTTCGATGGTATACTAGTTGGTACCATCAGTGGCCAGGAACGGGCCCTTGGGTGAATATATGCCGACAATTTCTTTGTGTACGTCGCTAGGTTTGGTTGCAAAGCTCATGTCATGTGATATTTACTTGTGTAATAACTGTATTCACGGTATTCCGACGCGCTATATATTACAGCATCACTTACATTTTTATTACATAAACCTGCGAGCTCACCAACAATTTTGTTGACCGTTTTAAGCATATCTTTTCAGGTGATCATGCAAGTCCAGGAATCTAGGTGTGCTACCTTAGTAGAGACCCTAGGATGCATTTTTGGGACTTAGCTCATTTCGTTAAACAATCTTTTGAACAATGTAACGCATGTAAACAATTATCAACTTTTGAAACTTGTTCCCGGGTTGTGGGAATTAACATTTACATTTTTATCATAGGTGTATATGTGTTATCATTATCATGTTGCTTATGGCTATGTGTTGTGGACATTGACTAAACACGACACAAGTCCCCTTGTTGTCGGGTGTCGTCATGACACGCTTGTCATCATTTATTTATATTGCTCTCTATCGCTTACCATGTGTTATGACGATCCCGGTCTCGTTACATCCCCGTGTTTCCGCTTTTAGCGGGCGTGTGACACATAACTAGTAAGTAACACACGTTACGATGGGGGCGTAAAGCCGTGACAATAGCATCAATGTCACAGCGTCGCTAGCGACCACCAACACCAAAAAACTCGTAAAACAAAAGAAATAAAACCGAATGAAAAATACATAAAAACTTTAAACCATTCATGTGGCTTGAAGCGTGTTAATATGTATAAATTAAAACGAAGTGTATTGCACAACGCGATCGTGAAATATAAAAAAATATATGTAAAAACGTTAAACCACATACGCATGTGCCTGTATGTTAACTCGAAAATTATGGTTAAAAAAAGGAAGAAAGCAAAGTGAGGTACAATCTATAAACATTAATGTATAAAACATAATGAATAACTAAGTTGAAAATTAGTAATATTTAAATGTTATTACTTAATATTTTTGAAGTTTATTTATTCATTATTAATGCTTTTATATCATAATATCACCTAAAGCAATTACTACCGCATCTAAAAAGTTATTTGTTAATTAACTTTCTTTATGAGTGTAATCTGTCAACTATTTTATTATTTACAATTAATGACATATATTTTGTTTTTTAACTGAAATGATTAATGAAATAAAATCTCATGAGCTAAAAGCATTATTTACTCTAAAAATAATACATTTTAAACATATCAAATCTTTGGGGCCAAAAGCAAATGTATTTATCTTCAAGAACAAAATATGTTGATAAGTAGGACCCTTTTTTAGAGCATTAGTCTCAGTTTTCATGTTGGCTGCTGCCCACAAAATACTCACAAATCATCGTTCTCATAAAACATGGTTTTCTCTTCAGTTGACGAACGACTCTCTCTGTCTCTCTTTGTACTCTACGTCGAGTAGTCGACCATCGCTCTTTTTCATCCCACTCATTTTCTATCCGGTCTCACATACCCTTCTCACTCTTCACGTGTGGGTGCTACCCGCAAGATGTCTTACGCATCACCCCTCTCACAAAACACGCTCTTCTCTTCAGCTGACGAGCAATTCTCTCTCTTCAAATCTTCTGTACTTCATGTTCGTCGCCTCTTTCTTTCACCATTCCCTTTTCGGATCCTCCTCGCTTGACGGACACAAGCACATGCTCCTATATATACATGGAACCACCACATCTTCTTTTTAGAGTAGAGGGTATCCATATACCCCGTTCGTATCTATATCATCCCGCAACTCTTTTTCTCTCTCCTCCACATCAATACCATATTAAAATTTTCTCATCTTTTTCTCAATTTCTCGTCCCGCCCATCTACGTACAACAGTACAAGTGACCAATGCACAATCTACAATCGCGAAAAGAACAATAATATTAAACACAAAAAACCGGAAACCATCACATCTATCTTCTTAACTATAAGGTTCCTCATCCTTAACCTTATACCTTACATCCATTACTCCAACATGCTTCTTCTTCTTATCATCATTCTCATTTCCGGCGTCGTCTTTCTCCAAAGACGACGCCTCCCGATAACCAACTGGCCGATTCTCGGCATGACGCCCGACATCCTCCGAAACGCCCACCGCCTCCACGATTACGCCACCGAAATACTCACCCTCACCAACGGCACCTTCATGATCAAAGGCCCATGGTTCGCTAATATAGACATGTTATTCACCTCCGACCCTAAAAACATCCACTACATGTTGAGCAAAAACTTCGATAACTACCCGAAAGGCCCCGATTTTCGCAACATATTCGATATCCTCGGTGACGGGATCTTCAACTCTGATCATGAATTATGGGAATTCCACCGCAAAACCACCATGTTTGCACTCAAACATAACCAATTTCAGCCTCTTTTAACGTCAACCATCAAGAAAAAGATCGAAATCGGGCTTTTTCCGGTGCTTAATCGCGTGTGTTTGAATCATCAAGAGATTGATTTACAAGAAATCTTTCAGAGGTTCACTTTTGATGCTATATGTATGTTGCTTTTGGATCATGACCCTGAAAGTTTGTCGATTGATCTACCGTTTATTCGATGCGAAAAGGCGTTTACCGACGCTGAAGAAGCTCTTCTATGGAGGCATGTGTTGCCTGAGAGTGTGTGGAAGTTGCAGAAGAGATTAGGGTTTGGGGAAGAGAAGAAGTTGAGTGAAGCTTCAATGGCTTTTGATGAATTCATATACAAATGTTTGGATGTTAAGGAGTTACATGATGATGATACATGTAACGATTTCAAATTGTTGCCTTTGTTGATAAGAGGTTTTGAAGGTGAAACTCGCCGGAGATCCGCCGGAGAATCAAGAAAGTTCGTAAAAGACGCGGTGTTAAACCTGATGCTCGCCGGAAGAGACACGACAAGCACCGGTCTTTCTTGGTTCTTTTATCTTCTTGCCCGAGATCCGCGGGTCCAGAAGAAGACCCGCGATGAGATCAATGGGCATTTGGGTGGGCGGAGATGGGAGAGTTTGAGCTTAGCCGAGCTCGGGGAATTTGTGTACCTTCATGGCGGTATATGTGAAGCGTTACGGCTGTATCCGCCGGTGGCACTGGAGCACAAGTCTCCTGCATCGGCGGATGTTCTCCCGAGTGGTCACGTTGTTGATGACCACTCGAGGATAATATTATCTTTTTATTCTATGGGGAGAATGAAGGAGATATGGGGGGATGATTGTTTGGAGTTTAGGCCGGAACGGTGGGTTTCCGGCCGAGGAGGGATAAAACACGAACCCTCGTATAAGTTTCCGGCGTTTCACGCGGGACCGAGGACGTGTTTGGGGAAGGAGATGGGTTTGATACAGATGAAAATGGTGGCGAGTGCAGTTGTGCATCGTTATCGTGTGGAGTTGGTCGAGGGTCATGATGTTTGTGCTAGCGATTCGATTATATTGCAGATGAAATATGGTTTGAAGGTTAGATTGTTCCCGATGAATATCGACAATGGTAACTGATGTTTGTGCGTGAAAAACAGCGATGAACGTACAACTGGTGATCATTGACGGATAACCGACGAAAAACAACTCTTAGATGTGTATCAACCAGCAGATCAATATCACATTTGTGATGGTAAGTATAACCTTTGGTGTCATTGGTTTATAGTGACTAATAGATATGTTTATCTTTTAATAAATTACTATATGACACAAGTCAATGTCACATTTGTAATGTTTATAAATATCATTGTGTTAGTTACTTTCTTTTAGATTTATGTTTCAGTTAGGTTTTAGGGATATTGAATAAAGCGACCCCACTCACCATGCATGCATCAGTATTAAAATTGAATGATTTATTAAGTTACTTATACATTTTTTCTTTTTCGAATTTCAGTTTTATTTGGGTTGTTTAATCCTAATTCAGAAGATTTATTATATTACTGGATATATAAAATATTATAGGTAATAGATATGATATTCTTTAGTTTGATTTTTATAAATTTTTTGTAATATATTATTGGTGAATATTCAATTTTATTTTGTCTTTAAGAGTTTTACCAGTGAAATTTGTAGTTGTTAATAGCCGTACTATAATAAATGCTAAAAGTTAATAGATTAAAAATTTTACAAAAGAAAAATTTTCACATCATGACATGTATTAGCTTAAAATTTAAAATTTTTTGGAGTAAATTATATATATATATATACTAGCTTTAATAAAAGTTATTAATTATAAAACGATATACTAAGATGATTGAAATTATGTATGAGTACTAACTATAAGTAATAAAATAATAATGTGATCTTTTTAAATTATTTTGTTTTTCTTCAAAGATAAGTTAACATTGTGTTTCAAAATAACGTTTTAAAAGTTTTAATTTCAAAAAATTTTCTTACTATAACTCCCTATTTTAATTATTTTTGTTTTATAAAAAATACTTTAAAAAACTAATTTTAAAATATTACGTAAAAATAGTTTGATTTTTTAGAAAAAATTCTTTTTATAAAAAACTATTTCGATAGAAATAACATTAATAAAAAGATATATTTCTTAATTTATTTAATAAACTAATTATAATGTTAAAATAAATTAATAATTTTATTAGTAGTTAATGTAGTTATTTAATATGAGAGATAAGCAGGAAAAGTTTGATTAGAATGAAAATGGTGCTGGCACGTAATACCCCTATTTACCTTTTTATTAAAGTAGGGAGATTAATAGAGTGAATTGCTGTTTTTTCCCTTTGATTTGGTCATATTTTTCATTTTCATCCATAAAGGTTTCTTCTTACATTTGCCTCCCTAAGGTTTAAAATAGTTGCCATTTTCATCCAAAACATGAATTTCGTGGTAAAATTTTTTATTAGCAACACCTAAACACAAATTATGATTTTATTTTAATATAAAAATTACGTAAGTACCCTTTTAACGATGAATTATTAACATTTTAAGAAAATGGAGCTAATATTTTTTAATGAAAATGACAATGTTTTCTAAACCTTGAGGAGACAAATGCAAAAAAAAAAATATTTTTGGATGAAAATGACAAATGTGACCAAACCACGGGGAGGAAAACCACAATAACTCATATTGATAATTACCAACTTCGTAATGCTTAATTGGTTGTACAATGTGCTAAACAGGTTGTATCCATTTTTGTCTTTTCTTTAATCCTTAAGTTTTATTTCTTTATTTTAATTTAATACTTTTATATTTTTTACAATTTAGCTCAAACATATTTTACTTTTAACTTTGGTCCCCAATACTTTTATATTCTATAAATTTTTTATTTTACATTTTGGTTTAAACTTTGCAAGTTAACTCACCGCAACGTGGATGTGTGGTTCAATGATTTAACCCTAATTTTTTCTCCGTTTCACAATCCCGCCTGTTTTATATGTTTTAAGTTCCGCATACTTGGTTCAACATTTTTATGCATACTTTTCGTTCGGTTTTATTTTTTTCGTTTTTATTTTTTTTAATATGAGATTTTTCGGTGTTGATGATCACTAAGGGTGGTGTGTCATTGGTGTTATTTGACACGATTTTACGCTTCCCCCACTGCAACGCATGAGAGCTTAATACTAGTTATATCTATATATCAATATACATATTTCATCCTTAAACTTCAATAAATACTTTAAATATGCCATAAAAAGACAAAGACAATTAGACAAGTCTCTTACTACAAGCAATAATTGTAACGATTGAATGGATATAAATCTATAAATAAAAAAGATGACATTAACAATCTGAATACAAGACAAAAAAAGATAAGAGTGAAATGAAATGTCTCAACCATTTTTCGATCTTTTGGCAAGCGACACGAGGTGGTGGCTGTAATTAGACTTGTAGGAGACTAGATGTGAAATAGAACACGAAAAATAGGTCATAATAATGTTATTAAAACCAGATCGTACAACGAACCAGTCCACTTAATGCTACACTAGTTGGATCGGTAGGACTGGCCGGTCCTGTCCGATTTAAAAAAACGCAACAAATAAAACATTAGAGAAAAAGTTTTATAGAGAAATGACGTGACTGACTGAACGTGATGAAGGATACCATTGAAAAGTAAGAGAAAAAAAGGAATTGAAAAGATAAAAAATTGATGAGTTAATTTGACTCCGAGACTAAATTTGTATCTACATGCGTGTGATAAATGAGATGTATCAAGTAATGAATTGAACCAATGATCTTTTGCCTAACTGGTTAAGATGAGATACTCATGACATGTAAATAATAAGAGGTCATGGGTTCAAGTCACTCTGGGCAAAAATGTTTAGAGTTGAGTCATATGGTTTTCTCAGCAATGGGTTTCTTCCTGAGGGGGTTGGGGGTGTGGTCCCGACTGCAAAACGGATAGGTGGACCCGATTAAGATAACACTTATTCTCCAAAACAGGGTCGTATATTTACCGTTAAAAAAAAGTAATGATTGAAGAATGAAATCCAGCAATGTTATTATTATAACACCAATTAATATAACCTAATAAACTGTCAAGTAGAATATGATAAGCCGTTCAAAAAAAAGTTGAATATGATAAAGCCTATCTAACATTAACTATACTTTCAATACAAATAATTTTTATTTGTACAAAAATTGGATATATAGTTTTTCTTTTGAACCGGTAAATGTGCGACCATACTTTGGGTGTAATCTTAATCGGTCTCACCTATTCGTTTCGTAGCTGGTACCGCACCCCCACCCCCTTATGAAAAACTCATTGCTGGGAAAGATTTCTAACTCAACTCTCAGTATTTTTGCATACAATAATACTTGAACACATGATCTTTTAATATTTAAATATTATGGGTATCTAATCTTAATATATTGGACTAAGGATCGTTGATATAGTATTGCATAAAAAATTGGACATTTTAGTTTAGTTTTTTTGATTGACGATCCAACAACGGGACAAAATTAGTTTAACAAGTAAAGGAAGTTTATAAATTACGTTTTTTTGTAAAATAAGTAAATAAATGTACTTTCATCAAAGTGATACGGATCCATTGAGTGATGTGAGTGGCTAGTTAAGTCCTGTCGGGTAACGAAAAGGAAATGGTTCATGGACCATGCTATGCTATGATGATACAAATGATAAGCTCACAAAAGATAAGGCCAATAGTATTAATTCTTTTGAGTTAATTATAATTTTTCTTTTTAATGTTTGATAAAAATTGCTATTTTTTAAAAAGATTATGAAGATAAATTTATCTCCAACAATTTCATAAATTGTTATAATTTCAATTTAAAGTTTTATTATTTTAAATATAAGTTGAAACAATTATGAAACTTTTGTATTGAAGTTAAAACACCTTATAAAATTTTTGAATATAAATTGATTTTTTAATCTTTTGAAGGAAATTGACTTTTTATATTAAACCTCAGAGAGCAAAATGAAATTTAATTCTAAACTTTTTTGATAACAAAAAATTTAGTCGGGTTGGGTAAGTGTTTTGAGGTGGGGGTACCTTGGATACACTAGCCTGGTTCAATGGGGTAGCCCTATCAGGTTGGAAACGGGCTCGTGAACACGAGATTGGACCTGTGAAAAATGTTGCCGTTGTGGGGTGACCATTGAGTTTTTAAAAATATATATTTACATTATAAATATACATATTTTACAACTAGTTTCTCTTACTCAAATTTATATATTTCTCTTATTCAAATTTATATCTTTCTCCTACTTAGGTTCATTTCTTCACATCAAATAACCTGAAAACCAACTGATTGAAAGTCGGTTCTAGCCAACAACACCAACAATGACAATACTATCCTGCATTTCTGATCATGCAACACATGCCTACTCAATACGCCCCGAGACAATTCACCTTGGATAAACCTGATCCCTCCTCATTTGACCCGCATGCATATCGTGAACCAAACCCTTTCTACAGAAACCAACCATACCATGAACCTTTTGTAATTTTATTTATATTAAGTAATGAAAAATGTTTAAGTTTAATTTAAAATTTTAATTGTATTTTGATTTTTCAAAAGGTATCTAAGGGTCAAAATAAAGAGTACTCCCTTTTTTGGTACTTCAAGGTAAAACGAGGTATCAAGTTATGATTGAGTGGGCTTTAGGATACATTTTGAGCCACTTCTATCACCCTTTAGAGTGATGTTCTCATCCCAACAAGAATTAACACGAGAGTAATATTTAAATTACAACCAAAAACAAACAAAATACATAAACTAAAACATTGGTATGATGATTAGTATCTTGTTATTTCCACTCACACTGGTTCAAGACCTAGTAACGCCAATTACATTTTTTTGGCTGGTTCATTGCACAAGACTGGGTTCTTCTTTCTAGATGATGTTTTCATATGGGTATTCTTTTCAGGGCTGTAAACGAACTGAACAAACACGAATGGGGGACTTGTTCGTGTTCGTTCATTAAGAAAAAAACTTGTTTATTAAGTGTTCACGAACGCTTACAGAACAAGATTTTTTTTCATGTTCGTTCATTAAGGATATTTAATCTGTTCATTAACTGTTCATGAACATAAAAAACACAAACGAATGCAAGCAAACGCACACAAATTTTCATGAACATTAATGAACATAAACGGAATTTTCTAAAACAAACAAATACCAACGATCATATATTGATCTTATAATTAATATCACAAACATTATTTAATATTCATAAAATATAAATAATTACTTAACATAAATATTTCAAACACAACTTTTAGATGAACACACACAAAGGAACATTAACGAACACATTATCGAACGTACACGAACATAAATAAACGAACACATCTTATGTTCATGTTCGTTCGTTTAACTAACGAATTCTTGTTCGTGTTTGTTCATTTATTAAACAAACGAACATAAAAGAATTTTCCGCCGAACAGTTCATGAACTGTTCGCTGAACTTTTGGTTCGTCTACATCATTACCCATGGTCATGGTCATGTAACCATCACTTTTTTTACAAAATTATCAATTTTGTGGTATGTCACATAACTTCGATTTGGTCATGTCATGTAAATATCGATTTAAAGAACTTCGATTTGATGAGATATCACACAACCTCGATTGGCTGTATATCATGGTCAAATTCAATTTCTAGTTCCATATCACAATTAAAATTGATTTTTACAAAACTACGATGTCACAATCGTATTCACAATCAAAATCGAAGCGAGAACATTCATCAATGAAGAAGTCATAGTCGTGAAAGATGTAAATGGAGGTGAAAACGACCGATGTTGAAATCTTTAATTAGATGATTGTAGAGTCACACTCAATACCGATAATTAGCTTTTGATACGAGCCAACTAGTCCACAAACACATGTAGGAGAGCTCAAGTAATTTAGCTTTGGTGCACGCATAAACGGCATAAGAAAAGTAGGTGTTTCCATTTATCCATTTTTGTTCCATGATGTGTCAATTTTGCATTAACGTAGGAACCATGATCACATTTCTTTTTCTATATGTAACTAGTGGGTTTTAATCGCGCTCTCCGGCGGCTTACATGTAGATAGAGTTCAACAAATCGTAAGGGTTTGAAAAATATTGTAGCATAAAATGTTTTAAAATAAAAATTATGACTTTATTAAATTTTAGCATCGGGTTACAAGGCGCGTTCGAATTAACATGAATCGTGTCGCGTCTAACGCTCATGTTGTGAACGATTACATCTCAGTTTCATCTTGTCTGATGGTATTTTAATTAATTTCATTTTGTTTTATAATTTATACAGTTAGTTTAATTAAATTTTAGCATTATCATTTGGTTTATATTTACCTATGTATTTACTTCGTCGTTTTATGAAAATAAAATGCTAGACGTTTTTTCTCCGAGTTACTCGACTGCTATTTCATGTTACACAAGAGACCATTTTGGTTTCACCACTCTACAGAAGTGCGTCTCAACTATTAGTCAACTTGGATACGACACTAGTAGAGACTCTGGGATGACTAATTGATGATACAAGTCAATAATTAATTAATGTCAAATTATTACTTTAGTGTGACACTCATTAAACCATACATTATTTTAGCGAGTGTGAGGGGCTGTTTGATTACACTGACTCAGTAAGATCTGACTGAGTCAGAAGCTGACCCAGTAAGATGTTTTGACTGGGTATGCGTCTGACTGAAACTTGGTTGTTTGATTCGGTATCTGACTGACTCAAAAACCACCTCCAGCATCACCGCCACCACCTCCAGCATCACATTGGTCTTGGTCAGACCAAAAGGACCCGGTCAGCATGTTTCAAATCCAGGTCCGGGTCAGACCAAAAGGACCCGGTCAGATCTGATTTCAAGCGTATCAAACGGGCTGACCGAATCAGCCGGGTCAGACCAAACAAACAGCCCCCGAGTATGACTACATACAACTTCATTTAATATTAATAAGATAGATCAAGATAAACCCACACTTAAAAGTTGAAAGGTACATGACAAGATCCTTCTCCTACCCTTTGATTGGTTGTTGTTAAGAATCGTGTCTTATTTTAAACGTTTGAGAAACGAAAGGACGCAATGTTAGCTCCCCATTGAAACCAAAATAACTCAATAGGTTTTTTTTTTTTTTTTTTTTTTAATTTTAATTTAATAGGTTGATACAATGAATTTGTGACCACTGACCAGTGAAGCAAGAGTCTGCGTGTTACGATACTATTCGTGAACAGAATACATGTCATGGTGTCTTCTATTCATTCAAGAGCTAGATGGTTTTAAATTTTACATGATTTAAAATAGATGATTAATGAAAATAGATTATAAATTAGAGACAAAGGAAAATGGTGATCTATTTAAGATACCCAAAAAATACCTTATTTTTAATAAAATTTATATTGAGACGCAAAGAAAAAA
This sequence comes from Flaveria ramosissima, assembly GCA_025215565.1. NCBI lineage: Eukaryota > Viridiplantae > Streptophyta > Magnoliopsida > Asterales > Asteraceae > Flaveria > Flaveria ramosissima. The sequence goes on from CM046030.1 coordinate 62,580,123, forward strand.
AAACATAACAAAACCACAGATTATATAAAAAAGTTAACGAATAAAAGTTATTAAAAACTAAAATTAGTAAATATGAATAGGCTAAAATTGTATTAATATATAATACAAGAGTTCAAGTTGAAACATTAGAAATCTGGGAGTTTAATTTGTAAATTGTTTGAGGGTTCAATAGTGAGGAGGCTAGGGTTCGAATCCCACCACCCCCTTCATTCTGTTTCATTAAATTTGTTTTCGTGTTTCTTAATGCTAGTTATTAAATTTGTTTTTGTGTTTCTTAATACTAGTAATTATAACAACATAACTATTTCTTGAATTCCAAGCATACCATTACCACTTCTTCATCACCTCAACACGAATGAATATGTTTTATATGCTTTCTTTTAGGTACTTTAACTACATAAACGTCCACTAGTTTATTTATAGAACACATGACAAGATGATATTTCATTTAAATATTTTTCGAATTAAGATGTTTTTTCTCCTAACAATATATCAACTTGTACTTGTGAAAATTTATGCTTGTAACACTTTTGTACGAGTCAATCACAAATACCACTATACTACGAGTATTTAGTTCCTAGTTATATATCTTATACTCTATCCTTTTAATATACTTTTCTTTAAAACTATTACATATAGTCTTATTTTGATCATTACAATTTGAAATTTGATAATAATTAGTACTATTAAACCTGTGCGTAGAGTTGGTTGTGTTGATAATATCAAAAACTTTATAAAAAAACAAAAACAAGATGTAAAACTGCACGTTGTCACAGCAGGAGAGTGGGTGATGAACCCGCACGCTATGGCGCAGGCATTGAAATAAGCTAGGCTCAGTTTGGAAACTTGTATATTAGTATTCACCTTGTAATTTCAATTAAAATCTACACCGACAACTTGATTTTGAAAAATATTAACGTCAAGATGTAGATAATAATAAGTGCGCTACAGAGACAAATTTGGGTTCAAAGACATGATATTTAAGAGTTATACAAAACTCTAAAAAAATCAAAACCTTGAAATAACTCTGACCATTTTTATGTTTATTCAATGACGGCTCCTAATTAATTACTTATAACTTCGCTCAAATGAAATTCATACTGAAACGTAAGTTAAAAAAAGCATGTTGGAATGATATTTAGAATTTATAAAATATTATGTTTTAAAAGTTATAAAAAAATTGAAAACAAAAAATTATGAGCGGACCATATTTCAAGATGTGCTTGGGCATAAAAAGGAAAAAAAACAAATACCAAAGTAAATAGTATGATTGATAAATGTAGTTAAAGTTGAGGTGTCATATGGTGCTTATATCAGTTGTACCTGTAAACTTTGTGAATGTTCTGACCATTTACAAATTCTTATAACATTATTTATGGCATGGTGAATATTATAGTTACATACGTAGATTTGTTGTTGACACAACTTATCAAATATGTATAATTATAAAATGTAAAAGTTCAAGAGTAAAAAATATAAACAATGTTGTTAAAAGTAAGCAATCATCTCACACACTTAGAGAGTTCATCCCTTATTAAGCAAATAGTATCCCTCTCATAATGATGAGGTCATAGGGGTGTTCAAGTTTGTATATCCGAAAATTTCAGATAGTGAATTTTACTATCCGAATCCAAAAATTCGAATATCTTAGTTTTAGAACGGATATCCGATTTCCAAATAAATAAGTATTATTTAATAAATTTTATATAAAGTTATTGATTTTTGTTGGAAAATTTTTGATTATATGAAGTTTTTATATAAATATCCTAAAACGTCCGAAATTTCTAATTAACATTTATTATCTAATATTTTTTATAAAAAATATTTCGGATAATTCGGATATCCGAGTATCCGAAAATCCTCAAAAGTACTATCCGAATCCAGATCCAAATCTCGATATCCGAAGTTCGAATATTTCGGATTCAGATGTTTTTGAACACCCCTAAAACTCGAGGGGCTATGTTTACCACATAAGGAGACTTCTAACCACTACCTAAGGTATTAAGGGCACAACACAAACTACTAAATTATCCAAATGAAACAACCAACGAGGAAGAGTCATTAGATCCTTAATCATATTCATAAAAGAAAAAAAATGCAAAAAGGTAGGGCATAACCCAAATCCATAAAAAAAATATCCAAACAACCCAAATTGGTTAAACTTTGGTTTGAATAGCAGTCGCTAATATTGGAAGCTGAAATAGGGTTACCGAGGCCCGGCGGTAGTGTTGCCGAGGCACCCGATCAAGCAGATCGGTTTTGCTGATGGTGCCCCGAGGCCCGAGCACCCTTATATTAACTGCTTATAAACTATTATTTGTAAATAACAGAATTTTAAAATGACCAGTGAGGCTGTTATAGGTAGGGCTGTTCAAACCGCTCGTCGCTCGACGTTCGTTCGGAATTTGCTCGATAAATGCTCGTTCGAATTTTTGCTCGATTGTAAACGAGCCGATCGGCTTGGATCGGTTTGTAAACGAGCCAAGCACGAGCAAAGGTCCGCTCGGTTCGGATCGGCTCGAATTAATATGCATATATAGTTTATACGTAACACTTTAGTAGATTTGACCTATTATATACAAATATACTATTATATTTATGCATACTTGGTCAATCAACTTAATAAAGAGTTCTACATTAAACATAGAATAGAAATTCTGATCTCTTAAGAGGTATTTTTTCGATCATTTCCCACTTTCATCGTTATCGTTCTCTGCAATATGTTCTCCGCCTTATCGGCTATAGACTTAATCTCATCGTCAGCCACAACGTATTTGTCATTCATGGAAATATTATGCAATGAAACCTTATTCGTTGTGTATAAATCATATGACACACTAGATAGTTGGGTTGTATAAATTGTTCGCCGCTCGTTTGCGCTCGCTCGACGCTCGCTCGAAAATTAATGCTCGAAAAATGCTCGTTCGATTTTCCGCTCGGTTGTAAACGAGCCGATAGGCTCGGTTCGGTTTGGAAACGAGCCAAGCACGAGCAAAGGTCTGCTCGGTTCGGCTCGACTCGTGAACACCCCTAGTTATAGGTGCACAATTTGGGCTTTTAAAAAACCAGTTCCCGATTTTTTAGTTTGGGGAAAAAAACTACGTATTAAAGAAAAAAATATTCCTACTTGGGCTATTGGGCCTGCTAGGCCTTTAATAACTTTAATAAAACCCGGCTTGGGCTACTTTGGGCTTGGGTTTGGATTTTATAATAACAAGTTTATCATTGAGGCTTTGGGTTTTATAATTTTTATGGGCTGATTGGAATCGGGTTTCAAAAAATCCGGTTTTTGGGTATCGATATAACCTGGATTCGGGCGTAAAAAACCCCGGTTTCGGGTATTGAACGGGTTAGGTTACGACCAGAAGAAAAGCGGTTTAAGATGGATAATTCAATAACCTCCAGGGCCAACACTCAAAACCATATTAAGAAAACGTTTTCAGGTAATTTAGACGGGTCAGGTTTCGGGGATTTTTTTTTTGCACCGCTAGAGGCGGCGAGCCTATAAACTATGATATCATATCAGTGTTTTCTAACTTCATTTGAATGAATTAAAATCAAAGAGAGCATGTACAAATTATAATAAAAGAAAAAACAATCTTACATCTATAAAGTAGGGATAAACATGCAATGCTTGTAAAGATAAATAATAATCTATTTTGACTTCAATAGAGGCACACAAGGTAAGTGGATGGGCCAGGGACTATTTGGGCTTGGATTGTTCATAACAGCCCAGTGGGCTTGTTGGGTTTGTTACATTTGTCCCCACAAACCCATATTTTCATACTTATTTAACATATGGACATAATTTTTGTACGAGTAAATTTCAAAAATTATTAGATAGAAATTACAGATTTATTTCTAGATTTTATTTCTCACACTCGACATTCATTTTCTAAGATTTTATAGCGCATTCAATCATGATCATCTGCTACAATAAAATGACCGAAATATTATGTTCTTTAGTGTAAGAGTTTAGTTTTTAACATTTTAACCTAATGTTGATATGTTATTTTCTGAACATAATATAACATATAATTTGTATTAAAACAGCATAATTATTTGTGATAAATTATAGTGCCATTTTGATACAAACTTTTTCACAAATTACCTCAGTGGTTCCCGCTAGTACTAAATCACTAACACCGTTAGTTCTTGACAATAGTTAGAAAGTATGATAAGTTTTTACAAAATAACAACTTTACCCTTTCAAAAAAAACAATAATAACCCCGATTCCATTTTCTTCGTCTTCTCCAGTAAAGACCATCATCACACCATTATTAGGCACTTCGACAACCACTATCACCGCCTCTCCACCATCGTGAGCGATGGAGACGAGAATCTGGCAGCTTTGGCGATCGTCATGGGTGTAAGCAAGAGATGAACAATGGCTATGAGCGTATAATGGTGGTCTCATGGTTGAATCATTTGACTTAATATATTCTTTTTAATGCCTATATTATTACCCTTATTAAATGTACCAACAAACTTAGTGTAATTACTAGTTAGAGACATAAAAAATGGTGATGTTGCTTGATGATTTAGGGATTAAGTAGGTGAAGTTTTGGTTTGGTTGGTTTGACTCACACATGGTTTGCGGTTTATACCAAAAATCAAACGTATGAAACCGAACCTGACCGGATCAGACCCTAAGTTTTGAACATATTTTTTTTGTTTATATAATAGGGGATACATTTAATTACTTATATCATAATAAAAAAAATACTAAACTGAACAAACACATGGTTTATATTAGCCAACATGCACAGTCTCAATTCTCAACTCGTGTGTTTAATTATCCGTTATTCGATCCGATGAACACCCATAACCAATGGTTCGGGTCCAACCCTAACCAGCTCTTGACAAACATGTTTCAAGTTATATGTGGATCATATTATTAGCATCAAATTTCTTTCTTCCGAATCTCCGATTGGTTTTATTTTGGTTCACATTAGTTGCTATTGTAGTAAAAATTATATTAATGTGTTTCTTTGGTTCACATTCATCACTATAGTTTTTTCCATATGTAATTATTTTTCATGGTTATTTTAGATTGGCTTGTATAAAAGACCAAGGGCCGTAAATACAAACCCCAACTAAATCACTAGTGGCGGTTGTGGTTTGGTTTGGTTCGTTTTTTGATTTCCAACTGTTCAATTTCGGTTTTCGATAACAAAAGACAATACTAACGATTTGGCTTAGGCTCTGACATTAAACCTCTCAAAACTAGATCGTGAACACCCCTAGCTACAATGATATGTATACAAGTGCTAATTGAAATACTTTTGGTGTCGAATATCAATCGGAACACATACCCTCTATTTGAATATAGGGGTGACAAACGATGTTGAACCCGACAATTAAACCTGAAACATTGGGAACAGGTAATGAGATGGACATTCAGTATGAAAGTATTAGACTAATTTTAAGAACTTTAACAAATACAAGAAGGGTACGCTATTAGATGATATCTTGCCCAATTACTAGAAATATAAATTGTAGGTCTTTTCTGTTAAGAACATATAACTATTTTATAACGTAAACAAAACTCATTTGTCTGAAATGGCGGAGCTACCAGAGGTAAAGCATCACATCTTGTAGTTTCTTATCTCGAATCCGTGTTGCGGATGTTGTTGTGGTGGGAAGAAGCCTGACGAAATTGTGAGTAGAGAAAAAGCTATGACGAAATAAAAACGGATGTAAGTTTTTATAATTTTTTTTCAACAAATGTTTTGATTTTGAAATAAAAAGGTAGGTTTGTTATTCATAAACAACGTAACATATATTATTTTTAACATAAGTGTTAAGTATCGATATTATTTATTTAGATTTTCATCAATATTGAATTAAACAAAGAAAAACTAAAGTGTCTCTTTACTTCAAAGTCTCAACTACCTTCCCCAAGATGTTTACTATATATATTAAATTCCTCTTTGATGATGATCTCAAGTTCTCATATCTTATCTATTGACATTACGTTGCTTTTTATTAATTTACGGTAACTTTTTTTTCTATTTTTTTTTCTTAGATGGATAAGATGCTATGAATCTCACTTGATTCATGTAGTTGCTTCAAGGAATAAACTATTATATATAACTGTTTCTAAATTTTCAGAATGTTCAACAATACAATAATCTAACTATTCGTATTTTCTTAACTAAATATGCAAAAATACTTCAACTGAAATAATGTTTATGTTTTTATGTATGATGTACTAATGATATGTAACAAGCAAAGTTACACGTGTGTTATGGCGGGACGGTACGATTAAAACTTGTGCGTTATAGTGTGGCAGTACGATACAAATAAATATATTAAGTTGTGATGGATCAATTATGCATTTATAAATGTAAATAATAAACACAACTATGCTTTGTACGTTACGGTATCATAATTTTATAAATGTCACTTTCGGGAAAATACGTTACGGTGTAGAAATTCTAAAAATGTAATTTAATAGAATAAATATAAGAAAAGTTGAAAGGAAAGGAAAAAAACAAAAAAAAAGATAATGTATGCCTCGGGATCGACACCACATCTTCGGCCAAGTCAAAACCACGTACAAATTAACTCCGCTAGGCGCACATATGTATTGTGGAATATAAATAGTACGGATTATTATCGACCCGGCTCAATTCCGAACCAAATTCACGTCAAACATGGACAAGCTCGAACTCATATCGTCTAATCAAAACATATTATATTTGTCCCGACACATTTTAGAACAAAATTTAAGTCGATTGTAAAACAACCGAAACGTACATAAAAAGTAAGCACACGAACATACTATATTTGACACGATTTGTTTGCGAATAAAATTTGTTTCGAAGTGTAGATAAATTCGAATTAATTTGTTTTTTAAGGTAACGAACAAAGAGCGAATCAGTCTATGTGACATTTTATAAAGTTGTTAGAAGGTGGAGAGAGTGAAAATGACATGTTAGAAACATGAGGGGTTAAAAAGTAGATTTTATAAAGTAAGGGTTAGAAGTGATCGATGGTGTTTACCACCGAGGCAACGACACTTCTAATTAAGAGATATAATTGTATTTTTGAATATAGAGTTGGAATCATTTGAGTACACATAAATATCTTTAAATTTATGAGAACTTCTATCAACACATAATCTTTTAAGTTTTATATAAAAAATATTTGAAATATAATATTTAATCATCTCTCTTGAAATTTAAAAAAGAAAACAATGAATGAATTTGTGATCTACAAATGTGTAAGTTATATATGGATTATACAATCTACACATGTGTAGCTAAACATATAACAAATTTACATATGCAAACATTAGTTAGATGGGTTTTTATGTTATTTAAATGGTTTTTAAGGAATATAAACACACACAATTGCGTGTAAAAGCTATAAAATTAAAAAATACGAACTATTGATATTAGTTTTTGTAATTTTTAAGATATTTATTAGTTCTTAAATGAACCTATGTTAAGTGTATGGGTACTTGGCCATTAACATTTTATGTAAAAAATAATTTATCTTTTTATCACTTGCGCAACTCAACTGCACTTAATTTTTTACTTTTGTTCACAAACCAAACTAGCTCAATTATTATTATATTAATATTATTAATGATGATTTTCTACCTTATTTAAATAAATAAAAAAATAAAAAGTGATTATTTTGTTTCGAAAGTAATAAATTATTTATTTTACATATGATAAGTCATTATCCAATTGTAAGCAAAATAACTATTTTTATTACGGAAAGAACTCAACTTAGGATTTGTGTTAGGTACTTGGGAAAGAATGAACCGACCTTGATTCATTGTATACTTTATTTCACTAATTCCAAATTAAATAACCTTTTTTTAATCTTTACAAGGCATTTGTACTTTTGTAGTCAAAAACTTCTTTTAAAAAATAACGCTTATCTATGTTAGTTTTCTGTTTACGAGAAGATTATTATTTACTTAAACAAAATTAGGGGAACAACATAGGGGAGAAGAAAGACAAAAAGTCTTAATGCCGTGGAGTGGCGTCTAATGTGCACGATTGAATTCATCTAATTCACCGCATAAAATGCGTTCTTGTTTATGTTTTTAGTTATTACTTTATGTTAAGTTGTTAACATAACGCCTGAAAGATTAATATTTTATGAATAACTGGTTTAACTGATTTACTGGTTTGCTGGTTGGACTAGTGAGACCGATTTTAAAGACTGGATGACATCAAATTCATAATCGATCAAAAATATTTTGTAATTGTAAAGAGTAAACTACAACTTTATATGATATATAAAATTAATAAGAAATTAACCATGGTTAAATTCTAAAGAAAAATATTCATACCATTTCTGTTTTGCAACTTGTCTCTTTTCCCCTCCAACCCCTAATCATGATGCTCCAAGCAGACTAAAGGACTGTTTGGCAGAATTCGAATAAAACTATTAATGGTTCAGATGTCTGAATGGTTTAACACTTAATGGTTCAGACTGTTTGTTTCGCGAGCAAATGTCTGAATGGTACTAATGTTGAATGGTTAAGAGTTCTAATGCTGAATGGTTAAGACCTCTTATCTGAATTGGTCAGACATTTGTCTTTAAATAGTTAAGCGATATACTAGCTCTTAATGGTTCAGGTCTCTTAATGGTTCAGACCTCTTAATGGTTCAGGTCTCTTAATGGTTCAGCACTTAATGATTCAGACCTCTTATTAGTTCAACACTTAATCATTCAGAAATTGCCAAATAACCTCTAAGTGTTATATGGTAGCCTTTTAACATTTTATTAAAAAAACTAACTCTGAATCGGTCAGATATATACTATGTTTAGTTTAGTTTAAAAGACATTTTTTACTGATTTATGATGTCTTTCAGTGGTTAAGTTTTAGAAACATCCTGAATGAATTACAGACTTACTTTTATTTAATCAAACATCTTAATAACTCAACATATAAGATTGTCAAACGATCATATTTGATACATACAAAACCAGTGAAGAGGTTTCGGTTTGACTAGTTCGAAAGTTTAATTCAGTCTAGTTTACAAAACCATGCTAAAAGTTAGGCTTTTGATTCGCGTATGAGAAACACAAATGTTCTAAATTATTGATACAAAATACTTATTATTGTGCAACATATAGTTTGGTTTATATCATGAATTAACATGGAATATCATAGCAACAAAACACGTGAAAGAGAAAATTTTCCCAATTATAGTTACATCTCGTCCTTTGCATTGTCTTTCTTTCTTTCTCCATGGCTATTTGTCGTTATTCTTAGTAACACTATTCATAATGTGCATATTACATATACGTAATTGCTATCGTGTTATAAAAGAAAAGGAGAAAACGACACATAACTTGTTTTTTTTCCTTCCTTTATGTTAATCCCAAAGATAAGATAAGTACTGAAGGTATACCAAAAACAGGTTTTGCTAGAAAAATCTTATATGTGTTTCTACTTCTGTAGATAAGTCTTTTAAATAAATTAGAAGTGTAATGAGTTGACCTACTTGTGAGGTTAAACTGAAGCATGTATAATAAAAAATTCCGGACTTTTATAAGTTGGGTTTCATCAGGCTCATGAGATCAAATGATCTAGATTACGCTCGGTTTGACTAGGTTTGGATTAATTCTATTATTTTATGAAAATATATTTTAGACTTATTATTTTTACACAATTGAAAGTGTTTGTCAACTAACCAATATAACAATATAGTACTAAAATTATATGTAATATATATATATATACATACATATATATATATATATATATATATATATATATATATATATATATATATATATATATTTATATTAGGGGAGGGATCAAATGAGAACTAGTTTTTTTTGTGAGAACTCTAGGAACCAATCTCAACCATTAGTTCACAATGCCAAAATTGTAATTAGCAAAAACATATTTAAAAAATTTAAAAATAAAAAAATAACATAAAAATAAAAAAATAAAAACAAAAAAAATGTTCCCCTACTTTCCCTCTTTCATAAAAGAAATAAAAAAAATTCCCGTTTTTTTTAACGAAATTTGTTTTCCACATGTGTAATATCGGATTTACACAAGTGTAAATTCAGTACTACACATGTGTATAACTAGATTTACACATATGTAAACAACGGATGTACGGTTTTTTTTAGAAAAGTATATCAATATGATAGGCGTTGGAAAGATAAAAAAATATTAAATTTTATGGTGAATTTTTTTTGAAAAAATGATGTCGTGAAAAAAAGTTATGAACGTTTAAAAAAAAGGGGAAATGACATGTGATTTGCATGTGATAAAAAATGAGTGCTGAGATTGGTTATTAGAGTTCTCATAAAAAAAGGTGGTTTTCATTTGAACACTCCCCTATATATATATATATATATATATATATATATATATATATATAGATATATATAGATATAGAGATATATAGATATATCTATATATATATAGATATATATATATAGATATATATATATATATATATATATATATACATATATATATATATACATATATATATATATATATATACATATATATATATATATACATACTATATATATATACATATATATATATATATATATATATATGTATATGTATATATATATATATATAAGATTAATTACAATTTCATATTTTTCGCCTGGTTCAGCTGACCTGTGTGATAAGCTGTTAGAAGTCTTTATAAAAGTATGTTATACATTCATATTAACCATTTATTGTTACTCCACATCGTAGTATTTAACGTTGCACCATCTAAATAAATGAAATAAACTTTACCACCATAATGTTCTATCGAGAATAAAAAAGTACAAAAACTGATTAGTGAATTATCTAATGACTTTCATTAAAAGTAAAATTTTACTTTTATGATAAAATGTATTTTATGCAACCATAAAAGTCACCCAAAGAAAATATCAAGCCAGTTCACTGTGGATAAAGATGTAACATGCAAACAATGATAAAGTAATAAAGAAAATACCTATTGTTCAAGTGGTTAAAACGAGTTATTCTAATATTTCAAGATGTTTTGAGTTTGAATCTCACACACGTAACAAGAATAAGGCTTTTAGATCGGGCCAGGGGTTTTCTCCCACTTAATTACCTATGATGAGTTTTTCTTTTCGGATGATTGTATCGGGTTACATACTTGAATAGTAAAAATAATCGGGCAGGTCAGTGGATGGTTAGACTCTTTGGAGTAAGGTGTTTCATTTCTTGGAATGCCCCTTAGAACGCCCCGAAACGCCCTGAACATTGCCCCAAGGAGCGTTCCAAGCTTTGAAATTGCATGTAACTTCATATTTAAGACACTAGAGCGGCTTGTTGGGATTTTTTTTAATTTTTTTTCAACGGTCATATTAACGGATAGTTTGGGATTTTTTTAATTTTATTTTTCAATTATCCCTTCCACTTTATATATAAATACCCTATAATTTTAAATCAAAACACACACAACAACTTTATACATAAATATCCCATGAACTTTGGCTTAATATTATGTTTTATTATTATGTAATGAACTTATGTTCTTAATCTATGTTTTTAGTATATATGTGTGTTTTTAAGTAGTTTTGAGTTATTCTAATATTTCAAGATGTTTTGGGTTTAAATCTCACACACGTGACAAGAATAAGGCTTTTAGATCAGGTCAGAGGTTTTCTCTCACTTAATCATTTATGATGAGTGTTTTTTTAGTATGATTGTATCGGGTTACATATTCAAATAGTAAAAATAATCGGTATCGGGCAGGTTAGCGGATGGTTATAAGTGATAGTAAAAAAGAACACAAGGAAGGTGTTTAGAAAGTTTGATAGTGGTGGTGGTAGTGGTGGTGAAGGTGGTGGGGTGGGTGGGGTCCATATAATGCAAGTGGGTGTTGGAAAGTGTGAAAACAACATCAATAAATAGGGGGACACGTGGACAGATCACGTTCAGTGTACGGCATGGACCGTACGGTAATTTACGGACATGTGCACTACGTTGTACGTACGCATTCTCGTAAGTCATAACTTCCACCTGGCCCCACTATTTTCCTTTTTCTTTTAAGTTACACATTATACATCCATATTTATCCTCTTGAAATCACGTTTTAAATAAATTAACAAGCTGTTAAAAGAAAAAAAAAGATATTTGATGAGATTGTTTGTTTTTTTATCGTCTAACAAAGCTATCAGCAGAGTAATAACAACTACGGCTGTTTACGAGTCGAGTCGAGTCGAGCCGAACTGAGCAAAAGTTCGTTTGTGCTTAACTCGTTGTCAAATCAAACCAAGCCGATCGGCATATTCACAACTGAGCGGAAAATCGAACGAACAGTTTTCGAGCGTGAATTTTACAAGTAGCGTAAACGAGCGGCGAACAATTTGTATAAACCAACTTTCTAGTTTGTCATCCGATTTTATATTGTGATTTGAGACGGTGGCAATGTTGGGTTTTAAGTTTTAATTACTTAAAAAACAACCATATTTCATAACATTTTTATAAATAGCAATACGTTGTGGCTGGCAATTAGGCTAAGGTTGTAGCCGATAAGGCGGTGAAAATATTGAAGAGAATGATGACGGTGAGAGTGGAAGATGATCGACTAAGAATAAGAGCGGGGTCAAAAACTGTCTCTAAACGGCTTAGTGTTTGACGTTTTAAATAGTATTCCAATTCTAATTTTTACTTTTAACATAATACAGTTCTTCAATTATCAGATCCATTTATAGAACAAAATTAAAGCGTCTATAGTAGTTCTAAATAGTGTTTCTAGTAGATCCGGATAATGTTTGTTTTCTTTAACCGGCAAACACACATTCTCTAGATACTTTATATCTATTTTAGTTCTGAAATCATCACATCCGTGCTATTTAGAATTTGAAGTAGCAACCTTTGGGTTAATATCAGAGGTGCACAAAAAGACGGATTTAGATAAAAAAAACCGGAAAAAAACGAATCAGATTGGTAAAAACTGGTTTGGTAAAAAAAACCGGTTTGTAAACCTCTAGTTAGAATTTACACTATTTTATTATTAGAAAATCATCAGGAAAGATAATGTTTTTTTTATCACTCATATATGCATCTTCTAAAAAAGTAGATATCAAAGAAACACTCATCAAGATAAAACTTTATTATAACAAAAGTTTAAGTAACCCTCTGTTTTATAAAAAGAATGTCATAATCTACATAGATTATTTTATAAGAACTGAAAAAATAGTCAAGGTAGAGCTATGCTATTTTGGTTACTTTTATAATCACCGTCACTAAATATATATATTTATCAATCGATCAATATGACAATATAATAAACTCATTTCATTGTATACGCCTTTTCAGCATATTATCTTGCTTAAAACAAAATGAGTTATATACATATGAAAAGCATGCCGATCAATGGTTGTGGATTTTCACTTAAAAGTAAAGGAAACTTCAAACATAAAACATGAACAATTTAACTAAATTTGTGAAATATATTAAGAACTTTTTAATAGTTAATAATCCATGATTCCATGCTTCAAGTAATAACTAATAAGTTGTATGTAACAATATATATTTTAAAATTATATATCTACTATTTAGGATAAAAGTTATTATATTTTATATAAATAATAGGATGGTTTTAGGCCTACGAACCCAATCAGGCTCGGTATGTGTAGGCTCGAACTCCTTTATTAAATGATCTTTAATACAGGCTTAGGCTTATTTAATTTATACAATTATATATTTATATAAATAATAGGATTGTTTTAAGTTTACGAACCCACTCTGGCTCGGTATATGGGGCTCGAGCTTCTTAATTAAATGATCTTTAATTTAAGCTCAGACATGTTTTAACTCGACTCAATGTAAGTTTCTAACAAGATGATCTTAGGTAACTCAAGCACAATTCCCCTCCCGTACACCCCTATTATTTATAGACATTCGAAATGTTTCTTTTATTTCTTCACATTAACTGGAACAAATATTATCTTTTTCCCTATATATAACTTTTAACTATTTTATGCTAGTTCTTGTTTTTAACTATTGAAAAGATAAGAACTAGTTTTACACATCTGATGTTTCAAAACTCGGATCGGCTATCAAACTGAATGCCACTATAAATAATTAAAAATTAAAAATAAAAATTATCCTATAATTAATTAAATTAGAGATAGGTGAAAAGGAAAATTATATATGTGAATATATACATATATTATCAATTTGAAGTCAGTTATATCAATGAAAGACATCATCGTATAATATAAAAACTTACACAAACGTATCATACTTATGATGGTAGGTGGAGGTGAGTAATTGCAATTCATGTTTTCATATGTCTCAAGCTATAATGTTGAGAGACTATTTTTATCTTTACTATTATATAATACATAAATTTAAAATAATTTAATAATTTGATCTAAATTATAAGATGGTAGTCCGAGAGGTTCATGTTTAAATCTAACTTTATCATGAAATTTTTATCATTACTACCCCTCCTACCCAAGTTCATACTTCTGACAATGATACTCTCATGGTTCTTGAATGTTAATTAATGGTAACGGCCATCATACCAAGAGTCCTATTGCCATAAATCCAATCAATTTTAATGCCATAAATTCAATCAATTTTAATACGTAAATTAGAGTGGCAACATAGGTTATTAGATTTAGTATTTGTGATTGTGTGGCTTAAGATGCATTTATGCATACTTTATGTTTTTGTATTAGATAATCATTCATTTAATTTATTTTTAATAGGTTAGTCCCCGTGTAATACACGGATTGAATAATAAAATATTAAATAATTATTAATAAAAATTTATGCATTATAAAATCATGCTTAAAGATGAAATATAATTATAATTACGTATAAATAGTTACTTTAATTAAATAAAACAATAATGTGTTTTTTTAAACTTTTGTTTTATAAAAAAGTTTTTAATTTTTAAATATATTGTTTTAAGAAAAATGATTGTTTTAAAAAAATTTCATTGTATTCTGTATTTAATAAAAATTTTGTTGTTAAAAAGTGTGTTTTTAATAAAAAATAGGTTTTTAATTTATTAAATTATATATTTTTTAATTTGATAATGGTATGAGTAATATTATTAGTATTCAATATTATTATTTAGAATATAGAGAAATGAGAAAGTAAGTATATAATGAGGTTTACAATTGTTTCACGCTTATTTTAGTTTTTTTATAGATAGATAGATAGGCTAAAAATTCATTAAATAAACAGATTAAATTTTAATATAAAATATATATGTAAAATAAACATGAATAGTTATAATATAATATTTTAATATAAAATATAATTAAAATTATATATATGTAATAGTTCAAGAAATAATACAATTATACCATTTTTTAACTCTCTTATGTAAATAGTTTCATTTTTAAACATTCATTCAAAGATTTTTTATAAAAAATTTTTTTTATAAAAGTCTTGTTTTTTAAAAAATTCTGGTTTGTAATTATTCTGGTTGTTTTAATAAGACTGTTTTAAAATATTTTACCCGTTTATATTTTTTTAAAAACAAAATGATTTAAAATATTTTGTTTAAAAATGTTTGGTGTTTTAAAAAATTTCATATTATATAAAACTTTATTTTTTTGTTATTTAGATTTTAGTTAGAAGATGTGATTTTTAATTTCTTTCATAAAATCTATTTAAAAAAATAGTTTGATTTTTAAAAAAATAGATAAGAGAAAAAAACATAGTAACTAATAAAATTTATTTTAATAGAGAAAAAAATTCGTATGAGTATTTAAATTATCATAATACCTTTTGGAGGGAAATTGATGTGTGAATGTTTAAAAAAAAGACAAGTGGCAAAAACATGGGTTAAAAGAAGTACAAGTGGCAAAAGAAAACTTGTTTTATTAGATACTAGCTTTAGTAAACCCGTGTATTACACGGTTTAAATAAATAAAATATTAATATAATAAATTTATTAATTAAACATGATATTCTAAGATATGATATAACTGAAATAAAAAAACGATAATATCAACTTTTTAAAATTTTGTTTTTAAATTTCTTTTATTGAAAATAAATATTTTGTTTTAAAACAAGTCGTACTAAAAATGTCATTTTCAACACAACTCCCAAATTTGATAATTTAAAAATAGTAATTTATTTAGATATAATCTTAATAAAAAGATTTCTTTGTTAATTTATTAATTATTAAAAATGATTAAAATAATATTATTAGTAATTAAGGTAATTATTTAATAGGAGAGAGAGGCGAGAAAATTTTGATAAAGATGATTGTGGTGCTGACATGTGTCATCCCAATGATTGTGATGCTGACACGTGGCACCCCATTTACCCTTTTATTAGAGTAGGAAGATTATAGATTATAGATATAGATTAAAGTTGATGTTAATGGTATGAATTGTAAGTTTCTAAAGTTGATTTTTCTCTTTGCTTTTAAAGCATAACGTTTTCAAAAAATCGGAATACACTAATAAACTATTATAACGTAATGCTTTTTAAATTTCCCAAATTACCGTTAAATTTCCCAATACGTGATTACATTATGATATAAATTTTAGGAAAAACGGGGCCGCAACAACGCGCGGGAAATGAATGCTAGTTTATTATTATAAGGTTCAACTCAACTTAAAATTATCTTTTCTTTCAACGTTGTATAATGTAGAAAGTCGACTAGACTACAAACAATTAAAAAAATCTTGAATGTGGTTCGACCCGACCCACTGGTTTGCCGGTTAACCCGAAAAACAATTAAAAAAAAGCTGGTTCAAAACTCATTGTTCAATAACATGCAACCGGTTTTTTCATATTATAAAGCGGTGAGTTTTACAAAAATAAAAATGTCAATTAATATTATAAGAAATTATTAAAAACCAACACTAAGGAAAAATGAAATCAAATATCATGTACTTTAGCTAAAATGAAGTTCAATATACATAGTAGTTCAACGAGAATAAAAAGAAAATTCATAACTTACTATTTCTTCATCATTTTGCAATTTCTGATCGCCATTTGGTGATTTGGACTTGAAAAAATCTCTTGGACTTGAAAAGAGATCACATATTCAAACTCAAGGTAGGTAAGAAAATATGAATTTTCTTCAAATTTAATTAAAAGAATTTTTTTCTTTACGTTTTGACAATCTCATGTGATGTTTGACAATCTCTTGAAACGTGTCGCATGTCAGTCTAAGACAATTATGGCTTTTGTCATGTGTCATGATAGGTCGTTTTCTCATATAAGATCCCATCATCTGCAGTCTCACGAGATATAAAAACCTCGTGGTACCTTACGAGCTTAATGGTTCTTCGATAAGAACCAATTATATTTAAAAAAATTGGATATTTGTTAAACAAATTGAACATGTATGAAACTAGTATTAATACTTCACGTAACGCAGCAAAGGTACTAATTTTTTCATACTTGTATATAGTACTAAATGTTAATACAACGAGAGTGTTCAAATTCGTAACGTTAAAGTGCCCTCGTATCTTTTAAAACACTAATAAAATCAAAAAAACAAAAGAGTAAAGAAAATATATAAACTTATCGCCCAATCAACGAGTAACACGTGGACAAGTAAGAAATTAATACTATTCACCTAAAGCTCACATGTAATAGTATAAGAACGGTAGATTTTATCATGTTTTCAGAAAAAAGAAAATAAAAATGCTATAACCGTAGTTATAGAAGCATTTAACATGTGTTACGATGTGATGTATATCAACTTCTAGTTTTGATATGTAAAAATCTAAAACGAGTTGATTGATACCAATTCATGGTATAACATTGCTAAAGGTGAGACCATAAAGGTAAAGTGGTGCTTTTGTTTGGTAACAGAAAACGACGGATTGAGTTCAAAAATGGCCCTTATCAAATTCACTTTTGATTTAAAGGTTACACATAAGTGAGTTTTATTATAGATGAGTATTATGTTTTATCTTCACTTGTAACTATTATAGAGGGGTGAACAAATATTTTAGTTTTTTACTTTTATGTTTCATGAAAATTTTGTTAGAAGTAAAAATTTTAAAGTTTTGCGATTAATAAAAGTATAATGATTGAAAGATAATACCAGATGTATAGTGGTAAAGATTCGACTGAAAGTTAACTTAATTCACATTACATTTGCTCCTATATGTCTAATGGGAGTGTTTCTTCGATCACCATCTCTACAATTAGATGATACCATCATCACAATATCTTACCACTATGTAGTCGTCTCTGTTTAGATGGTAGTTTCATCAACTTGTCTCATTAATATGGTTGTAAATGGTGATTACCAACATCCGCCTCTCACTTAGATTTTTAACAACTCTTAACCTATTTTTAAATCCACCTAAGCTGGCTACTATAGAGTTTGAACATTCGACTTCAAAAAGAGAAAACATCTATTACACATCCAGATATCATTTGATCGAACGTATGATGGTACACAAATAACTTAGATGTTGGTAATCACTTATGTAATTGAGTACATATTAATGTTTATAAGTGAGCTCAAAATCTCACTTTTTTTGCTATCTTTAATCTTGATGAGGATTGAGGAAGTAGATAAGAAACTGAAGCCCGTTTAAGAGAGCTTATGTGGTGAGTTTTTACTTTGCAAAAGGTGAGTATTAAGTGTGGTAAGGGTAAGATGTGCAACATATTATAATATAAAAAAATCATCAAAATAAATCTTTTGACTTTCTTTTACCAAGATAACCATTAACTTTTACTTAACCATAAAAATAATATGGGTTAAATCCTAACAGTGTGTAAACAAAGCACACTAAATCTTAACCGTCTAAGAAAAGTAGACTAAATTTTAGCCGTCAAGATATAGTGTAGCTTGTTTTTTACACATGAATCCTAACCTAAACGATTTGACATTTATATAGAGGTGTACAAACCAGTTTTTTTGCCAAACCGGTTCAATTACCGGACCGGTAATTTTTTTTAATATGTACAAACTGGTTTTTTTTTTCAAACAAGTTTGGTTTCAAACTGGTTTTTCATCAAAAATCCTCAAATTGGTTTGGACCGCTTTGTAAACTGGTTTTTTTAAAACCGGTTTTATCCCGATTCTTTAATTAAAACTGGTTTTATCCCGATTCTTTAATTAAAACTGGTTTACAAACCAGTTTTAGGTGCCGGCTATCAAACCTGTATACAAACCGCCGGTCGAGTTGGGCTAGGAATCGGTTTGACTCAAACCGATTTTCTTAAACCGGTTCGGTTTATTTTACCCTTTTTTTCAAACCAGTTTTTTTACACCTCCACATTTATACCTTTTGACTATTGCAATCCGAGATAGATACTACCCTTTATGTATCAAAAGATAATTTAACCGTTTCATAGTGGCATTATTTATATTTACCTAAAAGCATCCACAAAGACAAAATTATAGATAATGTAGGTCTGTTTTCATTAAATAAAACAATCCCTTTATCACACTTTTATATAAAAGACGCTTTAACAGTCCCATATTAAAATTTTGTTTTAAATGCTTTCATTTCGTCGATCATGTATCATTCAAGTTAGGATTTCTGTTTATTAACGTTTATAACTAACCGACCCGTTACTTTTTCCTATTATTTTTATTGTTTCTGAACAATAATTTCTATTATCAGAAAAATATTCACTAAAACTATAAATTACAGAATTTAAACAAACAATCATTTGATTGAAAACACGTCTTTTATCACCAGACTATCCCTTTAAAAACTTTTCATCTGCCACTAGAGTCTACGTATGGTACATCACTATAAGTATTTATGTTTGAATAATCCAACAAAGTAAAGTTTTATGATCTAGCAGTTATGATTATAAGAGTGGGTAGTCAAAGATATCATAAATGATTTTATATGAATTTACTATTAAATTTTAGTGCGTGTATGTTAACTTTCCACCATCATGTACATGTAGATGCCAACTATAAGGCCACCTTGATTTACCTTTAGATTATCACATGTTGCTTTTCCATAGGGAGTGTTGTCATTCTTAGTCATGCCCACATAGGAGAAACTTTTATATAACACGCGTATATCTGTGTGTATCAATATATGTTTATTTCAGAACCAATAACATGTGAAGATTACGAAAGCTATATATCCACTTGTACGTAATGTATAAAAGGTAATCAAAGTAGTGAATAAGAAAAACTTCATGATTATATAGTTATCTTATGTATCACATTCAAAACACCATATACAGTGTGGACACACATTTCTTAGCATACACATATATTTCTTAACATATCAAATATATGATTGCATGTATGTGTGTATATATAGCAAACGGACTTTGTATTGATGGTATCTAGGTGCATTGGATTGGTGTCTCTCTTTATTAGCGGCTCTATGTTGTAAAAATTTTAGGCTTGGGCCTAGGCTCCCTAGCTATTTTTTTTAAAAAGTAGTCAAATTGGATTTTAATAATCCAAATTATTATTAGAGTTAATTTCTATTTTGCTTCCTGAGTTTTGACAAAATTAGCTATTTTCCTCTAAAAGATTAAAAACATCAATTTATTTTCAAATGTTTCATAAATTGTTTCGATTTCAATCCAAAAGCTTCATAGTTTTGGATTGTTGAAACAACTAATGAAACTTTTGGATTGAAATTAAAACAAGTTATGAAACTTTTATAGGTAAATTGATGTTTATAATCTTTTGAATGAAAATGGTTAATCTTGTAAAATCTCAGGGAGCAAAACTAAACTTAACTCTTATTATTAATTTGCCAACAATAATCCATACTATTAATTTGGCCGGAAACACTACCAACTTTTATTTTTATTACTGATGGCAATCACACAAGCAAAATTATCATAACTTTACCCTCGATTTGTATTTCTTTTATGCTTGATTTAGCTCGTTTGTATTATCATTTTGTTTATAATCATTATTATAAGTGAAATTGAGTGCGAATTAAGCGTAAATTATTTATAACTATGTTACTGAGACTGTTATTAACAATAAAAGTGAAAGTTGAGAGTATTATCTGTCAACTTAATAATATGTATTATTATCGGGCAATAAATAATAGTTTGAATTATTAAACTTCAATTTGTCAAAAAAGTATACATATAGTTCAATATATTTTGTCTAAAAATGTTCCATCCTAATCTAATCCACTTCAATAAAAATAATTTGAGCCTAAATTTGTTATATGCACATAGTCTAATTGTACTTTAACGAACCCGTTTTTACTCACACACAAAAAGAAACTCAATATTCTCTACTGTTTACAACGATATAATTTTTAAAAAATTTCCCATTTTCTTACTTTGTATTGAGCCCTCAAAATGGTTATGCAGCCTCTGAATATGCTCTTATAAAAATATAATAATAATGTATGCATGACTCAGATTCATACTACTCGTCGTCAGTTACACAGCTTTAGTCGTTGCAATGATTGTTTGATCATATATATTATTATTCTGATTATTCTCTAACAAATTATTTATTAAATTTGATTAAATTCCATATTATGATTGATTAGCTATAACCTGCACAGCTGGTATAGGACTGTCGAAAAATATAAATAATATAATAGTGGTGGATGAGTGAAGTAAGATGATAACACCTTTAGCAATTAATTAAACAAAGTATAATTAAAAAGATTCAACTAAAACCAACGACAATAATAATAATAATAATAATACTAATAATATAATAATAATAATAATAATAATATCTCTTTTTGCTTTTTCCCACGACCTGCCATGCCATAACATATATGTAGGATAAGATTCTTCAAGACAACTCATTTTAGCTCATAACCGATGAATATTGGTGTGATTTGCATAGGCTTTTTCTTTAATTTTGTTTTACAATTATTAGGAGAATATGTAATATATGTGTGAAGTTATTCACGCGTATACACTTAAAATGTGTCATTTATGTGTATTTTTCCTATATATTTGTATAATAAGAAGCAACATTTTATCAAGTTTTATGTAATTATAAACGTGAAAAAGATACTACATTTATTACCGGGGAAAGTATATAATCACGCTTACAAATGTGTATAAACATGTGTAGAAACGAGCTCTCTTATAGAAACAAGTTGTTGCTTAAAGGCTCAGGGACCTTGATTTTTAGGGTTGTCATCATCGTTGGATTTTTGTTTGCAGATACAACTAAAAGTAAAAGATAAATATTTTATTTGAAAGATAGGAGAAATGAAACGTCTCTAGTACCTCGACATGGTACATTAGCGACTTAACGCTTGAAAAAACTCCCAAGTTTTAGATCATCTTGTTGGTTTTAAAATCATTATTGTCTTATTTAAATAGCCAGCACACGAAAGTTGGAGATTACTTAAATACACAAAACCCCAAACTTGTAAATGTCAAATTATACATGAAAAGATCACCGGTATTGAATAATAATAAAGACAATAAAATTTTACTTCACTTTAGACCTCGACTCTAAAAGGATTAAACTGTTTATGATGGTTACTCATCAATGTATGATTAAATATATACAAAAAACATATACAAGTGTATTCACAATTTTCTCTAAACATTTGTCTGCTTATATTTAGTTTGAAAATCTTCTCTTTTAGTTATAAGCATGATTGATGCTTATACATGTGTATTAGTTAGATGTTTATTGTAGGGTAAATATATTCACTTTCTATTTGTTAAAGAAGGCTGACATTCATCACCTATAAGAATACAAAACTTATAAAAACCACTTTGTTACATCAAATTTCTCACACTTCAATTCACGTGACAACTATATGTGTAACAAATAATGGTTACATATTTTTTTTTTCAATTTAATAACTTCTATGCTTTTATACGATTATTTATATCAATATTAATGTTTTTATATATGGACTTTGAGGCAATCACTATATAATATTCGTGTATGTATCCATATCATGTGCATATCATTCATGGTATTCTCAAACATGAATATAGACAAATTTGAAAGGAATAAATAAGGTGAAATAGCGTGAAGTAATGTCAGTTATGGGTGGAAGTGTGGAACGGTGATATTAATATTATTATCATTTCTTATAATACATAATTGGAATGTAGCAAAATAAATAATAGAAAAATTGTAGTAGGTTATGAGTCACAAGATCCGTCTTGTTTATTGATATATATAATAACTTGTTTATTGTTTATTTTATTGGTTTACTATAACTTATTATCTGATTTCCAAAATATATAATAACTTATTTACGTCTCCAATAGTCATCCTTGTGAAAAAATAATGATCTCTCTAATCAAACAATTATATGATTATGAGTTCAAGTCTAACAAAATGCATGCGTGATGATTTTAAAAATATAGTAAATTTAAAAAGTATGTGTTCGTAGGTCAGAAAAAATAAAAATGACTTACTTTTATACAATCAAATAAGAGTGTGTTTGATACTTGAATTAACTTTCACTTTGATAAAGTTCGGGGATATACATAATCACATTACAATTTGATGATACGCAACTTTACTGTACATTTAATGCAAGAAGACGTTTTTCCACAAATAAACTCACAACCTTAAACTTAAAATACAACAAACTTATTAGTTGTTATGAGCAAACCTACTTTACAATTTAACATACGTAAGAGCATTCACAACTTATTCCTTAAAATTATGTGAGTGAGAGTTCTTAAATTATATGGAATGGTTTAAGTGGTTGTGAGTGGAGTAGAGAAAAATGTTACTGTTCATCTGTAAATTTAAGTATTTAGTGTTTAACCCTTATAAATTTTTTTAATAATTTTAAAAGTGATTGTTAGTGTAAGAAAGAGAAAATGTAATGAAAAAGATATAAAAATATATTATTTAATTGAAACGAGATAGAATAAATAGTAATTTTTAATATAATTATAAAAATTAAAATGAAATGTGAGTGAGTCTACATACTTTATACATAATACTATTTCCCACAAATTGAAATCAAAACCCTTAAACATACAAAAGACCAAACTTTTTAATTATTTAAAGTTATGCTCTCATTTTATACAATTAAATATCCAATAAATAAATAATAAAAGTTGTACCTTATAGTACGCCTACCTGTACCCCCTAACCCCCCACCTCCACCCCTATCCCTTTTTATACTCCCATTTGCACACACACTCACCTCATCATCATCATCATCATCTCAAACTGAACAACCTTAACATCAACCCAAACCTTAACCTTAACCCCAACCTCAACCTTAACCTTCACCATGAAGAAACTCATCCGCCGCCTCTCTCGAGTCGCCGACTCATCTCACTACTCACTCCTACGATCAGACTCTCGATTCTCCCCCCGGGCCCGGATCCCGAAACCCCACAGGTCCGGGGGGACGGGTGTCCCTCAGGGACACCTGCCTGTGTACGTCGGCGATGAGATGGAACGGTTCATCGTCAGCGCCGACGTACTCAACCACCCGATATTTATCAATCTTCTCAATAAATCGGCTCAGGAGTACGGGTACGAGCAGAAAGGGGTGCTTCGTATCCCGTGTCATGTCCTTCTGTTCGAACAAGTACTTGAGGCCGTCAGGCTCGGTCAAGAAGCCTCTTATGAGCAACTCGAGATTCTACTCGGCGATTAGTTACTCTATTAGAGCATTCACAATAGCCCCATATCTTCATACCGATAATTCATCTTAAAATCACAATCCCCTAAATTTATTTCATATTTTTTAAAAACCTTACGTATCTCATTTTTTATGCCTATAATTTATAAGGTTAGTAAGTGACCTTAAATTTGGGTGAACATGATATTTTCACTTAAAAAATTTAGGGGATAAAGATAAAGATGTAATATCAGATCCAAAGTCAAATTACACAAATTATTATAAATCTCGAACTTTTGAAGATGAAAATAGCTGTGAGGAACCAATTGTGAATGCTCTTAAGCGCGGAGGGTGTGGAAGTGGAAGGAGCGGGACGGGAAGAGGGTTATTGCTGATGTGACCGCCCAAATACCGAGGGGGTACGGTACTGGTGAAAGAAACTAAGAAAGCAATAACGTATGCTAGTCCCGAAGCGGGATGGAAACACAAAAGGAGCGGGATGGAGAAAGATGAAATAAGCACGACGCTTAATTTTTGTTAATCAGGATTAGCCGTGACTTAATCTTGTAATATTTGCATATACGATGACAGATCGGTTTTTTTTTTTAATTTGGTCTGTAAATATCGACTTTCATGTGTAAATTATTCATGAGGCTGTTAATCTAGTGTTTTTTATAAGGCTCTTGCTTCGTTTAATTAGTTAACTAATTGAATTAAATTAATTACAGTTCTTTTGGGTTTAATTAACATAGTTGTTTGCATCTTGTATGGACAAAATCATGATTAATTGATAGTTAAATCTTTTTGAGTTGTAATCATTATGAGAAATAACGTGGTGTTAATAATGGATATTGGAAAGAAGATTAAATTAAAAAGAAGATTAAATTAAAGGTTTTTTGTTTTGCAGTTAAAAGAATAAAGAAAAAGTTTTTCTTTTTTTTTTTTTGTTTTTTTTCTTAAATTGGTATGTTGCGCCATGTGCTTGGTTTAATATATGTTTTATCTAAATTTACGTTTACAGTTTATTTTTTAGGAGTCATGTGAACTTAAAGCATGTTTGTAATTATGTTATGGGTACTCAAAGCACCCGTTGTTGCAAATTTGATGGGTCAAACTCAATACGAATTTAAAAATTATGATGTCTGATGTATAATCTTGAACACGACACGTGTATATATGTGTTGATACAAACGCAATTCGACTTATTCAATCTAATTTTAAATTTTGTTGCATCTTAATTAATAATTGAAAATTATAAAAAAAGCCAAATAATATGTGTTACGGTTATTTCTCAATTAACTTTTGTATTTTGATGCAAAATGTCTGATATATCACACGGTTTCTTAAAGTTCTAAAAATAAATGGGTCAGTTCTCAAATTCATCAAGCTAAACCCAACACAAATTATGTTTAACTAAATGTGATAGTGAATTTGACCCGAAACCAAACACAACTTGTTTAGACTAAACTCAAACCCGTAATATTGTATTTTTGTGTCGTGTTACAAGTTCACACACTTAATCATGTTAACATGCAATTAGTTAAAACATAATTATCTAAAATTAGTTTAGAATGAACAAGAAAAAGAGATGAAAAAAAAACTGATTTGAAAACCGATGTAAGAACCTTACCCAAGCTGACCCATCTACCAAATAGGTTCACTCCAACCCAACGTAACCCATAGGGTTGAGATCAATTCCAAACTGTATTTGATGAAAGTGTTTTCAATTGGAGTAATACCTGAACTGGCCCGATCTTAACTTGATTTTAAGCCAGATTATTTCCCTCACTTAAACCGTTTTTAACCCAAACTGATAAAGAAAAACCGGTTTTGACTTTTGTTGACCACCCGATTTCAATTAGGTTTGTACACCTCTACGAGTAAGATAACCCCGCATCCCTCCCTTCTCACGTGCCCAATTAACCTCTCAAAATGTGGCTCCATATACACTCATCTAGCAACACAAAGCATATTTATAATAATAGAATAGAGTAAATTACATTTTTTGTCATTTAGTTTTGTAGCAAATTTCAAATTTCGTCCTTAAACTAAGGAAATTACAGTAAACGTCTTTTACGTTTAAGAAAGCTTGCACGTTTCGGTCATTCCTCTAACAGATGTTAATTTTGTCCGTTAAGTCTAATCATGTACGTTGCATGTGATCTTAAATTGATATTAATAAAAACCCCATCTCACCCACCCCATCTTTTTAATTTTGTTCACCGTGAGAAAGCAAATTCTACCACATGACATGTGCATTATAGTTTTTTTAACGTCAACGAATCTTGATTAATACAAATACAGAAACTCACAATAGTAAACACAAAGTAGAAGATGGTGTAGTGGTTTGCATTATTTATGGTAACAAGTCGTCTCCTTTTTTTATTTTTATTTTTTATGCATGCCTTTATTCATGTTTAAATGTTTAGTTTTAATGTTTTATAACCGCTCATTTGTTATACTATGTCTTTTAAATAGTATTAACAAAGTGGTTTAAAGTGGAGTTGGTTAGAGCTCTCTTCTTTAAGCCAATTTACGTGAGTTGGATTTTTGCAGGCTACATTTCTTTTTTATTGGGTTTTTCGGTTTGATTTTATTCTTTTATTTTTCTTATATTATTTTCTTCTAAATCGTGTTTTTCAATTACTATGCCGCAACGTGTGAGAATTAATATTATTTTCTACCTATGTTTTGATATCAAACCTGATGCCGCAACTTCATACGTTTTTTTAACTCGTTAATGTCATCACCGGAACGCACGTAATGAAGCTTTTAAACGTGTTGCGTCGTGCAGGCTTAATTACTAGTTATCTATAAACAGCATGCTCATGATAATTAAATTTTGTATTTTCTTTTTGTCTATTATATTTTGTATTTTATTTTTGCATATATCTTGGTGGGCTCTTGGACTTGAAATGGGCCTAAAAAGTTGTTGGGCTTTTGGGGTGGAACTAGGCTTGTTAGGCTATGAACTAGAAGAACTATAAGGCTTTGATCAGGTAGACTTTTTATGCAAGCTTGATCATAAAGACTAAAGGAACTCATGTGGTAGTGGCTCTAGTACATGTCGATGATATAAACATCGCGAGTGATTTAGTCGACGAGATATGCCAACTTAAAGAGAAGTTAAACACGCGATTCAGAATGAAAGATCTAGGAAAACTAATGCATTTTCTCGAGTTGGAGCTGGATTATGGGAACAAAAGCATAGTTCTACATCAACAAAAATACTCGATCGACATGTTAGTCATGTGTAACATGTAGGTTTCTAAACTGGTTGTCACCCTAATTGATGTCAATGCTAAGTTGTACCTAGACAATTGAAAAGGAAGTTGAAGACTAGACAAAATATTGAAGAATCGTGGGTGGCCTCGTTTATTTAACTTCAATAAGACCCGACATAGCATTTGTTATCGGTGTCTTGAGTCGGTATATGCAAAATCTAAGGAAACCTTATATGTTTGCTGCTCGACGAGTGCTTAGATACCGAAAAGGAACAATTGGACTTGTAGTAGAGTTCAAGAAGGAGCAAGAAATCGAGTTGTAGGGTTATTGTGATGCAGATTATGCATGTGATCCTATTTGTCGTTGATCTACAACCGCGTACATATTTTTAATTGGGTCGAGTGTAGTATCGTGGTATAGCAAGAGACAACCAACTAAGTCTTTATGATAATTAGGGTGATCACAAAGTTTAGGGACTAAACGGGTAAAGAATGGTAATTATTATAATTAGTAGGTTAAATTAATTGTTAGGAGCCTATCTTATTTTTCAAGTTTAATGGTGTTCGTATTGTGAATAGATTAGGATTGTTCTTTTGTTTAAGTCGTTCATGTTCTTTAAATCAATCAAAAAAGTCAATCAAATTTAGCTTAAAATGTGTATCATTTTACCGTGTCTATAAACCATTTCAAGGTGTAATTTTGTTTGAAAGCCACAATGTAGAAGCCAAGAACAGAAATTTTGGACGCAATCATTGGCGAAGTATAGTGTAATTTTAAGATCGGTAGTGTAATTTTTCGTCAGTAGTGTTAATTTTTGGTTCGGTAGTGTCAAAATTTTAATATAGAGTTGCCCCCCCCCCCCCCCCCACCCCCACAACATAGTTTACTTTTGCCCCCGCCCCCCTATAGCTCAAGCTCTGCCACTGCGGACAATGATCAGAAAATTCTCACAGTCGAGCGTATAGCTTTGCGCCATCTAGAGAGGGTACAATGATCTGAAACATCTTCGAAAAAACAAACAGTTTGCATATTGCAATGTCTGCGCGTGATCTGCGTGGCGCAGATAGAAGTTGTGCAGATCTTTTTTGAAAAAACAAACACCACCTAATATGTGGTCTACTTTGCTCAATTCTATTGTCATGCAAAAGTTACGTCTATATGTGTCAATCATGAGTCATGACGCATTTTTAAGAAATTAATTTTTGGACATTTTTGTCACCACTAGTCGTCATGAAAACAAATACAAGAGGTAAACCCATTTTGATACCCTTAATCTAAATCGACCCATTTCAACCCGATTTTCATTATAGGCAGAACCCAATTTCACCAAAACTAAAATGATATTTTTTTTCATTTAAACGATCAGTTTTGATCTGAACTTACTTTGATATGTTACCTAGCCCAACCAGACCAAACTATTTTCCCCTACTTGTTACCAAAAGTCAAATATAAGAATCTTATCTAATCTAATCACCAAATATGATTGACAGTGTTTTGTACTTATGATAAGGCTAGAATCTCCCATATAACTTTCTTTTGTTCAGAATGTGTTGTGGTATATTAGACAATGCCCATGATCATATTGGAACCATGAACCACAACCCAACAATTAAATTAGTGGACCACTTTGATACCATTTCCATGACTCTAGCAACTCACTTGGTCTCCTTGACTCCATTTCCTTACTCTAGCAGTTCTAACTTCAAATTACAAACGGCTTCTCGCGCTGCAATCAACCAGAACCACCATCTTGTCAGTGATCCTCCGGATCCAAATCCTAAGTGGTCTACTATACGTACACCACCTTACATATCATACAGGCCGTATGATATTTGTTATACTAGTCATATGAGCTTGTCAGTGGTGTGTCATATTACATCTGTCAAACTCCAGTAAGTTATACGGTTCATGTATAACATTATGATGTGGTCGTATAACACCTCATACGGCCTGTATGACATGTCAACAGTGTGCCTTTAGTTTGACCCAATCCTAAACAGCCCAAGCCTAGCTAAAGCTAATTATGTCAGATCAATCAGCCACTTTTGTGATTATCACCACTCCCAAACAAAATCCATCAACTGATAGAATCAAAATGTGTTAACTTCATCTGCTCGTTATTCTTCAGGTATTTTATTATCGACGAGAAAATTCATTCTGAAAAGGACAATATATATTAAGATCGTGAACCACTCGTCCGTGTTTGGGAACACAACAACAGGACCTTAAATTTATGATGAAGCATCTACAACAAACTCATGTTCTTGTTTACAGACTCACTGAACGATAAGCATGGTGAGGTGCGACTAAAAAAAATCATATCAGACATTAGAATTATGTCTTACACAGAGACAGCTGCAACTGCTTCATCAAGAGCATCAACTCCAGGAAGTACCTTGCCTTCCAATAACTCCAAACTTGCACCGCCACCTGTTGAGATGTGACTCATGACATCCGCCACACCAACTTTCTCTACTGCAGCCACGGAATCACCACCTCCGATGATTGTAGTCACCCCCTTTCCACTTAGCTCTGCTAGCTTCTTTGCAACCGCCTGCAGTTCACAATCAAATGTACAATTGCATCATTTGTAACTTCAAATGCGATTTCAGAACTAAAAAGTTGAATGAGATAAATGTCACACACCTCGGTTCCAACTGCAAATTTGTCAAACTCAAACACCCCCATGGGTCCATTCCAGATGACGGTTTTGGTGGTCTCCAAAGCATCGTTAAATGTCTTGACTGAATCTGGACCAATATCTAACCCCATCCAACCATCTGGGATAGCAGATGCTGGCACAACCTGCATAACCATAACAAAATATTACTTCTTGATCTAATGTCTAACTGGTATGATTGAAACTTTCATAACGAGAAGAAATAAGCAACCTTGCTGTTTGCATCTGGTGCAAACTTATCAGCAACCACCACATCGGTTGGTAATAATAGGGATACACCTTTAGCTTTGGCCTTTTCAAGGAGTGTGGTTGCGAGATCAAGTTTGTCTTCTTCCACCAATGAAGATCCTACTGATAACCCTTGAGCCTTGTAGAATGTGAAGATCATACCACCACCCAAAAGCAATATGTCACATTTTTCCAAAAGGGATTCGATAACGCCAATCTTGGATGAGACCTTTGAACCACCAACAATGGCAGCAAATGGCCTCTTTGGGTTTGAAACAGCCCCATCAAGGTAATCCAATTCCTACATCAAATACAAACAAGTTGTACTCATTGCTCGAATGGTTGAAATGGTTTATAAGAGCTAATAAAGATGGTTATCAAACCTTCTGCAAAAGGAAACCAGCAACAGATGGTTTTAGGTATTTTGTGACTCCCTCAGTGGAGGCATGGGCTCTGTGTGCGGTTCCAAAAGCGTCATTTACGTAAAGATCTGCAAGTGATGCAAGTTTCTCGGCAAATCCTGGGTCGTTCTTTTCTTCCTCTTTGTAAAATCTCACATTCTCAAGGAGAAGAACACCGCCTTCAGGAAGTGAAGCCACCAACTTCTCAACCTCCGGACCAATACAGTCATCAGCCTTCACAACCTGTTTATCAGTGAAATTATAGCTCAGTTATCTAAAACAACTATCTAAATTCTAATGCTTTTAGCTGTTTAGGACAACAAATCTCAAGTTATATAGATAACAAGAAATAGTTTTTGGGATGATTTTGATAGAAAAACAAATGAACCGACTTTTATAAATTTTACATTTAGTGAAAAATGATTCATTTATTTTGGGATGTGAAGGTATTTAGCTATGTTTGCTTTTCTTTCATCTTCTTCTGGAACATTAAGGAGAAGTACCTCAACACCGATGAGTTCGGTTAGTCTGGGAACAAGAGGAGCAAGGCTGTACTTGGGAGTAACACCCTTTGGTCTACCCTGAAATTTTGTAAAAACTAAGAGATTAGAAAATAGGTAAATTATAAGAAAACTAGTCCGAAAACGGAAACTGCAAAGCCCATTATCTCACTAGTCAAAACCGCAAACCAAAACATGAAGTATAATTTAAAAACTTCTAAGCAAACTGACTAAAGATTTTCTGAAAAGCCTGAATATGAAACCAATCTATGACTGGTTTCATGGTTTATAACCGAACCATGAACATCCCTAACAACCAGATAAAATACACTCGCACTTGAAACCATATACAAACCACAAACTTCCATAACTATATAACATACACATGAATTTGAAACCAAATACGAACCATGAAAATCCGTAACAACTAGATAAAACTCACCTGCACTTAAAACCAAATACACTCGACGAATCAGAGGCCATCATCCTCATTACTATTTTACCCAATGATCTAAAAGATATCAACTAACAACAAACAAACCCATAACAAAACCTAACAACACAAAAACAGCATAATATGATCCACAATGCACATTTCCTGCTTTATCATGTATCAAGATAAATGCTCATAACACAATATCTTGATCAGATACCAAAAGGGTGTCTTAAAGTCTCAACATTTCTCAGAGGCAAAACATCAAACACCTTATGTGCAAAATCAAACGATCAAAAGGAAAACTCATAATCTTCAAACATAATCGTTGCATTTAAAGAACAAAATCCCACATACCAAATGACTCGAGAGGATAACTTTAGCCCCATTACTAATCAAATGCTTAATCGTGGGCACAGCAGCTCTAATCCTCGTATCATCAGTAATCTTCTGATTATCATCCAACGGCACATTCAAATCAGCTCTCACAAACACCTTCTTCCCCTTCAATTCCGCAGGCGACAGATCCCCAACGCTCTTCTTCGCCATCTGCACAACGGTGCTGATGGGTTTCGCCGTAATCGACCGGAGCTTCGTCGCCACGTGGCCGGAGAACACGGGGTCTGCTGCGGCGGCGGCGAAACCGAGGCGGCGGATGGGGGATCGGACGAAGGACGAGTGGAGGCGGACGGTGGCGGTGCGGGTGGTGGCGGAAGATGCGGAAATGGTGGGGAGTAGGGAGAGAGATGAGGGTGATGGTGCTGACGCCATTGATGGAGGATTGAGTTGCAGAGATAGTGGTGTAAGTGAGTGAAGAAGATGAAGATGAAGATGAAGATGAAGATGAAGATGAAGATGATGTTGTTATTATTATTATGTGGAGGTGAGGGGATTTAGGGATTGGATATGAGGGTTTTTCTTATCGTTGAGGAGAGGCCGAAGATGATTGTTCTTGGATATGCCGTATGTGCATTTGGTATTTCATATGTTTACCGACGGTTACAAACCGTCACAATTGTGAAATTTTACAATTGTTAAAAAAAATTAAAATAATAATAAAAATAAATAAATAATAATAATAATAATATATTAAGGGTCCTAATATACAGACACCCATATTATAAATCGACACCCCTTATATGCCTTGTATGACATCATACGCGCCGCATAAGGTCGAAAACACTGAAAACGAGAAAAATTCATGTGGTTATCAAAGGGCTATATGACCCATATAATCATATACCCCCTATACGACACATATAGGGCTATACAAGGGGTATAGTAATTTTCGACACTAACTACGAGGAAAAATTCAGGGGGCTGTCAGAGTAGTAATACGCACCATATAGGGCTATACGATTCCCCTATACGACGTGTATGGGGCTATATGACACATATAAAAATTTGGGGTGTTAATTTATAATTTTAAGATGTTTAAATATCTATTCCCTGTATTAATTAGCAGTATCTCGTAAGATATCTAGTGTCATAAATCCACAAAATTGACATATTTATACCTGATGGAGAAGTTGGAAAATAATTGTGGGTGGCAAAGAAGAACCCCAAAAAAGTATGCGCAAGTCTTAAACGGGAGAAGTGTAGTATAAGAATATGCACAAATGTATTTGGTATTCGGTAATCGGTATTGAGGTCATGAGTTCGAATCATGGTTGTCCCAGTTTGCTTCCTCTTGTGGCATCTATTGGTCTCGGCCGCTAGGGCCGGTCCTGAGCGAGGTAGGCGACCACCCAAGGCCCAATTTTTTCAGGGGCCTGGATTTTTTAAAAAAAGTGATATATAATATATATATATGTATTTTTTATAAAAGGTATAAACTATTAGTAAACTCATTAAAAATACCAGATAACATTTTAATTATTTTAACTTATTAACATTACCTTAGAACTCATTGCCATTTTAAACATTTTAGCCTAATACCATTTACCCAATCTAAACTCAATTTTATATGAAAAATTGATAGAGAACTTTGTTTTCAAAAATGCTAATAGAAGTTCTCGATTCGTTTAAGTAAATAAATTAGATTATTTGGATACAATACTTTCATTGGTTTATTGTTATAACAATTATCGTCGTATTATAATTTTTTATACACAACTTATCCTACATTATTAGGAACATTGGAGTTGTGCCCATGAGCCTAGTATTAACCTCACAAACATTGAATGCTAAATTGTTTGATAATGATAACTATAGAATCACTTATACCACCCGTAACGAACGTTAAAACTAAAAAATATCGGTGGATAACGCCTTGCTCGCGCCAAATATTTAACGTTTGTTAGTTTAAAATATTACGCCAAATATTGTTGTTTTTTTACCAAAGTGCTAGTTGTTGCTCTAAATGCTTACCAACCACATTTCAATGTTTAACGTTTGTTAGTTTAAAATATTACCGTTTTAAATGAAATGTTTACCGGTCACATTTTAATTTATTATCATATATTTGTTTCATTTAGGGTTGTATATGAGCCGAGCCGAGTTAGAATGGGTTTGAAATCGAGCTCGAAACTTATCGAGCGGGTTTGGTTGGGACTTGAAAATTTTAATGAGCTGAAAACAACGGCTCTAGTTTAGCTCATGAAAAAAGCTCAAGTCAGCTTGTGGCTCGTCAAGCCAGCTCGATTTAAAAAAAAACTTTATTTTTTCACATTTTAATATATATATATATATATATATATATATATATATATATATATATATATATATATATATATAATATGCACTCAAAAATAATGGAAGACAGTCCCTAGTGGAATCAATGGCACTTAGTCAGACGCTCCTGACATGATTCCTTTATTCCATTGTAAATAATGTTATTTGACATTTTATTAACTTTGAATTGTAGCCGTTGCTTTTTCTTTTTCGAATGTTTAATAGTGCATGTATCTACCCTATAAATAAAGGGCATTCTTTCATTGTAAGATATACCAAGCAAGCAATAAAAACTCCTGCTTTCTCATAGTTTTCATGGCACACTAAATCCCTCCGACACTCCTTAGCTTATCCATTAATCCTTAGTTTCATCTCTTGTTCTTCATATTATACTTCATACTTAAAAAAAAAAGTCTTTTTTACCCTTCTTTACCTCAAGTCAGAGCATAAATCTACTTGTCCGGTGAAGATTGTGAAGATTTTCTCGTTCCCTTAACTATCCGTTGCGAAGTCTGCCACCGCTATTGAAGTGGTCGCCGGTGCCGGAGTGGGTTGCAGCAGCCCCTTCGACCCCCCTTCGACCCCTCTTCGACCCCCCCTCGCAAGAACAAACAGTCTTTTTCTTGCATACTGCAGACATTTGGTCCACCTCTTCTGCTGCAGATGTCTGCAGATGTGGTCCGCAGACTGCAGACGTTTTCCTGCAGAAAAAACAAACAGCACCTAATTTAAGTTGCAACAAAAATATTTTCATGAGAACAACCATACAACCCAATCTAAACCACCCCCACGACAAAATAGTCAAAAGCAATCTCCTCCACTCACAGCAAAC
This sequence comes from Flaveria ramosissima, assembly GCA_025215565.1. NCBI lineage: Eukaryota > Viridiplantae > Streptophyta > Magnoliopsida > Asterales > Asteraceae > Flaveria > Flaveria ramosissima. Next base: position 62,615,546 of record CM046030.1, read on the forward strand.
ACACAGATGAAGAATTTCGATCATATTAACTCCCTTTAATTTTTAAAAATATGTTCTATTTATCATTTTACAACTTTTTAGTTTATAACTAAATACAAAATATTTTTTTAAAAACTCTTTTTAAAAAACATAAATTAATAAGTATTTTTTTATCAAAAGTATTTTTCAACTAAAATAACCAATCTCAAACATGACCTTAGGGGCTGTTTGTTTTCGGCTGACCGGCTGACTCGGTCAGCGGGTTAGCCCGTTGGATTTCGGCTTCGGCCCTAGTTGACCGGGTCTCCATTGCTGCTGACCCAACCCTTGAAAAAAAATTTGCTGACCGGCTGACTCGCGCCCGCAGGCCTCCACAACCTCGCGACCCCAGGCCGCCGCCCCCTCGCGACCCGCAGGCACCGCCTTCGGCTTCGGCCTCGCGACCCGCAGGCACTGCCTTCGGCACCGCCTTTGTGTACGGTGGATTGCGGTGGTGGTCGGAATGTGTACGGTGACAGTGGTGGTTGTGGTGGTGGTGTGGTGGTTCCGACCGGTGATGTGACTCCGGTGGGTTTTGTTACTTAAATACTGAATCGATTTGGTTCTAGTCAGATACTGAATCAAATAGTCAAGTTTCAGTCAGATGCATACCCAGTCAGAACTTCTAACTGAGACAGCTTCTGACTCAGTTAGATCTTACTGAGACAGTGTAATCAAACAGCCCCTTAGTCTAATTTCAAAAATAAACATTTTCACATCCTTGGTCTATACCAAGAATCACATATACAAAGATAAGTTTGGACTTAAGGGTAAAAGATAAAAGAGTTAAGAAAAAAAAGATTCTTAAATGACATGACTTTTGCTTTTTTGTAATCACGGTCTTGTTGAAAACAAACATCTAGACAAAGTGTCTAGGTGTTATAGCATCACCTCCATCTTCATCTAAAGATTTTTTCAAACAATACATTTATGTTTCACTTATCTTTACCTTATTCTAATAATCATCAACTTTTATAATTAATGTTTTTATACTTAATTTTTCATGATCAAGTTATTTACTAAAACTATATATTTAGTTTTTCATACTGCATACGTATATATAATACATCACTTTTAATATTACATATAAAGGAAAATTCTTGAACTTTATTGAAGCTTAACAAACTTTGATAAGTTTATATATTTACAAAGTTTACAAAACTTTTACAAAGAAGAATAAGAGAAGAAAAATATTTATAGAAGTTTATAACATCAAAAGGAAATCCTTTATGAATTTATTTTATTAGCAGGTCTATAAATATTTATATGGGTTTATATATTTATTAGGGGAAATTGCATATATCCCCTTGTAAACTTATTAATTGTATTTTTACCCAACTCAAAACCAAAGTTTCATATATCTCCTTAATTAATCTACTTTATTACATATTTACCCAACTTAAAACTAAAATTTTATATAACCTCTCCTTTGATGAAAAACTACATTAAATTTACCATTTGGACTTTTTATTAAGAACAAATTATAGGATGATAATTTTACCCATGATTGTTTGTGATTGTTGTTTGTCATAAGTTTTCTGGTTTCGTAAGTAACTAAAAGTTTGGTATTTGTGTTGCATGTTATTATTGTTACTTTAAAAGCTTGATAAAAAAAATAGACTCAACATAGATGAATAAAATTATTAAAAACACAAAAAGGAAAAAAAATTAAGGAACTAAAAAAACTCATTAACAAAACATGATTAAAAAACAAAAAAAAACTAAAAATATATAAAATGAAAAAAAGCTAGCTAAAAATAGGTGAATATGAAAATCTAAAATTTATAGTGTTTGTAAAGACAAGGTAACATTATCAATCTATATATTATTTTTAATAATATAAATCAAATTGGATATATTTGAAATTTTTTTCATTAAGGGATGGGATATATGCAATTTTGGTTGTAAATTAAGTAAATATGCAATTAAAAAGATTATATATGCAATTATATGGGGACATATGTAATTATCCCTATTTAAGTAACAAACTATTTTACCTTAAATAAAAGAAAAAAAAATTAACAGGCTTACACCTCCCTATCCTTGACAATCCTTCCCGACAAACATGAATCCCACAAACGGCCACACACAGACCTTTGTAATATAAGGACCATGGCTTACTTGTCCGGCAATGCTACATCTCGTCCATGAAACCCACAAACATTAGATTGAGGCGACTCTAAAAGTCTAAAGTTAGAATTCTATAATTTATGGAATTGTTCCATTTGTTACGAGAATGGTCACTCTTGTATATTGGCTCCGACATATAAATTTCCAATTAAAAGTTATATAATTTTACGCTTGTGTCAATAAGACTTAAGAATACGACTACACAAGCATCATCATCAATCACACATCAACATCACACCAAAACCATGATTTCTTCTCCCTTTTTCTTGTTTTTTCATGTTTTGAGTCTTCAACTGTAGATATAAACACACACGTTCCGACGTTCTTCATATCTGTTAAACCCATCGTTCGCATTTTGTATGCAACATTGTTTAACGCTTACTTAATGGCAGTTACTTCGTGTGGCAGTTTTTGTGACGTGAAATGAAACACACAAGACAAAAAGTTACTTCAAGAAGAATTAGGTTAGTTGTGTCCATCTTTTACTGTATGTCTGATTGACACTTACAATTTTTACATCGCAGATGTTAATCAAGAAAGTAAAGCAACATGAAAAGTCTAATATTCGAACCCACATACCAATCACAAGCTTAATTGTGGAGTTCTGCTCTAGTGTGTCCAAAAAACATTGATAGTACATGATGTCTGGCATTTCTTATGATCCAGTGTCTCTCCTACGGTTGGAACAATGTGGGATTTACCTAAAATGTCACAGCAAGAAAGGCTGCAAATATCCGAAGATTCTTAAAAAGGAGCAACTAGCTGAACAATTAGATTCATCATGTGCCAAGCACGGTATTGAATTTGACACGAAAGAGGTTAATTAAAGTTTTCGTGAACATAAAAAAGATGTAAAACCGAAGGCAGATGAAGTCACAGCGGTTTGTATATAAAAGATAGTCGTGTGACAGACCTAAATTGCTTCATACCTATAATGCATCAACATATAGTTTCAGTGTTAATCTGGATAACATAAAATGTCACATTTCAGATGCATCTACCTGCATCAGATTAGTAATATGCATCAACATCCCCACATTGCCCACTAAAATATGAGACAGTTGCTTAAATATATAATTTATTTAACGAAAATAAAAACGATTTGTTCCAGGAAACTACATCTACAGCAATAGATGTATACTACTCACCAAATGTAACGAGGAACTCGACTGTAAATTCCCAAATCCGCCATTCATTCAATTACGCTACAGCTTGCTAGAAGGCACCCCAGTGGGTGCAGCTCTAGCTCGTTTTTCTACTACACGAGAAAGCCTTTTCACTTCCTCCTTTGGTATATGACGTGGGCGGCTCAACCACAGTCCTCCATCAACAACAATGGTCGTCCCATTCACATATTTACCTTCATATCAATAACAGATTCACAGATGTTAATTCTGAACTAATCGACACGTTGAAAAACAAAAGGTGTAGGTCAGGGTACTAACCAGCATCTGACGCAAGATAGAGGGCTGCAACAGCAATATCCCATTTTTCACCGAGTTTAAACAACGGCATAAGCTCTCTGGTCTTGCTATTTATCTCGTCCGGCCCAAGTTTCCTCATGCCAGGGGTGTCACCTATGGGTCCAGGTGCAATCCCGTTGACTCGTATGTCATAATCACTACCCCATTCTAGAGCCAAATTTCTTGTAATAGCATCTACAGCAGCCTGTTACAAAGGAACATGCGTAAACTATATCTTAACACGACAAAACACAAATCAAATTAAGTTTAAATTCAGCATTACTAAGCCTAGTAAAACATGGCGTTGGGTCGGGGTTGGGGAAAAAAACAAGTCTTGACCAAATTGACGCGTTGTATAATTTGTGTCATTATTTGAGTAGAATTAAATGTAGTCAAAGGCGCCAAATACGCGCGTCCAAGTGAGGCAGGGCAAGGCACAAGGAAACCGCCTCACGAGCAGCAAGGCATAGAGGAAGTAAAATTTTGAAAAAAAAAGGCTCAAACCTATAAAAAAATCTGTCCGAACCGGCCTAAAGTAGTCTAAAACAATCTATACATACCAAATACGTGTCTAAAACAGCTAAAATGACATGTTTACACTATGTGTCTTGCTTTTCTCGGGCCCTAGCTTTTTAAGAACCATGCACCTAGTCACGAGGCTCACCCTTTGCAGCTTGAGTGCGACTAGCATCTTCAACTACCTAAAGCGGACCCCTTGTATAATTTACGTAGACCTAAATTGATTTGCCGTATAATAATAAACCCATATTGACCCATTAGCAAAAAAACAATTTACCCAAATGCATTATTACCTTAGCAGCAGCTACATGAATTTGGTACCAAGCAGCTGTATAATGCAAGGTAGCACTAATGTTCAATATTATTCCACCACTATCATCACACCTTCTTCCAGTTCCGCCTTTCTTAAGATAGTTTACGGCTTCATGACACATCGTAAACGTGCCAACAGAATCGATCTCCATCACTAACCAACGTAACAACATTCAACATTCATCAATTTTCCAACGAATAATTGGGATAAATTCAATCCGAAGAACAATAGTATGAACCAAAACCTGTTCGAAAGCCGTTTGGGGATAGATCTTCAGGTGAAACCAAAAAATTTCCAGCTGCAGCATTCACCAGAATATCAAGCTTTCCATAGCGTTCAACGGTTGATTCTATCACTCTCTTCGCATCTTCCTGCTTGCGAACATCCCCCGCGAAACCAACAGCCTGAAAGTATCACCATATGTCATAATATGTAACCGACCGAAACCATTGCAAGGTATGAGATTTGCCTCTCAACATTGTACACCACAACAAATATGATGTTTATGGACTAAATGGGCTCTATCAACCAACAAAAACTAGTCAGTAAGAGTATTCACACTAACTTCCCAATTACCATCCTCATATTTACACTAAAAACACTACTTTTTTACTATCTCTTTTACTTAAATTATATCTTTTTATATCTTTATCATTACCTTTTCTCTCTCCTTCAGTCACAACCAATTTTAAAAATATTAAAAAAAATTATGGGGGTTGTACCGTGTTTCCCCAATTATGGAGAATCACGGTACAATCTCCATAAATTTTCTCTCTTCTTCACTCACAACCACTCACAACCATCCCCATAATATAAACACACACTCATATTAAAATGGAAAACCTATCGTTAATGCTCTTAGAGAGCCCATCTGGTTCATAAACCCTACATTATTTGTTGTCCATACAACTGACGCACAAGTTTCATATCTTGTAATGTTTACACTTCGTAACGTAATCTAACCTAACTTCCACAGTTGTGAAAATCGGCCGATTAATCGCTAGTCGGACGGTGACCTTGGCGATTTCATGTAATCCGCGGTCAAAATCAGAAGCCAGATTCCGGCCAGCCTTGAAAATTTTGGTCAAATTTGTATGTATATTTATATCTGAACCATTTTTTTCATAAAAACTACATACATATAAATTTATGTGTGTATAGATATAAAACTGAAAATTTCTTATATAAATTTTAATCTGATTAATGCCAATTAATTACGATTGATAGCTAGTCTATATACAGCTTGTGCTTAGTCTTTGTAACAAATTGAATCGTTTTAGATTAACTAACTGATAGCAACGATAGAATTGGGGTATTCAACGAACAAATTAACAGTTAATCAGCATTTCTAAAACCCTAGATCCACAATTAGTTAAGAACAGTACCGAAATCCCAAGAGACTGAAGGGAATCAACGGCGGAATCAACGACGTTTTTGCGACGACCCATAATAGCGACGGAGGCGCCATGTTTACCGAACTGTGTGGCGATTTCGAAGCCGATGCCGGAGGCTCCTCCGGTCAAAAGGGCCACTTTGCCGTTGAGAATCTCCGGTTTGAACGGTGACTCCATTTGGTGAGATTTGTTGCTTGTGATATCATTGATGAATGATGATGGTGGTCATATAAAGGAACCGTCGCTATAACCAATCAATGACAAAGGTTATATGACATATCGGTTTGGTTTTGTCACAACTTTAACCAAAATAGAGTTGAGAGTTGATGTTTTTTATTTAACAAATGACGGGTAGTTGGTTATCCGATCATATCTATTACTCAAGTGCGGAAACTTAGTTATGCATCTAAGACTACACTCAGGAGGAAACCCATCATAGGTGAGAAAACCATTTGACTCGACTTTGAACCTCCTCGACTTTTTTTTTTTTTTTCCTGACTTGAACTTAAAACATATACCTATTTTATTAAAGTTTTAGGATACCTCACATTAATCACTTGAGATAAGGATCATTGGTAGTTAAGAGTTTATGTATTCGAACGAAAGGATGTTTCTAGTGTTTTCGGTTAGTTACCGGTTGGACCAGCAAACCTGGTTAATTGGACTAGGTGATCGGGTTAGATTTCAATTTTTTTTATTTGTTGACTTAAAATCTCATATATGATTAATTTAGTATTTCATGATAAATACTTTAATGATTTAAGACTTTATATTTTGTTGAATGTATAAGTTTTGTAAAAATATATAGTTTTTTTACATTTTGCTTTAAATACTTTTTTTCTATTATTTATGATTTTATTTGGTTTTTAAATCTGGTTTGATTGATATAACTAGCGGAGTGGACCAGAAAGATGGCCGATTTGATGTATAGTTTGATTTAAATAACATTATTTTTTTTACAACGACATGAAAACCACATAAAAATAACCAGTTAAACGTTGTTGTTATAACGTGTGATATTGTGATAAAATACATAGTTACAAAGTACAATTACAAGTGAATCATGTTTTTATAAAGAATTAAATAGAGTTAAGAAGTCCTTAATATATAAATGTAATTAAAAACTAAAAGGAATCAAATTTAATTATGAAATTTCATAGTTAAATTGTTACGTTGCCGGCTATTATAATTGTTAATGTAAAGACTAATACAAAAAAGTGAAAGAATTGCATTAAAAATATTATTGGATTTCTAGAAGATGTCCTTGAGATGGTGTAAGCTAAAGCAACATATAGTGGTAGCGGAAACCACATACCTATAATATTAACGATGTTACAAAAAGGAGTGTACATAATAAAAAAGTAGTTATTGATGTAATGTGTTACCCTAATATGTTTTATAACCTGTATTTAATGGTTCATACCCTATATAATAATGTTTTCGTATGTTAATAATTCACATTGACCTAACTACTGAGGTATAACATAGGGAAATGAAAACTATTGTAATTTTCTCTTTGGTTGATATGTATGTCCCTATGAAGAAAATACAAAGGTTGGTGAGTGGTATGTTTGAAAAGTCAGAAAACCCATGCGCTCATTTGTTCATATATTTTTCCCCTCTGGTCATTTTGTTGTTAAGACTGGTGAAATGGGGTGTGTATCCTCCAACTCAGCCGGTCATCCGCAGCCCGATGACCAGGTGATCAAACCCAATCATTGGTTTGACTTGCCATCCGACACCAACCATACGGTTGATCATGCTAACATCTTGGAAAGGCGCACAGGCTTCCAAACGGTTGATGAATATGATAAGTTGTTTCAAAGGATCAGCAGCAACAATGATAGTGAGTTGATGATTACAGACATGACAGATTCAGAAAGAAACACGACAGGGGATATGGGAAACATGGAGTTTCAGAAAGTGGCGAGCCTGAAGCAGTGGCTTCAGGCTCCGGGTGTCGGCGGTGCAGCTGCAGCTACAGCCGCTGGGTATACCACAACGAAGTATGGTTTTAGTTTCTATGATAATAATAAAGTGAGTAATAATACTCAGGTGCCAGAATAGAATTCTGTTGAGACTTATACTACTAGCAACAGGAAGATGAAGGCATGGTAGAACTAGTGACTGCTTTCTATAGGTACACAACATTTGAAAATCGATGAGGACGACATTATTCAAACAGGTTTAAACATGCAACATACATACATGCTGGCTTTAACCAACATCACTATCCATTAAATGCAATATACATGCATGCACACATATTTCCTATGTTGTGGTGTCATTAATCGTCTTGTTTTCATTTTTATCTCACATGATTCATTGATGCATCTTTTTCATGTGCTATGGTCCAACCAAATTTAATCAAAAGCCATCCTACAAAGTAAGTGCTTTCAAATATACGAATCAAGGTATAAATATCACTCTAGATTTCTTGTTATAAATGAGTACAAACCTGATATCATCTGACAATTACAACTTCTTCCACCTATCTTTTTGAATTATAGTGTTCTCGGTTAGATACTCCACAAACTCATCGATCAGATATGGCCACGCACCTTCAGCGTCATAATTTGAAAGCCCGGGCTCTACACCCTACAAACATTATATTCACAACTTAATTAGCCAAAGTAACATAATAACATACCCATGCTAAAATAGCACCCAAGAAACGTGATTTTAGGTAGTGTATCTTACAGTTGCAAACTCGAGTAGCTGAGACCAAGTATCCCGAGAAATAGCTTTGTTATGCTTTGCCTGAAATCAACAGCAGCACCGTATTAAATGTCTAAATCAATAATTCCACATTGCAAAATAAGATTATTACCTGTAAAAACTGACACCAGTGATCAACCAATGGCCACTTCTTTACTGCAAACAATAACTGCCACATCCCTATAGCTGTATCCAATGCCAGGGACTTCTGACCCTGAAATCATATGCTAAAATGAGCACTTGCAAATTAAGACACGTAAAACTGGCTATTCTTTTAAGAGTCAATATGCTATGTACGGACCTTCTCCTTTGCCCAGTCAAATGTGAAGATATAGATCTCCTTGAATCTTTCTAAATATATTAGTAATCACAAATTAGCAAGAGAGTATGAAGTTCTTATAATTTAAACCGTTGAATAATTCCATAGCTTAAAGTCTAAATTCTTAAATATGCAGCAAACAGTTATTTTGCAAAATGTAACAACCAGCTAGACTTGTTTTTTAAATAATGAAAGAGTTATAAAATGGGTACATACGGTTATCATTTAGTTCAGAACGCATAAATGGTAATCGCTCACGAAACTTCTCCAATGAATCTATCCTGCCACACAAATCACAGAACAAAACCAGGTTAACTTTATGACAAATCATTTCTAGATGCAGGTACAAAAAGTGCTGTTAAAACTATAGGTACCCAAGAGATTGCAAGCCACCAACAAATTCCTGCTTGGAGAATTCACACATGGTAGCAGCCTTCATGTACCATGAGACAACCAACTGAAGTAACAATCCAACATTATGCCAATCAAGTTCAAATTGTATCTCACCATCAAAATGTTCTAAAAAGTTTCATCTAAATCTAGCATTCATGCTGACATACCATGACAATATCTTGAGGGTCTACCTGCAAAATGACAGACGATTAGGGTCACATAAATATCTCGTGAAGACTTCATTGTAAAAATGGCAATAATTCAAGCTACACTGTGTATATCATACACGCTACAAATAAAGATACAGTTTTTGTTATGTGAACTAAGATGAAAATGTATGCTAGATTTACCATTAGGTCATTGCAGAGGGTGCTAATGCCATCAGCCATAATCATATCAGCGTAAGGATCTGGAAAGAAACATAAAGGACCTTATTCAAGTCATCCAGGGTCATATCAAAAAGAAAATTTTGAGGAGAAAAAGTCAAACACGACCATTTTTCTTATGAACTAGAACTACCATAAGATGCTTTAATTGGTAAAACATGCCTTTGTATCTATTGTATAGTGTCTCCAGACGTCTTGTATCTGTAGATAACTGGACTTGGGGCTGACTATAGAACACATCAAATGCTCCTTCAAGATGCCAATCACTGGTCTTCAAAACTTGAAGAGCAACTCTCTCACTGCAATCAGAAAGATTGAAAGAGATACACACTATCAAAATTGTGTAATTTGTACGCACAATATCACTGCAATTTAAATGCATGCTACAATAACCATTAGATGAACAAGAAATAACACACATCGCAACTTATATACACAGCATCCAATTTGTAACTATCTCTAAATGTGTTTTGAGGAAAAGGCATTAAGATCATACTGTAGGAAATACTAGATAAGCAAACTGTTGTTTGCATGGGAATAATAAAACCTTTAAGCCATCCAGCCTTAGTGCTGGGTGTGGAAGATCTCCTTAAGTGGAACAGATGAATCAATAATAGTACAAAAGCAGATTTAATGGATGGGGAATTATGATATATAGAGGATTTTCATAAAATTAGTGAAGAGTCATGAGAAACAGAATTAGTATTAGGAAGAGAGTAATGAGAAGCAGATTTATGAAATTGTATGGGAACAACAGTAGGGTATAGAGTATCATTATTAATAGAGCAGAGAGAAGGGAAGGAAGGTAGTAGATTAAGGTGAAGAGTTTGCATGGATGCATTTTTAGAAGGAAACAAGTTTTCCATAAAAACAGCATCCCTACTATGAAGTATGAACTACCTCCTTTATAGCTTAATTATAAAGTTTATAGCCCTTTTGTAGACAAGGATACCCTATTAACACATAATACAGTCTTTGGTAGAACTTTAAGATTTATGAGGCTTAATGATAGTTGCATAACTAAGCAGCCAATGGTTTTACGATATTCATAGGCTTGTAGCTTGGTCTAACATGAAGGGTCTCAAAAGAAGTTTTCCAAGAAAGATTTATCATTGGCATCTTGTTTATTAGATATGTAGTTGCAAGTATGCAATTTCCGCATAAGGTGTTAAAGGAATCCAATTCATACATCAAAGGTCTATAACTTACACACCCAACAAAATAGAGTCGCTGAAAGCAGAAGAAAAAGATGACAATTAACTGAATAAGAACGTGAGTGTGGGTATTCAATTGACCCGTAGCTCCAGTACCACGTGAAAGCAGAAGACCAAAAACAAAGAGCTCAAGCTCTTTCTCAATCAAAAAGAATTACCCACATTATAGTATTATAAATATATATATACAAACACACATATACTAGCATCGAATTTGTAACTAGCTAACTATAAAAAGTGTTAACTAACTAAATGACATCAACATCTTGTATACTCTACAAACAGAAACCCATAAAGTTCAAATAGTTTGGTAGTAAACAACTTGACAAACAACAAGATAATCTCATGGCATCAGTAAGCATCAGCCAACATCACACAGCTATTATAATTCCAATGACCGGAGAAATTCTCAATTATCAATGAATAAAATCAAGTAAGACATAATAGAACAACATACTGCTGGCATTGTGAAACTAACACAAATTAGAAAAAAACAACAAGCAACCATTTCATGAAAAGAGCAGACTACCTTGCGCCTGTAATAGCCATGAACTGTTGAACTTTGTCACGGTGCCCTCTGCCCAATTTGTTCTGTAACACAACCAAAAAATGAACAAATAAAGTAAATTAGAGTTGAATTCAGAGGTTTTAGCTGGAAAACCTAGATGATGAACAAAACCATCGATTATATGTTATAATTGTGCGTTTTTGAAGCAATTGATGAGGGTAATGTTGATGGCGGATGATAAATGTTGGTGACGAAATGAGATATGAAATGAAATACTAACCATTTTGAAGGTGATGAAGAAACCCTAATTGAATCGATGAAATGAAGGAGATGAATATGGTGAGAATTGCCTACACGAAGGACCAACGTCTCGGTCTCTGCACTCGCAATTCGTCTTCTTCTGTCAAATCAAATGAATAATAATTGTTTGTTTGTATTTTAATCACTCGTTTATTTTCTCAAATAAATTCGGAAACATAACGTTATTAAAATTTAGGTTGTTACGAGTTTAGATTGATCTAGACTTTTATTTTATAGGTGGATTGTATGTCACGAATCACAAAACTATGTTATCGCGTAACCATCGACTATATAGTAACGTTTTATTGAAAACTAATAGACATGTATAGAATGCTCACACATATATTAAGGTTATTTGTTATACGTATATTTTATTCTTCATCGTTTTTCATCACTTTAACGTCACATCATCCACGGGTTCTCATATTCTCATCAACCCTACGAAAATCAGTTTGTGATTCCATGTGGTGCCAACTTTTTAGTTCATACCTATCCAATTTGGCATAACGCACATATTTAGCCTATGAATATTCACTTACTAGAAAGAAGTAACCATTTAATTTTCTCAATGCACTAGATATTTTTATTATAAACATTTAGACTTTAAAAAAACGTGAAAAAGAAGCAGTAAAAAGTAGTAAAAAGTTCACATTCATGCGTCGCAAAAATGTACAATACTTTTTATTTTCAGGCAAACTAAGTATACATCCTATTGATATTGTCTTCTGGTATTTTTTAAAACGTCATATTGTATCCATATGTTAATTTGATTAATTTTGATATTTTACATCAAATATATACGTATATAAACACGTATACACCCATACAACTATGTATACACGAATATACAACTTTTCAAATGTGCATATGCATGTATACCACTTCTTACACCCTAAAAAGCACATTGAGTAAAAGATAATCGTCCCATAAGTGGACCACTCCAAGAATAAACCTAACTTTTTTTTCCACTTTCCAAGTTAGATACATCAATTTTAGATTGATACAAACCATAGTTTATCATGGTGGAGTAGTTATAGTCTACACAATAATAATAATAATAAAAAAACTCCTAAGTGCAATTTCATGATGAAACATTATCATTATCATTATAAAATAATAAAATATCTCCCCACCCCTTTACTTAACCGCTCCCCTTCAAATAGTTTTCACACAACTTTTCATCACATCACATTTGCATTCATCAATCATCATCATCATCATCATCATCAACAACAACATCATCATCATCAATGGAAGATGATAACAGAGTCACCGGAGACGGCGGCGGCGCTGCGTCTGCTCCGGCGGACCTCCTCCTATCGCCTCCGCCACCGCAAGCTTCCTCATGGAGACTCAACATCGATCACTTTCGTCTTCCGCAGACCTCTAATTCGAGTTCCTCCGATCGATTCTCCGGCTTCCGGCGACTCTTCCGCCGTACTCCGAGTAATTAGTTCTTCTATATCTGCAATTGATCGTTTGATCGTTTGATTTTCATTCGAATGTCGTATATGTGGTGTTAGACGGTGTGATTCACTGCAATGTTGCTACATGCATCCAGTTTTATGATCGGTGATGTTTAGTATACAGTAGATAGGATTAATGCATGCTTATTGTTGTTAATATCGCGTCGTTTTTTGCGTTAATTACTTAAATCCCTAAATCTCATAATTTTTGTTAAAATTTTGTGTGACCTAGAACGTAGTAATCGTGCTAGTTAGTTTAGATGATTCTAGTCGAGTCACAACAGTTAAATGTGGATTTTAAACTTTTTGATGTGAAATTTGTTGTTTAGTTCATTTTGTCCCATGTTCTTTGACTTCTTTCTCACCTGTGGTTACACGAGTCACACATGTGTCAATCATGTTAGGATCTAAGGTTTTGGGATGCGCATATTTATTCATGTCAAAGATATTAACATCACTCTGGACTCACACATTTTAAAATTGTGCAACCTAAACACAATCGGTCTGACTCATTTATCGAAACAGGTTGACAGGTTGGTTGGTTCGAAACAAGTTGTGATAAATGGGCTGTAAATAGGTTGATGAGTCGACATGATTAGTGAAACGGGTTAGTGAGTCGTCCTGTTTAATTAAATGGGTTGATGGGTCGCCTATTTATTTAAACAGGTTAGATAGGTCGCCTGAACCACACCCGTTTAGGTTTAATTGAACTGATGAACCCAAACATGACTTGTTTATTAAACGGATTAGATGTGACAATCCAAAACGCTGATTTTGTTCTCACATGTTTCGAAATTGCCACCCAGCTTGTTGATCTATAGTTCCAAAGTTTTCTTTCCCATGCCTTGAAATCCCAATAAATATATGGTTTTAGTTAGACATGCAACAAGATTACTACATGAATTTCAACATTATGGTAACCAGACATAAATTTCATGGCAAGAATCAAAATAACATCCTGGCCCCTAGTATTGTTCCAACAGGAATGGTTAGTTTTCTGAAACCAAAAAATTAACTTTTGAGCAACATTCAATCAAATACACAAAGCTTTGCCTCAAATTTGTGCTGGCTAGAGCCTTGTACATAAGCTTTCTGTTTATGACCAAGTGGGACTTGTTAAGTTGTTATCGCTTACAAAATTAGTTATCGACTTCTCTCTACAGGGAAGCATGGAAAGATTCGAGAGTACTACAAGAAACAGGAACGACTCCTTGAAGGATTTAACGAGATGGAAACAATTAATGAGTCAGGCTGTTTACCCGAAAGCTTAACCGAGGTCGGTTTGCTACCTATGTCATTTGTTGTGGTTTGTCCTTGAATAGATTTTTATTTTTTATATTTGTTCTTTGCAGGATGAAATGAAGAATCTGGCTAAGAGTGAGCGAATGGCGATCACCGTGTCAAATGTGGCTAATTTGGTTCTTTTCATAGCAAAAGTATATGCTTCTGTTGAGAGCAGATCTCTTGCTGTCATTGCTTCAACCTTGGATTCACTCTTGGACTTGTTATCCGGGTTTATTTTATGGTTTACTTCACATGCCATGAGAAACCCAAATCATTTTCACTATCCAATCGGGAAGAACCGGATGCAGCCTGTTGTAAGCTCTTCAATCTTTTAAATCAGTGATACTTTAGCAGACAATATTGGTTGGTATGGGGTTACTATATGTTTCAACCTAAATTTAATTTGTTCACCATCATGTTTTAACAGCATAGTTTGTTTACTACACGCGTGTGCATACATATATACAGTTCTCTTTGCACTGATTATGTTGGATTGCAGGGTATTATAGTTTTTGCATCAGTAATGGGAACTCTTGGGTTCCAGATATTGCTAGAGTCTGCCAGACAACTTATTGCAAAGGTTTGCCCTCAATCATGTTGTGCATATCATTTTTTTTGCTCAATCTTAAATTTTATTTAATAATGTTCTCCTGGACTCGGTTTCAGACTCACCCTGATGTGGACCGTGATAATGAAAAATGGGTGATTGGCATCATGGTGGGTGTAACGGTGGTGAAGTTTGTGTTGATGGTCTACTGCCGAAGATTTCAAAATGAAATCGTGCGGGCATATGCACAAGATCATTTCTTTGATGTTGTCACCAATTCTGTTGGATTAGTTTCAACTATTTTAGCTGTTCGGTACCGATGGTGGATTGATCCCGTGGGCGCTATAATTGTAAGTACGATAAGAACAAAGCTTGACAAAATGGGTCGGGCCGGGTCAAATCAAAACACGTTGGCAGTGGGCTATGTTGGCCCATTTTGACCCGTTTTATAAAGGGACCAAAATCAACCTATTTAGCAATCATCATTTTTTTTATTATTTTTCACTTGGTTGGTTGCAGATAGCACTTTACACTATCAACACATGGGCGAGGACAGTTATGGAGAACGTGTGGGCGTTAATAGGCAGAACGGCTCCACCAGATTTCCTAGCAAAACTGACTTATTTGGTATGGAATCATCATGAGGAAATAAAACATATTGACACAGTGAGAGCATACACATTCGGTTCACATTATTTTGTGGAAGTGGATATTGTGTTGCCAGAGGATATGCTGCTCAACCAAGCTCATAATATTGGTGAAATGCTGCAAGAAAAGCTTGAACAACTCCCTGAAGTCGAGCGCGCCTTTGTTCATATCGACTTTGAGTTTAGTCACAGACCTGAACACAAAGCCAAAGTCTAGCTAACTTCATCTTTTAGCATGTTCTTTAGGTTGAATAAACACTAAAGGATCATATTTTATGCGATCTTTTTATGGGTTATGTTTTGATGTTGATTTTATCGGTTTAGGTTTGATAGATTGGTCGAATTTGAATAGAATCTTGTGGTGAAGTAAATCAAGTTTTCCTTTTTCTTGATCGATTTCTTTGTTAACGTTTGCTAGTACCCTTGACTATTCACAATCTTTGGCCTTTAGACATTGATGATTCTATGTTTATTAAGCAAGGGTTATTGGCCCTTAATTTGCAAAACCGAACTAATCACTTTCCTCTCCAAACACCGATTTTAGAAAAACCGATTTGTACATCGCAGGTAGCATGACCCAAAAGAAAATGGCACCTAGTGGAGCAGATTTGAACACGAACAATCTAATGTAATAATATAGTGAGGAAAGAAAATTGCAAGAATTGTCACTGACAGAACTAGAATTTTTTTAGTGGAGACAAAAATCGATCAGCCAAAAGGGTCAAAATAATAACATTAAATCATCAATTATATATACTTACATTTGAAACTCAATTATATATACTTACATTTGAAACTAACGTGAATAGTAATGTATAATATGTAATGTTTATAGCACAAGATGTTAAAGCATAAACATTTTGTGTGGCTCTTAAGTAGTCACCGCTTCTTATCTCATTTTTTCCATCAGTTTCATCGTATTGTGCATAAGTGTATCACCAACAGTGAAAAACAAATGTCACTAGATATATGCCTTAATTTTTCTTTTTTATGTCCATTCACATCCTACAAAATACATTTTCTCTTTTCTCTCTCATTTCTTCTTCTTTTCCTTAACACACTCAAATATTATAAATTTCTTGGTACGAACTTCTCTTATTTCTCTCGTTTTCATATCATTAGATCTCTCCTCCTCATTAAATTTACCTCAAAAACATAAAAAAATCTTCGCATTGGAGATGCTCGAACATTAGAGAGATGGAGTAAAAGTCTTCTCTCAAAGTTTAGAGAACTGGGAGTTAGAGAGAAGGAAATGCCTATGCAAATCTAGCAATCTTGCCATCCTGGTAGGTCGTATATGGTTTTCTAAGACTGTAACGAAGGTACCGATGGTGTATTAATTGCCAATCGCTGTCACACCGTGTTTGGAGGCCATAAATGCTTTTCCTGCGATGTGGCTACAGCGGACACGAAACCACAATGCTACCATGCAACCACAATACTACAAGAATTTAGCCGTTTTTTGTTCTTGATTTGGGATTCTTATGTATCGAGGGATTGAGTTAATGGGTTTATTCTTCTTTGTTTTACACTATTTTAGTGTTTGATTTTGTGTTGTTTAGCATTTGATTGTTGCAGAGGTTAACGACTTTGAAGAAGTTGTATGCGGATATTAAACTGGATACATCAAAAGAAGTGGCAACAAGGATTATGTTGTCGGAACAAAAAGCAATTTGGTTCGAATACGAGCTTAAGAACGCTAAATAAGACGCGATGCGGATGCTTTTGGGACTCAAACATATGATGGATTTTTCGGTATATACAAAAACACTAGTGGGGTTAAGGTTAATGACTTCGTTTTGATATTGATTGATTCATGAAAGGGTTGACTTTGTGTTGTTTGGATACAAAGGGTTTAGTTAAACTGCTCTTTGTTGGGTTTTAGACCACAATGTTTGGATACAAAGGGTGCACAAAATTCTTTTTTTTTTCTTGTGGTTCAAGTTTTGAATTTAGTTTACTAATTGTGTGTATTTTGGGAATTTGGTTTTTTGTTAATTCCTTATATATTTTGACATCGTGACGTTGCTTATTTCGACAGCTTATGTAGTTTTTTAACATTTGTGTAGGGTGTTGCTTCAATGGCTGGTAGGAAGATAACAATGACATGTCAGCAGTCTGTGACACCTAATTTATAATTGTCCCATCCCCATGAGAACGTTTTGATGATAAATAATGTATACCTCTATTCAACTCGTGAGTGTTTAAATCCTGTGAGTACATTACGAGTACATTAGGTGTTGACCAAGAAAAAAATACTTATTTTATCATAATGAATCACTAGATAATAGCAAAAAAAAGCCTAATTTAACCCCTACAAATTTCACATACAACTTTGGTTTCTATACTAATTATCATCTTTTACAAATTTTCCGTTTTATGCTTCAAGCTAGATTTTATGAGTTAACACGCCGCAACATGCACTCTTTTACAAACTTTTCGTTTTATGCTTCGGGCTAAATTTTATGAGTTAACACGCTACAACATGCACGTGTAGTCAAGTGTTTTTACATCTACCTTAACCTGTTTAACGGCCCGTCACAACGCCCGAGTCCTAGATCGACTTAGTTATTGTTTTTATTGTTTTACATTTCATGTGTCTAGTTCAATGTTTTTACGTCTATTTTCAGTTCGATCTTTTTTTGTTTATATATATATATATATATATTATATATATATATATATATATATATATATATATATATATATATATATATATATAGGGGAGAGATCAAATGAAAACCATGTTTATAAATAAAAACCGTGAAAACCACCACTTCTCAATCACATAATTTATAATTGATTCGACATTTTTGTGTTTAAAGTATATTTGAGTAAAATCCAACTTTATTTTTTGAGTTCATTATATATTATTTAGTTTAAACTCCAAGAAATGACAATGATGACGAAACGACTTACATATACGTAACTTGTATGAGTTATATGTACGTAACTTTTAGTTGTGCACTTGTTAACACATACATACATATACATAACCCCTACATATATGTAATTATTGGTTGTATACTATGTAACATGTACTTACATATATGTAACAATTGGTTTTCATGGTTTTCATTTATAACATGGTTTTCAAGGGAACCTTCCCCTATATATATATATATATATATATATATATATATATATATATATATATATATATATATATAGGGGATGGTTCCTGAGAAAACCAATAGTTATGTGAAAACCAAAGAAAACCAAGGAAAACAGTTACATAATTCATAAATTTTATGTTATTTTAATTGTTAAAAGGTTATTTAAGCATTTTTTACATATATGTTGAACATAAATACGAGAATGAAGAGTTTTACGTATACGTAGCACTATGTCGAAGGGAAAATGGTTACGTATACGTAACCTATATGTGACGTATGTGTAAAACCATGCTACGGTTTTTCATTTGATCCATACCCTTGTTTATATATACACACACACAAATATAAGGGGTAGTGCTAAAAAATTTACAAGTTATGTGACCGATTTCATTGGTTTTCTCTAGTTTTCACATAACTTTGTGATTTTCTTAGGATCCCTCCTATATATATATATATATATATATATATATATATATATATATATATATATATATATATATATATATATATATATATATATATATATAGGGAGAGTTCTTAAAAAAATCATGATTTACTGAAAAACCAAGAAAACTAAATCTAAACCATTGATCTATTAATCAATGGTTGATATTCATAATGACATTTTAGTAAATAATTCAAAATCCAAACAAATAAAATTAATGACATAAGAGTAAATATGAAACAAAAAAATAATAGGTTTAGTAATCACCATTAAAATTCCTACATTTACTCTTCTATCTTCTCTCTCCTCTCTCATACATTAAGTTTAGAAAATCAATAGTTGACTTCATTTACATATTATTTATCAAATAACTCATCTTCATTGTCGTTTTGAGGTCATACATAAAGATATAGTTGGTTACATATATGTAGGCAATAACCAACATCTCTTGCAAATCATTCGTAATTTTACACATGTTGTGCCCTAATAGCCATCACATTTTACATATATGTAACCGTTTGTATAACTGATTACATATACGTAACCATCACCAGTCATATATATGATCGTTATGTAGATATAATCCACATGCTTACGTATATGTAAGCATATCTTCATATATGTAAGTGTGATGTTTACTTATATGTAGATGAATGAAAGTAAAATCAAGAACTATAGAATTGAAGATCTTTTGGGTACATATCTGAAATTGATTGAAGTTTCTCTGAAATCGATTATGGAGAAACAAATAAAAAATAATATGTGAAAAATCGAATTGGTCAAATATATACATGTAACTCATACATGTTAGTGTGTTACGTATATGTAACCCATCGTTTTACATCTTCTCTCTTGTTGCCATTGTTGTTCTTCCCTCTTGTGATACTTGAGATCCGTTCTTTTGTTTCTTCAGTTGCTTTATTCTCAAGCTACGTATATGTAACCTAGTTAAGCTTCAATTTCATCATCAATATGAAAAACAAATTTTCTAAGTAACTAATTCACGTTGATATTATTTGCTATGTATATACAATAGTTTTATTAACGTATATTTAATTATAACACATGAACAAGTGCAAAACATTTTATTAAACTTGGAAATTTGCACATATGTAGACGTGGTTACGTATATGTAACTTGATTTATACATATCCTGAGTTATATGTAACTTGATAATTTACATATACGTAACACTAAAAAGGACACTAGAATCACATAAAATTACAATGAATAGATGTGCACCCATATGTTAAAATGCTTACGTATATGTAACTCGATGAAGATGAAGATGAACAAAAAAAACAAAAGCCTAATATAAAGAAGTTACGTATATGTAACCTGACACTCCATTCTTCCTGTTCTTGACTTGCCTTAATCTGAAGTTACATATATGGAACCATAGTTACGAATATAAACCCAAGTTAAACATATCTTCATCTTCTTCCTTTGTAACCATCCATGGTGGCAAGAGCATCAATCAATTTTGTCGGTTTCTTCATCAGCAATGATGTCCATAAACTGATCCATAAATCTATATCATTGATAACCAATTAAAGAATTGATTTCATGGATTTTGTGGGTTTCATCTTCCTCCTTCTTAGCCTGTAACTTGATTCCATCACCTTTCCTAACCTTTGACCTTGATTTTATAACATCATCTTCCTTGCTAACCTTTGAGCTTGAAACCACAATAGAACATCACGAATCAAGAAAACAATAATGAACCGTTCCCAAGAATTGTGCAGATTAGTTCAATCATAGGGAGTAAACTTAGGGATTTAACATGATTTAAAAATAAATTTTGTATAAAATTACTTAAATACCCTTTGAAAATAATAAATATAAATAATTAAAGAAAAATTTTGATTGGATGAATTTGGTTTTCATGGTTTTCTCAAAATATGGGTTCTCAAGATCAATCCCATATATATATATATATATATATATATATATAATATATATATATATATATATAGAGATATAGAGAGAGATATATATATATATATATAGATAGAATAGAGAGAGAAGAGAGAGAGAGAGAGAGAGAGAGAGAGATAGAGAGAATAGAGAGAGGAGATAGAGGAGGGAGGGATGTAGGGAGAGAGAGGAGAGAGAGAGAGGGAGAATCTAGAGAGGAGAAGAGAGAGAGAGAAGAGAGAGAGAGAGAGAGAGAGGGAAAGAGAGAGAGAGGGAGAGAGACGAGAGAGAGAGAGAGGGAAGAGAGAAGAGACAGAGAGAGAGAGACAGAGAGAGAGAGAGAGAGAGAGAGAGAGAGAGAGAAGAGAGAGACTCTAGAGAGATCTAGATCTCTATAGATCTCTCTCAGATACTCTCTATAAGATATATACTAGATACTCTCTCTATATATATATTCTATATATATATATATATATAGATATATATATATATATATATATATATATATATATAGGGATATTATTATATATATATATATTATATACTTATCAACCTAAAGTTGCATTAAGTGTTGTACCATAAGCAATAAGGGTTGTACATGTCTTTTTCCCTTTCTTTTAATTTTTTATTTTAACCCTATATTTTTACATCTTTTGTAATTTAACCCCTACAATTTTTACTTTCAACTTTGCTCCCTATACTTTTTATTTTTTACAAACTTTTCGTTTACATTTCGGTCTAAATTTTGAGAGTTAACACGCGTAACGTGCGTGTGTGGTTCAATAGTGTTACGACCCTATTTTTTCCCATCACCGTTGGTTCCTGTAAACAAACTTGATCACGTGAGTACGCATCCAGTCAGCGGATAGCGACGTGCGGGTCCTAGATCGACTTAGTTATTGTTTTTAATGTTTTACGTTTCAAGTATATGGTTCAACGTTTTTACGTCTACTTTCCTTTCGATTTATCATTTTTTCGATTTTTTTCTTTTCTACAACGAGCTTTACTAGTGTTGGTAGCCGCTGACGGTGGTATGACATTGGTGTTACTTGATACGGTTTTACGCTCCCCGTTGCAACGCGGGGGGCTTAGTACGAGTTATAAATGAAAACCAGGGGTTATATATATGTAAGTACGTGTTACAAAGTGTACAACTAAGAGTTACGTACATGTATGGGTTATGTATATCTAAATACGTGTTACCAAGGGTACAACTAAGAGTTATGTACATGTAGCTCTTACAAGTTACGTATATGTAAGTCGTTTCGTTATCATCGACGTTCTTTGGAGTTCATATTGAAAAATATAAAGTGACCTTGAAAAATAAGGTTAAAGTTTACTCAAATATACTTTAAACAATTTAAAACATAAATTAATTATAAATTATATGATTGAGTAGTGGTGATTTTACGATTTTTAATTAATATGAGATTTTCCGGAGTTGATAATCATTAACAGTGACGTGACATTATTGCTACTTGGTATGGTTTTATATCGTGTCCTTAATACTATTTAATCTAGTAAATACCAAGTAAAGTATATTCAACAAGCTAATCCCAAACAACTCCTAAAAGCAAGGAGTACATGATGGTTTCAAAGTAACGCCCAAAACAATATCTCCAAACAAATCGTTAAAACCTTCACGTTATGATATGAAAGTTGTTGCAACATCACAACAATAATCAACACTTGATTCATCATCATTCATCATTCATCATTCATCATTCATCAATCATCAATGGATGATGACACCGGAACCACCGGCGACGGCGGAGCTGCCGCTGCTCCGGCGAACCTCCTCCTATCGCCTCCGCCATCATGGAGACTCAACATCGATCACTTCCGTCTTCCACAAGCCTCTAATTCGAGTTCCTCCGATCGATTCTCCGGCTTCCGGCGACTCTTCCGCCGTACTCCGAGTAATTACGATTTACTTCATCTATATCTACAATTGATCAGTTGATTCACTTTCAAATATTGAATTTGCTGTGTTAGACGGTGTAATTAACATAATCACTGCAATGTTGCAACATGCATCCAGTTTTATGATCAATGATGTTTAAAATTCAGTAGGTATGATAATTGATGCATGCTTATTGTTGTTGGTATTAAGTTGTGTTTTTTTGTTTATTACTTAAATCTCTAACTCTCATATTTTGTATTGTATTAACCTTGCTAGTTGTTTTGACTTTTGGATGTTTCTAGCCGATTTACAGTGGATTTTAATTTTTGATGTGAAATTTGTTGTTTAGTTCATTTGATCTGATATGCGTTCTCATTTCACACGGTTCAATCGCATCGGGTTTTGGGTTGGCAGGTTGAATCGTTCAACCTAAACCACACACATATAAAATTGTGTAACCTGAATATGACCATTTAACTCATTTATCTAAACGAGTTGATGGGTTGGCGAGCTGTAATTAAGTTGTAAACGTGTAAAGTATGTGGTTGTAATAAATGGGTTAAACGAATCATAAACGGGTTGGCTGATCGTCTTGTATAATTAAACGGGTTAGGCAGATCACCCGAACACCACGCGTGTAATTAAACATATCAAGCCTGACAACCCAAAACACTGATGATATTCATGTTGTGTTTATGTCGTGTCAGAAATTGACACCCCTAGCTACTTGTAGTTGTATAATTCCACATATTTTCTTTTCAATGTCTTGAAATCCTAATGTGTGTGAGTTAGTGTATATGAAATTACAAGTGGCCAAACTAGATGGTTTTAACTAGGTGTCACAACAGATTTTATTTTATTACATTTGCTTCAACTATGACAGTTTACACTTATGAGATAAAGGAAAGAACACCAATAAACATTGATACATGCACAAAATTACTCCATGAACAACTAATGAAAATTATACATATAAATTTCATGGCAAGCATCAAAATAACTACCTAGCCCTTAGTATTATTCCCATATTTTCAACTGTTTGGAACAAAAGATTCAGTTGTGAGCAACTGTCAATCATATACACAAAGTTTTGCCTCAAATTTGTGTTTACAGGATAGTCTTGCAAACGGGACTTGTTATCGTTTACAATATTAGTTATCGTCTTCTTCCTACAGGAAAACATGGAAAGATTCGAGAGTACTACAAGAAACAGGAACGGCTCCTAGAGGGATTTAACGAAATGGAGACGATTAATGAGTCAGGATGTTTACCCGAAGGCTTAACCGAGGTCGGTTTGCTACTTGTATCACTTATTGTATTTGGTCTGTTAAATCTATGTTTCATTCTTTTGTTATTCACAGGATGAAATGAAGAATCTGGCTAAGAGTGAGCGAATGGCGATCAACGTGTCAAATGTGGCTAATCTGGTTCTTTTCATAGCAAAAGTATATGCTTCTATTGAGAGCAGATCTCTTGCTGTCATTGCTTCAACCTTGGATTCACTCTTGGACTTGTTATCCGGGTTTATTTTATGGTTTACTTCACATGCCATGAGAAACCCGAATCATTTTCACTATCCAATTGGGAAGAACCGAATGCAGCCTGTTGTAAGCTCTTCAATCTTTTAAATATGTGCCACTTTAGATAAAGCGGACAATATTAATTGGTAATTTGGTATGAAGGGTTGGATGTTAAAAACCACTCTGTTCATCATCGTGTTTCAATTAGGAAGTGCATGATTTTTTTACTACGCGTGTGTGCATACGTATATACAATTCTCTTTGCATTGATTATGTTGGATTGCAGGGGATTATTGTTTTTGCATCAGTAATGGGAACTCTTGGGTTCCAGATATTGCTAGAGTCTGCCAGACAACTTATCGCCAAGGTTTGTCGTCAATAAGATGATGTATATCATATTTCTTTCTCAATCTTGATATTTTTTTTACTATGCACATGGAATCTGTTTCAGACTCACCCTGACGTGGATCGCAATAGCGAAAAATGGGTGATTGGCATCATGGTGGGTGTGACTGTGGTGAAGTTTGTGTTGATGGTCTATTGCCGAAGATTTCAAAATGAAATAGTGCGGGCGTATGCACAAGATCATTTCTTTGATGTTGTCACCAATTCGGTTGGATTAGTTTCAACCGTTTTAGCTGTTCGCTACCAATGGTGGATTGATCCTGTGGGAGCTATAATTGTAAGTATGATAAGAAGTCACCTTGACAAAACGGGTCGGGCTGGGTCAGGTCAAAACACATTGGAAGTGGGCTGTGTTGGCCCATTTTGACCCGTTTTATAAAGGGACCAAAATCAAACCATTTAGCTAATCATCATTATTTTTATTTTCGACTTTGTTTGGTTGCAGATAGCACTTTATACGATTAGTACATGGGCGAGGACGGTTATGGAGAATGTGAGGGCGTTAATAGGTAGAACAGCCCCACCAGATTTCTTAGCAAAACTAACTTATCTGGTATGGAACCACCATAAGGAAATAAAACATATCGACACAGTGAGAGCATACACATTTGGTTCTCATTATTTTGTGGAGGTGGACATTGTGTTGCCGGAGGATATGCTGCTCAACCAAGCTCATAATATTGGTGAAATGCTGCAAGAAAAACTTGAACAACTCCCAGAAGTCGAGCGCGCCTTTGTTCATATCGACTTTGAGTTTAGCCACAGACCCGAACACAAAGCCAAGGTGTAGCTAACTTTTATCTTTTAACATGTTTTTTATTTAAATAAACACGAAAGGATCATATTTTATGCGATCTTTTTATAGGTTATTTTTTGTGGTTAAGTTTAGCGGTTTAGGTTTAATAGATTGGTTGAATTTGAATGGTATCTTGTGGTGATGTGAATCACGTTTTCTTTTTTCTTGATCGATTTCTTTGTTAACGTTTGCTAGTACCCTCGACTATTCACGATCTTTGGCCTTTAGACATCGATGACTCTATGTTTATTGAACATAAGCAAGGTTATCGGCCCTTAATTTGCAAAACTTTTAACATTTTAATATTGTAACTAGTGTAATATGTTAAGCATTTCAAAGTTGATTTTTCTCATGACACCACATACTTTCATGTGAATATCATTTTTATAGCCTAATATAGCGTGGTAGCGCATTAGCATAGCTTTTTAGCCGTTTAGAAGTATGAAACAAACGTGCCTGTGAGAGCTAAACATCTTATTTACATGTCATAATCCGATCATCAATTACAATACTACTCTCCATGTCCAACCTGTTTAGCCTTTTGCTTGTTGATGTGCATCAGATCATGTCAACGAAACCAGCAAAGGGAAACTTACCCCATTGGTTTTGAGGAAGACGACGTGATATCAGATGTTGAAAGGCATCCGGTAGGATGTGAATAAAACTAGATTACTGCTACTGCAAGAGCTTTGATCATAATAAAACATGTCGTTATTTGGGTTAAGAGCTTCCACTTTCTTGCCAAGCTGAAGGATGCTAACTACAATTCCTCTAGAAAAAACAGTTGCACGACATGCAGATAATTTGTGTCTTGACGTCACCTGTTTAATGCTCTTGCTATTGCTGTTGCTATTGTCTTCCACATTGCAATGTGATGCTACCAGGGTAGGCAGTTGAGCAAGGAGCAACAATAGTAGGTTCATGGTGGTTTTGTTGGAAGAGATGATCAAAGTTTAAAAGAACGAAATCGAGCCTCGAGGTGTTTTCCCTTCGCCCCACGAGGCGTAGGCCCAAGGCGGAAATAATAAATAAATACAAAAATTATATATCTTATAAAAAAACATGATTTATCACATACTTGTCTTTATAAACATCAGCATATTGATTAGCTAACTTGCAAACAATTCAAGGGGATGTCAAATTTAATCAATTCTCTATCGCAATGTCAAATTAAAGGGAGATGACTAAGAAATAAGATCTATTTTGTTGCCACAGTAGGAAAAAAAATAAAAATAAAAATCGGCCAAAATTTCCGCCTCACCGCCTCAAATCAGGACCGCCTCAGCGTTTTGGTTACCGCCTCGGCCGTTATTTTAGGCCTGGCAATCTCTACCCAAACACTTACATTTGGGTTCTTTTAGGCTCTAGATATAAGTGTGTGGGTTTTTTTGGGTCAAGTGTTATTTTGTAAGGGGTTTAAATGGGTAAACCGAAACTGGTAAAACAAACTAACGGGTCGGATTGGGCCACTTAATTAAGAACGGGTCAGACTGGGTTTGATCTTCATGCCCTAGGACTGCAATTCATCGGTGAACACTCATTAGCTCTGGTTCCACCATCACAATCGCTTTCTCCGTCACCTCCACCGCCTCCGCCACCACCGCCTACAATACCGAGGATGCAACTAGTGGATGAGAATGGGGTGACGAGGGATGATAATGAGGTTGGTGAGTGATTCAGATGTGTTGGAGAATTCGAACAATGAGACGGAAGTGGCGAAAGATGACAATGAAGGGGTTAGGGTCTTGCCGGAGTTAGAGAAGCGTCCGGCGAGTATGAGGGAGTATATTCCTTGTATGGACAATGTAGAAGCCATTATGGGGTTGAAATCGACAAAGAAAGGGGAGAAGTTCGAGTGCCATGGGATACATTTTACTGTGAATTTGAATGTAGTTTTATGCAACATCAAGAATATAACTTGATATACTTGAATATTGTTTGTGAATTTGATGATGGTTTTGTGTTTTGCAATTAACACAGGTGTGGTATAGCAATGTTCCACAGGCTCAGTTAGCTAAATACAAAGGTGATCAAAATTAGATTACTATAAATAAGGATAAATTCATGTTTCATGAAGGTGACACACAGTTCATAAATGGTGTACATCAATACATAGATTAGACTGCAAAGCTATAAACTTACAAAGGCAGATTGATACAAATTCACTTCTTGTTTCATAATAGTTATTCTACAATTTTTGATTGCTGCTATTGTAATTGAGACCCATAAGATACTTTGAAAGTAACGCCTAAAACAAAATTTCCACACAAATATTAAAAACTTACATTATAATATGGCATTTGTTACAAGTTACTAGTTTCTAAAACAGTATTGAAGTTAAGGCAATTAGAATTCCAGTGGTAAAACAAAAAAAAAACATGTTAAATACTTACAGCCCCAAACGTACATCCGTTTAACACATGAATCAATCAGTGGCCACCTGGACTACGGTTCCAAGACAGATATGTCGGATCTCCAAGACGCCTGCATTAGATAATGACAACAAATTACTACCCTCCAACACATCGAATCATATAACATCCCCATGTACAGTATAACCTTGTTACTATTATTTTTTCTTATCGTGATGGTATTCATCTATCAAGGTTTTACTTTAGTACTATACTTGATGTAAGATGGAAATATATACATAACAATGGAAACATTAGTACACTATAAAGTCTATGAAAACCAGTATGGTAATGAAGTTACCTTGGCTTAACCAAATATATAACGGTGAAAGTCATGGCTAGTGCGAAGCACAAGCCGCCAACAGCAAGATATGCGATGCCAATGAAGTTGTTCTTTCCACCAAGCCAGCTGGCGGTCGAGAGCACAAGTTTCTTCTTGCCGTTAAAACTGTAGGTGTTGTAGTTGTTCTGCATTATCACGTTTATCGTATCGCCTGCCTGAAGATCCACCTCTATCTTCCCGTACAACTTCCTAAAAGTTGGAAGAGCTGCAGTCCGCATCCACACAATAAGGTCTTCCTGCGCACTTAACTGTATATATACATACGATAAGTTCTTGTCAGCCACTTATATTTATTTTTTCTCGACAATAAAATCTACAATAGTTTTTTTGAATGGCTCCTTTAAGAATCTTAGTTTCATTGTCTGCCTTGTATAAGGACGCGCAAGGCACAGCTCAAACAATGGTGTCATGGTGTATACGTTTCACATCTGAAACATAAAACTCTTAGCTCGCTTGTCATGCCATTTAGACGCGTCAAAAACCCTAGGTCCATAAAGTTGTACACTTCTACATAAGCAGGTCCTACGTATTATGATCATGTTCAGCCTTACCTCTTTCACCTTCTTTGTCCTAAATCCTAATAGGTACAAATCCCTGCTCTGTGATATTAATTTTATACGATTCAGAATGAAATCATAAACAAGTTGAACTGTAATCAAAACAAAACAGCAATAATGATGTTAACCGATAACAAACAACGTTGTTACTTAATACTTATATTCGAGAGATAAGCCTTATACACTTGTTTGATAAGGAAATAGCATACTAAGCTAATATCACTAAATAAGAAACTATATACAATGAGCGACTAGGGTTCATCAGCTCATTGATGGCTAACCAAAAGTAACATGATTTCCTGAGGATTTCAAAGTAGTATGTTCAACAGAAAACATTTCTAGATTAATATGGTAATCCTGGAGCTGATATCGATCATCAAACCAGCTAAACATCATATACAATGAAACATGCATAAAATTGTCAAACAAAATTAGGATCCTTTTTAAATATTGACGGTCAAGAGGCTTACTGGTATAGATTCATTAAGATGTGCACCACCAATGAGACTTCCATTTTGAAAATTTTTAGGGAAGACATCCTTGCCAAACTTATGATCCCTGTCGCTTTTCCATGAAATACCTTTCTTTGTTACGGGCAATTGCACATTGTTATTAGTGGAGAAGCTGAAAGTATCATTAAACATACTCCAGGCTACAAGGCCACAAGGCACGATTATTGTTCCATTTACAGCATCTTCAGGCTTACAAGTACTTATGTCATTCTCGTCATTTTTGTTCCTCAATTGCTTATCACTTCGGCTCTTAACATACCTGCACAAACAAGTGCATTCATCATAAACAAAGACACTTGTGTCATTCTCCTAGAACTATACAACAGACGAAACCAGAGCTTCGGTCATCATAACATTCTCTTCTCTACAGACTACAACTAAGGGATTCGAGTCACATTTTTCTTTAAAAAACTCAGCTTTTATACATAAAAAACCAACAAATTCTTGTGACCGAGGTCAACAGACCCTCTTGACCCTCCCCTCGTCCCCTGACGGCAATGTACCTTCGATGATTCTGATAAAAGTTGTCAAGTTGATAATAGACATAAATAGGCTTCTTCATACGTTTCGGCACCTAAAAACCATTCATTAGATATGTAAATCAGATTATAACAAAAGTACAAAACATTCAATTCATCATTCTGCATAACAAAGGGTGTATCAAGAAAGTCATAAAGATAGTCTTACAGTTAAGGTTCTATTGCACGTTTTATTCGCATCAGACTGTATAAACCGAACCTTATCACTTCTCGACCCCAACGGTGCACAGTAATCATCATAACGATTAACAATTTCAACCACCTAATCAAACAAAAAGAACCCAAATCAACAAACCACCACTATAATTCTACAAAGTTACAAACAACAAACAAGATCTTCAATTCTTCATAAATTCAGTCAATTTATTGCATACATCACGAGATGCAAAGAGGGATGCAACCCCTATTGGCACAAACACGATCGTCACAATCAAGAAAGCCGAAATCACCTACAACAAACAAAGTGTCACCGAATGTTTTGCTTCATCAATCGTTAAGTATAAAGATGATGATGATGATGATGATGATGATGATGATGAAGATACTGACCCATTTGGGGGTAAGAATGGGTTTACAGGCGGGGAGCTCCTGCTGCGTAAACCTAGAATCTGAAACCAAAAATTAAGGAGGAAGGTGAGATGAGAGTACAATCAAGCAGCAGATGATGATGGGGGTCATAAAGGGTGGTTGAAAAGGGGTGAGATGAAGAAAATGAAGGTGTTTGTGATGGTGATTGAAGAAGAATTGAATGCGATGAAATGAAGGTTTACATTTGGGTCGTTTGGAGTTTCTTTTGGGGGATGGTGGATTTGGGGGTTGGGTGGAGGTGGGGTTCGTCGGAGGTGTTGAGGTGCTCATGAGTTGAGATGATGATGATGACGGTGGTTGGACGGTGGTCGGACGGTGGCCGGAGGTGGAGGACGACGGTGGAGAGATGATGATGTGAGTTTGTGTGTGTGTGTGTGAAGAAAAGAATTTGTTTTGGCAGGAGATAGGCGTTTTGGTGTTTCTCTTTTGTGTTTAACACATTTCAATATGAATATTTCATAGATTGATTTATGAAGGAAGAATGTTTTATTTTGGGATGTTTGGTGGTATTTTGATGATTTTATTAATATGTTGTGTTTAAGTCAGTTAAAAGTAAATTGTGTTTGTTTATCTAAGGTTGTGATTTTGAGTTTTTTTTAAGAAAAAAAGAAAAGAAAGTGAAATAAAATAGAAAATGATTGTGTTTCAGAGATTTTTTATATACGATGGTAGAGGAGAGTGGAAGGAAGGTTTTTTTGTAATAATCTTTTTTCCTGACTTTCCTCCCAAATCGAAAGAGAGTGGAAGAAAATTTATAATATTTCATTTTACTAATTTACTCTTTCAAACTATTTTAATTTAATGAGAAGATTAAAAGTATATAATAGTAAAATTATAACATTCCTTTTTTTTCTCTTATATTGAGAACACATAATATCTTTTTTTCTAGTCTATTTCTTTAAACTCTTGAACATAAAATAAAAATATTTATTTTATTTTCCTTCATTTCTTTTCTTTTCTAAATTTTTTTTTTCATTTACTAAATTCAAGAACACAACATAAAAGACATATCTTAATAGTTAATTAATTTTTAATGGGTAGGTTTTAAAAACATGCTAACTAATTCAGAGGCAAACTTTTATTCGAATAGACCGATTAGCGAATCAACACAATGTTGTCAAACAACTCTTACTTTATCATTGGTGTATATAATAAAAGTTATATAATTTTATAATATGTACACAAAAATAAAACATATTTGTTTTATAAAATATGTGATATGTGAGTTTAGACCTAACATCCCAAACTAAAACACATTGAAAACCAACATATGAATCAAACACCCACCTATCATCATCGGTAGCTCTTTCATGCCTCTCTTCTCTCGCAACATCATGAACTAAATCCATTGTTACCCCCAAGACGATCAGACACAAGGAACACAACCACATCATGACACAACTCCTAGATGAAGTCCAAAGTTTATTATGATGGGAAGAGGTGGGGTTAGGGTTCTTAAGTATGCTTTAATTAATAATTTTAGTTATAAATAAATAAAACAATTAAACAGGAAATGTTATAGGTACATCCAATGATTATTAGAACATTCTTCTATTTTTTTCTCTCTATATACACACATACACAAAGAGAGAAATAGAGGGAGAAAAGTATACTAATAACTCAAGTGGGTATAGCAATAACCAAAGCCATTAAGATTGGTTTATGTGCTAGTAATATTTAATGTGTTAAATCAAATTTGTTATGGGCTAACTACAGAAAGATATTCTTTATTTTTGGGCCAAGCAATGGGTTGAGATGTCTTATTGGGCCATTTTATCAATTTAAAAGGAGAAGCTAGACCCGGTTGATTGTATTTCAAAAGTAAATAAATAAAATTCTTAAAATTGAAATGAGATGTAAGTCGTCCTCACATATTGTAAAAGATGACAAAAATTAATCATAAAAGTTTAAGTGGTTTAGTGATATTTTCTTTTTAGATAAAACTATTCATGTGTTTTCTTTATAAAATTTATAATTTTTTTTACTTTCTGTCAAATAGCTTGTGACTCGAAATTTATTCGAAATTTATTCGAAATTAACTTGTGTAATTTTCAGTTTGAATCAAAATCGAGCTGTCTCAGTTTGTAAGCAGTTAGAGGTTATTTGGCTGGCTTGAATATTTTTAGTTTTAATTTTGATCCAGAATTTAAGTCAGCACCTCAAAACTTAGGAGGTCTCACTAATATTGTGTGAATCAATATGATCATATAAAATTAAGCTTGCACTAGACATGTAACTATGCAAACTTTAATAGTTTAAAACAAAAAACTAGTAGAAATTGAATTCGAGAGGGTCCTCTGCTACGGATAATTATGTGCTTAAATACATGGAAAAGAACATTTCATTATCATGTGAGGGTACAATATCGAATTTGTGTCTATGAAAATTAGATGCATTATGTACAAAGTTAGTTTCTCTCTTTTTTCATGAAGTTGCATATGTTAGATATTTTAGTGTAATTAAATTGACTAATAAACAATGTGATCATAATATCCATCAAACAAGTTAGGAGATGCGGAGTGCACGCTTGTTTGAGTGTATTATGATCTTCGAAATTGAAAACCTTCTTAGGGGCGAAGCTCCTAAGCAATGGGGGTTCCAAGGGGGCAACGCTCCCTTGGCGGAGTCCAACGGGCAGAGCCCCTGGCTGGGGTCGAGCTGGAAAAATACACACAACACAACACAACATACGTATTTTTTAATGATTATTTAAAATAAAAATTAAAAAATCAAAAATAATTAAACTACCAAATGGTAGTTTCCCGGTTTTTTCCCTCTAAATCGAATTGGATTATCAAGGTTGGTCACTTTTCTCTTGAATTTATCTTCTTTTGGTTCACGAAATTCACACAACATAACATACTAATTCTTGATCTCGTCTGAGTTGTATCCGATTGATTTATTCGGGTGAACCACCGAATAATTTCGATCTGAAAGTGATCTTCATGACTTTCAGATTATCCGAGTTTGATTTAAAGTGTTCTACAGCATATTTATAATAGGGTAGGCTAGTTTTTGGCTCGTTTATCTTAACGAGTTTAAATTATGGGCTCGGGCTTACGAACTATCCTGTTTCTTATTTGAAAAAAATTGTGATTTTTTACACATATTTATATATATAAAAACAAAAAAATATTTTCTTATATTTGTTTATCTTATTGTTGAAACAATAATATGATATTGCTATTTCTCCTTCAACTTTATCTTACATCTACTAGATTAGTAACCTACGCATTACATGGGTTAAATTAATAAAATTTTGAGATAAAGTATGATTGAAAATCAAATAGGAGTAAGGATTTTAAATAATAAAACGAGGATATCATTTTTAAACTTTTGTTTTAATTTTTTTTCCCAAAAAAGTTGTTTTAAAAAAAATTGTTTCAAAACCAACTCTTTTTAAAATAAGCTAACAATTTTAAAAAAAATGTCCTATTATAATTTTGAATTTTAATTATTTTCATTTCATAAAAAAGATATTAAAAAACAACGGTTTTAAAATATCTCTCAATTTTCGAAATATTTTGATGTTTTAGAAAAAAAATCTTATATATAAAAACTTTGTATCTTTAGAAATCACATTTATAGAAAGGTTTCTTTCTTAATATTAAAAAATTATTTTAATATAAAAAAGAGTTAAATAATATCATTAAATAATAGCTAAGGTAATTATTTAATTAAAGAATAAAGCGATAAAAAATAGATTTAACATGTCAGAAATTGTATCATGTGTTTTTAAAAAAATCTTAGTATTGATAAATCTTTGCACATTAGAACAACATCGGTTCACGTAAATATCTATGATAATAGTAAACACATAACAAGATAAAAAAAGTAATAATTCAAACATTTACAGAAAACATTAAAACTTTATAAAAGATATATAAAACTAAATTAAAGTAAACGTGGCTTGTAAGTAAATAAGATGAATATTGAACGTGTGATTAGTGTTATAAGGGGTAAAAGTTGAGCATCGAATGAGAATATATTCATCGAGAAGATGAGAATAAATTCCAAAAGGGGTTCGATGATGCTTCAAGCTCAAGCAAGCTATCACGGCTAGTTTGAACTAGTAAAGAACCAACTCTATCGTTTAATTTGATTTATAACACAAACATAATATTAAATAGTATTAATATTGTAATCATGAACTAAAAGTTAAAACTTAGCTTTATTTTGCTTCTTTTCCTTTTGAAGCACATGCTTTTGTGTTGTTGAATACCGAGTAGATCTACTAACATTAGTGGTTTATTCTAGTTAACTTTTTGTTTATGATAGTAATTAGTGGGTTATGTGCGCGCGTTTTGACAACTAGATTTTGACAATTAAATTAAAATAAGTATGTCACAAGAAAGTATTTGGAATTTAAGAAGATTTAACGTTGTTGTAATAGCGAATGAGTATGAAAGTAAATTTAATATCATAAGTTAGAAATATACTATGTTTGACATGTTGAAAATGAGCATTAAGTAAGACGAGTCAAGTTTAAAATAAAAACAAAGTAAAAATATATATTATATTAATTTGACCCTGCATATTTTTAAAAGTTATTAAAAATAAAAAAAAAGTAAAAAAAAAAAACAGAATATAGTAAATGTGTATTTGAATTTACACAAAATAAATTTTAAGTTATAAGAGAAAAATAAAATATGTATAAAAATGAGTATAAACATTACACCGACAAAAACAATTAAACACATGGCAGGGGCTTTCTCACCAAGAATAATTACAAGAACCATGCAAATATGTGTACATATTATTACTATGAAGGGGTAACACCGTATTTGGTTTGGAACTATGCTAATATATGTACCCACTATGTCAAGATATGCGAGAGTGTTTCAGTAATACAAGTAGCAACCTAACCAATTGTAAACAATCATGCAGCAAAACTTAGACACAAAAGAGAGATCACACACCATGTCAGCATAGTTGTATTGAACCCTACACACTATATATCTGTTACACATGAGCTCATGAAATGGATGCTCTCGCTCTTTTTATTCCCACTTACACTTGTTATGCTGGCATATAGATCGAACTAGGGTATAGAGAAAACCCTTCTTTGCGACGATAGGAGCTAAGCTATTTAATGTTTAGTTGTTGCACTCATCATCTACACTAATGCAATGTCACAACATCAAGGGGGACATGTCACCACTCATCATCTATAATAATCCGATATTAATGCTTAATCATTTCATATACATAATATTCCTCCAAAGCTGATAGAATGTTTAAATTGATTTGAGGATTTTTTTTCTTTTCTTTTTAAAAAAAACACATGATACGTAAAACAATCAAACAACCATTAATACATTTGTTTTATCTCTCCTATTATTTATGACCAACACCTCCTTTAGGGATGTAAGATGTTCATGATCTTGTTTGACCGGTTTTAACAATAATTTTGAACCAAATTGATTACTATGGATTTTTATGAAAAACTATGGTCTTGTTTGTTGTCATGAATAGATCATCAAACTTGATGTCTATAATTGTCCAATTGAACTATTGTTCAGTACTATGAGCTAGGATATTTTGTCGTATTTTGTCACTATATAGTACTATACTAAACAATTTTGTAATTCAAGTGAAGATTAAATGAAACACTATATTCCAAATCCTGGTAATGGTACCTATATATTAACTAAATTAATGAAGTTAAAAACAATTCCAACAATATTTCCTTGTATTGTTCATGAAAGATGTAGGTACGTAGTTATTAAACTTTGACATAAAATAGTTATAACATGTTTAAATTAAAAAACATAATGAAAGTAAAATTATATTAATAATAATCAGAAGAAAAAAGAGGAGAAACTAGAAGAATGCGAATCTTCTTTTGATTGTGAAATAAGAAAGAATTTATTCCAATGGGTTTGAAGCATCCATTCCATCTTTCTTTTAACTTTGATGCTTGGGATATTTAACCTCAATTAACTAGTAATTAGAGTACCTATCTAGTATACAAAACACAAACATATATACATGATACACATATACATACACACACACATATATATATATATACAGTGGCGGAGCTTGAACAATCTTATATGGGGGGCGGGGGCGAAATTAAATTTTCTTAAAGGGAGCAAACTCATTATATATATAAAAAATTTATACTACCTGACAAAAAATTTACACTACTGTACAAAAAATTTACACAACCGATAAAAAAAAGATGGGGGCGGCGCCCCCACCCCCTCACGGCCCCTATTAACCTTCGCCACCGTATATATAATTAGAAACCTATTTAATTGTTGTATATATCTTCATTTGGTTGCATGCCATGCCATGCATATTTTCATTTCAGATTGCATGGAATTAAATAAAGGGAAAATTTAAAATCATACTTAAGTTTTCTTATCAAAATCTCTCTTTAACCGGCTCATCTCTCAAGTTGTCCTCATCCAAACATAGGCACCCCAACCTCAAATAGGTTTGCCCGAACCCACAATAAGCGGTTTAGAAGAAGTCACGTGTTTAAATAGGACCGTTACGAAGGTTCGGGCGAACTTACGAATATTCATACGACCGTAAGTTTGTTCGGACGAACTTTTGGTAAGTTTGTTCGGAAAAACTTACGAAGGTTCGTACGACCGTAAATTTGTTAGGACAAACCTTCGTAACGACCCTATTTAGACATGTCTTCATCCAACCGATCATCTTGGGTTCAGATGACCGTATCATTTGTTCTATGTTCGGGACCACTCTGCTGGGTGGGGACACTTTTAAAGATTATTTGGTCAAATAAACATTTTATAGGAAAAATATGATCAAAATGACATTTTCAGAATTTTTTCGTAATTTAAGGTTGTGTTATGAATAACCATTAACAAAATCAATAGGTATCAGTTAGAAAAAACTCTGCTACCCGTAAACACACAATTATATATTTACACGACTCACTTGACCTATCTATTTCGAAATCCACTCCTGAAATCACATCTTTCAGTAGTAGGACTGAAGTCAAGTACTTTCGAGTCGCTCTTTGCCCAATGCCCTCTTATAAGTATCTGGTAACTATAAATTGTATATCCTCCAAGCACGAATATGTTTATAATTTCATTTACCAATTGTATCAACAAACTAGCTACGAAAGTTTTACAACCTAAAACCCTAGTTACAATCTTGAGAAAGAAGTTAATTAGATCCATATATGAGAAAGCATGCACATGCATGCATGCATGGCAGGTGGACAATCTTGTACCCTACAAAAGGTGAAAATTAGAAAGAAGTTAAAGGAAGAAAAGATATAAATGTAACTCAAGAATCCCTCGATCTCTCCAAACCCAAGAAAAAAAAAGTTTAAGAGGCCCCCTTCAGTCTATACAGTCACTTTAAATATGTATACTCATCATCCTCAAAGTTAAAGATTATAATGTATGTCATCCATAATTTTTTAACTCTTATATTATAAATTATATAATTTAATTTACATGTATGTAAATTTTAATAGTTCTTTTATATACATATATATGTGGACATACACTGCATGCACATGTATATATAAGCAAATATGTGCATATTTATATACATTTTTAAACATGGTTCAATAGAAAGAAGATAAAGTGAAAGATACAATAGAAAGAGACTTAGACTACAACAAAATCAAGCCGAAGCTAACACAATGCTTGTAATATGTTGCATTAGGTTTTGAAAAAAGTTACATTAGGTTTTAAAAAGATTGCATGAGTCTAAAGCAATCTTTTGGTCAAAAGCTGCATTAGGTGAAGTTGTATATTAAATTTAAAACAATTTTTTTGTTAGACAATATAATATTTTTCTTAACAAATGCAACCTTTTTTTAAAAGTTGTTTCTAAAGGGTTATTTTCTAGTAGTGACGAAATAAAACATTTTTTTTCAATTTTAGTTATTTTATTGACGCGTTACATACATACACTTGTGTTGTTATTGCGGTCTCAGTGTAATATTGATTGTGAAATTAACATGCATTATATGTATATATCATTAAAAGTTACTTCCATTATAATAATATCTTTTTTTCTTTACTAGTTTCTTTTCTATATACAACAAACTTAGTTTCCACTATTTCTTCTTGTTCTTCAATCACGTCTACTGCTTTTCATCTTTTTTCTCTTTTGCGCGTTGAATGATCACCTAGGAATAGGTGCATATTTCCATGATTTAAGTTAAACAAGACCCTAATCCACATTCGAACGTATACCGTTGATTAAGATAACTAGTTGATACTATACGCTCATTGAATATGGTTCAACCGACGAGAAGATGGTTAGGTTTCAATATAAGTAGATGCGCGATTCGTTTACGAATTTACCATATAAGCTAGGTCTAAATTACATAATATGATATCGTCAATAATCAAGTTGTTTTTGTAAAGGTGATTGAGTCATGATTTTTATTGGTTATACAAAAGCGAAACCATTCCTACATTTTATGCATGCTACGGTCTTAAAAGACATGGGAATAATAAGCCAATGGGAACTAAAGACTATATGTATAGCCCTCCCAAAGAGAGAAAATAATAACATAAGCAATAAAAAAGGTGATGAAATTATATGTGTATATTGGTGTTTCAAAACCATAAAAATACGACAAAAACACGCAAGAACCAATATATATGAACGGCTTATTTATATAATACTAATTACCAACTTAGTTTTGCATTAAGGGTTGTACCATATGTTTTGTAAGTTGAACCTTATTTTGTTTTCTCTTTAAATTTTTACTTTTAACCCTATAGTTTTCACCATATACACTTAACACTAACACCTTTTTTTTCACTTTCAACTTTGTCTCATTTACTTTATTCTTTTATAATTTTTCTATTTTACGTCTCGGTCTAAACTTTTCGAGTTAACATATTGCAAAATGCCTATGTGGTTCAACATTTTTGCATCTATTTTTTATGTTTAACGGTTGCATTGTGTTTTACGTTTCGGTCTAATTTATACACATTAACACACCGTAACTGCAGGTGCATAGTTTTACGTTTTTACATCTATATTTCGTTCGGTTTTATTTATTTTGTTTTACGAGTTAATCTGGTGTTGGTGGTTGCTAGCAACGGTGTGACATTAATGCTACTAAGAACGGTTTTATGCCCCACCGCAACGCGTGGGGCTTGAATACTAGTTTATACTAAAATTGATTTCTCTCTAATTAATTAATTTCTTTTGTCTCTTTATCTTATTTGCATCAAGTTTCATATGTATGTGTAGATCAAAAAGCTATAATAAAACTACGTAATTTTAAATGTTTATAATATACGAGTACACATAAATTTACACATGCTAGTTCGTATTAGTATACATACATAAAAATGATGTGTTATATTAGTCATGTTAGAATCTTAAGCAATTACCAAATAAATTAATTTTATCGATTAGTTCCCGCGTGCAGTTCTTCTAGTATATATTTGTGGTATGATAAGAACTCTTCGATAAATATAAATGATTAGAGATACTACGAAACACTAAATTATTATGATATAACAAACAAACAAACATTAACTATTAATTTTTATTTTTTTTGTTTTATCAATGGTTCATATGTATATCAAAACCACCAGATTTACATGCTTTTTATAAGTTGTATTCTACGAACTCTTCCTATGTAAACTAAGGGGTTGTTTGGCAACATTTGAATGATTAAGTGCTAAACCAATAAGATGTCTGAACTATTAAGTGTTGAATCATTAAAAGGTCTAAACTATTAAGAGCTAGTATGTCTTTTAACTATTCAAAAACAAATTTCTAACCAATTCAGATAAGAAGTCTTAACCATTCAGCATTAGACCTCTTAACCATTCAGCATTAGTATAATTCTTAACCATTCAGAAACAAATGTCTAGATCATTCAGACATTTGCTCGCAAAACAAACAAATCTGAACCATTAAGTGCTAAACCATTCAGACATCTGAACCATTAAGAGACTGATTAAGAGTCTGCCAAACAGCCCCTAAGGTATATATATACAAACACATGGGAAAGTTATGTTAAGAATTAAATTTTGTCTAACAAAGCTAAAAATGTATTGTCTTTTTTAAACTTGTACTGTCTGTTTAAAATTTTACACTATTTGTTATAAAATTTATATTGTTTGATTAAATTCTATGTTATGCATTTTAATTTTTTATTGTCTTTTCAAATTTGTACTGACTGTTTTAGTATTTTGTATCGTCAAAATCCGATTTTATAGTTAAGGAATTTATCACCAACAATATATTCAACTATAGGACAAACTGATTCTAACTTTGTTAAAATTAGTTCAATCCAAATTCATATGAGTCGGTTTTGAGGTGATTGAAATCCTTTTTAAGATACTTAAACAAAAATTAGTTATTATGTAAATATAATCCTAGCTAAAAACACATATAGATACAAACAAAGATTTTTCTTTTTAATTCCTTAAACTTTCCTCCCTTTTTCTTTGTTGTGGTTAAAACTCAGTAACAGTAATAACTAATAACTATATATCAACTTTTAGTTATTTTAACTAAAATTAATTAATTTAATCCCAAATTAAAAAGGGTTTCCCACCTTTAAAAGACGAACCCTATTCTTCTTCCCTACATGCATTCCCATTTGTTCTTCTTGAATCTCTTCACACACACACACAAACACAAAGATTAAGAAACAAACAAAGAATTAAGAATGTTCTCCAAGAAAGCAGCTGCAGGTTCAACAACTACTATGAATTCACTTCACCATAACCATAATCATCATCATCATCATCATGAAAGATCCAACATGTGTGGAGTTGGTGGTAATAACCATAGCACCGTACAAGGTGACTCGGGTCTTGTTCTCACCACTGACCCCAAACCGCGGCTCAGGTGGACCGTCGAGCTCCATGAGCGCTTTGTTGATGCTGTTGCTCAGCTTGGAGGACCTGACAGTATGCTTATAACTTAACTTATCTTCTTTACATTCAAATCATATATATAGTAGTAATAAGTGTGTGTATGTATGTGTGCGCGTGTGTGTCGTGTATGTTGACTGATGTCGAAAGATTGCATATGTTTGTAGAGGCAACACCAAAGACAATCATGAGAGTCATGGGTGTAAAGGGTCTCACACTTTACCATCTCAAGAGCCATCTTCAGGTATATCAAGTTAATTTCACCGGAATAATCATATCTTTCATTTATATATACACAGATGCGCGCTAATTTCAGAACCAATATTATGTTAAGAATTGAAAGAAATGACTTCAATGAAAAGAACAAAAAAGGTAAGATAAAAAAATGGCTTATTTTCTCAACCCTCCTCTTCTTTGATTTTATTTAATGTCTCTTGAATTTCTTTTTTTAAAGTATAAAGATGTGCACATATATGTTGTGCACATAATGTTTACAAATAAATCTCAAACATATTGATCTTATATATGCATAGATATAAGAGCTAAAGTGGTTTGAGAGTTCTCAACATATTATTGGTTCTGAAATAAATGTCTTTCTATCTATATTTATCTGTGTATGTGTGTATACATAGATAGTTAACGGTTTCCACTATCATTTTCTTGATTCGATCGTGTTTTGAAATAGAAATTCAGGCTAGGAAAGCAGCCTCAAAAGGAATTTAATGATCACTCAATAAAAGACAGTGAAAGAGGTGAGTTATATACTCTATATGTATTTCAATTTCATACACCAAATCATAATAAAAATACACTAAAAATCTATCTACATGCACAATATATATGCTCAAAATGCACTAATAAAATGTTTGATCACAGCTTCTGCATTAGAACTCCAAAGAAACACCAATGCATCATCTTCTGGAATGATGGGCCGAAGCATGAACGAGTAAGTGTTCACTTCTTACATACGTATACGCCTTGTGTGCATATGTTTTATATCGATCAATGGTCTTAAAGTCGAAAATTGTTGTAATTAGGATGCAAATTGAGGTTCAGAGAAGACTTCATGAACAATTAGAGGTACCTACTAGCTGATACGCGATTCTTTTATTTCTTTATCGCGTGCATATATGTTAACTAGTGAATACTTACAGATGGTGTTATAATCTGCAGGTACAAAGGCATTTGCAGTTAAGGATAGAGGCACAAGGGAAATACATGCAGTCAATACTGGAGAAAGCTTGTCAAACATTAGCTGTAGATCAAAGCATGGCTGCAGCTGCTGTTGGTGGTGGTGATGGTTACAATAATAATGGTAATAAAGTGTGAAAACTTTTGTGTAACACTAATTTAATATAGATAGAAAGTAGATAAAATATGAAACTGAGAATACAGATAATGTATACTGTAATTTGTGTTTTTGAGATACAACTAACTAGTTAACCGCTTAACTAACCACGTGTAACTAACTGACTAACCAACTAACTAACTATCATTAGTTCGTTACATTCTGTACTGTTAACATTTCTTCTCAAGCTAAACGTCAGTATCGGTGTATTGCAAATAACGAAAAATGAATAATTAAGTTCCATTTTTTTGAATCAAAATGGAAAACAATAGTGAAAACTTTCTAATGATTGGTTCATTTGAAGCCCAAAGTGTTTTCCGTGGAGGAGGCCCAACCACTTTACATGCTGGGCCTGAGGGTCCATGTAGTTAGCCCAATCTGCTACGATGAACGAGAAGGCCCATTTTGGCCCATTTAGTGAATGACGATCGTTGTGCTTTAGCAAGATGGACGTGTGAACACGCGAATCACCATGATCTTTGATTGCATGATTATAGGGCCGGCGTGGTCTAAAAATGAGATCGATTAGATGCTCTGATACCATATAAAGTTTTGTATAATATTTATATCTAGACAGAAAGTACGAAAATAGAAGTAACGAATTTCTACCACTTCCTTACAAGGTAATCATACTAATGATACAACGTAAATACAAGTAACTAGTCATTAACTACTTAATAACAAAGTATAACTAACTAACTTACTACCATCAACTAATTACATTTTATATTCTTAACAAAGTGACATGAAATACTGGTGCAGGCATTGGAATGCATATGAATATCAATGCAAGCACTAGCAGCACTAGACATCTTGATCAACCGCCACCCGACCATAGAGCTAACGCGATGCTTTTTCCAGGTGATCACTTTGGGTCTCTTAACTTTCCATCCTTTCAAGACCTTAACCTTTACGGCACATCTGCATCACCATCTCCACCCGCCGTAGGAACAACAGGTGGTGCTCTTTTTCATCACTAATTTACGGTGTTTGAAATTGCGTAATTAAACTTCTTGTATGCTTATTGTTTTTAGAGTGTTACATGAGTTAATAAACAGTTTGAAGTTGTTTATTCCAGATTGCTTAATACAAAAAACAGATAAACAAAACAATCGTCATAAGCAATCCTAAACTCTATCGTTTAGGACTGCTTATTAAACATGCGTATTTGTTTATCTTTTTAAAATAATTAAGTACACTGGAATAATCTAAAACACTCTCATTAGTCATTACTCTTGATCAACTATATCAAAACACAATAAGCAAATAAACATTTCAACATACATATATACATACATTAATGAATCAAGTTTTAAATGGTATGATATGATATAGCACAGGTACCAGTGCCGCCCGAAAGAGCCCCTTAATGCAGTTAGACAATGAACTCCTCCTCGAAGATGATCATGACCGACAACACGAGCATCATAACGTTGAAACAAAGCCATTAACTTTAGCTAACAACAGCTCTGAAGAAGGGGAAGATGGGTGTGATCTTGATTCAACTGTCCCAAACCATATTCTTGAAACAAAGCCACTAACTTTAGCTAGTAGCCATAATATTATCGATCATCAGCATCGCGGGTTAGGGCCCGCGGATCATCCAAAGTTGGAGACAACATCACCAAGAAAACCACAATTGTCATCAAACAGTAATTCTAGAGTGTCCAATGAGGAAGAAGCTCTTACTTTGTCTAGCTAGCTCATTTCTATGCATATATATTTATATATATATATACACGCACATGTATATAAATATGTGCCTGTATTAGATTATATAACATTTTAAATTTCAAATTCAGACACTTATATATAGGAAACTATATATGCTAATTAATATTTATATAATTAATTTACTAATTTTAGTATATTTTATTTGATTGCTAATTTTGCTGGTGTAAAGAAGTTGATGATGTTATCAGATTTAGGCATGCATTCTCTATTTTGGTAATTTGATGTAATCCCACAATATTGTTTGGTAATTTGATGTATACTTTGTAATTATATTTAAATTATGAAGATCAGGTATTGGTGCTTCATTTACTTCATG
The DNA here is from genome assembly GCA_025215565.1 of Flaveria ramosissima. Taxonomy (NCBI): domain Eukaryota; kingdom Viridiplantae; phylum Streptophyta; class Magnoliopsida; order Asterales; family Asteraceae; genus Flaveria; species Flaveria ramosissima. The sequence goes on from CM046030.1 coordinate 62,660,468, forward strand.
TTTGTATCTGCATTTCTTTAGCTTTAAATACAAGATTTTAATTCTGTTGGATACATGTATGCATGTATGGGGACGATTTTGTAAAAAGCCGATTGGCAATAGTTATTTAAATGGTGTCAGTGTATAGATATTTTAACTTTTATTTCATTGAAAAACAATATGATAAACAACATCTTGTTATTTGGTGTTTATTCATCATCGAACTGTTGTCGTATAGTGTAAGCGAGTTCTTCATCAATAAGTAGGATTGACGTTACTCATACGCTTCATCATTTGCAAGGTATTAGGATTACCCATGTAGCGGTATTGCAAAGGTACAAATCTAGTTAACTGTGTGGAGCCGTCCAAACAACACAACTTAAAATCACACCAGTTTGAGTTTTCAAATCCTAATGTCGATTATATTTATCTTTTTTCTACATTATAAGACAATCACGTCTATAGGTATGATGAATTATGTGAGTATGGCACTATAGCGTGATTGGAGCTTTTCTTGAATAAACATTCTCAAATGCAAATTGTAGAAATGGTCAAATGACAAACTCTCTTGAATCACGAACTTTGTCATCCTATCCTGACCTGCATTGATGTCGAAATTCCAGGTTGACCGTTAACTTGTTTTAATAATATATGCTTTGTCTGTCTTTTAAATTTTATATTAATAAATAATTTTTAGGTACCTTTTTTCAATATAATAATTTAATTTGCAACTTAAGTTTGGAACTTTACTTTGAAGCTATTTTTAAAGAAAATATATGTTTAAAATCAAAACATATATTTAAAACTTGAAAACATAAAACATCTAACGTCTTGTTGTATATACAATTTGAAAATAGAACTTTGATATAGAATTACCATTGATTATTTTGCGCTTTAGAAAAATAGGTTAAACGGGTCAGGTTTGTGTTACATGATTTTATATGGGTTAAAGTATGGGTTGAACTTATTGACCAAACAAAGGGTCATATTTAGTTGAACATTCCTACCCACCAACCCGTAACCCGCTAACTTGTCAACCTGACACGATTGACACCCCTATTACGCTTTGTCTAGACCAAAATGTTGCCAAATAGCTTAGTTCATTGTTGTGTATAAACCCAACAATGGTTACGTTGCCTAACAAGTAACCAACTCCAATAAAAGATTGCCCACTTTTCAAAACCATTATAGAGTGTTTTCGAGAGCATTTTTAGAGCCTACTTTGAGTTAAAAGAGATTATAAAGTGTTTTCAAGAGTTGTGATTGAACCAACACATTTAACACTTAACTAAACTAACAAATCTAAGAGAAAAACGGTTAAAATATCCATGAAAAAGAGTTAAAAATGCCTATATAACCAGTTTTCAACAACCAAATACGTCAAACAACTAGAAGCAATCCCACCCACCCGATTCCAAAATCCCTACCCCAACCCGGTTTTCCACTAAACCTCCTCTATCAAACCGTCTTTTCAGGTAGGAACCAAAACCCGCACCGGTTCTGGTCAGGCCTTCGGTTCCGGTTCAAAACTTGTTTTTAAGCACCTCTAAGGTGGTGTTTAATTTCTAAAAAGGGTCTGCGCAGGCTCTTCTGTCTATGTCGCGTAGGCCATGCGCAGACATATGTATCTGCGTTTGTTTTTTCAAAGACGTTTCATTAAAAAACGTCCGCACGAGCTCTTTTTGGAGTAGATTTGGCCCAACCATTTTTAAGATCTTCTAATGTTTGTAGAGGATTAAACATCACCACCCACCACTACCTACTGTCCAACACCACCACCACCACCATCCACCACCACCACCACCCATCGTCCACCTCCACCACCTCCACCACCACCCACCGTCTACCATCATCACCACCACCACCTTCCACCACCACCACCACCGTTCGTACACCCCACCAGTTTATTTTAACAGTCTACAAACGTTAAAAAAACATACATTCTTCTTATTATAAACAACAGATGTTTGGTCTAACTTTTCTTTTACAGATGTCTGTAAATATGATATACAAATTGTAGACATTTTATTTTTGAAAAAACAGTCTGTATCTAACTAGGGATGTAAACGAGCCGAACCGAGCCGAGCCAGGATGGGCTCGAGCTTGAGCTCGAAGCTTATCGAGCCGAGCCGAGCCGGCTCGAAAAGTTTAACGAGCTCAAAACACCGGCTCGAGTTCGGCTCGTGAAAAGCTCGAGCCAGCTCGTGTCTCGTTCGAGCCGGCTCGATTTAAATTTTCTTTTTTAACTTTTCACATTAATTTATATGAAAACACAAAAAATATATATTAGCGCTTTTACATTTTGCTGGGTACTCCGTACTTATGGGAACAAAGATCATTATTTTGAATATAACAATTTACTATCAAGTTATATATTTTTTAAACAAAATACTTAATGTTTCTGAAAAGAATCCATTTTTATTTTTAAGAAAATATTTTTAAAATCCTAATATAAAAATAATAATCATAATAATAGTAGTAGTAATAATAATAATTATTATACTATATAAATAGATATATATAAATATATAATATGCACCGAGTCACGAGCCGAGCCAACGAACCGAGCCACGAGCCGAGCTCGAACCGAGCTAACCCTGGCTCGAGTTCGGCTCATTTAGAATTCGAGCCGAGCCGAGCCGAGCCGGCTCATTTAGATTCGAGCTTTTTTCGAGCCGAGCTTTTTTTCGAGTTTTTATCAAGGGAATTTCGAGCCACGAACTTTTTGTACAACGCTATATATATCTAACTAGGTTAGAACCCGTGTATTACACGGATTAGATAAATAATTTATTAAGCTAATAGTTAATAATTAAGAATTACGATTGTGAAACAATTTTTTAAAATAATATATGATTAAAATTATAGATAATTAAGTATTTTAAATAATAAAACAATAATATTTAAAAAAAGAGATAGTTTTACTAAGTGAATCTAAAAGAGTAAGTCTAATTAAAAGAAATAAATAACGAAATATTAAAACAAATGAAATAGAATAATATGACTTGCTGACTAAAGAGTTGATAACATAAAATCATGATTTATTTAATAATTGCTCTTAAACAATAAACTTATATCTTCGTATATATTATAAACTTATTTTCTAATACTAAAAGATTTTATATTTACTCATATTTTCTTGTTGCATTAATAAAATTTCATTCTATTAAATTATCTATTGCACGTCGAATTGCTCACTTTAACAATTTAAAACTTATCCTTAAATGAATAATTTTACTCAAACCTTACTATTAGATTGTAAGTGTATAATTTCTAGTTGTAATAAAAAATTTATTGTATCAATATAAACGTCCTGCTAAAAAATTAAATACAGACATTCGTCCTGTTACGACGAAAGTTTTATGCATATGTTTGAGCAATTCTTTACGGGCATATAACTTAGTTTATTTCATCACATTTATTTCAAACATTTAGTATGGGTTTGTGTCCTGTGAACGGGTCAACCCGACTTATTACTTTTTAAATTAAAGTATAAAAAATTAAGTGTTCAAATATAAAAAAATAAAAATAAATTGTTTTGGTTGGTAATAGTACTCTTTACTTATATTTAAACACTAAATAACATTTAAAATCATTTTAAACATAAATACTTTAACTATTACACCGAAAAACTCAAACAATGAATAATTAACTATAAAAATATATACTTTTAAAATATGTTTGTCATACAATATTTTAGTAAAAAAAGTAAAATTGATTGTTTTTTTGCCTTTGATTAATTAAGAGAGGCAGGAAAACAAAATTTTTAATATACTACAATGATAACACATATAAATCATATACTTTATTATTATTATATCATAGTTTTAATACTCATATGATACACGGTTGGTTTAATCAAAAGGACGTTACATAACTAATCAAGCAATATCATTATCATGAATAATGAAAGCGATTGGATTGTTTTATTAGTAACTTTACCATCTTTATATAATATTAGTAACTTGACTTCATCTCTACTTTTTACTGTTGATAATACGACATACAACTATCTATTAGTAAAATAGGTTTTTTAATTAGAAATCAACTCTGGATAACGATGATTCTTGGCTCTTGTTAATTATCATTTAAAAACATACAGAAAGTGAAATTGCCTTCTGAAATTTGAAAATGTTCTTTTTATATGTGAGTATAAGATTAATTATTAATATTTATGTTCTAGTACCAAACCTTATTGTAAGGTCAAGTTCTCCATAACAGCAACAATTAGCCTAACCTCTATTCTTAAATTATGACCCAATTCATGTTAAGCATCTGCATCACCTAGCTTCAACCAATAATGCAGCTCCTTTGTTGCAAAAATAAGAAAATATGAAAATGTATTTTGTAAAAAACTCTCACATTTGAGATATTTAAATTCTTACATAGCTTTAAATCGACCAAGCATGTGGTATTTCAGGTGCAGTTTGGATAACTAATATTTGATATGTGTGTTTGAATTATCAACTTTCAGAGCCATTTCAAAATTTCCTTTGCAGTTAAGTTGAAGAAAAATCCTAATAAGTAATAATAAACAAAAAATATCCAAATAGAAAAATATTCAGGCATTTATGTATCCTCTTTAGATAGAATGCATAGTTACCTTAAGTTGTGGAATGGTGTCTATCTCTAGATTCACAATATTATCAGCTTCAGTAATTAGTTTCTGGCATTATCCATTAAAAGTTGCTTGTCAAACCCTAAGCCTTCTTAAAGCAGCAGGAAGTTGATTATCAAATACACCTTACACATTATAGCCACTTGGTCGTCTGCATATTATTGATCTCATCTGAAAAGTTAAGAATAAAATTCAAGAAAGAGAACATGATTGAAGTGCTCTAATACAGTAATACATGCATGCCATCAAGATATTCTATGAATATATGATCAAAAGCACAACATATCTCCATTAATTAGAAAGGTGTAATGATCATTGACAGTAAAAAGTAAGTTTATCATATTGGTAGCTTCAGGAAAGTATGATCTTCCTTCCTATATCCATAAAACAAAAAATATGGGTACACAATTATGTATGATTAAAACAGGTTTAGGTTGTAAAAGACCAACTTACTTTCCTAAAGGTACCAATATGATCAACTTACTTTTTATTGTCAATGACCATTACACTTTTGAACATGTGTTCTAGTATGCAAAGCTGTTGATCAATTCCCAATTCAAAGTTATATCAGGAAAATTTGGGGCATTGTTTTATGTGTGAGCCAGTTATCGGTCCACAACTTCACACATTGCGAAAAACATTTTAAGTGTGCTGGTGATATTAATAGTAAACCGTATTATATATGTGTCATTTCCTAAATTCTTGTATTAAAAAGCAATATGCTTGACTTAAACTTGTAACTGTAGATGAAGGCTAGCTTACATCAACTGCATCAACATTCAGCACCCTGGTCCATAAGATCAATCTTTGTAAAAACACCAAAGTTTTCTCCCCTGCATATTAGGATATAACTAATTAAAAATCAAAGATTTGAAATAATTTACTTAAAACAAAACCAGAAACAAATAAACAATAACATGCATGCATGTGTATAGAGATGATATAATATATATTACCATCTGGATCCACTTCTAAAGAAAATTTGATTGCATCAAATGTTGCCAAATCTTGGTAGGCGGGAGAAACTGCTAGAATGATGCAATTAGGCTGCAAGAAAAGAAGACCCATAACACTTAACTTATAATATCTCACGAATAGAAGTAAATTACAGATTTAAATAACAAAATGAAAACAATATACCTTCTTAATGTAAGACTGTATCAAAAATGTCTTGCATGATGTTATCTGACTGGCGCTCTCTCTACAAAAGATCATATAAGTAAAGTTATAACATTTAACTACATAAGTCATTACCAAAAGTAGCAAAGTGTATAATATAAACTCACCAACAGCTACTTTTGTAAGACCATGAAGGTTAATAAGGGTCAAGTTCACAACTATCAAATATGAGAAATAAAGTAAAAAAAGTAAACGTAATTTTCATATCTTTTAAATATATGTTTCCCTTAACTCTACAAAGACAAAAGATTCCTTTAAAAAAAGTAAAAAAACCGAAATGAAACGATGACAATTGTCTTACGCCACGACGCAACACACAAAATCAAATAATTCAATCAAAAGATATCAATTTCATCACGATACACAGAGAAACACACCCACCTGTGCGTATATTTATATACTTATATTTAACATATAATAAAAAGACACATTCATACGCACCATATATGTCGGTGTGAAGCTGATCTGGCTAAACAATATTACCCCCTTTTCAGCCTCACTCTATCACACCCTCTTTCACTCTTCTTCTCCCCCATTCAACCTCGTCTCCATTTCATTGCAATAACACTCAAAAAACAAGGAACCACAAACAAATCGCAGATAAATTTCAGTTTTTACAACAAAACTCAAGAAGATGAATATCTCATTTTGTGTGAATTTATTTGCAGATTCAAACATGCTGAAAGAGGCCTTCTGATTTCAAGGGGCTTTAAGTCCTGTGCAGTCACATTCTCATGAAACTCTAAGTGATATGTAAGTATTCCCTCTAATCTTAGTTCTTACTTTATATATCTAAATAAACTTCTGCTTCAAATAAACTTCAACTGAATGTACATATCATACACATACACACAAATCTACAATCTACAGAACCAAATTAAGTACTTAAAAGACTCTCAACCTCCTAAAACACCACATTCACAACATAAACCTCCAGCAAGCCCTAATCTAACATCTACATCAAATTCAAACAACTACACTCATCAAAACTAACAAAATCACAACATCAGAACACGTAATCAGCGTGAATTTTACAGAACATAACAATTAACCAGATACGTTTTTGGAATCTTCACGGTTCAACGATTACACAACGATTAAACTGTAGATTCACCGAACAAAGTTTAGCGTGAAGATTTTGTAAGTATTGTGAAGAATCTAACCTTGGTATATCAATTTCGGAAGAAAGATCGTCGATAATGGCGATGAAGTCAATGGATCTGCAGAATTGTAGTTGGAAGAGAAAAGGGAGATGGAGTTATTTGACCGAACAAAGTTTAGCGTATGGTGAAGAATCATACCTTGGTGACGATGAAGTGTAAGTATTGTGAAGAATCATACCTTGGTGACGATGAAGATTATGGATCTGCAGAATTGAAGGTGGAAGAGAAAAGGGAGATGGAGTGAATGTGGCTCTAGGGTTTTGTTGAAGATTGGATCAACCCGGGTTAAGCCCATGGGTATATAGATCCGCGTGTTTGTTCAGTTTTCAATCCGGGTTAAGCGGGAATTGAAAACTTTGTTTTAGTTAGGAGGTGCCATGTGTCAAAATGGTAGTGTCAAAAATGGACATGTGGCACAAGACATTTTGGTTTATTAGAGTTTTATAGATTATAGATTATAGACTAGCCACTAACACAAGGAAAAAATAATGGAATTGTCAATTATGTGCCTATCAGGGCTCAGTCAGTTCACAGCCCACTAGCCCAGCACCATCTCGGCCCATCAACGATTATTATTCTTCTTCTTCTTCATATCATCAAATCGGATCTTCAAGTTCCACCAACTCCGACGATCGACGAACAACCACCACAAACAAGGGTGTAAAAATGTCGATACTATGGGAAAAAAGCTCCGCATGGCGATGGTTAGTGAGAAAAACAAGAGATTCAAAGCCCTTTTTCTTCGGTTTCGCCACGGTGTGTGCGGTGGTTCCCGGTGTCGTCGGCTATTACGTGATGCAACTCACCAATTCACGCAACGATCAGCTCGAAGCCCAGCTCCGACGTGACGCCCGACCCGATACCCTTGTTAGTACACCTTTCAATCTCTCTAACTTTTCAATCGATCGATTTGTTGTGTGGATTAGAATTTAGATTTCCCCCTTTTGATTGATGCTTGATGAATCGTGATTTGTGTGTTTTTTGAAATTGGTTGAATGGAATTTGGTCTGTGGGTATTAGGTGGATGCTTATGAATAAAGTGTGAAACTTTAGGGTTTAGGGGATTTGTATTGTTGTAAGATGTGTTGGCAATTGGGGTGCTGAAAGTTTAGGGTTTTGGGGGGTTATATTGTTATATTATATGTTAATAATGCTACACTTAAGCTTAAGGAAACAAGGGTGTTTATCTTGTGCTTAAGTAGTTGAGACTTGAACACTCATTGATCAGTTGATTAGGGCTAATTGCTAGGCTTCGCAAAAGAGGCTGAGGCGGGTTGGGTAACGCCGTAACGGCCAACGGGTCAAATGGGTTTGGTTAAACATGTTTTAAGTAACTCAAAACAGGTTGTTTTAAAAGTTATTAATTTGATTCGGGTCAACATGGGTTCTAAACATGACCTAGGTTGAAATGAGTCGTTTTAGGGGGAAAAGAAAAGGGTATCAGAATGGGTTCATGCGCTGTATATGAATTCTTTAAATCCGTATGTGTTAAGAGTAGTTAGTTAGTTAGTTAGTTACAGTTAATTAAGTGATTTAAAAGCTAAGTGATTAGTTAGTTGTATGAGCCACTATACATACCTAGTTAGGACCATTGTAGTGATTTGTTTTGAACGACAAACATACACACCCATTAAACCTACTCCAAAATCTACCCATTTGTCTACATTGAGACTTGAACTCTCAACCACTTGGAATGGACACCATTCTAACACCTGTTGGTCCAGAATCATATATCACACATGAAAACACACAATTTTATGACAAAGTACTTGTCACGACTCTAATATTGATTATGAACAAAAAACCACACAACTTAATACAATAATCCTTATTTAAACTGCACATTAACTTGTTTCTAATACAATAAGTCGATGTTAATTCCAAACAAACTTGAATTATCCACAACTTCATTGATCCATTCAAACTCCTCCTTGATTTTCCCTAATAATATCAATCAGAATTATCCAACAACACCTTGGTACCGTTGTAGCAATTTGTAGCTTATAATCACATTTTCTCAGTTTTTATACTTTCTCTCTCGATTAGATTGGATTAGATAAATTTCTAATACAAAAGTTTATATGAATCAGTTGATGGGGAAAGTGAATAAAGAGAGACTGGGAGAGTTTCTTGGGGAGTTGCAGAGGAAGGAAGATACGAACGATAGGTATGTCGCTGCATTAAAGGGGGAAACTTTAACCCGAAATCCATACGTCAGAATTCAACCTCTCAACACCCCTCAAGCTGATGATGGTAGAAGCAGCAGCTAGGTGAGATTACACTTTTCTCAAAATATTATGTGATTTTGCAAGTTTATGATGATAGATAAAGTTGCAAGAAGAAGAAGAAAGAAGTTTATGTTGTACCTGAAGATGATATGACTTGATTGTTTTCCTTCTGTATTTTGCTTCTGTCTTGCCTTTTCTTTAAGGAAATTAAACTTGTGACATTTTTAAATTCAGAAAAAAAGTAGATAAATATTGGTGTGTCTATATGCAGTTGAAACTAACTGAACTGTTTCAACCAAGCAAGTCAGCTGGTTCGACAGGTTTGAGATTCACACGGTTCTATTCATGATTCGATTTTGATGGTTTGACAGTTGAACATGGTTTCAAATTTGGAACGACTATGCGTCTATGCCAACTTATAGCCTTTTGATCTTTTTTATTTATTTATTTTGTTATACTTATAGACTATCTTTATAATTTTAATACAAAACAATGATTCAAAGGAAAAAAATTAAAAAAAAATCTAACTTAAACCATCAAAATTGAATTGTTAAACCGTCAAACTAAACTTGTTTCCTGAAGCCATAGTTCTGGTTTGTTGTTTCTTAGAACTATAGTTACAAATATACAATATGTTTTTTGAAATCATAGTTAACGAACCTAAGTATTATTCAAATGTCCTCTGTAAAAAGGATTTGTTCCTGTTTTTTCTCACCTGCTTAGTAACTTTAAATTTATCAAATGCCTATATTATTTCTTGTCCCTCCTTTGAACATTCAAAATATTTCGACTAAACACCCCCAACCCTCACACACACACCCAATGGAAGAAAAAAATAAATTTAAACAAACCCACACCCACTTACATGTTAAAATTATAGTTTTCGAGTATAACTTTGTGAAAATCAAATGCGTGATCAATTAAGAAAATAGATCAATGAGAGGTGAGGTACCTTAAGGATTTACTAAAATAAGGTGAGTTTTAGGTTGGGTCACATGGTTTTCTAAACTATGGTGAATTTCCTCCTGGGAGTGGTCTCGGATTCCGTACTCGAGTAATGAAGATGATCGGGTTAATCAGTTGCTCATTAGTGATCCAATGAACCCTTCAATAAATTTTTTTAAGGGAATACCATACCATGACATGGCTCATTAATTAGCAACAACTAGGCTAAATTTTCTACTAGAGTTGGGGATTATCACAATTGTGATTATATAAACCATAAATTCAGTTCATATATACAAGTATTGATTACCATACCTTATTCACCAAGGTAAATCCCTTTGTAATTAAACATAAGAATCATAAACCAACTTGTGTTGACTCGGGTATTACCGCCAACATTAGCATATCTTCTCATGAGGTATGTGTAAATGGCTGTTGAGTAGTCTTTTAATGATTATCGGTCAGTGGGTAGATTATGTTTAGTTCACTTAAAAGTCACATTTTAATGGTTCATATAGGCTCTTAATGGGTAAATTTTATAAACAATGTTGAATGATTTAAAAGCTACCTCTTCTTCATTCAATCCTCTTAATGGCTCAGCACAAGATTATCAATCAGCCTCCAAGTGTTGTTTCCATAATCCTACTTTAGAAACAAATATATCTGATGGAGCGGCAAATATAGAACTGTCTAAGTAGACATATTGAATATTTTAGCATACCCACAGTATATGTTTGAGATAAATCACAATGCATGTTGAATGCCAATGAAGAGAATTCTGTGATACGGTCAACCTAAGCCCATAAGTACAGACAAAGAACGAGACATTTACATTTCTTCCGTTTCTCATACGCTCGCGTATAGCTTCTATGAGATCACACCAAATGCATATAAAACTAGTTATGCGGAGACTGGTTCCATAAATACTCTTATATGACATTTTCATACACACATAGGATGACATAATATCTTAAATTGAACTTGTGTGCTTGTATTTCGTCCCTGTTCACACTCGCCACACCCATGGTGTGACTCAACTACATGATGCCTATTCTGCAAACACGCATGTCCCTACGCCAACTGTACCCAATGTCTTTGCCCGTAATCGAAAGATTTTGAATGTGCAATAATTCAATGATACAACAGGCCTACAAAACACCAGAGTTGGTAATACTCCCTGACCTTCAGTTGTTTCACACAAGAAAAGGTTCAAACTTCAAACACATTATCAGAAAAGATTACCAATTCAATAACCACACATTACCGTGAACTTACCCTCACATAACACAAGACTGCAGTTTTCAATCATGCATACAACAACATGGGTATCGAAACCAACTTCAATTTGAATGATAAAAGCACAGTTACCTGTATAACCGAGAATTTTCCTTACTGACCCATCATATTGCCAAAAACAATTTCTGACACAAGCAGCAGTCTCCCAATCTATACAAACAATCAAAACAACTCTATATGTTTTCTACTTGTATAACTGAGAGTTTTCCCAAAATTCACCAGAAATATACACAGAAACAGTTAAGGCCATAGAAAGCAATGCGTTTGTAGGTTTTTACTTGGGTGAGGGTGTCTGGGTCCACCAACTGCCTTCAGCGACAACTACCTTCTTCAGTTTTTGAGAGCCACCTTCACTAGATGATCCAGCTTCTGATACATCACCGATGTCTAAAGAATCTGGAAGATTCTCTGTAAAATCACCGCTATGCAGCTGCAAGATTGCAGATAACCCAGTTACCAAAAAAGAAGACTAAGAATATGCGTAGGGTCTGTGAGTGAGTGTGTGTGTGTGTGTGTTGTGGGTCGTCAGAAACATTAAAACTTACCTCAAGTTGATTAAGCATTTCGACAGTGGCTTCTATATCACCGCTGCATGCAGTATAGACACTGGAAAGAGACTCATCAGAAACACCAGAAAAAACCATCTGAAGATATGCCAAATTCATGTCATGATCAACATCCATAGCTTGTTTTCCAGCTAACTCTGCAGTATGCGATGATGAACCATAAGATGCAACAGAATGATTCTTGAGTTTCAAGCCATCAGGACCCTCAGGTACAGCATCATGATTCTCAGTATATCTTGGTGACTGGTTTAGTGTAGTACTCCCATGATCATAGCTTTTGCTTTCATCAGTTGCTCCTCTTCTAGAGAGTGGAATGTATGAAGAAGCATATGGATTCAGCGATGATGACTTTGCCTTCATTCTCTTAGTTCACAAATGACTTCTCATGTACCAAACAAAAGAAAGAATTTCATGTGAACAGGTTTCAGCATAGATTATAACACTTTAGTAATGGTAATGCTACATTAACGCTACGATAGCACTAAGGCATCTTGACATCAACATCTTTTTTACCAACAAATATGCAGAATGAAGTAGTTGCATGACACCACATTCAATACATTTCCTAATCATAACATATGCAAGCCAAAGAAAACTCGTACACAATTGAGCACGTTACTTGATATTCTCCACTGAATCCTGCTTAAAGACCAAAATCCACATAACACTTCATCTATTTAGGTATTGTCACACCTTATTAATTATTAAATTAAATACCTTAATTACACACATACATAAAGCCATAAAGGTCATCAGCATTTCACCAAACATGTGTCTTCTTGAAAGATGAAAGAATCAGTATCAAGTCTAGAAGGCTAAAAGTGACGGGTCAGAGTTTAACAAGTGCAAGAACTCAATAGTCTAGTTTTCTACCTTTAACCCCCGTGACAGCCATCTGCCTAGCCCAAGCTGCGTTTTACCTGATCCCACTGGCTAGCATGATGCCAGGATATCGTTGGGGTCTCATGAGTTTTCTAGTAATGAGTTCTTATAGTCCCCGACAAAAATACCAAAGAATTCAGTTCGGGTCTCATGAGTTTTGTGATAACAAGTTCTTATAGTCACCCAACAAAAATTCCAAAGAATTCAATAGTCACATGTTATATAGTACATTCAAAATAGAAGCAATCATATGCACATGTGCAGAAAAGAAAAAATTCAGAGAGTTTAAAGCACAAAGGAAATGGTGTATCAGCTCTAGAAGATACAGCAGATACTGTTCCTTATCGCTCATTCACACATCATAAACAAAACCTCAAGAATTCAGAAACCCTAAAATAACAAAGTTACATCTCATGATCAGATATGAGGTGTTCATCAAGAACAAATCCATAGCCACACGGCCCACACCACTAAACCTTCAAATTTGTTAAGTAACAGATTACTCAAGAAACAACAGGGTGTCAATTGTCTGCAGATTATCGCACATCAACAAATAAACTTACAAATTTATAAATCTTCAGACACTTCAAACGTCACATAGCATCACACATAGGTACGATTCCTATTTCCTAACACACACATAAACAAAAAACACACAAATTTCACGAGAATTCAAATTCGTTATAACCGATCACAATTCCAAAAACATTTCACCTAAATTGTGCGAACCAAAAACAATCAAACGCAGAGAAAGTAGATCAAGATACAGCGAAATAGCGAACGATCGAACGATGTAAGAGATTGTATCAAACTATCAACCAGAAGCATCTTACATGATGATTGATGACGGATGATGAAGTGAAAACAAGCAAGCAACCGATCGAACCACCGGAAACCCTAAATTTTTGCTTATGATGAAGATGATCGAACTCTCTCTCTCTAGAATTTAAGTTTCTCTCTCTAGAAATGATATTATTTGGGGAATAATAATGGGATCACAGGCTAAATGCTCTGGCCCCTTGTTCCATTAATAATCGCACTGTCATGAGGTCGTGTAAAATATCTTTTTAATAAATAATAAATAAATAAATTCACTGCATAAATGCCCATGAGAGACCCACATTCAACCCACGTGTGATCATAGGTAAGTAAGATTACGTTTGATGAGTTATGAGTTACTTATGACATGTAAATATCGTATGTCATTGGTTTAAATTTCACTCTGAACAAAATGTTTAGAGTTGAGCCATGAGGTTTTCTCAGCAATGAGTTTCCTCCTGAGGGGGTTTGGTGTGTTGTCCCGACTGGGAAACGAATAGGTGGACCCGATTAAGATAACACATATTCTCCGAAAGAGGGTCGTACATTTACCGTTAAAAAAATAATAATATTACGTGAATGTGAGGCATAAATAAAGTTTGAACTTTGCGACTAGCTACCTTGAATGTTGTATAACCGCAATGCCTCTTGTGCCTTAGACTGAGCGGCCTTACATAAGTCTGTTGATGAATCTAGTACACTCACTTACGTTTGCGTATTGTCATAGTTTAAGTATTTTTCGTTAAAAGAAAAGATTTTTTTTTTTTCAAAAGGGTGAAAAGTAAAAGAATTATTATAGGATAATAGTGCAATTTCAAATAGTGTCAGCACCCTCTTGAATCATGAATAACTAATAACTAAGACCAATATTGATTTGTATGAGTATGACACATACACGCATGCCAACATGATTCTGAAACCACTACGATGCCAATAAGTTCAAATGAGAATCGTTTTAGTCAGTCAAACCGTAGGAACCTAAGCCGAACAAAACCAAGAACCGTCAACATGTTTTTTCCATCTTGTGTTCTCTTTAGGTTGATTGTGTGGATGGTGTGAATTTTCCGACAAATAAAAATAGTGTTATAACTTTGTAGGAGCTAAAATTTAAAGAAATAATCTTTGTATTATGGTACTTTAAATGATAAATCGATTATTAATATTAGATTTTAGTTTTTAAATTAATATACCATCATCTAATTTTTTTAAGAGCGATCAATAAACCAATAGAGCGGATGGTGTTTAGTGAACCAATAGAGCGGATGGTTTTCAACAACCGGACATGTTTTAAAATTTTCAGTTGCTGAGTACATACTATGTATTAAATTGCATTAGAAACTTAAGTTAACAACTTACATTACACACTAATATATACGATGATATTCGATAACTGAATCACGTCCATCCTAAACCTTTACAAAATAAATAATAAGTAAGTCTTGATGAAACAAAAATGGACAAAAAGGTGTTAATGAAATGTAAAACCCAAGGGAATGTTTCAGCTCAAATTCCTTTGGTTGTGGGATTTCAAAATCCTTCCACCTAAAGAGGGAATTTGAAATCCAACCAATGAAATTTGAGATGAAACATTCCCTTGAGTTTAACATTTCATTACCCACTCAAACATAATTTTACTTGAAAATTATACTAGTTTTTCAATTCCATTTCATTCCTTCCAACCAAACGCCCCCTTAATCTCACCATTCTTAATAGTAGGATCCATTTCTGTTCGTGTAACTACCATCGACCATAGCGAACTACCTTTGCAACACAACATCGCTTCTGGATCAGTTCCGCGAGCCGTGCGACTCTTCGAATCCTCTGATTAAATCTGGATCGTCGACCCACGTATCACACTGAATAACTTCTGTTGCGATCCTACTTATGTGAAAGCTTAATATGTATTTTGTTAATTGTTATAGTACCCTGCGCAACCTCGTAAGAGTTCGGGTATCGCCACGCGATTGTCTTATTCCCTGATTTGTTAAGTTCCGTTGGTTGAAGTAATGTTCTTACCATCCGCCTTTGTATTCGACTCCAATTCACATCGGGGACCAAGAACGATGTTAATTGCACTTAAAAGAAGTAAACATAATAGGACCTACTTTTACAAAGATCATTACATCTGTGAACCCTTTTTTTAAAGTGAACTGTTAATTGGAAATTTGAACTTAGTACACATGTGATTGAATTAAAATTTTGTTTCTGTTTAACTTTGTTGTTCACTAGAACGAGCATGTTCACACAAATTAAAATTCTCCATTTTAAATAGCTTAATGAAAACTTACAACAAAACTTTAGCCTACCCACTGTATAAGTAAGTGTTTAGTCAAATCTGACCAATTCGGAGCAAAATAATAATAACAATAATAATAATAATAATTCATAACAAAAGATAACTATTAGCACAAGAGCAGTGGCGGAGCTTGATCACTCCTGTAGGGGGGGCGGGGGCGAGATTAATTTTTTTAAGGGGGGCGAACTCAAGTTTTATATAAAAAATTACACTATCGAGCTAAAAATTTACACTACCGGGCCAAAAATTTACACTACAGGCGAAAAAAAGAGGGGGGGCGGCGGCCCCCCCCCCCCCCCCGGTCCCAACAATGCTCTGCCCCTGCACAAGAGGTTCCATTCGCCATTGTTGTTATACTAGTAAACTCAACACTCACGTGTTCATACAAGTATACATGCATAAATTAATTTGATAGCCACAGGACTTTTGACTGCTCTTTCCTTGCATTTTTTTATATAAGTGAGTGTGGTTTAGTTTTATGCATGATTTAAAAGTGTTGTATTATGAAGAAGATTTGAGAATGGTATCCAATATGCATGGGTCACTGTAATTAATATATAAATATCACATAAAATCAATTTATGAGGTCTGAATTTATAAAATAATTTGATAACAAACATAATATATAGCTCGTTAAGTATTACAAAAGATAGTAATACGTATCATAATCCTAAACGCCGTGATCGCCGGTGATCAATGAGTCAACAAATGAAATAACATTATTGAGATTCTATAAATCTAAACCAAAATAAAATTGCCAAACTGTAGGTTCAAACGAGTTAAGTACAACACAACTTGGGTTTATTTGTTTTGTTAAAATATGGTACGAATTCCTGATTCTTGTCTCATATCTGATTCCCGTTCATCTTTAGTTTTGATTCCTGTCATACGTAGATAGTGTGTTTTTTATTCTGTTATAAGTAGCTAGGCTACTTTATATTTCTGAACTTTACCCGAGCTCTCCCTATCTTGGGGGTGACCAAGACACGTTATTGCGGCTTCAATAACGTGGCACCAACCGTGGCGGTGAGCTGAGATCACGGTGTCTCCAAAGAGGACTCTGAAATTATGTTGGTCGTTTTGTTATATTATTATTTTCCTCAGAGGCGTATGGATCGATCCTAGGTTAGTCATGTTATTTCCTGATGGATGGTTTTTATACCACTTCATTTAGGACTCTGGTGAAATGTTTGTATGTTTGCCCATACCTCATTTCATATTGGTTCATGGGCTCGCTACCTGTGTTCCCTCTGTTCAGTTATCATATGACATGATTATTAGCTCGGATTATGTTCTATTTGATATATTTAGTATGTTATTTTATGCTCTGTTATCATCATATCTGTTTATTTTTGTAATCTGCTTTTCCGTTCACTGATCGTTATGCTCAGGCGTGCTTTTGTTTTCATGCACGTCAGGTCAACAGGGTCATCCGGGAGGGAAGTGAAGAGTGGAAATCTGCATCAAGAAGAGTTTATTTAATTTGATGTAATCGACTTTTCTATTGGGTTTTAGACAAGTGTTTTCTATTTTTTTTTTTTTTTGAATTTGGACCTTTAATCATTATCAATTATGAAATTGTGTTTTGGATTTTGATTACCGTGATGGTGACACGTCAGCCTTCTCGGGTTGGGGTGTGACGTGAAGGTTTTTCGAACAATTCAGTCTTGATTGATCTTTTCGGTAGCCTGCTGATAAGTTGCTTTAACATTGTGAGATTGAAGTTGTTCAAAGCTTGAATTCAAGTGATAACAACATGAAATCAAACGAAATTGTTTAGAAATTTGGACCAATTTGTAGAAACCCTAGAAAAATGGGATTAAACACTATCGGAATCGATGAAACCCTAGAAATTAATCAAATCAAAAGGTGGGATTCCAATTTTGAAACGATATAAGACAACACATTTGGGAAAAATAGGAGAAATTCAAAAAATGTGTTTGAAATCACGAAATATAGACGAAATTAAGTATATTTTAAAAGTCATAAAGCAAAGCTTTTTGAGCATTGGATACAAGTAGTTGATGCACAAACAAATCTGTATTTGGTGTGGTAATGGCAATCTTATAATGCCACGTGCCTCCCTTCCATGAGTCTGTTGCTTCAGCTTATGTTTGTATTAATTTAATTATTTAATATTAGTATTCTTTTTAACCAAGCCTTTTTTTACTTATAATACGAATTTAATCAGTTTTAAATTTTATTGTTTTAAAACACTCTGAATACATCGTTGCAACGTGCTTATTTTTATCTACGAGTTCAGTAAATTCAAACGTATCGTGCGTCAAAATTTGCAACTCATCCAGGAACAAACGTACAAGCCCTTTAAACTCATTTTAAAGGGCCGACTCTTTTAAAATTATCTTTTCGCTAGCTCCTAGCTACAAATATAAGTAAAACGAGTCTACTAAAAAATTCAGGTCCCAACATCAATAAAAAAAGTGTCTCGCACCTCAAAAATCGTAACGACTAAAATATGAACTTTGACAAACATAAGCATGCACAAATGACTTTATAAAATATTATAGTTTGATAAAAGAATCAACACTTTAAATATCAATATAGAAAATATCAATATAAAAAATTATAAAAGAATCAGCACTTTAAACAAGTATTAAGGACTTTACGTTTGTACTTCAACGTGTGAGTTATTGGTAAAACATTAAAGTTATTTTTTCATGGTTTGACGTCCCCGTCACAACGCGAAGTCTTAATACTAGTTTGATATAATTTAAGAACAAACAATCTTGGGGAGACGAAACCCATGTTTTGGGTCGATCAAATTATAAAAAATAAATAAATGTTTCTCACACTGAAATGGCAAAGTTAGAGATAGAGAGTGAAATCTTGTCCATCTTTTTGAGAAAAATAAAAAAATTTACAAGCACATGAAGTCAAAAGGCTTTAATTTTACTTTTTTGTGGTTGATTATAATCATTTTTTCATGAGTGAAGATCACATTGCAGATGAACATATTGCGGAATGAAGAATAAGAAAAAGGGGGAATCGAATAATATAAAATGGTTGGGCCGATTTTATAACTAACTAGCGGTATTCTATGAAACACCAACTAATTTATCATACTTCTAAATTATTTTAAATCAATTTATATTATGTTGAGCTGAATCAGATATATTTTTTGAGATAAAGCCTTTATCAAATCTTTTATTGACAAAAAATGACCAAAATTATGGAAGGTTTGATGGCGGCATTCTCAATGAAAGACTTGTTGACTCACGGCTAACAAAAAAACACAAACGCTGCAGGCAACAATTATGACGACATGTTGGTGTATATAGAAAGCAAGAAATTAAGTCGTATTCTCAATTCTCCTACAAGATTATTGGAGGAAATCAAGTCTACGAGCTACTTATGGGCGGAAATCAAGTCCAAAAACTTAAACTTGTAATGGAGACATTGGTGATACTTTGTGTTTATGTAATTGGTGTTATAAGGTGTATTTCATATTGATATTTTATTATTTAGTGTATATACACGTCTCTAGCTTCTTGATGGCATCATGCTCTTGTATTTTGAGACTTTTAAATACAGTTTGATTTTTCGTTCTTGTTCTATATTGTTTGGACGGTGTTTGTTCAATTTGTTACCATACCGTTGTGGTATCGTCTTCTTTTAGAATTAAACTTTTTTTGAAACGTTGGTCCTTTATAATTGTAAATATGGAAATTTAGAAATACGTAAAAATGCAATAACATTGTCACCTTAAACCTTAATTTTGTTACAAATTCAATCACATTCTCATATTCAACACTGGATGTAATCAAAGATTTGTAAGAGTGGAATCATGTTTTTTGTTTGACAATGAAAAAATCAGGAGGTATGTGGATGTTTGAGAATTGGTTTTATATGTTATTGTGGTTGTAAGATAATAATCAACTGCAATTGTCATGCCATACAATGATCATTTTTTTGTATCATCATGCCTCCCAAAGTATAGAACCAAAACCATATATGTAACCGTGCATGTGGCTCTAGTGGTGAGACAACCACCTCTTATGAGTAAACACCTTGTTCAACCCCCAAAAAAAATTGGTCTAATCATGAGGTACCACATGTCTAGTGGTCAAATCACAGAAAACAACCGGCCTAAATATAAGTAAGGCAACTTGTACCCGGTATGACATCCATGTACTGAGTCGTCAAATGAGCCACGTTAAGTGCCGCCCAAGCTTATACGCATTGGCCCACAGCTCAAGAGGGCCCGAATGAAAGACCCAAGCCTATACATGCACAGGACCATCCAAGTGCCGCCCTACAAATGAAGACTCAGGCCTGTCTTTCAGAACCTCGATGAAAGCCCGGTGTCACATGGAAAAGGAAGAGGAAAGATGAATCTGTTGAAGTGAATGGTCCTTGCCCGGATGCTACCTCCATGCAAGGAATTTGGTAAACTAGTGTATCAAGATTTCCTTCTTCTCGCCCTCTGATACGTCCACCTACGACCACTTGCTCGATTCCCATCAGGTTTGGAACCCTACCTATCTGACTTTCTTACTTAAGCGCCCTTGGTTCCAGGAGGTGAGGAACGAAGTAGCTCGACTGAAAGGAGAAGAATTGCACTAACGTCATGACATCGTTTATAAATCATATAGACTCAACGAAGGCAGTCAAATGCTCAAGTATAATAACTCGTTGTGATTGCAAATAACACGATCGCCTTAGGGAGCTACACAAATTTATTATGTAGTGTATGGATTAAAGTCGTTATACAAAGTGTTGATTTAAGGTTTATTGGTAATTTGTAATAGATCAAATACTTATTGTAGAGGATACCTCTATCTGGGCTAATCAAGCTCAATATAAAAAGCTTGCTCGTTAGATATTAAGCCCAAATAACCTGCTACAAATAGAATGCCTCTTCCAACATATAAAGGAGATTGTATATGTATCCCCCTTCCTCTCATGCTCTCTAACTTCCTACTTACACTTACGCACAGTGTTGCAAAAATCGGCATTAATTGCCGATTAATCGGAGATCGGCATTTCACCTAGTAGATTTTTGCTAATCGGTCAATTAATCGCTAGGCGGTCAATGGTGGTCAAAATCGGACCTAGGCGGTCTTAATCGGCCGAAAATCCGAGATTGCGGCGAAATTCCGGTAGGGTTCCGACGACTTTCCGTCGACTTTCAAAAAATCTGGCCAAAACTTGAAAATTTCGGCCAAATATGTCTATTTATATATAAAACTGAATTTTATTATTAAAATTACATATTAAAATGTGTGTATTTATATATAAAACTAAAATTAATATATAAAAACTCCAATCCGATTAATCCATAGTCCATATCTCGCCGTCCGACTAGCGCCTAACGATTTTTACAACATTACTTATGCATAAATGAGATAACGATGATGACAACAACGAACATGGCTCCAAGTTAGAGACCCCTTCCTTCACAACAAGAATTAAGTCTATTTCCTCACAAGACAAATTCTTACTCTAACACTTAACAAAATAGGTTTTAAAATGCTTATCTTTTCGCTATACGAGACTTCTTTATGTATAATCAAACTTTGTTAATTTATAAATCAACTTTTGTATTTTATAATATACGTCTTTTAAGTAATCTCTTTTTGTAGCGTACTTTCTCTATGCTACAGAGCACGGGTCAATAGTGAATACTCATCAGTTTATATAAAAATCTTAGTCATATGTTTTTTTTAATTTCCCTACACATGGTGTAATTTTTGTCAATGTGACACTAACCCATTTGATAGAGATTTTGTATTAAAAAAAAGGATTTTAAATTTAAATTCAAACATGATGTAATTTAGTTCGGTGTAATTTAAGAGTAGAGTGGGATACTACGTTGCGGTTTTAAAGTTGACTCATCTCTAGCCAGAAACTTACACGTCGCGTGTGACTCCAATAACGTCACTACCGTACAACCTTGTGAACACCGATTATCGATCCAAATCAACAAATCAGTGGTTTGAAGTTTAAACACCGTTTGTTTTTGTATCAATCGATCACTCCATTGATGTTTCTCCATCTTATCTGTTGATGTTACAGGTTAGTTCCATCTCATTCGACCTTAATTTCATGTTTTTACTTCCACATAATCATAGCAAGCAATCTATCAATCAATCACACTGCTAGTTGTTGATTTGATCTGATTGACGACAATTGAGGTCTGTTTCGTCATTGTTGTTTGTTATTGCTTGTTGATTTGAATTTCGAAGTTATGAAGAAATGTTTGATTTGATTTCAGAGATTTTATTTTTGTATTGAAGGTTTGCTCATTTGATCTGATTGTTCTACGTTTCCACTGGTAACTGAAGTGATTCTGTGTGAACTGTGAAGAAGCAATTGGGGAAAATATGTTCATATGAGCATTTTGATATTAGACCTAAACCCTAGGTTTTGAAGGGCAATTGGTAATGGAGCGAGTAGAAAGGCGTAATGATAGTGAACATGTTATTGATATTACAAGCAGCAGTGAAGCTTCACCTTCTAGCTTGACTGTTGACAGACCAGTGAATCAGTCAAACTCGAGTCAGAATGAAGAGCCACCCTCAACTAGTGTCACAGGTTCTACTGCTAATGGTGGAAACTCGAGAAACGCGTCGTATGGTAGCCATGGTCAGAGGAGTCCGTTGAATTCTGGCTATTGGGTATGCACCGAGCTGGTTATAACCATGAGCCAGATTATAGCAGCTGTTGTTGTTTTATCTTTTTCGAGACATGAGCACCCGCAAGCACCGTTGTTTACATGGGTTATTGGTTATGCTTCTGGATGTGCTGCGACTCTTCCACTGCTCTGTTGGCGTTTCCATAATCGTAACCAATTTTCGGATCAAGATCCAGCTCAGTCTGGTCAGAGTTCTACACCAAACAGCTTATTAGCAACGAGATTTCTGTCGACTGTTTTACTGAGTGAAAGGTAATATTATATGTGATTGTGTTTCATATTCAAATCTATGCAATTTTGTTTCTATTGGTCTCTTAGGGTTCTTAGATCTTACTAATATTCTTTAGACTTGCTACTCAGTTTATATGTATACCTTGGTACTTGTTCAAATTTATGCCTATCTCTAGTGATTTTGAATTTTAAATAAGGGTACTAGATATTTTTGTTTATCTTTTTGCTGAAAATAAGGTTAGGGAGATATCTTAGTTATTTAGTCCCAACAATAATGCTGTAAGGGAAACCGACATCTATAAATACAGCCTTTGTATGTAGTTCTTTATATACGCAGAATTAATGAAAAAGTTTCTGCCCTCTCATTTTTATGGTATCAGAACAATATGATTAGCTCTGTACCTCTCTTGATGGAAACTCCTAATAGAAGACCAGTTCCTCTCATCCTGCGGTGAAACTCCTTCATTCTCAAGAATAGTGACAAAACTCCTTCATTCTCAAGAATAGTGACAAAGTTTCATCAATCTGGCCACCGAAGCCAGCAGTGGTACCATCATGGCAGATTCTCAGATGCTTTATGTTATTGGCCATAAACTTAATGGTGAGAATCATAATATTCTGCCATGCATTATATCTGCGGGGAGGGCAAAGAAGAGTATCTCACCAGAGCTGCTGTTAAACCAGAATTCAGAACATTGAAGGTGGAAAAAGACACGGTACTGTCCTGGCTCCTCCTTAATTCCATGACTGATCAGACACACAAAAGTTTGTGGTACAGACAATAAAGGAGACATGGGAAGCCACTCATGAAACCTTCTCCAACAAGGATAACACCTCAGTTACATGTGAAACTATGGGAATCCTTGATGATCTCTGACAAGGAGAGCTATCTGTCACAACTAGATGTCTTTGATTACAACTTCCTCCTTGGTCTGAATCCTAAGGATCTGGATGAAGTACAGGGACAGTCCTTGGTAGACCATTGCCTATCGAAGGTCAGACAAGATGTGAGTCTTTAATGGTAGTGCTTGGAGAGTCGGAGGCCCTAAATTCGTCTCCACTGTAGAAAGCTATATAAATCATCATTCATATTATGCTAACCATAGAGGTCTTACTCATCAATTTTACTTAATCCATAGTGACATACGGGTACTGTCATGTGTGAAAAATATCTCCGGTCTAGATGGCTTTTGAGTTCTATTAAAGACCAAACAAGAGTCACCTGGATTTATTTATTGAAAAAAAAGCCTAAAGATGGACACATATTTAAACAGTCCCTTGTTGTGGTCTAAACACAATTTCAAGCCACTGTCCAAGTGTTCAAACCAATAATGCAAAAGTGTATGTCCAGAGATAATTAGGAAACTATGTAGGGATAAGGAATAATTCATTTGAGCTTGTGTGTTGACACCCCACCAAAAAATTAAAGAGTAGAGTGAATAACTAACACCTTTTGGAAGTTGCTTAGTCCCTTCTTTCTTTGACTAACGCCCCACAATTTGGGGTGTCTGTCCTTAGTCTTTACTGCTGCATACAAAGTCAATAATTAATATGATTCCATCACGTGTTCTTTACTTCAAAACCCCATGCTTATCTTTATGCACTACCCATCCACTTATCAGAACCATGTATAACCTACCATCAAGGCACCAAAAATGTTTGGGTACACATCTTTTGTCCAACATACAACCTAATCGTAGCAAGTTAGAACCCCACTCTGTCAAATGTCTTTTCATTGGTTACTCATCTAATCAACATGGCTATAAATGATATCACCATGCCAGTCACCAAATGTACAACTCTATGGATGTCACCTTCTTTGAAACTCCATCTTTCTAAGGTAGAACTAGTAGTATTCACTATTCAAGGGGAGAACTCCCATGATGAATACCATAATATCCGGCGTTCTCATGTCAGAGTATGGCATGAATACATGATTATGGCATGAGTGCACGTTCCCACAATTATTCATGAAGCTTTGAGTCAAGAGAAGTGGAACCAAACTGTGATAATTTACTGCAGGAGAGAAAACAGTAGGCTTGTGGGTTTTTTTGGTCAAATATAATTCCCATAGGATTGCACATTGGTTTAAGGCGAGGTTAGTAATGGCTTTACGCTATCCTATGGATTTGGTTATAATACATTTTCCTTTGTTATCAAATTCAATACCGAACGTGTATTCATGTCATTGGTAGCAAATTTAGATTGGCCACTGCTCTAACTATGTGTCAAGAATGCGTCCTTGGATGGCAAACATGAGGAGAGAGTATACATAGATATCCTTACGGTTTGAACGCCTCACACCGGTGCTAAAACAACTCCATTTCACGCAATTTTAAACTGATCACACCATTTTCATCAAGTGCTTGACTAATATGAAAAGGTAATTATGATAGTGTATGTAGATGGCATTATCATAACAAGTGATGGCTTGGAAGAAATCAAAATTTGTAAAGAGTTCTGGAAAGGAGTTTGAGATCAAAGACCTGGGGCAACTTAAAGCATTTCCTTGGAATGAAGATAGCTTGCGCACACAAAGTCGTCTCTATATCTCGATGGAAGTGTACTCTCGATCTCTTAAAATGAAACTGGGATGCTCGGATACAGACCATGCACCTAATGGTTCTAAATTTTCAAGCAGCAAGCACTTATTGAAAAGGACGAGGTCAACATACATCAGAATACAACAAAGGCTGGTAGGAAAACTGATCTTGCTCACACACGCCCGGACATAGCA
Source organism: Flaveria ramosissima (assembly GCA_025215565.1). Taxonomy (NCBI): domain Eukaryota; kingdom Viridiplantae; phylum Streptophyta; class Magnoliopsida; order Asterales; family Asteraceae; genus Flaveria; species Flaveria ramosissima. The sequence continues at coordinate 62,686,062 of CM046030.1, forward strand.
TTGGCAGTTGGAATGGTCAGCAGGTATATGAGCAATCCTTGTCCTGGAGCAGTATACTTCATTCTGCTGTAGAAGAATCCTGGAAAAGGACATTAAGATAGAGTTTGTAATCATTTTGAGACTTGTGAATTTGACCTAGTTGAAGTTCCCCATATAATTTGTGAATTGGAGCACTTTTTAGTTTGTCGTGTGAGTTTCTTTACCTAAAAAAACTGTAAGAGTATGTTATTTCAAATTAATCTACATAGTAGATACCTAATGGAAGAATTGATCTGGTTTCTATTTTGCAGATTCAAGGTATTTATTGAATACTTCAAAATGGGTTTGGATTGCTTCTTTGCAGTCTGGTTCGTGGTTGGGAATGTATGGATCTTTGGAGGCAGTTCTTCTATTTCTGATGCTCCTAACTTGTACAGGTATCAGTCAATACTGTTAGGATTGACCATCACACACAGCAACAATAAATGACTGAATCTATAAATTGAAAGACATACTATTTATGTGATTGACACTATCCTGCATCCATGATTGGTAGTAGAAATTGTTTATTCTATAACACATACCCAGACTGAATCACCGAATAGATAAGACTAGAGGTGGCAAATTGGGCTGGACGGGTGGCTTGAGTAATAGGTAAAACTGATAAAATTGGGTTCTCGATGTTTTTTCTCAAAAAATAAAACTCTACAAATAGTTAATATGTTTAATATTACTGCAAAAACTATAATTAAATGCATTTTGATAGTTTTAACAAATTGACTGAAGAGACTGTATACTTGTGTACAATTAAAATTGAAAGTACACTTCAAGCAGCATTCAACATGATTCCTTTCTAGCTGAAGTTTTCAGTTGGACCCATTTTTGCCGCTAGTGAATAAACATGACCCAAATTAATTCATTCAACAGTAAATGTATTGAAATTGTCAAAAAATTGCCGTATCAATAGTATCCTAAAGAGCCAAAAGACAGTGCAAAATGCAAATCACTTCTAATGTATACATTTTATATTCTTGTTCTTATTATAATTTTTATCTTTCTCTTTTTTGTAATTTTGTTGGCAGATTATGTATAGTATTTCTTACCTTAAGCTGTCTTGGATATGCAATGCCATTTATCTTGTGTGCAACAGTCTGCTGTTGTCTCCCATGTATAATTTCAGTCATGGGTTTTAGAGAAGAACAGACGCATAATAGAGGAGCCTCAACAGAGTCCATTAACTCTCTGCCTACTTACAAATTTAAGGTTAGAAAAAATAAGCACACAAATGACAAAAAAACCGACTTCAATGCTGGCGAAGGCGGGGTTGTGGCAGCAGGAACAGAAAAAGAGCATGTTATATCAGGAGAGGATGCGGTTAGTCTCATTTTCTACTAGTTATGCAACATAATAACTGAACACAAAATTCATTTATCTTGAATCTTGAAGTCTTGTTGAATTATGTAACAAAGTTGGGAATTTGTTCATAGCCAAGTTCAAATTACTTAAAATGGTTAAATTTTACAAACGTACACTAGTTTACATATATTAAATCCGTTATCTGACCCACCCGTTTTTCCAGGCTTAATATTAGTCAACTAGTCTTTTTGTGAACACTAAGGGGCTGTTTGATTACACTGACTCAGTAAGATATGACTGAGTCAGAAGCTTGACTGAGTCTGCATCTGACTGAAACTTAACTGTTTGATTCAGTATCTGACTGAACTCTACTGAATGATAAAAATATATAATTTATAACATCCACACATCCACCATCACCACCACAATCCCACTTCCACCGGTCAATAATTTTGACTTTCCCAAAATCCCCAAATGTCTCCTCTGCAAACCCTAATCTCCATCTTCCTCATTTCTTCATCATCTCTTCCACTCATCTCCCCCACCACCACTGCCACCACCTTCACCATCGTCGCGCAGGCGGGGAGACCGAGGGGAGACCACAGGTGGGGGATCGGCCGAGGAGGGGTCGCGCAGGTGGGGGGATCGGCCGAGGAGATGGGCAGCGCAGGTGGGGGGATCGCCCGAGGAGATGGGCAGCGCAGGTGGGGGATCGACCGAGGAGATGGGTCGCGCAGGGAGGGGCAGCGCCCCTTTTCCGGGTCAGCATATTTTAATTTAGGGTCTGGGTTAGAACCCACGGACCCGGTCAGAACACAACACATGCACATCAAACACGCTGACCAGCTGACCGAGTCAGCCGGGTCAGCCAAAATCAAACAGCCCCTAAGTTATATTGAGTTTTTGTAACAACTACAAGCAAACCATCTTCCTGTGAAATATCAAGAACAATGGATTTTTTTGAGTTGGTAGACCAGGAGGGTTGGGTAACGGGTCAAAATGAGTAATCTTAAAATTCGGGTCAGGCTGACCCCTTTTGTCTATACTTTTATTAATATATAGGTATTTACTTGTTCAACAGGTGTGCTGCATTTGTTTGGCCAAGTATGCAAACAATGATGAACTAAGAGAGTTGTCTTGTTCTCATTTCTTTCACAAGAACTGTGTTGATAAGTGGTTAAAGATTAATGCTTCATGTCCCCTCTGCAAGAGCCAAGTTGGTGCGAGTGTTTCGTGTTCCCAAACTGAAGCAACTGCCAGCAATGTGTCTCGATGATGAATTTCGGTATGTTAATATGCAAATGTTACATCAAGATATATGTTTCTTAAATGAACATATGCCCAAAAGTCCAATTTTAATGGTTTTTTCTTCACCTTTTAGCTGGAAGGTGTCATATGATGTTGGGAATGGAAATATGTTTCTGGCAAATGATCCCTTTTTTTCTTTCTTTATATTTCCAATTTATAATATTAGCCATTGTATTAGGTTTTGTCTTATATAATAACGAGTCAAACAAGTAAAATAATAAATACCGGTCATAAATGAAAATAGTTGAAAGTTGTCTAGATTTTGTTTTAATACTTGCAATACCCTTGTTTGAGATGGGTTTCTTTTGATAACAATGTTATTGATAGATATATTAATGACAAAGCTATGATGAATAGTTTATAATGTATATAATATTTTTATATTATTTTTGTATTTTAATATTATATAATATTTTAGTATTTTAATTATTATTATAATGTTTTTCTATATATATTGTTAGAGCGTGCTTATTATCATTGATGTTTTGATATAATTCTTATTCAAAACCTCACCAGGTGAAATGCGTATTTATTTTAAAATTGAGTCGGGTCAGATATAATACCTTTTATTTTTTATAACTTTTGGTGTATAATATCGTTTGTGTCATGCTTCAATATGAGTTTTGTTTAAAGTGGATCTATGTCGACACTCGAAACGCAACAATTTTATTAAGTTTTGGACACTGATAAAGATTGCTCAACTGTTATGTGTATATACAAATTTCCTGTCGCATCATATGGAACTTTTACTGGTTATTATTAAAGTAATATATCTTTTGTAATTATATACGAAAGTTAATTGTTTTTGTCCACCAAAGGAAAGAAGCATTTGTGACAAATGGAGTAGCTTTGCAAGTCGTATGGGATACTTAACTCATTTCTTATATCAAACTAATCAGTGACGGGTTAGGTTCAAAGTGAATTGTCAGTTGAATGTGTAAAGTAATTACATTAAATTGTAATAGAAAAAAACGACTCAATTATTATGACTTATATTGAACTCACTAAAATATTACTTGCGAACCTACATAAGCTTTAGAAACTTTTGTTACACCTCTTAAGTTATTAATCATTCCTATTCATTAATGTGATTTGATATGATGCTATATGGGTGGTGTGTGAATGTGATAGTATACGATTTGTCGGACACAGAATATGATAGCATATGGGCGTATGATGATGAATGTGATGATATATGCTAGTACATGAAAATGAATGTGATGATACATGCTAGTATATGAAAGTGAAATCAGTGATAGTACAATGGAATGTATGAGTATACGAATAAATGTTTGTATATCAGGAATCTAAGAAAATAATGATATTTTTTATGAGATGCTATTATATCGGATGGAATTATAATTTATTATTGAACTTACTATCTTGTACAAAAGTGGTGTGATGTTGATTACTTGATTTTTATAAAAAGTTCAAAATGAATGTCATAATGAAGACCAATAAAGAAAATAAAATAAGAGTAAAAGTTGAAAAATAGAAAGTAGTGAGGTCAGACTTATAAAGTGGTCAAACACTAATTATTTTATGGAAGACAAATGAAATTGGAAATGCTTGGACCACTTTTTGAAGAAAATGAGAAAATTTGAGATTTCTTGGTTCAAGCGGACCCCTAAAGCATCATTAACACGTTTCTTTGTATCAATGAGGTCATATCCGTTTGAAATTCAAGTCTCGAAGGTCAGAAGGTGGTAACCGAGTAAGAGGCTCTTCCAAAACTGATCGGATAAGAGAAAAAATATGCATGGGTCAGTGGTGTCCGGGTCAGACGCGAAAGAGTGAGAATCGAACACGCTGACCGGCCAAAATGTCTGACCGGGTCAGTGGGTCAGACATTGTGACCGGGTCAGAAGCAAATCAATCAAATCTGACCGGGTTAGTCTGTCCGACTTTTGTCTTACAGACATTTTTTCTTAAGACGACGCTTCTTTATTTTTACTTATCTCATGGAATTTGTAAACACTTCATATTAACTATTTATTGTCACAGACATTGTCTTCTCTCTTCCTCACGTCCTCTCTCTTTCACATCGGAAGCTTTTTTATATATCTCTTACACGTCAGCGTTTGTGAGTGTCAACGCTCACTATCGCGTATGGATTAAGCAAAAAAAGAGTGGCTCCAAGCATCGTTTTAGGTGATTAGATGGTTTAGAAACTTCTCAGATCAATATTTATTTATATATATTATATTATATTAAAAACCATATTTATTTAAAGAACTTTTTTTACACATACTAAAACCTCTCATAGTCTAGAAATAGGTTTTAAAAGTTATTAAGCATGCATAATCTAAGAATAAAACAATAAAATTCGTTGGTTGGATATTTAATATGAAATTCACAGTAATTTCTTCATAATTTACATTGTTCTATATAAGTAATAGAAAATCAACCATAAAATAGTTAGATCATATCATGCATTCATATTAACAAGGCGCTTTGACATCTTCTTAACCCGAAATGACTGGTGAGAGCAAAAGTTCTTTTTTTAGGGTATTTTCGAGAACAAATCCAGTAAAAACGTAGTAAGGCCTGAAGCTCAAAGGATTAGAGTACGTGGCTACAGGGGTTTGAATCCCTCCTCGCCCACAAAATCCATTTTTACAAGACACTTAGTATGTAATTTTAAAGGTAAAAAAAAGATGTATGATTAACTTAAAATTACTTTGACCTAACCCCACAACAAAATTAACAAAGAGCACCATCTTCATGGTAAGAGAGGATATCAATATCATGATGATGGTACTCATTTCAATCAACACATTTTAAACGACGAAAAAACTGTTGTTGAAGAATACTGTTTACACACCATCACCTCACCTTCTTCACACCATCATCATCATCATCTTCTTCTTTCAATTCTGATTTCACAGCATTCACACACCCAAATTCCCAATTTGCACCCACACCCACCAATTTCTCATGATTTGATTCGAATTGGTTTATCAAATTCAAAGAAAACATGAATTCGTTGGTGGGTTCGTCTGCTATCCCTCTGAATCGATCGAATGTATCGAATTTTTCAAGTGGGTATTGTAAATCTGGTAGAAAGATTGTTCAGGTTTCAGTTTATAGGAGACCCGTGTGTTGGAGTGTAGCTCCGCAGAATTTGAAGCCTGCTGATGAATTTCGACCCTCTAAATTCAAAGTATGAGATTATGAATCCCCTATTCAAAGTTATCAGTTGATTCAGTGTAGTTTATTGTGTTTTTAATTCTGTAATTCATAGAGATTTTTGTGGGTTTTCAGTGATTGTTGAGTTTGTTACATGATTACATGTTTAAGTTGATTGCTATATGGTTTTATAGTGAGATTAAATAGGTGAAATGGGGTTGGTGGTAGTGAAATGGTGATGTTTGCTAGCTGCAAAATGGTAACTTTTTTGTTTGTTTTGTGTTAGGATTCATCTTTGAGTTTGTTTACAGAAGATTCGGAGGAGACAGATGTGCTTATAGAGTGTAAAGATGTTTACAAATCATTCGGCGAGAAACACATCTTAAGAGGTGTAAATTTTAGGGTAAAGGCTCAAGTTTCTTGCAATGATTTCAGAAGAAACAAACACTGCTTTCTTAGACAATATATAGGTTACTTATTATCTTTTTGTGCTACTTTGATCTGTAATTTGTTAGATCAAGCATGGAGAAGCTGTTGGAATCATCGGGCCTTCTGGCACTGGAAAATCTACCATTTTGAAGATATTTGCAGGGCTCCTTGCTCCAGATAAGGTGTTTATAATATAAACTTTGTATTGTGTTTTGAATTAGTCATCAAATGGTTTTGATTTCTTTAAGTATGAGATGGTTTTGCAATTGAGCAGGGGGAGGTTTACATTCGAGGGAAAAGAAGACATGGATTGATAAGTGATGATGATATGTCGGGTCTTCGAATTGGCCTGGTGAAGTGTCCTTCACTTACACAGTACTCACAATTATATAGGATATTGGGTCAATGAATAAAATAGTGAAATTTTTTTTCAATTACCAGGTATTTCAAAGTGCAGCCCTTTTTGATTCTTTAACAGTTCGGGAAAATGTTGGTTTCCTTTTGTAAGTTTGCTGTGCTAATGCATCTCTTTGTACATGTTCTTAGTCCCTTATTTTAATTTTTTTGTTCTTTAATTGTAATAGGTATGAGCATTCAAAAATGCCCGACGATGAAATTAAAGAACTTGTCACAGAAACACTGGCCGCAGTTGGATTAAAGGTGAAATAAGAGACAATCTCATATAAAAAAGGGCAAAGTCATAACGTTTTGTGTGAATTTTAGTAGAGGCTATTGATCTCCTTTGAAATGAGACTTTTCAATGTAGAAAATGAATTTACTGGTATCCACATTAATAGAATGTTATTTATTTTTTGCCGCTTTCTGATGAATTTCTAAAGATCAACTAGTGTTGTCTTATGTAGTTATGTGTGATATGTTTACATTTATTTTGGAAACTTTTTGATCCACCATTAGAGAACTAGTCTAGCTATGTTTCGGTTCATAATTACAACTATGTCATTGCATGACATTTTTTATGGTGATTATTGGATATTCTGTAATGTCTTCTAGACTTGGTTGACTTTGTTGGCAGGACGTTGAGGACCGGTTGCCATCTGAGTTGTCTGGTGGGATGAAAAAAAGAGTCGCTTTAGCACGATCTATAATATATGATACAACAAGTAAAACAATAGAACCCGAGGTATATATAATAGTGCTCAGTTATTTAACTATTTTCTAACATTTTACCCTTCATTTTTGTTCCTTTTTATTCTTAATATGTGTCTTGGAGCAACCGGTACGGTTGACTAAAAGTCATGGAAATTTTGGCTTTCTGAGAAAACTGTTTAACCTTTGTCCTCAAGAAGGCAAGAAAAGAAATCTTGTAGAAGGGTAGAACTATATATATTTATTTGTTGATGATAATAATAGGCAAATATGTACATATGAAAACTTAACTAGGAAGGTCATGTTGCAATATTCACCGGACAGCATAGTCTTGGCTACATCATTATACAGAGTTAGAGTTGTAAATTTTGACCCGTTTACTTATGAACAGGTCAATGTGTGTTACACTTTGATTCAACTGGGTCAAATTGAAAGTATAGCTAAAAAGGAAATGGTTGAAATTCTTTTGTAATTGTACTCAACACATTTGTTGTAGTAAAATAACTTAGAAAGTGTACAAACAATTGTTTGCGTATCAACTCGACCCATACTGAAAATAACCCTTTCCAACCTTGCCCAACTTGCCCACTTTTCCGCCCGTACAATAGTATGAATGAAACTCCTGTTTTCGAGCTTTTCCAAAAGAACTTTTCTGGTTAGTTGGCAGAAATTAAAACCTGGTGGAAACGAAGGCAACCTGAGTTCATATTGGTGACATTTTTTGGTTAAAAAGTGCTTTAAGGATGTTTTTGTATTAAATTCTGCACCTACACTGGATCAGTTGTAATCTCTCTGTTCTGCTGCAATCTTGAACAGGTGCTTTTGTATGATGAACCAACAGCAGGACTCGATCCGATAGCTTCTACTGTTGTTGAAGATCTGATCCGATCCGTTCATTGCAAAGGTGAAGATGCACTCGGAAAGCCTGGAAAGATTGCATCTTATGTGGTTGTAACTCACCAGCACAGTACCATTAGAAGAGCCGTTGACAGGTATTATAGTTATGTCTAATAAACATATCTTCGTTGCAACACAAAAGGAAAATGTCAAATTTAAAGAATACAACGATGCATAATGTTTATTGTACTTGCTAGTTTCTTGATTTTTCTTGAATGGTATTATGTTTTCAGATTGGTGTTTCTTCATGAGGGAAAGGTTGTATGGGAAGGAATGACTCATGAATTCACTTCATCTACAAATCCAATAGTCCAGCAGGTTAATTCTGTTTATTTATCCCTTGTTAGCATTGTCAAAATCAGCATGGCGGGCGGGTTAGGTAGCTGGTTGTTTTTAGTATGGGTCAGGCCGTCAGGTTGATCCACACAATTTTTGGGTCCATTTGTTATAATAATTAATCAGTTTAATATTATTATACAATAGTAAGATTTTAGATGAAAGAATCAGAAGACACGTATAAAATACACCAACCTCCTTCCCTTTTAGCTATTTTTTTAAACTGGCCGTTAGGATTAGACCATGACCCATACTGACCCATTCATGACAGCTGAATAGCCGATCTAATAGGATTAACACTAAAACAGGAAAAGCGTAGATACAATATGATTTACATAATGACTAATGTTGGTGTCTTTTTCTCCTTATCGCGTGGTTTTTATCATCCCAACAAAACACTTGTATGATACGAGTAACATTAACACCAGAAAAGTGTATAAATCTTTGAATTCCTAGTTTATATTAAAAAGATTTACTGATGCTGATCATTTGTTTTGTGATTATCAGTTTGCCTCTGGGAACTTGGATGGGCCTATTAGGTACTAAGTCAAAATGCAAAGATTATGGTAGATTGGTAGCTGCATACTTTCTCTTGATCTTTGGAATGCTATAAGAGAAACTTTGAAGAATCTCAATGGATCCCTACATAGGCTGGAAACTGGAACCGAGTAGATATCCATTTGACCCGAAAGCGAGCTTTTACACGCGTGTTTGAGGGTTCTCATAATTCTTGTATTTTGAAATGCAAACAATACTTCTCAATATCAATACTCTAAGTTATGCAGTTCGGTTGAATGCAATCTTATATACTAAAGTTGTAGAATCATAGATCCATCGAGTTTGTTTGTTTCACTTCAAAAGTAATTGTGAATCGTATTTTTCTTAAAAGTATGTTTTGGAAGTTATAACAATCGAATAAGTGAACAAACATGTTTGAACATCATACTACTATGTAAAGTTTATCGTATGAATGGCACCAAAATTTATGACAAATGGGAACCATTAACTATTCGTTGACTGATAACTCATGAATGATTCTTGGATTTGAATATTGATGGAACATCAAATGATGCATGAATTTGCATTATAATAATGAATCAATCCTATATATGAAATTACTAGGTTAGTGGTATTTGTATTACACAGGTTAAATAATAAATAAAATATTAAAGAAAAAGTATGATGATAAAATGATCTAATTCACGAGTTGTAGCAGTGGTTGTTGGAGAGAAAGAGCTAAGAAATCAGAAATTCCAAACTAAAACAAAGATTATGTCTGGAATTTGTGATAGTGATTGTATTATCAAATTAGGATATTAGATGGGTATTTATACATTTATATATAAGTATATTTACATAAACTATCCATAACTATGACTAATTAAGGGCCTTTTGACCCTTGAGAATACTATTTATATGGAAGTATTCTTTTTCTCTATAAAATTCCACTTGCAACAAGTGTATGTTGTGTAAAAGGATAAAGAGATTGTTCAAATATCATTGCATGTAAAACTTGCAAAAATAGGATGAAGAGAGAATGTATCTTGAGTAGAATATGTAAATGGACAATGAAAGAGATAACGTCATATGCTCATATGTATTGTAGTTCAAGTAGATGTTAACGAATCTATTGCATTTGCACTCTTTGGTATTCTACCCGAATATTTTTTTCACTATCTCTTCTCCAAACCATTAGAGATCACCGTTGTTTTCGTATTATGATAGAGATAATCGCTACTTCTATTTGATAAGGTAGAGATCACATATGTTTCTCCCTCGTTACCAAATGGAACGAGTCACCAATAATCGTCTCGTGATCACCTTTTTGCTTCTGACTAGTTGGGCCGAGTACCATTGTACCACCTACAAGTTGCAAGTATGAGTTTGGTAATGCAAAAGATCACAATGAGAATCACACCACTTATTTTCTTGTTTAACATCTTGATGTTCATATCTCAATGGAATATAATATAACTTATGAATTAAAGATCACTTAAGACCAAATGTGTTTTTATTTTTCTGGATTATCAAAAGGTTAACTTGAAATAAGAAATCTCAAATTATATGAAAAGAGAAAATCTAGGACCAAAAATGGACATGCACCCCAAGAATTTTGACTTGGTTCTTTTTAGGCCAAACATTTGATTTTAAAAGTTTCCTCAAACATCTACACACTTCTTAAAGCATCTTGGTACCATGGTTTAAATGGAAATTAATTCAAAACAATTTTGGTAAGTTAGACAATTGAAAAATTAATTGTGTATTTTTTTTCAAGAAAGTCAAGTATAACACAAAAGAAGTAGTGTTTGTGTTCTAGACATAAAAGAAGGTTTGAATAAGTAGTTTTGAGAAGATTTCTTCACTGTTTCTAAATTAAATTGTAATTTTATAAAACATTTACTAATTTAATAGTAATATTAATTTGTTTTATAAATCCATCCAAGCTCTTGAATTTGTTTTACACAGGGCCGGCCCATTAGTTGTTTTAGGGAGTCACTGGGCTTGAGGCCCCCAAAAAATAGGGGCCCATTTTTTTAAAAAAAACCTGGTATACTTTATTAGGCCCATTCACCATCAGTTCTTTTCTTGGTTGGAGAGGTAGGGTTCCGAACCCTTTTCATCACCGATGACCGAACCCTTTTCTTGGTTAGGGTGATAGGGTTCCGACCGTTACCCATCTGTTGTCGGTCACTTCAAAGTCCGCCGCTGCACGCGTGCTGCGTGCACACCGACTTCGATGGCTGGTTGCGGCCTGCAAAGAGTCGGTTGCGAGCCTGTGACCTGCGGGCTGTGGTGTCACCTTCCGCCGCATCTGTTGTCTGCACGTTAAAGGGACCCTCGTTAAATCTCTGAAGTCCGAAAAGAAGGCTCAAGGCTCGATCTGAAATCTGAAATCTAGAGTTTGAAACGAATGTATACTCAAATCTGAAATCTCAATTTGAAATCTGAAATCTCAAACGGGTTCTCTACTCTTGAGTCTTGACTCAAGCCTCCATGTGACCAGGTTCATCTATGAATCATCTACACTCCTTTTTTACTCTATTTGAATCTAATTGATGAATTCTTCTTAACTGCTTTAGTGCTTTGAATCTTTGTCTCTTTGATATCTTGATTGTTCTATACTTCTGTGTAAAGTTTAGAGGCTCTGCAATTAGTTTTGCAGATTTGATAATTTGATTTGGTAATTGGTAATTTGGTATTAGTTTAAAATCATTTTGGTTTTACATTAGGACCATTACTCCATTAGATTAGAGCCTTAGAGTTTTAAAACTTAGAAGTTTGGGTAACTGTTTTGTTAGGTATTAGATTGTTAGGTATAGAAGTTAATAAATTGATTTGGTACTTTTGTAATCTAGAATGTCAAATCGATTTTGAAAATACCCTTCCGGTGCATCAAAAAAGGCAAAGAAGGCAAAACAAGAAGCTTTAAATGAATCAATAAAAGGATCACTACTTAAGTTCGTTAAAACCTCGAATACAAATGATACAATAAATCAAGATGGATCTACAAACCTAGATGAACCAACAAACTTTGATGAGCATATGAATTTAGATGAACCAAATTATGTGAATGATCCTACAAATAGTGATGAACCTACAAATAGTGATAATCCAACAAATAGTAATAAACCCACAAATAGTAATGAAACTCCAAATCAATTTAACGAAACCCCAAATTTTATTTATCCAAGTCAATGGAATAATATTAGTAATAATTTAAGAGATCTTATTATAGAAAAAGGCCCGGTTAAAATTTATAATTATAATTTTCCAAAAGATAAAAATTTAAGAAATTTTAATACTTCTCTTTATATGCAAACTTTACCGAATGGAGAAAAATATGAAAAAAATGGTTGATTTATTCTATGGAGTTAGATAGAGTATTTTGTTTTTGTTGTAAGTTATTTAATGTAAATCAATGTACAAGTAAGTTAGGAAATGAAGGTAGTAATAGTTGGAATAATATGAGTAGAAACCTAAAAGAACATGAAACAAGTAATGTACACATTATCAATATGAGAACATGGATGGATTTAGAGATAAGGTTGATGAAAAATAAGACGATTGATAAACATATACATAATAGTTGGAATAATATGAGTAGAAACCTAAAAGACGATTGATAAACTATTGAGATGTTTGCAGAATTCGATCCAATAATGCAAAAACATATTTGACGTATAAAAAATAAAGAAATTCATAATCATTATCTTGGACATAATATGCAAAATGAACTAATTAGCTTATTAGCAAAAGAAATCAAAAGTCAAATTATTAAAAAAGTTAAGGAAGCTAAATATTTTTCAATTATACTTGATTGCACACCTGACACAAGTCACAAAGAACAAATGTCCATTATCTTACGATGTTTAGACATTTCTTCAACCCCAATAGTTGTTAAAGAATATTTTATAGAATTTTTAGTAGTAGATGATACAACTGGTAAATGTATATTTGATGCTATTATCGAAGAAATTAATAAAATAGGACTTGATGTAGATAACATTAGGGGACAAGGTTATGATAATGGATCAAATATGAAAGGAAAACATCAAGGAGTGCAAAAGTGCTTACTAGATATTAACCCTAGAGCATTTTATACCCCATGTGGTGCTTATAGTTTAAATCTAGTAATTTATGATATGGCTAAATCTTGTAAAAAAGCTAGGGATTTTTTTGGAACAGTACAACGGGTTTATTGTTTGTTTTCATCGTCTACTAAAAGGTGGCAAGTTTTAAAAAGACAACGTTCCATATTTAATTGTTAAATCATTATCACAAACATGTTGGGAAAGTCGCATAGAAAGTATTAAAACAATTAGATTTCAAGCTTCACAAGTAAGAGAAGCGTTATTGGAATTATATGATGAATCAATTGATGATGATGATCTTAAATTTAAAAGTGAAGTTAAATCCTTAGCTAAAACTGAAATAGGAAATTTTGAATTTTTATTAGGCATGGTTATTTGGTATGATATTCTGTATGCTATTAATATAGTTAGTAAGAACTTACAAGCAAAAGACATGAGTATTGATGATGCTATAACTCAAGATGGACTTATTTGTTTTTTAAAAAGTATAGAGATGATGGATTTGAAAAAACTATGATTGCAGCCAAAGAGATTGCATTAGAGATGAATGTAGAACCTACTTTTCATGAAAAACGTATTATTCGTAGAAATAAAAAATTTGATGAAAATATTGATAATGAAACTTTGAAAACACCGGTTGAAAGTTTTAGGACTGATTACTTTTTATACATAGTAGACAAAGCTAGTTCTTCACTTAAAAATAGATTTGAACAATTTAAAGAGTTTGAAAGTACTTTTGGTTTCATGTTTACTATTAAAAAATTAAAAATCGTGAATGAAGAAATTTTAAAACAGAAGTGTATTAACCTTGAAAATGTTTTAAAACATAATGATAGTATAGATATTAATGGTTTAGATTTATTTCAAGAACTAAAAATGTTAAGAGAGATTATTTTTTAGAATCAGACACACTTATTAGTATACTAAATTATATTAAAAAATTTAATTCTTTTCCAAATGCATATATTGCCTATAGAATTTTGTTAACTATTCCCGTAACTGTTGCTTCCGCGGAACGAAGCTTTTCCAAATTAAAGCTTATAAAAAATTACTTAAGATCTACAATGTCACAAGAAAGATTAAACGGTTTAGCTACTTTGGCTATTGAAAAAGAATTTCTAGAAGGATTTGATTATGAATATTTCATTAATGAATTTGCATCATATAAAGCTAGAAAGGTAAATTTCATATAAACATCTATACATAATACATACACAATACATTAGTAAAAAATTTTTTTTAACTCCGCCAAGTATAAACATTTTAGTTTATTATTGCCGGTCCCAAGTCCGGATAAAGGAGGAGGGTTTTAATAAAAATATTTTTAGATAGGGCCATATTTTTTCTATTTTGATTGGGGCCTCAAATAATGTTGGGACGACCCAGGTTCTACAAACATTTTAGGTTTATGAAATATTCAACGTGTTAAATATATTTTATAAAACTTTTAGTTTTCTAGTTTGTAATGTAGATTTATAAGACTTTTTTTAAGGCTTCAATTTATATATAGCTTATTTCAACTTTACACGACTTTTCAAGTGACTTTTTCATTACAAATCATTTTCTTTCTTTGATGTTGCATTTGGCGGACTCTAAGTTTACGTATTAGGTTTAATCTCCTATTAGGAAAAAAATCTAGACTTATTGTTTGTTGTAAATTCATAATTTAAGTTTGCTCTTTGGACGATCATACACAGTACGATCTATACTTTGACCACATGACGCATTTATCATTTCTTACGAATTTTGATCAATGCACATGGCGGTTGTTTAGTGGTTTAATCTTAAGATTAACATGCTTATTCTTTGTAGTTTTATCAATCTTTTTGTTGCTTTAGTAGAACTTTATGCTTACGATCATTTGTAAATAACACGTTCTTTACATTCTTTTTTTTTTTATCATCATATATGTGACTATTAATAAACATATGTGGTAAAACCAATAATTCCTTTGAATGTGTTGTTATGGCATCTTTAGGTATACATTTATATACTATAGTTTGTTTTCTTTCAATATACATAGAATGAGATTAGGGTAGCAACATAAAATCATAAGAAGGGTATATATGAAGGAACCATAGTCACATATCACAGAGATGATTAGTTAAAGATGATTCCCGGGTGTTAAGTCACTATCATTTACGTATTAAAAAGGAAGTGACGGAATAAGAATAGCCAATCAATTTTAACTTTTATCAACTTCTTTTGTTTATATAAACGTTCATAACCTTATTGTTTTTTAGTTATACCATAAATTGAGCGTATTTTATATTTAATATGAGTATGATATTGCTATTTCTTTTTAAAAAAATAAGATATATTCAAAATTTCTTAAACCGAGTGTTTTTAGCATGACGTTTATTATTTGAATGTCAATTAATACATGACGTTTGTTGTTCAACATAACGTTTGGTTTGGTCTTGACGTTTTATCTTCTGGACGTAGTTTCAACATGGCGTTTTAGCTTCTTTTATTTAAATGAGACTACCTTTTTTCTTTAGAGCGTGTCAAGCGGTGATGTATTTCTAGCATATTTAGAGAAAAAAAACCTTTTTTTATTTTATTCCTCCCCCGTATCCTATGTGCCCACATATACCTACTTTTTATTTATTTTTAAAAGTACTTGTAATATAATATTGTAAGTATATTATTTCATCTCAATAGTAATAATCATAATATTATTTGTAGATCAACATGCATGGGAGGGGAGGATTGATCAAATTAGATCTAGTAGAGGGAATACCTAATTACAAAACCTAGAAGTTGTTTTACTGGTGTTGTTAGAGTCGAAAAAATAGGTTATGGGTTTACTGGAAGTATGTGAGGGATATTAATATTCAAACCACATGAAAATTATCTATCTATATAAAAACAAGGTCTTAGCTACACGAAAGTTTTAGAATTTTAAAAATTGGCCACTAAACTTGTTTATATATATTAATTAAGCTAATATTCTACAATAATTTTAATAATAAAATAATAATAATTTTTATATAATAATAATATATACATAAGTTATTTATTGAATGTTTATTAAACATTTTAACTGCTCAACTTTGACACCTTCGCATACTAACACGTTTTAGAAACTTTGTAAAATGTCACTTTAAACCCCTTATATTTCTAAAATGTAACTTTGACACCATGCATATTTTTATATACGCTTTGAGATTATTTATCTTTCGACGTTCGCCTACGCTTTAGCGTAAGTTTTGTTTTGAATGTGTGAGGTTAAATATAAAACATTTTTATTCAGTGGTATAGATTCGAGTTACTCTACGGTTTGACATAAATTTAATCAGAAGACAAGTCGGGTCGATTGTTAGTCTTTACGTTATCACGTCACATGCAATACCGCAACAGGATGTTGTTGCATTCGCATTTTGATATTTGAGATCATGGTAGAATTCCCCGTGCAACGCGCGGATAGAGAAAACCTAGTTGATTATAATTTACCAAAAGTTGGTTAGACATTTGATGGTGACTTAAGATCAACCATTTAGACATTTAATTTATGGTTGGAAATGTTATAATCATGCAACCTTCTCACAAATATTTCGAATAAATTTATAATTTTATTTATTTCTATAAACCAAACTTATAATATAATCAAACATGATATTTTTATAATTTTCTCTTCTTTTAATATATACCACAAATTTCTTCAAAATAATAATTAAAATCTACATCTATAAAACGCCAAGAACACGTCACTATAAAATAGAGGTGGTTGTCACCACCCTAATTTTTACCACTTTCGTGTTTCTCATAACTATACCTACGTTTTTAGCCTTTTAGCGACGTTTTTGCAACGAGAAACATTTCATCTTTTGTACGTATATTTCTAGGGTTTTCAGTTTTTCGCTATAATATTATTATTATTCCTCTCAAAAACTTATCTCATCGTCTCTCAATTCAATCCGCATGTTTTTCCGTTAAGGTAATCGTCAATTTCTCATAACCCTAACTATTTCTGTGTGTATGTGAATTTGTTTATGGCGATTTGTGCTTAATAATTAGGGTGAATTCAATTTGACATCTCTATTTGGGGATATACGTTTTTGGTACGGGGATTTTTGTTTGAATTGGATTTGTGATTGAAATTTGTGTGCTTTTGCTTGAAAAATTAGGGTTTGATGCGTGGGAATTGGTGGTTATTTGGTCTGGGAGTTTTTGTAGATTGTTATGTGAGTTTGGTTGTTATGATTTGGGGATATGTAAGTTTGGGTTATGTAGTTTATAATCTCTGTTGAGATCATTATATGAATTAATTGTCGTTAACAGTGTGAAGAACGGATTTGATTGGGTTGATATTATTATGGGTTTTTATGAATAAGAGCAATTCAATTGTGGAAAACAATTTGAAGAATTATATTCTGATTGGCTTGAGATCAGTATAGGGTTCTTATTGATGAGACTTATTTAATAGTTTTAAAGGAGGCCTTATGTGTGTGTGTGTGTTTATTTGTGATCATATCCTCTGAATATGTAGTTTGGAAGAAAGATGTTTGCTTATCGTTTTCATTGGTTTTGCGGGTTACCAAGAAAGTTAATATCCGATGGTGTTCATTTTTTTCTTGGGCAATGATGAATCGCACTATGGCTTGATCTCTGATAGTTGTTACTGTTTCAGCTGGTTTGCTGTAGGATGTGCCATATTTGGCTGCTTTCTTCTCTTGGTGTTGCTCAAGGCAAATTCCATATTCTTCAGTGCTCAGTTGGTCACTGAAGTGTCTTATTTGTAGCAGTTGATGTAGGAACCTCTACTTGGGGTGTAACATTTTAGAGTAGTTTAAGATACCATTTATGTAACTGTAGGTCATTGGTTGGTTGAAATCTTCATTTCTGTGAGGAGAGCTAGGTCTTTTATTTGTAATTTTGTATGTTCTAAATTGTTAATGCAATCCTTTGGTCTAAGTGATCGATCATCATCAGTCTATGGTGTGTGCTGAGAACATGAAGGAATTGCAAAGCAGTAATACTTGTTCAAGTACAAGTTTCAGACCAAGTGATTTTACAATTACATTTGAAGACATCTGAAGCATTGATTAGCTGTTTTTGATGGATATTTTTGTGATTCAGTTGTTAGACAAGGTTATAACCATTAACTGCCTCCAAATCTCCTCCATGCCTAAAGAAAATTGCCGAGGCTAACTTTATGACTTGGGTTTTGGTACTTGATATTTTAGCAAGGCAGCAAGCCAACAAACATTGTTACAATGCTTGTGGACATCAAATGCATGTGTAGTCATTTGGTTGGATTTGAAACTTCAGACTCTTTATATCTATAAACCAAATCTTAAACAAAAAGAAGCATTGCATGTAAACATTGAAAAACCAAGACATTCATCAAATAAACCTATTCTAAAACAAGAAGACATTTTCTTGCTCTTTCATGTTACTGTGATGAAGGCTCAAGGCTCCATTTCTGGGCATGAATTAATGATAGAACACAATGATAGAACACAGATTTGCAAATTTTTTGTGGTTTTTTTATCATGCTGAGAAGTATGAATTGAATTAAAATCTGAACACAAGCAGCTGGGGAAGGGGGCACACAAATGAGGTGTTGGCATTCATATTTGTAAGTTAAAGACAGTAACAGGGGGAAGATTAAGTGCTCAAAACAATACATGCCTCTAAAGATTAAGGATTGGAGTAGTGTCTGGATGCCATTGCATTTTGTAACATGCTAATATCAAAGTCGAGCTACAAGGCCGGTTAAGGACTTAGGGGTATGAAAAGTGTACGATAGACATAGCTTAGATCTTACTTTAAGAATCTTTTTCACTAAATGTTCGCTACGATAAATATAAAGTGAAGTTTACAGGTTAAATCTTTAGGAATGTGTTGGTTACTTTGACATGAGTGCTATCTGCAGTTGGTACTTTTAATATATTGCTATTTGCTCATTGCTCTACAGAGTTGGTGAAGAATTGTTTCTGCAGTTGTAGCCTATGCATGAAAATTGCATTCAATCTTTACTTGTATGTATGTTTATATGGTTCTGTTGTCCAGGATACAAGGCAGTTTAATTTCTTTCTTGGATCATAGCAGATAGACATATTAAGATCCTCCGATAGCTGAGCAGCCTACATCTAAATAGGATAATGAATTGTTACATTTTCATAGATTTCACAGGACAAGATTATAGGTCTTATTAAATGTTTTGTGGTTTTCTCTGTGTTCTGTTGTGAATTGAATTTTCTTTATGTAACTAAACATATCCAATTATGCTCACATGTTCCTGATTTGTATAATTGCAGACTACTATTCTTGAATTTGATGGCATACTTAAGGTAGCATGTTAAATAACCTCGTTTCACAGCCATAATGTATATCTAGCTGGGAATGGAAGCAGTGTGGAATAGCACAGATTCAGAAAAGTTATTTCTACCTACAAAACGGAAGGCACCAACAGAATATCTGTCCCCTAGTGTTGTAGACAAACAGGTGGCTCAAATGGAGTCCCATGTGAATAAAAGACCAACACAGTTGCAGCCTGTGCCCCGTAAACCTGGGTCTCAAAGGGTCCAAACACCAAAGAATAGAACTGCAATTCAAGAAGTCTCACCCAAGGTTCAAAGTGGGTCGTTTGAAGCTGTGCGCTCCAAAATGAGAGAAACATTAGCTGCTGCATTATCTGTTGGCATTCAGAATGAAGAGAAAACTGAAAACAAGCATAATGATTCTCCTTCTGAAGCAGGTCATGCACATGTGGATTCTCAGCCTGATGGATCTGCTGCTACTACTGATAAATCTGAAGGTCAAGAGCCTCAGTACAACTATGTCATGCCTGATGCAGATAGTTCATTTGGGGACACTTTTTTTGTCAAAGATGAACTTTTGCATGGAAATGGGCTTTCTTGGGCCTGGGATATGGAGGTAACTGAATCAAAGGAAGCCGATGTGGCTGAACAGGGTCAGAGTGGTGATACAGACAGAAGAGAAAATAATGTTAAATCTCCTGAAGAATTAGCTTCAGGAATTGAAGCAGAGCTATTTAAGTTATTTGGAGGGGTGAATAAGAAGTATAAAGAAAAAGGGAGATCTTTGATGTTTAATTTAAAAGACCCTAATAACCCTGAGCTTAGAGAAAAGGTTTTATCAGGTGTCATCTCTCCTGAAAGGTTGTGTTCAATGACACCAGAGGAGCTTGCTTCTAAACAGCTCTCCGAATGGCGAATGGCAAAAGCTGAAGAACTAGATAAAATGATAGTTTTACAAGAGTCTGATGTTGATATAAGACGCTTGGTTAAGAAAACTCATAAAGGTGAGTATCAAGTTGAGGTGGAACAAGATGATGGTGTTTCGGTAGAGGTTTCTGTGGGGTCCACTTCGTTTACTCAATTTCAGCCAAAAAAGAAGAAAACTGCACATGAAGCGGAAGAAAAAGAAATTACTGATGGTGACAAGAGTAGTTCAGAAAACATTACCATACCTGCTGATGGGACTGATTTCATGCAAGAATTAATTGTGGATGAATATAAAGATGAAGGGTTTTTACCTCCTATTGTGTCCCTAGATGAGTTTATGGAATCCCTTGATTCTGAGCCTCCATTTGAGAACTTGCCTACAGATTCTGAGACAAAACCAGTCACTGTTGCTGGAACTGATGGTGAAAATTTGTCATCTGAACCAGCTTCTGCACGCAGCGTTGACCAGCCAAAAGCAAAGTCAAATGAGGTATTACCGAGCATGAAAACTAGTGATATATCTGTAGAAAGAAAGACTATTCCTGCTTCTAGTGCGGTTATTGGTGAAAATGTGTGGGAAGGTGAACTGCAGCTCACAATCTCATCGTCCATACCTGCCATTGGACTATTCAGAAGGTATATTATACAAATAATTACGCAATAAAATTACTTCCTTTTGTTGAGATTTCTAATAATTAGAACACTTCATTTTCATTCTAAGTTGGGCTAGTTGTTCTTATGGTCAGACGTAAATAGAATTATACTATATACCTTATCTGAATAGTAGATTAGGGTACTTTTGGAAGTACTTCTAGTCATGATTCTTGTATGGGGCAATAGGCGCTTGCCTTTTTCCTTTCTGTTCCATTCATCTCAGCTTTTTTATAATAGTGAATTAGTGATGACCAGATCTCAGTATTTTATAGGTATTTATTAGTTTACTTTTAAATAATAATTTATTGTTTTATATGCATTTCTGATTTTAGTGGTGAAAAAACATCAACGAAAGAGTGGCCTGATTCTATGGAGATCAAGGGTAGAGTGAGACTTGATGCATTTGAAAAGTTCCTTCAAGAACTTCCCATGTCCAGAACCCGTGCAGTCATGGTACTTTGAGTCTCTTTGATTAGTACTAAACCAACCAATAACATAAATAAATTCAAAATTATACATCAAATGAACACAAATTTCTTGAGTGAATCATTCTAAATTTTTTTTTTCTTGCAGGTTCTGCATTTTGTTTTGAAAGATTCTTCTTCCGAGACTCACCGCGCCTTTCTATCTGAGGTGAGAAGAATAAAAAAAAAAGGTGTTTTAAATATATCTTCATTTTATCTTCAATTTCATGAGCTTTTTTTATTATTTCTGTTTAGGCGGTGGATTCATATATAGCGGACGAGCGGCTAGGTTTTGGTGAACCAAATCCTGGAGTTGAACTATATTTCTGCCCACCTCATACAAGGATCATAGAAATGCTATGCAAGCACCTTTCTAAAAATCAGACAGATATACTAAGGCCCACCGATAACGGCTTAATTGGTGTAGTCGTATGGCGAAGGCCTCATATTAGTTTTAGTAATACACCACCATCTTCTCAGCATAAACATCATAAAAAACACAACTTTCCAACTAGGAGACATGATAATACAAACGCCAGTACAAATTTGAATTTCACACCAAAATCTGTCAACCGTGTGCGGCCTGCACAACCCAATGATGACGAGGATGATGATGACATACCTCCCGGTTTTGGTCCTGGGGCGGCTGCTGCTGCTAGGGACGAAGATGACCTGCCCGAATTTAGTTTTTCTGGAAACTCCAACTCATCAGGGCCGAAGAACCCTGCCCAAGTCGGGTTCGGTTCAAAACAAACACAATTCAATCCATCTGCACCTGTAGATCAGATGAGACAGCTTATCTATAGATACGGGCAGTCTGCAACTGGCAGTGATGGTGCAAATCAAATTAAAAGACCATGGAATAAAGATAATGACGATGATGACATGCCGGAATGGCAACCACACCATCATCAACACCTCCACCGCCCTGAAGTGCCGCCAGTTCACCACATGCCGCCACCTTTGGGATCACATACAGTTGATCAAGCAAGGCCACCAATAGGACAAGTTATGATGCCACCACATATGACCATGCAACCTCATGTTAATGGATTGCAAAATGTAGTTAGATGGCCACCACCACCACCATCTGGTCCTCCGGTGCTACCGCCTAATGCCGCCATATCCGGGCAGCATTACGGTGGGCAGTGGAGGCTGGATGCGCCTAGGAGTAGGGGTTTTTGATTTCTGTCATTGTAAATAGTTAAATCATCTTTATTGGCTTTAGTTGTTGTAGTGGCACCCAGAGTTTTTTGACTTTTGCAATGGTGATAAAGTTTTACCTCTGTAGAAACCATTGATATTTCTACTTTGACAGTTATCTAATGACAAATGGGCATAGGGAAGTTGTAGTGACAAGTGACAACTGCACTAGATGCATGCATGTGTATATGTTTGTTGTCTTTTAACACAGTATACTTCTTGAAATTTCTACTTTGACAGTTAAATGAGTACACTTTAATGCCCATTAAAACATATCCATGTCCAGTGTCGTTTTTTCACTTGCACAGCATTAGAAACCGTCTTACTAAAGGTAGTTTATTACAGGTAGTTTGGTAATAAGTATTAAAATCTACTTGACGCTAAATCGCGTATCATCCTATTTAGGTTGAGCGTGAACATAATTTGCGTATCTAAAGAAGATTCATTTCGTTCATTTGCTAGATATATTTAGTAATCATTAATACGTGCTCCTTATTATCTAAGTTACGGTACGTAACAATCTTTGCCCTCTGGAGTCTTATACGAGGGTGCTATCATCTAGCACTGGCTAGAGGTGCATAAAAACCGGTTTGGAAAAACAACCAGTCCAGTTTAAAAAAAAACCAGTTTTAGCCAAACCGGTTCCAGCCCGATTTGAACCGCCGGTTTGGTAGCCCGACACCCGAAACAAGTTCAAAGAGAAAAAACGGTTTCAAAGGTTTGAGTATTCAGTTAGAAAAACAGGTTTGAAAACCGAACTGGTTTGATTACATAACAAAAAAAAACCGGTTTGGTTTAAAAACTGAACCAGTTTGAGGGGAAGAACCGGTTTGTACACCTCTAGCAGTGGCTAGAGACTTATTTTTAGCAGTTACTTCATGTTTGCGTCGATATGGTTTGACTCAAAACGATCGTCTGAAGCTCTCAACTTGGTTTGACTCAAAACAAGACAATCTCATGTTTTGATAAGTTAACATCATCTACAGATGAGGGGTGTATACTTGTTATAATAGGCTGGCATCCTTCTCAATGTTTTTGTTGTTTTAAGAGCTTAAAAAGTTTTAACCCTAATGAACAAGATGTTGGTCGAATAAGACATGAAATAATCACTTCTATTTTGGGTATATACCTTATTATAAAATATAAAATGGGGTAAGATGCACACTTGATGAAGTGATTACTTCTCATCCTTTTCTCTTGAGTTTTCTTCTATTTTTGTTAGGACATAATGTATACAAACGAAGTAGTAGTGTTGTCATGGTTGAATCATGTTGTTATAATTTGTTTAAATTATTAAGGTTATAACATTGTGCAAACTACTTAACATTAGATTAGGATGTTTGACCATGAAAAACATGTTTACCCTAGCATTGTTGAATGGATAAAATACGATTAATGTGAAAAGATACTTTTGACTAAACTTGGACAAAAAGACCAGTCTCGGAATCCAAACCGGTTTCTAAACCTATCAACGTTGGTTAAAACTGGTTTGGGTTAAACCGGTTCCAAACTGACCTAAACCACTAGTTCACCAACCAGTTTGGCCATCCGCCCAATCAAACCGTTTTTCAAACCGGTTGGAGTTTAAACCGGATTACAAGCAGGTTAACCTATTTAGGTAGAATCGATGGTTTCCAAACGAGTTTTTCAAACTGTTATTCTAAATACTAGCCGTTACTAATGACTATATAGCCGTTTTTTGACCGTTGGAGGCTTTTTTTGACCATTTTTTTTCTTTTTTTCACACATTTGACAACCATTAGCTAGTATTAGGGCTGTAAACGAGCCGAGCCGAGCCGAGCCAGGATGGGCTCGAGCTCGAGCTCGAAGCTTATCGAGCCGAGCCGAGCCAGCTCGAAAATTTTTAACGAGCTCAAAACAACGGCTCGAGTTCGGCTCGTGAAAAGCTCGAGCCAGCTCGTGGCTCGTTCGAGCCGGCTCGATTTAAATATTTTTTAAAAATTTTTCACATTAATTTATATGAAAACACAAAAAATATATATTAGAGTTTTTACATTTTGTTGGGTACTCCGTACTTATGGGAACAAAGATTATTATTTTGAATATAAACAATTTACTATCAAAATATATATTTTTAAAAAAAATACTTAATGTTTTAGAAAAGAATCCGTTTTTATTTTTAAGAAAACATTTTTAAAATCCTAATATAAAAATAATAATCATAATAGTAGTAGTAGTAATAATAATAATAATAATTATACTATATAAATATATATATACATATATTATATGCACCGAGCCACGAGCCGAGCCAACGAACCGAGCCACGAGCCGAGCTCGAACCGAGCTAACCCTGGCTCGAGTTCGGCTCGTTTAGAATTCGAGCCGAGCCGAGCCGGCTCGTTTAGATTCGAGCTTTTTTCGAGCCGAGCTTTTTTCGAGCTTTTTTCGAGCGAACTTCGAGCGAGGTTCGAGTTACGAACTTTTTGTACAGCCCTAGCTAGTATAAATATGTGAGGGTGTTTTGATTGATTCACAACAACAAGAAGCGCTCTCTACCTTTAAAATCTTAAAAACGCTCACTACTTTCTTTACGTTTGAAACTGTCAAAATGGCTTCATATAGTGCTCAATATTCTGTTGGTTGGAATGCCTATTTTTAAAATATGGTTGTTCGGGTTATCCACATGAAGAAAAATCAAAAGATTTGGTGCAACTATGATTTGTTAGATGTTGGCGGGTCTGAACAAGGCCCATTACAAGTTGTGTTTCAAACATTTTTCAAAGGATGTGAATTCTACTTTGAAAAATCACATCCTGATGAAATCTTGTAAATCGTTGAAAGAGGAACAGTCTCGAGGTCAAACTTCGATAACAAATGAAGCCAATTTATAGGCTTACAATGTTGATGCGGTCCGAGAGCAAATAACACATTTTGTGATCTAAGAAAATTTATCATTCAAGCACTTTGAAAATAAACGTTTAACTCGGCTAATTCAACGAACTCCTAACTTCGTAACACACATGTAAGCAGTGTTGTAAAAAACGCTAGGCTCTAGGCGGGCGGCGAGGTAGGGACTAGGGATTAATCGGGATTAATTGATTTGGAGATTTTATATATAATTTTCATATTTTTATGTATACACATATTTTTATAAGTAATTTTTATAAATATGTTTAGTTTAGTATAAATATAAACAAATCTGGCCGAAATTTTGAATTTTTCACTAGAATTTTTAAAGGTCGCCAGAATCTCACCGGAATTTGGGAAATACCGATTTGAGGCCAATTAACAACCGACTAGGGCCGATTTCCTGATTTTGACATGTCTGGCCGATTAGCGATTTTTGACTTCGATTAGGGAATATCCAATCGGTGCATCACCGATCACCGACTAGTCGCCGATTATTTGGCCGACTAGTCCGATTTTTGCAACATTGCATGTAAGTCGTGCTACACTTACAATGGATTGTTTAAAATATGAAGAAAAAAAACTAAAAATAAATTGAGTACTTATTTTGAAAATATTTAAACCGGTGTTAACTCTACTAGTGATGTTTGGTCGACTTCACACGATTCACTGAAATCGTACGTTTGTGTCACCGCCAATTGGGTAGAACCCGATTCGGGGCAAATGATGACACGTACGATTGCGTTTGAATTGTTTGATTATTCTCACATCGGTAAAAATTTGTATTATCTTATTGATAAAGTTATTAAAAAGTTTAAATTAGAAAAGAAAATTTTGTCAATATCTTTTGATTATGCTTTAAATAATACACTTGTGGTAGAACACCTAAAATTAAAATATAAACCAATATGTGTCGGTGTCTTTTTTTCATAGTCGCTGTATTGCACACATCATAAACTTGGCGGTCCAAGATGGTTTAAAAATGATTGAACCAACTAAAGATGCTTTTAAAATAAAGTTACGCGATATTTTTATCATTAACCAAAGATATAGTGTATATTGTAAGTTTTGTAGATGACGCATATTCTAAATGTTTAGGTCCGAATTAGGACGTACCTATAAGAAGAAATTCGACTTGTAACATGTTTGAAAAAACTATTGAGCAAAATAAAAAGTTTATTAATGGCAGGATTATATCAATATAGAGAACTCGACTCACTCTTCAAGCAGTTGAGATACACATTTGCTTCAAGTATTATTTGGATGTTGCAGAAAGAATACGAGGACGAGGTAGATGGTGGATTGACACCCGGAATGACCGATGACGAAGCGACATACAATGAATACCTTCAAACTAGCTCGGGGGTCAGAGGCGAAGAATAAAATCATCAAAATTATCAACGAATAAAAACATTAGTTTTTTGTGATGTTTGTATTTTTTTTAATTTTATGCATTTCATTTCGACGTTTAACTTTAAGTATTGAATACAAATTTAAATTTTTAGTTAATTTTTATTGTTTTATTTTTTTAAAATTTTAAAATATAAAAACCAGGAACCGGCTTGGACCCGAACCGGTCTAAACCAGTTTGAATAGGGCCGGGGATTTCCTTCATAAAACCGATTCCAAAACCGAGCTGGTTTGAAAAAACCTGTTTATGTCACTTTAAATACAATCTGATATGGTTTTCAAAGCGAATCGGTTTCACAAAAAAATACAATTTGGCCACCTCTACTTTTGACGCAATGAAAGATCATGTCCTCCGATAATGATTACAATTTCAATGTAATAATCATTAATTGTCGTTATCTTTATGTAATCAAGGCAATAGGGTGATATTGATAAAAGAAATAGTTGCCACATCACAAATAAGTACTAAAGGTCGGTGTTCTGGTTATGCTACTATAAAATATTGATCAAAGAAATGAGTTATGTAATGGGTCTCGACTAAAGGTTTTATCGCTAGCACTTCGTATAATAGAAGCTGAAGTAAAATCATAAAGTAATAGGTAAACGAACATTCATTCGTAGATTTCTTTAACACCATCTGACAAGAAGATTTCTTTCTATATGCTTCTACTTGAAGATAAATAAAAATCAAGGGAAATCATTATCTAGAAATGATTTGTAACACCCGGATATTTATTATTTAGAAGCCGACGAAGGAAGAAAAAGGAAATAAAGTTCAAAGTCGAGGTACTAAACTCGCCAACGAAGAAAAGTTGAAAATATGGTGATATTTGTAGGGAGAGGGCAGCCAACTCTCCCCACACACCCCCACATTTCAGCTTTCAAGAGAGGAGAAGAGAGAAAGAAGAAGAAAAGAGAAAAAAAGGGTCGGTTCGGGTGATTCGGGTGGCCAAACTCGTTGTGTAGCAAGCCAAATCGAAGCCCTTGTCGTTGTGCTCGTTTGTGTGAGTTCTAGGACCCCACTTTTACTTGTTTTCAACTGATTTTGGGGCTGGAAAGCATCAAAAACCCATTTTTGTGTGTGTGTGTGTTTGACCTATTTGGGTGTGATGCGTGTGATGCGTTTCGGGTATGTTTCCAGGCTTGTGTGTGCTTGTATGGTGTTGTGGTATGCATTCCTAAGGTCCAGGATGGTTGATTTAGGCTTAGAATGGGTTTGGATGAGCTTGGAGGCCGAAAATGGCAGATTGGGTTCGGGATGAACTCCATTCTACACCAGCTAGGGCTAGGCGACCGAATGGAGGCCATACGGCCGAATGGGAGGCGATTGAAGGTCATTCGCACGATTGGGATTCATTCGCACGATTGAGGGTTCAGTCGCACGACTAAGGTTTTAGTCGCACGCCTGGGAGTCCAGTCGCATGGGGAGTCATACGACTGAGGGTTCAGTCGCATAGATGCTTAGTCGTATGAGTCCATTCGTATGAGGTCAGTCGCATAGGTGCCCATTCGCAGTAGTTCCATCCGCATGAGGTCCTTACGCACGATTGAATGTTCATTCGCATAGATGTTCAACCGTATGAGTCCAATCGCATGATATTCAGACGCATGGAGGCCATGCGACTGAAGGATGTCCATATGCCCGAATAGGGCTGTTGCACTCGAAGGAAAGTGTAGTTTGACCTCTGGCCTTCGGGGGAGGGTGCAGATGTAAGTTTTGACGTAAAGTTTCTCGTAAGAGCATGAAGATGACTGTTATGACCTTAGAGAGCATGTAGGGCATGATGATGATGATGATGTTGCATGTTTATGTAGGTTATGTATGTATGATGTTGCCTTGTATGATGATGATGAATGTGTATGATATGTTCCTTATTGTGATGTATGCTTATCTTTCTTGTGGCTTTACATGTCATGTTAATGAATTAATGAAGTATTATGTAATGTAAAACGAAAGATAATGAAATAGGAACATGAAGTAAGAATGCATGCATTAATGAATGATGAATGAACAGAAGAAAGGCTTGCAAGCTTATGTATGGGGTGAGCGACTTTGTGTTGCAAGAGACTCGGATGAAGTGCAATCATTGAGATTGCCTATGGGGTGAGCAACCTTGTCATTGCAAGAGACTCGAGTAATGTGCTATCGTAATGTTGCCATGAGGTGAGCAACCTTGTTGTTGCAAGAGACTCGGATAGCTTGCTATCATTAAGATGGGCAATGAGGTGAGCAACCCTATGGTTGTGACAGACTCGGATAGCATGCAATCATTGAGATTGCTATTGAGGTGAGCGACTATGTCGTCGCAACAGACTCGGAAGAATGAATGTATGAAAGGAACGAAAGATAACGAATGAGATGAAAGATAATAATGACATTATCTGTGTATACGTATGTTGAATGATCGCATGAGAAAATGAATAGTTTTTAAGGAAAATAAAGTATGTTTTATATTAAAACTAGAACTCACTCAGCAACGCTGACTTTTTATATGTTTTCCAGTTGGCAGGTAATGATTGCTGAGGATGGCACTGCAAGGCTACTCGGCTCTTTTGGGATGACATTCTTTTGATTAATGTTTTTGCATTGTAATGCGAACAAACTATTTTGTAATTAATGTTGTATTAACTTGCAAAAGCATTTACATAGAAATGAAAGCTTATTTTAAATGTTCCGTTGCGATGTTTATGAAGTATGAATGTAAATGTATGTTTTATGTGCGATGAATGACCAACTGTAGGCGTCCCGGGAGCGGGGCCTTACATGATTTGTTTTTCAAGTCTTCTCACACGACTAGCTTTATGTCGCTTTGTTTAATGTTACATTTAGAGATGGGCTCAAAGTTTTAATTATTGACAAAAGATGGTAATCTTACTAGTAAGACATTTAATGTTGTATATAAAGAAGTTTTTATAACTTTGAAATTTGCATATGTAGTTATACATCTGTTAGTTGTATATATAATATTATGTAAGATCCTAGCTTGTATGATTACAATATCAAGTGAATAGTAAAATCCAACAAAACGAAAACATCTAAAGTGACGTAAAGTTTCAAATGAATGCGAACACTTTAAGTTTATGCTATAACTTTAAGTTTATGCGAAAAGTTATATGATGCAAGAACTTTTGAAAGTTTACACATATAGTCCATCATGTATAAATAATTATATTTGCTTTGTATTTCATTATGTGTGTTTTATTTGTAAAAGTGTTCTGAGGGTGAGAGAATAGAATGTTGTGTGATAGGCCGCCCGAGGGGAGCTCCCCCGGGTGGATCGAGTTTAAATGACGTAAACTCCTTTGGTATTGTTATCGTTTTGTTAATAATATTCGACTGAGTTTGTTTAATATTTGTTATATCACACAAGCACACATTCGTCTTAATTTGATTATCAAGTGTAATACTTTGTGGCTATGATCGTTTTGTGGACTTCACATCTGCTATCAGAGTAAGGTGTTGCTTTGGATACACATATTTTCATTCTGTGATCATTTGTTTTTTAAGATGTTAATTTTGAATAGATTAAAGGTAGATTTTGGATCGATTTCGAAGGAAAAGATGGTGAAACCAAAGTTGAACACACGCCGGATCGACTTGGTTACATGCAATACTGATGATCTACATCATTAAGCTCGGTATCATCGAGTTTAGATGGTCGAAAATGAAGATTTGAGACCGTAGCAGTGATTCAAACTCAAAAAGTCGACTTAGTCGAAGTTTCCGCAAAAAGTAACCGTATTTTGCAAAAAAATTTCCATGCGAAAACTTCGCAAAAGTAATTGTATATTGCAAAAACTTTTCCTTGCAAAAACTTCACAAGGGTAACCGTATTTTGTGAACTTTCCCATGCGAAAACTTCGCAGCAGTAACCGTCATTTGCGAAAACTTTCTCATGCGAAAACTTTACCATGCGAAAATTTACTAATCCATGCAAAAGCTTTGACCGGCTATCTCAATTTTGCAAAAGCTTTGCTAAATGCGAGAATATGTTCCAGATCGAAAACTTGTTGGCACTTGGAGGTTTTGTATCAAGTGTTTATGCCTATATTTGGTAGATACTGGATGATTTGAAGTTTGATACTGAAATAGGGGTTTGTGTGATGTTGATCAAGTTCAAGATTCTATATTTATAATATTTTATTCGGGTCATTCGTGAATTAAAATTTGACAATGCAGGCTTATTTAATCTTACTATTAGAGACAATGATCAAACGGTTTAATTAAGTAAAGAATTAAGGCTGTTTGGTACTCTTACTTTGAAAATATGGACTTATTTTATCTTACATAGGAGGAAGAATGCTTCGGATGAACTGGTTCGTTGTTATAAAATCTTGTCATCAGATTTAAGAATCGGGTTGTTGGGAAATTCAGAATGGAAGTTGGATCTCTTTGTCATATGCATGATACAACTTAAGTCTAAGTAATCAAGATAGAACAGTTTAATCTTGATTCATATGTAATATCATTTATGAAGCTATACATTAGAAGGAGGTTACAACTAAAGGGGAAGATTGAAGTGAAAAATACCCGAGGATCATATATTTCTTGAAGATGTGTGACTGAAGTCAAACATAGGTCGATATCATAATCCAAGAGGGAAATTGTAAGGCCCTAGTTTGTATAGATTACAATATCAAGTGAAAAGAAAAATCCAAAAAAAACAAAAAACATCTAAAAGTATGTAAGATTTATTATGAATGCAAGAACTTTAAATTCATGCGAGAACTTCTAATTCATGCGAAAACATTTAGTTCATGCAAAAAATTATATGATGTGAAAACTTTTGATAGTTTTCTTATGAAGTCCATCATGTATAAATAGTTGTTTTTGTTTTATTTTTCGTGTTTTATATGTAAAAGTGCTTTGAGAGTGAGAGAACAGAAAGTTGTGTGATAGGCCGTTAACCGGGAGCTCACCTCAGGTGGATTGAGCTTAAACGACTTAAACTCCTTTGATATTGTAATCGTTTGGTTAATAATATCCGACTAAGTTTGTTTAATGTTTGTTGATATCACACACATAAATCCATCTTAATTTGATTATCAAGTGTAAGATTTGGTGGATTCGATCGTTTTTGAGGACTTTACATATAAAAATGTAATTTTAAATGAAACATTGTAAAATATAATTTTAAATCAAATGCAAGATTAATAGTTGAAAATCGATCTCTTCTTCTACTCAATCTTTCTTCGATTCATTGTGGTATCTACAAATGAACTCATGGTGGGATGTTTCATCAGAGACAGTGATTCATTATTTTTTAAAAGGTACCATGAAATCTTTTACTAGTCTCCAAACTTTGATCTAAGAGATAGCAAGAGATTCTTGATGATTTCTTTTGATACTAGATTATATTATATAAAGTTATCAAAGTCTGTCTGGGCATGACTATGTGCCTCAGAGGCACAATCGTGTGTTGCCTCAAATGCACGGTCAGGTGCAGATTTGGCACAATATGTGTCGATTAGGCATGGGCGTGCGTGCCCCACATCAATTAATCAAGCCACAAGTTGGTCTTGTTGTCGAGTTATCTTGGCATTGTTGTGCTTCGCTTGCTTACACTAGCACAGTCATGCCTTTCATTGGCATGGTTTTGCTTTGTGTGATTATGATTTCTTTAAGCATGGTCACTTCTTTTATTTGTAGGGTATTACATCTAGCATCTAGGTTTTAATTTTTTGAGTTGAATTATATTGTTTAACTTTAGAGTTTAAGATTTAGGGTTTAAGGTTTGACAAACTAGTTCTAACGGCACTAAAATAAGTTCAATCAAAAGCCGTTCAATATTTCTTCTTAGGCTTTTTAGCTTAAACATTCTTTTTAGAATAACTTTACTCTAAATATAAAATTGTAATTTATCTCTCAACTGATATGAAAACCATACATCTATTTATAGTTGAGGTTACGATGATTATATTAGAAGAACAACCATCATAACTACATAAATGTTATAATGGTTTTTATTCTTAACAAGCACCGGCAAACATGGTTAGGCTTTGAACATAAACTTGCAAAATTTTAATAGTATCGTATTTGTATTCAAGGTTTTTGATCGCTCAGTTGGGATGCTAAGCTTGAAAGTAAGATTGCATATATCAAATCATAAATTAGTCTTACCCCTCCGTAGACTCTATGACAAATGTTAAGTAAAAAAAGGAGACATACGCTTTAATGTATACCACAAATTTATGGGAAAATTATCAAAATAAACATTTGACCAAACTAAATTACTATTATAACCATTGAAAAATAAATTTATAAAAAAAAACAACCAGTAAAAACGAGCCACGTGACCATACCTCGCCATGTGGGCGAGGAAAATCCTTAATCCCTCGCTGAAAAGGTGACTGGGCGAGGGATTTACATAATCCCTCGCTGACGTGGCAGAATTTCAGTGGTTCATCGCTGGCATATTTCATTCCTCGCTGACTAGGCGAGGAATCAGGGGTTTTCCTCGCCCATAAGTACTAGAATGCCACTCCTCGCTTATAATTTTTATTTTTTAAAAAATACAAAATTTTAAAAAAAGTATTTACCAAAAATTGAAAAAATCGTTAGTTTTATTAAATTTTTTATCATTTATTGTTCTTTAAACACTCAAATTTAATGTGGTTTCCCCTGTATAATACAAGCTTTCCTCTTAATAAACTTATCAAATTTTAGTTTTTTACCTAATTCAATTTACTAGTTTAGAAATACGTTTTTAACATGTGTTGAATGAAAATATTAAATTAATAGCTAATATTTTGTATTTAAACATTTTAAAATAATTTTTTAGATAAGATATGTTTCGGATTACGTGTACTCAACTATTTTAAGTAATAACAATATTTTTTAAACTTTCCTCTATAAAAAACTTAAAAAATTGCACTTATTTAAACAAAAGTTTAAAATATTAAAATAAACTTTAAAAAGCTTTTGTTTAAGTGAATGAAATTTTTAAAGTTTTTTAAAGATGAAAGTTTAAAAAATATTATTATTACTTAAAATAGTTGAGTATACGTAATCCGAATCATATCTTTATCTAAAAAAATATTTTAAGAACTTTTAAAATATTAAATATTAACTATTATTTTAATATTTTAATTCAACCCGTGTTAAAAACACATTTCTAAACTAGTAAAATGAATAAAGTAAAAAACTAAATTTGATAAATTTTGTTAAGAAGAAAGCTTGTATTATACAGGGAAAAAACACATTAAATAACAAATTAAAGTGTTTAAAAAATAACAAATGAATTTTTTTAATAAAACTAATGATTTTTTAATTTTTGGTAATATTTTTTTAAAAATTTTGTATTAAAAAAAATCAAAATCCTAAGCGAGGAGTGACATTTTGGTAATTATGGGCGAGGAATGAGATATGTCAGCAAGAAACCACTGAAATTCCGACACGTCAGTGAAGGATTATGTAAATCCCTTGCCCAGTCACCTTTTCAGCGAGAAACCACTGATATTCTGACACGTCATTGAGGGATTATGTAAATCCCTCACCCAGTCACCTTTTCAGCAATGAATTATGGATTTTTCTTGCTCACGTGAGAAGGAATGAACACGTGACTCGTTTAATAGTTATAATGGTAATTTAATTCGGTCAAATGTTTATTTTAATATTTTTCTCTTAATTTATTTATGAAAAAATAATAAAAATCTATATCTATAAATGCCAAAAACACATCACTTTGATCTTCACCACTTCCGTGTTTCTCATAACCACCCCTACGTTTTTAGCCTTTAGCGACGCTTTTGCAACGAGAAACCTTCATCTGTTGTACGTATATTTCTAGGGTTTTCAGTTTTCGCTATAAATAATATTATTATTATTCCTCTCAAATACTTATCTTCTCGCCTCTCAATTCAATCCGCATGTTTTTCCGTTAAGGTAATCCTCAATTTCTCATAACCCTAATTATTCCTGTGTGTATGTGAATTTGTTTATGGCGATTTGTGCTTAATAATTAGGGCGAAATCAATTTGACATCTCTATTTGGGGCTATACGTTTTTGGTAGGGAGATTTTGGTTTGAAACCTCTTGTTTTATACGATTTAAGGATACGCGATTGAAATTCGTGTGCTTTTTGGGTGAAAAATTAGGGTTTGATGCCTGGATTTGGTGGTTAATTGTCCGGGTGTTTTGGTAGATTGTTATGATTTGGCGATTTGCTAATTGGTTATGGTTTTTAACGTTATATTTGGGTTCTGTAGTTTGTTATATCTGTTGAGATGATTATTGGGTTCTTATTGATAAGACTAGTTTAATTGCTTAAAACATTTTGAAGAATGAATGTGATTGGGCTGATATCGTTATGGCCTGGGGTTCTTATTAAGATTGATATAATCGTGGGAAACAATTTGAAGAATTTTATTTGATTGGCTTGAGATCATTCTGGAGATCTTAAAGATGAAACCGTTTTAGTAGTTTTAAAGAAGGCCTTATGTGTGTGTCTGTGTATTTTATTTGTGTTCATATCCTCTGTATTTGTATCATGGAAGAAAGATGGTTGTTTTTCCTTTTTTGCTGGTTGCCCAGCAAGTTAATATCTGAGGATGTTCAGTTTTTTTTTCTTGGGAATGATGAGTTGGTACTATGGCTTAATCTCTGATACTTGTTACTGTTTCAGCTGGTTTGCTGTAGGTTTCGCCTTATTTGGCTGCTTTCATCTCTTGGTGTGCTCAAGGCAAATTTCATGTTCTTCAGTGTTCAGTTGGTTACGCTCTTTTGATCTGAAACTGAAGGGTCTTATATGTTGCAGTTGATGTAGGAACTCTACTTGAGTGCAACATTTTAGAGTAGTTTAAGATGTTATTCATGTAACTGTAGGCCACTGTTTGGTTGAAGTCTTCTCTTTTGTAAGAGAACTAGGTCTTTTATGTGTAATTTTGTATGTTCTAAAATGTTAGTGCAATCCATTTGGTCTAAGTGACTGATAATCATCACTCTATTGTGTACACCGAGAACGTGAAGGGACTGCAAGGCTGTAATACTTTGTCTTCAAGTACAAGCTCTAGACCAAGTGGATGTTTGAAGCAGTTGGCAGCAGTTTCTGAGGGATGTATTTTTGATTCTGTTGTTGAACAAGGTTATAACCATCAACTGCCTCCAGCATCTCCTCCATGCCTAAAGAAAATTGCAAAGGCTAACTTTATGGCTTTGGCTTTGGGCCATTTGGCACTTGATATTTGAGCAAGTAGAAAAACTTGTTCCAATGCTTATGGAAATTGAATGCATGTGTAGTCATTTGAATGATTTGAAATTTGAGAATTTTATATCTATAAACCAATTAACAAGAAGAAACTTTGCACATAAAGATTGAAAAGACCAAGAAATTTATCAAATAAACCAGTTCCTGAACAAGAAGACATTTTTTTTCTTTTTCATGTTACTGTGATGTAGGCTCAAGGCTCCATTTCTGGGCATACAACCTTTGATTTTGCAACTTTTAGTGAGATTTTCTTTTTAAGATGTTGAGAAGAATAATTTGAATTGAAAATTTGAACACAAGCAGCTGGGTAGGGAGACACAAAAATGAGATGTTAGCATTCATATTGTAACTTAATACAGTAGACACACAATGTTTCTGGTAAAGGTTAGGTGGTCGAAACAATATGCTCTTTTAATTATGAAGGATTTGAAACAGTGTCTGGATGCAACTGCATTTTGTAACATGCTAGTATCATAGTTGAGCTAAAAGGCTGGTTAGGTGCATAGTGTTGGGTAGACATAGGTTGGATCTTACTTCAAGAAGCTTCTTTACCAAATGTTTGAAATGGTAAACAGGATGTGAAGTTTACAAGTTAAATATTTAGGAATTAGTTTATGGTAGTTTGTTGTGTTGATTACTTTGACATGATACAACATAAGTGTTATCTGCAGTTGGTATTTTCAGTATATTGCCATATGTTCATTGCTCCAGAGAGTAGGTGAAGAAGTGTTTCTACACTACTAGCTTATGCATGAAAATTGCATTCATGTTTACTTGTATGTATGTTTATAACTCTATATGCTTCTGGTGTCCAGGTTAGATGGCAGGTTTACTTTAATTACTTCCCTTGAATTATAGCAGATAGACATATTAAGACTGACTCTGCTAACTGATTAGCCTACATCTAAATAGGATAATGAATTGTTTCATTTTTCATTGATTTCATAGGACAAGGTTTTAGGGTCTTATTAAATGCTATGTGGTTTTCTTTGTGTTTTATTGTGAATTGAATTTTCTTTATGTAACTAAACATATCCAATAAATGCTCATATGTTCCTGATGTGTATGATTGCAGACTGCTATTCTGGAACTTGATGACATACTTAGCGTGTTAAAAACCTCATTTCACAGCCATAATCAATATCTACCTGGGAATGGAAGCAGTGTGGAATAACACAGGTTCAGAAAAGTTATTGCTACCTACAAAACGGAAGGCACCAACAGAATCTCTGTCCCCTAGTGTTGTAGACAAACGGGTGGCTCAAATGGAGCCCCATGTGAATAAAAGACCAACACAATTGCAGACCATGCCGCGTAAACCTGGGTCTCAAAGGGTCCAAACACCAAATAATAGAACTGGAACTCAGGAAGTCTCACCCAAGGTTCAAAGTGGCTCATTTGAAGCCGTGCGCTCTAAAATGAGAGAAACATTAGCTGCTGCATTATCTGTTGGCATTCAGAACGAAGAAAAAACTGATAATGACCATAATGGTTCTCCATCTGAAGCAGGTAAAGCACATGTGGATTCTCAGCCTGATGGATCTAGTAAATCTGAAGAGCGTGGAAGCACAGAAGGGCAAAATGGGCAAATTGAAGGGCAAGAGCCTCAGTACAACTACGTCATGCCTGATGCAGATGGTTCATTTGGAGACGCGTTCTTTGTCAAAGATGAACTTTTGCATGGAAATGGGCTTTCTTGGGCCTGGGATATGGAGGTAACTGAATCAAAGGAAGCTGATGGAGCTGAACAGGGTCAGAGTGGTGATACAGACAGAAGAGAAAATAATGTTAAGTCTCCTGAAGAATTAGCTTTGAGAATTGAAGCAGAGCTATTTAAGTTGTTTGGAGGGGTGAATAAGAAGTATAAAGAAAAAGGGAGATCTTTGATGTTTAATTTAAAAGACCCTAATAACCCTGAGCTAAGAGAGAAGGTTTTATCTGGTGTCATCTCTCCTGAAAGATTGTGTTCAATGACACCAGAAGAGCTTGCTTCTAAACAGCTCTCTGAATGGAGAATGGCAAAAGCTGAAGAACTAGATAAAATGATAGTTTTACAAGAGTCTGATGTTGATATAAGACGCTTGGTTAAGAAAACTCATAAAGGTGAGTATCAAGTTGAGGTGGAACAAGATGATGGTGTTTCGGTAGAGGTTTCTGTGGGGTCCACTTCGTTTACGCAATTTCAGCCAAAAAAGAAGAAAACTGCACATAAAGCGGAAGAAAAAGAAATTACTGATGGTGACAAGAGTAGTTCAGAAAACATTACCATACCTGCTGATGGGACTGATTTCATGCAAGAATTAATCGTGGATGAATATAAAGATGAAGGGTTTTTACCTCCTATTGTGTCCTTAGATGAGTTTATGGAATCCCTTGATTCTGAGCCTCCATTTGAGAACTTGCCTACAGATTCTGAGACAAAACCAGTCACTGTTGCTGGAACTGATGGTAAAAATTTGTCGTCTGAACCAGCTGCTGCAGGCAGTGTTGACCAGCCAAAAGCAAAGTCAAATGAGCTATTATCGAGCATGAAAACTAGTGATATATCTCTAGAAAGAAAAACTATTCCTGCTTCTAGTGCGGTTATTGGTGAAAATATGTGGGAAGGTGAACTGCAGCTCACAATCTCATCATCCATACCTGCTATTGGACTGTTCAGAAGGTATATTATGCAAA
Source organism: Flaveria ramosissima (assembly GCA_025215565.1). Lineage (NCBI taxonomy): Eukaryota > Viridiplantae > Streptophyta > Magnoliopsida > Asterales > Asteraceae > Flaveria > Flaveria ramosissima. The sequence goes on from CM046030.1 coordinate 62,724,875, forward strand.
TAACAATGCAATAAAATTACTTTATTTTGTTGAAATTCTAGTAATTAGAACACTTCATTTTCATTCTAAGTCGGGCTCGTTGTTTTTATTATCAGAAGAATTTAGAATTAGGGTACTTTTGGAATTACTAATGGTTATGATTTTTGTGTGGGGCGATAGGCGCTTGCCGTTACCCTTTCTGTTCCATTCATCTCATGTTTTTCATTATAGTGAATTAGTGATGACCAGATTTCAGCATTTTGTCGCTATTAATTAGTTTACTTTGTAAATAATAATATGTTTTTAATATGCATTTTTGATTGTAGTGGTGAAAAAACATCAACAAAGGAGTGGCCTGATTCTATGGAGATCAAGGGTAGAGTGAGACTTGATGCGTTTGAGAAGTTTCTTCAAGAACTTCCCATGTCCAGAACTCGTGCAGTCATGGTATTTTGAGTCTCTTTGCTATTAGAATTAAACCAAGCAAACAACCAATAATAAAAAGGAAATTCAAAATTATAGATCAAATGAACAAAAAATTCGTAAGTGTATCTTTGTAAAATTCTTTTTTTTTTTCAGGTTCTGCATTTTGTTTTGAAAGATTCTTCTTCTGAGACTCACCGTGCCTTTCTTTCTGAGGTTAGAAGAATAAAAAGATGGCGTCTTTAATATATTTTTCTCAATATTTTGCCATTTTGATGAGTTTTTATTTCTTTATCTAATTATTTTTTGTTCAGGCGGTGGATTCATATGTAGGAGACGAGCGGCTAGGTTTTGGTGAACCAAATCCCGGAGTTGAAGTTTATTTCTGCCCACCTCATACAAGGATCATAGAAATGCTCTGCAAGCACCTTTCTAAAAACCAGACAGATATACTAAGGTCAACTGATAATGGCTTAATAGGTGTAGTCGTATGGCGAAGGCCTCATATTAGTTTCAGTAACACTCCATCTTCTCAACATAAACACCATAAAAAGCATAATTTTCCAACCAGAAGACATGAAAATACAAACGCCAATACAAATTTGAATTTCACACCAAAATCTGTCAACCGTATGCCACCTGCACAACCCAATAATAATGATGAGGATGATGATGATATACCTCCTGGTTTTGGTCCTGGGGCGGCTACTGCTGCCCGGGACGAAGATGACCTGCCCGAATTTAGTTTCTCTGGCAACTCCAACTCATCAGGGCAGCAGAACCCTGCCCAAGTCGGGTTCGGGTCAAAACATGCACAGTTTAACCCATCTCCACCTGTAGATCAGATGAGACAACTTATTTATAGATACGGTCAGTCTGCAACTGGTGGTGATGTTGCAAATCCAATAAATAGACAATGGAATAAAAATGATGAAGATGATGACATGCCGGAATGGCAGCCACACCATCATCAACACCGCCAGCGCCCTGAAGTGCCGCCTGGACACCACATACAGCAGCCTCTGGGGTCACATATGGTTGATCAAGTAAGGCCACCAATAGGACAAGTTATGATGCCACCACATATGACCATGCAACCTCATGTTAATGGGCTGCAAAATGTAGTTAGATGGCCACCACCACCGCCATCTGGTCCTCCGGTGCTACCGCCTAATGCCGCCATATCCGGGCAGCATTACGGTGGGCCGTGGCGGCTGGATGCTTCTAGGAGTAGGGGTTTTTGATTTCTGTTATTGTAAATAGTTTATTATCTTTGTTTGCTTTAGTTATTGTTGTAGTAACCAGTGTTTTTTTTTTGACTTGTCTAAGTGATAAAGTTTTACCGTCTTTAGAAACCAATTGACATATCTACTTTACTGTTATTTAATGACGCGTGGGCATAGGAAACTTGTAATGACAATGGTACTACATGCATACAAGTGTGCATCTTTTTTTTTTTAAAATGGGTTATATACGACATTGTTTTGAAAAATAGGTGTTTTTTAATTGGGGTCTACTTATCGGACCGCACCCCCGACCATTTCAGTAGCAAACTCATAATTGGAAAAACTCTTGCTTGGCCCGTAGTAATTTTGTTTTGAGCGAGACATGAACTCACGGCATCTTGTAACTAGCTCAGTGCAAGTGTGTACTTCTTGATGTTTATGTTTGTTGACAGTTTTGCCAACGTGAACTAATTGGCTTTATATTATTCAACCCTTTATGTCTCATGTCAATTCCTGTAACCATTAAAAATAAGTGGAAGTCATGAAATTAGATATTTTCATGAGTGAGTTATTCCAATATGTTCTTGTCAGAAAAATCTTTTTTATAGTCATGTTTATACGCAACTAATAGTATGTAAGGGTTTTCATCGAATCGAGTCGAATTCGAGTTAATCACTTAATCGAATTGAATAAGTCGAATTTTGAAAATTTCAAATTGGATTCGAATTTGAATCGAATCAAATTCGAAACTTTCAAACAGAATTCAAATTCGATTTGTATTCGGAAAAAAGTTCGAAATCGAATCGAATTTGAATTTATTCGATTTAGAAAAGTGTTAATTACTAACAAATAATTAAAATCATATTCATATAAACTCACTAACGATAAATACATATAAACTCATACACAGAAAAAAAAATTCCTATCTATAGAGAGAAGAATCGGTCACACTTTTTTATCAACAAATTAACAATAATTCACAATCTCTTGTTGTTTGGAGTCTTATTAGGAGGTTCTATCGTTTGACTTGCTTTTAGCACTTGTTTTATGTTTGTGATGATACTTTTGACCTCAAAATTATATGCTTTCAAACATTTAACATAACATTCTAAATAGTAACCAATGATCCTTAGCTCAACTGGTTAAGGGGAGATACTCATGACATGTAAATATAGGGAGGTCATGGGTTCAAGTCTCACTCTGAGCAAAAAATGCTTAAAGTTGAGCTAGGGGGTTTTCTCAGCAATGAGTTTCCTCCTGAGGGGGTTGGGGTTGCGGTCCCGGCTGGAAAACGGATAGGTGAGCCCGATTAAGATAACACCTATCCTCCGAAGCAGGGTCGCACATTTGTCGTTAAAAAAAACATTCTAAATAGTATGTTCCCTCATAAAATTATTGTGAACATGTTGTCGGTGTTCACACTTTTTGTATTTCAACATATAAGGAGCGCACATCTTGTTAACCAATTTCCTCACAAATGTTAAAGACCTTGGTGGAAAGAAAAACATGTTATAACTTATAATCTCTTTACCGGTGTTTTATACTTTTTTTAAAGTAGGTTGATACTCACACTTGAGAGAGTGAGTATTTCTAGCCTTTATCTCGAGTTTTTTCTCTCTTTTTTTTATATAAAACAGGATTCCAAAGAAGTCATGATGTGTTGTCATGTTGACTCATTTGTTAAAATTTGTTTAATTAGTAAGGTACACATTTTTTGATGACAACGTAACATCTGATTAGGACACTTGACCATAATAAAATATGTTTAACATAACGTTGTTGAATGGATAAAAATATTGAATGTGAAAGATCTTTCTGACGAAGATGATGAACAACATTATATGTGTAATCTAGGTTGTAAGGTGACATCCGTCTACGTAAGAATCCTTGATCACCATTATTATCATTTTGTAGTCTAGGAATGATATGAAAAGATGTCACTATAACATTATCTTCTTGTAATCAAGTTTCTCTAGCAAAGGTTGCAGAATATCATTGTTGATATGCACTTCTTCTTGTAGTCAAGATTATGTTACTTTCATGTAATTAAGGTTAAGTGCAGGAGTGAATTGTTTACCGAAGTTATTTCCATGTAATTTTAATATTTGTTCAACTTTTTGTGACATATCTCGTGGAACTGACAACCCAAAACCTTTAAAAACTTTAACAGCCTACAAATCACAACTCGATTCCTCCTCAGTAGTACCCCCTAGAATTCCTTACTACAATAACATAGCAACCCCACGAGCATCCTATTAAAGATATCTTACACATGTTCTAACATTTATTAGTCATTTCTTTCTGTTCGAGCTATAGATGGATCAAATAATCAACAAACTTTGTTAAGTCTATAATCCTTATATTTGATTTTGCAAAACTATATCTTATTTCTAGTTGATGATACTATTGATAAGTGGCCAAGAAAGATGAAGAGTTTGATGCTAATTGCTAAAGATGTAAAGAGAAGTTAAACAAAGATAATTTTGTAGATTTATTCAATTGATAAGAATACAAAAGGCTAATGAAAATTCCGTAGTAACCAGAAGTAAACATTTGGAAAACGTAGGTGGTGTTTGTTTTTTTTAAACGGTCCGCGAAGGCTCTTCTGTCTGCGCCGCATAGACCACGCGCAGACATTACCATCTGCATACTGTTTGTTTTTTCGATTACATTTCATTAAAAAAATGTCTGCGCGAGCTCTTCTTGATGCACATCTGGCACAACCACTGCTAAAGTCTTCTAAAGTCTGTGGAGGATTAAACACCATCACCCACCACCACCCATGTCCACCATCACCGTCCATCACCACCACCACCACCACCACCCTCCGCCACAGTTCGTCACCACCACAGCCCCCTCCACCACCGTCCGCCTCCACCATCGTCCCCCACCACCCACCATCCACCCCCACCACCACCCACCGTCCACCACCACGCACCATCTACCATCACCACCATCGTCTAGCACCACCATCGTCAAGCACCGCCATATACCACCACCAGTTTATTTTAGCAGTCTGTAGATGTTAAAAAACAGACACTCTTCTTGTTTCAGACTGTAGAGGTTTGGTCCACCTCTTCTTCTACAAATGTCTGCATATGTGGTTCGCAAACTACATACATTTTACCTCTAAAAAGAACTGCGCCATAGGGTTCAAAAGGTGATGATGTAGATGACCAAGCAGTCTAGGCCAAACATTGGTCGATGATGCATATGTAACAGAGAAAGTGATCTTACTAAGATACAGAAGTTGAGGAAGGTGGAGTGAGTAGAGACTATGTTCATCGGCCTTTGTGATAGGGTAATGAGTGTAGACTTGTCATTCACAACAAGAAAAAAAGAGTGAAATTTAAAGAATACATTATTATCAAGATAATTTTATTCAATTGAGTGAATAACTTTTTATTTAAGGTACATGAAGAATGTCAAAAAATGGAAAAGATTTTATCTGGAGAGGAAATTTTAGAAGATAGCATATAGAGAGTGGAAAGTCATTTATCATTATTAATATGGAGTGAATCATTACCATAGTATGTTTGGGAATTCTCAAGACTTAATAAATCAAATGTTACATGGCCATTTGATCTTGTGTGGAGAAATCACATAGTTCTAAAGGAAGAACGAGCGTCTACATAATTGGTTGTCTGGTTGGCACAAATAGTGGAAGGGTCAAGGTTCGGGCAAATGAAACGTGATTAATTCCATATTGGTTTCAAGTACAATAAGCTTGATTATGAGAATATGCCCAAGAAATAATCATGGCTATAGCTGTTGTTGTTGCCGCAAGAGGATCCTTGTTGACCTTGGTTAATGTTTTCTACAGTTGTTTGGAGGGTGAAAACCATGAAAAGTTTGAGAACAAGTAGTTAGCATGAGTTGAAAGCCAAGATGTGATGCCATCTTATAAGGAGCCAAAAGGCGTTATGACTGTGTTAGAGATACAGAGGCTATGACAACAGTTGTGTCGAATATACGGAGGCTGTAACAACGACAAGATGGAAAAGAAGAATAAGGTTTCATGTAGTAGTAGCAAAGATACTAGCAGTGGTAGGTTGTGGCGACTTGGTGATCATATAGTTATGATCATTAAGAAGGCTACGAAGTTCGTTGAAGACCACAGGGGATGGACTAGTAAGAAAAATGGATTTGAGATTGTTCTATTCTTCATGCAACCTTGAAATAACTAAAAGAACAAGGTTTTTTTTGTCTTTAACCGATTCATCAATGTTGGCAAGTTAAGTAGCATACTCTTGAGCACAATTTAGATAAGGAGGTGATGTTTCATCCTTTTTTTATTTTGAAAAGAGGTGTCTTAAAGTGTATCCCCCGTGAGAAGTATGTGGAGCATAAGCTATACGTTACGGGTGGTGATACCAAGTACATGTTGGAAGGAGGCTTCAAAAATACTAGAGATGATAATCATGCAAACACGCGTACCATTAGAAATCCAAGTTTAATAATTGAGACTTTTTAGGAGCGACTGCAGTATCATACCCAAATGGTAGGTGTTTATCTAGGTAGAGTATTGATTTGTCAACATACCCAAATAAGTTATTGGCAACTAAAATGGATTGTATCATGGTTTTTCAATACCTATAGTAGGTAGAAGATAGATTTTAAGTAACAATGTGAGAGTTGTAGGCACTCATTTTCTATTGACGTGAAGGCAACAAATAAGGCCATGAAGAAAGAATCAAGAATTGCTAGGGTTAAAGTAGGCAAGGACGTCTGGCAGCCTATTGTGTAGGTGACGATGATTATGGTTTGCACAAAAGGGTTGGTGTTTGACAAATGGATGGCGAGTTAAGGTTGACTTGGCTCAGATACAAAGTTAAACCTTGTAAATGCTTGTGGTTGATTATATTAAAGAACTGACTACTACATGCCCATATGTATAGAGTACTATGGTATATTACAATCATGATCTAATATAGGCATGTTGTGGACGATCCTCGTTATAGTTTTATACTTTTACTAATTATTTGTTTCTCCTTCAAAGTGGTGGTTTTTTTTCCTTCAACCTAGACTAAAGTGTTTGGTTTCCGTCTTGAATGATAAACCGTCTAATATCAAAGTATGACATCATACACGTCACGTATTCTTAAAAAGTTTTAGGTCATCCGTTTCAAAGACCTAACAAGCCCAATCATAAAACTTTCATAGCAACGGTTTGATTCGGTTCGGTCTCACTTTTACAACGGGACGACTCGATCGACCCATTTGACATGGGCCTATCGGGGGCCCGGCCCATCCCATCCAACCACCTTATTCATGTCAAAGCACCACCCATTCATCATTGACCGTTTTTGTTCTTGTCAAGGGCAAACATCATATTTTTAGTGACGGTCGATTGCACCTCGTTGCTGTCGGTAGTCGCATTCGTTTCTTCCTCAAATTCCAATGCTTTCGTTTCGAGTTTAACAAGAAGAGGTAAATGTTCTTGATTAATCGTCTACTGTCGATTGTTTTGCATGTTTTTCCCTTGTATCTTCTTGTTGTACGATTTTGATTTTACCTAATTTTGTTTATGTTATGAACAATCAATTCTAGGGTTTCTTAGGTTAGGCAATTTTAGCTTATTTGGTTGAATGTGTGTTTGGATTGTTGAGTAGCTTAGTTAGTAGAACTTGTTTTCTACACTTTGCAACTCTTTTCTTTTATTATCTACTAACTGCATTAAAGAGAGATCATTGGATTTGAAAGTTTCATTTTAATTAAACCTGAGATTGTTACAGTTTTTGATTAGTATGACCAAACTGTTCATGTTGTCATGATTGTGGTTAGTTAAAATGTTGCAGTTTTTTGTGCAATTCTGCTTGAAACAGAAAATTGTTATTGTTTATTTTAAGTTTAGACTTTTGTTGAAGGAAGTGTTAATGTGTTATGTAATTGGTGTTATCTGCCAATTCCGAGCCTTTAGGCTCGCCCTCATAAACAAGATATGAATACTAATATTATAAATACCCCCTCCCTCCTCAAGCCTACCTTTTGTGGCTGTCTTATGGATGTACACAAGAGCCTCAACATCTACTTTAACGCGCTTCATGAGATGGCGTTGCTTCATAACTTGTGAAGCGATTTTCTAGCTGCCTCATTCGCCTTGGTGCATTTGTTTAGTAAAACCAAGTGAGTTTAGGAAATAGAAATATTTGTATGTAGAAACTGAGATAATTTATCTAGCTTCAAATACTTAACAATAAGAGCCGAGCTTTAGGAAAATAAACTCATGGGTTGCAAGTTTGTTTCATATCCCATATTCAGTTTTGAGATCCAAACTTGTTAAAAAGAAGCTAAGGTCTCATGTTGAATATGTAGTAACTGAAAACCCTATTAAATTTATTATAGAGATCCAAAGATGAGTTAATGATCTCTCGCTAACCATTTAAGAGCTAGAATTACATTGAAATTCTGCGTAGGTAGATACAAGTTGCAACCTTACATAAAGCTGATGACTCAAGATGGAGCTTTACTCAGAATAGATATTGCACAAGTTGATTAGTTGCTCGATGTTCAAGACACGAACAAGATGTGAATACTAATATTATAAGTATTTAGACTTCATTCCAACATTGAGAAAACACATTTCCGTGATCTTCAGCAAATCCATTAAATATGGTTATTTAGAATTAAATGAGCTCTCAACTATGACGTGGGTTGTCTATAAAAGCTAAAATTTATCATGACATTACAATTGCCCCACTCACCACTCATATAATACTAAATGTTGAACCCTCTAGTAATTCGTATGGCTTAGGATACCTCATATGTGTGCATGTGTGAGAGAATGTCCTATTGTAATTACAATATGCCTTTTTTAGCATTTAGGAATTTTTGTTCTCTTTGTGTTTTTTAGTTTGATTTTAAAGTATCTATGAGAATTTGACTTATAAGTTTTGTGTTTCCAAATTGATTAAGTATACAACACAATTTCTTTGATTTTGATCAATTTAATTTTCTGCAACTTTTAAGATCGCGTAATATGGGCTCCCAACATTTCTGATCAACACTAGAGTATTTTCTAGTGTTCATGCTATGTTGGGAAGTTCTTTGGTATGTTTTTTAACCGTCCAATCTTCAATTTTTTTTTCACGACACCAACCATGATGGACAACATGATCCTACTTTTTTATTAAGGAATGCAAAAGTATTTATTCACTTCTAAATATATGTGGGATGCCAAGAGTTTAACCATTGCTATAGTCATTCTAATTTCTAAAAGTTAAAGTAAGGCATACAATTCTAGATGATTAATGATTCACTAATGTTGGAAGTTTAATCTTGATTTATACACTCGTGAAGGTTAGAAGGGTCAAAGATGAAATTGTGGGAGGAAAATCAGAAAGAAATCTCCTAAGATTTCGTTTGGTAGAATAAGTTGTGAGATTTGTTTTTTTACTAGTAGGTGTGTAATTAGATTAGGTGCAAGTTATGTGTTTAGTATAATAGAAGAGTAAGGTCATTCTATTATGTGTGGTTTTGTTCATAATAAAATCCTTAGAGTTGCGACTTGAGTTTGGCCAGCAAATTCTAGTGTTCTCGTGTTCCTATAAGATTCTAGGCCATCGATTGTTATCAGAGCTTAGGTGAAGCTCATACTTGGCAGAGGCTGTTGATCAAGACTTGAAGAGAGGAAGATCAAGTATTGGCTATTGTATACGATAAACAAGGGAAGAACCAAACCTCCAGTTGATTTGTGAAAGATTGATCAAGGGGGAACATACCTATGTGGACCAATGAAGGAGTTTGAACAACTAGAGATTGGTTCAAGTTGTGTGGAAGACGATGTGTGATAGATCATGAACAATCCGTGGGAATAAGTAAGTGTGCGTAGTATTTGAAACTACTAAAGGGTGTGGCATAGACTGGTAAGAAGCCATCTCATCCTTGAGAGATCATTCAAGGAAGGTATAAAGACAACCAGAAAGATGGGTGGATAGAACCTATGTGATATAGGTTCAACACATGGTAGAATTGAAAGGTGAAAAATCGAGTAGCAAGAAGGTCGAGCAAGAACTCAATGAAGAAAGAGATTCCGTGTAGAGTTGAGCAAGTCAAACAATATGTATGGTGGTTCTTGTTGATAGTTAGATCAAAAAAAGAAGAAGAAGAAAGAATTAGCAAGCACGGAAAGAAAAAATTGAAGTGGAGACTAGTTGTGTCAAGAAAGATGAGCATGAAGATCATGATTGTGGTTATCATGATGGAGTTGGGGCTACTAAGATGAAGTGAGTCGGTTGAAGTCAAAGGTCTATGTGACCAAGAAATTGATACAAAGAAGAGAGCAAGAGACAAGGGATTAAAGCTAAAGAGCTACAAGTCTTGTAACAGATTCAAGATCTAGGTGGTAAAAGAATCAAGACGATGAGGTAGATTGTTGGACGTTTAATTTTAGTTTTCATGCTTGTAAAAGTTGAAGTGTTAAAGATGAATTTATGGGAGGAAAATTAGAAAAAATTAGTTGAGAAATTTGTTTGATTTGATTTTGTTTGGTAGGATAATTGATAGAGATTTGTTGTTGATTCATTTCCTTATTATTAGGAGCAGAATTAGCTTAGGAAATTTTGTTTGATTTGATTTTTTTTGGGTAGAATAATTGATCGAGATTTGTTTCCTTATTAGTAGGAGTAGAATTAGCTTAGTGAGCAAGTTATGTGTTTAGTATAAATAGAGGTGTAGGATCACTGTATAATATGTGGGTTTTGTTCATTATAAAAATTTTAGAGTCGCGACTTGAGTTTAGTCATCAAATCCCGGTGTGTTCTTGTGTTATATATAATGGTTATAGGCCATCAACTAAAGGGTGCATTCTTGATTAACTACTATGTTCTCTTGTAAGCCGCTGATTTTTTAGCAACTAAATGGGAAAATAACCTCGAACTGTTTGAAGACCATGTGTTAGATTTTATTTTTCTTTCTATTACAAAAAACAAGGTACACATCTTTGCTTAGTTTGTTTACTATTGATCTTTGCTTGTATTTTTTGGGGGTTTGTGTTTGTTGCATAGTGTTGATTTCCATTTTTTATTTACTAGCCTATAGCCCGTTAGTTACATGGTTCGAAAAACTTAAATATAAAACGTATTAGTTAAAAAAATCTATAAAATGTCTAGAAGCCACATGACATTCTTTTACATTGCCCACCTACACTCCATCTAGGATTGGGACACGTGCCGTTACTAGAAAGAAAGTTAACCATTCAATGATACATTAAATGCTAATAATTATTTATATACATTCTAAATTATAAAACATATTTTTTGATAAATTAAAAACATGTTTTTTATTAAAACATAATTTTTTTAAAACCAAATCTATATGAAATATGAAGTTTATTTTAAAACAAGAACTTTTAAAAAATGACATTGTTTAAGAAAAAGTATTTTTAAAACATTTGGACTGCTTAAAAAAACAATTTTTTAAATAAGTTTTTTTTTAAGACGAAAGTTTGGAAAAATGTTGTTGTTTTATCACCTAAAGTAGTTATTATATGCAATTTCAACCGTATTTTATCTCAAAAAATTATTTATAATTTCTAGATATTAATAAATAAGTATTATTTAATATTTTCATTCAACCAGTGTAGTACGCATGTTTCTAAACTAGTATAATATATAAGAGTATGAAAATTAAATATATGTTAGGAAATAATGCATAAAATATGAACTTTTTATTTTTGGAAATTCTTGATTCTTTATATAACATTTTCCCAACCAAGCAATTTACAATTTTACACACTTATTAGCTTTTTATTTTTGGAAATTTAACCATTTTCTATATTGAAAATGATTCATTTACTTTAAATGCAAGGACTTTGAAAATTGCTAGGTTTAATGTTAGCTTTTAAGTGTCTTTTGGCTTAAATCATGACATGTTTTAATCATTCTTGTAGATTAACACTATGTGTTCTTGTGATTTTCTGATTATGCTAGGTTAATATAATATATTTGATAATTATGCAACGGATCTAGAAAAAAGGTTACTAATTTTTAATATCTTATGTTTATATGGGAGTATGGAATCTTTTCTTATTTTGTTATCCTTGTATGTATCAGGCTACTTGTTGTAAATCTAAATTGGGAAATAAACTGAATAAATATGCCCAAGTTATTTGTTGACAAAATTTCCCTTCATATACACTTTGTTAATATTTTAGTGTATATCTTAGAATCAAATGCTACTGCCATCACTTGCATCCCATCTGCACTTGTGCACTGAAGGGACATACTAAATATTTGTGTAAGTAGACAACATAGAGTATTTAATGACAATATGGCGTTATATTTGGGTTTAATATACAAATTTTTATCTCAAGCTAGAACGCTGCACTAGACCTTTTTAAAGATATAACAAGTTGTTGTATTTTTTATGTACTAGTGTAAAGCTATATATGTCGTTTTATGGTATCTACTTTGCAGATGGAGTTTGAAAGCTGCTTCTAGTTCAACTGACCCATTCAATGACAAAATCCAACAGTGTCATATGAGGTAGTGCTTATTACCACTCTCTTATGATTCTTATATCATGCTACTATGGAGATTAACACGATGAATACATTGCATTTTTTAAGGGAACATTGTATTATATAAATTTTATAATTTCTTTTCATTACCAGTACTAAGAAACTTGAGATTAGTTCACTGTTGAAGTGGTTGAATCATCTAGATTCTTGTAGAACCCATGTAACGGCGACACGTAATACAATTTACAAGTATTACAAACATTCATGCGCATGCTTGTGTGCTACACGCCTACACTCTGCTTACAGTTTGCACAAATCCTAGCGCCTAAAGATTGTAGACATTGCTCTGATTTTCTCAATTATGTACTTTTAAGATGTAAATTCCAATATTGACCCTGTTTCTGATTAAGTGAAGGTGATTGAAGCCTTATATATCGGGCTCAGTGATGGATTGCAACAAAGAGGAAGCGCAGAGGGCCAAACAGCTTGCAGAGAAGAAAATGGAGATCAAGGACTTCTCTGGGGCTCTTAAGATTGCAGTCAAAGCCCAAAAGCTTTATCCTGCACTTGAAAACATTTCTCAGTTGATTGTAGTATGCGAAGTACACTGTTCTGCTGAGAAGAAATCGTATGGTACAGATAAAGACTGGTATGGAATTCTCAAAATCGAGCCCACTGCTGATGATATATCAATTAAAAAACAGTACAGAAAGTTAGCTCTTGTTCTTCATCCTGATAAGAACAAATTTTCTGGATCTACTGACGCCTTTAAGTTAATTGGTGAAGCTCAACGAGTGCTTTTGGACCTTGAAAAAAGAAGAGTTCATGATAGTAAACGCAGAGCTTTTGGAAATATTTCATCCCCAAGTTGGATCCCTAAGCAACCTAACAGTCAATCAAGTGCCCAACATCAACATCCTAGGAATCATGGTCATCCTGTTAATTTTTCTGGGGTTCGTTCTGGTAATTTTCAGTTTGCACAACAATGGGCCCCGACTGGTGTTGGTGCACATACATCAGCTTTTTGGACAGTTTGTCCATTCTGCTCGGTTAGGTACCAGTTTTATAGAGATGTTCTTAACAGTGTTATTATTTGTCAAAACTGCAAGAGATCCTTCACTGCCTTTGAATTGAATGCCCGCGGTGCTCCTGCTGCACCAACTGCAAACAAAACCCAAAACCGACCACGTCAGAATAGGGTTTCTCCCAAACCCACAGCGGGTGCCACACGTACTTTTACTGCAAAACCGGTATTTGAAAAGAAAGAACCTCCCAAGACACAAAGAAATGTGAACAGAAAAAGAAGAAAGAGAATAGAAGAATCCAGTGACAGCTCTGAATCAGAGAAAGATGTAAAAGTACACAGTGTGCCGAAAAACGTTGATAAAGATACAGATAATTCTGATTTTCAATATTTTGGTGAACAGCCTCGCAGATCCTCTCGTTCAAAAAGAAACGTTTCTTACAAAGAAAATATACATGATGTTGATAATGCTGATGCTGATGATGCGACGCCATCAAATTCTGCCAAAAATGGAGCAAAAAAACATGTGCAGCAACACGATGAAAATCTAAAAGCAGAATTCGATGATGATAAATCTCAGAGGGATAAGCAGAATTCAGATCATAAAGGGGATGATGATGATGATGATGATGATATAGAAGAAGAAATAGAATCTGAACCCGGAGTTTTTTTGTGCCCAGATTCGGAGTTTAATGATTTCAATAAACACCGAAAAGAAGAAAGTTTTAAAGCGGGGCAGATATGGGCTTGTTATGATACTGAAGACGCTATGCCTAGATTCTATGCTTTAATTAAAAAAAAATCCCCCAGGTTTAAACTGCAAATCCAGTGGTTAGAACCCGATCCTGTAACCATGGATGAAAAAAAATGGGTGGAAGAGGGGTTACCGGTTTCTTGTGGCAGATTTACGCTCGAGAAACTCGATAAAACTTATGATCGTTTATCATTCTCACACCAGATTTCATGGGAAGTGGTTCCAAAAATCAAAACTGTGAGTATACTTCCAAGAAAAGGCGATACATGGGCCCTTTTCAAGAACTGGTCTATGAATTGGCACTCTTCATTCGATCAGTCCAAAGGAATGAAATATGAATACGAGTTTGTGGAAATTTTATCAGATTTTAAGGAAAAATCGGGTGTTCGCGTGTCATATTTGGAGAAAGTGAAGGGTTTTGTAAGTCTTTTTAGGAGAAAAGAGGGTGGAGAGATGGTGATTGCATGGAGCGAAAAGTACAGATTTGCGCACATGGTTCCTTCTCGTCGAATGAGTGGAGAAGAAAGAGACGGTGTTCCGAAAGGGTCTTATGAACTTGATCCTGCTTCTCTCCCTCCATCAGTATTTGAATAGGTAATCTTGTAGAACCTTATAATACTTTTTAATATTATGTGGTTGTTTAGATCTTAAATTGTTGGTAATTAGATAACCTAATGGGTTGATCCTTTGATTAAGCATGTTGAAATTCTAATAGACCTTGGTTTTAAAAAGCGAGAAGCGCATTAAGGCGGCAAGGTCTAAAACCGAAGCGCAAAGCCCGAAGCACAAAAGCGGGGGGCTTTTCGTACGCGAAGCGCTAAGTGTTTATATAATTTTTTTGATATAATCTTATAGGTTTTTAGCATCCCCACCCAAAATATAGCTATAAATAATGTTTTTATATGCTTTAATGTAAAAATTACATGTATGTATAACTTCTTTTGCAACATTTATAGCACTTTGAAGCAAAAAAACACCCCCTGTACAAGAAGCGCGCGCCTCGAAGGGATTTTTCCCCAAAAAATCACGCTTTTCTTGTGCTTCTTGTACAGCATGTGCCTTGTGTTACAAAAAGCTCCAACCCTCGCCTCAAGGGTCGCCTTGTGCCTAGGCGCGCCTCAGGCGCGCTTTTTAAAACCAAGTAATAGACTACTGTTGACCCTTGGGTAAACTAGCTTTTAGCATAGTGAATATTAGTGATCTTGTTTTTTTATGTTCTTTTTGGGCTACAAATGTTTACATTGGTAGATGGACATATGCATGAAGTCATGAACATCGAAAAGTTGAGAACAAAAGAGTCTAGGTGACATTTATATAAATAAAATGTGTATTTAACAGTTGTATAGAATTAATGACTTACATCGTTTCAGTGTGTTGAGGGGTCTTGTGAGTTTATTGGTAACAGATTCTCATAATCCAAAAACATAAAGAGTAGTAAAAAGTTTTTACGTACTACTACTCATTTAGGTGATTCTAATAATGTTCACAGATGAAGAGATGTCAAAGGGGCTTCTTACTCCCCAAACAAATCCTTCGACATCTCTGTATAAACGTTGGTTTATCAAGAAGACGCAAGAAAAGTATTATCATATATGTGAATATCTAGCGATTAGCGAAACAAAATCATAATATGTTTTTCATGAGCAAAGTGAGACTACAAGATATAAACGTATCAAAATGCTTGAGTTAATGTTTGTAGATTCTCTTTGAGTGACAATCAAATGAAATCTCAAATTCATTTTTGAAGAAATTAGTGAAAATGTATTTGGTGAAACTAATATATATAAATAAGACTTGTGATACACTTATCTATAGGATTCATGCACAAGACTTGTTTCAAATTAGATACATGTTCCACAATATACACATATATGGGTCTAAAATGGGGAGTTAAGCTTCATACATCAAGAACTCTTTTACATGAATTACCACTAAACTTGAATATGCAATCATTGATGCTTATTAATGTTCAATTTGCTAGATAATGCACCACTAATATCCCTTGACCAAACACATCCTTTGACTTTGACTTCCTTTAGCGGTTGCCAACTTAAAACAAACTAATTTACATCATGCTTAGCTTTAAACCTAAAACCTTTCTTTTAAAAACAAAGTCTTTATCAAGTGGACTACCCTCATAATAGCAGTTTGACACCCTTTTTCTTATTAAATGATACAAATTACAACATAAATTCACCACCTTATTTATTCAAATCTTTTATAAATTCTGTATTCGTATCACAATGGGCGGGTTGAGTTTGGGTAATCTCAACCTCATATCTAGTCATAAAAACGTATCTCATACCTAATTATAAAACCGTGTTTAATATTTGGTTTGATGTCTCTTGTATGCCCTTTACTCATTACCCATTGATTTGTGGCCTGTGGGTATACCCCTATGTATCATAATTCATATATGTCATGTATGGTAGAGTAATTACCAACTACAATACTTGTACCCAAAAGCTGATCTAAACGTACTTCAAAATAGACCTGAAGTATAAAATATTTAACTAAACTTCTAACAATTATATAAAAATAATAATGTTAAGTTTCTAACAATGTCAAAAATACTATTTAATATATTCACCTTCAATGTCGGCTAACAGGTTCGGGTAATAGAGCATGATCACCAAATCACATACCCGCCCCAAGTATGCGACAACTGTAAAAACTGATACCATACATGTCTTATGTCTATACCCGAATAACCGTCTTATTATACGTTCAAATGCTTCAGATTGCAGGTTTTTCTATCTGAGTTAGGCTATTGATTACTGTGTAATTATAACCAAAATGTCAAGAGATAATAATTTATTTAACTTTTCAAAAATGATATTTTTAATATACGCGGATTGGTCAAATGTTAAACCAAATTCTACTTGATGTCGTTAGGTACAATTCATTCTCTTACCTCCTCAAGTAGTCAACACTCATTAATACTTAAATCTCTAGTTTAGCATAATCTTTGAACTAACAAGCGGTTTAGTCAAAAGTTGATCAAAAGGTACTAATTCTTATATATACTTAAGAAGAGAGTGGATTGATAATGGAAATGCGTTAAAGCTCTAAACAACATTGGACCATAGTTTTAATGATCGTTTTAGAAATGGCAAATTGCCAAAAAAAAGAAGCTTAATAAATTTTACAATAAAAATTTCAATGACACTTTAAAAAATATTATTATGTCTAATACATCAAGTTATTATGTCAAATATTTTAGGTTATTTTTTCATTGTGTCAAATATATCAGGTTATTTTGTCAAATATGTTTTGTCATTTGTTATATGCATTCATTATTGTGTTTTACATTTTAGATTATTTTGTGTTATGTTTGTCATTGTTATATATATATCTATATATATATATATATATATATATATATATATATATATTATATAAATTTACTTTTACTTTATCATTTTGTTTTACAATTAGAAGTATATAATTATATTTTTTCAACAATGCGTCTTTCAAAACTCATAGTGTTTAGAAAAACATGATGACGAGCATAAAAGCACAATAATTTCATCAGTGTGTTTTACATACTAGAAGTATATAAAATTGTTATTTCACCATTATGTTTTTTAAAATTCATTATGTTTTTTAAAACTCATCATTTTAGAAAAACATAATTAAAACTCATCATTTTAGAAAAACATAATAGTATTCAGAAAAATATAATAACGATTACCCCATGAATTGCAGTTAAGACACAATAACGAGTAGAAATCAAATGAGCTGAAAAACATAATCTTTTTACATAATAACACTGTACTCGGTTTTACATACTAGAAGTATATAAAATTGTCATTTAACCATTATGTTTTTTAAAATTCATTATGTTTTTTAAAACTCATCATTTTAGAAAAACATAATAGTATCAAAAAATATAATAACAATTACCCCATGAATTGCAGTTAAGACACAATAACGAGTAGAAAGCATATGATTTGAAAAACAAAATCTTTTTATATAACAACACTGTACTCGTTTTAAAAATAAAAAACACATCTTTTCTATGGTGTAAATTTTATAGAAGAATTATATTAAAACTTATGAAAATTTAAAGAAAGTAGAAAAACTTTTAAAAAAAATAAATATTCTCTAACAAACGTTTATCTATAAGTTGATCTCAACCAATGATTAATAAAATTGATAGCTAATATTACTTCTTATACGTTCTATATTTAATAATATTTTTATCTTTAAACGAGTATAATATCATTACGAAAAGATAATATTTTTTTACCTTTTTCAGCTCATATGAAATCTGATCGTCATTATGTATTTAATTCAGTTCATTGTGTTTTTTATTAGTTATTATGTTTTTTTAAATGCTATTGTCTTTTTTAAATGATAAATTAAAAAAATATAATGTTGAAATAACATTGTTATGTAATTTTACTTTGTAAAATAGTAAAACAATGAAATATAATAAAAAAAATATATAAAACGCAATGAGTTTTGGAAAACATATTAATAAAATAACATTATTGTGTATCTATAATTGTAATACACAATGTAAGTAACACGTAACAAGTTTATATATTATATAAAAAATAATGACAAAAATAATACGAAATAATCTAAAATGTAAAACATTATGATAAATACATATAATAAATAATAAAAAAATATTTAATACAATGAAATGATCTTTGATACAATCACCTCATTCATTAAACAAAATGATTTGACGTATATTACACAATGATCACAATTGTAAAAAATATTTGTGAGTCCTCAAATGATCATAACCCTATAAGGGATTTGGATTGATATCACTAGAGAACTAGTAATATCTTAGAAATCATGAGAACTAATACCCATAGGTCATATTTATTTTTTAAATTTAATTCTTTTTACACATAGTTGTTTATGTAACATACTTTAAAAACCATATAAATCATAAAAACTCATCAAACTAATACTTGTATATGTTTTCAAAAATGTAATTTATTTAGCTGCATATATGTAGATAATATAACTTACATATGATTCTCTCTCTCTCTCTCTCATATATATATATATATATATATATATATATATATATATATATATATATATATATATAATATATATATATATATATATATATATATATATATATATATATATATATATATATATATATATATATATGTAACATCTCGTATTTTTGTTAATTAAAAACTAACCTTGTTAAGTTCTTATAAGGTCCATTTATGTCTTTTGTGAAACATTGAGGGTTTATTATGTTTCATAATTAATTTGGTGGTTAACAAATTAATTTAATAAATAACAATAACATTATAAGTGTTATAATGTTATAAAACTTAACTTAATGTATTAAAAATCTTTAAAAAAATAATTGTGATTAAAATAATAATAACAATGTTATTGTTATTATTACTAATGATATTATTAATAACAATAATGTAAATGACAATAATATTAAAAATAATAAAGTGGTATAACTTTAAACTTGTAATTAATAAGTTTATTACATAAAATAATAACCTATTAGAACTTCAGGGACTAATTTGTAATTAAATTTAACTTAATCAAAACTTTAAATTTGTAATTGAAAACTTTTAAAATCTCAGGGACCAATCGTGTAAACTTTTGAAAACCAAACCCCTCCCCCCTTTAGTTCCCGCAAATCCGGCAGCCGGCCCGGATGTCCTCCGGCCGAGCTCCGGCGAGGGCAAAACTACCCTTAACCATCGATTTAAACCCAACCAAATCAATCCTAAGCCGGCCGTGAATCTCATTCGAACCTATAACCATGTTTAAATTGTCTTTAATCGTTGATGCAAAGCAACAAGCTTGAAACCGAAATGCTACAACCGAATCAACTCAAAACCTGTCGAATTGGGTCGTTTAACTGATTAGAAACGTTTTAACAATCATTGCGAACTTGAATGTGAGATTAAATTCGAAGTTAAACAACCAATTAATAGTCAATCATAACCGAAACCATTGTATCAAACGCAAGACCCATCCGACACCTTAACGAACAAATTGAACTTGTTTAACAGAGGGGAAAGTTTCCATTCGACCCCTTTCTACTCTCTGTAAACCTAATTTTGTGAATCAACCACTCAATCGACAGTTCCAAGTTCTTCATTTTCGTGAATGAACCGAGTCAAAACCAGGCATAAACATTACAATTCGATCGTAATCAGGTAAGTTTAAGACTTCATTATGCTCGAATTCACTTTGGGATTGAAAGCCCCATAGTTAATTTCAGTAACAACATCGGTTGATGCTTCAATTTGATCCGTTTGTTCTAGGGTTCTTCGTGGTTTGGGGATCCATTTTAAGTATGTTTTATAAAAATTAAGATCCAACTTCTATCAGGCTTAGGCGACCTCGCCTAATGGTAAACTTACCCCATGAAAATCTGGAGGTCCCGGGTTCGACCCCGGGCCACTCCACATTTTTTTTTTTGGGGCTTTTTAGCCTTTTACAACCTTTTTAAATATTTTTAAAAATTATAAAAAGATATTTTATAAAAACTAAAATTTTATATGTTTCTAAATATTGTCTGAAAATTTATATTCTTATTTTTTTTACAAAACAAATGATATAATTAGTTAAATTTTTATAAAAAAAAGGGAATTTTAATGTTGACTAACTATTTAAATTATTTTTTGCTCAAATGATATATTTAGATTATTTCATATAAGTTAAACTTAAAAATATAGATTTAATCTACTAATTAGTTGTTTGTTCAAATAATATATTTAAACTATTTTTCTTATAAAATAAACTTTAAATATTGTTTAATTACTAAATCATTATTGGTTTAAATAATACATTTTTATTATAAGTTAGACTAAAAATATTATTTTAACTTACTAATCATTAATCGTTCAAATAATATATTTTAAATTATTTTACTTATAAAATAGACATTGGATATCGTTATAATTCACTAAATCATTATTTGTTCAAGTAACAAGTATAAATTATTGTTTGAAACGTGTTTATTTTATTTAGCTATGAGACTTCATTACAAACTTTATTATAAATGTTAATCTTATTTCACGTCTTTATATAAAATACAAATATATTGTTACCAAGAAAATATAATTACTTATTGAACATCAACTTTGTTATATATTGATTCATTTCTAAAATATTTACATATATAATTCTTCTAATGAATTAAAAGTGTAAAATAACTACTTGTAAATTGTTACTTACCAAAAACCCCTTAAAACTATTGAAACCCTAATCATTATTTGAACGTTAATCATATTATTAATCTATGTCTTGTATGACATATTTAGGTGCCTTGTAATGAATACTTGGGATTACTTTGGATCATCCTTTAAATCTTTATTTATCATCTTGTAATGCTTATATCAATGTGAGTATTTCCATACCCCTTTTGCTTATTTTCACACTTTGGGGTGAAACATGTTAACTTATACTTTGCACTTGTAAACTTATTTGAGACTTGTAAACTTTATGGCAATTCATCATGTTAAGTTGTGGTTAGTTGAACTTTTGTGGTTACCATGTTATGGCGTTATATGTACAATCATTAACTATTGCTAGCCCAGCGAAGTCATAGATCTATGGGTAAGACAAGCCTGCTTGGTTGATCCAAGTACACTTAGCTGATCGTATATACTTTTAACGTTTGAGACTTGTAAAACTATTGTCAAGGTTTGATTGTTGCATTGTTCATAACATCCCTAATCACTTTATTCACTAACTTATGACTTGAATTGCCATCTTTTATATACTATGTATTGAAAACTATGGATTGCTCACCAACATTTTTATGTTGACCTTTTATTTTTAACATGTTTCAGGAATACCCCAAGTTTGTGATCTACTCTTTGAAGCTTGCACATCTAGGAATGGACCTAGATAAATAAATAAAATAAGAATCATTTGTACATTCTTTGTTTTGCTTTTATTCTTTATGAGACTTATGTATGTAATGTGACAATTGAAACTTATGTTTAAATTATATTTGAATCATTAATAGCGTTATGTGGCTGTGAACGATCTTAACTCTCACTCCTCGACGTTTCCGCCGTCAAGGTTGGGGTGTGACAGATTGGTATCAGAGCCCATAACTATAGGGATTTAGGTTATTAGAAATGGTGACCTAGACTATAGCTTATGCATGAACCTCTTAGGAAAATATTTATATTCTTGGAAATATATATATTGTTACATGCTACATAATGCTATACCTTACTTATGTGCAACTTGATGCCTTAGCATAGGTTTGCCTTGTAATTGTTTAAACTTTGTTACTCGTCTCCCTAAACTTACCTTTGACACTTTGACTCTCCCCGACAAATGAACTCCCTAAACTTATTCTCAACGACATGTGGAATCTACACTTATCATCTGGGTTCAATTCCTTAGACTCTATGTCTAATCTATGAAAATCTCATCAAGGTTTTGATTTCATAAACCAAAGAAATTTGTGTGACACATAGACACCTGTATTCTGGATTTCCTGGCAAAAGGCCTTCGGGCTAAGGCAAGCATATCGTATAAATCTCATTGTGAGACTAGTTATGCTTACCTGGGGATTTCTGGGATGAGTGATAAACTATGGTCAACATACACAAGTCTCTAAGGCAAATGGGTCAATTTACCTTGACGTGTCAAATATTCCAAATGGTAATGCGTTACCAAATGGAACCATCCTCTTGGTGTCTTAAAAGTCCTTGATTCTTTGATCTGGTTTATCACCAAAGTTTTAATATTTCCCGTTCTTATCATACATAATGTTCCTGTTAATATTGAACCCATCTTACATTTCAACTTTTAAACATCGTTACACGTCGAGCGTATTATGTAACTATTTCTATATCTTGACCAACGTGAACATAAATCTTAATATACCCAAAGATATTGGGAATCTAAATCGAATGGTCATCAAAAACTTTAAACCGCTACTTATGGTTCTCAAGTCTCCTTAAGGATGTGTCCCCTAACTAAGAACATGCAATGCTATAGGTGGAATTCCTATGTCTCGAGATACTTTGTCTAGGCAAAGTGTAAATGGTGATTTGACTCGATCATTGAATCCATTTACATGACTCGAAACCCTTGAGATGAATGATCACTTATAAGTACGTGTGTCTTCAATAAGACTATGGTTGACCTCATATCTTGAGAAGTCCGTGTATTCCTTTCGATTGTGAATCGAACGTTCACATCTCGTTGTGGCGTTGAATAATTTCCTGCCCTTAATTTCGTCTTCCCGATTGAAACCATCCAAGATTTGAACATCACAACAACTTCTGTTATCTTGAACTTTGATCTTAAGCTTGTAAGCATGATTTTTCTTTTCGTTATATTGATGTAACTTGAATTTTTTCTCCGAATTTCTAATTGATATTAAGTTCCTTTCGTCGTTAAGTCAAACTCCGTAGCGTCTGCACCGTGAGAGATACAAATGTTTGCAAGTCAACCTATGACTAAGAACACCTGTATCTCCTAAATGATTCTAACTCATCAAAACAGGGGTGATTCCCTTACTTTGATGATTCTCTATTCGTTTTGATAAATGGTTTCCAATTGTGATCCTCTGAATCGGGGTGATTTCCTTAAACCGAGGATTGAATTCAATTATTTTCTTTGGAATGGCATTTCACAAATGACATGATCTCACCAAAATAGGATTGAAACCCGTACTTTGGTGACAAATGTCAATCTTCGATTGTTTTCTTGCTATGATGAAATTCAATCATCAAGATAGGCGTGAATTCCATACCTTGATGATAATACCATCTTTATGAATTGTATTTGTACAAATGAGACGACTTCATCAAAGTAGGAGTGAATTCTGGATTTTGATGAAGAAGTTCATCTTGTTATATCTTGTTTTTGTAAAACTTCACCGTTAAGATAGGAGTGATTTCCCTTACCTTAATGGTGAGTTACCTCGTCTTATTTCTGTGGATCCTCAACAAGGAGTTGGGATCGAACTTTTTGATTGGTAAGTTAGTGGTCATACCCTGGGAATACACCATCAAGTTAGGAGTGAAAACCACACCTTGATGACTATTTTCATTTCTTGATCTCCAACTTACCAAGGTTTTACTCAAGTGACAAGAAACATGTAGTAACTTGAAGGGTGAACCAATGTTAGTGTTTGGACCTATCAAGCCAAAGCATGATTTCTGAACTTGAAAGGAGACTCGATCACTCTAGGTTGATTTTGATTCCGAGCTTGGCATTTGAATTCTTATCGATTTCTTTCCCTTCATCTTCATGTTTTGACTTGATCTAGCTATATCGAACCATTTATTCCCTACTCATCAACTTTCATTTTGAGATATCATCAGTACATGATTGTGTGATGGTAGCCTTCTCAAACAATCTTGCTACTAAATAAAGACATTATCAACTTGTGGTTATGTCTTTCTAGTCATACGAATGTTCTCGACTGTATTTATGGGTTTGATGAACTACGTATGCAATCCATACTTGGAAACTTGCTATCTTGCAAAACATGTTTACATATACTTTTCTTAATGTTTGCGTCATTTCTTGAATCACTTTTGAACCCTTAACCTTGAAAATCATTGAAACTATATCTTGGTTTTGAACAACGAGACTCGTTATTACTCACGTTGTGACGCGGATATAAAGGTTCATAAACCTTCATAACTTGTAGTCATGGTTTTGGCATAAAGGAAAAGACGCAACTTGGTATGTATCCAAGTGTCTTACCTTCACATATGACAAGACCTAACATTCGTGATCCTATGGATCTCCTGTTTAAGTTTTAATTCACTAAGTGTCTCTTATCTTAGCTGTCATGATGACAATTGGTGCATTATAGGCCGATTGGTTAATTGCATATCAACTCATGTGGGATAACGGGTCGAGGAATTGGCTTGTATCTATCTCAACTAGTCGTATACCGTGGTATATCGTTAAACATCGATCATTAAATTGGATGATCAATTCATTTTCTACTTTTAATAATGTTCCTAACCATCGTCGTGAATTTATTCCAACACCTTCGCATATCGTATTATCCTTAGACCGATGATTGGTCAAAGGAGAGATACTTATTCACAAGATATGCGTTAAGATCGTTTCATATAGTGACGTTTGGGATTCTTAAATCCTGATGGTTAACCTTTCTTATCATTGTTGGCCCTTTATTGATTTCTAGACATCAAATTACTACGAAATTATATTCTAGAAGTTGTGACTTATGAATCTAAGGTACCACGGTAGCTCGTCATCGTTTTTCAACGTTTCATCTTAAATGTCTCGCGTTTATTATGTTATGGATTTTGTAAGATTCCATAAAGTGAAGCGTTCCACCTGTAATCAAACGGCAAACATTGTTTCGTTGAACACTCACTTTTCATTTCAATTCCTTTGTTCATTTAAGTTCATTCTTAATTTCGGGACGAAATTCTTTTAAGTTGGGGAGACTGTAACATCTCGTATTTTTGTTAATTAAAAACTAACCTTGTTAAGTTCTTATAAGGTCCATTTATGTCTTTTGTGAAACATTGAGGGTTTATTATGTTTCATAATTAATTTGGTGGTTAACAAATTAATTTAATAAATAACAATAACATTATAAGTGTTATAATGTTATAAAACTTAACTTAATGTATTAAAAATCTTTAAAAATAATTGTGATTAAAATAATAATAACAATGTTATTGTTATTATTACTAATGATATTATTAATAACAATAATGTAAATGACAATAATATTAAAAATAATAAAGTGGTATAACTTTAAACTTGTAATTAATAAGTTTATTACATAAAATAATAACCTATTAGAACTTCAGGGACTAATTTGTAATTAAATTTAACTTAATCAAAACTTTAAATTTGTAATTGAAAACTTTAAAATCTCAGGGACCAATCGTGTAAACTTTTGAAAACCAAACCCCTCCCCCCTTTAGTTCCCGCAAATCCGGCAGCCGGCCCGGATGTCCTCCGGCCGAGCTCCGGCGAGGGCAAAACTACCCTTAACCATCGATTTAACCCAACCAAATCAATCCTAAGCCGGCCGTGAATCTCATTCGAACCTATAACCATGTTTAAATTGTCTTAATCGTTGATGCAAAGCAACAAGAGAAAATTGAAAACCGAAAAATGCTACACCCGAATAATCAAAACCTGTCGAATTGGTCGAGTTAACTGATTAGAAACGTTTTAACAATCATTGCGAACTTGAATTGAGATTAATTCGAAGTTAAACAACCAATTAATAGTCAATCATAACCGAAACATTGTATCAAACGCAAGACCAAACCTGTCGAATTGGGTCGTTTAACTGATTAGAAACGTTTTAACAATCATTGCGAACTTGAATGTGAGATTAATTCGAAGTTAAACAACCAATTAATAGTCAATCATAACCGAAACCATTGTATCAAACGCAAGACCCATCCGACACCTTAACGAACAAATTGAACTTGTTTAACAGAGGGGAAAGTTTCCATTCGACCCCTTTCTACTCTCTGTAAACCTAATTTTGTGAATCAACCACTCAATCGACAGTTCCAAGTTCTTCATTTTCGTGAATGAACCGAGTCAAAACCAGGCATAAACATTACAATTCGATCGTAATCAGGTAAGTTTAAGACTTCATTATGCTCGAATTCACTTTGGGATTGAAAGCCCCATAGTTAATTTCAGTAACAACATCGGTTGATGCTTCAATTTGATCTGTTTGTTCTAGGGTTCTTCGTGGTTTGGGGATCCATTTTAAGTATGTTTTATAAAAATAAGATCCAACTTCTATCAGGCTTAGGCGACCTCGCCTAATGGTAAACTTACCCCATGAAAATCTGGAGGTCCCGGGTTCGACCCCGGGCCACTCCACATTTCTTTTTTGGGGCTTTTTAGCCTTTTACAACCTTTTTAAATATTTTTAAAAATTATAAAAAGATATTTTATAAAACAAAATAAAATTTTATATGTTTCTAAAAAAAATATGTCTGAAAATTTATATCTCTTTTTTTTACAAAACAAATGATATAATTAGTTAAATTTTTATAAAAAAAAGGGAATTTTAATGTTGACTAACTATTTAAATTATTTTTGCTCAAATGATATATTTAGATTATTTCATATAAGTTAAACTTAAAAATATAGATTTAATCTACTAATTAGTTGTTTGTTCAAATAATATATTTAAACTATTTTTCTTATAAATAAACTTTAAATATTGTTTAATTACTAAATCATTATTGGTTTAAATAATACATTTTATTATAAGTTAGACTAAAATATTATTTTAACTTACTAATCATTAATCGTTCAAATAATATATTTTAAATTATTTACTTATAAAATAGACATTGGATATCGTTATAATTCACTAAATCATTGTTCAAGTAACAAGTATAAATTATTGTTTGAAACGTGTTTATTTTATTTAGCTATGAGACTTCATTACAAACTTTATTATAAATGTTAATCTTATTTCACGTCTTTATATAAAATACAAATATATTGTTACCAAGAAAATATAATTACTTATTGAACATCAACTTTGTTATATATTGATTCATTTCTAAAATATTTACATATATAATTCTTCTAATGAATAAAAGTGTAAAATAACTACTGTGTAAATTGTTACTTACCAAAAACCCCTTAAAACTATTGAAACCCTAATCATTATTTGAACGTTAATCATATTATTAATCTATGTCTTGTATGACATATTTAGGTGCCTTGTAATGAATACTTGGGATTACTTTGGATCATCCTTTAAATCTTTATTTATCATCTTGTAATGCTTATATCAATGTGAGTATTTCCATACCCCTTTGCTTATTTTCACACTTTGGGGTGAAACATGTTAACTTATACTTTGCACTTGTAAACTTATTTGAGACTTGTAAACTTTATGGCAATTCATCATGTTAAGTTGTGGTTAGTTGACTTTTGTGGTTACCATGTTATGGCGTTATATGTACAATCATTAACTATTGCTAGCCCAGCGAAGTCATAGATCTATGGGTAAGACAAGCCTGCTTGGTTGATCCAAGTACACTTAGCTGATCGTATATACTTTTAACGTTTGAGACTTGTAAAACTATTGTCAAGGTTTGATTGTTGCATTGTTCATAACATCCCTAATCACTTTATTCACTAACTTATGACTTGAATTGCCATCTTTTATATACTATGTATTGAAAACTATGGATTGCTCACCAACATTTTTATGTTGACCTTTTATTTTTAACATGTTTCAGGAATACCCCAAGTTTGTGATCTACTCTTTGAAGCTTGCACATCTAGGAATGGACCTAGATAAATAAATAAAATAAGAATCATTTGTACATTCTTTGTTTTGCTTTTATTCTTTATGAGATTTATTCTTTATGAGACTTATGTATGTAATGTGACAATTGAAACTTATGTTTAAATTATATTTGAATCATTATAGCGTTATGTGGCTGTGAACGATCTTAACTCTCACTCCTCGACGTTTCCGCCGTCAAGGTTGGGGTGTGACAATATATATATATATATAGGGAAGCATTCTGTTGAGAACCACAAATATGTAAAAAAAACTACTAAGAACCACATAAGCAATAAACATAACACCTCGATAAAAATGATAATACTAAAACATGATGGTTTGATTCTATTTTTCATCATTTCCTTCATTTTATCACCTCTCTCCTTAATTCTTTTAGAAAAACTATAAAATATTCATATATGCAATACAATGTGGGTGCATATTTGCACATTATCAAAAGACTATAGATATTGTGATTTTTAAAAATCTATCTTAAAAGTAGTAAAATTATAAGCATTTTGATATATTTATATAATAAATATTACAAGAGTTAAAGTGATTCTTTCTGTTTCTTTATAGATTTATGGTTCTTAATTATATATATATAGAGTTGGGCTAAAATGAAAATAAAGAGAAATTATGAAATTCAATAAACTAACAAACTTATACTCTTGTGGGACCACATATACAAAAAGTCAAAAAATATGAGTAATTGATGTTACAAGGTCTCTTTGTTTTTATTTGTACTCGACCCTGTATATATATTACAAATTCATTCATGCTTTTCTTTTTGAACATCAAGAGAGATGCATAATAATCATATAACTTGTCTAAAAATCATATAATTTACTTGCGTAATTACTTATGAAAGCAACGTAATTATTATTACGTGCACTCGTAAAATTATTTTGGGTAAATATGTCATAAGTTGCGTAATTACGTGCCTTCTGCGCAATTATATAAAACTTTATATTTTAACTTATCCCCTATAAATATGAACTATATAAAACCATATATCTCGAGACAAATAAAACTTTCGAGCATCACTTTCCTTGCTTTATTATGGTCACATTCTCAACTAACTTCACGCAAATCATGAGTATTGTCTCTATTCGTAGTTGTTTGTTTTTGAATGATTTAGAAACCCTTCCGTCTTTAATCTAAAATCTTACAATAGCATACTTTATAATTATCTCAAAGTCGAATTATTAAAAATATACAACAATACTAGTATGCTTTATTTAATTTGCAACAAATAAATGTATTTATATATGAGTAAATGAGGATAATGACAAAGTAAATCTAATCTAATCATACTTCTAATAAAAACTAGTAGGATATCGTGAGATGTTGTGTTGTGCGTTTGCTACTGCTTTGTAACTAAGCTCCTTGATTTGTACTAAAAGTTTTAGTCATTCGTATTTAGTTTGAGCAACATACTAGTATGCTTTATTTAATTTGCAACAAATAAATGTATTTATATATATAATGAGGATAATGACAAAGTAAATCTATCTAATCATACTTCTAATAAAAACTAGTAGGATATCGTGAGATGTTGTGTTGTGCGTTTGCTACTGCTTTGTAACTAAGCTCCTTGATTTGTACTAAAAGTTTTAGTCATTCGTATTTAGTTTGAGTTTGTTTGTTTACATCATCAGTTGCACGGGTAAAACAATTTAATATACATCTATCACTTTACGTTATTTTTAAATACCAATGATAACATTCATGTGATAAATTTTGAGGGTCATAACGACTAATTTTGGTCTATATGATTTTAAGGCTTAGAATTGTTAACTTGTGACTGCAAAAAGTAAATGCGAGAACATAAACGTTTTTACATTGCCATCATGGTTGCCATGATAGAACGATGAAAATTGCACATTTTTTTTACAATTATCACAACCTCTCATTTTTAAGTTAGCAAAATCCAGTGGGTAGAAATCAACAACATGCATAACGATTTAAAGGAACCATAAATCTTAGGGTTTAGATGAGGGCATGTTCACTATCATCGAGTTAGTTTACTAGCTTCCAAAGACGATCGTGGTTCAAATGAGGCAAGACTTAGCATGATAGCATTCAACACCCAAAAATATTAGGGTTTACACTTATTGACCTCAAATAAACAACTGAGTCCATATAATAAATTGTGTAAGATTTTAGATGCGCCTAAGTTCATCATCATTGACTCATACTGCTAGATTTCAAATACAATCGTGACTCAGATGATGCCATGCTCATCATCACGACCTTTAACACACAAAAATATTAGAGTTTACACTTATTAGTTTCGGTTAAACCATATAATTGTTTTGGGGGTGGGTGGGGGCTCTCAGAGTCATCATCATTGAGACAAACATAATAAAACAAAAATATAAGTGTTTACAAAAATCTTAGAGTTATATACAATTGAAGACAAATACCAAACTGAAGCAACTCACAGATGTGCATACGCTCATTATCATCGAACAAACAACAAAATTAAAATAAGAACAATAAATGTCTCTCGGATGCATCTACTTGCACCATCACATCTTTAAAATAAAAATCTTAAAGATTGAAAGGGATAAACCTAGAAAACCAGTGGTAATCGAAGAGACGGAAGCCTAATGCAAATGTATTGTGGCAGGTGGGGATGATTACTGGAAATTGTAGATCACTTGTTTCCTCACTCACTCTCTATCTCTTTATGTTTTTTTCTCTCTAGCGAACCAGACGCAATAAAATAAAAAATGATTTGATGAGAAAGAAACTCGTACAAAGGTCAAGAGAGAGAGAGAGAGAACTAAGGTAGATTGTAGGGTTATAGCCCAGGTTGAACTAATATAAAATTAAAATGTTAGTAATTTATAATATAAATTTTTAAATAATATATGATTTAAATTACATACAATCAACTACATTAATTAAATAAACAATATTTTCAATAACCAAATTAACATAACTGTTTATAACCGGAACCGAAAATTTATAAAAATAATAAATCTAAAGTTTTAAACATTACATATATGTTTAGTTTTTAGCCTATAACCAAACCAAATATATTCTTACATTCCCTAGAATACAAAAGGTACATAACCCTATGGAAAAGATATTCCATTGTTAGGGATAAATAAACTTTCATTACAACCATCACTTCACATCATAAGCTCACTTCACTTGACTTTGGGTGCCAATACTATAGCATACGTACGGGACATTACATTATTATGGGACCGGTCCTTTTCGGAGACGACAAGACTTTAAGAATTTAAACTTATGATAAGCAATGTCGTTTCACTAACGAAATGAAATAAAATACGACCATGTTATGGTTTTCTATAGACACTTTAAAAATGCGTTTGGTGACCAAAATTTTAAATAATTTGTTATTTCGTATGAAAGAGTTAAACTTTGTGAAAATATTAGGGTGCGTTTAAACTTTATGGAGGTAAAACAGAAAACAAAAATCGATCTAGAGAGGACTTATTTGACAACCATATAGACCCTAAATTTATAGTTTTCATAAATTCGGGTTTTTACAACTTTAATTGACATTGTGTTGGCTCCAAGCACACATATTTGGTGATAGCATGTTTTCTTTTCATACAAAAGGTCGAGAGTCTAGATGAATAAAAACTTAACAAAACTACGAATAATTGTGTACTCCCTTTTGAAAAATAAGCTGCAATCTCTGAAGGGTCACTCAACTATGCATCAAAGGGTCGAAGTGACGTTGAAAAAGCAACTGATAAGATTCATCATATTCACGCAAATATTGACATTTACACAAATTCGATAGAAATCATACATAGGTAAAATGACAGATGGTTTGTTATTATAGTTTCATTAATGTTATTTATGTAAATGAATTTTGTTTAAGACCAAATAACAAATTAGAATAAGCATTGAAATGAGGTTAGGAGGTGCATTGCACACTATTAAAATAGTCTAATCTTTGAAACATAGGAACCTCAATAGTTTAAGTGGGCGAAGCCTCCTTGATCACAGGGGTCTAGGGGAAGGCCTTTTGGTGGTGGGGTCCAATGGGCGGCAACCCCTAGTGGCGATTGAGTTGTGAAGGGTTGATAAAAGTTACATAAATTGATCATCATAAAACAGTGGTAAGCTAGTTTAAGCATTGGTAGAAACTAGTGTTCAATATGAACTGATAATTAATGACAACTTGATCAATTGATAGTAACTAAGCCAACTATATTAACATAGAATAGTACTAGTTGAACAGCATCATCATCAACAAAGGTGATTAGCAACAATTACTAAGTTAATGCTAAATTATCTAGTCTCTTTTGCTAATTTGACAAATTACTATTGAGGGATTCAGATAGAGGCTTATGAATAAAGCATTTGCAAGTGCAAATATTACTTGTACAATAGAATCTTTATCCATAAACATACAAGTTAGGAAACTATAAGGAAAGTAGTAATATATAACACACTTAGTTATAGAAGTTATAAAATTTGTGTAAACAACGAATCAGATTGGGCCGTTCCCGAGAATTTTGAAAAAATTTGGGCCCTGGGCAAATAGAGAAAACGATATCTCTTATTATATAAAATGAATAACTCATATTTTAAAATTTTTGGTCATGAGAGAGTAAAAAAATAAGACTATAGTTCGATCAATTGATTGTTCTAATTTATTGTGTTCTAATTTTTTTTAACGCCCTCACCTTAAATTACAAGTTATTTTGTTTGAGTTTTGAAATGGTTTTAAAATTTAGTAATGGGTAAATGATAGTTTAAAATTTGCCCTATGATAATAGATAAAGAAAACAAGTAAAACTCAAAACGATACCATATAATACAAAAAAAATTTAAAAAAATTAAAAAATAACTGATATATCATAAATGGTTATACGTGAAAAACGGAACGGTTGTCTGTGCGTTATAGTGAAAACTACCTAACATAACGTTGAGGGCTATATAAAATTTGGCCCTATGATAATAGACAAATGATGCACACTACATACTAACATCACTCACTTGTAGAGTTATAGGTAGTTCGGTAAATAACCACCTCCAAAACCTACCACACCAATTCAAAACCCACAACAATAATATTATTTTCCCGGCAATTCACACTCAAAACCACCACCGGAAAACAAAAATGCCACCACCGTCGCCGCCGCATCTCCGCCTTATCTTCATCTTCATCTTCATCTTCATCACCTCCGGCGAAACCTCACAACACTTCTTCACCACCGAACAAACAACCTTACTCAACCTCAAGCAAAGCTTCAACAATCCACCGTCGCTAGCGCACTGGAACGCCACCTCGCCGCCGTGCATGTGGCCGGAGATCCACTGCCGCCGCGGCTCCGTCACTGGAATCCACCTCAACAGTAAAAAACTCACCGGTGCCGTACCGTTGTCGATCTGCGACCTCGGTAACTTAAAAAACGTGTTTCTGCGTGATAATTACCTCACCGGAGAGTTTCCTAGGGTTTTCTACAACTGCTCGAAGCTGATGAAGCTGGATATCTCGCAAAACATGTTCGTCGGAACGTTGCCGGAGGATATTCACCGGCTATCGGAGGTTAGAGAACTAGATCTCGGAGCTAATAACTTCACCGGCGACGTACCTCCGGCGATCGGTAATCTATCGGCTTTAACTTTATTGCATCTGTATCAGAATTTGTTTAACGGTAGTATACCTCCGGAGATCGGTAACTTATCGAGTCTAGAAACGTTAGGGCTAGCGTATAACGAGTTTTTGGATCCGGAGATACCGTATGAGATCGGGAAGTTGAATAGTTTGAAGGTGTTATGGATGTCGGATGCTAATTTAGTCGGAGAAATACCGAAATCGTTGTCGAATTTGATCAATCTCGAAGTGTTAGATTTGAGTATGAACAAATTAGAAGGTGAAATTCCACCGGAATTGTTCCTCTTACGGAATTTGAATAGCATGTTCTTGTATAAGAATAACTTTTCAGGTGAAATTTCCTCTGTGATTCAGTCTCTGAATTTGAGTCAAATTGATATCTCCATGAACAAATTGAACGGATCGATACCTGAAGATTTAGGCAAATTGAAGAAGCTTGAGGTTTTCAATTTGTACTCAAATCAATTCTCAGGGCAGATTCCGATGAGTATTTCTCAAATTCCGACGTTGAGGATCTTCCGTGTCTTCAGAAACAATCTCACCGGAGAATTACCGCCGGAGTTCGGACTTCACTCCAAACTTGAAGCATTTGAGGTTTCCGACAACAAGTTCACCGGAAAACTGCCGGAAAATTTGTGCGCCGGGGGTTGTTTAACTGGTGTGATCGCTTTTTCAAACAATCTCACCGGAGAATTGCCGAGATCACTTGAGAAATGTCACCGGATTACC
Organism: Flaveria ramosissima; assembly: GCA_025215565.1. Taxonomy (NCBI): domain Eukaryota; kingdom Viridiplantae; phylum Streptophyta; class Magnoliopsida; order Asterales; family Asteraceae; genus Flaveria; species Flaveria ramosissima. Next base: position 62,759,349 of record CM046030.1, read on the forward strand.
ACTATTCAACTCTATGATAACAACTTTTCCGGTGAGATTCCGTCAGGTGTTTGGATATTATCGAATATCACAAGCTTGAGGCTCGCCGGAAACTCGTTTTCCGGTGAGCTTCCGAGCAAAGTTGCTGTGAATCTGTCTAGATTAGAGATTAGTAACAACAAGTTTTCAGGCGGTATTCCACCGGAGATTTCTTCTTGGGTGAAACTTAACGTGTTCAAAGGTAGTAACAACAGGTTTTCAGGCGAAATCCCACCTGAAATCACTCATCTTTCGGAGTTAACGGTTCTTTATCTCGACGGAAATTCATTTTCTGGTGAACTTCCGTCGAAGATAAAGTCGTGGGACTCGTTAACCACTTTGAATCTGGCCGGAAACAAACTCTCCGGCCAGATTCCGGCTTCGTTAGCTTCTTTGCAGCATCTGCTTGACCTTGATCTATCAGAAAACCAATTTTCGGGCGAAATTCCACCACTTTTGAGCAATTTGAGACTTACAGCTTTGAATCTTTCTTCCAACAAGCTCACTGGAAGAATCCCTTCATCTTTCGATAGCATCGCGTATCAAAACAGTTTCATCAACAACCCAACCCTGTGTTCTACTTCGCGAATCTCCAGCCTACATAACTGTTTTGCCAAACCCTCACACTCCAGCAAATTCTCACCCAAGATCATAGCAATGATCATCATTCTAGCGACGTTTGTTCTACTTGCAGCCGTGCTGTCCACGTTGTTTTTGTTCAGAGAGTATGTAAGGACGAAGCCCAAACGAATTCACACAGCATGGAAGCTGAGCTCATTCCACAAGATGGATTTCACAGAAACAAGCATTTTATCAAGCATGACTGAAGCCAATGTGATTGGTACCGGCGGTGCAGGGAAAGTGTACCGAGTTGGAGTTGGTCGCCCACGAGGTTACGTTGCTGTGAAGCGGTTTTGGAACGACAGCAGATTAGACCAAAGTCTAGAACATGAGTTCATTACTGAGGTTCAAATACTGGGTTCAATTCGTCACGCGAACATAGTGAAACTACTATGTTGTCTCTCTAGTGGGGATTCTAAGCTTCTAGTTTACGAGTACATGGTGCACCAGAGTCTGGATAAATGGCTACATGGGAAGAAGAGAAAACTGGAGCCTGGTTTGGTTCCAGGGTTTGTTCTGGACTGGCCTACGCGGCTGCAGATTGCAATCGGTGCAGCACAAGGGCTTTGTTATATGCATCATGATTGTTCACCCCCGATTGTGCATAGAGATGTAAAATCGAGTAATATATTGTTGGATTCGGAATTTAAAGCAAAGATTGCTGATTTCGGACTTGCGAAAATTTTGGAAAAGGAGCCTGGTGAGGGTGATATGTCTTCCATAGTTGGCTCATTGGGTTACTTTGCTCCTGGTAAGAACTAAACATTTGTCCTTATTCTCATTTGTAATGGGTTTTGATCAATGTTTCATAGCTGGACCGGTCATCAAACCAGACGCCTTACTGGTCCACTAGTCAAACGGGTTTCACACCGGATGACTTCATGAGAAATTTAAAACATAATCTGAAACTATATTATCTTTTCATGTTGATTTGTAATGTTGACAATATATGAAGTTTTGGAAAAACTAGTTATGGAGCCTATGGCGGTAAATAAATAATGTTTTGAAGAAAAATAACTGAAATCCGGTCCAACAATTCGGTTTGGTTTGCTTGTTCAACCGTCCTACTGGTAACCAGCCGGTTTAACCGAAGGCAGTTCAAGTACTCAACCGTATAGGTTATCTAGCGGTTCCTAGCCTGGTTTTGAAAACAGTGGGTTTGACATAAACTTCTGTTAACATGTCAAATGACTATTTATTTTTTTCAAAGCAAAGGATTTATGTTGAAAATTAGAGTTAAAACTTGGTTTGACCTCAAAAGTCAATGTGTGTTTGATTACAGAGTATGCTTATACAAGCACGATTAATGAGCGCATAGATGTATATAGCTTTGGTGTGGTCCTACTTGAACTTGTAACGGGAAAAGAAGCTAATGAAGGGGATGACGATTTAAATCTAGCCGAATGGGCATGGAAGCACTACGAAGAAGGTGGTTCCATGTTGGGAGCTTTAGATCGCGAGATCAAAGATCCAGATGCTTACATGGAGGATATCAGCACAGTGTTCAATTTGGGGCTCATTTGCACAAGCACATTGCCTTCGAGTAGGCCATCAATGAAGGATGTTCTCGAGGTTCTTAAAAGATGTAATCCAATTGATCAACTCCCGCGAGAGATGAAACAATGAAGAGAAGAGTTCATTGTTGCACCTCTTCTCGAGAGAGAAAGCTACGCCACTATCTATCGCAAAAGCGAGGATATCCTCCATACGAATGCGTGATTTTTAGCCCGAAAAGTAGGTATATGGTGTCGCTCACCAACTATGAGAGTATTGTTCTTATGCACTATGTATGTGATATCTCTTAACTTATAGTAATATGATCATATAGTTATTGTTCTTATGCACTATGTATGTGATATCTATTAACTTGGGAGTAATATGATCATATAGTAATGACTGATGTATGCTATGTATGCATCAAAAGAAATTGATTGGGAAAACCCGAAACTTGAAACGTCCAGGTTAAGTAACTAGGGGCGTAAACGAGCCAAGCTGCCTCGCAAGTTACTCAGGATCGGCTCGAAAAAAGTTCAAATCGAGCCAAGCTTAAACGAGCCGAAGCTCGAGCTCACATTATGGTTCGTTTACTAAACAAGCTCGAGCATGATCTTTAGATATCGAGCTCGAGCCAGCCGCGAGCCTAAACGAGCTTTTTAATTATATAATTTTTTATTTACATATTAAATATATATAAATACACATATACATAAATCATATTATTATATATATTATTGTGATAAAAATAATTAAATAATATATATTATGTTATATATAAAAAGTATGATTACAAATAAATAAATAATTCATCATAAAAAAATAAAAACGTATTAATTTAACAATAAACGAGCCGAGCCCGAGCCAAGCTCGAGCTTGAAAAATTTCTGACAAGCCAAGCTCGAGCTTTCTAAGACTAAAAGAGCAGAGCTCAAGCTTAAACGAGCTCGGGCTCAGCTTGGCTCGTTGACACCCTACGAGTAACATGATGAGTATTTCAGCATGGCATTAATTACAACAAATTTTCACAAGTGTAGGATGCATCAATATTAGATGATATACCTATTTACCAGCATCAATATCAAATACAATAATATACTTATATTATGGTAAAAGATACAATAAATCAAGCTTTTAAGATGTTGGAAACTTCAAATTGTCAAAACCAAATAATTGTTAGAAGTATAATCATTTGGTATCTCAAATAAGATTTTGAGGAGTTTAAGAAGAGGTTCCAAGCAATGAGAATCCAAAAAATAAAGTTTAACCAGATAAGATCATAAACCAAATACCCAAGAGGAAACTGCAAACCCGACAACTACTAACTAGCATATTTCTGGATATGAGACGGTTTAACAACCACATATTGGACTGCCCGACCCATTGTCATCCCCATTCTATCCCAACAACGCAATCTAACATGAGAAAGCAATAAGATCACTTTCCATGAAAAACATATAACATGCTTAAAAGAAATCCATTAGATTCCAAGAAGCACAACTTTAACCTGTTTGACATCAAGTTTATGACACAAAATTTGTCTCTGACAACCATGAACATCAGTAAAACATAACACGAAACTTTTAAGGTCTAAAACAAGCCTTGACAATCCTGTAGAGTCTAGTTGGATTACAAACTATGCCATTGTACCATGTTCAACAACAAACACCAAGTATTCATGCCGCAAAGGTCACCCTCTGCAAGCTAATCGCGCTCTCCACGATTTAGGCCGTTGATTCCAAGCTCAATCTGCCACACACAAAAAGAAATATGAATTTTAGCATTAATAGATTTCCTAACTAATTCACATTAGTATATTTCAATAACATTACCTTATCGCAGGTGGCTGCAGTGATTCAGCATTTGCTCCATCCTCGGAATCCATTACAACCTTCAGTTGAATTGGAGCCTGTAGATAATACAAGCCAACAAGAAAAGCGATACTAAGTCCGTCAAGAATATGGGTCAAACAAAAGACCGAAGAAACCTTACACCACAGATAGACCTTACAGTGGGTCAGATTGAGCATGGCCTGTCAACTGATGGGAAGGATCTCTAGGATTCTTGCTAACTATTTAACAAATAAGTGTGTGCCCGTACACCATAAAAGTACTTTTATTTATAGAATATGATCACTAATACAACATAAATAACTCTAGATGAACCCTAAGTCATGCATGAGTTTGTGTCTCTCTAGATACATGGGCATGTGAGTTTATTGCGTCTCAGAAAAAACTCCCTAGGATCAAGAGAAGTCAATACTATATACCGGAGCAAAACAAAGAATTTATACTGATTCTTTACTAGAAACACTTCTAGTAATCACGTATGTGTTTGTTTTTGTGTGTGTGTGTGTTCAAACTTCAAATGCAAACCATTGAATAATTACGAATATTTAACTTCTTACTAGATCTTTGATATAGGCTTAATATTACAATCTATACTCGTGCAAGGACGGGGAGTGACAAATAATAAATAAAGATATTAAGGCTAGAGAAACTCACCTCAGGGGTGAGTCCTTGGATTATCGGGCTGGCAGATTCAGGTCTTTGTGGGCTCACAGAGGCTTGTTTCTTCAAATTATCAGGCCCAGCATCTTCAATAGGAGCATCATCATGTCTCCTCTTGGAACGCCTCTCAGAAGATGGAGAAACAGAGCCTTGAGCATCTCGATTTGGTGTTGTTGCCGACGGCTGTGGAGTGTGCCTTAGTTGTCGTTGACGTCTATGCCCTTGTGGGAAAATATAAGGTGGAAGTTCTCTCCTACGCACATGAGACACAAAAATGTCCATCCCAGGTCTCCAATGAGTATAACTGTTTACCTCTAGCTTAAACTCTTCCACTGTTCCCCGAATATCAAACTGGTTGTTGTCTTGAACTTTCACTCCTGGCTGCCTCTGGAGCCCCATAAAAAATGCACAATGTGAAAATGGCTTTGAAGTATCAAAATACTCTTTTGGAAATGGGTGGCACTGTAACGTCCCATCTGTATCACGTTCAATCTGAAAACCACAAAATAAAAAGGAAAAGAGATGTCAGATTCGGTAAGATGAGCTTGGGTGGGTGGGTGGGTCGGGTACAGGTCAAAGCAAGTGAAAATGGGGATTTAGACTAGTGATGATGATGACATGGACCTTCAGAGTAAGGAATCTAAGGCGGGATTCCACCCATCCTCTCCATGAAAGCAGATCATCAGCATCTGCAGCTATAATGTCTACCTGCAAGTAGTTTTTATATGACTCGAAAAAAAGAGAAGGTTCAAACAGAGCACTCCAATTTGCTCTGTTCAACTCGATTTCCTAAATTACATTCAAAAACAAGAACACATCATCAATAGTTGACATATGTAAATAAGTTAGTAAATCAAGTAGTGTAAAAATCAAGGGTTTTACTTTTTACCTCGCAAACCTTATTTCCAAAATGAAATTGTTCCACCATAACATGGAGAGTACTTGCAGAAACATTGTAGCTAGAGTTCATGCAAGGGTATGCTGGAGTGATAATTGGCATAAGATGAGTTCGGTCACGGGCCACCTTGCGTGGGTCCCACACACTAAATCCAAGATCATCCTCTTCAATTGGGCAAAGCATGACTGGGTTGGGCCAACGCCAATGTGTATATACTCTGAAAAAACGGGAAACCAGCATACTAGGTATTGCATTGGGATAAAGCTGGCATACCTGAGCAACTAAAAGAGCCCAATTCACACCACCAAGGAACCCCGTAACCTAATCAAAACCGTGAGTAGTAATAACTATCAAAATACAATTCTCACGTGATATAAGTGAAATAACAGATGTGGAAATGGGTGGGGTCGGGCAGTTCTAAGACTGATCAAAACAGTGAATTTATATGGCCAAAGAAGTTGGGCCGACCCATAAACATTTTTTTAACTTTTTTTATCAATCGAAGCATTAAATGGAATTACATAAACTACATCATTAGAATATACCTAAAGTTTTGAGATTTATTCGTCTAGCCCGTTAGAAATAACATACCAGTCGAATTAACCGGAATCTTGATAAATGGGTCAAAACTGCTACCATTAGCACTAAAGCTAAGCATAGAAGGAAATCTTACATTTGAATAAACGCCACGCCTCTTAGCCCAAAACTTCAAACATCTTAGTGTTGTGCAGAAGTTCTACATATTTTATGGCAGTTAAATAAAATGTAAAAAATCAATAACGTTCATATATATTTGAATATATATGTGTATATCTGTGCGTGTTATTATGAACCAAAAATACATGCCTCTACATTTGGAACAAGTTTAAGAATTTGATCTGCAACCCGACATCCATTAAGACTTCTCACAGTTTTTTCGTCAGTGTTGTACAACACAGAATTATGAGAGATGTCCAAATCCTGTCACAAGTTAGTTTCACAAGAGGAAAAATCTAAACTCAAAAACAAATGGTAGAAACTTACCTTATACCACTAAGTATATATAACAGTATAAATTGCAATCTTGCATTACAAAGGTTAGAATGAAACCAAAAACACAAAGATATGGAGTTGATAAGAAGCTATATATGATTATATATCATAGTAGCTATAAACGGAAAGAAGGAAGAGCAAATCACAACATGATCATATTAGCAGTTTAGCACAGAAACAAATGCAAAACTGATAGTTAACGGATAATAGAATAATAAAAAAAGCTTAATATGAGTATAAAGTTAGCGATTATGTGAAGGTAGGGTCCTCAAGGTTTGGCCTTTATTTTTTAGTTTTAGCATGCTGACATGCAGTATACACTACATCTTAGGGATTGAATGGCAAAATTTGCATTCATGCAACAACTAGATATCATAAATCATTGCCCATGAAATTACTACTCAAGCCAGAGTATCTTTCTTATCACGTTATTCATGTTAGCATTTATATTTACCTGAAAACTGCTACTACATAAGACAACCGGTTCACTAAAAAAAGTCTACATAGCAAATACCAGACCATCTAAGGGAATAACCTCCTCTAGTTTAATCTTCTACTAAAATTCATCTCAGACTTTTCTTTATTGATCATCATTTATGCAGTTAAGTTGCTTGTGCATATAACTATCAGTTGCCATAAGTGAATGCAGAAGGGTATTGTGGTACTTACTTCTGGAACAATCAGTAGAGATACACTCGCATAAAGAAGATCAATAGATATCCCTTGGAACTTGAACTTCATCACAGGAACATGTGCATCATCAATTGGCTGAAGGTCTGACACTTCTTCAATCCCCAACAAAATATTATACAATGTCTTGAAAAAATCATGCTGGGAAAAGAAATGAAAAGGTTGATTTGAGCACAAGTATGACCAAATTAATTGATACAAAACGCATTTTCAGCTAAATTCTTTGATCACCTCTCGATTCACATATGATGGCCCGATGCAAAGTGTGTCGATATCAGCATTGGGACCATGTACCTGAAACCAACATGCTCATTATTTTCTTTTCAACCCAAAGACATTCAGATTTTACATTTTATGTTCCACAATTTAAATTAATCATAGGTATAGGAAATGCTTATTATGGATAATTATAGACACAAAGAAGACCACTTGCGAAACCAAAATTCCCAAGAGAAAAAAAAAAGTAAAGGCTCTTACCCCTAGGCGATAGGAACCAAAGGTGCGAATAATACCATTTGCTTCCTCAACCATTTTTTCTGTGTACCCTTTTTGGCGGGTTAGCAGCTTCACCCAGTCTTTGATAATCTAAAACAAAACAATGAGCTTACAAATTAAATAGCCTCAAAAGGAAGGGAGAAAGAGTAGGAAAAAAGTCAAAAAATAATAAGATAGTTAAATATACATTTGTATCTTTAGATCATCAAATGACATGTGTGGCATGTCAAAGAAAGAATGGTACTTATGTTGGTAACATATCTAACAATGCATGAATAGACATGAGACAACGGTAGTAATTCCGGCAACTACTACAGTTTGTTCATGAACTTTTAGAGTAACTGAAGGTGAAAGCAGTGATACAAAAGTTATGCATGATATCAAAGACAACTACAGGCAAGACAAAACAGATTTTCCAGTCCTGAACAACTATTTAAGAACTTAAAGCATCACTATTAGGAATATTAGCAATCCAGTATTACTGTACTCAGTCCTTCAGTAGCAGAGGAAACTAATTTACAAACATTCTAAACTGGATCACCTCTACGTTTATTTTTTTTCTAGAACGGTTCCTAATCTACTCCACTACCTTCCACTTGTAGGATTTGAACCCTTGACCTCCAGTGTAGAAGCAAGGCACCTTACCACTCCAACTGTCCCTTTGGACACCTCTAAGAAATAAGAATATTAGGCAAGGCAAGGCGACCCTTGACCTCTACTTTTATTTTATATGAGAATTAATGTACATGTTGCCAAAATCTACTAATCAATGGATTGTAATCTCTTTTATTTCCTTTGACCTGGCATGAATACTAACCGGGTTCAATACATAAAGCAACATGGTGCATACATGAAATTCAAGTAGCCAATATGTGACTGTTGTTCATCCTATCAATTTGTCAGATGTTAATTGTAAAATTTGATATGATCCAATTTAACTCCATATTTCAAGATAAAAACAAAAAAAAACAACGCTTCCCTGATGATCTGCGAGTGTCTTAGACCTAATTGCCTAGAAATTTTGGACAACCTCTAAAGTCTGTATCACATGATAATAAATACTCAACTAGACGGAGACCACTGTTAACACTACACCAATTTGAGCCTTTACTAGACAGCATTATTACTAAACATAGTTTTGATGTCATAGTTATTGCTAGAGATTGTTTTCCCCAAACAAGGGGTTGAATCTGGGACAACTGGCAAGTAGTAATACCTTAATGCTACAAAACATTGAAAGGATGTGTAGTGATGCAAGCATTAAGATTGTATTCATGCAAATTATATCCATTTAAGTATTGAACATTTAGAAGAACCTGATCCAGACGACAAAGAACCTCTTCTCTTTTTGCAATTTCTTCTGCGCCCTCGTAAACCCCTGAGTCCCTCAAAAGCTTACAACAAATACAAAAAAAATTATTTTGTGGAAGTTAGAAGACAATATCAAAAATGTAAAAATGCAGTCAAGGGGTCAAAGCAACACTGTGGTCTACCTTCTCCAACAGCGCATTCCTGTGAATGTCAGCCGCAGTGGGTCCAGCATATGATATTGGTTTCATCACACCATACTTCTTCCCATCCGCCTTCTGTGGCGGTGGTGTTGGTGAAGAACCATTCTCTCTCTCAGAGCCCACCATCTCAAAGCAACCGAAACTCTACAACAAACCTAAATGAATAACAAAATAAAATTTTCACCTAAATATATGTAACAAAAACACAAACACTTCGAACACTAAATGCTATTTTAATTCTAGATCAGCGCAATGTAATGTTAGAACAGGGGTCAACAACTTGTTAAGAAGGTAAATATAACTAACAAAGAGTATCATGAACAGACAAAAGCTACATATTGATCACTCTGTCCAAATGTAGAAACTTTCAGTGAACTATACACACTAGTTAAAACTTAAAAGGCCTAATACTTATCAAATCTGTCAAAACTCTTGAAACACAAATAGTTGGAATAAACATTTAAACCCCCAAAAGTCCAAAACCATACATACAAAACTGCAATCACAAAATTGAGATTCAAAACCCTAATTTCTCAACTTTAAAAGAACACAAACATCAATTCCCATATCTAACACCCTAATACCACACCAACCAAAGCTCATAACCCTCAAAGAAACCCCTAACCCACACCAAAATCACAAATTTAGCAAAAGCAACCCAAAACCCCAAAAGGGAAACTCGAATCATCATCAAACCGAGTCGAATCACTTACGATACTCACTAAAACTTACCATACACCAATTGGGTAGCAAATTCAACACAAGAATCGAAAAACCCAAATGGGTAATCACTAAATTGAACCATAAGATCATATCTAAACCGCTGCTAACAATTGCGCACACATAGAAACATATCAACGGATCTAAACACATTGGTTGTTGAATCGAATGGAGATTAAAGATTTTTGGGAGACCTGAAGGAGACGAACGTCATAGGGTGCATCGTAGACCGCGAGAAATCGGAATTGAAACCGTTTGGAGGTTGATTTTCCGGTGGTTTTGTGATTTAGAGTTTTGGGGGACTGAAGTCAAAGTTTTAATTTCATCGATTGTGTGTGTCTTTCTTAGCTGTATACTTCTTTTTAATCTATGCTTTTTGTTTACAAAAATTTGCCCTTATTCTTTTTGTTTTCTCACAAAATTTTATTTATTTATTTATTATATTTCATCTAATTTACGTTGTAATTAATTTACACAAACTCGTTATAAGTGGGGTTTGAATCTTTGATCTTAATAAGAGTTTCATTACTCTAACTTCAAATGACTTTGTCATTATCGTATAGACTCAATCGCATCTGTTTTGTTTTGTTTTTTATTAACATCGTTTTAATAAGCTTAGGTGTTTTTTTGTTGGTTTTATTTTGTGATGAATACCAGATATATTTTAAATATTTTAAATGCAAAGGTTTCACACAACGAAAAACAAAAAGCAAAAGATGTTGTTTTTCGGTCGATGACACGTGTTACAAAAGGATATATTTATGTTCATACATGAAAGGCAATATGTATATATTTAATGTTATCTAGTACTGCATGAGATTCAAATGACCGGTCAAGACATTAATATGTTGATGATGATATAAAAGAGTTGAAATGAATTAATTTGGAAGGTTTAAGTTAGAATTCACTAAAACATATGTTATTTTAAAATTATTGACAAAACGTTTTAAAAGCATTTATTTTTCATTTACCAGAAGTGTAAAATAGAAAGAAATCGTCAAACTTTTAATCGAATTTTACATCAACGTAATTTAGTGATAAATATTGTTATGCCACAAAGTAATTAGTTGAAGTTGTGAGGTCGATAAGTGATAAAACAAATTTCAGAGTGGATTTGTCTGTTGATGAAAATATGAGTATTTTATTGATACAAGATTTTACAGGGATGCAACAAATAAAAACAGTATGTGATGAATTTTATTAAAATAGGAAAGGAATTATTATTTATGGATTTGTTTTTATTTGGGAAAAATATCTATCACATCAACCACTTACATCAAGAATTGAGAAAGGAATCCATCACATCAAACACTAATACATCTAAAAATTTAAAACAGGTAACATAAAATCTGTATTTAAATTTTATTTTGAGTAATAATGGTTGGTTTTATGAGTCTCAAGTTTGTGTATATGTGTGCGTGTGTATGAAATGAGTAACCATATATGAAGAAATCATGTCAAGCACATAGTAATATTTCAATTTCATATCGGAAATTGTTTAAAACGATTGAATGGAAGATAAAATTCATACCTTGATACTTTCGAGTAGAAAAGGATCACTTTTTCTATGTTCTTCTCTCTTTACACCTTGCTTTGTTGAAGAAGTTTAGAGATTTTGATGAGAGCTAAGAACCAAAGGTCTTCTATATAGTTATTACAGGACGGTGTGTCGGTGAGCGATGCTACGTGTTACAATATACGAGCGTCGTACTAACACATGTCTGTATATTTGTACTAATTTTCAACACATGCATTAAATCTATACGTCATATAAGATGTTGAATTCTTAATTTAGCAACAAAGGTGAAAAATATCTACCTTCATGAGTTGCGGTTAAAAAGTAAAAGGTATTTGGTTGTTATACTTGTATACTAAAGTAAATTATACTAATATTATACTAACTCTTAAAAATAAAGGTTGGGGTGCCACACAACAAAGGTGAAAAATATATTTCTTCACGAGGTGCGGTTAAAAAATAAAAGATATTTGGTTATTATATCTGTATATTAAACCTTAAAAAGTAACTCTTCTTCAGCTTCGTTTATTATTTTCAAAATATTAATATTATGTAAACTGACATGCTGTAAAACTTTGTTACTATGATGTATTTTCATAGTTAAATGTCATCTTAACTTGAAATGAATAACCACCATTTGAATGATAAACTATAACCACGGTATCTAGTCTTACTATTTATTTATAACGGGACTTGAGCCTTCACAATTTGATATAGACACCACAACATCTTGGTACCATTAAGCTTTATGTTATTTAATTAACTTTCATAATTGTTTTAATATTTCCTAAATCTTCATTAACTATGTAATATTTGTTTTGTTCAGCTACGGGTTTATAGCCTATTATATATACACACGTATATTTATTGTTGGAATTAAATGAAAACCAAAACCCCAATAAATCAAAGTATGATTTCGTGCTCTTTTCCTAGGTTTCAATTTCCAACTCATGTTCACGTTTAATATTCCTATTATGTTCATGTTTTGGACTCCTTTTCATGTTCTTGTTCTTTTTCGGACTCATGCTCATGTATTTCATTTTTTTTATTTTCAATCCCTGATTTTTGTTCATACTCTAGATTTCAGTACTTAACAATAGTTCAAGATGTAACATGCATGATAATGTTCTAGTTTAGGAGGGATAGTGGTCATGTTTTTAAATTTTATTTGTAACAAGTTAGGTTTCTTGATGGTTTTTAATTTCTTTCCTATATACAGAAGGCCTCCGTCTGTTGTATAACTAATATTCTAGTTAAAATTAATTATAGTTTATTTAAAAAAAATAATTTTAATGAAAGACCAAACTCTTTTTGAGCTTTTTGTTTATTACCACCGAAAACAAGGTTTTAAAAAGTGCGAGACCACTAAGGCATTTAGTCCTCGAAAACCATGGGGTTCAACATGAGGCATGGGGTTCACGTACCCAATTAAGACTCCATGGACAACCAAAAGTTGTATCTCTCTCGCCTCTTTTACATATCAAGCCACGTATCTAGCAAACCACTCATAATATCTTCGATCCTTTTGGTCATTTTAACATATCATCCACCATAGACCTAAATTTTAACCTAAATATACACGAAGCATCACCTCAAGCATCACACATGAGGCTAAAGATTGTATCCCAAAGTTATACGAGGTGAGAGCTTCACGTACACAAGGTGTTGTACGTCTGTGTACAATCAAAATAATAAGTTTTATGTATAACTAAAAGTCGTATGTCTCTCATCTTTTCACATAACATATTTTTTTAATCAAGTAAACCACTTAAAATCTTTTTATCATCTTAATCGTTTTTACTGTTTTACATATTAGTCTCTTCCCTTAATCAAATTTGACCTACATGTACAAGAAAAATGTTGCATATAGGGTTTTAGTCTCGATTCCTTGAATTTCATGTATAATTATCCATCTATTAAAACTTTAAAATGTAAAATTGTATGAAAAATCATCTACATGCAAGCTCCTCTAAAGGCAAATGTTCTACTTCATGATACATACCATGATAATTTAATATTTCACACACAAACGTATAACAACATCAAGTGACATGTTATTTTGACTATCACTCTTAACCTTAAACCATTTTTATTTTTTTAATTTTACCATGATAAATGGTTCTAGAAATCAAGGAATTATAAATTATGGAGTGCTGTAAATATTTGTGCTTATGTAAATAACACCTTAAAGCCTTGTATATGATTGATAAAGAGAGAAAAATAAGAGGAATTAAAAGTTAAGCCTGTTAATGAAAAATACATAAATTAGTCTGGCAAAGGATTATAGAAGATGACTCTCGAGGCTATATACGAGGCCAAAAAATTTGAGTATAGCGGGCCACTTAAAATCGTACACATGTCTTTTAAGAACATGTCGTTTATTTTTCAAAATCATAACACAGGCGCCCCCGCCTCCACCGTTGAGGATCTCAACTATTTTCAAATATTTTCTTTTAGAAAATCGCAATAATTCGTGTAAGATTCTGAGTGGTCGGGGGCCACGCCTATCATTAGCGGCGCCTACGCATTGTCTGGAGGGGACATTTAAAAAAAAATTATTTCGAAGGGGTGGTGATTTTAACCCATGTAATTATGAACGGGTCAATATCGTTTATGTTTTCTAGCAAATAAGAAAAGGCATTTTGAGAAATTTCTCATATATTACTATGAAAATCCTAGTAGTTTAAACTTTGCAACAGATGTTAAAGAGATTAAAACTGTAACCTGTCATAACACATAGACTATTATGTAAATAACTCCATAAATTACTAAAACACTTTGTTTTACTTAGATTGATGAAATCTTTAATATTAAGTTCATACCTTGCTAACAGATGTATCGCATCTTCGAGAGGTTGTGGTAGGAAACCAGTGGAAGTGGGATTTGAACCCGAGACCTCTGTATGAATCATTATAACATTCTTTTTATTTTTCTCTAATTACTTGAGCGTTAAGTAATTAGCGAAACAAACATGACTAGATTTTCCATTGTTTTAGGAGTTTGACAAGTAAAGTTTCAATTTTTACTTGAGTAATAATATTAATTGTGTTCAAAATTGAGTGGTGCTGCTTGAATTTGTTAAAAACAACAGAAAGCTGACATGGCAGCTTGCTTGGACTTTTTCCACTACAGAATTGCTGATGTGGATGATGAGTTGGATTTGAATTGAAAACATAGTGAATGCAGTGTTGTAGTCATTGACTTGAGTTTCAAGCAACTCAGAGGCTACTGATAGAATGGTGCATGCAAGTTTTCAAGATTGTTGCTTTCTGCTTTTCATGATAACCGTACAAGTCATAAGCGCGTACTTAACTGTATACTCATGTACTAACTTCTGTTAATTCATAGACGCCCCAAACCCTACCAGTAGCTATGCTATGAGTGGTATTATACTGGGTACATTTTTTTTATTGATTCATAGACGGTTTCCTGTTTTTATTCTGTAAAACTAGCAAATTTAACTTGTTTACTTGAAATAGGTCGAGTTTGGTTAAATTTGATCTCTAACGGGTCAAATGGTCGAAATTAAAAAAAACTTCCCTAAAATGGAATGGGTCAAAAGGTTTAAAAAGGGCCAAAGTGTTATTCAAGTGTTTTAACCTCTTAAATTGGGTTTAGTTAAACAAATAAGATATTACTGTAATGATATAGTTTTACATTATATTGATACGTTATCATTCATAAAATAACTTATGGCTAAATGTTGGCGTCTTGTCGAGTCAACCCACCTGACCCATTTTGGCCTATTACCCAACCGGTTCATTTTCCACCTCTATTACTTGTTTTGAGACATTAGTAAAACTATATCATTACAGTAGTTAGCCCTGCTCATTTTTTTGTTGTGTTGAACACTTGAATTTTGATATTTTTCTCTCAAGCATAAAATTAAGTTTAAACATGATCTTTCTTTCCCTTCCATTTCTTATGCACGGGTCAATATCTCTAACGGGTCAAAAGAGTAAACTAAAAAAGCTAGGTAAAAGGGAAAATGTTAAATGAGTCGAACGGGTTGAAATTCACTCAAAAATGTATATTTAACGCACAAGACTCCCTAAATCATTTTATTCAAAAAAAAAAAAAAGATTACTACTGAAAGAATATAATTATCGTAGTCATGTGTAACACTAATTATTTGTTGTGTTTTCGGTCAACCCAACCTCATGTGATCTGTACAAAACACAACCCATACCGACCCGTTCAATTTTCACAACTGTTTACTCGATTTCTTTTATTTTGATGACGGTTTGTGATGAACTCGCGCTCGGTATCCCGCACAAAGCCTGGTGGGTTGTGATTCTAGCAGCTGTTTGCTTGGGTGTGGCATTTGTGATCCCTTCATTTCTGCCATCACTTCTTATAAGTACTGATCTAACACAGGGACCCATTTCCAAGAGTTCTTGACTTGTTGATCTTTTTATTAGTTTTTCTTTTTTTTGGAATCTTTTTATATAAATAGTTAAAGAAAGCAGTAGGTTCTGTACCCTGTAAAAAGCGAGAGCTAAGTGAAAAATCATATACAACTTTAATTTCAAGAAGATGTGTTAAAAGGAGACATGTCGGGTGTTGATTATATATTGCACAACCTTTGGCATTTTGGTTTTAGATATGCGTTTATATATATGTGTACATGCATGCATGCATGCTCATGTAGTTTGAATAGGAAAGATGTAGGAATGTTAGTGGGCGTTATGAGATTGGTTTTGGTAATCTTAGTCCCACACGACTATAAAACCATCGCCCCTTAGGTTTCTTATGGTTTCTTACTAGTTAGATACATGTTATGAGTGGTGGAAACGGAACCAGAAACATGAACTTTTATTAAAGGGCAAAAAAGAAGTCGGGTAGAAATTGGTCGGATCAAAGAAATCCATGTAAAAGTTTTTTATATTCTTTCTTTAAGTCAAAATCTACAGTAACAAATCACGGGAATGATACTATATGGGTTGTATCACTGACGTTAAAGTCTAGTCGTTTACGTACCATCTTCTTTGAGTGTGAGGAAACATAAGGATCATGATAATGGGGATGTGCGTATTTAAAAAGAAATTTAATTTGTTTGGCATTTTATGAAAGGAAAAAACAAAAATGATCTAGTCCTCATGGTTCTACTTTCATGTAGATATTCTATCAAAAACTTTCAAAATTAAATGAAAAAATAGATAAAATAAAACATCAACAAATAAAATTAAATAAGAAATAATTAACTAAAAAATTGATTATAAATTAGAAACACGAAAAAAACTTGAATAAATAATTAGTCAAACAAACCAAACAAAATAACTTATTAATGCGAAACTTGTAATCAGTGTCCCCTAAAAATTAGTGGTGCCTTAGGATGATTCTATTTTCACAAATAAAAAAGTACTTTTAGGTTGGTAAAATACAACTAAGGGTGGGGTGTCCTCTCAAACTTCACTAGCATCTTTCAATCTATCCGTTTATTTCATTTGCTCACTCAATGCCGAGTTTATAATGTAAGTTGTGACGTATTAGGTTTGGGGCCCTCCAAAAATAAAGGGCCTCGTTTGATATCTCCCTTTTATATATATATATATATATATATATATATATATATATATATATATATATATATATATATATATATATATATATATATATAGATATATATATATATATATATATATATATATATATATATATATATATACATATACATATATATACATATATATATATACGTATATATGTATATACACATATATATACATATATATATATATGTGTGTATATATATATACGTATATATATATATATATACGTATATATATATATACACATATATATACATATATATATATATATATATGTGTGTATATATATATACGTATATATATATATATATATATATATATATATATATATATATATATATATATATATATATATATATATATATACACGTATATATATATATACGTATATATATATATATACGTATATATATACGTATATATATATACGTATATATATATATACGTATATATATATATACGTATATATATATACGTATATATATATATATATATATATATACGTATATATATATATACACGTATATATATATATACGTATATATATATACACGTATATATATATATACGTATATATATATATACGTATATATATATACGTATATATATATATATATATATATATATATATATATATATATATATATATATATATATATATATATATATATATATATATATATATATATATATATATATATATATAGGGGAGGGTTCAAATGAGAACCACCTTTTTTGTGAGAACTCTAGGAACCAATCTCAGCCACTCATTTTTTATCACATGCCATTTCCCCCTTTTTTTTTAAACGTTCGTAACTTTTTTTCACGACATCATTTTTTCAAAAAAAATTCACCATAAAATTCAGTATTTTTTTTATCTTTCCAACGCCTACCATATTGATATACTTTTTTCTAAAAAAATCGTACATCCGTTGTTTACATATGTGTAAATCTAGTTATACACATGTGTAGTACTGAATTTACACATGTGTAAATCTGATATTACACATGTGTAAAACGAATTTCGTTAAAAACGAGAATTTTTTATTTTTTATAAATTTTTTTATATTTTTTTATGAAAGAGGGAAAGTTGGGGAACATTTTTGTGTTTTTATTTTTTTTATTTTTATGTTATTTTTTGATTTATAAATTTTTTAAATATGTTTTTGTTAATTACAATTTTGCCATTGAGAACTAGTGGTTGAGATTAGTTCCTAGAGTTCTCACAAAAAAAGCTAGTTCTCATTTGATCCCTTCCCTATATATATATATATATATATATATATATATATATATGATAAGGTAAAAATATAAACAGATTTAAATGGCTACGTTGATAGGTTAACATGTGTTAAATTTTTTAAGACAAGATAAAAATAACGTCGACCTGTTAATAACACAAAACTTGTTAAGCTCAACCAGCAAAACCTGTTAACTTCGTATTGTGTTATCAGGTTAGCGTTGGAAATTGTTAGCCCAAATTACAAGTATGGTTTCTATGTGGTATTTAAACATTTTCGGGTTCTAGGTGATCTGATAACTTTCTCAGCTCCATTTCCGGCTAGCTCTCCATTTCCTTGTAGTTCGAGAACAAAATCTTGTCCAAAGATTCCAAGCATGCTTTTCAGTAAGAAAGAACATGTTCCCATAAATAATGGTCGGAGAAGGTGAACAGGTGGCGCTTCATGGTGGAGAACATAAGAGCTTTGAGCTAGGTGGTTTCAGACTTCATAAAAGAGGATAAAAAGATGTTGGTGGGTTGAGATGTGTAGTAGCTAGGTGTGAGAAGCAAGTTGGTTTTGATCAGGGTGGGTTCTAACCGGAAGCCATTGTAGTTGTAGAGGTGTTACACCCTCCATCCATGTGTCTGGTAATGGTTTCGATCAACTGTTGCTCCTCGTGTTTGCTAAAGTATATAAATACATAATTATACTATCTATCATATTTGGGTAAAATATGATGTTGTCTTATCTAAGTTTGCATGCAGAACTCTTCAAAACTACGTCGTTTTGTTTAAATTAACGTCAAAATTATGAAGTTTCGAGAAATTGTCCAAATGATTAATGGGCTTCTTACCCCATCCCCTAAGCTCACAGCACTCTATATTTAAAATTTAGATCCACTCCAGTTGTATTGTATATTGATGAAAGCGATTTCATTTACTAAAATATCCGCATCTCAATATCAATCATCGTTCAAAATATTAGTTTATGTGTTTTGTTGAGAGTGTTCTTAATTGTTATTTTATAAAACTAGACGCCGGGCTCACTTTTAATTAATATATTATTGGTCATATGAATTTCACACGTTTTTTTCCTCGTAACTTCCTATAGGTTAATTATATTATATTTTCTTAATATTGGTTAAGTATTGGGGGTGGAGTGAATTATGGGGATGTGGTTTAAAGTCAATTTATAAAGTATACGTAGTTTTGATGTTAATCTAAAGAAAACGACGTAGTTTTAAATAGTTTTGTATGTAAGTTTAGATGTGTTATATTATCACATTCAATTTTCCCAACACATTTTAATCGAATTGTGTTTATAATAATTGAGTTTTCATATAGAATACTTACATGCATGAATACATATTTTTATTATTGAAAATTTTGTATAACAATACTCACATTTTTTGTGTAGTTATAAAAAAGGATAAAAACATTATATATATATATATATATATATATATATATATATATATATATATATATAATTTTGTTTTATTTTTCGTGTCTAAATTAATATTAATATTATTAATATTATTATTATTATTATTATTATTATTATTATTATTATTATTATTATTATTATTATTATTATTATTATTATTATTATTATTAATATTACTATTATTTTTAAATTATACCTGACTTCATTTAATTCTTAAATCCGTCAATTAGTAGACGAACAAGACGAACGGTTTGATGTCTAATCCAACGACTCTTAAAACACTATATATAATAACAGAAAGCGTTTAAATAGCTTTTGGGTGTATGCTAACAAAATAAAA
Source organism: Flaveria ramosissima (assembly GCA_025215565.1). Taxonomy (NCBI): domain Eukaryota; kingdom Viridiplantae; phylum Streptophyta; class Magnoliopsida; order Asterales; family Asteraceae; genus Flaveria; species Flaveria ramosissima. The sequence goes on from CM046030.1 coordinate 62,779,415, forward strand.
GTTAGAATCAAGGGAAGCGACGTAGCAACAACAAATCCTACGTTAAACAAATTAACAAAATATATTGAAATCAAATGTAAATTACATGCTACAAGTGTAGCTAATTAACCCATACTCGATACAATTACATGCATAAATAAGTGATTTATTACAAATATTACAAGTTTACGATGTATTAAAACCCAAATAAATAATTTTATTCAATATTCAAATGTAATTCACGGTGCTTAATTAATATAATCAATATCAACATCAACATGCATTATTCAGAATAACAAAATCGAAATTCAAAGAACCATATAACATTGACCGTATAAAATACAAGTCAAAGTTATACAATTAACATTGAATTTTGACTTTAAAACCCTAATAATGCCATGCACGAGTCATGTATTTACCATTTACGTCCTTCAAGATGACAAAGTTGGTATACTTTGCTCATTCCTAAAGTAATTATCAGGATCAACTCTAGTTTTCACCGTTGTTAACCTTTGGTAATTTGTCTCTTTGAAATATTTGTGCCCGTAAACCATACCTTCAACATTAGCATTCGGGCCATGCGTGTTAATACCGATATCTAAATCGCGATAGTTCAAAAACGCTTCTCTAGGGTTCTTCGACACGAAGGGAGTCATGTATTCGTACATCAATCTTGTAAAGTTTAGGTATCGAGTTTCCGCTGCATCACTCAGGTCTTGCCAGTTTACTTCGTATTGGATCTTCGCTATGTTCCCCGCTCGATGGGGGAAAGGCTTCGCGAATTCGGATATTTCACTCATTCTTCCACCATAAGGGTTGAAAGCCAACATTTGGTTTTCGAGTTCTTTCATCCGTTCGAATATGTTTTCGAATCCCTGTTTGGAAATAGGGTTTTGCACGTAGTCTGATTTGATCTTGAATGGGTTGAGTCTCTGAGGTGTACGGCTTAAAAGAGCCGTGGTTGCGGTTCCATTAGGGAACCCAGTGTAGTACAACACAGACTCAACCCAACTCATTTCAATACAATCTGACTGGCGTAACCCTAATTCAGGAAAATCTTTGTTCATGAGTGCGACAAGATTTGTCGCATTTCCTAGGTACAACGATGGAAAGATAGCACGTACTGTCTTTCCACCATTTGTGTTATTTATGACATTAAATGTCATTCTGACAAAAAGGTCGTCATCTAGCTTATCAGCTACTTGCACCCATCGCTCCGCGATGGTGCTGAGGTTCTGTTCCTCCGTCCTTTCGACAGTAAAGACCGTCACGACCTCAGGAACCCGAACCAGATTGATCTTGTAAGCTAAAACCACCCCAAAACTAACACCACCACCACCGGTGATCGCCCAAAACAAGTCTTCACCCATACTCTCTCGATCCAAAAGCCTGCCATTCACATCGATTAACTGAGCATCAACAATATTATCAACCGTTAAACCATACTTCCTCATCATGTTACCATACCCACCACCACTAAAATGCCCACCAACACCCACCGTCGGGCAAACACCCGCCGGAAAACCATGCTTGTTACTTTTATTAGCAATACTATAGTACACTTCACCAAGAGTCGCACCCGCTTGCACCCACGCGGTCTCTTCTTCGATATCAACATCTATCGACCTCAAATTGAACATATCAACAACAAAAAAGGGCTGATTCGTGTTCGTGAGGTATGAAAGCCCTTCATAGTCATGTCCACCACTTCTAGTCTTCATCAACAACTGGTTTTCTTTCCCACAAACAACAGCGGCCTGAATGTGCGAAACATGTTCCGCGGTGATGATCAAGAAGGGCTTTGGCGTTGTGGTTTCATTGAACCGAAGGTTTCGGATGTAGTTTTGCAAGACTGTGGGATATGATGAGTTTGCCGGAGTGTAGAGTTCTCCGGTGATCGGAAACGAGGGGTCCGATCGGTTGTTTAGACATTGAACGAATCGCTCGGTGATGGAACTTGAAGTTGCAGAAGATTGAGTTGAGAGGAAGAGAAGAAGGAGAGTAAAAATGAAAGTTTTCATGGTGAAAGAAGATATGATTGCCATTTTTGCATGGTTTGAGGGTGTTTGTTGCATGCAATTTATAGGCAAATGAGAGTTGAAATTTATATTAGACTAAGAAATGTCGTAATAAAAAGAGTTGAATAATATTATATTGCGTACTCATCATATATATTATCATTAGTTATATGTTTAAGTGTCAACATGTTAGCTTTTAGGTTTAAGAAAATATGATATATATCCCGAGAGTGTTTTGTAGGTAACCATAAGTATTACAAGAACTAGTAAAAATCAATTTATACTTATGTGTTTACTTGTGGATTTATTAAGATTATAATATGGCTATCAAAATAGCAAGCTGCTATGTGGATGTTTATGAATTGTTATGTGTGAATTTATGTGTATTCATATATTATAACAACACATACATATGTAGGTTTACTGTAATTTTCTAGTCTACATGTGAATGAAATTTGTTACGAGAAAAAAAAGGGCATGTAAGTTGATTACTTAGAGGGAAAATCATTTAATGTTTATAGTTATATGCTTTTAATGAGTTTTTAATAATGAATATATGATTTAGATTGGTTCTCGTAATAGTTGTAATATGATAATAGAACACTTGTGACACACGTGTGCAGATTTATACACACATAGGTTTGGGTCTCGGTTAAAAATAGATAATGTCTAAAGATTGTTGAAATAAACCATTGATTAAGGAAATTAATGGTTGATATGATCTAACATTTAAAGGTGTCATGTCATCGGATTTCTTGAATCAAATGAATTAGAGCGGTAAAGTTGAAAAACAATTTTATCAACTTCTTTTAACGTGAATAACTTTTTGATGTTGTGTTATTTTATAAAAAGAAAACTAATATCATAAAATCATGTATGTTTTTATCTTTAATTTCAGTAAAGTATTACAATACAATAATTAAACAATGTCTTTTTAACAAGTTTGTTGAACCGGTGCGAATTTTCAACATGATGTTTTAATTTTAATTAACATCCGTGTTCTAATAACTAATCACAAATCACAATAGAAAATATAAAAATCTAGAGATAAAAAATGGATAATCGACAAATAACAAGTTGAGGTCGAGGCCTACTTTTCAAGAAATGAAACACGTTTTCTTTCATTTTTCCCAATTCAAATGACACTTGCGTATCGTAGAAACTATTTGAAATATGTGAAAATATATCTTTTTATTAAAAGTAATTCAAAACAATGAAGACTTTGAATTATACAAGTAGATACAAAATAAAAGAAGTCTCACAAAAGAAAAGTAAGAAATCTGGATAACCAAGAAAATTAATCAACTTCAAATTGCATCAATTTCATCGTGTCACATTAAGTATTTTTCAATGTTTTGAAGACCGGATCGGACCGACAGGTCTAAACGGTCCGACCGGGATTTGGAGTGGTCGCCGAACCGGTTCCCACCAGTTCGTTTTGGAGGGGTCCGACCGGCCGGTTCGTCCCGAATCGGTGGTCAGACCGGATTTTGAATTTTTTTTATTTTTTTATTTTAGTTTTTTTGGATTTTAATGGGTAAAAATAGAGGGTTGAACAATAAATTAGTATGTTAGACATAAAATTATTGTTAAGTATTAAATTAATATAACTATAAAATACACACATAAATTACTTATATTGACATTATATATAACTAAATATATAATATCCTATATATATAATAATGACATCATCCGGCTCTTAAATCTGGTCTGACCGGTCCGACCACCGGACCAGTAAGACGTCCGGATTGACGTCCGATCCGATTTTGAAAATATTGGTATTTTTTTTCTTATTCAAATTTCTTTAATGCACGGCGACTTTTAGAAATTACTTATTTTGGTCTCTTTAACTATTTTCTCAATCGTCACCCTTTTGATTCTAGAAATGGGGCCTGTGGGGTCATTAGAAGTTTTTGTTAATTTGATGTAAATATCTATTTTACTCCTTGATTTAAAACAATTTGAAAAAATAATACAAAGACCTTACCCCTTTCTTCTTCACCATCCTTCCAATCCCTATCGCGAAAATCCTGATTAGTATTCCGGACTCAATTGGGAAGATTAAAATATCCGATAGGTTATGCATCAAGAATTATATTCCGAATTATCACTTATAATTTGTTTCTTAAGCATATGATTGTTGCAAGAAACGTGTTAATGACTTAGTCAATGCGTAAGACTCCGGAAGGAAGTTGAAAAGTGGATGTTGCACGTGGTAGAATGAGTCCACAACGGTCATAGAGATTGTATGCTGAGAATCCCAAAAATATCAGGATATCACCGGAAATATCAGATAGCTTGTTATTTTATTTTACTTTATAATAAGGCCAAATCTGATCGAATTAGGGACATGTATTGACAATCTTTTCACTGCTATCATCTTGTATACGCACTCACAATCGAAAACAACCCTTGTAACACTTAGTATCTGATTAGATTCGGCTCTCGAGTTGTATTCATTTTTCATTATCAATAAGATCAACAAGGAAGTGGACGATTGTCTGTTCCCGAGTTTTTTCACCGGCGATCTAACAAGATCAAGGGTTTTTCTCGTACATCGTCGTGTTCTTTATTGCTTTATTATTCTTATTTTCTTATATATCCCAGCTCATATTTTTTCATTTTACACTTATTCTGCTTAATATTCCGAAGAGCACACTACCTCACTTTACTAATCTGATCATTTAGTCACTTCGGTCTGTGAGTTGCCAATGATCATAGGTTTTGGCTATGTTGTTTCAACTAGTTTCATGACTTGAATGACAGTTAAGGTTAGTATCCATATTAAGGTAGATAGTGGTGTTTATTACAAATTACTCATGCATGTCAGTTGCTTTTGCATGAACATAAAACTGGACTTGTGTGTTCATATTGATCGAGTTACCATTTTAATTATAACATTTTCAAATCATTAATTTGATGCAAGATGGACATATATTCTTTTCATATATACGGTTTATGTTATTTTCTTCTTTATTTTTTATCTTGAGTTCGTTAAAAATGAAACCATATAAGATAAATGTAATTAGGAGAAAGTTGAAATCTGTTAAAAGGATAAAGAATGAATTTTCGAGTCAAATTCGCAAAGAACAATACGGAGGTGCCGGTAGGTAAGTTCTTTTTTTAATTTGAGTGCAACATGATAAAATACTATATATATATATATATATATATATATATATATATATATATATATATATATATATATATATATATATATATATATATATATATATATATATATATATATATATATATATATATATGTGTGTGTGTGTGTATTTCAGTTGTGTATTTTTAATAATTTATGGGTTTGTAATTTGTATTCATCTTGATTAAGGATTTTTATCAAGCTAAGGGGCTGTTTGATTGTGCTGACTGAGTAAGATCTGACTGAGTCAGAAGCTGACCCAGTAAGAAGTTCTGACTGGGTCTGCATCTGACTGAAACTTGGCTGTTTGATTTAGTATCTATCTGACTCTGCTGAATGATAAAAATAACCTTATTGCCCCGTTGTTTTAACGAGTTTGAATTTAACTGGTGTTATACCGTGTTAAACAAGACAAGTTCATTTTTCAAAACCATACAAAAACACACACACTTGTGTCACCACACACACCCAAACATATACATAAAAACCCTAATCTTGAAACCACCCACAACCACCACCATCTTCCACCATCATCTTCTTCACAAAATTTCAAGAAAACACATCAAACACCTAATCTTGAAACCACCCACAACCACCCAAACATATACATAAAAACCCACAACCACCACCATCTTCCACCATCTCGATCGGTCGCGCAGGGGAGGGGGAGGGCGGCGGAGGGAGGGCGGCGGAGGGAGGGCGACGAAGGGCGGAGGGCGGCGGACGGAGATGGTGAGCTCGATGAGGTGCAGGGGGAGGGGAAGTCGCGCAAGGGGAGGGGGCAGTGGCCTTCGACCGGGTCAGTCATCAAAATCTTCTGGTCTCGGTCAGAAGCCTTCGACCGGGTCAGACACCGAGCCATAAACATCAAACACCCTGACCGGCTGACCGAGTCAGCCAGTCAGCGGTCAGGGGTGGGTCAGCGGCCATCAAACACGGCCTAAGTTGTGTTAAAATAAATCTGATGTGAAAAGATTTAATGCCCTGTGTTTATAATGAGAATTAAAACAAAAGTTGTTGATTTATACATACACATCACAATATAATGAGTACACTATCTATATTTTGACTTAGTTTACGTTTCAACATAGTTTTTTTTTTTTAAAAGGTGGCTCAAATATAGTTTTTCTTCGTTCAACGGTATAAATTCGAGTTATTTTACGGTTTAACATGAATTAGTCTGGAAACAAGTCAGGTAGACAAAAATTCGACGCCGCCACAACGCCCGGCTAGTAAAAACTAGTTAATAATAAAAACCGAACACCCTCAAGTTCATATTCTACCCACCCCTTTGAACTATGGCCTAAAGGCGCCCTTGCAGCATATCGCCACCACTATTGTCGCACTACATTCCAAGTTTCCAACTTCCCGTCTATGGCACCCCATTTGAGAAATCTTATTGTCGTATAACAATTATTGTCGTATTATATATTTTTTATATACGTATTATTGACTTTATGCTATAGGAATCTATTTTTTTTACTCGCCCAAGGCCCAAAATTATTTAAAGACTCTCAAGGCCGGCCCTGCAAGCGGCAGTGGTTTTGAATGGTTGTCAAGACGATGTGATCGGAGATTAAGCAAAGGATATCAAAAGGGAGACACATGCAACTTCAAGTCGTTGAGGGTGTGGTTCAGGCTCGCTAATTTTTGAGGGACGGTAGATAAGATGGGGAAGTAGCATTTGCATTACGCATTACGTTTGAGTGAAATTGAAAGTGTAACTTTTAGAAACCTAAGGATCAAAACCGTAATTTGATCTCATATAAGAACTATCTGTGTAATTAACTTTATAAATGAATAACTAGTAGATACATCCCGCACTTCGCGGCGGGTTTAACTACTCTTTAAATGCATCAATATGGGCAAAGACGTCGTATAAGAGAAAGAGGTGAGGTAGCTAACTATTTTCAACACATACATTTCTTCCTTTTCACTATAAATAATGAATAAGTCAAATAGATGTAACAAAACGCAAAACAACTTCAATACAAACCAAACCAAACCAATCCGAAACTCTTTTCTAAACTTGAATAATTTCTACATCTATCAATCCACAACATTTAGTTCCATCTCATCTAAGGTCATGCACCGTTGCTTGACAACACACAAAATCTGCAAATATAGAAAATGAGATTAATATAAAAAATCAACAAAACTAAAATATAACAACTAAACCATCCATAGCTTGCATCTCTCTGATTCCAAGGAAATTTGGTAAATAAGAATCTAAAATAACTATTTCTTTATACTCAGCCTAAGCCTTCGCATGCAGATTAGGTTTGACGATGTGAGCTTTATGTTGGACACACTACAAATGAAAGGAAAAACATACATGAAAAACATTTATTACCCAAACACAATTAAATGGAAAAATATAGAACTTGAACCTTTATATCCTTGCAATTCAACTTCCCTCTTTTTACCATGTAGTTGCATGTTGCTTAAACTTAACTCTTATTTTCATATAAAATCTGAACTTTTAGAAGCTCCATTTGCTTCATCGGCAAAAACACCAACATTGGGCATCAAGGTACATGTTATCCCAACATTGTTTTCCAAACCATCCTTCTATAGAAACCTGTGAAGTTGTTCCAAAAGCAAAACCATAAAAAACTGTACATACTTTAAATATGCTTACACAACACTAATTAGTTATAACATTTTATAAATCAAGAACATATATAACCAAAATCCTTCTAAATTCAAGCAAAAAGAAAACAATTCATTTTAAGGAACTAACCTCATAATCATAGCTAGAAGTGTCTTGAACGGTCTAATTTTTTTGACTGAATTTACGTATCAAATCAACTCTTAAGTGGTTTAGTTTACTGGAATCGATCCTTCTATGCATAGATGACTTGGTAACCTTCAGAGCTATTTTGTGCTTGATCAAAGCTATTTGGTCTCTATTGTATCCTGCTTCATTAGAAGAAAGAACTTTAAGTAAACACTAAAATTTATATTTCCACTAACACAAACACTCCAATCAATACCGGCACAGCAGGAGTACCCCATTAACAATTCAAAAACAATATAACAGAGACATGAATCAAGTACCAACAACCCAAATTGAACCCAACATAAACAGATCAGTGGCATATCTTGTGAGGGGGAGAACCTGCAATGGAGTCGATAATGGTGACCGTCAACAGCCGGATCCCTCAATGGCGGTGGCGCTGGTGGTCTATACGTGTATACTATTAAAATGATGGTGCAGTGTAAGAGAAACAGTTTTAAATGATTAAATCCCTTGCTTACACATGTTTATCTCTCCTAGATGCATGGCATAACCAAAAAGAAACATGTGAACCTGATTCTGTCTCATAGACGCGTGGCAAGACAAGGCAAAATAGAAACATGACTCACGCGAACAAAGAAAGTACAACACTGGATTGGAAATGAACGCTCTGGATTCCTCAAAATACTGTTCATTCCATTCATTTTTAAATAGATAGGATAATTTATATAAATCATAAAAGATGAATGCACAATTTGAAAGAGATAAAAAAGTATAGTTTAGACTCCTTTGAATGAATTGACAACTACAAATTAAATAATGTGAATTGGTCTGCTAACTTTAAAAACATTTCGTTCACTTTCAGTTTATTGTTACATGAAATAAGAATAGGTTCATCAAGACTTTTATTGTTTAAACTTTGAATGAACCAAATATAAATAAATAAAATAAATATATAAAATGAGAAATTTAACCTTTTGAGAGTTCTATAAACTAATAGTGCACCAATGATCCTTAGCCCAACTGGTTAAGGTCAGGTACCCATGACATGTAAATATTGAGATGTCATAGGTTCAAGTCTCACTCTGAGCAAAATGTTTAGAGTTGAGCCAGAGGGTTTTCTCAGCAATTGTTTTCTTCTGGAGGGATTGGGGGTGCGATCCCGGCTGGAAAACGGATAGGTGGGCCTGATTAAGATAACACCTACCCGCGAAGCAGGGTTGCACATTTACCGTTCAAAAATAAAAACAAAAATAAAATAATAATGGTGCGATTAACCGGTATAGACGGTTACTCAAAATTAATGGACTATATTAATGAACTACGAACTACATTTACCATTTGGATTTTTTAAAAGTATGATTTATGGAAGGTTGATTTTTGGGTCACAACTAGGTGGAACGCTAGCGTACTGTGACAGTATCGTTAACGTGGTTTACTAGTAAATGCAAATGTATGAAGTTGAGTCCTCTCGATGCTGTTCAATTAATGTTGTCGCTATAAAAAATAATCGTTAATTAATACTAAAGCATATTAAAAAAAGTAAAAATATAACATATTTGATACAACTCAATTTTGAGTAATGTTGGCTCGGTTTTGTATTTAAGCTGAAGCGTAGATAAAACTAAAAACTTCTTAAGGTATATTTTAAAAGTGTACAAAAATACTATATTTTAAAAGTTATAAGGAAAAAAAATATTTGAATAATGAATTCGAAACAAAAGAAAATTTTAAAATATTATTAAAAGGACTGTGTGACAATATGTTTGCCATACCCGTGTACTTAAACGAGACTTGCACAATAAACAAATGGAATTCATCTCCCTTTCAAGAAAAGATAGGTTAACCATTGAGCTATATAAGTTTTAATTAGAACTTAAAAGGTTTGTTTGTAAACATATTTAAGAAAAAAATTGTTATTGTCACAAACCACATTGCAATTATATGTGAAAATTGTATCATTAAAAGAGTTATTATAATTATAAACTCAAGGGGTGTTTGGTTCATTTAGAAAATGATATAAAAATACGTTTGTCAGTACGAGAATTATAATTGTAGATGGTGAATGATTTATAAGTTTCGTAGAAGACGAAGTGAAATAGATCAGGTTAAAACGGACCAAGTATGAAGTTAGCTTACAATAATATAACGTTGAATGTTTAGTTTTTTATTCTCTAACAAAATTATATTTTTCCTTTAGCTATTTGGATATATAAAATCAAAAAATAAAATCAAAAGGAAAATATTTAGTTTATGCATGTAACCCATTTGAACAAACTATAATAGTTGCTGGGTGTTTTTTTAAAGTTAAAGCTATTATTACATTTTTTTAAACGATCAACGAATATTAAAGTTTTTCTTAACTAGATAAGTTTTCAAGTGCCAACAATCATACCAATGGATTGTGAGTCTGCTTTCATCTTTTTCAACGATCAATTTTTTATATATGTTTTCAAACTTAATGTACTATTGACGTTACACAAGAATCATCTAAATAATCAACTCTAATTAAATTATAATTAGGTGATGGCTTAACAAGCAACAACATAGAAAAAACATTCCAATCAAAGAATTCATCTAACTTTCAAAGAAATTAATTAAGTTAGACCATTAATGAGGTTGGCGTGATTGACTTATATAAGCTTTTCATAAAATTGCTATTTTTATTATATAGAATCCATTAACTACGAGACAACTATGTATATAACACTTTTTATTTGAATACAAAAATTAAAGTTTCTAATATAAATAAGTTTCACTAATCATAGCCCAATGAACTACTTTAAAGCTAAACATATAAATGATCACAATATAACATAATTATGGTAAAATATTATTATAAACTCTAAGTTATTAACTCGTAAATGTTTTAGCAAAATGGAATACAATATATGATGTATGTACAAGCTACATGGGTCAAATTTGTAGAGCTTCCCCCTGCATTCTTCATTTGTGGTGTCATTATCCTTTTAAGTTTCGTGATGCTCAATTTGCTGAATATTATTTGAAGTGTTTCTAGATAATAACAGTCAAATTATTAGGGTTCAACATGTGAATATTAGTCGTGTATAAAGGGGTCAAACGATTCGTGATCATGGGTTGACAAGTTAGACATGATATGAACCCAAACACGATAGGAACTCAAATAGCGTGTCAAACATATGAACTTAAATATGACATGAGATTTCATAGGTTAACACGAAAACAGCTCGTTTGACAAAATAGATAATAAAAATAATAATAATAATGTCAATGAACCACAAAATGAATACATTGAAATTCAAACGCTCTTCGTTTCTAAAATTCTTCGGACTAAGTTATTGCATTGAGAAATAATATTCTTAAATAATATTATCCATTACTTATCCTGCAAAAAATAATATTATCCATTACTTCTTTTTTCTTTCGTTGACAATTCTATAATCACAAAAAAAGTATTACAATATGAAAATGAACAAGTTATATGAGAAATAAAAATACATAAAAGAACATTTAGAGTATAATCTCTAAAATGCCAATCTCGATTGCATATTAACGATTATGTAAGAAGGTGAAATACTTAATTAGTTATTACTAAACAATATATTAAAATATATAATACGCAAAATACAAACTCTAGATACTTAATGGACACGTAAGCTCATACAAATAAACCTAATATCTAATACCCTTAATCCCCTTTACTTGTATCAGACTTAAACTGAGTACTAAGATTGGAGAACAAAAATATTAAAAAAAATTGAGCTTCATAGTCTTGAAAAATTGCATAACAATGGACCGTGGTTGTGGTCTTCAAAAGTAGGTGAATGTGGGACTGAATTTGACACAACAAGCTAAATAAATCATTGAGCTTCTAAGACTATCATCAATGTTTTAGGGATTACGCCCTTGTAGCGCATTGGTTCTTGTTTCCTAGAATGACAAGAACGATCTGCCAGAGGTAAGTCGACAACCAGCGACTGTAGTATTATGGTTGTCTGTCAAGACTAGTAGGTGACAGTTATTTCAATCTATCAACAGATGAGATCCGTAGATCTAAAAGAAAAAGAAAGCAAAACCAATAACCGTGATCAAACAATAATCTCTTGAATCCGTAGATTAAGAGATGAAGCTACAATTAGGAGTCGCAATTCGAATGAACCAAGAAAATAATGATGAATAAGTAAAAATATAACTCAACACGTGAAATCGTCATTCAAAAACACAAACAGATACTTGCTCAAACAAGTACCCCAATATAACACCTATGAATTGTAACAAATGCGATCTAAAAAAGTTGTGGAAACCAAAATCAGCCGTACAGAGTCTTTGAATTCAGTTGAAAAAACACTAGCCAAACACACGCTGGTAAAAGGCGGTGCGTGGCGGCTTTTGCAGACGTTGAAGTGGCGTGTGATGCCACGTGGAAGGGTGATTCAACGGCGGCTTTCTAGCAAAGGCTAATAAGGCTATGCCGATTTTGATGGTGGCGACGGTAAGATGCAAGGACGCTTCAAAAAAAATCTTTCGGATAACTGGCTTGAGTTTTCAACAAATAACAAAATTAGAGAAAAAAATATACAAGATAGAAAACACCTGAGGGTGGCAACAACAAATGCAACAAGCTATGATGTCTAGGGTTTGAACTTGTTGACGATGACTAATGTTTTTATTTTTACATGTTGCATGAAAAAGACAACCGGAACCCTAAGATTTTGATAGATAGATACCATGTAAAATAATAAAAGACTAAATCTATTATTACTAAATAATGCATTACAATACAAATCCTACATGCCTAATGACACGTGGACTCTAACTAATAAACCTAATATCCAATAGATTCAACAATTTGTGGTGCCATTGAGTTATGATGTTCAAGAATCCTTCCATTAGTACTAAAGAAGCTTTAACACAAAGACCGACAAAATGTCTCTAGCCAATCTACACAAATTCGAATAACAATACGAATGGGCTCTTCAAAAATCAAAAATTTATTTAGATATTTAAGGATAAATCAACTCTTCACTCATCTATATACATTTCAAGTTCACTCTTTGTATTTGAAGTGATACTAGCAATATCAAATGTTCCAAATTCCTACATCAATACCAACAAACATCAATAATAAAGTATGTTTTGTACCTTCCATAATAGTCTATATATATTGGAACAATCTAACCAGAAGCTCTTTTAATAAAACACACACGTCAACCCGCAAACCTGACAGGCTGACACGAATCCGTCTAGCTAAAAATTGTAAACCGACACGTGATGTTGATCTTCAGCGTCCAGCACTTGATCATAAATCACGAATCAGCAATTTGTAGTGGCTAGTTTCTCCTGAAGCTTTGCAACCCGAGCCTAGAAAGAAATTTTGACGTTTAATGGTCATATGAATAAACAAACAATGAATGGGTCAATTTGGGTAGTACTTATATCCCAAAAGGGTCAAATAGAAAATTTGCTCAAAGGGTACCGTCAAATGGGTTTATCCGTCTTCTACTTTTGTACTTACAAACTCGTAAATCATATTATTAAAAAAACGATGAAAATTTTAGTCACCTTGAATGATTTGGAACGACGGATAGAAGGATCCAACTCTAAAGCCATTGAATAACAATCCCCAGCAGCCTCATGCTGTTCCATAGCCATTAAAGCATCACCCTTACATATATAAGCCTGCAAAATCAATTTTTTATAATTTTTCAGAAGTTATCGACGATGAAGCATCAATAATTTGCATCAACTTTCTTTAATATAACTAAACGTTTAGAGAAATAAAATGACATTGTAGCACTTTAACGTCTTGAAATATATTTTCTCTATCTCATTAACAGTGCAACAATGATCTCAGGAACCATAAATTATTTAACACCAACATGAACTTTAGAACCTTGAAGATATTAATTACCTCAGGATATGCGGGAGCAAGAGTAGAAGCTTCTACAGCGTCCTCAAGAGCGGCAGTTGTCTTGTTCAATGCCAACCTTGCAACAGACCTGGATCAGACCTCCTGTTAGACCATAGAAAGGTTGCTAATATAGTTACTTGGTCAAACTCCGTAAAGTCAAAGATAATGCAGTGCATAAGGTTAGAGGTGAGAACTAGATATCTATACATTAGTTAAGGTGTATCTTCTAGTTGTCAGCATTATGCCATTACTCGCATCACTTCAATTTAACTAATTTTTGATCAATTATAAAGTTAATTAAGCAACACGAACCTGGCTTTATAGATGAAGTGCACTCCACCAACTGGATTAAGATCTATCGCCTGCATTACAAATTAAGAAACTTATTTACAAGAAGGGATTTTTTGGCCCTATTAAGGCCTTAACTTACTAGCAAGATAACTGACTTCACGAATTTATAACATCAGCTATCCAACCAAGAAGTAATATTTCAACATGATGATATCAGTTCGATAATTTGACTTCAATGTAGAGGAATCAATATCTCAAATACAAAATTGCAAAAGGAGAAATAATTAGTATATGACACTGCATCACATCTGGATTCAATTCGATCACCTAACCATTAAGTATGTGTTATTCCAGGCTCATAAAATTGGAAATCAGATGAAAATCAGAAATAAAATTATACTTACCTTACTCAACCAACAAGAAGACATACTGTACAATATGAATCAAATAAGTTTTCAGGTAACAATTGGGAACCCCTTCGAGTGATTTACATAGGGAAAAAGGTAACATTATACAAGAAATGATAATGAACTCTTGATATCTCTGTGCAAGGATTGCTACTTTGTAACAGCGATTGAGCTCTATTCCCCTCTTATTTGTACGTTGCCCTAACTCGTCCACCACAACTTACCTACTAACCGTATTACGTTGTTTACATTTTACACTCTTGAGATTCCAGGAACCAGCTCCAATAATCAACCAGCATCAAAGAACTTCAACACCTCTTGAGCTTGTTCCCTGCTAGTGCCTTTATTAATGGATCAGTTTAACATCTTTAGTGTCCAACTCCACTACGTTTGCTCAGAAAAGAACACACTGTTCCATCAAATCCTCTCCATTTAACATACCCATATTCCTAGACCGATTTAGAGACCACAATATCCCCTTCCCAGCATTCCAATTCAATTTTCTGGAGTCTGCGGACGTAACTTATCGCATAAGCATAAGAGATCATAGTTGTGAAATACACTGGATTGAATTAGCTGAATAATTTACAATGGAAGGGAACCCACAATATATAGGAAAGAAACTCTAAGTGAACCTATTAAGGCCTACGGGCCATATACTAATTCCTAATAACCCTAACGATAAACACTAATAACTATAATTAACACCACTTCTAAAGTTGGAGCATAGATGCTAATCATGCCCAACTTGTTACCAAAAGTTTAGAAACATCATCGCTCCCCTGAACTAGAACATCATCACCCATGTTGTATCTTGACCTGTTGAATAGGAACGAGAATCTGGCACCCGAACTTGGACAGAAATAAGGCTCGGAAAAGGACCACAATCCCATACAGGATTCCAGAACAAGGACATGAATACGGAACAGGAGTTGAAACAAGGAAGGATCAAGAAACCAAAACAGGGTAAAAATTCAAACAACAGCAAAGGAAAGCTTGAACTGGAGTGGCAAATGTGGAGGAGGGTTTAGAACAGACTCTCTGGCGACGACTAGGGTTTGTGGCTGCAACGTAAGTTCTTTGAAGACCTATTTATTCCAAAAACAGTGGACCATTTGGACATTACAATTCATAGATGTAGCTGGGGGATATTCTTGAAAACTCGCATACCCATAATTCATGTGTGGTATTCAAAACGTCTTCTGATACACACCTAACGTGAAACCAAGAAGTTAGCACCTTTAGTTCCTACCTCAAACGTCAAATCCAGTGGGGACAGCCACACGGCAAGACGGTTGGGCATGAACAATTCGGAAAACAACCTAGGCCTTCGGAACAAGTACAAAGGATTAAAGGTTCACCACATGATATCCAAAATTCTGCAACCTTCCACCATCGAACCCTTCGAGGAACACTTTAACGAGGGGACAGATTCATTTTCCCTACTCAAATGGACTAATTCTCAAGAAGTAAAACTAAAAAGTACACCTACTTAGAAAACTTTAACAGTTATTACAATCAACTAGTTAGTGCTATAAAGTTATTAACTTAATGCAATAAGCAGTCAAATTTCCAACTAAAACCACATTGATTTAATTTCTATAAACCACTAGTTTGGCTTCATCAGTTCATCTCACTAACAGATAAACACACCTGCAGATTGGCTTTAGAGGTCAAATGGCATAACCTTCAACAGAAGAATTGCATCATCTAAAATACACAATTTCCTATATGAAAATCCCATCAAACCAATATGTACACAAAGATTTCAAATCTACCACTATTTCAACAACAATCTACACGAATCACGCAACTGAAATATGCGTATTATTAGACCGTACGTAGTGGTGCCCCCTACGGCGCCAATTTGGACACAAATAAGGCGTTAAAACTACTACATCCTAATTAAAAGAGGTTCAAACCCATGTTTAGCCAAGCAAGACGATCACTTTTTCAATCTTTTTTAACTAAAAGGGGCTTTAAAACTTAAAAAGGCTTTAATAAGTTCATATTTAGGTCTAATTATCACTTTAACTAAATAAACCTCTACACAGAGTCTTAATCAACTAACCTGAGATAATAATATTTCAGCCATTACAAAATCCCCTTTCTCCATCTCACCCTCAGCTTTCTTCCTCAACGAAAGCGCCTCTAGACTCTTCTCACAACCAATCGAATCAAAACCACAAACAATCGCCATGACGTCAGCGGCACGAGCGGCGGTGGCGCAGTGGTTGACGACGGTTTCCGACGGGAGAACAACGAGGTTGGGTCCGGCGCCGCAGCGGCCCAAGCAGCCGCAGGAGGCGACGGCGACGGTGGGCGGAGCGATGGCGGAGAGGACGTGGAGGACCTCCGGTGAGCCCTGCCGCCGGCAAGTTCTGTTGGTGCATACTCTGATCTCGGTGGTGGTGGTGGATGCTACGGCGGAGATGGTGGTGGTTGGGTTGAGCCGTGGTGGTGGTGGTGTGGTGGATGGTGGCGGAGAGCGGTGGGGAGTGGTGGTGGGGATAAGGCGGAGGCCGGCGGTCATGGTTGTCTCCGGCCACCGAGTTCCGGTGAGGAACATGTGACTCAAGTGCTATTTTTGTTTCTGTTATTAAAAATTACATATATTTTCTGTAGTATATAAATAAAAAAATTAAGCCACCCGCGTTGTGGGGGCGTAAAACCATGTTAAGTAGCACCAAAGACACACCATCGTTAGCGATCACCAACCGACATGTAGAACCTAGGACACACCGCCGTTAGGCGAAACGTAAAACATATAAAACAATAACTAAGTTGATCTTGGACCAGCGCGTTGCGACGGTACCGTTAAATGAGAAGAATAATAAGCGTATAAACGTTGAACTACACACGCACACTGCAACATGTTAACTCACAAGATGTAGACTGAAACGTAAAACGAAAATTTAAAATATATAAAGCATAGGGACCAAAGTTAAAAGTAAAAATAATTATTTGGGTTAAATTGTAAAAGATGTAAATGTGTTGTGTTAAAATGAAAAAAAGTTAAAAATTAAAAAGAATAAGAAAAAAGTTGAGTACAACACCTAAAGCATGTTATACAACTATAATGCATAAAAAGTTAGTAATTAGTATATATATAATTTCATATTTTGTTTCTATTGTTAAAAAATTACAGATTTAATATTAAAGTTTAAAAATATAACACGTCTTGTTTTTAGGTCAAACAACCCTCAGTTAATTCTGTTAAATAGTTTTAAAAATATCATTTTACCTTTCCAATACTAAAAAAAATAAAATTTAAGAATAAATTTTTATATGTTGTCACACCCATCTCACACACTTCACCTCCATCCTATACACTTTCTTCTTCCTATGCAACAACCCACCACCATCACCACCTCACCCTCATCTCCAGCAGCCACCACCACACACCCCCAGGACCGGTTTAACGTTTTTTGGTGGCCCCATCAAACTAAAAAAAATGAGGTTTTTTTTAAAACACAATGTAAACAAAAGCAACCTAATCAAATTTCTTTGAACAAAAGCAACAAATCAAAAAAAAATTTGGTATACTAACTTAAGTCCTTGATAGTTGATTTCTATAAATAAAAAAGGGCTAGACAAAGTCGATCAAATCAATCGGAGAAGAAGGAACTTAGGAATGGTTGTTTGCTTTGTGAATTGTGTAATTGTTTTTCTTCAATAACCAACCAAATCATCAAAATTTTCACCGGGACTCAAATAACAAATGTTGTTCCCGCTTTAAAATTTCATTTGAGTCATATAATACCAAAACCCACTAAATATATTTTATAAATAAGGGACCTTAGTTTCTTAATTTTGGGGACCCCAAGCTCAATGCGTCACAACTTACACTATAGAGCTGGCCCTGCACACCCCCACCACCTCTAACAACCACCACCACTCCATAACATCCCCTCGTCACTTACAACTACCACCACACCCCATCTCCAACAACAACAACCACCACCATCACCAGCCACCTCTACACCGACCATCTTAACTGCCATAGGTTTTGTAATTTTAGATCCACAAAACTTACAACTTATAGTTAAGGAGGTGATACTTATTGTCACTTGAGATAATGAATGGAGTTTTTAAAGGGGTTTGTTGGACTATTTGTAAGGCAACTAATATTATTGTGCGAGAAAGGTTTTCGGATCTGGTTGTCGAAGTACAACTCAATGCCGGCGGTGGGAAGAAGAAGAAAGTGTTGGTTCGAGGAAAAAGAAAAAAAGAGAGAGTTTTGAGTGTATATGTAGTGAAACATGAAGTGGTGTAAGATAATTGGGTGGGAATCTAGCGGGTCCATCATTTAATTGTATATATTTATTATTTGTTATTGTTTTTAGTGAGGGTAAAATGGTCAATTTTAAAAAGTTAACGAAGATTTTTAACGGCCGTTTGACTCAGGGACGAAAAATGTTATGTTTTTCCAAACCTTAGGACTAAATATTTAATTTTTCAATCCCAGTGATGAAAGGTGAAATTTAAGCAAAACTCAGGTTCGCTCCGAGAAAAATTAAATATGTTACCATATTAAGGGGTTGTTTGTCAGCCTCCTAATCAGCCTCTTAATGGTTCAGATGTCTGAATGGTTCAACACTTAGGTGATGTTTGTTTTTTCTGCAAGAAAACGTCTGCAGTCTGCGAACCACATCTGCAGACATCTGTAGCAGAAGAGGTGGACCAAATGTCTGCAGTCTTCAAGAAAAAGACTGTTTGTTTTTTTTAACATCTGCAAAATGCTGAAATATTCTGTAATTAAACTAAACCTATTTTTCAAACTTAAAAAATAACTTTAACATTAATATATAAATAAAAGTCATACAAATACATTAAAATATAAATAAAAGTCATACAACACTGCAACAATATTCATAAAACCATACAAATACATTTTTAAATCGTTTATTCGACATTCTGCATTAACTTTTCAGAAATTTCATCTCGTAACTGAGTCATATATTTCCGATCTGATGCGGTACCATGTTCTTCAATATCATTTTCATCAGCATTAACGTGCACAAGCCAAAATTTTTTTAAGGACTTTTCCTAATCTATTCCAAGAGTCTTTTTGCATACTCAAACCTTTCCTACCCACCTTATTTATTTCTTCAACACAAGTCTTTAATAAGCACTGTATATGCTCACTTGGCCACTGATGTTTCTCGCCTATTTCTATTAAACAATATAAACACAATCACTAATCATAAACCAAATCACAAATCAAACCAAATACTAAACCAAATCACTCACCAACTAAACAAACCAAATCACTCATCATACAAACTAAAATCACTCATCATACAAACTAAAATCACTCATCATACAAACTAAAATCACTCATCATACAAACTAAATCACAAATCATACTACACAAATCACAAATCAAACCAAATACTAAAACAAATCACTAACCATAAACCAAATCACCAACCAAACAAACCAAATCAGTCATCATACAAACTAAAATCACTCATCATACAAACTAAAATCACAAATCATACTACACAAATCACAATCAAACCAAATACTAAACCAAATCACTAACCATAAACCAAATCACCAACCAAACAAACCAAATCACTCACCATTCAAACTAATATCACAAATCTACCTACACAAATCACAAATCAAACCAAATACTAAACTAAAATCACTAATCATACAAACTAATATCACAAATCTAACAGAATCATAAACCAAATAAGAAATCATACTAACCAAATCACAAATCATCTTACATAAACAACAAATCAACTAAAAACTTAAACAAAATCACAATTTTTTTTAAAAAAACTAACCTTCAATGTTTGGAGGCCTAGAGGATGCGGCCGGACTTCTGCACGGAGGAGGGCCGCGGAGGGGACGCGTGGGTGGGCAGGGGGCCCTGGAGGGTGGCGGCAGAGCGTCTGCGAGGCGGCCGCTCGGAGGGATGCGGCGGAGCAGGAGGGGACGCGCAGCGGAGAAGACTTCTGCACGGAGGGTACGCACGGCGGAGCGGAAGGGATGCGACGGAGCGGGGCGACCGGTCAGAGGGTGGCGGCGTGAGCGGCGGCGGCCGGAGACGGGTCTGCAATGAGGAGAGGAGAGGAGAGGTGTGGTGGGTTGAACACAAATGAGAAGAAAAGCCTGAAAGGGTTGGGGGTAAAGCCTTGAGAAGAGGTTGAGAAGACTTGAGAAGTGGTAACACCACATCTTATCCATGCAGACGTCAGGAAGACGTTTTTTTAATGAAACGTCTTCCAAAAAACAAACAGTCTGCGCACTCAAAAGCTCTTCCCGCGTCTGCGTGCGCGCAGTAGAAGAGGTGGGGAAGAGCTTTTGCCGAAAAACAAACACCACCTAATGGTTCAGATTGTTTGTTTCACGAGCAAATGTCTGAATGGTTCAGACATTTGCCTCTGAATGGTTAAGCATTATACTAGTGCTAAATGGTTAAGAGGTTTAATGTTGAATGGTTAAGATCTTTTATTTGAATTGGTCAGACATTTGCATTTGAATAGTTAAATGATATACTAGCTCTTAATGGTTCAAACCTCTTAATGGTTCAACACTTAATGATTCAGACCTCTTATTGGTTCAGCATTTAATCATTCAAAATTTACCAAACAACCCCTAACTTATATGGTGTCTCATCATTGTTATTTCTCTGTTAAAATTATTATCTAAATTAAATTAATACCTTTGTTACTTTTTGCTATATTTTAGATAAGATGATTAAAATTTTAGTTTATTCAAATCAATTATTTTAAGCAACTAAGTTAATAATTCATTTTATTTTTACATAAATATTTTTTTAATTTAAACTTTTTTTGATTATCTACTAAATTATTACACTCTAATAATGATTTTATAGACAAAAAATAATCTGGGGAAAGCCTTCAATCATATATTTACATATTCAAAATTCTAATAATTGTTATGATTCATGATATTTTTATTAAATTATTATAGCTGAAAGTATTCAAATAATTTATTTTATTTCATTCCTCTTTTAGTAAATTAATTAAATTTAGTCTATGAAACCTGGTTATAAGTATAATCAATTTTTTTATCTTAAATTTTTAAAAATATTTTTACCATTAAAGACAAGAAACATTCTGTAATTATCTTTTAGTTTTAATTACTTAATTAAATATTTTAATTCAACTCGTATAATACACTGATGCGTTCATGTTTTGTATGTGTTTTAAGTGTTTAAATGTATGTTTTTAATGTGATTTTTCTATCGAGCGTAATCACTTTGTGTTATGTTTGAATTGTAGGTGTGGGAAGCTTAAATGATGTATTCAAGGGTTGCATGAAGATTGGATGATATATGGATGAAAAAAGATGAAGAAAATGAAGAAATTGGTGCAAAATGAGCATACGACGTAACTTACGTCCTAAAGGAAGTAAGCTACGTCCTTTCTAAAAATGACAATTTTTGGGAAGTAAGACAGAGGCTAACCACGTATATCATGGGGGAGGACGTAATTTACGTCCCCAAGGACGTAACTTACGTTGTAGGGTCAGATTTGACGTAATTTTCCGGATTTTGACCATATTTAAGGAGTGTTATTAATTCTTAAAACCCTAATTCACATTGGGAGCAGAAAGTGACGAACTTTGATGATTCTTGAGGTCTTTTCCACTTCTCCAACTCATTCCAATCCATCAAATCATGTTCCAATCCGATTTTGTTACCGAATTCATGAAGATGCAAGGCTAAACTCCGCGTGATCGACCTCGGGTAATAGGTTTCGTGTTATTAGGTTTTTGTTCATGTTCAGTTTCTGTTGGGATTAAACTTTAGAACCTGTTAAGTTGTTTGTTGAGTTTAACTTGTGTTTGATTATTTAAACAATTGTTTTAGTAGAACTTGATTTGAATGTCATATGATTTTGCGCGAGTTGTATGATTGTAAGGTTTTGAGTGCTAATTCAATTGGTATGGTGTACTAAGACCCGTTAAGTCTTGGTTATGTTTATCACTTAATCATTACACGTATAGAATCCCCGTTAAGGATTTTCCACTAAGTTGAACTAAGCAATTACCGAAAACCGAACCTGAATCCCCGGGGTGGATTACTCTTTTTATTATTGTCTTCTAATCAAATTTCATTACTTGCAATTTGTTTTCTTAAGTTAATTTGATAATCATTCCAAAATTCAATTTTCACAGCCAAGAAGCAATAGTTTAAGTATTCAATGATTTAGTTTTAGTTAAGTAACTTAAAATTAAATAATCAAACTAATCGTGTAACACTAACCACATGCTCTTCGTGTATACGATACTTGACTTACCCTAGCTGCATATGTTAATTAGGTTTTTGCATGACCCCAACGACAGGTCATCAAAATGGTGCCGTTGCCGGAGAGCTAGTGCGCTTAGTGTTATTTGATTTGATTGATTTTTTTTAGTATTTGGTTAATCTTCAGAAAATAAATTTTTTTTAAAGAAACTAAAAAAATCAAAAAATATTATTTATTTAATTTTTTATTTGCTTTATTTGTTCGCCTTTACCCTGGGTATTGTAGTTGTTTGTGCAGTGTAAATTTACAGGTTTAGTAGAATCATGGATTGGGATTGGGATTATGATGATGATTACGATCCATGCATTTGTTGTGGGAGCGATTGTCACTATGTTCAAGATTGTCCTTTCTTTGAGAGCAAATATGGAAACACAGAGAGAGGATGTTCTGAATACAGACGAGAAAAGGGATATGTAAGGGCAAATTATCAAGAATATTATCATGCAGAAACGGATTATCACTATGCTCAAGAGCGGAATTTTTCCAACTATGAACCTGAGATACCACATTTCTCAAGTTATCAAGAGGAGTACGATGACTACTACCACGAATATCCTCAGTTGGCATACGAGGAGCCTCAAGATTCAGTGAATTCTAAGCTTGATACAATCATGAACATGATAGTGGAAATGAAGAAGGAAGAAAAGCTAAGAGACAAAACATTCGAGGCTTTAGTTAAGCAGGTTGGCCAACTTGCTGAGGATGTGGGCGAACCATTTGGAGGAGTCAAAACCAAATGTAGATCTAATTTATCCCGATCCATCTTCGATGCTGAGTGCTCCAACCACTAAAGTTGGGGAAAAATATTTGAAAACAAAAATGAATAAGGTAACACCAATAGACATCGGACGAGTTTTCAAGAAGTGGCTCCTCAACAACTACTTTGCTTACATGTCAATTAGTGGGAAACTATTATTGAAATGGAATGTCAACTACCGAGCGTTTGTTGGGAATTCGGTAGGAAAATATCCACTTAAACCACCATAACTATATTAGGTACGGTGTGGCTGAAGACTTAAAACTTAGCGCTTTTCGGGTGGCAACTCGGAGAACTTTGTGGGTATGTTCACTAGAAACCCTCACGAGACTTCACTCGTCCACTCGGGTCTACCGAGGGGTTTAAAAGGCTTGTTGTATACGCTAAATGCAACCGTGATTCCTACGAAAGTGAGTTTAGGACTTATTTTTTGTATTTTGTATAATTTCTTATTTATTTATTTAAAATTTATTATTTTTATAGAATTTTAACTTAAATGTTGCATTAGGGACAATGCAATACGTTAAGTTGGGGAAGGGGTACATTGTTGTTTTAGAATTGTGGTTTTAGGATGAAATGAAAAAAAATACAAAATTTTTATTTGTGTTAATGAAAACGTGAGAAGTACGTTTCTATACGATTTTTTTTAAGTTTTGCAGGTTGTTAATAAGACTTGAAGATTATTATTAATCACGAAGATCTTGTCACAACGATATAATGAGGTGAACTCGTTCTTTTTATAAATTCTATAAAAATGATTAAATTTATAGTTTTGCATGTTAGGTCATGTGTACATATTTGCATTTGCATGTTAAACTTCAAAATAAAAAAATTAAAAATTAAAAAAAAAAACAATTGTGATAATACCCTTGATAAGAAATGACCAATGTCCCTTGAAATAGATTTTTGCATTTATGAGAGATGATAGAAAACTAATATGTTGATATTTATGCATGAAATAATCCTTGGGGCAGAAAATACATATAACTTGTGATATGTTGATAGGCTCGACCTAATTATGAAGACTAATGTCTTGTGTGAATGCTAATAAATTATTATGTGTTTAGTGTTTTCCATCCTAGTGCCAATAGTTAAAAGTTGAGTCCCGACAAAAATAGATTAAGAATTAATTGCTTTGTCACACGCCATATCTATGTTAGCATGATATATTAGTTAAAAAAACAAATAAAGAAAAATATGAAAAAAAATGTATATATAGTTATTTGGGGAAAAAGAGCAAAATAAGGGAGAAAAGTCCCGACCCCGAAAAAAAAGGAAAAACAAACAAATATATCATAATAGCATACTATGGTTCCTCAAGGTTGTGCTTTAGTGAATATTCAATTAATCTTAAGGTTTGGTAGGTTTTTTCTAAAGGCATTGAGTGTGGGGACGATTAAACCATTATGGTAATTTGTATAATATAATAAGCACGAGACATTAGCCGGGATTAAACGGGTTTGAGTTTAAAATGGACAACACATATTGACCATCACGCTTAATGTATTATTATGTTCCTAGTTGAAATGAAGTGTTATAAGATTAACATATCGGTTATGATCTCATTGCATTTCTTTTTCGGGACGGAAAAGATTTAAGTTGGGGAATGTGATGCGTTCATGTTTTGTATGTGTTTTAAGTGTTTAAATGTATGTTTTTAATGTGATTTTCTTATTGAGCGTAATCACTTTATGTTATGTTTGAATTGTAGGTGTGGGAAGCTTAAATGATGTATTCAAGGGTTGATTGGATGATATATGGATGAAAAGAGATGAAGAAAATGAAGAAATTGGTGCAAAATGAGCATACGACGTAACTTACGTCCTAAAGGAAGTAAGCTACGTCCTTTCTAAAAATGACAATATTTGGGACGTAAGACAGAGGCTAACCACGTATATCATGGAGGAGGACGTAATTTACGTCCCCAAGGACGTAACTTACGTCGTAGGGTCAGATATGACGTAATTTTCCGGATTTTGACCATATTTAAGGAGTGTTATTAATTCTTAAAACCCTAATTCGCATTGGGAGTAGAAAGTGATGAACTTTGGTGATTCTTGAGGTCTTTTCCACTTCTTCAACTCATTTCAATCCATCAAATTATGTTCCAATCCGATTTTGTTACCAAATTCATGAAGATGCAAGGCTAAACTCCGCGTGATCGACCTCGGGTAATAGGTTTCGTGTTATTAGGTTTTTGTTCATGTTCAATTTCTGTTGGGATTAAATTTTAGAAGCCGTTAAGTTCCTTATTGAGTTTAACTTGTGTTTGATTATTTAAACAATTGTTTTAGTAGATCTTGATTTGAATGTCATATGATTTTGCGCGAGTTGTATGATTGCAAGGTTTTGAGTGCTAATTCAATTGGTATGGTGTACTAAGACCCGTTAAGTCTTGGTTATCTTTATCACTTAATCATTACACGTATAGAATCCCCGTTAAGGATTTTCCACTAAGTTGAACTAAGCAATTACCAAAAACCGAACCTGAATCCCGGGGTGGATTACTCTTTTTATTATTGTCTTCTAATCAATTTTCATTACTTGCAATTTGTTTTAAGTTAATTTGATAATCATTCCAAAATTCAATTTTCATAGCCAAGAGACAATAGTTTAAGTATTCAATGATTTAGTTTTAGTTAAGTAACTTAAAATTAAATAATCAAACTAATCGTGTAACACTAACCACATGCTCCTCGTGGATACGATACTTAACTTACCCTAGCTACATAGGTTAATTAGGTTTTTGCATGACCCCAACGGCAGGTCATCACACATCCCGGCGGAAGCGTGAAATGCATTGGATGTGACTAGCTTGTTCAGAATGCATTGATTGGAAAATTACACAATCAATACAATAAAACATAACATAACATATCACATAATAATGGATAATCATGGTTAGGGTTACATCATAACATTAGTAGACAAAATTTAACATAATCCTATTACATATAATCTAACTGCTACATCTTTAGAGATGATGGAAATGTGCATCCACCGATACACTGAGATCATATAGATTAACATTTAGGTTCACACAAACTTTCCCCAGGATTTCTCCCCAGTCGTTATACATATCAAAAGAGAACATAATGCTGTTAGACATGATGATTTCCTGAAAAAGCATACTCAGAATAGCCAACATAAAGTTGGTGAGATCATAGGTCTAGCTTCAGAAAAAATATTTTGATGCAACATAGATAAGTATACAACCAAACCTACTTATAAGTCGGGTGATTCATAACTGTCATAATATAAATCACAAAAATCAGATAATATAGCATCACAATACTCATCATGTTAGTGCAGGAAATATTTTCCTAAGTAGCGTTACCTATATTATCCAATGGTTCCACATCTGAATTAATGGTTGTAACATAAATGACAGTAATTCTAAAAAATCTTATATATATATATATATATATATATATATATATATATATATATATATATATATATATATATATGCTTAATCTCATAACAGTATGCTTTTTCCCCCAAAAATTTATAAATACAAAAATGGGGCTATGAGTCTCACATTTTACTCCGGTAGATTCCGTATATAAAAATATTTACCAACAATTATAATTTCTTAAAATTTTTTAGCATTTTAGATTATAAAAATCAACACAGAAGCTATAATCATTCATATGTCACGAAATTTTTACAGTAGATACATACAAAAATCTAATAAAACATGCCAAAGTTTCTTATATTAACTATTTACAGTTTATTTTCTGAAAATTTTACAATATTTGTATAAACTAGCAAAAATACTTAGGGGTCTCTAAAATTCACCAAAATTATCAAAATTCCCATACCAAAATGTATACTACTACATAATTTCCTGTAGTACTAAATCATAACAAAATTCTTTTTAATGATTTTTATTATTCTGACATATATTCAAAAATTCTGAATTTCATACAAACTATTCTACTCTAATTATTATACTTCGTATAAATTTTTCATGATTTGTCTTATGGTTTAAATATTTTTCCTGATTTTTGAATTACAGATTCTTCTAAAATTTGTAAATATGCATAACTACGAATTAAGTCATGAAATTTATTCTACAGGTTCTATAAAATGTAAGAATTATTATATAATTGTTTTAGCTTTTTACCAGGTTTGGTTCTTCCGGTTGAACATTTCCTTTCAACAACTTAAATAATTTATATAAATTATTTTACTTATTATAATTACACCAAAATTTGCAGAATATTACTTCTTAATATTTCTAACAAATTCACAGTTTTTTCCCACAACCATAGCCATTTAAGTAATAAATCAAATTTATTGAGATTACGCATAGTTTCAACCCTTTATTTGTAATCTTTTTGTTTAATTCCATAGTTCATCATATTTTTTAGATTCTCAAACCTTTCTTACTGATTTTTGGATAAAGATAAAGTGTTTTGTAAAGTTTAGTGAAAAACTTTCAAGTTCTAATTAAAAGAGTTGATTATATGTGTTGTTTAAATACATATATCTTGTAAACTTAGTTAGTTAGTGATTAGGAGTTGGAACCTTGATTTTGCCAGTAGGAGAGGGTGAAAGGTAGTTAATGGTAGCTTAAATCTTCTTGATGAATCGACTTGGATGGTTGTCTTGAGCTCCAAGGTCTCGATCTTCTTGCAACCCAGTTTGAAAGATGATGAGCACTCCAAGCTTCGGATGATGGTATGAGTTGATATAGAGACCGAAAGAGAGTAGAGGGTGGTGGGTGATGGTTGTGGTTTGTGAGCCGAGAAGTGAGAGCAAGGAGTAGAAGTGGTGGTGTTTTTGTTTGAGGTGGTATGCGGTTGTGGTGGTGAAGTGGCCGAAGGTGGTGGTGCTATATGGATTATCAGCCGAAGGCCATTAATGGCATAATCATGATATCTAGTTCTAGGGTGATGATTAGGCTAGTCTTTAGAGGTTTAGGTGTCAAATTTTTAAACAAGCTTGGTTTCTCTAATGGATAGGTGGCGGTCAAGGGATGTGGCTAGGTGTTCTACCCGATTAAGGTGTTAATCACCTCTTTAATCGGTTGGTTTAATTCCCTAATGAGCCGAGACTTGTGGCTTAGTTAGTTACTTTAAGTTTTGATTGGTTTTTGTATTGGTGACAAGTTTTCTTGATGTTACCTTTGTATTGTGGTGTTTGGTAAGGTTGTTTCTCATTTCATTTGATGTATGTTTGGTGCTATAATGTTGAGGTGATTGATCAAATAATAGTTGGTAGCAAGAATTTATGCATATGAATACATGCACACATAAATTTCATGCATGCATGCAAGCATGCATATGTACCACATATACACTAAAACACATATAATTCATAATGGGTAATATGTAATTATGAAAATTTCTTAAAACATTAACTTGTCTAACCTTAATTTTAGGATTGTCACATATATGCACATGTTTACTCTTTGATAGTTCAAGTGCCAGTATTTGGGAATTCAATTCATACTAGATTAATATTGGATGACTATGTACAAATTTGGTTGTGGACTTACTTAATTGGCATCATATGTTTTAAACTTTGTTGTCTTTAAACCTATGAATTCATCAACTATTTTTAGTTGACGCTTTTAGTATAATTTTCAGAAACTAGGAATCAAGGGTAGCTTGGCTAGTTATATATTCTGAGGAAACTTTACGTAGAGTTTGTATAAAGTTATAGAAGCCCAAATTATAATGCATTTGAGAGTATATTTAATATATTGAGAGTTTTAGTATTCTCTTGTAGACAATGTTGTTCATGATATTCAATCTTGTCGCCCTACCGCGCTTTCGCTGCGCTAAGATTGGGTTGTGACAGTAAAAAACACCAACAAAACAAGAGCCGCATAAGATGCTTAAAATGCAATCAATTCGAATACCGTAGTCATGAAAGTCCAAAATGGAAAGAAATAAAGGAATTTCATCTAATTCAATGCGAGGACGATAAACCTATTCTTTTGTGAAGGCAATTTTGATCGCAAAGAAAGATCAAAACTTTCTTAAACTTAATTTAGTTTAAGGGGAGTGTTAAAAATTAAACTAAATTAAATATATTATCTTAAGATCAGTATGAAAATTGTATAATTATGCTTAGTATAACTTAATTAGTTATGATAATTACTCGAGTGTTAAGTAATCTGGTGGGAACCACGGATAACCCGTCAAATTTGTACATATAAATACCCTTATAAACCCTCGTTTGACACTTGATGAATCCTATTTACATAAATCAATTCTGTACATTCATCCCTTGTTAAGTGTGTGCTTATCCCTCTCTACCAACAAAGAATTAAGGAGGAAGGATATCATTTTCTTGTAATATAGACTGCCTTGCCACTTCTAACATGACTTCCAACTCTTCTCTAACCTGCATCACATCATTAGATATAACAATTCTGTAGATTAATATCGTTCTACTATTTTAGTAGTAATGCATGAGTAAGCGTCAACTCATACCTTTCTGATGGCATTCTCCCTATGCATTTGTCCAAACATTGAAGGTTTCTTAAAGTGCAAACCTACCAATTCAACCAAAAGTGAAATGATATACGATCAATACGAGGTGTTAGTGCAACATGAAGTCCCTAGGACAATAGTGACAAATTATGACATGATCATGTAGTGCGAAATCAAAACATCGTACGTCAAATTACCAAAGGGAATATATACATTGGCGAAGCTTCATTAGGGCCGGGGGGCCACCGACCCTTCTTTTTTGTTAATAGTATTATTGGCCAGATAGTTAAAATTCTTTTTTATAATATATTGAGTTCGCTTCTCTAAAAAAATTATTTCTGCCCCCCGCCCTCTATAAACTAGTTCAAGCTCCGTCACTGGATATTTAAAGCGAACTTTGAGCAGTTAAGTACAAATTTGAACGTATGTAGTATTGTTAAACCAGTCCAAAAGGAGATTTACCAAATTTAACCACAATAGAGCATCTAGATTTCGCTTTAGTCTCCACTTCCCATCTACAATGAGCCTGGTGCATGCAACACATGTTATCAAGCATGGTACCAGTTAAAAAAAGAGAGATGTAGTTTCAGTTGCTAACTTAATTATAAATCTCACACAACAACCATTTGGCTTTCACAGATACATAAAACGACTCAAACTATACTTTCTAGTAATTACACTTAAGATCCTAACTTTGTTACACCATGTTTATGATTATATGAAACCTTCAGGTCAAACAACTTAGTCCAACATATGTCACACACGAAGAATTTAGATCTATGAGTTGTTTATAGACAAAAAAAAGGGATAAAGATTACATGTTTAGTAATGATGGCGGGTAATTCATAAAGATTGACAATCTATTGTTTTATAAAGAATTTAGAAGTTAATCTGTCTAACTTGTAAAGTAATCTTAGACTAATTTGGGCCAATTAGTAGTGGATTATCCTGAACCAAAGTAAAAGTAGCTTGCCACTTCACATATGCTTGATGTACACCACAACTTCACAACCTAAAGTTAAGCACCAGATAACAAATGATGTATAAGATACCTCAAAACAAGATCCAAATGGGAGATCCTCCGACAATTTAACAGTTTCAAACGCCTGCAAAGTACAGTTTCATATGCCAATTTTACAAAGGTAAGTATAGAGCAACAAACAAACTAAACAATAATCAAGATAGAATGCGAAGAAGAAAAAATGCATTGATCTTAAAGGTGCCATTCAAGTACAGTTTATGTTTATGCGCATCGACAAGGACTCACCAGCAATCTTTTGTCGGTGGATAGTAGAGCGCGCTGCCTCTCCGTTATCTCTGTTGCACCATACAAAATGCCTTTACTTGTTGTGAATATAATATCTCTGATTTGACCATCATATTCATTTGTATAATGCCAGGGGTCGATCTACATACACACATGAGTAGAAAGTGAAATATATAACTAGAATCTACAAGAAAGTACACAAAGGTAAGAAGCAAGTGAACGGGAACAAAACACAAAAGACTTTTCATCGGTGAAGCTTTCTAGAATTTTTTTTGCAAAAATATAAAAACAAAAAAACTGGAATAATTCATGAAGTCATGGAGCGTGAATCTTGCAATCATGGACCTTCGTTGGTTTTTATTTTTATAAATTTTGTTGTTAACATGGGTCATTAGTCCTGTTCTTTAGATAGTATAGTAGTGTATGTTTCATGATAGGTAGGTTAGTTACATTGCTTTCTTTGTTTCCTATATATGTGGTTCGTCGGTAACAAATATTAGGCATCGAGTCTCAAACAACTGTGTGAAACAAATGCCTGATTATCCAACAAAAATATAAGAAAATACAAAGGTCTAGTGAAGATGAGGGAGCCATTCAACAAAGATTTATGTCAGACTTGGAGTTTCTATTTGAATGCCAACAAGCAAGGACCAAACAATCAAAAAACCTTGAGCATACTTAGTGCAAAAACTAAGTAATGGCTAAGCTTACATTATAATCACATGTATTATCAAGGCAATTCAAACATAAAAGTCAAAGTAAAACTCATTACAAATTCAAATTAGTAATTATAGAATAGTCAAATTCTGTTGAAACGTTTCCATACGTCTTTCCATAGTTTTCTCCTATTAGCCATGTATTGACATATGAGAAACTAGGTTAGTACACCGTGTATTACACGGGTTGAATAAAAAATTATTAAATGATTAGTAATGAAAATTTATTAATTTATAAAATGATATATTGAAATATGATACTATTGAAATTACATGTGAGTAATGACTATAAATAATAAAACAATGATATTATTTTCTTTGAACTTTTGTTTTAAAAATTTATTATCTAAATTTTTTTAAAAATTTGGTCTAAATTAAAAAAGTTTTAAGAAAATGTCATTTTGTAAAATTTCTTATTATACCTTTGAATTTTAATTTTTTATGGTTTATTAAAAATTTAATGTCTAAACACATTGATTTTAAATATTTTGTATTTTAAAAAGTTTGATATTAAAAAATTACTTGTGTTATATAAAAGATTGTTTCTTTAGATATTACATATTAAATATTTACGTTAACTACCAATTATATTATTTAATTCTTGTTTAGATTAAAATAATTTTTATTAAATTAAGAAAGAGTTACTTTTATAAATGTAATCTCTAAAGAAACAATCTTTTGTATAACATAAGTAATTTTTCTAAAATATCAAACTTTTTTAACAATACAAAATATTTAAAAAATGCTTTTAGAAATTAAATTTTTTATGAACCATAAAAAATTAAAATTCAAAGTTATAATAAGAAATTTTTACATAATAACATTAATTTAAAACATTTTGATTTAGAACGAATTATTTAAAATTTTTTAGATAAGAAAAATTTAAAATAAAAGTTTAAAGAATAATAATATCATTGTTTTATTACTTATAGTACTTACTCATACGTAATTTCAATAATATCGTATTTTAAAATATAATTTTATAATTAATAATTTTTCATTACTAATTATTTGATTTTTTATTTATTCAACTTGTATAATACATGAGGTACTAATCTAGTACCATAGACATAGCCCTTTTCTCAAGCAACCCATCTCCCATTGTTTTATCACATCTCTTACCTTCTACTCCGTCCCCACTGACATCACCACATTCTATTTCCCACGTCCATCTTCTATAACAATGCCTACACCACCAACTCACCCGATGATTACCCTCATGGGTCGGAATCACTATACCTTGCCGATCACTCAACTTACATACCACGACAAACCCACCACTCTCATCTCTACCTAAATATATCACAAATTGTTAGTCTATCCAAATTAGCACCCCTCCATGATAGGTGAATATTGAGTCTTTTTAGACAATCATATATATTTGAGATATCTTTCCGAGGCCTCCCAGAACAAATATCATCCAATGTATGTGGCTATTCTAACATAAACTCAATGCCAGCGGGAAGCTTCAATGTTATAAAGCTCATTTGTTTGTGAATGGAAAGACTTAACAAGTGAGAATTGATGTGATGATACTTTGAGCCTTGTGCTCAAACCTACTATCATTAAATCGTCTTAAGCTTGATATCGATTGAACATGAAGAACATCAAGTCATTATTGAATGGTTATCCCAAATTACACACTAAACATCTATTTATAGTAGTTAGAAGGACTAACTAACTATTTACACATTTTACCCCTTCACTATGCTATTGTTACAAAAGATTTCTAAACAATACAAGAATTACAATAATACTTCGGAAGAAAATTAAACTTCGGAAGAAATCTATTACACTTCGGAAGTAATAAGCTTCGGAAGCTTCGGAAGTATAACAATCACCCCCTTAATTCTTTTATTGAACCTACTCCAAGCAGCCCTTTCATAACAGCAAATTTTAGCCTCGGAAGAGCTTTTGTAAGAATATCAGCTCTTTGCTCCTCTCCACTAATATGCTTCACAACCACCAAACTTCTTTCAACACAACTCCTTATGTAATGGTATTTGACATCTATGTGCTTAGATCTTCCATGAAACACAGGATTCTTCATTAATTGAATAGCTGACTTATTATCCACATGTATTAAAACTAGTCCTGCCTTAACTCCAGTTTTCCTGCCTTAACTCCAGTTAATACTTCCAACACACTTCTTAACCACACAACTTGTTGTGCAGAAGCAGTAGCAGCTATAAATTCAGCCTCACAGGATGATAAAGCAACAATTCCTTGTTTTTGACTAACCCAACTAACAGGTCCTCCACCATAGTAGAACACCATACCTGTTGTGCTCCTCCCATCAGCTTTAGTAGGTGCATGAGAACTATCACTATAACCCACTAAATCATCAATATTACCATATTCATACCAAATACCATGATCTATAGTACCTTTTAAGTATCTCAGAATGTGCTTGACTGCTTGCCAATGAGTAGTTCTAGGAAACTCCATGAATCTACTAACTATCCCCACTGAGTAACTCAAATCAGGTCTAGTTTGAGTTAAGTATCTCAAACACCCTATAACTCTTCTATACTTAGTAGCATCCACAGAATCCTGATCTTCATCTTTCCCTAACTTCAACCCTGGATCCATAGGAACTTTGGTTGAATTGCACTCCCACATATTTTATTCTACCAGAATTTTCTTTGCATACCCAGACTGATTCAAGAATATACCCTTTTCTTCTTGTATCACCTCTATGCCTAAGTAGTAGTTTAACAAACCAAGATCTGTCATCTCAAACTTAGACTTCATCATGGCTTTAAACTCCTCAACCATCCTTGCACTAGAACCAGTCACTATCAAGTCATCCACATACACTCCTATTATCACAGATCCATCCTCAGATTGATTCTTGTACACTGCATGTTCCTGTGGACACCTTTTAAAACCAAATTCTACTAAGGTATCATGTAATTTCTCATTCCAAGCCCTAGGAGCTTGTTTAAGGCCATACAATGCCTTAATGAGCTTATACACCAACCTTTCTTTACCAGACTTCACAAAACCCTCTGGCTGTGTCACATACACATCTTCTTTCAAATCTCCATTCAAGAAGGTTGTTTTGACATCCAAATGATGAACCTTCCACTTCTTCGTAGCTGCTAAGGCCAGAATCAACCTCACAGTCTCTAACCTAGCAACAGGAGCAAATACTTCTTCATAGTCAACTCCATACTTCTGAACATAACCTTTCACAACCAACCTGGCTTTGTGCCTGATAACCCTTCCCTCTGCATTTCTTTTGAGTTTAAACAGCCACTTAACTCCTATAGGTTTCACTCCCCTTGGACATTTAACTAGATTCCAAGTTCTATTCTTCTCTATGCTATTAATATCATCTTGCATAGCTTTTCTCCACTCTGGATTGATCTTAGCCTGCTCATAGTTGATTGGCTCTGCTACTAACAACAACTCTGACTCATTTAACATAGGAGGCTCAAAAGGAAACTGTTCCAAGACCTATGATCTATTGAACACATCATTTAGGCTTGCAAAACCTTTAGGTGGGGTATCATCATATGTTGATCTGGGAACCTGGGCTGCATCCATTGGATAAGCTTCACTTGCACCCCCTGAATCCTCCAATTCTTCTCCAGACTCAGAGTTAGACTGGTCTTGACTGAACATTTCATTTTGGGAAGCTTCATTCCCAGTACTCATGTCAGAGTTCTGATCCAAATGATCAAATGTTGGAGCAGTTGATGCTACATCACTCAAACCAGGTACAGTTGAGGACACACCCAGTGTTGCATACCTTTGGCTTGACACATCAGAAGTATTGTTTTCCCATTCCCATGGTTTTCCTTCCTCAAACTTCACATCTCTGCTCACCACTATCCTCCCAGTCACTGGGTTATAGAGCATGTAGGCTTCAGAACCAGGTTCTATGCCTAGATGCACCATAAAGATACTCCTATCATCCAGCTTCTTTACTTGATGACTAGGGATCTTGACATGTGCCTTGCATCCAAATACCCTTAGATGCTTCATCTTCGGCTTTCTTTTGAACAAACTCTCATATGGTGTGATCTCTTCTAGTGCCTTAGTTGGACTCCTATTCAGCAAGAAGACTGAGTGTCTTACAGCTTCAGCCCAGAATTCCAAAGGCATATGCATTGATTTTAGAATAGATCTGGTCATGCCCATAACCGTCTGGTTTCTCCTTTCCACAACCCCATTTTGTTGTGGAGAGTAAGGGGCTGTCAGGTATCTTTTGATTCCCTCCAGGTTACATAGTTGTTCAAAGCTTTTAGAAGTAAACTCTCCTCCCCTGTCTGTTCTAAGGGCTTTAATCTTGTAAGTTGTCTCTGATTGAACTTGGGATTTGAATATCTTGAATGCTTCTGGTGCTTCATCTTTAGACTTCAGCAAGTATACCCACATGAATCTTGAGCAGTCATCCACCAGGAGCATGAAGTATCTGTTCCCAACGGAGGTGGGTGGATCTATTGGCCCACACAGATCTGCATGTACTAGTTCAAGAGGTGTCTTTGCCCTGAAATTGCTCGCACTAGGGTAGGCTTGACTTCTGTGTTTGCCGACCAGACAGCTTTCACATAGTTATGATTTGTGGCTAATCTTGGGCATTCCCCTCACCATATTGTGACTTGACATACGGTTTATGGAGTCAAAACTCAAATGTCCCAGCCTTGCATGCCATGTCCAAGCTTGATCATGCATGGCTGTAAGTAAACACATAGGAGGTGTGACCGTGAGTTTTATCTTGTACAACCTATTTTCAGACTTCTTTACCTTCATGAGGGTCCTTCCACTCTTCTCATAGACCCATAGGTAGCCATCTTTCATCAAGACTTTACAACCCACTTCATCCAACTGGCCCAAACTTAGTATGTTGCTCCTCAGAGCAGGTATGTAGTAGACATTTGTCACTACTCTGTGTTCCCCATTGCTACATTGAAAGCATATGGATCCCCTGCCTCTGATTACAACCACTGACCCATCCCCAAACTTCACCTTGCCAGTAATGGCTTCATCCAGTTCAGTGAAGTGGGTTTTGATGCCAGTCATATGGTTGCTGGCCCCATTGTCGAGATACCAGGTGCAGGAGTCACCTTCACTTGGCATATCCTTCGGAAACACACTTTGTTCCTCAAGTAGGCCCATATCTTGTTGCACCATCAATAAGGCTGGTTCTTGATCTTCTTGTGATTGTGCCAGGTGTGCTTCCTGGTCTCCTCTTCTTGGAGCCCGACACTCACTAGAGAAATGGCCCAGTTTGTCACAATTGAAACATCTCATGTTTCTCTTGTCCTTCTTCGTGGCATTGGAACTTTTGTCACCGCCTTCCGTGTTGGTCTTGCTTCCCCTGCCCTGAGCGTTCCTTCCTCTCCCTTTGCCTTTGCCTCTATTATCCCATCCACTGGATCGTGGATTTTGAGTCTTGGGTTCAAGTTTGGCCTTCTCTTGCCATTCACTCTTTGTCAAGAGTAATTGCCCTGAGGAGTTCTTCCCTTGAGAGGCTGGTTTCAACCTTTCTTCGTATGCCTTCAGTCTCCCCACCAAGTCTTCAAAAGACATAGCTGCCAAATCTGCAAATTGCTCTATGGCTGCCACAATAGGGAGGAACCTATCAGGGGCTGCCTTCAAGAACTTGCTCACTTGTTTAGAGGCTGCAACGGTCGTTCCCAGGGCTCTATAGCGTGACACCAACTCTCCCATCTTGCCTGCAAAGTCATCTATCGACTCAGACTCCCCCATGGACAACATTTCAAACTCACGATCTAGAGTTTGAATTCGGGCCTGTTTGACCCTATCCTCGCCAACATACCGCTTCTTCAGGGCACCCCATATCTCCTTCGCAGACTTGAATGCAACCACCTGCATTAGTACATCCTCCGGCAAAGACTGGAAGATGAAGGCTCTTGCCTTCTTGCCAACCTTGGCATCCACCGCGCCTGGGGTGGGTGGTTCAATGGCATCCCAGAGCCCCTGGGCATCCATGAACGCTTCCATCTTTATCGCCCAGGAGGTGTAGTTTGTCGGCGTAAGGATTGGAATCTTGAACGCAATCGGATCGCTAATATCTTTCACGACCATGTGTCTGTTCTGGTCCGCCATCGAATTGAATCAAGAACTCAAATTGGGTGGGAATTACTGTTGAGCACAGTAGGCGTACGATTGGGGAATTTTCAAGGTCGGAGGAGGGATACGACTAATCAAGATCGTAAGACGAAAACGATGGATCGAGAGCCTATAACTGCTCTGATACCAAATGATATCGATTGAACATGAAGAACATCAAGTCATTATTGAATGGTTATCCCAAATTACACACTAAACATCTATTTATAGTAGTTAGAAGGACTAACTAACTATTTACACATTTTACCCCTTCACTATGCTATTGTTACAAAAGATTTCTAAACAATACAAGAATTACAATAATACTTCGGAAGAAAATTAAACTTCGGAAGAAATCTATTACACTTCGGAAGTAATAAGCTTCGGAAGCTTCGGAAGTATAACAAAGCTTATGATCAGTATCTTGTGGTCGGTTAATCTACCATGTTAAAAATGAATACCTTCATGGTGACCTATAAGAGACGATATATATGTTTCAACCTCCTGATTTTTACAATAAATCACATTTTAACCATGTTTGCAGGTTGCAAAAAGCACTAAATGGGCTTAAGCAAGCCCTAGGCTTGTTATCAAAGATTATCCAATTATATCATTTCAAATGGATTTCAAAGTATAGTTAGTGATACATTCTTGTTTGTCTACGGGATCTTACATGGCTTATCTTCTATTGTATGTGAATGATATATTCTTAACCACATCAGATGACAAGTTGCTCCATCAAATTATGCATTCCTTATCCAAGGAATTTTACGTAACGGATCTTGCAAACCTGCATCATTTTTTGGCATAATAGCTTATAGCATCACCATGGCTTATTCTTATCACAATCTACCTATGCAGGTGACATACTTTTTCATACAAACATTAGTGACTGCAAGCCTTCGGCAGCTCCGGTTCACACTTTCTCCAAATTAAGTGTTACATCTGCCAATTTATTACAAGATGGTATTTTATTACAGGAGCTTAGCGGCAGCCTTCTAGTATCTCATGTTTACACTCATTGATCTCACCTATGCAATCCAGCAAATTTTCCTATTATACGTGCTCCTCGAGAACTATATTTTCAATTTCTAAAACATTATCTAGGCTATCTCAAGGGGATGATTGATCATAGGTTTCACATCTCACCATCATGGTCCACGTAATTTGTCCTTTACTATGATGCAACCTACAGAGAGTGCCTCAATTCCTTGTGATCCTAGTTATTGTACGTGTATTTTATGGATAATATTGTCTCTTGGTCCCTGAAACACTAGCCTACTATTCCTCGCTCGAGTGAAGAATTAGAATATGAGGAGTTGCTAATGTTGTACTCGGAACAAGTTGGTTACACAACTTACTTCTTGAACTATTTGTGGCAACCCGCAACACCAATATTGTATACGGTGACAATGTATTAGTTGTTCATCTTTCTTGTAAATCCGGTGTATCATCAACATACAAAACATGTGGAGCTCAATATTCAATTTGTTCACGAAAAAACTAAGGTTGGTATAATTCAAGTTCTACATATTCTTATTGATGGCCAGTATGAAAATATTTTCACCAATGACTTGCTCATTTTAAGAATAATTTGCACATGCAGCCATCTGCTTAGACTAAGGGGTGGTATATGTCATAAGTCCAACAAGCCCACCGCCTACCGGTAGCCCAAATACAGGAG
The DNA here is from genome assembly GCA_025215565.1 of Flaveria ramosissima. Lineage (NCBI taxonomy): Eukaryota > Viridiplantae > Streptophyta > Magnoliopsida > Asterales > Asteraceae > Flaveria > Flaveria ramosissima. Next base: position 62,819,148 of record CM046030.1, read on the forward strand.
GTCCAGCCCAAGCAAGGAAAAGTACAAGAATGCATGCTCAACCAAGGAAGTTTGGGGATTACGTGATGAATGCCTCGTCAGCAAATATCTAACAGAATTCTGTTAGGCATGAGTATTTAAGAAGAGTTATGTAATCATGATTGGGAGAGAAAATTGTTAGAAGTTTATGATTCTGTTATTCCCATCCCCCATTCTAGAGTTCTGTTTCCCATCCCCAGTTCTTCATTATCAATAAAAGCATTCGGTTACCTTTGATTTCTATACTTGTTCTTCAATATCTATTAGGGATCATAACAATTGGTGCTTTTCATTGATCATCTGCTCAGATGGCGGATGGAACTCGCCTCCGTCTTTTGGATGAAGCTCTCAAATCGGTTCAGGAGGATCAACAAGGGCTCCGGCGGGATGTTGATGATCTCATCTCTGCAATTGGCACACAGCAGCAATCGATTAACGAATTGATCAAGCGCATCGATTCTCAACCTCGACGGGTGTAGGGCGGCAAGCCTCGTGATGACGGTGATGGGCCTTCGTCGGTGATTGGTCGCCACAAACCAGCGCCGGTGTTCTTACCCCGTTTTAACGGCGATAATCCGGAACGCTGGGTCGCTCAGGCGGCTCGTTATTTCACATTCTACTCCATTGCGGATGCTGATCGATTGACCATCGCCTCTTTCTATTTGGATGAGGCGGCGGCGGATTGGTTTGATTGGCTTCAACGCCATCATCAGATCTCGACTTGGGATGCCTTCACCGATGCTCTAACCAAGCGTTTTCGTTCCTCGGAGCTTGAGCAACCGGAAGGGCTATTGGCTAAACTCCAGATGACAACTACGGTCGCCGATTATCGTTCCCGGTTTGAAGCAATTTCCAATCGTTCGATGGCGTTACCGGTACCATTTCTCGTCAGTTGTTCATCTCTGGTTTGCGTGCAGATCTGAAACAATCAGTCATTATCCATCAACCTAATACGTTAGAAGAGGCCATGGATAAGGCCCAATTGCATGAACGAAGGGTCCAGCTGGAAAAGGGTGTGGGCCGGATCTCTTTGGGCTCTTCTAAACCCCTGCTACCCACTCCCAAACAGACATCCTCCGATTCCATTCCCAAATCAGGTGCGAACCCTAGTCAGCCGACGAAAGTCGGATTCCGACGCTTGACACCGGCGGAAATTGCAAACAAGAAGGCGCTGGGCCTCTGTTATCGCTGCGATGAAAAATATACGTGGGATCACAAATGTAATTCCACTCCTCAACTCTTATTCTTCGATGACGATCCGGGTGGGTCCGATTTCTCCCCTCCGCCTGATTCCGATGAAGCTTTGGCTGAGAAATTACACCTCGAGGCACTTTCTACTCCATCAGCCATTTCCTACAATGCTCTTTCAGGTGCGTGTTCTTCCACTACTTTACGATTCTCCGGTTCTGTTCGCGGCAAGCCTGTGCAGGTCCTCTTGGATGGGGGTAGTACCCACTGTTTTGTGCAGACACGCATTGCTCAGTTTTTGAATTTTACTATTGAGGCCATTTCTCCCTTCTCGGTTCAAGTGGGTAGCGGTGATCAGTTACCCTGTTCGGGGTTAGCTAAGCAAATTGAATTGGTCATTCATGATCAGCCGATAGTTGCTGATTTCTTTGTCCTTCCCATGCAAGGCTGGGATATGGTTTTGGGCGCGTCTTGGCTCGCTACCCTGGGTCCGGTTGTCACCGACTATTCAAAAGCCATTTTTGAATTTAATCTCCATGGGAAGCAAGTCAAATGGCAGGGTGATACCAAGAATACAGCTGCGCCTATCCATTTTAATGCGTTTCGCCAACTGGTTCATTCCAATGGCATTGGACAATTGTTTCATTTGTCCTTGGTTCCAACAGCTTCAATCACTCCTGCATATCCTCCTGAATTGCAAGCTATTCTGACTGCCTTTGAAGATGTGTTTACAGCTCCTCACGGGTTACCTCCTGTTCGGTCTCATGATCATCATATCGAGTTACTTCCATCCAGTAAACCGGTGTCGGTTCGCCCATATAGGTACCCGCATTTTCAAAAGCAGGAGATTGAGCGATTAGTTAAAGACATGCTTAATCAGGGTATCATTCGACCGAGTACGAGTGCGTTTTCTTCCCCGGTTATTTTAGTTCGTAAGAAAGACGGTACCTGGAGGTTTTGCGTGGATTATCGCGCTCTAAATGCAATTACGGTTCGGGACCGGTTTCCTATTCCTTCTATAGATGAGTTATTTGATGAGCTCCACGCAGCCCATTATTTTTCTAAACTAGATTTGTTAGCCGGTTATCATCAGATTCGCATTGCCGAGGCTGACACCTTGAAAACTGCCTTTCGAACCCATGACGGGCACTACGAGTTCCTCGTAATGCCCTTTGGCCTCACGAATGCTCCATCCACCTTTCAACGGCTTATGAACGATGTGTTTCGTCCTTTTCTTCGTCGTTTCGTGTTGGTTTTTTTTGATGACATCTTAATCTATAGCAAAACTTGGGTGGAGCACTTAAACCACCTTCGCCTCACCTTGCAGCTCCTTCGTACTCATCAGCTGGTGGCTAAGTTAGCAAAATGCAGTTTTGGTCAGACCCGAGTGGGTTATTTGGGACACATTATTTCTTCGGTTGGGGTTGGTGTTGACCCTGACAAAATAACTACCATTCAACAGTGGCCAGCCCCCAAAACGGTCAAAGATGTTCATAGTTTCTTGGGGCTCACCGGTTACTACCGTCGCTTTATCAAACAGTATGCGACTATTGCCGGCCCCTTGACGGACCTATTAAGAAAGGATGCCTTCGTTTGGGATTCCACTGCAGTCCAAGCTTTTCAGCAACTTAAGACACTTCTCAGTTCGACACCAGTTCTTCGCTTACCCGATTTCTCAAAACCATTCACCATCGAGACTGATGCTTCGGGTACCGGAATCGGGGCTGTTTTATCCCAAGAAAAACATCCCTTGGCTTATTTTAGTAAGAAACTTTGTCCACGTATGCAACATGCTTCTACTTATCATAGGGAGATGTATGCTATCACTCAAGCAATTGCAAAATGGAGGCAATACCTATTGGGTCATAAGTTCACAATTGTGACTGATCAACAGTCCTTAAAGAGGCTCCAGGACCAGGTGATTCAAACTCCGGAGCAGCAGAAATGGTTGGGCAAACTGCTGGGGTTCGATTTTGACATCGTTTATCGACCCGGACCCCAAAACGGCGCCGCCGACGCCCTGTCTCGCATTCCTGATGGACACCTCTTGGCTTTATCTACCCCCGTTCCTTCTCTCTTGAATGATATCGCAACTGCAGCACAAGCTGATCCCGATTTCCTTTCCTTTCTTCGGGATTTCCAGGCTGATCCTCTTAAGTTTCCAGACTACAAGCTGCAGGAGGGGTTTCTTTTCTATAAAGGCCGTTTACTAATTCCCAAACACGAGTCTCTACGCCTGCAATTGCTTACTGAATTCCATTCGACTACGCTTGGGGGGCACTCCGGGGTAACTCGTACATACCAACGGTTAACCTCTACGTTTTATTGGCCACGCATGCGGGAGGATGTTAAGCAATTTATAGCTCAATGTCAGATCTGCCAACAGACTAAACCATCCTTTTTAACTCCGGGTGGGTTATTACAACCACTCCCTATTCCCGAAGCAGTTTTCGAAGATATTGCTATGGATTTCATTACTTGCCTACCGCTCTCGCAAGGTAAAACCGTTATTATGGTTGTGGTTGATCGCTTATCAAAATATGGTCATTTCATAGCCCTGCCTTCCTCATTTACGAGCAGCACTGTTGCTACTGTTTTTATCAATGAAATAGTGCGGCTACACGGTGTTCCACTCTCAATCGTTACCGATCGAGACCCTCGTTTTATGACTGTTTTTTGGAAGGAATTACATCGGGTAAACGGTACAACTCTTAAATTTAGTACCGCTTACCACCCACAAACGGACGGGCAATCCGAGGCACTGAATCGTTGCCTTGAAATGTACCTTCGGTGTTTCGTTGTTGATCATCCGTCGAAATGGCTTCAATTCTTACCTTGGGCTGAGTTTTGGTATAACACCTCTTATCAAACATCGGCCCAATTAACTCCATTTGAGATCTTATACGGTCGAAAACCACCCACTATTACTCGCTACCTTCGAAACTCCACTGCTGAACCAACATTAGCAGCTCAACTGGAGGAGCGGGACACCACCTTGACATTGCTGAAATCTAATTTACTTAAAGCGCAATCCCGAATGAAACTGGCTGCTGACAAGAACCGCCGTGATGTTCAGTTTACGGTTGACGATTGGGTCTATGTTAAGTTGCAACCCTACCGTCAAGGCTCCGCCCGGCTCCGACGCCATCACAAGCTTGGCCCTCGGTATTTTGGTCCATATCGTGTCATCGCCAAGATCGGGGCCGTTGCCTACAAACTTGACTTACCTGACTCCGCTAAGATACACTCGGTTTTTCACGTCTCGCTACTTCGAAAATGTATTGGTACTCCTGCCCATCAAATCACCCCTCTCCATTTGGTTGACTCCACCACTACTATGATTCTCCAACCGCAACACGTCCTTCAAACCCGTTCCATTTATAAAGGTAATCAGTTGGTTTCCCAGTGTCTAATTCAGTGGGAAGGGCTGCCCGCAACAGCTGCTACTTGGGAAGATTCTGCTCAGCTCACGCAACAGTTTCCGGACTTCCACCTTGAGGACAAGGTGGATTTTAATGGGGGAGGTATTGTCATAAGTCCAACAAGCCCACTGCCTACCGGTAGCCCAAATACAGGAGGTCCAGCCCAAGCAAGGAAAAGTACAAGAATGCATGCTCAACCAAGGAAGTTTGGGGATTACGTGATGAATGCCTCGTCAGCAAATATCTAACAGAATTCTGTTAGGCATGAGTATTTAAGAAGAGTTATGTAATCATGATTGGGAGAGAAAATTGTTAGAAGTTTATGATTCTGTTATTCCCATCCCCCATTCTAGAGTTCTGTTTCCCATCCCCAGTTCTTCATTATCAATAAAAGCATTCGGTTACCTTTGATTTCTATACTTGTTCTTCAATATCTATTAGGGATCATAACAGTATATAACCTATATATATACCCACATATGTTCAGTTAACAATTACTATCTATTGTAATATTCCCTTTCCTAGTTTATCTTCATTTAGTTAGATTATTGTTGTATATGTACTAATTTAGAATCATGAATAGTAGGAAGGGTTAATTAATAAGGTATTGTAGTAATTTTGTTTGTTTTTATTTGAGGCGGTCGAGTATTAGGAGTGTTTTGTTTTATATTTTGGTTGTAATTTTATCTCTAGATTAGAGGAATTAGATTGGGATTCAAATATGTTTAGCTTGGAGGTCAAGTTAGGATTAGTATAAATATATATTGAGTCTATGATATTGTATTGGGCGTGCTTTTGTTATACTAATAAAAGGCGTCGTGAAGACTTTCAACAAAACCAAGTGTACGTCTCTGTCTCTAACTACGTGTGTGTTAACTCAAGATCTAGGCCATTTTACCAAGTTTGTAAGCGCGTGAAAGCATGATTTTGTAGTTTTAGTGCCTAAGGAAGGCATATGCGAATGAGGAAGGCATGTTAAAGCATGATTTCAGATATGCATATTTTATACTGGATTATTAGTGCCTAAGGAAGGCATATGCGAATGAGTACAATGTAGGATGCTTACTTTAAGAATTTTGTTCATCTGAATTGAATGGCAACCATATGTGAATTCCGAACCATCACTTAACAATAAGTTGAAAAACTGCTCAGCCGTAAATGGAAAAACATCCTGTTTAAATCAGAATTATAGTATATTAATGATAAGAAGAAAATAAGATCACTCAAAGATTGATAAAAGTATCAACTAGTTTACAGACCCCGTATATGCTCATCAAGACATCCTCTTGCAGAAACGACTGGTGCTTAAGTACAGGTACACTTTCTTCTAAAACTTTAAGCTGCTTATTAGTATATGTAGAGCTACTGCTCGCTTGTGATTCCAACAGTTGTTGCTCCTGTACGTACATGGTGAATTCGTTTCAACTAAAACAATATACATAATCATCCATCACTGCGTGACGCTTGTGATGTTTCTGCTACACACGTGGAACTAGACAAAAAAGATCAAACAAATCTGACTTCTTATCTTTGCCTTACCCTATACTAATACATTTTACCCTTAGTATAAATAGAGTAAAATAGACATTTAATAAGTTAATTTTAATAAAATGTTTAAAAATATGTAAATTATATGTTTTAGGAAGGATAAAATGAAATAAATTTTTTTGTTTGAATTAAATATGTAACTAATGGTTTTAAGAATAGAAAATTTGTAAAAAATCCTTGAATATAAATCTCCCCAAGTGTGTCCTATGTATATAGATGTCGTACAACGAGAGGTGAGATATAATTAAGAATTCATGTGTCACTTGATTGTTTCAATTCATTTGTATTGTGATTGTGTAATACTTTGCAACGTGTTTAATACTTGTAAAATTCTGCTAACATTATATTATATTTTATATAAAAAAAGCAACCACAAAATTATGAAAATAAATTAAAATTTTGAACACATATTTCCCTTATACGTTCCTTGAATTTAAAACCCAATCTAGTAACGAAGCATATGATGATTACACTTATAAACCATATTCGGAGAACTTTCTAGTTTAATGAGAAAAAAGTAAATAAGATAGCTTACCTGGTATTTAAGTGCATTTTCAAGTTTACTCACCACCTCGGTCATCAATGGACGTTCTTCACGATTTATTTTTATACATCTATAAGCTATTGTTGTAAACGTCTTCAAAGATTTAAGATTTATTTCATCCTGTATATTAGCATAAATAAGCTCACTTATTTTGTTTCCTTCATAGTATTGTCGCACCAAACCGGTTAATGGTTGAAGTTTATCATTTTTGTTGTTGTCAATTATAGACAGTCTTCCAGACAACATCTCAAACAATACGACGCCAAAAGAGTATACATCAGACTCTTTTGTTAAATATCCCATCTCCGCATATAGTGGATCACAATATCCAATCGTGCCAACAGCATTGGAGACAAGAAATGTGTACTTTTGGTTAGCAGGACCAAATTTTGACAAGCCTAGATCTGAGATTCTAGCATTCCAGTTTTCTTCTAAAAGGATGTTGGAACTCTTGATATCACGATGCAATACTCTTTGATTTGTCTCCCCTGGATTATGAAGATAAGCGAGTCCACGTGCCGCCCCAATGCATATCTTGAGACGTTGAGTCCATGAGAAATCATTATTGTTGAGATACATGTCTAGACTTCCCCTAGACGCATACTCATATATGATAATCTTCTCACCACACTCGTCACAAAACCCTAATAGCGAAACAATATTTTCATGTTTGTATTGAGAAAGTGTAACAACCTCCTTCCAAAATTCAGGGTTTCCTTGCCCAAATGCACGATCTAAACGCTTTATAGCAACAACGGTATGCCCCTCGGTGTGCTCTAGTTCTCCCCGGTACACCTTCCCGAATCCTCCTCTCCCTATGCATTTGTCTTCAGCAAAGTCATTGGTTGCCAATTTTATAGCTCCTAGATGTATTTTCAGATGTTCAAACTCTTTTATTAGTGGCATCATTTTGATTGAAAGAAAAAAAGAGCTCCAAACCGAACAAGAATAAGAAAGAAAAAGAACAACTTCAAGCAATATAGCAACCAACGAGCTTGAGGGCATAAAGTAATCTCTCATACATAAAATAAGTCATGATTTACAAGTGCATTATTAAAAAAAGTACAATATTCCAGCTGGTAGTCATTAATTAGTGATAATATATAATATTTAGCATTTAGATGAATTAATAATATTTTAATCGCACTATAGAGTTTTCATATTACTTTGCTCACTAATTGTGTTTATATCGTAGGAAGATGCAACGTATGATTGATTGTCACACGTCAGCCAAATTTAAATGATTAATACTTTTTGTTGTTTATGTTTTAGTAAAGAACACAATCGGCAAATTTAATAACTAGAAAAATATATACGTTAATTAAGAAACGGCCCACCCGCTAAAGTACTCTTAGACATAAGGATCCGGAAAAGGCAACAATCGATGTTGTAAAAATAATAAAGAATATGTTTTTTTTAAAAGAAATTAGACACAAAAAATTATTTGTGATTACTATTAATATAACTAGTTGAATTTCAATACACGCGTTGCGCGAAATTACCTTTCCATTTTTTTCCGTTCGTTGTTTTCTGTTAGCCGGTTGTCGTACTTTAACCATTGCAATGTATTCGTTTAGATAGTATAATCCATCAACGTTTAATGTCCACAAAGAAACGTTAATACAAAGCCTCATACACATTCAAAGTAAAACAACCACCCATAACATCATGGGGATGACACTGGATTCATAAGGTTCTCCGATGAGGGCATCGTCATCATCACTGAACCAATTTAAACCAAATGAAAACAAAACAGTTTTTGCAAAGAGGCGAACAGGTTCTCAGATGGTTGCGTCATCATCATCGAACAAAAACAACGTTCTAAACATTCAAAAAGAGACCCAAAATAACAGAGATAAGGACATAGATGGCGTAAGCGAGCGGTGCTCATCATCATAGTAGGACTTGGAAAAGCACTCGGTTCTCAGGTTCTCAGGTGAGGCTTCCTCGTCATCATCTAACAAAGAAACAAAGGCCCAAATTCCAAACTTGCAACATTGGAAAAATAACCCCAAATAACATATCTAATAAACCCTCTGACAGCGGCTCAAGGTGGAGTGCAGAGGTGGTCAGACGACCACAATCAAGACCAAACGCCGCCAAAAGAAGCGTTGCATCCCGTGGACCCAGTAACATCACCAACGCCGGTGATCAAAACGCATCATCAAAAACCTAATTAGGGCTCTTAGACGCGTCAAGTGCTGTCATCATCGAGCAAAAGATGCATAGAATGGACCCGAGGATCACGCGAACGCCACCGAAGGCGGCCGACAGACCACCGGCGACATCTAAACTGACAGATCTAAATTAGCCTCAACATGCGCAACCATCCATTGGCAGCGACGATACATGGATCCGCCGGATCCGCCACAGATCTAAGCCGCTTTAAACACACATCACCATCCACAGATGGCGGTGATAGACGGCTCCGCCGGAGCCGTCACCCACAAACAAAACCATCGACCACCAACAGCCAACCGCCGACATAGGCGTCTCTTGGCCGGCAGAAGGGTGAGGCGAAGCAAGCCTGGAACAAAAGCAAAAACCCAACGATCGCCGGAGGAAGAGACGCGTGAACGACGACGTCGTTGGGGCGGAGGACGGCCACCGACCGCAAAGGGGCAGCCATGGAAGAAGCCGCCACCGCCAAACATCTCATCACCTTTAAAGCCCAAGCACAGTAACCGAGGCGAGAGCGAAATACCAAAAGTACCCCCAAATCATTGTTCATGACACTCCTTTTTTCATATATAGGTAAATTATTTTTTAACGGCTAATCTGATCACCGACGGGTAACTGGGCTATCCGATTATCTCCATTACTCTAGTACGAACCTTGGGGCACTAGACTGACATGTCCCCAATGAGAACCTCGTACATCGGTTTGTGCTCATCAGTTCCAAACTTGAGACTACCATCAGAAGAAACTCATCTTAAGTGAGAAAACCACACGACCCAATCTAGAACTCCCTATTTTTTGTTCCAAATAGGACTTGAACTCAAGACACCTTCTCTTATTTTATTAAAGTCTTAAGATATCTCACTTTAATCATTTTGGTTGAGCACCATTGGTTATTAACATAACTACTAAGTGAAAACTTTAAAACAAACCAAACTTTGCGCATGACCACGTACGAGGGAATCCCTTAGTGTGCATATATAAACTATATTCTTTCAAACTGTAGCAAAGTTTTAAGACTTTGCTATTTTAGGTTTCATACACTATTCGTAATGAATAAACATACACACGTAAAAACTTTTATAAAGATACAAACTTTATCGTTGAGGCCTAAATAATTTATCAAAATCATAATATGTATGCATATTAGCAACAAAAATAATATAAAACGCATAAAAAGAAGACCTAGAACTAATCTCTAAATGATCTTTATGAGCAAAACCGGCAAAACCCTTGGATCTGGTTACCCATGTTGAGATCTATAACATGCATTAAAGATGCAAACTTTACATTAAATTTTAACTATAAAAAAAATCGAGACTCACAATAAACTTAGATCTATGAAGAAGAAAAATAAAATCCCTATCTTTCTTAAGAAGTTGGAGCTTCCTCTCTCTTGAATGTAGTTTCTCTCTCATTACTAGATTTGGCAGCATTGATAAACAAGAAAATGGAGAGTGGTGGCTACCTTCCATATAGAAGAAAATTTTAGGGTAAACTGTTCTTCTTTGAAAACTTTAGCCCTTAGACTAACTCATATCTCACGCCACCTTTCATTTATTCTTTAAACTAAATTTTTGAGGTGTTATACCCTACATTCAACATTTCAAAAGCAAGTAAAGATGTCTAAGTTAAAGTCTAAATATTGTTAGATAATTCAAAAATTAAACCACATACATGTTTTAAAACACCATCATCATCAATCATGGTGGTGATCAATAATGCATCATATATGATATTTATTACAAATAGGCAATACCAAAGGTTCCAAAAATCTAAATTCATATTGAATTTACATTATTATTAATGATAAATTAATCCTAAATGAACATTTAAACAGTCACAAACAAAAAATGAATGGATATAAATGCAAGCAAATGGACGGAGATAAACAAACATAAATGAATAGATATAATTACAAATATTCACTAAAGTAAACATGACCCCTCAACCTAATGAGTAGATTGTCACGCAAATAAACAAATCAAAATCATAGAAAATGGATTTTCCTAAGGAGTTGGGAATGTTGGACTAAAGCAGACCCTTATCGGTCATATAGGTTGGCCACAATAGTTCATCAAAGAAGGTGTTTGGGATTAGAGTACAAGATCCACAACAAACCACCAGGGGTCTGCCAATGTGATCGTGGACTGTCATGACTAACATATAATAGTTCATGAGGAATATTTGTTTGGTAAATGTGAATATTCCATTTGAAAGATATGAATATGTTCTTTTAAGTCTATAGCAGACCATGATGAAAGGCTTAGCTATCCGCCAAGATGCGCTGACGGTAGATTTGAGATAAAAAAAGGCCAAGATCCAGATTTTTCACATTTTCACCCACACAAATCCGGTTCTCTCTCTACACTACATTCACACACACACACTCTCTATCGTTTCAAGGTGTTTGAGTGCTTGCTGGAGTGATCAGAGGTCGTATTTGCACTCCTTAACGTTGGATTGACCTAGGATCAACGTTTTGAGATTCACTTCCTTTGGTAAGCTTCATTCTTTTCTAAATACAAGTTTAGCTATAGATGAACAAATACATGATGTGTGAAACCCATTTAAGTGGTAGATCGCTTGGTGAAGGACGTGAACACGTTGATACGCTGCATTAGGCTTTGGATGTACTATGGTAAGGTTTTAACCCCCCACATTGTGTATCATTGTGTATTTTAGGGTAAATCTAGGTTTCAAAAAGAACTAAAGGGATTTCATGTGGTGGCGGGTTGAGTATATCCGGCACTGTGTTGGGCGTATGCATGAACCCTAATCCTTTGATGCGTATTCGTCAAGGGTTGTAATAGGAATGTCGAGCATAGTTGGGGAGACTCTAGCTCGAGGTCACATATGTGACTAAGGCTGGTCGGGTGATTCAGGTGGAAAGACCTGAGGGGCTTCACAGTCATTGAGGTAACTTCTTGACATAAAGGTCAATGTGTTTCAAGGATATAATATGCTCGTAACATTCATCGACCGTTGTGCGGACACTATAGTAAAGTTTATCGTTATGAGTCTAATTGTCCTCTCTCTTAAATGATTTTGACATTGAAAGCAGTTTTTGCAAGTGTTAATAATGAAAGTTCTGTCAGTTGGGGAAGGTTTTTGGTGACAAGACCTAGAGATATCATAAGTGAGAATGCTAACATGAGTAATGAGAAATCACTAGAAAAACACGAATGCCTTGCCATTGGAAGGTTTTCTGCATTCAGTCAATCTACGTAGAGTTAATCGATCCCTAGGGAACCCTTAACAGGGTTGTTGTACGATGGGTACACGAAAGTGACGAAGTTGCTTTGACTATCCTAAACCATGATTATCTGTTGGAGCAAATTGGATGATTGGGTTGAGGGTTGCCCCCTCTTTCGCTCACTCTCCTTTCCCTAATATGACCCTTGAGTCATCGAAGACCGTATCCAAGTTGTTGAAATGATTTGATAAAAATGCTTTGATGTGTGTGTGTTGTGATGCAGGAGTAGGAGGTGCGGGATACATTTGCTAGGTCGTGGAGACTTAGCAGTTAGAATTGAATAAGATCTTATTGTAGAATATAGTGGCTGGATTACATCTACCTGGGTGGTGCCTTGATTTGTGTTTTGTATTATTTTTAGATGCAAGGGATGTGTGGATTTTATGTATGCACTGTTAATTTTTTAATTCAGTCTAGTTTTTTGGCGTTGAATGATTAGACTTCCACTGTATTATGTTATGAGTTTCTATTAAGGTTTTAATTTAGTCTAGTTATTAGGTCTTGAATGATTAGACTTCTGCTGTATTATGTTGTGAGTTTGGTACAATAGGTCGTGCATGGTCTGGGGTGTGATAAATTACGTTTGTGACATCTCATATTTTCTGTTAATTAAAAGTTAACTATGTTAATTCTTACGTGGTTATTTATGCTAATTATGAAACTTGGTGGACTTTTTATGATTTCTTATTTAACTTAAAGTTTATAAGATTATAATAATGATGATAACAATAATAATATTAATAATGTTAATCATATAAATAATCATAATAATAATAATAATAATAATAATAATAATAATAATAATAATAATAATAATAATAATAATAATAATAATAATAATAATAATAATAATAATAATAATAATAATAATAATAATAATAATAATAATTTATAAGTGTAAACAAATCAAGAATTAAGTTTAGGGGTTGTTTTGTAACCTTGGAAACTTTAAAAGAAAGTTTTATGTATAAAATAACAAAAACTAAAACCTAAGGGACCTTTTGTGTAAAACTTTAAAAACCCAACCCCCCTTCCCCTTGTACCCCGTAATTCCGGCGACCACGCCGGCCACCGGCGGCCGAGCGCCGGCCATCCCTTAAAATCCATTAAATCACTCACAAACGTTCTCAAATCGTTTCAAATTCAACCGTTTACATGTCTCGAACTTGAATGCACCTAATAATTGAGAATACACATCGGTTACCACTCCATTCGAAGGTATAACCGAAGCACGTTAAGATCCATAACCGTTTGAACATTAAACTCCAATCATAACCCAATTAACTGAACCAAATCGAACGTTTATCTGATTCTAATCGATTGCAAACATCAATTACACCTGAAAAACACACAAAACCTCTGTTCGATTATCTTTTTCATCGTGAACCTGCAACTTGATCAAAATCGACTTTCCAAGCTTTATTAACTGCAATTGATCGAGGGCTTAGCATCAAGAGCTCCATCCGAATCTGTCCTTAGGTTTAATTCGATTGTTTTCAACGTTTGATCATCGATTGGGCTCCAGATATTCGCGGTTGTTTCTTCGTGCTGTTCATCCTTTGTTTTACATCAAATCGGGTAATTGAATACATCTATATGCTCGAAATTACATGGGGAACAAAAGCCTTATGATTACAAACGTTTACATGATCAAATTGGGGTTCGATTTGGGGTTAGATGATTCTAGGGTTCATATGTTAATTTGGGGGTTTTGTTTAAGTGGGTATTTAGGAAATGAAACCTGTGCTCTTACAGGCATAGGCTACCCAGCCTAATGGTTTCACACTCACTTACCAAACCCAAGGTCACGGGTTCGAACCCCATGACCTGCATAGTTTTTTTTAAAAGGCTTTTTCACCTTATTTTAATTATGAAAAATTTTTAATAAATATAAAATGATTTTTACAAACTTCAAATATTTTTATAATTATCCAAATTATTTTCTGTAAATTTATTATTATAAATATTTTAACATCTTTCTTTTCTTTTTACATATTATCAAACATATATTAATGCTTAGTTTATTTTATAAAAAAATAGATTTAATTAATAAAGTATTGTTGGTCTAAAAAGTTTCTTTTCACATAATATTGTTTAAATCATGATTATTTCAAGTAATCACTCAAATATTATATTTAAACTTTATTTTAAAAATCATTATAAACGATTTAATTCTTTTTCTCTATATTTAAACATATAAATAATGTAACTTGTACATAAAATATTTATAAAAATGCCCCAAATTCCCAAATTGAACTTTAGACCTCGTTATTTTATTTACACTTGTATTAATTTATATCTTGTAATATATATAGATATATATATATATATAATATATATATATATATATAATATTATATATAATATATATATATATATATATATATATATATATATATATATATATATATATATATATATATATATATATATATATAGGTGCCTTGTGACGTGTTATCTTGGAACGACGCCTATCATTTATCTTATTAATCGTCATTTTTATACTTATTGCCATGTGAGTTTTCCTTGTCCCCTTTTTATAATTTCACACTTATTTGGGGTGAAACATGATGCTTATATTACATACACGTTTAAACATTTGAGACTTGTAATGCACATGCAATTCTACTCGCATTCAACATTTCAAAAGCAAGTAAAAGATATCTAAGTTAAAGTCTAATATTGTTTAGATAATCAAAAATTAAACCACATACATGTTTTAAGACACCATCATCATGCAATCATGGTGGTGATCAATAATGCATCATATATGATATTTATTACAAATAGGCAATACCAAAGGTTCCAAAATCTAAATTCATATTGAATTTACATTATTATTAGTGATAAATTAATCCTAAATGAAACATTTAAACAGTCACAAACAAAAATGAATGGATATAAATGCAAGCAAATGGACGGAGATAAACAAACATAAATGAATAGATATAATTACAAATATTCACTAAAGTAAACGTGACCCCTCAACCTAATGAGTAGATTGTCAGCAAATAACAAATCAAAATCATAGAAAATGATTTTCCTAAGGAGTGGGAATGTGGACTAAAGTAGACCCTTATCGGTCATATAGGTTGGCCACAATAGTTCATCAAAGAAGGTGTTTGGGATTAGAGTACAAGATCCACAACAAACCACCAGGGGTCTGCCAATGTGATTGTGGACCGTCATGACTAACACATAATAGTTCATGAGGAATATTTGTTTGGTAAATGTGAATATTCCATTTGAAAGATATGAATATGTTCTTTTTAAGTCTATAGCAGACCATGATGAAAGGCTTAGCTGTCCGCCAAGATGCCCTGACGGTAGATTTGAGATAAAAAAAAAGGCCAGATCCAGATTTTTCACATTTTCACCCTCACAAATCGGGTGCTTCTCTATACAAGACATTCACAACACACACCCTCTATCGTTTCAAGGTTTTGAGTGCTTTCTTGAGTGATCATAGGTCGTATTTGCACTCCTTAACGTTGGATTGACCTAGGATCAACGTTTTGAGATTCACTTCCTTTGGTAAGCTTCATTCTTTTCTAAAATACAAGTTTAGCTATAGATGAACAATACATGATGTGTGAAACCCATTTAAGTGGTAGATCGCTTGGTGAAGGACGTGAACACGTTTGATACGCTGCATTAGGCTTCGGATGTACTATGGTAAGGTTTTTAAACCCCCACATTGTGTATCATTGTGTATTTAGGGTAAATCTAGGTTTCGAAAAGAACTAAAGGGATTTCGTGTGGTGGCGGTTGAGTATATCCGACACTGTGTTGGTGTATGCATGAACCCTAATCCTTTGATGCGTATTCGTCAAGGGTTGTGATAGGAATGTCGAGCATAGTTGGAAAGACTCTAGCTCGAGGTCACATATGTGACTAAGGCTGGTCGGGGGTTCTGGTGGAAAGACCTGAGGGGCTTCACGGTCATTGAGGTAACTTCTTGACATAAAGGTCAATGTGTTTTCAAGATATAATATGCTCGTAACATTCATCGACCGTTGTGCGGACACTATCGTAAAGTTTATCGTTATGAGTCTAATTGTCCTCTCTCTTAAATGAGTTTTGACATTGAAAGCAGTTTTGCGCAAGTCTTAATAATGGAAAGTTCTGTCAGTGGGGAAGGTTTTTGGTGACAAGACCTAGAGATATCATAAGTGAGAATGCTAATATGAGTAATGAGAAATCACTAGAAAACACGAATGCCTTGCCATTGGAAGGTTTTCCTGCATTCAGTCAATCTACGTAGAGTTAATCGATCCCTAGGGAACCCTTAAAAGGGTTGTTGTACGATGGGTACACGAAAATGACGAGTTGCTTTGACTATCCTAACCATGATTATCTGTTTGAGCAAATTGATGATTGGGGTTGAGGGTTGCCCCCTCTTTCGCTCACTCTCCTTTCCCTAATATGACCCTTGAGTCATCGAAGACCGTATCCAAGTTGTTGAAGTGATTTGATAAAATGCTTTGATGTGTGTGTTTGTGATGCAAGAGTAGGAGGTGCGGGATACATTGCTAGGTCGTGGAGACTTAGCAGTTAGAATTGAATAAGATCTTAATGTAGAATATAGTGGCTGGATACATTTACCTGGGGTGGTGCCTTGATTTGTGTTTTGTATTATTTTTAGATGCAAGGGATGTGTGGATTTTATGTATGCATTGTTAATTTTTTAATTCAGTTCTAGTTTTTTTGGCCTTGAATGATTAGACTTCCACTGTATTATGTTATGAGTTTCTATTAAGGTTTTAATTTAGTCTAGTTATTAGGTCTTGAATGATTAGACCTTCCTGCTGTATTATGTTGTGAGTTTGATACAATAGGTCGTGCATGGTCTGGGGTGTGATAAATTACGTTCATGCTTGTTCGTTTATTAGAAGAATAACGAGTTTGTGTTCATGTGTCGCCAAATCGATTATAAAGGTTCCCTAAATGTTTGTTCGGTTTACAGGCCTACACATGACATCAAATTCCAACTCTTTATTTCTTAATAAATCTAAATAATATATTTTTTCATTTAAATAGCCAAGTACCTTCCAATAGAAGTCCTTAAATCCATAAGCGATTATTGATGATTTGATATTTGTAAAATCGTATCTCATTTCAAACATATACTAAGGTTATATGAATAAGAAATAGGAAGATTAAGTCTAAATACATAGAGGTTAAACTCGATGCCTTGCACAGTAAGCCCTTCGATTACCAAACCATCATCTCAACACACACTGAGATCACGTTGGGAGTAACACCAGTAACAAATTGCCATAATGGAACTTCCATCCAACCATCATGCCTCATTCGTGGAAATCTGCACATTTTAAGTCTATTAAACAGATTGCGGGTGTTTTGACCCATTGTCCATCTGAGACTAGGAGTTCGAGGACTAAGTAAACTTATAAACCAGGAACCCGTTATATGATTCAATATCACAGGAGCCTCAAACTCGTAGCGATTCTTTGGCAATTTGTAGACAAGGTAACCTGCATATATTGTTTGAGATGACAGCATCTCGAACTTGGTTTTACACATAATATTAAATCTTTTATTAGGATGCATAGCTACTTCCTCAAATTTGATAAACAAAAATATTGAATGGGAGAGAAATATTAGAATGCAAAAGGATCATTATAAAAGTTGCAAGTGTTCCATGGTGAGTGTTACTTGCTGATTTTTTAACATGATTGTATAAATCAAGAACATGCTTTGAAAAAGTTCGACAATGTGTACAAGATAAGCAACTGATTATTGTTATAATGACATGTATTTGCAACAATTTTTACAAGTAAATAATTACATAAGATACTTATAGACCATGAGTTTCTAAAGAAAGTGTTGTGTATAGTATGTTATGATATCAATTGAACATGAAGATCATCAAAGTATTATTCAGAGATTATCAAATTACACACTACATCACTTATTTATAGTAGTTAGAAGTACTAACTAACTATTTACATATTTTACCCCTACACTATGCTATTGTTACAAAAGAATTCTATACAATACAAAGAATTACACTAACACTTCAGAAGAAAACTAGACTTCGGAAGAAATCAACTAAACTTTGGAAGTATATAAGCTTCAGAAGTATAACAATCACCCCCTTAATTCTTTTATTAAACCTACTCCAAGCAGCCCTTTCATAACAGTAAATTTTAGCCTCGGAAGAGCTTTTGTAAGAATATCAGCTCTTTGCTCCTCTCCATAAATATGCTTCACAACTACCAAACTCCTTTCAACACAACTCCTTATGTAATGGTATCTGACATCTATGTGCTTAGATCTCCCATGAAATACTAGATTCTTCATTAATTGAATAGCTGACTTATTATCCACATGTATTAAAACTGGTCCTGCCTTAACTCCAGTTAATACTTCCAACACACTTCTTAACCACACAGCTTGCTGAGCAGAAGCAGTAGCAGCTATAAATTCAGCCTAACATGATGATAAAGCAACAATTCCTTGCTTTTGACTAACCCAACTAACAGGTCCTCCTCCATAGTAAAACACCATACCTATTATGCTCTTCCCATCAACTTTAGTGGGTGCATCAGAACTATCACTATAACCCACCAAATCATCAATATTACCACATTCATACCAAATACCATGGTCTATAGTACCTTTTAAGTATCTCAGAATGTGCTTAACTGCTTGCCAATGAGTAGTTCTAGGAAACTCCATGAATCTACTAACTATACCCACAGAGTAACTTAAGTCAGGTCTAGTTTGAGTTAAATATCTCAAACACCCTATAACTCTTATATACTTAGTAGTATCCACAGAATCCTGATCCTCATCTTTCCCTAATTTCAACCCTGGATCCATAGGGGCTTTGGTTGAATTGCACTCCCACATATTTTGTTCTTCTAGAATTTTCTTTGCATACCCAGACTGATTCAAGAATATACTCTTTTCTTCTTGTATCACCTCTATGCCTAAGTAGTAGTTTAACAATCCAAGATCTGTCATCTCAAACTTAGACTTCATCATGGCTTTAAACTCCTCAACCATTCTTGCACTAGAACCAGTCACTATCAAGTAATCCACATACACTCCTATTATTACAGAACCATCTTCAGATTGATTATTGTACACTGCATGTTCTTGTGGACACCTTTTAAAACCAAATTCTACCAAGGTATCATGTAATTTCTCATTCCAAGCCCTTGGAGCTTGTTTAAGGCCATATAATGCCTTAATGAGCTTATACACCAACCTTTCTGTAAGGATTCCTTTAAGTCTGATGCAAACCAAAACATCCAAAGTCTCTCTGCAAGCAATGAACTAAAGAACTGAAGTAGAATTGCTTTGGAAGTTTTACACCATGCACTAGAAATATTCAAAGTGTAAAATCTTCCGAAGCCAAGACCAATATCTTCCGAAGCCAAATATGAAGTCTTCCGAAGCCTCAGAGACAAAGTCTTCCGAAGCTTCATCTTATGAAGACAAATTTCTTCCGAAGACTTTTAGTAACATGCTTTATCTGATGTACTGTTCCATAAAGCTAGACACCTTTCTGCTGCATCTCTGTAAAGTCACCAACTTACATGAGTTGGTGAAAAGGTCCATGCTTTTGGTAACTGTACATTGAGGTCTTGAGTCTGTAACTTTTTACTTTATGTACTGTATCCTTTTTGTAATAGATAAGGATGTGAGCTATGACATGTCATAGTCACAAGGTCAAAAGGCAGATATACCTTTTGATTCTACAATTGATTTTGTTTGTGTCTAGTCAATTGTATCCAGCTGGCTTTCAAAGTATAGCCGACTGTAGGTTGTAGTATAAGTATTCTATGTTCTAGTATCTTTCTTAATGCTTTGTAACACTTGTAATAGAACTTGAGAAAGCAATATACTGCATCCTTGAAACCCAATCTCTTGTTCTGTCTCTTACTTGTTACATGTGTTCTTAGTATCATTATTATGGTTAATCCAGTTTATTGTTTGATTAAGTTTGGTTAATCTCCTCTTTGTGTTGTTGTGTTGTAAGTGACCACCCTTCACCGGTCCTGCAATTGGTATCAGAGCATTTCAGGCTCTTGATATAAGATCTCACCATCTTAAGATCCCTCACACACACAAATACTAAACTTTCAAATGGCATCCATTTCAAAGACTGATATGGAAACTGGAACCATGAACAAGTCCCCACTGATCACTCTTGATGACTTTGATACCTGGTGTATGAGAATGGAAGGTTTCATCAGGTCTCTAGACTCAAGAATGTGGGAGTCTGTTGAAAATGGACCTTTCATACCCAGCACTCCTTCTGCTACTGGTGCTGGTATGATCCCCAAAGATGTGGCTAACTACTCTGATGAAGATAGGAAAAGAGTAGAGATTGATAGAAAAGCCATGACTGCTCTTCAAAATGCTCTTCCAAACTCTGTGTACAGAGGTTTCAAGAAATGCAAAACAACTAAACAGCTGTGGGATGCACTAAAACTGATGTATGAAGGCTCCTCTGAAGCCAAGGAGAACAAGAAAGATCTCCTGAAGTAGCAGTTTGAAAACTTTACCTCCCTAACCATTGATCCTACTCTCTATGAGGATCATCTGCTTGAATTCTGGAAGACCTGCCAAGAGGTCATCATGGATGGGGAGAAGGCACTGTCTGCCACAGTGCAAGGGAGGACAATCTTCATCACTCCAGCCATCATCAACACTCATTTGCAGCTGGATGATGAAGAAGGTGAGTTGTCCTTCCCAAGGAAGCTGTCAATCATTCCTTTGAGTAGATGGGCTATGAAGGGGATTTCTCTTTAAAGGCCTTCAGGAAAGGAAAGGTCTCATCCCAGTGGAAATACCTACTCTATGTGGTTATCCACAGCTTGTCAAACAAGCATGGAGGGTGGGACCAGATTTCTGAGGATCTCCTTCATAGTGCATGAAATGGTTCAAGGGGTCAAGTTCAGGTACTCTCAATTTGTCTATACCAATTTGCTTGCTAACTTGGACTCTTTAGAGTATTATATGTTTCCTAGATATGTTCAGCACATTCTCAACTGTGAACTGGGCTCACAGTTGAGGGAAACAGATAATATTCTTAAATTGGGACAGATGAAGCCCAACATCTTTAAAATCATGAAGAAGCCAACTGTAGGCTTCTTAGGGGTAGAAACAGCCCTTGTCCCCAAAATGTTAGAGCTCATTGCTCAAGGTGACAACCTAGCAACACAAGCTAGTGTTGAACCCACACCTTCTATCTCTTTACCACTAAAAAGGCCTCAAGTAACCCTCACCTACCAAAGAAAGTCCAAACGAACCCCTGCTTAAGCTATTGAGTCTGTGTAGGTCCCCATATGCTCACCTTTACAGGAGGAAGTGGACACTAGAGCTCCCACTTCCCTTGAGGAGCAAACCACTCCAATCTCTTCAACTATCAGGGCTGAGGTTCCTCATGCTCACCCTGATGAGCTCACAAGCCCAACAGCCTTAAGCCTTCACTCTGAGTCTTAACACTCAAGTGAACAACCTTCAGGGGACAGTTACCATCCCCAGCCTTTAGATCTAAATCAACCCATTCCCAACCTTTCCTTCTATACTGATGAAGACTTAGGTTTCAGTGAGTACTATGAGTCTCTCTTCTCTTCCCCTACTCAAAGAGAGATGAGTACTCCTGAGTCTCCTCAGTCTAGCCCACATCAGTCACCTATAACTAAGGTGGACACTTCTGAATCTGTTCAGGATGTCCATATGGAAGAGGCTCTCACTTCTGCAAGTGTTTACATTATTAAGACTTCAACCATGGCAACTCAGCCCACTGACATCTCAACTGAGATTGCCAGTGAGCAGAGGAAAACCAGCAACCAAGAACCTCAAGCTGGTGGTGAGAGAGAAGACTTTGGTCCAATCATCTCATCCCCCAATGATTCTTCTGATAAAGAAGAAGGGAATCTGAGACTAAAGGTGCAAAAACTATCAAAAACATGATCCTATTTAGTCTCTAAGGTTAGTCACCTTGAATCTCAGGTGACTACCTTACATAACAGGGTCAATGATCAGCAACTTGAGATTTCTTATCTTAAGGAAAAACTAGCTGGGAGACCTTTAAGAAGAGCTCAACCAGGAACACAAGAACCTGTGGATGTGATTGATATATCCTCTAGTTCACCTATGCAAGTAGGTGATGCTACCAAAAAGGGGGAGAAAGTCATTGCAGCCACAGAACCTGGGAGTTCTTCACAGAGAATGGACATTGAGGACTCACCATCCTCACTTGCAATTGTGCATTCTCAGCAACTTCCTCAAGTTCACATTAATGTGGACTCTATAGACTCTATCATCAGGAGTCTCTTTGAGGAAGGTATACCAAGGGTTGTGTCATCCCCACCTCAAGGAACTTCAAACTACATCATTAGGTGGAGGTATGATGCTGATAGAAGAGCCCTTATTCTTTACAGAGTTCAAGGGCAACAAGAAGTATTTGATTTTCAAACTTTGAACTTCTATGAAGGTCTGGATCTAGTCAACATGCCACTTGTCAACCCAAGCAACTCAAGACAAGCTGAAGATTGGCTCAAAGAATCCAAGACAGGATCACTGCAGAGTTCAGCTTAAGAAGGAGACTTAGGCAATCAGGTAATGCCATCGGTCAACTGGATGTTGAGGCAGACCCTAAGATTAGTTTCATAGGGGAAACCTTGACTGAAGGCCCAGTGGCAGAACCTGAGACCCCTGTCTCATCATCATCAACTGCTGTAGAGATCCACACTTCTTCTGAGACACCTGCTGGTGAAGGTGCTTCTCAACCTCTCTCTGGCCAGAGCATGGATGCTACACCAAGCAATGAAGGCCAAACCTCTATCCACCCTGAGTCAAAAAGGTCTGTCGGTGACAAAGGGAAAAGGATTTTGACTCCTGAGGAAATTGAGGAGGAAGAGAGAGAGAGGAAGAGGAAGCTAAGGGGAGAAAGTTCCTCTGGGTGTTCAGGTTTTATGCAAGCTGCAATCAGGGCTGCCCCCAGACCAAATACTCAAGATGATGAGTTGAGGGCAGTCAGGATTACTTACCTGCAGACCAGGAACTATGACATTGATGAAATTATTTCTCTCCCCTTAGAACAACTAAATGAACTGGCTGACATGGAAGTGTCAAGAGAGATGAAAGAAAAAGAGGATGCAAAGTTACTTCTCCAATTCAAAGAAGAGAAGAGACAGAAAAGACTTCACAAACATGCTCCTACTCTCTCCCCAGTTCAAGAAAGTCATGTACAAGAAGATGTGGTTCAACAAGAACCTCAGGTAGACAAAGAAGAAGATAGGATCAAAATGATCAACTACCTGAGTGCCACAAGCTTCTATCAGGCAGATGCACTTCTTCCCTTGTCCTATTACTATGTTGAGTTTGAGTACTTAAAACAACTTGAGCTTGAGTTAGTCAAAGACAGAAAAACAACTAAGAAGAAGCTAAGGGAAGAAGCTGCAAAGTCAAGAGCCATCATCCAAAAGAGTATGAAGAAGTCTGCTGACAGACAAAGGATGATAAGCTTCTTGAAGCTGTATGGATTCTCCAGAAGGAGACTTGGCCCTATGTCTGTATCCACAATGGATGAGCATATAAGGGTAATCAAGTAGAAGATCAAGAGTGGAGAACTGATTGACTTACGCTCTCTTCCAAGTCAAGTCCCACCTGAAGTGGAGGTTAAGGTTGAACAACCTTAGACAACACAACCCGGACCTCCTGCTGAGCCTCAGCAAGCTTCATCTTCTGATCCACAGCAGGGTTAAATTCCCTCTCCTTCTGAACCTGTGAGGGAGGAACACCCAACTGAGAAAGACAAGGATGATCAACAAGGTGCTGCAGACCAGTCTTCTCAGTTAAAGTCATCTAAGAGGAAGAAGAGGATGGCTTCTAAACCAAAGTCTAAGAAGAAGAAGCCTGAATCATCTACCTCTACACCTCAGGCTGAGTCAGATCAACCTGAGGAAGTGCATGAAGAGGTAGCCCAATCAACTCCAATTCAAGTGGCTCCTCTTGCAGCTGAGACACCCATCTTATCCTGGACCTTCTCTACCAATCCAGAAAGATGGCATGTAATCAAAGATCAAGGTGTTGAGAATGTCTATACATGGCAAGACATAATTAACTTACCTCTGCATGATCTCTATGAGATGAGAAGATACTTTGAAAGTCTGAATGATCCTGACCATCTAATGAAGAAGGGTATGGTCATTATTGTGCTGAAGACTACTAACATCTGAAGATCTTCTAAAATGTTTTGGTAGCATCAGCCTAGGGGGAGTTTGTAAGGATTCCTTTAAGTCTGATGCAAACCAAAACATTCAAAGTCTCTCTGCAAGCAATGCACTAAAGAACTGATGTAGAATTGCTTCGGAAGTTTTACACCATGCACTAGAAATATTCTAAGTGTAAAATCTTCCGAAGCCAAGACCAATATCTTCCGAAGCCAAATATGAAGTCTTCCGAAGCCTCAGAGACAAAGTCTTCCAAAGCTTCATCTTATGAAGACATATTTCTTCCGAAGACTTTTAGTAACATGCTTTATCTGATGTACTGTTCCATAAAGCTGGACACCTTTCCGCTGCATCTCTGTAAAGTCACCAACTTACATGAGTTGGTGAAAAGGTCCATGCTTTTGGTAACTGTACATTAAGGTCTTGAGTCTGAAACTTTCTACTTTATGTACTTTATCCTTTTTGTAATAGATAAGGATGTGAGCTATGGCATGTCATAGTCACAAGGTCAAAAGGCAGATATACCTTTTGATTCTACAATTGATTTTGTTTGTGTCTAGTCAATTGTATCCAGCTGACTTTCAAAGTATAGCCGGCTGTAGGTTGTAGTATAAGTATTCCATGTTCTAGTATCTTTCTTAATGCTTTGTAACACTTGTAATAGAACTTGAGAAAGCAATATACTGCATCCTTGAAACCCAATCTCTTGTTCTGTCTCTTACTTGTTACTTGTGTTTCTTAGTATCATTATTGTGGTTAATCTAGTTTATTGTTTGATTAAGTTTGGTTAATCTCCTCTTTGTGTTTTTGTGTTGTAAGTGACCACCCTTCACCGGTCCTGCACTTTCTTTACTAGATTTCACAAAACCCTCTGGCTATGTCACATACACATCTTCTTTCAAATCCCCATTCAAGAAGGCTGTCTTAACGTCCAAGTGATGAACCTTCCATTTGTGTGGAGCTGCCAAGGCTAGAATTAACCTCACAGTTTCTAACCTAGCAACAGGAGCAAACACCTCTTCATAGTCAATTCCATACTTTTGAACATAACCTTTTACCACCAACCTAGCTTTGTGCACGATAACCCTTCCCTCTGCATTCCTTTTGAGTTTAAACAGCCACTTAACTCCTATAGGTTTCACTCCCCTTGGACATTCAACTAGGTTCCAAGTTCTATTCTTCTCTATGCTATTAATCTCATCTTGCATAGCTTTTCTCCACTCAGGGTTGATCTTAGCCTGCTCATAGTTGATTGGCTCTTCTACTAACAATAAATCTGACTCATTGAACATAGGAGGCTCAAAAGGAAACTGTTCTAAGACTTTTGATCTATTAAACACATCATTTAGGCTTGCAAAACCTTTAGGTAGGGTATCATCATATGTTGATCTGGGAACCTGTGCACTATCCATAGGATAAGCTTCACTCGCACCCCCTGAATCTTCCAATTCTTCTCCAAACTCAGAGTTAGACTGATCTTGACTGAACACTTCATTCGGAGAAGCTTCATTCCCAGTACTCATGTAAGAGTTCTGATCCAAATGATCAGATGTTGGAGCAGTTGATGCTACATCATTCAAACCAGGTACACTTGAGGACACACCTAGTGTTGCATACCTTTGTCTTGACATATCAGGATTACTATTTTCCCATTCCCAGGGTTTTCCTTCCTCAAACTTCCCATTTCTTCTCACCATTATCCTCCCGGTCACTGGGTTATAGAGCCTGTTGGCTTTAGAACCAGGCTCTATGCCTAGATGCACCATTGAGATACTCCTATCATCTAGCTTCTTTACTTGATGACTGGGGATCTTCACATGTGCCTTGCATCCAAATACCCTTAGATGTTTCATCTTTGGCTTTCTTTTGAACAAACTTTCATATGGTGTGATCTCTTCTAGGGCCTTAGTTGGACTCCTATTGAGCAGAAAAACTGAGTGTCTTACAGCTTCAGCCCTGAAGTCCAAAGGCATATGCATTTCCTTTAGAATAGACCTGGTCATGCCCATAACTGTCTGGTTTCTCCTCTCCACAACCCCATTTTGTAGTGGAGAGTAGGGGGCTGTCAAGTATCTCTTGATTCCCTCCAGGTCACATAGCTATTCAAAGCTTTTGGAAGTAAACTCTCCTCCCCTATCTGTTCTAAGGGCTTTAATCTTGTAAGTTGTTTCTGATTGAACTTGGGCTTTGAAAATCTTGAATGCTTCTGGTGCTTCATCTTTAGACTTCAGCAAGTATACCCACATAAATCTTGAGCAGTCATCCACCAGGAGCATAAAGTATCTGTTCCTAGCAGGTGTGGGTGGGTCTATTGGCCCACACAGATCTGCATGTACCAGTTCAAGAGGTGTCTTTGCCCTGAAATTGCTTTTACTAGGGTAGGCTTGACTTCTATGTTTGCCAACCAGACAACTCTCACATAATTGTGATTTGTGGCTAATCTTGGGCATTCCCCTCACCATATTGTGCCTTGACATACGGTTTATGGAGTCAAAACTCAAATGTCCCAGCCTTGCATGCGATGTCCAAGGTTGGTCATGCATGGCTGTAAGTAAACACATGGGGGTATGACAGTGAGTTTTATCTTGTACAGCCTATTTTCAGGCTTCTTTACCTTCATCAAGGTCCTTCCAGTCTTCTCATAGACCCATAGTTAGCCATCTTTCATCAAGACTTTACAGCTTACTTCATCCAACTGGCCCAGACTTAGTATATTGCTCCTTAGAGCAGGTATGAAGTAGACATTTGTCACTACTCTGTGTTCACCATTGCTACATTGAAAGCATATGGATCCTCTGCCTCTGATTACAACCACTGACCCATCCCCAAACTTCACCTTGCTAGTAATGGCTTCATCCAGTTCAGTGAAGTGGGTTTTGATGCCATTCGTGTGGTTGCTAGCCCTATTGTCAAGATACCATGTGCAGGAGTCACCTTCACTTGGCATATCCTTCGGAAACACACTTTGTTCCTCAAGTAGGCCCATATCTTGTTGCACCATCAACAGGGCTGGTTCTTGATCTTCTTGTGTTTGTGCCAA
Organism: Flaveria ramosissima; assembly: GCA_025215565.1. Taxonomy (NCBI): domain Eukaryota; kingdom Viridiplantae; phylum Streptophyta; class Magnoliopsida; order Asterales; family Asteraceae; genus Flaveria; species Flaveria ramosissima. The sequence goes on from CM046030.1 coordinate 62,846,560, forward strand.
GTGTGCTTCCTGATCTCCTCTTCTTGGAGCCCAACACTCACTAGAGAAATGGCCTAATTTATCACAATTGAAACATCTCATGTTTCTCTTGTCCTTCTTGGTGGCATTAGTACTTTTATCATCACCTTCCGTGCTGGTTTTGCTTCCCCTGCCCTGAGCATACCTTCCTCTCCCTTTGCTTTGCCTTTATTATCCCATCCACTGGATTGTGGATTCTGAATCTTGGGTTCAAGCTTGGCCTTCTCTTGCCATTCACTTTTTGTCAAGAGTAACTACCCTGAGGAGTTCTTCCGTTGAGAGGCTGGTTTCAACCTCTCTTCGTATGCCTTCAGCCTCCCCACCAAGTCTTCAAAGGACATAGCTGCCAAATCGGCAAATTGTTCTATGGCTGCCATAATAGGGAGGAACCTATCAGGGGCTGCCTTCAAGAACTTGCTCACTTGTTTAGAGGCTGCAACGGTTGTCCCCAAGGCTCTATATCGTGACACCAATTCTCCCATCTTGCCTGCAAAGTCATCTATCGACTCAGACTCCCCCATGGACAACATTTCAAACTCACGATCTAGAGTTTGAATTCGGGCCTGTTTGACCCTATCCTCGCCAACATAACGCTTCTTCAGGACACCCCATATCTCCTTCGCAGACTTGAATGCAGCCACCTGCATTAGTACATCCTCCGGCAAAGACTGGAAGATGAAGGCTCTTGCCTTCTTGCCAACCTTGGCATCCACCGCGCCTGGGGTGGGCGGTTCAATGGCATCCCAGAGCCGTTGGGCATCCATGAACGCCTCCATCTTTATCGCCCAGGAGGTGTAGTTTGTCGGCGTAAGGATTGGAATCTTGAACGAAATCGGGTCGCTAATGTCTTTCAGGACCACCTGTTTGTTCTGGCCCGCCATCGAATTGAATCAAGAAACCGAATTGGGTGGGAATTACTGTCAAACATAGTAGGCGTAAGATTGGGGAATTTTTCCGTGATCGGAAGAGGGATACGACTAATCAAGATCGTAAGAGTGAGACGATGGATCGAGAGCCTATAAACGCTCTGATACCAAATGATATCAATTGAACATGAAGATCATCAAAGTATTATTCAGAGATTATCAAATTACACACTACATCACTTATTTATAGTAGTTAGAAGTACTAACTAACTATTTACACATTTTACCCCTACACTATGCTATTGTTACAAAAGAATTCTATACAATACAAAGAATTACACTAACACTTCGGAAGAAAACTAGACTTCGGAAGAAATCAACTAAACTTCGGAAGTATATAAGCTTCGGAAGTATATAAGCTTCGGAAGTATAACATGTTATGCAACATATAGAAACCTTGTAAAATATGTCCACTTTACTCTTTGATTATGTTTTCCAAAAGGCTATCTTTCATGTAAAATAAATTAATGAATGATCATCCATCACTGTAATTCGTTAGATTTCTTTAGAAATATTAAGTTTTATAAATAAAAACATGACTTTGACCCTTATAATTACAGGTGGAGGAAAGACAACTTTATGATCAGCCCTTAAAACTTTTGGTTTTGCTTAAGTTGTAAAATAGAAAAGCCTGTTGCATAAATGGGTACACTTGTGGTATAAGTTGCTATTAGATGAGTTTATCAGACGTAAGTTGGTTAATATTGTAAATTGGAAGAACATAGGCATATTAAGAAAGAACACATGATGGGGGATAGAGAAACAACCTTGATTCTGGTAGTGACTCCCAACTCCATTGTTGTTCTAGCAAAACCTTTCTTGCTGAAAGCATATGACATTTCTTTCCATTTCCGTCAAGAGATAACCACTATCAACCGGTAAATATGTTCATATGGTAACATATTGTGTTTAAATATGCTGTGAATGTGACCGAAATAAACACTAGCATGAATTTTACCTCTTTACCATCATTGATTTGGAACCCCTTGTAAAGAATGAAGAAAAGTTCCTCCATCATTGTCCATTGCATGCTATTTTTTGATCGTTTGATCATCTCTCCATAATTGTTTGGCAACTTTTGTTCCCAATTTATTTCTGAATTTGATTTTGGTTGCATATCCATCTTCTTATCCTCTAATAGTTCATGATTTACCTATAAAACATACCGACATTGAAAGACAATATCATGTCCTTTGAATGTTGTGTGTTTGATAACATAAAAATAACACAAAACATGATATGTGATGACAACATCATCTTATATTTGTTCTGCTTACTTTCTTCACGGTCCGAAACTCAATGCCCTCCACTGCTAAGGAATAAGATCCCTCAAAAACAATTTTAAGATCTACGGATTTAGTAGCACTAGTAAACTGATACAATTCAGCCATCAACGATCCATCTTCTCTCTCGTCTGCGAAGTACAAGATTAATGGTTTCGCCTCCCCTTCTAATTTGTATTTGAGGGGTGAGAATATCGTTTTGCTCAAGGCAGTCTTTTTGTAAATTAATCTGAATACAAGGTTTATTGTGTATGTCATCTGTGGTAACAAGAGTCGAGTTTTGACATGTGTTTTGAATTTACAATCAAATGCTAGATAACAACCGTCTCCGAATCTGCAAGAAGATGCAAAGAATGATACATTACTATATATTATTGAAATGAGATAGTCAGATAGCCTCAGGATCCTAAAAAAACCCAAGCCAGGAGAAGCAAGAGAAGGAAGAAAACTAGTCACCTTGAACTGTTTGCATGTGAATATCTATTTATCGATTCACTTGTTGTTGGAATCAAACATTCTCTTGCAGATATCATTTCCCAACAATCTCCATTCTTGTATATTCAAAACCAGTGTCCATCAAATAAATTACAGTTAGCTCTGACTAATGTAATACTACTACAAAATTGGGTATTAGGGAAGGATTTCTACGAAGGAACTGTTCTGCCCTTATACCATAACTGTAAGCAACAAAATTGTGACAAACTACTATAACAAGACAACAAAATGGAGCAAGTGTTGGAATTGAAGCAATTAGATCAAAATCATAGAACACATTAAGTTTTGCGGAAACACTCACAACTCATCTTATTCTTGTATTAAACTTGAGCAAACGAAACAAAGAAACCACACAAAATTACAACAACCAATTACCCCCATTTATACTATGCTGGACTCTTGGAACAAGAAAACTTAATCTACAATGGAAACCAAGTTTCCTACCTTTGAAAATAACATACCAAAACATATAAAATATTAAAATAATGAAAATCAACTTAACATAAAACTGACGTGGGAAGATTACTTCCTTGACCTATATCAAGATCAAACATTCATTCTCTCCCTTAATCTTGATATAAATACGTTTCTTTTTGAATGCAATACACCTATCATGTCTTGAAACATGATTCGTTCTTCTTAGGCATTTATCCTATCTATTGCATCCTCGAATGTTACTCTTTCGATGTCCAAGTATTGTTAAAAATAATGCAACAATTTGAAGATACTTACATAGCATTGAATGCAATAAATTGCAAACTATTACTACATAATCAAGGCTCAATCTAGTACGATTATACTTTGAAACAAAATCCACTTAATTTTCTAGCAAAGTCTTCAATCATGTTTGTTTCCATCATTCGAAGTTGTTCAATGTCCCTTCCTAATGTAGCTAGTTGTGCCAATTGAAACCTATTAGCATCAAAAAATCTTACCCATAAGGCCTCAGATATGTATTTTGCCACTCGGATATTTTCGAGTGGAGTCTAGAGAAGAACAACCCTAGAAAGTTTATCATTTTTATCTTGCACTACATCACCAGTTTTTTTTGGATTAACTGCCTTTCAAGGGCCTTATATGCATCTAAGACAAATCCATAAAGATGGTCCAAGTGTTGTAATTTGACATCAAACATGGGACTTGAGAGGTGTTATTGGTTTCTTGAACATTGACTGCAGCTGTAGTGGCGGGTGGGTTTTCATTTGTCATTGCTTGATCTTGTTTGGTGGGCGTTTGCTAGGTCTAGTCACGATCACAACCTAATCGCTGACTGCTTTCTTCCTACGTTGCAACATATGATCACACAACATAATACCATACTCCTTTTGGTTTCTACCTAAGGTTGCAACCTTCCTTGTCTCTATCAATCCATTTAGAATTCAACTACACTCTTCGGTTCACAAAGGTTTCAAGTCTTCTTCCTCTCTGTTGATCATGAAGGTTTTGACTGTTTTGCTCGATCATAATGCAGGAGCATTGTATTTAATTTGACCCCTAACCCATACCTGATGGTGATCGTTGAAGATGGTTGTTTATCTTGGATTGCATGGAATAGCTTTAATAATTATCTTGTTTTTTTAGTCTTTTCATTTATCTTTTTGGTTTACAAGATTATCCTTTTTAATTTTTAGGCGATGGAACCCCTTAATTTGTTTTGGTTGTTCGTTGGTTTAAAACATTATGACCAGACTAAAAATTTCTATCAAATTTCATTGAGTTTGAAGTTTATTTTAGATCACCTTATTATGGCCATTTGATTGCTTACTCGTCTGCATTGATCCATGAAGGTTTTGTGGCTTCTTTCTTTGTGTCAACACTTCTCTGTCTTGATCAATTCACTAAGATTTTGAGACTTCCTCTATTCTGTCAATTCACCTAGATTTCAATTGCTTTGTATTGTTTTGCTTCAAATTATCAAGCTCCCTTGTATATTGACGCTAGAAGCAGTCAGATTAAAACCTATAGAACACACCAAGTTTTGTGGAAACACCCACACTCTTTTCTTGTATTAAACTTGAACAAACGAAACAAAGAGACAACAAAAAATTATATCGACCAATTACCCCTATTTATACCAATTAAAGTAGACTCTTAATAAACAATAAAACCTAGTATAGGTTGAAAACTGATATTCCTAATTTGACATGATTTCCTACCATCCAAATATAACATAAAAAAACAAATTAAATAAAGTACTAAAATAATTAATATCGACTTAGCATTAAACCAATCGACTTGTTTCCCAAGTTCACTTCCTTTAGTAGTATCAAGATTAATCCTTCTATCTTTACATATATGAAACTAGAAATTTGGGAGTAAAGCTTTCTTATTATTAGGGAGAAGGTGTCTAAGGGGGTAATTTATTGCTGTCATTCTACAATTTCATATATACCATATAACTAGTTAACATTAATGAAACCACATTAATAAGAAGTAAGGTGAACTGTAATGTTGTTTTGAAACTTATAACCAGGACCTCCCACCAACTAAGCTATTACATAAAATACTATAAAAACATTCATAAAATGAACAAAACTTAAATAAGTATATAGACATAGCCAACTACCATTTTGCCTTTGTTTTGGTAGATCCCTTTATAATTGGAAAGAAACATTCTCAGCTCATCTACAGAACCATAGATCAGTTCATAGATCTCTTGAAATTTAAATGAAATCTCTAGTTGCTTCACAACATGAGAAATTGTTGGCCGATCTACACGAGATTTGCTCAGACATAGATATGCAATATTTGAAAATATTCCCTAAAGTCTTTGGATCCATTTGTAATTTCATCATATCTTGAAAAATAATCTCATCTAGTTTTTTCTGTTCATAGCTTTTTTGCCACATAGGCACTATAATCTGACATTGACCATGGTGATATTCAAAGCATAATCTCCCACACAATAATTCATAGAAGACGACCCCCAAAGAGTATATATCCGATTCTTTTGTTAGAAATTCGAGTTCCATGTACAATGGATCACAGTACCCCGGCGTACCTAAAGCATGGTAGATTAGAACGGTGTGATGTTGATTTACAGGGCCCAACTTTGATAATCCTAAATCAGAAATTTTAGCAGTCCAGTGCTTTTAAGATCACGATGAAGTACTCTTTGTTGTATCCCTTTGGATCATGAAGATATTGTAGTGCCCTTGCGACCTCAACGCATATTCTGAGACGTTAAATCCACTACATGGAATGGTGAGGCCGCCCATTGGATGGTTGTACCCAAATTGTTCCTCTGCAAGGTTTAGTAGTTCTTGAAATGCCGGTTGGCTTAAGAGTGATACGGGAACCACAAGTCGTCTTTTCTCTTCTTCCCCAAATAAACCGCAAAATGGCCTTTTGGGATGTCGATAGATGTTGATGTGGTGCTTTCATTTGAGAATGATCGCCTAAGATTTTTTTTTCGCTTGAATGATCTTTGGCATTAAGATGGCCATTTTTAGAAGAGGGCAGAGCCTTTTTACTAAAAGAAGCTAATGGAGAAGAAAAATACTGGTGAATGATTTTGTGAAGTATTTTCAAGAAAGTTGTGGTTGATTTATACACATTGAAAGGTTTATATAACCAACTGGTATTATAGGGACTTTACATGATATATAGACAGTGGTACATGATGGAAAATAAATAACACATGGTGTGGTCTTCCTATCACTAAAAGAGCAAAAAAAATAAATAAAGATGAGATTTATGATCAATTATAAACTACTGTTACAACATATAACAAACACCAAATCCTTCATCAGGATTGTCTTGATGTTGTATGTGATATTTGGTATATGTAGGAGATTCTGCTTTACCATCTAATAACCTATGAATTATTATTTACGTGACGTAAATGTGACCTGTTTATGAAACAAACTTCACATGTCTCTTAGGTTATCCACTTTGTGTACGACCACCTGAGTTGGTTAAAACACGAACCACTTTGCTATTCTAATGCTCTAGCAGGAATACCTGAGTTACTATGATAAGATTATATATTCGATAATATTGTCTAAAGCATACTGACCTCTTCTGTGTGAACTAATAGAATGTAATAAACATGTTTAACAAGTAAACGTTTTATATTTCTGATTAGTTACTAAAATAACATGTCAATATTCTTTCAGTTGTTGTAACCCACAACATTAATATTCTATAAACTCGAAGTTCAAGAAATATGTCCAGTGATGTCAATTGTGACGAAAGAAATGTCAAACTTCTACAATCGCTTAATGCATTGTATAACCTGCACGAATAAGCTGGTGTTTATGTTGGGTTAATCATTTTAATCACGGGTCAAGTGGTTTTTGGTGAGTCAAGATGGAATTTAATGTTTTAGAGCTTTTAAGATCACGATGAAGTAGTCTTTGTTGTATCCCTTTGGATCATGAAGATATTGTAGTGCCCTTGCGACCTCAAGGCATATTCTGAGACGTTGAATCCACTTCAGAGAAATCTGACATAAATGGTGATCAAGGCTTCCACGTGATGCATACTCATACACCAAGATCTTCTCACCACCCTAATCACAAAATCCTAGCAGAGAGATTATATTCTCATGTTTGTATTGAGAAAGCATCATTATCTCCTTCCAGAACTCAGGATTTTCTTGCCCATATCTAGGATCTAATCGCTTAAAAGCAACAATATATCGCCCTTTACTATGTGTGATTTCTCCTCTATACAAGCTCCCGAATCCACCACTTCCTATCAAATACTTGTCATCAAAGTTGTTCGTCGCAAATTGTATATCTTCGAATGGGATTTTAAGATGTTGAAACTCCTCCATGAATGCATCCATTATTTGCCAATAAATCAAAGCGTCTGAAATATCCAAGTCAAGCTTCCGAAAAGTAAATGGAATATGATCGAAATATTATTTCAGTTGAAGAAGGAATCCTCATATTCATTGTAAAATATATCTAAAGAGTAACATGTGATGGTGATCTGAATTTTGTTTGCCGGCAAATGGACTCGCGAGAATAACAATGCTAATAATTTGGATGCATTCAAATATACCAAAAGCTAGATTACAAAACATCAATGTTATTTCATTATTTATATGATACATGTGGCGTTTTGGGTCCCAGATTAGAAATGATCATAGTGATTTATTTATCCTGACAAGAATAAAAGTTGACTAGATAAGAAGGTCTGCTTTAACCAAACTACTTAAGCAACATAAGTGGGAAAACTCAACATATATATATATATATATATATATATATATTAAAAACGTATATGTTAAAATTGTCAATAAGCAGAATTTGAAAAATAACTAAAGCATCATCTACGTAAGCTGAAAATTACAAGAAGCCATATTATGTCACTAATTTCAGCCAACAAGATTTACACGCAAAATGTATTTTGAATATCCAAGAAGCATCGTTAAGTATGTTAGTGACGCAAAATTTAAAGAAATATACCAGGTATTTATGATCAAGAACAATAAGCTATGATATATGCTTATATCAGTCTATAGAAAAACTTCTTGGTCATAATACAATAAGTATCCTGGAACTAGCAGCTAATTTAAATTTCAAACAATTTGCATATGTGTCTCTATTAATTTAAAACATGTGAAAGGTCCTAGCTGTTGTTTTTTATAGTTACAAAATTGTTATAGCAAAGATTAACACATAGACGTGATCATAGGGCACCAAAACGAGAAGCAAGATCAGAAAATGCGTCTTCACTACATGGAATGGTGAGGCCACTCATCGGATGATTGTACCCGAACTCTTCCTCTGCCAGGCATAGTAATTCTTGAAAGGCTGGTTGACTTAAGAGTGATACAGGAACCACAAATCGTCTTTTCACTTCTTCCCCAACGTATACAACAAAATAACCTTTTGGGATGTCCATAGATGTTGACGAGCTGCTTCCATTTGAGAATGATCGTTTAAGAATTTGTTTTGCTTGAATAATCCTTGGCAAAAGGATGGCCATTTCTTGAAGAGGGTAGAGTCGATCTTTTAACTTAAAGAGGCTGACACAGAAGATAATCTGGTAAAAGATTTTCTGAAGTATTTTCAAGGAAGTTGTGGTTGATTTCTACATATCGAAAGGCTTTTATAACAGGGGTTGTATTATAGACAGTGACACTTGATGGAAAAGAAAATCACATGGTATTGTCTACATACCTCCAAAAGATATCAAAAATTTTAATTGCATTTATGATCATGATCAGCTGGTTATAATATATACGTACAAACACCACATCCTTCATCATGATGGTCTTGATGTTTGATGGCAAAGTTTGTATATGTAGGACATTCTGTTGTACCACCAAATCACATGGTATTGTCTTTGTATCTTCAAAAGTTGACAAATTTTGGCATTTATGACCAAGAACAAGTGGCTACGATTGCAATATAGAGATAACAAACACCCAATCCATCATCATGCTTGTCTTGATGTTTGATGCAAAAGTTTGTATATGTGGGACTCCATTGCCACCAAAATCACATTGTATTGTCTTAATGCTTGACTTATTCTTCTTTTTATTAATTTGTTTATTTATTTGTGTAAAGTGACCCATTGATGACCCAGACTTCACATTTCAGTTAGACTATCTTGTTAACTGTAGCAGACTGACTTCTCTGAGAACAAAACTATATAATTTATGCATTCATCATTGCTTACCTTAAAACATTTATATATTTATAAAACAAGGTTCAAGAGAATTTCCCCTCTCCTGGAAGGCCACCTATAGAATTTGTAAACAGCAAATTCTTCCTTAGTTGTATGAGTAGATTTTTCTGTATCTTATCCATTGAAAACTTTTAGTCACATGTAGAACTTCTTTTATGAGATTAATTCAATGAGGGGTTAACCTTGAAGGATGTTGTTTGGTTAAAGTATGCGCCTGTCAATAGTTTAAACGGTTTTTCGAGTCAGTTCAAAACAATAAGTGATGTTAGGATTTTCCTTTTAGATCGAGATGATTGAGTATTTATTTCTTTTGTAAGTTGTCAGCTATTTAAGAAGCCTTTATGCATTCAATAATACTTAACTCTTTGTAGTTCAGCTGTTACCATAATAGACACTTGTTGACATTAGATGATCCAAACGAATAAGTTGGTTTTAAGCCAGATTTAACGGATTTTTATGGTTAATATATGTGTTCTTCATCCAATTGACTATTTTAAATGGTGGAAATATAAGGACGCTTAACCAAAATACAAATAGTTCTCTCGTGTAGGAACCGTGTTGGCTTCCAGTTTATATTTTTATTCCTTTATGTTGTCGCCAACTTATAGTTAAGGAGGTGATACTTATTGTCACTTGAGATAATGAATGGAGTTTTTAAAGGGGTTTGTTGGACTATTTGTAAGGCAACTAATATTATTGTGCGAGAAAGGTTTTCGGATCTGGTTGTCGAAGTACAACTCAATGCCGGCGGTGGGAAGAAGAATAAAGTGTTGGTTCGAGGAAAAAGAAAAAAAGGGAGAGTTTTAAGTGTATATGTAGTGAAACATGAAGTGGTGTAAGATAATTGGGTGGGAATCTAGTGGGTCCATCATTTAATTGTATATATTTATTATTTGTTATTGTTTTTAGTGAGGGTAAAATGGTCAATTTTAAAAAGTTAACGAAGATATTTAACGGCCGTTTGACTCAGGGACGAAAAATGTTATGTTTTTCCAAACCTTAGGACTAGATATTTAATTTTTCAATCCCAGTAATGAAAGATGAAATTTAAGCAAAACTCAGGGACGCTCCGAGAAAAATTAAATATGTTACCATTTTAGGGGTTGTTTGTCAGCCTCCTAATCAGCCTCTTAATGGTTCAGATGTCTGAATGGTTCAACACTTAGGTGATTGTTTTTTCTGCAAGAAAACGTCTACAGTCTGCGAACCACATCTGCAGACATCTGTAGCAGAAGAGGTGGACCAAATGTTTGCAGTCTTCAAGAAAAAGACTGTTTGTTTTTTTTGAACATCTGCAGAATGCTGAAATATTCTGTAATTAAACTAAACCTATTTTTTAAACTTAAAAAATAACTTTAACATTAATATATAAATAAAAGTCATACAAATACATTAAAATATAAATAAAAGTCATACAACACTGCAACAATATTCATAAAACCATACAAATACATTTTTAAATCGTTTATTCGACATTCTGCATTTACTTTTCAGCAATTTCATCTCGTAACTGAGTCATATATTCCCGATCTGATGCGGTACCATGTTCTTCAATATCATTTTCATCAGCATCAACGTGCACAAGCCAAAAAATTTTTAAGAACTTTTCCTAATCTATTCCAAGAGTCTTTTTGCATACTCAAACCTTTCCTACCCACCTTATTTATTTCTTCAACACAAGTCTTTAATAAGCATTGTATATGCTCACTTGGCCACTGATGTTTCTCGCCTATTTCTATTAAACAACATAAACACAATCACTAATCATAAACCAAATCACAAATCAAACCAAATACTAAACCAAATCACTCACCAACTAAACAACCAAATCACTCATCATACAAACTAAAATCACTCATCATACAAACTAAAATTACTCATCATATAAACTAAATCACAAATCATACTACACAAATCACAAATCAAACCAAATACTAAAACAAATCACTAACCATAAACCAAATCACCAACCAAACAAACCAAATCAGTCATCATACAAACTAAAATCACTCATCATACAAACTAAAATCATACTACACAAATCACAATCAAACCAAATACTAAACCAAATCACTAACCATAAACCAAATCACCAACCAAACAAACCAAATCACTCACCATTCAAACTAATATCACAAATCTACCTACACAAATCACAAATCAAACCAAATACTAAACTAAAATCACTAATCATACAAACTAATATCACAAATCTAACAGAATCATAAACCAAATAAGAAATCATACTAACCAAATCACAAATCATCTTACATAAACAACAAATCAACTAAAAACTTAAACAAAATCACAATTTTTTTTAAAAAAACTAACCTTAAATGTTTGGAGGCCTAGAGGACGCGGCTGGACTTCTGCACGCAGGAGGGCCGCGGAGGGGACGCGTGGGTGGGCAGGGGGCCCTGGAGGGTGGCGGCAGAGCGTCTGCGAGGCGGCTGCTCAGAGGGATGCGGCGGAGCAGGAGGGGACGCGCAGCGGAGAAGACTTCTGCACGGAGGGGACGCACGGCGGAGCGGAAGGGATGCGACGGAGCGGGGCGACCGGTCAGAGGGTGTGGTGGGTTGAACACAAATGAGAAGAAAAGCCTGAAAGGGTTGGGGGTAAAGCCTTGAGAAGAGGTTGAGAAGACTTGAGAAGTGGTAACACCACATCTTATCCATGCAGACGTCAGGAATACGTTTTTTTAATGAAACGTCTTCCAAAAAACAAACAGTCTGCGCACTCAAAAGCTCTTCCCGCATCTGCGTGCGCGTGGTAGAAGAGGTGGGGAAGAGCTTTTTCCGAAAAACAAACACCACCTAATGGTTCAGATTGTTTGTTTCACGAGCAAATGTCTGAATGGTTCAGACATTTGCCTCTGAATGGTTAAGCATTATACTAGTGCTAAATGGTTAAGAGGTTTAATGTTGAATGGTTAAGATCTTTTATCTGAATTGGTCAGACATTTGCATTTGAATAGTTAAATGATATACTAGCTCTTAATGGTTCAAACCTCTTAATGGTTCAACACTTAATGATTCAGACCTCTTATTGGTTCAGCATTTAATCATTCAAAATTTACCAAACAACCCCTAACTTATATGGTGTCTCATCATCGTTATTTCTCTGTTAAAATTATTATCTAAATTAAATTAATACCTTTGTTACTTTTTACTATATTTTAGATAAGATGATTAAAATTTTAGTTTATTCAAATCAATTATTTTAAGCAACTAAGTTAATAATTCATTTTACTTCATAAATATTTTTTTAATTTAAACTTTTTTTGATTATCTACTAAATTATTACACTCTAATAATGATTTTATAGACAAAAAATAATCTGGGGAAAGCCTTCAATCATATATTCACATATTCAAAATTCTAATAATTGTTATGATTCATGATATTTTTATTAAATTATTATAGCTGAAAGTATTCAAATAATTTATTTTATTTCATTCCTCTTTTAGTAAATTAATTAAATTTAGTCTATGAAACCTGTTTATAAGTATAATCAATTTTTTTATCTTAAATTTTTAAAAATATTTTTACCATCAAAGACAAGAAATATTCTGTAATTATCTTTTAGTTTTAATTACTTAATTAAATATTTTAATTCAACTCGTATAATACACTGATGCGTTCATGTTTTGTATGTGTTTTAAGTGTTTAAATGTATATTTTTAATGTGATTTTCCTATCGAGCGTAATCACTTTGTGTTATGTTTGAATTGTAGGTGTGGGAAGCTTAAATGATGTATTCAAGGGTTGCATGAAGATTGGATGATATATGAATGAAAAAAGATGAAGAAAATGAAGAAATTGGTGCAAAATGAGCATACGACGTAACTTACGTCCTAAAGGAAGTAAGCTACGTCCTTTCTAAAAATGACAATTTTTGGGAAGTAAGACAGAGGCTAACCACGTATATCATGGGGGAGGACGTAATTTACGTCCCCAAGGACGTAACTTACGTTGTAGGGTCAGATTTGACGTAATTTTCCGGATTTTGACCATATTTAAGGAGTGTTATTAATTCTTAAAACCCTAATTCACATTGGGAGCAGAAAGTGACGAACTTTGGTGATTCTTGAGGTCTTTTCCACTTCTCCAACTCATTCCAATCCATCAAATCATGTTCCAATCCGATTTTGTTACTGAATTCATGAAGATGCAAGTCTAAACTCCGCGTGATCGATCTCGGGTAATAGGTTTCGTGTTATTAGGTTTTTGTTCATGTTTAATTTCTGTTGGGATTAAACTTTAGAACCCGTTAAGTTGTTTGTTGAGTTTAACTTGTGTTTGATTATTTAAACAATTGTTTTAGTAGAACTTGATTTGAATGTCATATGATTTTGCGCGAGTTGTATGATTGTAAGATTTTGAGTGCTAATTCAATTGGTATGGTGTACTAAGACCCGTTAAGTCTTGGTTATGTTTATCACTTAATCATTACACGTATAGAATCCCCGTTAAGGATTTTCCACTAAGTTGAACTAAGCAATTACCGAAAACCGAACCTGAATCCCCGGGGTGGATTACTCTTTTTATTATTGTCTTCTAATCAAATTTCATTACTTGAAATTTGTTTTCTTAAGTTAATTTGATAATCATTCCAAAATTCAATTTTCACAGCGAAGAAGCAATAGTTTAAGTATTCAATGATTTAGTTTTAGTTAAGTAACTTAAAATGAAATAATCAAACTAATCGTGTAACACTAACCACATGCTCTTCGTGTATACGATACTTGACTTACCCTAGCTGCATATGTTAATTAGGTTTTTGCATGACCCCAACGATAGGTCATCAAAATGGCGCCGTTGCCGGAGAGCTAGTGCGCTTAGTGTTATTTGATTTGATTGATTTTTTTTAGTATTTGGTTAATCTTCAGAAAATAAAATTTTTTAAAGAAACTAAAAAAATCAAAAAATATTATTTATTTAATTTTTTATTTGCTTTATTTGTTCGCCTTTACCCTGGGTATTGTAGTTGTTTGTGCAGTGTAAATTTACAGGTTTAGTAGAATCATGGATTGGGATTGGGATTGGGATTATGATGATGATTACGATCCATGCATTTGTTGTGGGAGCGATTGTCACTATGTTCAAGATTGTCCTCTCTTTGAGAGCAAATATGGAAACACAGAGAGAGGATGTTCTGAATGCAGACGAGAAAAAGGATATGTAAGGGCAAATTATCAAGAATATTATCATGCAGAAACGGATTATCACTATGCTCAAGAGCGGAATTTTTCCAACTATGAACCTGAGATACCACATTTCTCAAGTTATCAAGAGGAGTACGATGACTACTACCACGAATATCCTCAATTGGCATACGAGGAGCCTCAAGATTCAGTGAATTCTAAGCTTGATACAATCATGAACATGATAGTGGAAATGAAGAAGGAAGAAAAGCTAAGAGACAAAACATTCGAGGCTTTAGTTAAGCAGGTTGGCCAACTTGCTGAGGATGTGGGCGAACCGTTTGGAGGAGTCAAAACCGAATGTAGATCTAATTTATCCCGATCCATCTTCGATGCTGAGTGCTCCACCACTAAAGTTGGGGAAAAAGATTTGAAAACAAAAATGAATAAGGTAACACCAATAGACATCGGACGAGTTTTCAAGAAGTGGCTCCTCAACAACTACTTTGCTTACATGTCAATTAGTGGAAAACTATTATTGAAATGGAATGTCAACTACCGAGCGTTTGTTGGGAATTCGGTAGGAAAATATCCACTTAAACCACCATAACTATATAAGGTACGGTGTGACTGAAGACTTAAAACTTAGCGCTTTTCAGGTGGCAACTCGGAGAACTTTGTGGGTATGTTCACTAGAAACCCTCACGAGACTTCACTCGTCCACTCGGGTCTACCGAGAGGTTTAAAAGGCTTGTTGTATACGCTAAATGCAACCGTGATTCCTACGAAAGTGAGTTTAGGACTTATTTTTTGTATTTTTTATAATTTCTTATTTAGTTTTTTAAAATTTATTATTTGTATAGAATTTTAACTTAAATGTTGCATTAGGGACAATGCAATACGTTAAGTTGGGGAAGGGATACATTGTTGTTTTAGAATTGTGGTTTTAGGATGAAATGAAAAAAAAATACAAAATTTTTATTTGTGTTAATGAAAACGTGAGAAGTACGTTTCTATACGATTTTTTTAAGTTTTGCAGGTTGTTAATAAGACTTGAAGATTATTATTAATCACGAAGATCTTGTCACAACGATATAATGAGGTGAACTCGTTCTTTTTATAAATTATATAAAAATGATTAAATTTATAGTTTTGCATGTTAGGTCATGTGTACATATTTGCATTTGCATGTTAAACTTCAAAATAAAAAAATTAAAAATTAAAAAAAACAATTGTGATAATACCCTTGATAAGAAATGACCAATGTCCCTTGAAATGGATTTTTGCATTTATGAGAGATGATAGAAAACTAATATATGTTGATATTTATGCATGAAATAATCCTTGGGACAGAAAATACATATAACTTGTGATATGTTGATAGGCTCGACCTAATTATGAAGACTAATGTCTTGTGTGAATGCTAATAAATTATTATGTGTTTAGTGTTTTCCATCCTAGTGCCAATAGTTAAAAGTTGAGTCCCGATAAAAATAGATTAAGAATTAATTGCTTTGTCACACGCCATATCTATGTTAGCATGATATATTAGTTAAAAAAACAAAAAAAGAAAAATATGAAAAAAATGTATATATAGTTATTTGGGGAAAAAGAGCAAAATAAGGGAGAAAAGTCCCGACCCCGAAAAAAAAAAGAAAAACAAACAAATATATCATAATAGCATACTATGGTTCCTCAAGGTTGTGCTTTAGTGAATATTCAATAAATCTTAAGGCTTGGTAGGTTTTTTCTAAAGGCATTGAGTGTGGGGACGATTAAACCATTATGGTAATTTGTATAATATAATAAGCACGAGACATTAGCCGGGATTAAATGGGCTTGAGTTTAAAATGGACAACACATATTGACCATCACGCTTAATGTATTATTATGTTCCTAGTTGAAATGAAGTGTTATAAGATTAACATATCGGTTATGATCTCATTGCATTTCTTTTTCGGGACGGAAAAGATTTAAGTTGGGGAATGTGATGCGTTCATGTTTTGTATGTGTTTTAAGTGTTTAAATGTATGTTTTTAATGTGATTTTCTTATTGAGCGTAATCACTTTATGTTATGTTTGAATTGTAGGTGTGGGAAGCTTAAATGATGTATTCAAGGGTTGATTGGATGATATATGGATGAAAAGAGATGAAGAAAATGAAGAAATTGGTGCAAAATGAGCATACGACGTAACTTAGGTCCTAAAGGAAGTAAGCTACGTCCTTTCTAAAAATGACAATTATTGGGACGTAAGACAGAGGCTAACCACGTATATCATGGGGGAGGACGTAATTTACGTCCCCAAAGACGTAACTTACGTCGTAGGGTCAGATTTGACGTAATTTTCCGGATTTTGACCATATTTAAGGAGTGTTATTAATTCTTAAAACCCTAATTCGCATTGGGAGTAGAAAGTGATGAACTTTGGTGATTCTTGAGGTCTTTTCCACTTCTTCAACTCATTTCAATCCATCAAATTATGTTCCAATCTGATTTTGTTACCAAATTCATGAAGATGCAAGGCTAAACTCCGCGTGATCGACCTTGGGTAATAGGTTTCGTGTTATTAGGTTTTTGTTCATGTTCAATTTCTGTTGGGATTAAACTTTAGAACCCGTTAAGTTCTTTATTGAGTTTAACTTGTGTTTGATTATTTAAACAATTGTTTTAGTAGATCTTGATTTGAATGTCATATGATTTTGCGCGAGTTGTATGATTGCAAGGTTTTGAGTGCTAATTCAATTGGTATGGTGTACTAAGACCCGTTAAGTCTTGGTTATCTTTATCACTTAATCATTACACGTATAGAATCCCCGTTAAGGATTTTCCACTAAGTTGAACTAAGCAATTACCAAAAACTGAACCTGAATCCCGGGGTGGATTACTCTTTTTATTATTGTCTTCTAATCAATTTTCATTACTTGCAATTTGTTTTAAGTTAATTTGATAATCATTCCAAAATTCAATTTTCATAGCCAAGAGGCAATAGTTTAAGTATTCAATGATTTAGTTTTAGTTAAGTAACTTAAAATTAAATAATCAAACTAATCGTGTAACACTAACCACATGCTCCTCGTGGATACGATACTTAACTTACCCTAGCTACATAGGTTAATTAGGTTTTTGCATGACCCCAACGACAGGTCATCACACATCCCGGCGGAAGCGTGAAATGCATTGGATGTGACTAGCTTGTTCAGAATGCATTGATCGGAAAATTACACAATCAATACAATAAAACATAACATAACATATCACATAATAATGGATAATCATGGTTAGGGTTACATCATAACATTAGTAGACAAAATTTAACATAACCCTATTACAAAACATATAATCTAACTGCTACATCTTTAGAGATGATGGAAATGTGTATCCACCGATACACTGAGATCATATAGATTAACATTTAGGTTCACACAAACTTTCCCCAGGATTTCTCCCCAGTCGTTATACATATCAAAAGAGAACATAATGCTGTTAGACATGATGATTTACTAAAAAAGCATACTCAGGTGAGCCAACATAAAGTTGGTGAGATCATAGGTCTAGGTTCAGAAAAAATATTTTGATGCAACATAGATAAGTATACAACCCAACCTACTTATAAGTCGGGTGATTCATAACTGTCATAATATAAATCACAAAAATCAGATAATATAGCATCACAATACTCATCATGTTAGTGCAGGAAATATTTTCCTAAGTAGCGCTACCTATATTATCCAATGGTTCCACATCTGAATTAATGGTTGTAACATAAATGACAGTAATTCTAAAAAATCTTATATATATAAATATTTATAAATACAAAAATGGGGCTATGAGTCTCACATTTTACTCCGATAGATTCCCTATATAAAAATATTTACCAACAATTAATATTTCTTAAAATTTTTTAGCATTTTAGATTATAAAAATCAACACAGAAGCTATAATCATTCATATGTCACGAAATTTTTACAGTAGATACATACAAAAATCTAATAAAACATGCCAAAGTTTCTTATATTAACTATTTACAGTTTATTTTCTGGAATTTTTATAATATTTGTATAAACTAGCAAAAATACTTAGGGGTCTCTAAAATTCACCAAAAATTATCAAAATTCCCATACCAAAATGTATACTACTACATAATTTCCTGTAGTACTAAATCATAACAAAATTCTTTTTAATGATTTTTATTATTCTGGCATATATTCAAAAATTCTAAATTTCATACAAACTATTCTACTCTAATTATTATACTTCGTATAAATTTTTCATGATTTGTCTTATGGTTTAAATATTTTTCCTGATTTTTGAATTACAGATTCTTCTAAAATTTGTAACTTATGCATAACTACGAATTAAGTCATGAAATTTATTCTACAGGTCCTATAAAATGTAAGAATTATTATATAATTGTTTTATCTTTTTACCAGGTTTAGTTCTTCCGGTTGAACATTTCCTTTCAACAACTTAAATAATTTATATAAATTATTTTACTTATTATAATTACACCAAAATTTGCAGAATATTACTTCTTAATATTTCTAACAAATTCACAGTTTTTTCCCACAACCATAGCCATTTAAGTAATAAATCAAATTTATTGAGATTACACATAGTTTCAACCCTTTATTTGTAATCTTTTTGTTTAATTCCATAGTTCATCATATTTTTTAGATTCTCAAACCTTTTTTACTGATTTTTGGATAAAGATGAAGTGTTTTGTAAAGTTTAGTGAAAAACTTTCAAGTTCTAATCAAAAGAGTTGATTATATGTGTTGTTTAAATACACATATCTTGTAAACTTAGTTAGTTAGTGATTAGGAGTTGGAACCTTGATTTTGCCAGTAGGAGAGGGTGAAAGGTAGTTAATGGTAGCTTCTTTCTTCTTGATGAATCGACTTGGATGGTTGTCTTGAGCTCCAAGGTCTCGATCTTCTTGCAACCCAGTTTGAAAGATGATGAGCACTCTAAGCTTCGGATGATGGTATGAGTTGATATAGAGACCGAAAGAGAGTAGAGGGTGGTGGGTGATGGTTGTGGTTTGTGAGCCAAGAAGTGAGAGCAAGGAGTAGAAGTGGTGGTGTTTTTGTTTGAGGTGGTATGCGGTTGTGGTGGTGAAGTGGCCGAAGGTGGTGGTGCTATATGGATTATCGGCCGAAGGCCATTAATGGCATAATCATGATATCTAGTTCTAGGGTGATGATTAGGCTAGTCTTTAGAGGTTTAGGTGTCAAGTTTTTAAACAAGCTTGGTTTCTCTAATGGATAGGTGGCGGTCAAGGGATGTGGCTAGGTGTTCTACCCGATTAAGGTGTTAATCACCTCTTTAATCGGTTGGTTTAATTCCCTAATGAGCCGAGACTTGTGGCTTAGTTAGTTACTTTAAGTTTTGATTGGTTTTTGTATTGGTGACAAGTTTTCTTGATGTTACCTTTGTATTGTGGTGTTTGGTTAGGTTGTTTCTCATTTCATTTGATGTATGTTTGGTGCTATAATGTTGAGGTGATTGATCAAATAATAGTTAGTAGCAAGAATTTATGCATATGAATACATGCACACATAAATTTCATGCATTCATGCAAGCATGCATATGTACCACATATACACTAAAACACATATAATTCATAATGGTAATATGTAATTATGAAAATATCTTAAAACATTAACTTGTCTAACCTTAAGTTTAGGATTGTCAAATATATGCACATGTTTAGTCTTTGATAGTTCAAGTGCCAATATTTGGGAATTCAATTCATACTAGATTAATATTGGATGACTATGTACAAATTTGGTTGTGGACTTTACTTAATTGGCATCATATGTTTTAAACTTTGTTGTCTTTAAACCTATGAATTCATCAACTATTTTTAGTTGACGCTTTTAGTATAATTTTCAGAAACTAGGAACCAAGGGTAGCTTGGCTAGTTATATATTCTGAGAAAACTTTACGTAGAGTTTGTATAAAGTTATAAAAGCCCAAATTATAATGCATTTGAGAGTATATTTAATATATTGAGAGTTTTAGTATTCTCTTGTAGACAATGTTGTTCATGATATTCAATCTTGTCGCCCTACCGCGCTTCCGCTGCGCTAAGATTGGGTTGTGACAGTAAAAGACACCAACAAAACAAGAGCCGCATAAGATGCTTAAAATGCAATCAATTCGAATACCGTAGTCATGAAAGTCCAAAATGGAAAGAAATAAAGGAATTTCATCTAATTCAATGCGAGGACGATAAACCTATTCTTTTGTGAAGGCAATTTTGATCGCAAAGAAAGATCAAAACTTTCTTAAACTTAATTTAGTTTAAGGGGAGTGTTAAAAATTAAACTAAATTAAATATATTATCTTAAGATCAGTAGGAAAATTGTATAATTATGCTTAGTATAACTTAATTAGTTATGATAATTACTCGAGTGTTAAGTAATCTGGTGGGAACCACGGATAACCCGTCAAATTTGTACATATAAATACCCTTATAAACCCTCAAATTTGTACATATAAATACCCTTATAAACCCTCGTTTGACACTTGATGAATCCTATTTACATAAGTCAATTCTGTACATTCATCCCTTGTTAAGTGTGTGCTTATCCCTCTCTAACAACAAAGAATTAAGGAGGAAGGATATCATTTTCTTGTGATATAGACTGCCTTGCCAATTCTAACATGACTTTCAACTCTTCTCTAACCTGCATCACATCATTAGATATAACAATTCTGTAGATTAATATCGTTCTACTATTTTAGTAGTAATGCATGAGTAAGCGTCAACTCATACCTTTCTGATGGCATTCTCCCTACGCATTGGTCCAAACATTGAAGGTTTCTTAAAGTGCAAACCTACCAATTCAACCAAAAGTGAAATGATATACGATCAATACGAGGTGTTAGTGCAACATGAAGTCCCTAGGACGATAGTGACAAATTATGACATGATCATGTAGTGCGAAATCAAAACATCGAACGTCAAATTACCAAAGGGAATATATACATTGGTGAAGCTTCATTAGGGCCGGGGGGGCCACCGGCCCTTCTTTTTTGTTAATAGTATTAATATTTGGCCAGATAGTTAAAATTCTTTTTTATATATATTGAGTTCGCTTCTATAAAAAAATATATATATTTGCCCCCCGCCCCTCTATAAACTAGTTCAAGCTCCGTCACTGGATATATAAAGCGAACTTTGAGCAGGTAAGTACAAATTTGAACGTATGTAGTATTGTTAAACCAGTCCAAAAGGAAATTTACCAAATTTAACCACAATAGAGCATCTAGATTTCGCTTTAGTCTCCACTTCCCATCTACAATGAGCCTGGTGCATGCAACACATGTTGTCAAGCATGGTACCAGTTAAAAAGAGAGATGTAGTTTCAGTTGCTAACTTATAAATCTCACACAACAACCATTTGGCTTTCACAGATACATAAAACGACTCAAACTATACTTTCTAGTAATTACACTTAAGATCCTAACTTTGTTACACCATGTTTATGATTATATGAAACCTTCAGGTCAAACAACTTAGTCCAACATATGTCACACACGAAGAATTTAGATCTATGAGTTGTTTATAGACAAAAAAAAGGGATAAAGATTACATGTTTAGTAATGATGGCGGGTAATCCATAAAGATTGACAATCTAGTGTTTTATAAAGAATTTAGAAGTTTATTTTGTCTAAATTGTAAAGTAATCTTGACTAATTTGGGCCAATTAGTAGTGGATTATCCTGAACCAAAGTAAAAGTAGCTTGCCACTTCACATATGCTTAATGTACACCACAACTTCACAACCTAAAGTTAAGCACCAGATAACAAATCATGTATAAGATACCTCAAAACAAGATCTAAATGGGTGATCCTCCGACAATTTAACAGTTTCAAACACCTGCAAAGTACAGTTTCATATGCCAATTTTACAAAGGTAAGTATAGAGCAACAAACGAACTAAACAATAATTAAGATAGAATGCGAAGAAGAAATAATGCATTGATCTTAAAGGTGCCATTCAAGTACAGTTTATGTTTATGCGCATCGACAAGGACTCACCAGCGATCTTTTGTCGGTGGATAGTAGAGCGCGCTGCCTCTCCGTTATCTCTGTTGCACCATACAAAATGCCTTTACTTGTTGTGAATATAATATCTCTGATTTGACCATCATATTCATTTGTAGAATGCCAGGGGTCGATCTACATACACACATGAGTAGAAAGTGAAATATATAACTAGAATCTAGAAGAAAGTACACAAAGGTAAGAAGCAAGTGAACGGGAACAAAACACAAAAGACTTTTCATCGGTGAAGCTTTCTAGAATTTTTTTTGCAAAAATATAAAAACAAAAAAACTGGAATAATTCATGAAGTCATGGAGCGTGAATCTTGCAATCATGGACCTTCGTTGGTTTTTATATTTATAAATTTTGTTGTTAACATGGGTCATTAGTCCTGTTCTTTAGTAGTGTATGTTTCATGATAGGTAGGTTAGTTACATAGCTTTCTTTGTTTCCTATATATATGTGGTTCGTCGGTAACAAATATTAGGCATCGAGTCTCAAACAATTGTGTGAAAGAAATGCCTGATTATCCAACAAAAATATAAGAAAATACAAAGGTCTAGTGAAGATGAGGGAGCCATTCAACAAAGATTTATGACAGACTTGGAGTTTCTATTTGAATGCCAACAAGCAAGGACCAAACAATCAAAAAACCTTGAGCATACTTAGTGCAAAAACTAAGTAATGGCTAAGCTTACATTATAATCACATGTATTATGAAGGCAATTCAAACATAAAAGTCAGTAAAACTCATTACAAATTCAATTAGTAATTATAGAATAGTCAAATTCTGTTGAAACGTTTCCATACGTCTTTCCATAGTTTTCTCATTCTATTAGCCATGTATTGACAACCTTCTGTATATTCGACATATGAGAAACTAGGTTAGTACACCGTGTATTACACGGGTTGAATAAAAAATTATTAAATGATTAGTAATGAAAATTTATTAATTTATAAAATGATATATTGAAATATGATACTATTGAAATTACATGTGAGTAATGACTATAAATAATAAAACAATGATATTATTTTCTTTGAACTTTTGTTTAAAAAATTTATTATCTAAATTTTTTTAAAAATTCGTTCTAAATTAAAAAAGTTTTAAGAAAATGTCATTTTGTAAAATTTCTTATTATACCTTTGAATTTTAATTTTTTATGGTTTATTAAAAATTTAATGTCTAAACACATTGATTTTAAATATTTTGTATTTTAAAAAGTTTGATATTAAAAAATTACTTGTGTTATATAAAAGATTGTTTCTTTAGATATTACATATTAAATATTTACGTTAACTACCAATTATATTATTTAATTCTTGTTTAGATTAAAATAGTTTTTATTAAATTAAGAAAGAGTTGTTTTTATGAATATAATCTCTAAAGAAACAATCTTTTGTATAACATAAGTAATTTTTTAAAATATCAAACTTTTTAACAATACAAAATATTTAAAATCAATGCTTTTAGAAATTAAATTTTTTATGAACCATAAAAAATTAAAATTCAAAGTTATAATAAGAATTTTTACATAATAACATTAATTTAAAACATTTTGATTTAGAACGAATTATTTAAAATTTTTTAGATAAGAAAATTTTAAAATAAAAGTTTAAAGAATAATAATATCATTGTTTTATTACTTATAGTACTTACTCACACGTAATTTCAATAATATCGTATTTTAAAATATAATTTTATAATTAATAATTTTTCATTACTAGTTATTTGATTTTTTATTTATTCAACTTGTATAATACATGAGGTACTAACCTAGTACCATAGACATAGCCCTTTTCTCAAGCAACCCATCTCCCATTGTTTTATCACATCTCTTACCTTCTACTCCGTCCCCACTGAACATCACCACATTCTATTTCCCACGTCCATCTTCTATAACAATGCCTACACCACCAACTCACCCGATGATCTGTAACCCTCATGGGCCGGAATCACTATACCTTGCCGATCACTTAACTTACATACCACGACAAACCCACCACCATCTCTACCTAAATATATCACAAATTGTTAGTCTATCCAAATTAGCACCCCTCCATGATAGGTGAATATTGAGTCTTTTTAGACAATCATATATATTTGAGATATCTTTCCGAGGCCTCCCAGAACAAATATCATCCAATGTATGTGGCTCTAACATAAACTCAATGCCAGCGGGAAGCTTCAATGTTACAAAGCTCATTTGTTTGTGAATGGAAAGACTTAACAAGTGAGAATTGATGTGATGATACTTTGAGCCTTGTGCTCAAACCTACTATCATTAAATCGTCTTAAGCTTGATATCGATTGAACATGAAGAACATCAAGTCATTATTGAATGGTTATCCCAAATTACACACTAAAAATCTATTTATAGTAGTTAGAAGGACTAACTAACTATTTACACATTTTACCTCTTCACTATGCTATTGTTACAAAAGATTTCTAAACAATACAAGAATTACAATAATACTTCGGAAGAAAATTAAACTTCGGAAGAAATCTATTACACTTCGGAAGTAATAAGCTTTGGAAGCTTCGGAAGTATAACAATCACCCCCTTAATTCTTTTATTGAACCTACTCCAAGCAGCCCTTTCATAACATCAAATTTTAGCCTCGGAAGAGCTTTTGTAAGAATATCAGCTCTTTGCTCCTCTCCACTAATATGCTTCACAACCACCAAACTTAATTTCAACACAACTCCTTATGTAATGGTATCTGACATCTATATGCTTAGATCTTCCATGAAACACAGGATTTTTCATTAATTGAATAGCTGACTTATTATCCACATGTATTAAAACTGGTCCTGCCTTAACTCCAGTTTTCATGCCTTAACTCCAGTTAATACTTCCAACACACTTCTTAACCACACAGCTTGTTGTGCAGAAGCAGTAGCAGCTATAAATTCAGCCGCACAGGATGATAAAGCAACAATTCCTTGTTTTTGACTGACCCAACTAACAGGTCCTCCACCATAGTAGAACACCATACCTGTTGTGCTCCTCCCATCAGCTTTAGTAGGTGCATGAGAACTATCACTATAACCCACTAAATCATCAATATTACCATATTCATTACAAATACCATGATCTATAGTACCTTTTAAGTATCTCAGAATGTGCTTGACTGCTTGCCAATGAGTAGTTCTAGGAAACTCCATGAATCTACTAACTATCCCCACTGAGTAACTCAAATAAGGTCTAGTTTGAGTTAAGTATCTCAAACACCCTATAACTCTTCTATACTTAGTAGCATCCACAGAATCCTGATCTTCATCTTTCCTTAACTTCAACCATGGATCCATAGGAACTTTGGTTGAATTGCACTCCCACATATTTTGTTCTTCCAGAATTTTCTTTGCATACCTAGACTGATTCAAGAATATACCCTTTTCTTCTTGTATCACCTCTATGCCTAAGTAGTAGTTTAACAAACCAAGATCTGTCATCTCAAACTTAGACTTCGTCATGGCTTTAAACTCCTCAACCATCCTTGCACTAGAACCAGTCACTATCAAGTCATCCACATACATTCCTATTATCACAGATCCATCCTCAGATTGATTCTTGTACACTTCATGTTCCTGTGGACACCTTTTAAAACCAAATTCTACTAAGGTATCATGTAATTTCTCATTCCAAGCCCTAGGAGCTTGTTTAAGGCCATACAATGCCTTAATGAGCTTATACACCAACCTTTCTTTACCAGACTTCACAAAACCCTCTGGATGTGTCACATACACATCTTCTTTCAAATCTCCATTCAAGAAGGTTGTTTTGACATCCAAATGATGAACCTTCCACTTCTTCGTAGCTGCTAAGGCCAGAATCAACCTCACCGTCTCTAACCTAGCAACAGGAGCAAATACTTCTTCATAGTCAACTCCATACTTCTGAACATAACCTTTCACAACCAACCTGGCTTTGTGCCTGATAACCCTTCCCTCTGCATTTCTTTTGAGTTTAAACAGCCACTTAACTCCTATAGGTTTCACTTCCCTTGGACATTTAACTAGATTCCAAGTTCTATTCTTCTCTATGCTATTAATCTCATCTTGCATAGCTTTTTTCCACTCTGGATTGATCTTAGCCTGCTCATAGTTGATTGGCTTTGCTACTAACAACAACTCTGACTCATTTAACATAGGAGGCTCAAAAGGAAACTGTTCCAAGACCTCTGATCTATTGAACACATCATTTAGGCTTGCAAAACCTTTAGGTGGGGTATCATCATATGTTGATCTGGGAACCTGGGCTGCATCCATTGGATAAGCTTCACTTGCACCCCCTGAATCCTCCAATTCTTCTCCAGACTCAGAGTTAGACTGATCTTGACTGAACATTTCATTTTGGGAAGCTTCATTCCCAGTACTCATGTCAGAGTTCTGATCCAAATGATCAAATGTTGGAGCAGTTGATGCTACATCACTCAAACCAGGTACAGTTGAGGACACACCCAGTGTTGCATACCTTTGGCTTGACACATCAGAAGTACTGTTTTCCCATTCCCATGGTTTTCCTTCCTCAAACTTCACATCTCTGCTCACCACTATCCTCCCAGTCACTGGGTTATAGAGCCTGTAGGCTTTAGAACCAGGTTCTATGCCTAGATGCACCATAGAGATACTCCTATCATCCAGCTTCTTTACTTGATGACTAGGGATCTTGACATGTGCCTTGCATCCAAATACCCTTAGATGCTTCATCTTCGGCTTTCTTTTGAACAAACTCTCATATGGTGTGATCTCTTCTAGTGCCTTAGTTGGACTCCTATTCAGCAAGAAGACTGAGTGTCTTACAGCTTCAGCCCAGAATTCCAAAGGCATATGCATTGCTTTTAGAATAGATCTGGTCATGCCCATAACCGTCTGGTTTCTCCTTTCCACAACCCCATTTTGTTGTGGAGAGTAGGGGGCTGTCAGGTATCTTTTGATTCCCTCCAGGTTACATAGTTGTTCAAAGCTTTTAGAAGTAAACTCTCCTCCCTTGTCTGTTCTAAGGGCTTTAATCTTGTAAGTTGTCTCTGATTGAACTTGGGCTTTGAATATCTTGAATGCTTCTGGTGCTTCATCTTTAGACTTCAGCAAGTATACCCACATGAATCTTAAGCAGTCATCCACCAGGAGCATGAAGTATCTGTTCCCAACGGAGGTGGGTGGATCTATTGGCCCACACAGATCTGCATGTACTAGTTCAAGAGGTGTCTTTGCCCTGAAATTGCTCGACTAGGGTAGGCTTGACTTCTATGTTTGCCAACCAGACAGCTTTCACATAGTTATGATTTGTGGCTAATCTTGGGCATTCCCCTCACCATATTGTGCCTTGACATACGGTTTATGGAGTCAAAACTCAAATGTCCCAGCCTTGCATGCCATGTCCAAGCTTGATCATGCATGGCTGTAAGTAAACACATAGGAGGTGTGACCGTGAGTTTTATCTTGTACAACCTATTTTCAGACTTCTTTACCTTTATGAGGGTCCTTCCACTCTTCTCATAGACCCATAGGTAGCCATCTTTCATCAAGACTTTACAACCCACTTCATCCAACTGGCCCAAACTTAGTATGTTGCTCCTCAGAGCAGGTATGTAGTAGAAATTTGTCACTACTCTGTGTTCCCCATTGCTACATTGAAATCATATGATCCCCTGCCTCTGATTACAACCACTGACCCATCCCCAAACTTCACCTTGCCAGTAATGGCTTCATCCAGTTCAGTGAAGTGGGTTTTGATGCCAGTCATGTGGTTGCTGGCCCCATTGTCGAGATACCAGGTGCAGGAGTCACCTTCACTTGGCATATCCTTCGGAAACACACTCTGTTCCTCAAGTAGGCCCATATCTTGTTGCACCATCAATAAGGCTGGTTCTTGATCTTCTTGTGATTGTGCCAGGTGTGCTTCCTGGTCTCCTTTTCTTGGAGCGTGACACTCACTAGAGAAATGGCCCAGTTTTTCACAATTGAAACATCTCATGTTTCTCTTGTCCTTCTTCGTGGCATTGGAACTTTTGTCACCGCCTTCCGTGTTGGTCTTGCTTCCCCTGTCCTGAGCGTTCCTTCCTCTCCCTTTGCCTTTGCCTCTATTATCCCATCCACTGGATCGTGGATTTTGAGTCTTGGGTTTAAGTTTGGCCTTCTCTTGCCATTCACTCTTTGTCAAGAGTAATTGCCCTGAGGAGTTCTTCCCTTGAGAGGCTGGTTTCAACCTTTCTTCGTATGCCTTCAGTCTCCCCACCAAGTCTTCAAAAGACATAGCTGCCAAATCTGCAAATTGCTCTATGGCTGCCACAATAGGGAGGAACCTATCAGGGGCTGCCTTCAAGAACTTGCTCACTTGTTTAGAGGCTGCAACGGTCGTTCCCAGGGCTCTATAGCGTGACACCAACTCTCCCATCTTGCCTGCAAAGTCATCTATCGACTCAGACTCCCCCATGGACAACATTTCAAACTAACGATCTAGAGTTTGAATTCGGGCCTGTTTGACCCTATCCTCGCCAACATACCGCTTCTTCAGGGCACCCCATATCTCCTTCGCAGACTTGAATGCAACCACCTGCATTAGTACATCCTCCGGCAAAGACTGGAAGATGAAGGCTCTTGCCTTCTTGCCAACCTTGGCATCCACCGCGCCTGGGGTGGGTGGTTCAATGGCGTCCCAGAGCCCCTGGGCATCCATGAACGCTTCCATCTTTATCGCCCAGGAGGTGTAGTTTGTCGGCGTAAGGATTGGAATCTTGAACGCAATCGGATCGCTAATATCTTTCAGGACCATCTGTCTGTTCTGGTCCGCCATCGAATTGAATCAAGAAATCAAATTGGATGGGAATTAATGTTGAGCACAGTAGGCGTACGATTGGGGAATTTTCAAGGTCGGAGGAGGGATACGACTAATCAAGATCGTAAGACGAAAACGATGGATCGAGAGCCTATAACTGCTCTGATACCAAATGATATCGATTGAACATGAAGAACATCAAGTCATTATTGAATGGTTATCCCAAATTACACACTAAACATCTATTTATAGTAGTTAGAAGGACTAACTAACTATTTACACATTTTACCCCTTCACTATGCTATTGTTACAAAAGATTTCTAAACAATACAAGAATTACAATAATACTTCGGAAGAAAATTAAACTTCGGAAGAAATCTATTACACTTCGGAAGTAATAAGCTTCGGAAGTATAACAAAGCTTATGATCAGTATCTTGTGGTCGGTTAATCTACCATGTTAAAAATGAATACCTTCATGGTGACCTATAAGAGACGATATATATGTTTCAACCTCCTGATTTTTACAATAAATCACATTTTAACCATGTTTGCAGGTTGCAAAAAGCACTAAATGGGCTTAAGCAAGCCCTAGGCTTGTTATCAAAGATTATCCAATTATATCATTTCATATGGATTTCAAAGTATAGTTAGTGATACATTCTTGTTTGTCTACGGGATCTTACATGGCTTATCTTCTATTGTATGTGAATGATATATTCTTAACCACATCAGATGACAAGTTGCTCCATCAAATTATGCATTCCTTATCCAAGGAATTTTACGTAACGGATCTTGCAAACCTGCATCATTTTTTGGCATAATAGCTTATAGCATCACCATGGCTTATTCTTATCACAATCTACCTATGCAGGTGACATACTTTTTCATACAAACATTAGAGACTGCAAGCCTTCGGCAGCTCCGGTTCACACTTTCTCCAAATTAAGTGTTACATCTGCCAATTTATTACAAGATGGTATTTTATTACAGGAGTTTAGCGGCAGCCTTCTAGTATCTCATGTTTACACTCATTGATCTCACCTATGCAATCCAGCAAATTTTCCTATTATACGTGCTCCTCGAGAACTATATTTTCAATTTCTAAAACATTATCTAGGCTATCTCAAGGGGATGATTGATCATAGGTTTCACATCTCACCATCATGGTCCACGTAATTTGTCCTTTACTATGATGCAACCTACAGAGAGTGCCTCAATTCCTTGTGATCCTAGTAATTGTACGTGTATTTTATGGATAATATTGTCTCTTGGTCCCTGAAACACTAGCCTACTATTCCTCGCTCGAGTGAAGAATTAGAATATGAGGAGTTGCTAATGTTGTACTCGGAACAAGTTGGTTACACAACTTACTTCTTGAACTATTTGTGGCAGCCCGCAACACCAATATTGTATACGGTGACAATGTATTAGTAGTTCATCTTTCTTGTAAATCCCATACAAAACATGTGGAGCTCAATATTCATTTTGTTCACGAAAAAACTAAGGTTTGTATAATTCAAGTTCTACATATTCTTATTGATGGCCAGTATGAAAA
This sequence comes from Flaveria ramosissima, assembly GCA_025215565.1. Lineage (NCBI taxonomy): Eukaryota > Viridiplantae > Streptophyta > Magnoliopsida > Asterales > Asteraceae > Flaveria > Flaveria ramosissima. Next base: position 62,877,467 of record CM046030.1, read on the forward strand.
TATTTTCACCAATGACTTGCTCATTTTAAGAATAATTTGCACATGCAGCCATCTGCTTAGACTAAGGGGTGGTATATAACCTATATATATACCCACATATGTTTAGTTAACAATTACTATCTATTGTAATATTCCCTTTCCTAGTTTATCTTCATTTAGTTAGATTATTGTTGTATATGTACTAATTTAGAATCATGAATGCGATCATGTAATCATACCACAATTTAGTTTTGAGTTGAATACAATGTCATCCGATGAATTGTTGGAAGGTTAAAAGCTTATGAAGAATGAGTCAAAAACTGAACAAGGAAGAAGAGTGTCATAGTGGATTGTTATTCACTAAAACATATTGAAAGAGGAGAAAGAGGGTATGTGTGAACATTTTGGCAATGAGAGTTCAAAGTATGCAGACATGGAGCATGAGCGAGGTAGAGGGTTTTAGATGGATATATGTCATATCAGGTGTTACAAGTGTAACGTGTTTGGAAATTATGAGTCAAAATGACGAACTAACATTGCTGTGAAGGATAATATGTCCAAGACAAGCTTAGAGGAATGATGCTGGACTAATGTTGTCAAAGTTCAATAGTAGGAAGGGTTAATTAATAAGGTATTGTAGTAATTTTGTTTGTTTTTATTTGAGGCGGTCGAGTATCAGGAGTGTTTTGTTTTATATTTTGGTTGTAATTTTATCTCTAGATTAGAGGAATTAGATTGGGATTCAAATATGTTTAGCTTGGAGGTCAAGTTAGGATTAGTATAAATATATATTGAGTCTATGATATTGTATTGGGCGTGCTTTTGTTATACTAATAAAAGGCGTCGTGAAGACTTTCAACAAAACCAAGTGTACGTCTCTGTCTCTAACTACGTGTGTGTTAACTCAAGATCTAGGCCATTTTACCAAGTTTGTAAGTGCGTGAAAGCATGATTTTGTAGTTTTAGTGCCTAAGGAAGGCATATGCGAATGAGGAAGGCATGTTAAAGCATGATTTTAGATATGCATATTTTATACTGGATTATTAGTGCCTAAGGAAGGCATATGCGAATGAGTACAATGTAGGATGCTTACTTTAAGAATTTTGTTCATCTGAACTGAATGGCAACCATATGTGAATTCCGAACCATCACTTAACAATAAGTTGAAAAACTGCTCAGCCGTAAATGGAAAAACATCCTGTTTAAATCAGAATTATAGTATATTAATGATAAGAAGAAAATAAGATCACTCAAAGATTGATAAAAGTATCAACTAGTTTACAGACCACGTATATGCTCATCAAGACATCCTCTTGCAGAAACGACTGGTGCTTAAGTACAGGTACACTTTCTTCTAAAACTTTAAGCTGCTTATTAGTATATGTAGAGCTACAGCTCGCTTGTGATTCCAACAGTTGTTGCTCCTGTACGTACATGGTGAATTCGTTTCAACTAAAACAATATACATAATCATCCATCACTGCGTGACGCTTGTGATGTTTCTGCTACACACGTGGAACTAGACAAAAAAGATCAAACAAATCTGACTTCTTATCTTTGCCTTACCCTATACTAATACATTTTACCCTTAGTATAAATAGAGTAAAATAGACATTTAATAAGTTAATTTTAATAAAATGTTTAAAAATATGTAAATTATATGTTTTAGGAAGGATAAAATGAAATAATTTTTTTTGTTTGAATTAAATATGTAACTAATGGTTTTAAGAATAGAAAATTTGTAAAAAATCCTTGAATATAAATCTCCCCAAGTGTGTCCTATGTATATAGATGTCGTACAACGAGAGGTGAGATGTAATTAAGAATTCATGTGTCGATTGTTTCAATTCATTTGTATTGTGATTGTGTAATACTTTGCAACGTGTTTAATACTTGTAAAATTCTGCTAACATTATATTATATTTTATATAAAAAAACCAACCACAAAATTATGAAAATAAATTAAAATTTTGAACACATATCTCCCTTATACGTTCCTTGAATTTAAGACCCAATCTAGTAACGAAGCATATGATGATTACACTTATAAACCATATTCGGAGAACTTTCTAGTTTAATGAGAAAAAAGTAAATAAGATAGCTTACCTGGTATTTAAGTGCATTTTCAAGTTTACTCACCACCTCGGTCATCAATGGACGTTCTTCACGATTTATTTTTATACATCTATAAGCTATTGTTGTAAACGTCTTCAAAGATTTAAGATTTATTTCATCCTGTATATTAGCATAAATAAGCTCACTTATTTTGTTTCCTTCATAGTATTGTCGCACCAAACCGGTTAATGGTTGAAGTTTATCATTTTTGTTGTTGCCAATTATAGACGGTCTTCCACACAACATCTCAAACAATACGACGCCAAAAGAGTATACATCAGACTCTTTTGTTAAATATCCCATCTCCGCATATAGTGGATCACAATATCCAATCGTGCCAACAGCGTTGGAGACAAGAAATGTGTACTTTTGGTTAGCAGGACCAAATTTTGACAAGCCTAAATCTGAGATTCTAGCATTCCAGTTTTCTTCTAAAAGGATGTTGGAACTCTTGATATCACGATGCAATACTCTTTGATTTGTCTCCCCTGGATTATGAAGATAAGCGAGTCCACGTGCCGCCCCAATGCATATCTTGAGACGTTGAGTCCATGAGAAATCATTATTGTTGAGATACATGTCTAGACTTCCCCTAGACGCGTACTCATATATGATAATCTTCTCACCACACTCGTCACAAAACCCTAATAGCGAAACAATATTTTCATGTTTGTATTGAGAAAGTGTAACAACCTCCTTCCAAAATTCAGGGTTTCCTTGCCCAAATGCACGATCTAAACGCTTTATAGCAACAACGGTATGCCCCTCGGTGTGCTCTAGTTCTCCCCGGTACACCTTCCCGAATCCTCCTCTCCCTATGCATTTGTCTTCAGCAAAGTCATTGGTTGCCAATTTTATAGCTCCTAGATGTATTTTCAGATGTTCAAACTCTTTTATTAATGGCATCATTTTGATTGAAAGAAAAAAAGAGCTCCAAACCGAACAAGAATAAGAAAGAAAAAGAACAACTTCAAGCAATATAGCAACCAACGAGCTTGAGGGCATAAAGTAATCTCTCATACATAAAATAAGTCATGATTTACAAGTGCATTATTAAAAAAAGTACAATATTCCAGCTGGTAGTCATTAATTAGTGATAATATATAATATTTAGCATTTAGATGAATTAATAATATTTTAATCGCACTATAGAATTTTCATATTACTTTGCTCACTAATTGTGTTTATATCGTGGGAAGATGCAACGTATGATTGATTGTCACACGTCAGCCAAATTTAAATGATTAATACTTTTTGTTGTTTATGTTTTAGTAAAGAACACAATCGGCAAATTTAATAACTAGAAAAATATATACGTTAATTAAGAAACGGCCCACCCGCTAAAGTACTCTTAGACATAAGGATCCGGAAAAGGCAACAATCGATGTTGTAAAAATAATAAAGAATATGTTTTTTTAAAAGAAATTAGACACAAAAAATTATTTGTGATTACTATTAATATAACTAGTTGAAGTTCAATACACGCGTTGCGCGAAATTACCTTTCCATTTTTTTTCGTTCGTTGTTTTCTGTTAGCCAGTTGTCGCACTTTAACCATTGCAATGTATTCGGTTAGATAGTATAATCCATCAACGTTTAATGTCCACAAAGAAACGTTAATACAAAGCCTCATACACATTCAAAGTAAAACAACCACCCATAACATCATGGGGATGACACTGGATTCATAAGGTTCTCCGATGAGGGCACCGTCATCATCACTGAACCAATTTAAACCAAATGAAAACAAAACAGTTTTTGCAAAGAGGCGAACAGGTTCTCAGATGGTTGCGTCATCATCATCGAACAAAAACAACGTTCTAAACCTTCAAAAAGAGACCCAAAATAACAGAGATAAGGACATAGATGGAGTAAGCGAGCGGTGCTCATCATCATAGTAGGACTTGGAAAAGCACTCGGTTCTCAGGTGAGGCTTCCTCGTCATCATCTAACAAAGAAACAAAGGCCCAAATTCCAGACTTGCAACATTGGAAAAATAACCCCAAATAACATATCTAATAAACCCTCTGAAAGCGGCTCAAGGTGGAGTGCAGAGGTGGTCAGACGACCACAATCAAGACCAAACGCCGCCAAAAGAAGCGTTGCATCCCGTGGACCCAGTAACATCACCAACGCCGGTGATCAAAACACATCATCAAAAACCTAATTAGGGCTCTTAGACGCGTCAAGTGCTGTCATCATCGAGCAAAAGATGCATAGAATGGACCCGAGGATCACGCGAACACGACCGAAGGCGGCCGACAGACAACCGACGACATCTAAACTGACAGATCTAAATTAGCCTCAACATGCGCAACCATCCATTGGCAGCGAAGATACATGGATCTGCCGGATCCGCCACAGATCTAAGCCGCTTTAAACACACATCACCATCCACAGATGGCGGTGATAGACGGCTCCGCCGGAGCCGTCACCCACAAACAAAACCATCGACCACCAACAGCCAACCGCCGACATAGGCGTCTCTTGGCTGGCAGAAGGGTGAGGCGAAGCAAGCCTGGAACAAAAGCAAAAACCCAACGATCGCCGGAGGAAGAGACGCGTGAACGACGACGTCGTTGGGGCGGAGGACCGCAAAGGGGCAGCCATGGAAGAAACCGCCACCGCCAAACATCTCATCACCTTTAAAGCCCAAGCACAGTAACCGAGGCGAGAGCGAAATACCAAAAGTACCCCCAAATCACTGTTCATGACACTCCTTTTTTCATATATAGGTAAATTATTTTTAATGGCTAATCTGATCAGCGACGGGTAACTGGGCTATTCGATTATCTCCATTACTCTAGTACGAACCTTGGGGCACTAAACTGACATGTCCCCAATGAGAACCTCGTACATCGGTTTGTGCTCATCAGTTCCAAACTTGAGACTACCATCAGAAGAAACTCATCTTAAGTGAGAAAACCTCACGACCCAATCTAGAACTCCCTATTTTTTGTCCCAAATAAGACACCTTCCCTTATTTTATTAAAGTCTTAAGATATCTCACTTTAATCATTTTGGTTGAGCACCATTGGTTATTAACATAATTACTAAGTGAAAACTTTAAAACAAACCAAACTTTGCGCATGACCACGTACGAGGGAATCCCTTAGTGTGCATATATAAACTATATTCTTTCAAACTGTAGCAAAGTTTTAAGACTTTGCCATTTTAGGTTTCATACACTATTCGTAATGAATAAACATACACACGTAAAAACTTTCATAAAGATACAAACTTTATCGTTGAGGCCTAAATAATTTATCAAAATCATAATATGTATGCATATTAGCAACAAAAGTAATATAAAACACATAAAAAAGAAGACCTAGAACTAATCTCTAAATGATCTTTATGAGCAAAACCGGCAAAACCCTTGGATCTGGTTACCCATGTCTTAGATCTATAACATGCATTAAAGATGCAAACTTTACATTAAATTTTAACTATAAAAAAATCAAGGCTCACAATAAACTTAGATCTATGAAGAAGAAAAATAAAATCCCTATCTTTCTTAAGAAGTTGGAGCTTCCTCTCTCTTGAATGTAGTTTCTCTCTCATTACTAGATTTGGCAGCATTGATAAACAAGAAAATGAAGAGTGGTGGCTACCTTCCATATAGAAGAAAATTTTAGGGTAAACTGTTCTTCTTTGAAAACTTTAGCCCTTAGACTAAATCATATCTCACGCCACCTTTCATTTATTCTTTAAACTAAATTTTTTGAGGTGTTATACCCTACATTCAACATTTCAAAAGCAAGTAAAGATATCTAAGTTAAAGTCTAAATATTGTTAGATAATTCAAAAATTAAACCACATACATGTTTTAAAACACCATCATCATCAATCATGGTGGTGATCAATAATGCATCATATATGATATTTATTACAAATAGGCAATACCAAAGGTTCCAAAAATCTAAATTCATATTGAATTTACATTATTATTAGTGATAAATTAATCCTAAATGAACATTTAAACAGTCACAAACAAAAAATGAATGGATATAAATGCAAGCAAATGGACAGAGATAAACAAACATAAATGAATAGATATAATTACAAATATTCACTAAAGTAAACGTGACCCCTCAACCTAATGAGTAGATTGTCACGCAAATAAACAAATCAAAATCATAGAAAATGGATTTTCCTAAGGAGTTGGGAATGTTGGACTAAAGCAGACCCTTATTGGTCATATAGGTTGGCCACAATAGTTCATCAAAGAAGGTGTTTGGGATTAGAGTACAAGATCCACAACAAACCACCAGGGGTCTGCCAATGTGATCGTGGACCGTCATGACTAACACATAATAGTTCATGAGGAATATTTGTTTGGTAAATGTGAATATTCCATTTGAAAGATATGAATATGTTCTTTTAAGTCTATAGCAGACCATGATGAAAGGCTTAGCTGTCCGCCAAGATGCCCTGACGGTAGATTTGAGATAAAAAAAAGGCCAAGATCCAGATTTTTCACATTTTCACCCACACAAATCTGGTGCTCTCTCTACACTACATTCACACACACACCCTCTATCGTTTCAAGGTGTTTGAGTGCTTGCTGGAGTGATCAGAGGTCGTATTTGCACTCCTTAACGTTGGATTGACCTAGGATCAACGTTTTGAGATTCACTTCCTTTGGTAAGCTTCATTCTTTTCTAAATACAAGTTTAGCTATAGATGAACAAATACATGATGTGTGAAACCCATTTAAGTGGTAGATCGCTTGGTGAAGGACGTGAACACGTTGATACGCTGCATTAGGCTTCGGATGTACTATGGTAAGGTTTTAACCCCCCACATTGTGTATCATTGTGTATTTTAGGGTAAATCTAGGTTTCGAAAAGAACTAAAGGGATTTCGTGTGGTGGCGGGTTGAGTATATCCGGCACTGTGTTGGGCGTATGCATGAACCCTAATCCTTTGATGCGTATTCGTCAAGGGTTGTGATAGGAATGTCGAGCATAGTTGGAAAGACTCTAGCTCGAGGTCACATATGTGACTAAGGCTGGTCGGGTGATTCTGGTGGAAAGACCTGAGGGGCTTCACAGTCATTGAGGTAACTTCTTGACATAAAGGTCAATGTGTTTCAAGGATATAATATGCTCGTAACATTCATCGACCGTTGTGCGGACACTATCGTAAAGTTTATCGTTATGAGTCTAATTGTCCTCTCTCTTAAATGATTTTGACATTGAAAGCAGTTTTTGCAAGTCTTAATAATGGAAAGTTCTGTCAGTTGGGGAAGGTTTTTGGTGACAAGACCTAGAGATATCATAAGTGAGAATGCTAATATGAGTAATGAGAAATCACTAGAAAAACACGAATGCCTTGCCATTGGAAGGTTTTCTGCATTCAGTCAATCTACGTAGAGTTAATCGATCCCTAGGGAACCCTTAAAAGGGTTGTTGTACGATGGGTACACGAAAATGACGAAGTTGCTTTGACTATCCTAAACCATGATTATCTGTTGGAGCAAATTGGATGATTGGGTTGAGGGTTGCCCCCTCTTTCGCTCACTCTCCTTTCCCTAATATGACCCTTGAGTCATCGAAGACCGTATCCAAGTTGTTGAAGTGATTTGATAAAAATGCTTTGATGTGTGTGTGTTGTGATGCAGGAGTAGGAGGTGCGGGATACATTTGCTAGGTCGTGGAGACTTAGCAGTTAGAATTGAATAAGATCTTAATGTAGAATATAGTGGCTGGATACATTTACCTGGGTGGTGCCTTGATTTGTGTTTTGTATTATTTTTAGATGCAAGGGATGTGTGGATTTTATGTATGCACTGTTAATTTTTTAATTCAGTCTAGTTTTTTGGCCTTGAATGATTAGACTTCCACTGTATTATGTTATGAGTTTCTATTAAGGTTTTAATTTAGTCTAGTTATTAGGTCTTGAATGATTAGACTTCTGCTGTATTATGTTGTGAGTTTGATACAATAGGTCGTGCATGGTCTGGGGTGTGATAAATTACGTTCATGCTTGTTCGTTTATTAGAAGAATAAAGAGTTGTGTTCATGTTCGCCAATCGATTATAAAAGGTTCCCTAAATGTTTGTTCGGTTTACAGGCCTACACATGACATCAACTTCCAACTCTTTATTTCTTAATAAATCTAAATAATATATTTTTTCATTTAAATAGCCAATTACCTTCCAATAGAAGTCCTTAAATCCATAAGCGATTATTGATGATTTTGATATTTGTAAAATCGTATCTCATTTCAAACATATACTAAAGGTTAACATGAATAAGAAATAGGAAAGAATATAAGTCTAAATACATAGAGGTTTAAACTCGATGCCTTGCACAGTAAGCCCTTCGATTACCAAACCATCATCTCAACACACACTGAGATCACGTTGGGAGTAACACCAGTAACAAATTGCCATAATGGAACTTCCATCCAACCATCATGCCTCATTCGTGGAAATCTGCACATTTTAAGTCTATTAAACGGATTGCGGGTGTTTTGACCCATTGTCCATCTGAGACTAGGAGTTCGAGGACTAAGTAAACTTATAAACCAGGAACCCGTTATATGATTCAATATCACAGGAGCCTCAAACTAGTAGCAATTCTTTGGCAATTTGTAGACAAGGTAACCTGCATATGTTGTTTGAGATGACAACATCTCGAACTTGGTTTTACACATAATATTAAATCTTTTATTAGGATGCACAGCTACTTCTTCAAATTTGATAAACAAAAATATTGAATGGGAGAGAAATATTAGAATGCAAAAGGATCATTATAAAAGTTGCAAGTGTTCCATGGTGAGTGTTACTTGCTGATTTTTTAACATGATTGTATAAATCAAGAACATGCTTTGAAAAAGTTCGACAATGTGTACAAGATAAGCAACTGATTCTTGTTATAATGACATGTATTTGCAACAATTTTTACAAGTAAATAATTACATAACATACTTATAGACCATGAGTTTCTAAAGAAAGTGTTGTGTATAGTATGTTATGATATCAATTGAACATGAAGATCATCAAAGTATTATTCAGAGATTATCAAATTACACACTACATCACTTATTTATAGTAGTTAGAAGTACTAACTAACTATTTACATATTTTACCCCTACACTATGCTATTGTTACAAAAGAATTCTATACAATACAAAGAATTACACTAACACTTCAGAAGAAAACTAGACTTCGGAAGAAATCAACTAAACTTCGGAAGTATATAAGCTTCGGAAGTATAACAATCACCCCCTTAATTCTTTTATCGAACCTACTCCAAGCAGCCCTTTCATAACAACAAATTTTAGCCTCGGAAGAGCTTTTGTAAGAATATCAGCTCTTTGCTCCTCTCCATAAATATGCTTCACAACTACCAAACTCCTTTCAACACAACTCCTTATGTAATGGTATCTGACATCTATGTGCTTAGATCTCCCATGAAATACTAGATTCTTCATTAATTGAATAGCTGACTTATTATCCACATGTATTAAAACTGGTCCTACCTTAACTCCAGTTAATACTTCCAACACACTTCTTAACCACACAACTTGCTGAGCAGAAGCAGTAGCAGCTATAAATTCAGCCTCACATGATGATAAAGCAACAATTCCTTGCTTTTGACTAACCCAACTAACATGTCCTCCTCCATAGTAGAACACCATACCTGTTATGCTCTTCCCATCAGCTTTAGTAGGTGCATCAGAACTATCACTATAACCCACCAAATCATCAATGTTACCACATTCATACCAAATACCATGGTCTATAGTACCTTTTAAGTATCTCAGAATGTGCTTAACTGCTTGCTAATGAGTAGTTCTAGGAAACTCCATGAATATACTAACTATACCCACAGAGTAACTTAGTCAGGTCTAGTTTGAGTTAAATATCTCAAACACCCTATAACTCTTATATACTTAGTAGCATCCACAGAATCCTGATCCTCATCTTTCCCTAATTTCAACCCTGGATCCATAGGGACTTTGGTTGAATTGCACTCCCACATATTTTGTTCTTCTAGAATTTTCTTTGCATACCCAGACTGATTCAAGAATATACCCTTTTCTTCTTGTATCACCTCTATGCCTAAGTAGTAGTTTAACAATCCAAGATCTGTCATCTCAAACTTAGACTTCATCATGGCTTTAAACTCCTCAACCATTCTTGCACTAGAACCAGTCACTATCAAGTAATCCACATACACTCCTATTATCACAGAACCATCTTCAGATTGATTATTGTACACTGCATGTTCTTGTGGACACCTTTTAAAACCAAATTCTACCAAGGTATCATGTAATTTCTCATTCCAAGCCCTTGGAGCCTGTTTAAGGCCATATAATGCCTTAATGAGCTTATACACCAACCTTTCTGTAAGGATTCCTTTAAGTCTGATGCAAACCAAAACATCCAAAGTCTCTCTGCAAGCAATGCACTAAAGAACTGAAGTAGAATTGCTTCGGAAGTTTTACACCATGCACTAGAAATATTCTAAGTGTAAAATCTTCCGAAGCCAACACCAATATCTTCCGAAGCCAAATATGAAGTCTTCCGAAGCCTCAGAGACAAAGTCTTCCAAAGCTTCATCTTATGAAGACAGATTTCTTCCGAAGACTTTTAGTAACATGCTTTATCTGATGTACTGTTCCATAAAGCTGGACACCTTTCCGCTGCATCTCTGTAAAGTCACCAACTTACATGAGTTGGTGAAAAGGTCCATGCTTTTAGTAACTGTACATTGAGGTCTTGAGTCTGTAACTTTCTACTTTATGTACTTTATCCTTTTTGTAATAGATAAAGATGTGAGCTATGACATGTCATAGTCACAAGGTCAAATGGCAGATATACCTTTTGATTCTACAATTGATTTTGTTTGTGTCTAGTCAATTGTATCCAGCTGGCTTTCAAAGTATAGCCGACTATAGGTTGTAGTATAAGTATTCTATGTTCTAGTATCTTTCTTAATGCTTTGTAACATTTGTAATAGAACTTGAGAAAGCAATATACTGCATCCTTGAAACCCAATCTCTTGTTCTGTCTCTTACTTGTTACTTGTGTTCTTAGTATCATTATTATAGTTAATCCAGTTTATTGTTTGATTAAGTTTGGTTAATCTCCTCTTTGTGTTGTTGTGTTGTAAGTGACCACCCTTCACCGGTCCTGCAATTGGTATCAGATCATTTCAGGCTCTTGATATAAGATCTCACCATCTTAAGATCCCTCACACACACAAATACTAAACTTTCAAATGGCATCCATTTCAAAGACTGATATGGAAACTGGAACCATGAACAAGTCTCCACTGATCACTCTTGATGACTTTGATACTTGGTGTATGAGAATGGAAGGTTTCATCAGGTCTCTAGACTCAAGAATGTGGGAGTCTGTTGAAAATGGACCTTTCATACCCAGCACTCCTTCTGCTACTGGTGCTGGTATGATCCCCAAAGATGTGGCTAACTACTCTGATGAAGATAGGAAAAGAGTAGAGATTGATAGAAAAGCCATGACTGCTCTTCAAACTGCTCTTTCAAACTCTGTGTACAGAGGTTTCAAGAAGTGCAAAACAGCTAAACCGCTGTGGGATGCACTAAAACTGATGTATGAAGGCTCCTCTGAAGCCAAGGAGAACAATAAAGATATCCTGAAGCAGCAGTTTGAAACCTTCACCTCCCTAACCATTGATCCTACTCTCTATGAGGATCATCTGCTTGAATTCTGGAAGACCTGCCAAGAGGTCATCATGGATGGGGAGAAGGCACTGTCTGCCACAGTGCAAGGGAGGACAATCTTCATCACTCCGGCCATCATCAACACTCATTTGCAGCTGGATGATGAAGAAGGTGATTTGTCCTTCCCAAAGGAAGCTGTCAATCATTCCTTTGAGCAGATGGTCTATGAAGGGGATTTCTCTGTAAAGACCTTCAGGAAAGGGAAGGTCTCATCCCAGTGGAAATACCTACTCCATGTGGTTATCCACAGCTTGTCAAACAAGCATGGAGGGTGGGACCAGATTCCCGAGGATCTCTCCTTCATAGTGCATGAAATGGTTCAAGGGGTCAAGTTCAGGTACTCTCAATTTGTCTATACCAATTTGCTTGCTAACTTGGACTCCTTAGAGTATTATATGTTTCCTAGATATGTTCAGCACATTCTCAACTGTGAACTGGGCTCACAGTTGAGGGAAATAGATAATATTCTTAAATTGGGACAGATGAAGCCCGGCATCTTTAAAATCATAAAGAAGCCAACTGTAGGCTTCTCAGGGGTAGAAACAGCCCTTGTCCCCAAAATGTTAGAGCTCATTGCTCAAGGTGACAACCTAGCAACACAAGCTAGTGTTGAACCCACACCTTCTATCTCTTTACCACTAAAAAGGCCTCAAGTAACCCTCACCTACCAAAGAAAGTCCAAACGAACCCCTGCTCAAGCTATTGAGTCTGTGCAGGTCCCCATATACTCACCTTTACAGGAGGAAGTGGACACTAGAGCTCCCACTTCCCTTGAGGAGCAAACCACTCCCATCTCTTCAACTATCAGGGCTGAGGTTCCTTATGGTCACCCTGATGAGCTCACAAGCCCAACAGCCTTAAGCCTTCACTCTGAGTCTCAACACTCAAGTGAACAACCTTCAGGGGACAGTTACCATCCCGAGCCTTTAGATCTAAATCAACCCATTCCCAACCTTTCCTTCTATACTGATGAAGACTTAGGTTTCAGTGAGTACCATAAGTCTCTCTTCTCTTCCCCTACTCAAAGAGAGATGAGTACTCCTGAGTCTCCTTAGTCTAGCCCACATCAGTCACCTATAACTAAGGTGGACACTTCTGAACCTGTTCAGGATGTCCATATGGAAGAGGCAATCACTTCTACAAGTGATTACATTATTAAGACCTCAACCATGGCAACTCAGCCCACTGACATCTCAACTGAGATTGCCAGTGAGCAGAGGAAAACCAGCAGCCAAGAACCTCAAGCTGGTGGTGAGAGAGAGGACTTTGGTCCAATCATCTCATCCCCCAATGATTCTTCTGATGAAGAAGAAGGGAATCTGAGACTAAAGGTGCAAAAACTATCAAAAACATGCTCCTATTTAGTCTATAAGGTTAGTCACCTTGAATCTCAGGTGACTACCTTACACAACAGGGTCAATGATCAGCAACTTGAGATTTCTTATCTTAAGGAAAAACTAGCTGGGAGACCTTTAAGAAGAGCTCAACCAGGAACACAAGAACCTGTGGATGTGATTGATCTATCCTCTAGTTCACCTATGCAAGTAGGTGATGCTACCAAAAAGGGGGAGAAAGTCATTGCAGCCACAGAACCTGGGAGTTCTTCACAGAGAATGGACATTGAGGACTCACCATCCTCACTTGCAATTGTGCATTCTCAGCAACTTCCTCAAATTCACATTATAAAGACTCTATAGACTCTATCATCAGGAGTCTCTTTGAAGAAGGTATACCAAGGGCTGTGTCATCCCCACCTCAAGGAACTTCAAACTACATCATTAGGTGGAGGTATGATGCTGATAGAAGAGCCCTTATTCTTCATAGAGTTCAAGGGCAATAAGAAGTATTTGATTCAGACTTTGAACTTCTATGAAGGTCTGGATCTAGTCAACATGCCACTTGTCAACCCAAGCAACTCAAGACAAGCTGACAGATTGGCTCAAAGAATCCAAGACAGGATCACTGCAGAGTTTAGCTTAAGAAGGAGACTTAGGCAATCAGGTAATGCCATCGGTCAACTGGATGTTGAGGCAGACCCTAAGATTAGTTTCATAGGGGAAACCTTGACTGAAGGCCCAGTGGCAGAACCTGAGACCCCTGTCTCATCATCATAAACTGCTGCAGAGATCCACACTTCTTCTGAGACACCTGCTGGTGAAGGTGCTTCTCAACCTCTCTCTGGCCAGAGCATGGATGCTACACCAAGCAATGAAGGCCAAACCTCTATCCACCCTGAGTCACAAAGGTCTGTGGGTGACAAAGGGAAAAGGATTTTGACTCCTGAGGAAATTGAGGAGGAAGAGAGAGAGAGAGAGAGGAAGAGGAAGCTAAGGGGAGAAAGTTCCTCTGGGTCTTAAGGTTTTATGCAAGCTGCAATCAGGGCTGCCCCCAGACCAAATACTCAAGATGATGAGTTGAGGGCAGTCAGGATTACTTACCTGCAGACCAGGAACTATGACATTGATGAAAATATTTCTCTCCCCTTAGAACAACTAAATGAATTGGCTGACATGGAAGTGTCAAGAGAGATGAAAGAAAAAGAGGATGCAAGGTTACTTCTCCAATTCAAAGAAAGATAGGATCAAAATGATCAACTACCTGAGTGCCACAGGCTTCTATCAGGCAGATGCACTTCTTCCCTTGTCCTATTACTATGTTGAGTTTGAGTACTTAAAACAACTTAAGCTTGAGTTAGTCAAAGACAGAAAAACAACTAAGAAGAAGCTAAGGGAAGAAGCTGCAAAGTCAAGAGCCATCATCCAAAAGAGTATGAAGAAGTCTGCTGACAGACAAAGGATGATAAGCTTCTTGAAGCTGTATGGATTCTCCGGAAGGAGACTTGGCCCTATGTCTCTATCCACAATGGATGAGCATATAAGGGTAATCAAGCAGAAGATCAAGAGTGAAGAACTAATTGACTTACGCTCTCTTCCAAGTCAAGTCCCACCTGAAGTGGAGGTTATGGTTGAACAACCTGAGACAACACAACCCGAACCTCCTGCTGAGCCTCAGCAAGCTTCATCTTCTGATCCACATCAGGGTCAAATTCCCTCTCCTTCTGAACCTGTGAGGGAGGAACACCCAACTGAGAAAGACAAGGATGATCAACAAGGTGCTGCAGACCAGTCTTCTCAGGTAAAGTCATCTAAGAGGAAGAAGAGGATGGCTTCTAAACCAAAGTCTAAGAAGAAGAAGCCTGAATCATCTACCTCTACACCTCAGGCTGAGTTAGATCAACCTGAGGAAGTGCATGAAGAGGTAGCCCAATCAACTCCAATTCAAGTGGCTCCTCTTGCAGCTAGACACCCATCTTATCCTGGACCTTCTCTACCAATCCAGAAAGATGGCATGTAATCAGAGATCAAGGTGTTGAGAATGTCTATACATGGCAAGACATAATCAACTTACCTCTGCATGATCTCTTTGAGATGAGAAGATACTTTGAAAGTCTGAATGATCCTGACCATCTAATGAAGAAGGGTATGGTCATCATTGTGCTGAAGACTACTAACATCTGAAGATCTTCTAAAATGTTTTGGTAGCATCAGCCTAGGGGGAGTTTGTAAGGATTCCTTTAAGTCTGATGCAAACCAAAACATCCAAAGTCTCTCTGCAAGCAATGCACTAAAGAACTGAAGTAGAATTGCTTCGGAAGTTTTACACCATGCACTAGAAATATTCTAAGTGTAAAATCTTCCGAAGCCAAGACCAATATCTTCCGAAGCCAAATATGAAGTCTTCCGAAGCCTCAGAGACAAAGTCTTCCAAAGCTTCATCATATGAAGACAGATTTCTTCCGAAGACTTTTAGTAACATGCTTTATCTAATGTACTGTTCCATAAAGCTGGACACCTTTCCGCTGCATCTCTGTAAAGTCACCAACTTACATGAGTTGGTGAAAAGGTCCATGCTTTTGGTAACTGTACATTGAGGTCTTGAGTCTGTAACTTTCTACTTTATGTACTTTATCCTTTTTGTAATAGATAAGGATGTGAGCTATGGCATGTCATAGTCACAAGGTCAAAAGGCAGATATACCTTTTGATTCTACAATTGATTTTGTTTGTGTCTAGTCAATTGTATCCAGCTGGCTTTCAAAGTATAGCCGGCTGTAGGTTGTAGTATAAGTATTCCATGTTCTAGTATCTTTCTTAATGCTTTGTAACACTTGTAATAGAACTTGAGAAAGCAATATACTGCATCCTTGAAACCCAATCTCTTGTTCTGTCTCTTACTTGTTACTTGTGTTCTTAGTATCATTATTGTGGTTAATCCAGTTTATTGTTTGATTAAGTTTGGTTAATCTCCTCTTTGTGTTGTTGTGTTGTAAGTGACCACCCTTCACTGGTCCTGCACTTTCTTTACCAGATTTCACAAAACCCTCTGGCTATGTCACATACACATCTTCTTTCAAATCCCCATTCAAGAAGGCTGTCTTAACGTCCAAGTGATGAACCTTCCATTTGTGTGCAGCTGCCAAGGCTAGAATTAACCTCACAGTTTCTAACCTAGCAACAGAAGCAAACACCTCTTCATAGTCAATTCCATACTTTTGAACATAACCTTTCACAAACAACCTAGCTTTGTGCATGATAACCCTTCCCTCTGCATTCCTTTTGAGTTTAAACAGCCACTTAACTCCTATAGGTTTCACTCCCCTTGGACATTCAACTAGGTTCCAAGTTCTATTCTTCTCTATGCTATTAATCTCATCTTGCATAGCTTTTCTCCACTCAGGGTTGATCTTTGCCTGCTCATAGTTGATTGGCTCTTCTACTAACAATAAATTTGACTCATTGAACATAGGAGGCTCAAAAGGAAACTGTTCTAAGACCTTTGATCTATTAAACACATCATTTAGGCTTGCAAAACCTTTAGGTGGGGTATCATCATATGTTGATCTGGGAACCTGTGCAGTATCCATAGGATAAGCTTCACTCGCACCCCTTGAATCCTCCAATTCTTCTCCAAACTCAGAGTTAGACTGATCTTGACTGAACACTTCATTCGGAGAAGCTTCATTCCTAGTACTCATGTAAGAGTTCTGATCCAAATGATCAGATGTTGGAGCAGTTGATGCTACATCATTCAAACCAGGTACACTTGAGGACACACCTAGTGTTACATACCTTTGTCTTGACACATCAGGATTACTATTTTCCCATTCCCAGGGTTTTCCTTCCTCAAACTTCCTATTTCTTCTCACCACTATCCTCCCGATCACTGGGTTATAGAGCCTGCTGGCTTTAGAACCAGGCTTTATGCCTAGATGCACCATTGAGATACTCCTATCATCTAGCTTTTTTACTTGATGACTGGGGATCTTCACATGTGCCTTGCATCCAAATACCCTTAGATGTTTCATCTTTGGCTTTCTTTTGAACAAACTTTCATATGGTGTGATCTCTTCTAGGGCCTTAGTTGGACTCCTATTGAGCAGAAAAACTGAGTGTCTTACAGCTTCAGCCCAGAAGTCCAAAGGCATATGCATTGCCTTTAGAATAGACCTGGTCATGCCCATAACTGTCTGGTTTCTCCTCTCCACAACCCCATTTTGTTGTGGAGAGTAGGGGGCTGTCAAGTATCTCTTAATTCCCTCCAGGTCACATAGCTGTTCAAAGCTTTTGGAAGTAAACTCTCCTCCCCTATCTGTTCTAAGGGCTTTAATCTTGTAAGTTGTTTCTGATTGAACTTGGGCTTTGAAAATCTTGAATGCTTCTGGTGCTTCATCTTTAGACTTCAGCAAGTATACCCACATGAATCTTGAGCAGTCATCCACCAGGAGCATAAAGTATTTGTTCCCAGCAGGTGTGGGTGGGTCTATTGGCCCACACAGATCTGCATGTACCAGTTCAAGAGGTGTCTTTGCCCTGAAATTGCTTTTACTAGGGTAGGCTTGACTTCTATGTTTGCCAACCAGACAGCTCTCACATAATTGTGATTTGTGGCTAATCTTGGGCATTCCCCTCACCATATTGTGCCTTGACATACGGTTTATGGAGTCAAAACTCAAATGTCCCAGCCTTGCATGCCATGTCCAAGCTTGGTCATGCATGGCTGTAAGTAAACACATGGGGGTGTGACAGTGAGTTTTATCTTGTACAGCCTATTTTCAGACTTCTTTACCTTCATCAAGGTCCTTCCAGTCTTCTCATAGACCCATAGGTAGCCATCTTTCATCAAGACTTTACAGCCCACTTCATCCAACTGGCCCAGACTTAGTATATTGCTCCTCAGAGCAGGTATGAAGTAGACATTTGTCACTACTCTGTGTTCACCATTGCTACATTAAAAGCATATGGATCCTCTGCCTCTGATTACAACCACTGACCCATCCCCAAACTTCACCTTGCCAGTAATGGCTTCATCCAGTTCAGTGAAGTGGGTTTTGATGCCATTTGTGTGGTTGCTAGCCCTATTGTCAAGATACCAGGTGCAGGAGTCACCTTCACTTGGCATATCCTTCGGAAACACACTTTATTCCTCAAGTAGGCCCATATCTTGTTGCACCATCAACAGGGTTGGTTCTTGATCTTCTTGTGTTTGTGCCAAGTGTGCTTCCTGATCTCCTCTTCTTGGAGCCCAACACTCACTAGAGAAATGGCCCAATTTATCACAATTGAAACATCTCATGTTTCTCTTGTCCTTCTTGGTGGCATTAGTACTTTTATCATCACCTTCCGTGCTGGTTTTGCTTCCCCTGCCCTGAGCACACCTTCCTCTCCCTTTGCTTTTGCCTTTATTATCCCATCCACTGGATCGTGGATTCTGAATCTTGGGTTCAAGCTTGGCCTTCTCTTGCCATTCACTCTTTGTCAAGAGTAACTACCCTGAGGATTTCTTCCCTTGAGAGGCTGGTTTCAACCTCTCTTTGTATGCCTTCAGCCTCCCCACCAAGTCTTCAAAGGACATAGCTGCCAAATCGGCAAATTGTTCTATGGCTGCCATAATAGGGAGGAACCTATCTGGGGCTGCCTTCAAGAACTTGCTCACTTGTTTAGAGGCTGCAACGGTTGTCCCCAAGGCTCTATATCGTGACACCAATTCTCCCATCTTGCCTGCAAAGTCATCTATCGACTCAGACTCCCCCATGGACAACATTTCAAACTCACGATCTAGAGTTTGAATTCGGGCCTGTTTGACCCTATCCTCGCCAACATAACGCTTCTTCAGGGCACCCCATATCTCCTTCGCAGACTTGAATGCAGCCACCTGCATTAGTACATCCTCCAGCAAAGACTGGAAGATGAAGGCTCTTGCCTTCTTGCCAACCTTGGCATCCACCGCGCCTGGGGTGGGCGGTTCAATGGCATCCCAGAGCCCCTGGGCATCCATGAACGCCTCCATCTTTATCGCCCAGGAGGTGTAGTTTGTCGGCGTAAGGATTGGAATCTTGAACGAAATCGGATCGCTAATGTCTTTCAGGACCACCTGTCTGTTCTGGTCCGCCATCGAATTGAATCAAGAAACCGAATTGGGTGGGAATTACTGTCAAACACAGTAGGCGTAAGATTGGGGAATTTTTCCGAGATCGGAAGAGGGATACGACTAATCAAGATCGTAAGAGTGAGACGATGGATCGAGAGCCTATAAACGCTCTGATACCAAATGATATCAATTGAACATGAAGATCATCAAAGTATTATTCAGAGATTATCAAATTACACACTACATCACTTATTTATAGTAGTTAGAAGTACTAACTAACTATTTACACATTTTACCCCTACACTATGCTATTGTTACAAAAGAATTCTATACAATACAAAGAATTACACTAACACTTCGGAAGAAAACTAGACTTCGGAAGAAATCAACTAAACTTCGGAAGTATATAAGCTTCGGAAGTATAACATGTTATGCAACATATAGAAACCTTGTAATATATGTCCACTTTACTCTTTGATTATGTTTTCCAAAAGGCTATCTTTCATGTAAAATAAATTAATGAATGATCATCCATCACTGTAATTCGTTAGATTTCTTTAGAAATATTAAGTTTTATAAATAAAAACATGACTTTGACCCTTATAATTACAGGTGGAGGAAAGACAACTTTATGATCAGCCCTTAAAACTTTTGGTTTTGCTTAAGCTGTAAAATAGAAAAGCCTGTTGCATAAATGGGTACACTTGTGGTATAAGTTGCTATTAGATGAGTTTATCAGACGTAAGTTGGTTAATATTGTAAATTGGAAGAACATAGGCATATTAAGAAAGAAAACATGATGGGGGATAGAGAAACAACCTTGATTCTGGTAGTGACTCCCAACTCCATTGTTGTTCTAGCAAAACCATTCTTGCTGAAAGCATATGACATTTCTTTCCATTTCCGTCAAGAGATAACCACTATTAAATGTTAATATGTTCATATGGTAACATATTGTGTTTAAATATGCTGCGAATGTGACCGAAATAAACACTAGCATGAATTTTACCTCTTTACCATCATTGATTTGGAACCCCTTGTAAAGAATGAAGAAAAGTTCCTTCGTCGTTGTCCATTGCATGTTATTTTTTGATCGCTTGATCATCTCTTCATAATTGTTTGGCAACTTTTGTTCCCAATTTATTTCTGAATTTGATTTTGGTAGCATATCCATCTTCTTATCCTCTAATAGTTCATGATTTACCTATAAAACATACCGACATTTAAAGACAATATCATGCCCTTTGAATGTTGTGTGTTTGATAACATAAAAATAACAGAAAACATGATATGTGATGACAACATCATCTTATATTTGTTCAGCTTACTTTCTTCACGGTCCGAAACTCAATGCCCTCCACTGCTAAGGAATAAGATCCCTCAAAAACAATTTTAAGATCTACGAATTTAGTAGCACTAGTAAACTGATACAATTCAGCCATCAACGATCCATCTTCTCTCTCATCTGCAAAGTACGAGATTAATGGTTTCGCCTCCCCTTCTAATTTGTATTTGAGGGGTGAGAATATCGGTTTGCTCAAGGCAGTCTTTTTGTAAATTAATCTGAATACAAGGTTTATTGTGTATGTCATCTGTGATAACAAGAGTCGAGTTTTGACATGTGTTTTGAATTTACCATCAAATGCTAGATAACAACCGTCTCCGAATCTGCAAGAAGATGCAAAGGATGATACATTACTATATATTATTGAAATGAGATAGTCAGATAGCCTCAGGATCCTAAAAAAATCCAAGCCAGGTGAAGCAAGATAAGGAAGAAGACTAGTCACCTTGAACTGTTTGCATGTGAATATCTATTTATCGATTCACTTGCTGTTGGAATCAAACATTCTCTTGCAGATATCATTTCCCAACATTCTCCATTCTTGTATATTCAAAACCAGTGTCCATCAAATAAATTACAGTTAGCTATGACTAATGTAATACTACTACAAAATTGGGTATTAGGGAAGGATTTCTATGAAGGAACTGTTCTGCCCTTATACCATAACTGTAAGCAACAAAATTGTGACAAACTACTATAACAAGACAACAAAATGGAACAAGTGTTGGAATTGAAGCAATAAGATCAAAATCATAGAACACATTAAGTTTTGCGGAAACACTCACAGCTCATCTTTTTCTTGTATTAAACTTGAGCAAACGAAACAAAGAAACCACACAAAATTACAACAACCAATTACCCCCATTTATACTATGCTGGACTCTTGGAACAAGAAAACTTAATCTACAATGGAAACCAAGTTTCCTACCTTGGAAAATAACATACCAAAACATATAAAATATTAAAATAATGAAAATCGACTTAACATAAAACTGACGTGGGAAGATTACTTCCTTGACCTATATCAAGATCAAACATTCATTCTCTCCCTTAATCTTGATATAAATACGTCTCTTTTTGAAAGCAATACACCTATCATATCTTGAAACTTGATTCGTTCTTCTTAGGCATTTAGCCTTCTATTGCATCCTCGAATGTTACTCTTTCGATGTCCAAGTATCGCTGAAAATAATGCAACAATTTGAAGATACTTACATAGCATTGAATGCAATAAATTGCAAACTATTACTACATAATCAAGGCTCAATCTAGTACGATTATACTTTGAAACAAAATCCACTTAATTTTCTAGCAAAGTCTTTAATCATGTTTGTTTCCATCATTCGAAGTTGTTCAATGTCCCTTCCTAATGTAGCTAGTTGTGCCAATTGAAACCTATTAGCATCAAAAAATCTTACCCATAAGGCCTCGCATATGTATTTTGCCACTCGGGTATCTTCGAGTGGAGTCTAGAGAAGAACAACCCTAGAAACTTTATCATTTTTATCTTGCACTACATCACCAGTTTTTTTAGATTAACTGCCTTCCAAGGGCCTTATGCATCTAAGACAAATCCATAAAGATGGTCCAAGTGTTGTAATTTCTTGACATCAAACATGGGACTTGAAACGTGTTGTTATTGGTTTCTAGAACATGAACTGTAGCTATAGTGGCGGGTGGGTTTTTGTTTGTCATTGCTTGATCTTGTTTGTTGGGCGTTTGCTAGGTCTAGTCACGATCACAACCTAATCACTGACCGCCTTCTTCCTACGTTGCAACGTATGATCACACAACATAATACCATACTCCTTTTGGTTTCTACCTAAGGTTGCAACCTTCCTTGTCTCTATCAATCCATTTAGAATTCAACTACACTCTTCGGTCCATAAAGGTTTCAAGTCTTCTTCTTCTCTATTGATCATGAAGGTTTTGACTGTTTTGCTCGAACATAATGCAGGAGCATTATATTTAATTTGACCCTAACCCATACCTGATGGTGATCGTTGGAGCCGGTTGTTTATCTTGGATCGCATGGAATAGCTTTAATAATTATCTTGTTTTTTTAGTCTTTTCATTTATCTTTTTGGTTTACAAGATTATCTTTTTCTAATTTTTAGGCGATGGAACCCCTTTATTTGTTTTGGTTGTTCGTTGGTTTAAAACATTATGACCAGACTAAAAATTTCTATCAAATTTCATTGAGTTTGAAGTTTATTTTAGATCACCTTATTATGGCCATTTGATTGCTTACTCGTCTGCATCGATCCATGAAGGTTTTGTGGCTTCTTTCTTTGTGTCAACACTTCTCTGTCTTGATCAATTCACTAAGATTTTGAGACTTCCTCTATTCTGTCAATTCACCTAGATTTCAATTGCTTTGTATTGTTTTGCTTCAAATTATCAAGCTCCCTTGTATATTGACGCTAGAAGCAGTCAGATTAAAACCTATAGAACACACCAAGTTTTGTGGAAACACCCACACTCTTTTCTTGTATTAAACTTGAACAAACGAAACAAAGAGACAACAAAAAATTATATCGACCAATTACCCCTATTTATACCAATTAAAGTAGACTCTTAATAAACAATAAAACCTAGTATAGGTTGAAAACTGATATTCCTAATTTGACATGATTTCCTACTGTCACATCCCGGCGGAAGCGTGAAATGCTTAGGGTGTGACTTGTTTGCTCAGAACTCATTGATTTACAATTACCACAACACATCACATAAATATATATATTTCATGATAAGGCATATTAAGTACATATAATATCACATAACATAGCAAGGATTAATAAGGAGTTAGGATTACATCAATTCATCATAGTCAAAATTTGAACTAACATAATCCTATTACATTAAAAGCCTAACAGCAACATCTTCAGAGACGATGGAAGTGAGCATCCACCGAGACACTGAGATCATATAAGTTTACTGTCAGGTTTACACAAACTTTCCCCACCACTTCTCCCCAGCCATTATAAACATCAAAGGAGAACATTAAGCTGTTAGTCATGGTGGATTCCTGAAAAAGCATACTCAAAACAGTCAACATAAAGTTGGTGAGCTTCACAGGTTTATCATATAACATAGATGCATTATATACAACCAAACCTTACATAATAACCAGATCATTCATATCTGTCATAACATATTTTATAAATCAGATAATATAGCAACACAATACTCATCTTATTGGTGCAGGAAATATTTTCCAAAGTAGCGCTACCAATATTATCTAACGGTTCCACATCCGAATTAATGGTTGTGACATAAATCTCAGAAAATAATGCATCAGATAGTATGCTTTTTCCCCAAAACTTTTATAAAACAAAAATGGGCCATGAAACTCACCTTTTCTCCAAATGGTAACCTATACAAGAAAAATATTTATAATTCAGAAAATGTATATTTCTTTAACATTTTTAGCACCTCAGATTGAAGAATTTATTTTATAAATCAGGTTTTAGTATAAATTCCGAAATTTTTACAGTAGATGTATCATGATGTTAGGTAAAATATACTAAAATTTCATATTCAAATTATTTTCAGGCTAATTTTTATTATTTTTACATTATTCACATAATTCTTTAGAAATACCTTCGGGCCTCTAAAATTAGTCAAATTTTGGCAGGTTAATATTTATAATTCGTAACGTTTTTCAGAATTTTCTCATGCTCTAAACTATAGCAGAGCTATTTTTAATATTTTTCCTATTTTATCTTTATTTTGCTAAAAATACCAGATCATGTCCAAAAATTCTAATCTTTATACAAACTGTTTCATTTTTATTCTTATATTTTCTATAAACTTTCCATAATTTATTTCATACTTTAAGTATTTTTCCCGATTTTTAGTTAACAGAATAGTTAAAAATTAATATTTCAGAAAATGTTTTGAGTTAGGTCACGAAATTTTTCCAGTGGATTCTATACTTCATAATAGTCAGTACATAATTTTTCTATACCTTTACTAGGATCGGTTCTTTTAATATGATTTTTCTCTTTTTAATCTTACTTATTGCATATAAATTAATTAATTCATAGGAATGGTACCAAATTTTGCAGAGTTCTATTCTCTAATATTCTAAGTATGTTTTTAATGTTTGTTCCCACAATCACAGTTATTTTATATGCAGAATTGATTTAACAAACCATAACTAGATTTTAACCCTTTTGTTGATAATTTCTTGCTAAAACTTTGATTTTTAAGATTTGTTTTACTTATTTCAGATTTTTTTTTTAAAAAAAATCTTTCTTTTTGACTGAAAAATAAGTTTGATTTTTATTTGTTTTTGTAAAAACCTTAAATGTTTAATCAAAAGGGTCAATCACATATGTTTATTTTAACACATGTTTGATTTCATAACTTAATCTAGTAGGGTTTTAGAGGTTAAAACCTTGATTTTGACAGAAGGAGAGTGTGAGAAGGAGGTGAGGATGATCTAAGCTTGATTGGTTTTGGTGTTCTTGATAATCTTTCGGGAGACGGAGCTTCCACGAGGCTTGGATGTTGCTGCCTTGTATCCGAGAGTATGTGACCTAGTGAAGTTGAGGATGATATTTGGTTGAGAGGTAGTGACCGAGAGAATGGTTCGTGGCTTACGGTGGTGGTGTTCGGGAGTGGTGGTGTTAGCCGTGAGATGAGGGAGTGTGATAGTAACCGAGAGTTTAGTAGTGGTTGTATGTTTTAGGAAGGTGGTGATTATGCAAGCTTTCGGCCGAGGGTTGATATAGAGGAGTTCTCATGATTACTATGATTCCTAGGTGGTGAGGTGTTCATCATAGCTTTGCTTAGTCATGGCTAGATAGAGATTTTGTGGTGCCTCTAGAAGAACCGAAGGAATGGCGGTGGTTTGTGTTTAAGTCGGGTTCCAGCCGAGAGTTTCAAAGGGAGGTGGAGTCGGTTACCATTATGGAGTTTCATCATTGCTCCTAGGGTGCTAGACTCTCAAGGTGGCATGCATACAAGAGCTTTGGTGTGGCGGTGTGATGGTGTGTCAAGAAGGGCCGAGAAGGTGGCGGTGCAAGAGGATTGGTGTCCCTAGTTGTGCAAGGTGTTAACTTCATAGGTCTCATGACTCACCAAGTCATGATTGCATGATTAATCAAGTGCTTAATGAACCGATTTAGTGGTCTTAGATGGTGCTTAGGTTGGGGTTTAAATGTAAGGGGTTTGTTTAAATTTGTGTTGGTGTAAGTTTCACTTGTTGCAAACATATGTTTGTAATATTTGGTTGGGTTGTGTTTTGGTTTTTGTTTGATGTTGTATAGATGATGCATTTTGATCATATAGCATTTGGTATCATATAACATTTGGTATCATAAAGGTTATGTATTCGGATACATGCACACGTAAGATTTGTGCATGCATGCATCCATGCATACGTATCACACATATGTATAAGCAATCAACATACTTAAGTAAACAAAATGGAAGCATGCATACGTGCATGTATGTATAAAAATATATATATTAACCTAGGTGTGGCTTAGAATATGTAATTGAACTTAATGTATAAAATTTCTTAATCTAGGGTTGTCACATTCTCCCCCCGTAAAAATAATTTCGTCCCGAAATTTATTTGAATAGTAATGAACTTATCTGACCATTGTCTTAAAATAGGTGGGGGTATTTTCTTCTGATTTCATCTTCTCTTTCCCATGTATACTCTGGTCCTCTCTTAGCGTTCCACTTAACTTTCACTATGGGGATCTTGCTTCTCCTTAGCTTTTTAATTTCTTTATCTAATATGGCTATTGGTTCCTCTGTAAAATGAAGCTTCTCGTCTATCTTTATTTCTTGAACTGGAACTTTTAATGTTTCATCTGTTAAACATTTCTTCAGATTGGACACATGGAACGTGTTGTGTACTTTACTTAATTCTTCGGGTAAATCTAGCTTATACGCAACAGGACCAATTTTGTCAATAACTTCAAATGGTCCAATATTACTTGGGTTCAACTTATTTCTCTTTTCAAATCGAAAGATTCCCTTGGTAGGTGATATTTTTAGATAGACCTTATCTCCAATTTGGAATTCTAACGGCTTTCTTCTTTTATCTGCATAACTTTTCTGCCGATCTCGGGCTGTCTTTAATCTATTCTTGATTTCTTTAATCTTGTCAGATGTCTCTTGAATTAAATCAGGACCTATAAGTTGTCTATCTCCTATTTCATTCCAACATAAGGGCGATCTGCATTTTCTTCCATACAAGGCTTCAAACGGGGCGGTTTTAATGCTAGAATGATAGCTATTATTATACGAAAATTCTATCAAAGGTAGATGCATATCCCAGTTACCACCAAAATCTAATGCACAAGCGCGTAACATATCTTCTAATGTTTGTATTGTCCTTTCACTCTGTCCATCGGTTTGTGGGTGGAAGGCTGTGCTAAGATTTATTTGGGTTCCGAAAGCTTTTTGTAAGGTCTGCCAAAATCTTGATATGAATCTACTGTCCCTATCAGATATAATGGAGATTGGTATTCCATGTCTGGATACGATTTCTCTTATGTAAATTCTTGCCAATTTCTCTATCTTGTAATCTTCTCTGATTGGCAGGAAGTGTGCTGATTTGGTCAACCTATCTACTATAACCCAAATTGTGTCATAGCCACTTGAGGTCTTTGGTAACTTAGTTACAAAATCCATGGTAATTTGATCCCATTTCCATTCTGGAATTTCAGGTTGTTGTAAATACCCCGAAGGTTTCTGATGTTCTGCCTTAACCTTTGAACACGTATTGCACTTTTTTACGAACTCCCCAACTGATTTCTTCATACCCGGCCACCAATAATGATTTTTCAGATCCTTATACATTTTGTTATTTCCTGGATGTACGGAGTATCTTGACCTATGTGCTTCCTGTAATATAATCTTTCTAAGTATGGCATTATCAGGTATCCAAGTTCTTCCTTTAAATCTTAGAATTCCATGTGTATCTGCCTGTAAATCCTTTTCCTGTCCTTTTATTTCTATTTTACTTCTCTGTTGGGCTTCCCATATTTGTCTTAACAGATCTGATTGTAGTTCCATTCTCATGGCTCGCACTCGTAACGGTTTAACCCTATCTTTTCTACTTAAAGCATCAGCAACTACATTTGCTTTACCTGGATGATATTTGATTTCACAATCATAATCGCTCAGTAATTCCACCCATCTTCTTTGTCTCATGTTCAGCATTTTCTGCTCAAATATATGCTGTAAACTCTTATGATCCGTATATATTGTACATTTTGTCCCATACAAGTAATGTCTCCAAATCTTAAGTGCAAAGATGACTGCTCCTAATTCCAAATCATGAGTAGTGTAGTTTTTCTCACTTCCCCTAAGTTGTCTAGAGGCATATGCAATGACTCTACTTCTTTGCATTAATACACATCCAAATCCTTGACGAGACGCGTCACAATATACTACAAAATCATCAGTCCCTTCTGGTAATGACAAAATAGGTGCACTACATAACTTATTTTTCAAAAGTTCGAATGCATTCTTTTGTTTTTCTCCCCAGACATATGGCTTGTCTTTCTGGGTTAATTCAGTCAAGGGCTGAGCTATTCTTGAGAAATTTTCTATGAATCTTCTATAATATCCTGCTAATCCTAGAAATTGACGTACTTCTGTTGGTGTTTTGGGATCCTCCCATTTCTTAACAGTTTTTATTTTTGCTGGATCTACCTGTATTCCTTCTTGATTGACTATGTGTCCTAGGAATTGCACTTCTCTTTTCCAAAATTCACATTTTGAGAATTTTGCGTATAGTTTTTCTTTTCTTAACAACTCCAGAGTCGATCTTAAGTGTTGCTCATGATCCTCCTTATTCTTAGAATAGATTAAAATGTCGTCTATAAAGACTATAACAAAGTTATCTAAATAGGGTTTACATATCCTATTCATCAAATCCATGAATATGGCGGGAGCATTGGTTAAACCAAATGGCATTACCAGGAATTCATAATGTCCATACCTTGTTCTGAATGCTGTTTTGGGTATATCTTCATCCTGTATTCTTAGTTGATGATACCCTGATCTCAAGTCTATTTTTGAAAAGTAACTAGATCCTTGTAATTGATCAAATAGGTCGTCTATTCTAGGTAAGGGATACCTATTCTTTATAGTTACTTTATTGAGTTCCCTATAGTCTATGCACATTCTAAATGTTCCATCCTTTTTCTTAACAAATAGAACTGGTGCTCCCCAAGGTGATACACTAGGTCGTATAAATCCTTTATCCAAAAGTTCCTGAAGTTGGCTCATTAATTCTTTCATTTCAGTAGGTGCTAAACGGTAGGGTGCCTTAGCAATGGGGGCTGTTCCTGGCATCAATTCAATTTTGAATTCTACTTGACGTGGGGGTGGTAATCCAGGTAATTCATCAGGGAATACATCTGAATATTCATTGACAATTGGGACATCTTTCAGGCTTACTTTGTCTATCTTAGTGTCAACAATGTGAGTCAAATAAGCCAAACATTTCTTCCTTAGGCATTTTTGTGCACTTTTACAGGAAATTATTTTTATAGTGCCCCTAGGTTTTTCACCGTATATGCACAGTGTTCTATTTTCATTAACTAAAGGGATTTTGATCATCTTCTTACCACATATTATTTCAGCTTGATTCTTACTTAACCAATCCATTCCTACAACAATATCAAATCCTCCTAAATCAATAGGGATCAAATCTATATTGAAATAGTTTTCATCTAAATTCATGATACAATTAGGAATGATTTCATAAGCTTCGATTATTTTACCATCCGCTAATTCTATCATATATTTTTGATTAAGCTTTTCTGTGGTCAGGTTAAGTAGTGGCCTATATTTATTTGAAACAAAGCTACGGGTTGCTCCAGTGTCAAATAATACAGTAGCGTACTGATCGTTTACAAGGAACGTACCCGTGACGACTTCTGGTTCGTGTCGAGCTTCTTCTGCCTGCATTATGAATGCTCTCCCTCGAGGGTTGTTCTGATTAGTCGATGCCTTTCCTTTTAGCTGTGGGCATTCGTTCCGGCGATGGTTTTCATTCCCACATTGATAGCAGACTGGTTTTGGATTTGCAGGGTTTTTGCAGTCTCGGGATATATGTCCCTTTTTCTTACAGTTGTAACAGATTACCATCGCACAGTTGCCTTGATGGTATCTTTGGCACGTGTTACACCATGGTTGGTTTTTTGTCTGGGGTTTCTTCTCCCGTGTCATTCCTAAGTAGTTTCGAGAAGGCTTTCTAATTATTCGTTTTTGAGGGGTTCCTTTAAATCTTCCCCCTGTGCTGTCATCACTCCATTTTCTCTTTTCTCCAGATCTAGGGTTACCTAGTGATCCATTTCTTATCATCTCATCTGTCAGACTTCCTGATAAACTTACAGTATCTTGAAAAGTCTTGGGTCTAGCTGATTTCACCAATCCCCTTATTTGTGGCACCAGTTCCCAAATATATCTTTCTATTCTCTTAGATTCCGGAGCCACTAGATGTGGTACTAACCTTGAGAGCTCATTGTACCTGTCGGTATATTCCCGATGTGCTGCTCCTTTCATTTCTAAGGCTAGAAATTCGGTTTCTAATTTTTCTATTTCATTATATGGACAGTATTTCTCTATAACCAAATTCCTAAATTCCTCCCAACTCAACTCATTCATAATGTGCCTACCTTTAGTGGTCATCTCCATCTTCCACCAGGATTGTGCTTCCCCTTTCAAGGAGTGTGAAGCAAACAGGGTTCTGTTGTTACCGGCACATTTGCTGATTTCCAGAGTTGACTCCATTTCATCTAACCAGCGTAGAGCCTGTACTGCTCCGCCTTTACCATCAAATTCTCGAGGTCTACATGACATAAAGGCTTTGTAAGAACATCCTTTCTCTGTCATAATCTCCTCTGCTGGTTGATCTCTTATGGTATCATCAGCTGGTATTTCGTTGCCGGGGGTTGTGGTACCAAGGTTTAGGTTTTGTTGAAGTTGAGTTACTAGTATGGGTATGGCAGCTTCCAACTGCTGTGACACTATCCGGGAGATCCTTTCATCTTCATTGGTTGTTGGGTTAACAGGTGTTTCTTCTCCAAGTCTAGTTCTAGGTCGTCCCACTCTTGCAGTCCTCCTTACGGGTTGCGCATTTCTTCTTGGCGGCATGCTGTTCTATAGTTAATTATAGTAAATATTAAAAAGAATTTTAGATTCTTGACCATATTCTAATTAACACATAAGCAAGTAATAGTTCAAACACAAAAGATATTTTCATTTAAGCTCTTATTTAAACTTTTCACACTAAAAGTTAGTTTCTAATTTCCCTGCATCCATTTCCATATTCTTGAGAAGATGTTTCCCTTAGGTGCTTTTAGTTCCTTCACATCCTTCTGAATTTTCCTGATTTCTTGTTGAATTCTCTTGAGCTGTTTAAGGGTTTGTTGAGTGGCTGCGCTCCGATCTTCGTCCACCCTTTGTCTTTTAGCTTCACTTTCTTCGTTTCCGAGGGAGTCAGTTTCTTGTATCTCCTTGCCTTCATCTTGCTTAGTCTTGAATTTGTTCCCGGGCCGTACCCTTTTCCTAGGAGTTGTAATGGTATATCCTCCTACCATTACAGGTGCACGACGGACATAAAATTTGGTCTTAGGATTATCTCCCCTTTTGGTTGGAAGAGGTTCTAGATTTTGCTGAGGTTTAGGTTCAGGCGTAAGTTCTTTATTGTAATCCGAGTATCCGAATGAGTTAGTCTCACAAAAATTGTTATCAGTACTCATAGCTGCAAAACAATTCTTTTCATGGTTTGAACCCAACAGTTAGTTACCTATTTTTATATATAAATAAAATGCTTTAATATTCATGGGATCATGACATGCAAAATCACATATACACATAATTACACAAACATGAGCTTATGGTTATAGTCTAGGTATTTTATGGTACCTAATTCTCTATAACCAATGGCTCTGATACCAACCTGTCACATCCCGGCGGAAGCGTGAAATGCTTAGGGTGTGACTTGTTTGCTCAGAACTCATTGATTTACAATTACCACAACACATCACATAAATATATATATTTCATGATAAGGCATATTAAGTACATATAATATCACATAACATAGCAAGGATTAATAAGGAGTTAGGATTACATCAATTCATCATAGTCAAAATTTGAACTAACATAATCCTATTACATTAAAAGCCTAACAGCAACATCTTCAGAGACGATGGAAGTGAGCATCCACCGAGACACTGAGATCATATAAGTTTACTGTCAGGTTTACACAAACTTTCCCCACCACTTCTCCCCAGCCATTATAAACATCAAAGGAGAACATTAAGCTGTTAGTCATGGTGGATTCCTGAAAAAGCATACTCAAAACAGTCAACATAAAGTTGGTGAGCTTCACAGGTTTATCATATAACATAGATGCATTATATACAACCAAACCTTACATAATAACCAGATCATTCATATCTGTCATAACATATTTTATAAATCAGATAATATAGCAACACAATACTCATCTTATTGGTGCAGGAAATATTTTCCAAAGTAGCGCTACCAATATTATCTAACGGTTCCACATCCGAATTAATGGTTGTGACATAAATCTCAGAAAATAATGCATCAGATAGTATGCTTTTTCCCCAAAACTTTTATAAAACAAAAATGGGCCATGAAACTCACCTTTTCTCCAAATGGTAACCTATACAAGAAAAATATTTATAATTCAGAAAATGTATATTTCTTTAACATTTTTAGCACCTCAGATTGAAGAATTTATTTTATAAATCAGGTTTTAGTATAAATTCCGAAATTTTTACAGTAGATGTATCATGATGTTAGGTAAAATATACTAAAATTTCATATTCAAATTATTTTCAGGCTAATTTTTATTATTTTTACATTATTCACATAATTCTTTAGAAATACCTTCGGGCCTCTAAAATTAGTCAAATTTTGGCAGGTTAATATTTATAATTCGTAACGTTTTTCAGAATTTTCTCATGCTCTAAACTATAGCAGAGCTATTTTTAATATTTTTCCTATTTTATCTTTATTTTGCTAAAAATACCAGATCATGTCCAAAAATTCTAATCTTTATACAAACTGTTTCATTTTTATTCTTATATTTTCTATAAACTTTCCATAATTTATTTCATACTTTAAGTATTTTTCCCGATTTTTAGTTAACAGAATAGTTAAAAATTAATATTTCAGAAAATGTTTTGAGTTAGGTCACGAAATTTTTCCAGTGGATTCTATACTTCATAATAGTCAGTACATAATTTTTCTATACCTTTACTAGGATCGGTTCTTTTAATATGATTTTTCTCTTTTTAATCTTACTTATTGCATATAAATTAATTAATTCATAGGAATGGTACCAAATTTTGCAGAGTTCTATTCTCTAATATTCTAAGTATGTTTTTAATGTTTGTTCCCACAATCACAGTTATTTTATATGCAGAATTGATTTAACAAACCATAACTAGATTTTAACCCTTTTGTTGATAATTTCTTGCTAAAACTTTGATTTTTAAGATTTGTTTTACTTATTTCAGATTTTTTTTTTTTAAAAAAATCTTTCTTTTTGACTGAAAAATAAGTTTGATTTTTATTTGTTTTTGTAAAAACCTTAAATGTTTAATCAAAAGGGTCAATCACATATGTTTATTTTAACACATGTTTGATTTCATAACTTAATCTAGTAGGGTTTTAGAGGTTAAAACCTTGATTTTGACAGAAGGAGAGTGTGAGAAGGAGGTGAGGATGATCTAAGCTTGATTGGTTTTGGTGTTCTTGATAATCTTTCGGGAGACGGAGCTTCCACGAGGCTTGGATGTTGCTGCCTTGTATCCGAGAGTATGTGACCTAGTGAAGTTGAGGATGATATTTGGTTGAGAGGTAGTGACCGAGAGAATGGTTCGTGGCTTACGGTGGTGGTGTTCGGGAGTGGTGGTGTTAGCCGTGAGATGAGGGAGTGTGATAGTAACCGAGAGTTTAGTAGTGGTTGTATGTTTTAGGAAGGTGGTGATTATGCAAGCTTTCGGCCGAGGGTTGATATAGAGGAGTTCTCATGATTACTATGATTCCTAGGTGGTGAGGTGTTCATCATAGCTTTGCTTAGTCATGGCTAGATAGAGATTTTGTGGTGCCTCTAGAAGAACCGAAGGAATGGCGGTGGTTTGTGTTTAAGTCGGGTTCCAGCCGAGAGTTTCAAAGGGAGGTGGAGTCGGTTACCATTATGGAGTTTCATCATTGCTCCTAGGGTGCTAGACTCTCAAGGTGGCATGCATACAAGAGCTTTGGTGTGGCGGTGTGATGGTGTGTCAAGAAGGGCCGAGAAGGTGGCGGTGCAAGAGGATTGGTGTCCCTAGTTGTGCAAGGTGTTAACTTCATAGGTCTCATGACTCACCAAGTCATGATTGCATGATTAATCAAGTGCTTAATGAACCGATTTAGTGGTCTTAGATGGTGCTTAGGTTGGGGTTTAAATGTAAGGGGTTTGTTTAAATTTGTGTTGGTGTAAGTTTCACTTGTTGCAAACATATGTTTGTAATATTTGGTTGGGTTGTGTTTTGGTTTTTGTTTGATGTTGTATAGATGATGCATTTTGATCATATAGCATTTGGTATCATATAACATTTGGTATCATAAAGGTTATGTATTCGGATACATGCACACGTAAGATTTGTGCATGCATGCATCCATGCATACGTATCACACATATGTATAAGCAATCAACATACTTAGGTAAACAAAATGGAAGCATGCATACGTGCATGTATGTATAAAAATATATATATATTAACCTAGGTGTGGCTTAGAATATGTAATTGAACTTAATGTATAAAATTTCTTAATCTAGGGTTGTCACACCTACCATCCAAATATAACATAAAAAAACAAATTAAATAAAGTACTAAAATAATTAATATCGACTTAGCATTAAACCAATCGACTTGTTTCCCAAGTTCACTTCCTTTACTAGTATCAAGATTAATCCTTCTATCTTTACATATATGAAACTAGAAATTTGGGAGTAAAGCTTTCTTATTATTAGGGAGAAGGTGTCTAAGGGGGTAATTTATTGCTGTCATTCTACAATTTCATATATACCATATAACTAGTTAACATTAATGAAACCACATTAATAAGAAGTAAGGTGAACTGTAATGTTGTTTTGAAACTTATAACCAGGACCTCCCACCAACTAAGCTATTACATAAAATACTATAAAAACATTCATAAAATGAACAAAACTTAAATAAGTATATAGACATAGCCAACTACCATTTTGCCTTTGTTTTGGTAGATCCCTTTATAATTGGAAAGAAACATTCTCAGCTCATCTACAGAACCATAGATCAGTTCATAGATCTCTTGAAATTTAAGTGAAATCTCTAGTTGCTTCACAACATGAGAAATTGTTGGCCGATCTACACGAGATTTGCTCAGACATAGATATGCAATATTTGAAAATATTCCTAAAGACTTTGGATCCATTTGTAATTTCATCATATCTTGAAAAATAATCTCATCTAGTTTTTCCTGTTCATAGCTTTTTTGCCACATAGGCACTATAATCTGACATTGACCATGGTGATATTCAAAGCATAATCTCCCACACAATATTTTAAAGAAGACGACCCCCAAAGAGTATATATCCGATTCTTTTGTTAGAAATCCGAGTTCCATGTACAATGGATCAGAGTACCCCGGCGTACCTAAAGCATAGTAGATTAGAACGGTGTGATGTTGATTTACAGGGCCCAACTTTGATAATCCAAAATCAGAAATTATAGCAGTCCAGTGCTTTTAAGATCATGATGAAGTACTCTTTGTTGTATCCCTTTGGATCATGAAGATATTGTAGTGCCCTTGCGACCTCAACGCATATTTTGAGACATTAAATCCACTACATGGAATGGTGAGGCCGGCCATTGGATGGTTGTACCCAAATTGTTCCTCTGCAAGGTTTAGTAGTTCTTGAAATGCCGGTTGGCTTAAGAGTGATACGGGAACCACAAATCGTCTTTTCTCTTCTTCCCCAAATAAAACGCGAAATGGCCTTTTGGGATGTCGATAGATGTTGATGTGGTGCTTTCATTTGAGAACGATCGCCTAAGAATTTTTTTCGCTTGAATGATCTTTGGCATTAAGATGGCCATTTTTAGAAGAGGGCAGAGCCCTTTTACTAAAAGAAGCTAATGGAGAAGAAAAATACTGGTGAATGATTTTGTGAAGTATTTTCAAGAAAGTTGTGGTTGATTTATACACATTGAAAGGTTTATATAACCAACTGGTATTACAGGGACTTTACATGATATATAGACAGTGGCACATGATGGAAAATAAATAACACATGGTGTGGTCTTCCTATCACTAAAAGAGCAAAAAAAATAATTAAAGATGAGATTTATGATCAATTATAAACTACTGTTACAGCATATAACAAACACCAAATCCTTCATCAGGATTGTCTTGATGTTGTATGTGATATTTGGTATATGTAGGAGATTCTGCTTTACCATCTAATAACCTATGAATTATTATTTACGTGACGTAAATGTGTTAGTTTATGAAACAAACTTCACATGTCTCTTAGGTTATCCACTTTGTGTACGACCACCTGAGTTGGTTAAAACACGAACCACTTTGCTCTTTGATGCTCTAGCAGGAATACCTGAGTTACTATGATAAGATTATATATTCGATAGTACTGTCTAAAGCATACTGACCTTTTCTGTGTGAACTAATAGAATGTAATAAACATGTTTAACAAGTAAACCTTTTATATTTCTGATTAGTTACTAAAATAACATGTCAATATTCTTTCAACTGTTGTAACCCACAACGTTAATATTCTATAAACTCGAAGTTCAAGAACTATGTCCAGTGATGTCAATTGTGACGAAAGAAATGTCAAACTTCTGCAATCGCTTAATACATTGTATAACCTACACGAAGCTATTTAAGAAGCCTTTATGCATTCAATAATACTTAACTCTTTGTAGTTCAGCTGTTACCATAATAGACACTTCTTGACATTAGATGATCCAAACGAATAAGTTGGTTTTAAGCCAGATTTAACGGATTTTTATGGTTAATATATGTGTTCTTCATCCAATTGACTATTTTAAATGGTGGAAATATAAGGACACTTAACCAAAATACAAATAGTTCTCTTGTGTAGGAACCGTGTTGGCTTCCAGTTTATATTTTTATTCCTTTATGTTGTCGCCAAACACTAATGAATGAAACAGGACACCTCTATTAGTTTAAATTCATTATATAAAACTAGATTTAAACACCCGCGCTCCGCCGAGGGATTTAAAAATCTGGATAAAAATAAACACGTTACAATGGTTAATATACAATTTAAGAATTCATAACAATGTGTGAAATAAACGTTATAGAACACAAGTACCACTTTAAAATTACATTATCACGATCTGTAAGCACAAAAAATCTTATGTTGTTGTGAAAATGAACATCAAGAAAAATAAAATGTAATTTAAAGAGAGACGCAAACAATGTATTTAATAAACCTATGTGAGTATTGAGTGTAAAACTAAACAAAATAAGTGTTAAAAAGATAATAAATAGTAAATAGTAAAAAGAAATTTAAAAGGATAGAATTGCAGCTGCGGGAAAAAAATATTATAATTAACATATATTAAAATTAAATATTTTTCAACAATAAAATTATCCATTTTTCCTTTTTGCAAAGTTTTTATTAAACAAAAATAACAACAATGAAACCTTAAGTATAAAAGCTATAAATGAAAATGTTGATTTTTTGGGATCGAGCTAACCAACTGAAATTATCGTGTAGTTGAGCGTCTCGATATAATATTAAATTAAGTGGAAAATGAAAAAAAAAACAAAACTAAAATTGAAGTGGGTTTCGAGCCCAAGTCCCTTTGGTTACTCACCAACGATTTAACCAAATTATCTACTGCACCATCTGAGTTACATAATCGAATCTAGCTATTTAAATGAGACAAAATCTGGTAATAAAAAAATAATATTTTTACTGTGCACACCGACATATTGTCTTAATAATATTAAATTAAGTGGAAAATGAAAAAAAAAAACAAAACTAAAATTGAAGTGGGTTTCTAACCCAAGTCCCTTTGCTTACTCACTAACGATTTAACCAAATCATCTACCGCACCATCTGAGTTACATAATCAAATCTAGCTATTTAAATGAGGCAAAATCTGGTAATAAAAAAAATAATATTCTTACTGTGCGCACCAACATATTGTTTTAATAGGTATATTAATCACTAATGATTATTTCCTGTATGATTTCGGCAGTTGGCTTTTTCTATTTGGGTTATTTGTATGTGACAAAAAGAAAGCCCGTAACATATACTTGAATAGTCTATGGACAGTTCTTGGTTAGAATTTATGTGAACTAAACAAGGATAAAGATGAGATATGTTTTATATTGAGCCTTTTGGTTACAACAGTAATTAGAGTATAATAAACACAAATTAGCTCCTAATTTAAATTTCAAATAGCTTGAACAAGTGTCTCTATATATTTACAAACATGTGAAGGGCCCTAAGCTAGTTGTTGTGCTTTACAAAACTGTTATAGCAAAGATTAGCATATAGATGCGATCATAATGCACCCAAACGAGAAGCAAGATCAGCAAATACGTCTTCACTACATGGAATGGTGAGGCCGCCCATTGGATGGTTGTACCCAAATTGTTCCTCTGCAAGGTTTAGTAGTTCTTGAAATGCCGGTTGGCTTAAGAGTGATACGGGAACCACAAATCGTCTTTTCTCTTCTTCCCCAATATAAATCGCAAAATGGCCTTTTGGGATGTCGATAGATGTTGATGTGGTGCTTCCATTTGAGAACGATCGTCTAAGAATTTTTTTCGCTTGAATGATCTTTGGCATTAAGATGGCCATTTTTAGAAGAGGGCAAAGCCTTTTTACTAAAACAAGCTAATGGAGAAGAACACTACTGGTGAATGATTGTGTGAAGTATTTTTAAGAAAGTTGTGGTTGATTTCTACACATTGAAAGGTTTATATAACCAGCTGGTATTATAGGGACTTTACATGATATATAGACAGTGGCACATGATGGAAAATAAATAACACATGGTGTGGTCTTCCTATCACTAAAAGAGCCAAAAAATAATTAAAGATGAGATTTATGATCAATTATGAACTACTGGTTACAACATATAACAAACACCAAATCCTTCATCATGATTGTCTTGATGTTGTATGCGATATTTGGTATATGTAGGACAGTCTGCTTTACCATCTAATAACCTATGAATTATTATTTACGTGACGTAAATGTGACCTGTTTATGAAACAAACTTCACATGTCTCTTAGGTTATCCACTTTGTGTACGACCACCTGAGTTGGTTAAAACACAAACCACTTTGCTATTTTAATTCTCTAACAGGAATACCTGAGTTACTATGATAAGATTATATATTCGATAGTCCTTTCTAAAGCACACTGACCTCTTCTGTGTGAACTAATAGAATGTAATAAACATGTTTAACAAGTAAACCTTTTAGTTACTAAAATAACATGTCAATATTTTTTCAGCTGTTGTAACCCACAACATTAATATTCTCGAGGTTCAAGAACTATGTCTAGTGATGTCAATTGTGACGAAATACATGTCAAACTTCTGCAATCGCTTAATGCATTGTATAACCTGCACGGATAAGCTGGTGTTTATGTTGGGTTAATCGTTTTAATCACGGGTCAAGTGATGTTTAGTGAGTCAAGATGAAATTTAATGTTTTAGTTAATATATTATAAGTTAAGAAATAGTACAAGTATTGACCAAGTTTGTTGGACATGGAGTTGATAAGTGAACGTTAAGAGTAGAATTTGTTGCTGATTGAAGGGATACGTGGACCTAGTAGTTTATTTATCATATGTTTATTGTTTACTTATTTTTAATAGAATAGTATGCAGCTTTAGTTTTAACCTCTTGTAATCATACTTTTGAGTTAAAGAAGAATACATAAAACACTTTATAGTGTGTGTTTTCAAGAGGGACCTGAACCAACAGTTAATTAGCCATAAGTAATAGTACAGTTAACACTAGTGTACTTCGCCCAAATTTGACAATTGACTGTATATAAATGCTGAAAACATAACAAATATATTTTACCTGCACAACTCATTAAGTTGAGATTCCAAGATTAATTATTAATATCAGTAATGATCTGTTTGGTATTATTTTATATGTGACAAAATTAAAACTGTAAGCTATGATATATACATATACTAGTTTTAGTAAACCCGTGCATTACATGTGTTGAATAAAAATATATTAAACAAAATGCAATTTATTAATTATAAATCGATATTTTAAAATAAGATATTATTGAATTTTTTTTTATAATAAATAAAATAAAAATATTATTTTAAAACAAACGTTTAAAAAGTGTCATACTTAAAACTTTCTTCTATAACTCTCAATTTGAATTATTTTTTGTTTATAAAAGTTTAACTTTTTAAAAACACCAATTATAAAATTTTTTTGTATTTTTAAAAAATTTTGATGTTCTAAAAAGTTTTCTAATTTTATGAAAAATTATTTCATTAGAAATAACACTAGTAAAAATATCTTTTGCTTAATTTATTAAAAAAATTTAATCTAAAAAAAATTAAATAATATTATTAGTAATTAATGTGATTATTAAATAAAAGAGAGAAACATAAAAAATTGTTAAGGAGCAATATAATGTGGACATGTGTCCTCTTAAATATCTTTTTATTAGAGTAGGGAGATCCGTATATGGACATACTTTATGGTTAAAGTTTGTGCTTAGAGAATAAAGAAGATGAAACATGTTTTCATTCAGCTCTTTGTGATGCAATATGCAGTCACATTGGATCAACAAACAAAAGAACAAGCTGGGTGAATTCTTATTCGGAAAACACCATCAAAAACAATCTTCAAAAGCAGGAAGAACAGGTATTTAAAGCCTAAACCTTGCCAAGACTTTAGGCAATAAACATGGAAAAAGAAACTGAATCAAACACAAATTCTTAGACAATCAATAATAAAAGTAATAGCTAAAAACAACTCTCAGCTTGCAATCAAAGTTATCGGCCAGATGGGCTCAACAGTGGGTCAGAGTTGCATGGAACTGGGCCAGGGCTTGGGTCAAACCTGACACCATAACTTTGGTTATGACATTAATTAGAATATAATAAACTGAGAATTAGCGTATAATTTAAACTTCCAACTGCTTAATTGGACATGTCTCTATTTACAAACATGTGAAAGGTCCTACTTGATTTGCTTTACAAAATCGTTATAGCAAAGATTAACATATATATCATTTAATCATAATGCACCAAAACGAGAAGCAAGATCAAAGATATGTCTTCACTACATGGAATGGTGAGTTAGTGTGAGTCTATGATGTGGGTCCAAGTGTGGATGAGCAAGCTTTAGTTTTTTTGGAGGCCGAAGATCGCTTATCAAAAGGGGCTTCACTGAAATGGCCATAACTTGGGCTAGAAGTCTCCGTTTTGGGCCTACGACCGTAGGCGGTTTGGGTCATCGTTCGGCCTCAAAACGGCCTATTTTATGAGTTATTTGTATTTTTGTCTTATTTTTACAATTTGTTGGACTTTACATTTGGCCCAGTTTTTGGTCCGTTTATGTTTTGTGGCATATCCGACTTTGGTTTCCTTTCTTTATATGCTTGTAAGAGATGGATGAATTATTATTGAAGTTTATATAAAAATCTGTTTTTCACTCTATCACTTTGTGTGTTAGTGTAAACCCTGATTATCGGTATTCTTTGTGAATCAACGATAGTTAGAAGAATTGTTCCTGGTATTCTCGTTGAATCAATAGGTTCAATTATCTATCTTTCTGTTTCCGACTGCATCAGTCTAATTGTGAAGGAGCAAGCTATTTTGTATTTGAAGGCTTAGGATTGCTTGTCCAAAGAGGCTTCGAAGGCTTCGTTTTGAGCGTATAACCAGTCAAAACAACCGTTAGTTTGAGGGGCTCATTTATTCGTTTGGGTCATCGTTCCGGCTTAAAAACGTCTTATTTTATCAGATTTTTAACATTTTTGTGTTATTTTCAGTTTTTGTTGGAATTTGTTTATGGCTCAGTTTCTGGCCCATTTGTTTAGGTCCATTTGAATTTTACCTTGCATTTTATATTCATGTAAATATATATTAAAAGATTATTAGTTTTTTAAGTTTATGAAAATTATTTTTCTCCCTATCACAAGTATGTGTTAGTGTGTAAATTTCTTGATTTTAGTATTCATTATGAATTAACTATAGTTAGAAAAATTGTTCCTGTTATTTTCTGTGAATCAACAGGTTCAATTAGTATCTTGTTTTTCGGTCTACATCATGAGCCCATGCATTGGATGTTTGAAGCCAAATTGTTCTCTGCTAGTTGAAATTGTAGTTGGTTTAAGAGTGACACACGGAATCAAATTTTCCTCAACTAAAGCAAAGTATCTATGTAAAAGGCAAAGAAGTCTTTTCATCCAAAACTCTTAAAATTAAGAGTTTTACAACTCATAATGCATAAGTTACAAGCCACTGTTGCCATACTAAAACTTTAGCCCTTGTGTTCCTTTGAAAATTTTGTCAGATCTGATCTTCAATTCAAAATGAAAACTCAAATCTCAAATCTCAAATTGTAGCATCTTCCCTTCCTACGCTCCACAATCGACACCCCCAACCATCTCATCATCATAGCCATGTACCACCACCGTTGACCTCTGATTCCTTCATCTCCATCCCAAAACCCACCCGAACCATACCTCCACCACCGTCATCATCTTCAAACCCACTCGCATGCTCCCTTTCTTCCAATTTTCCACAGACTAGAGATTCGAGAGAGATCAAAAGTACACCTTTCTTACATCGTTACTGCCACCATCAACGTTGTTGGATTACTCGCCCGTGTTCACCATCACACTTTGTCTTGTGTACGTGTTTTGTCTACGGTAAGTTTTTTTTTTTGTTTTTTTTGTATATTTCTGTTTGATTGTTTGTGATTATATGATTAATTGGTATTTTATGTGGTATGTAGGAGACACCTGATTCGTAGAACGTATCCTTTGTTATACTTCCGAAGCTTATATACTTCCGAAGTTTAGTTGATTTCTTCCGAAGTCTAGTTTTCTTCCGAAGTGTTAGTGTAATTCTTTGTATTGTATAGAATTCTTTTGTAACAATAGCATAGTGTAGGGGTAAAATGTGTAAATAGTTAGTTAGTACTTCTAACTACTATAAATAAGTGATGTAGTGTGTAATTTGATAATCTCTTAATAATACTTTGATGATCTTCATGTTCAATTGATATCATTTGGTATCAGAGCGTTTATAGGCTCTCGATCCATCGTCTTCCTCTTACGATCTTGATTAGTTGTATCCCTCTTCCGATCTCGAAAAAATTCCCCAATCTTACGCCTACTGTGTTCGACAGTAATTCCCACCCAATTCGGTTTCTTGATTCAATTCGATGGCGGACCAGAACAGACAGGTGGTCCTGAAAGACATTAGCGATCCGATTTTGTTCAAGATTTCAATCCTAACGCCGACAAACTACACCTCCTAGGCGATAAAGATGGAGGCGTTCATGGATGCCCAGGGGCTCTGGGATGCCATTGAACCTCCCACCCCGGGCGTGGTGGATGCCAAGGTTGGCAAAAAGGCAAGAGCCTTCATCTTCCAGTCTTTGCCGGAGGATGTACTAATGCAGGTGGCTGCATTCAAGTCTGCGAAGGAGATATGGGGTGCCCTGAAGAAGCGTTATGTTGGCGAGGATAGGGTCAAACAGGCACGAATTCAAACTCTAGATCGTGAGTTTGAAATGTTGTCCATGGGGGAATCTGAGTCGATAGATGACTTTGCAGGCAAGATGGGAGAATTGGTGTCACGATATAGAGCCCTGGGGACAACCGTTGCAGCCTTTAAACAAGTGAGCAAGTTCTTGAAGGCAGCCCCTGATAGGTTCCTCCCTATTGTGGCAGCTATAGAACAATTTGCCGATTTGGCAGCTATGTCCTTTGAACACTTGGTGGGGAGGCTGAAGGCATACGAAGAGAGGTTGAAACCAGCCTCTCAAGGGAAGAACTCCTCAGGGCAGTTACTTTTGACAAAGAGTGAATGGCAAGAGAAGGCCAAGCTTGAACCCAAGATTCAGAATCCACGATGCAGTGGATGGGATAATAAAGGCAAAAGCAAAGGGAGAGGAAGGTATGCTCAGGGCAGGGGAAGCAAAACCAGCACGGAAGGTGGTGATAAAAGTACTAATGCCACCAAGAAGGACAACAGAAACATGAGATGTTTCAATTGTGATAAATTGGGCCATTTCTCTAGTGAGTATCGGGCTCCAAGAAGAGAAAATCAGGAAGCACACTCGGCACAAACACAAGAAGATCAAGAACCAGCCCTGTTGATGGTGCAACAAGATTTGGGCCTACTTGAGGAACAAAGTGTGTTTCCGAAGGATATGCAAAGTGAAGGTGAATCCTGCACCTGGTATCTTGACAATAGGGCTAGAAACCACATGATTGGCATCAAAACCCACTTCACTGAACTGGATGAAGCCATTACTGGCAAGGTGAAGTTTGGGGATGGGTCAGTGGTTGCAATCAGAGGCAGGGGATCCATATGCTTTCAATGTAGCAATGGTGAACACAGAGTAGTGACAAATGTCTACTTCATACCTGCTCTGAGGAGCAATATACTAAGTCTAGGCCAGTTGGATGAAGTGGGCTGTAAAGTCTTGATGAAGGATGGCTACCTATGGGTTTATGAGAAGAG
Organism: Flaveria ramosissima; assembly: GCA_025215565.1. NCBI lineage: Eukaryota > Viridiplantae > Streptophyta > Magnoliopsida > Asterales > Asteraceae > Flaveria > Flaveria ramosissima. The sequence continues at coordinate 62,921,847 of CM046030.1, forward strand.
TGGAAGGACCCTGATGAAGGTAAAGAAGTCTAAAAATAGGCTGTACAAAATAAAACTCACTGTCACACCCCCCATGTGTTTACTTACAGCCATGCATGACCAAGCTTGGACATGGCATGCAAGGCTGGGACATTTGAGTTTTGACTCCATAAACCGTATGTCAAGGCACAATATGGTGAGGGGAATGCCCAAGATTAGCCACAAATCACAATTTGTGAGAGCTGCCTGCTTGGCAAACATAGAAGTCAAGCCTACCCTAGTACAAGCAATTTCAGGGCAAAGACATCTCTTGAACTGGTACATGCAGATCTGTGTGGGCCAATAGACCCACCCACACCTGCTGGGAAAGAATACTTTATGCTCCTGGTGGATGACTGCTCAAGATTCATGTGGGTATATTTGCTAAAGTCTAAAGATAAAGCACCAGAAGCATTCAAGATTTTCAAAGCTCAAGTTCAATTAGAAACAACTTACAAGATTAAAGCCCTTAGAACAGATAAGGGAGGAGAGTTTACTTCCAAAAGCTTTGAACAGCTATGTGACTAGGAGGGAATTAAGAGATACTTGACAGCCCCCTACTCTCCACAACAAAATAGGGTTGTGGAGAGGAGAAACCAGACAGTTATGGGCATGACCAGGTCTATTCTAAAGGCAATGCATATGCCTTTGGACTTCTAGACTGAAGCTGTAAGACACTCAGTTTTTCTGCTCAATAGGAGTCCAACTAAGGCCCTAGAAAAGATCACACCATATGAAAGTTTGTTCAAAAGAAAGCCAAATATGAAACATCTAAGGGTATTTGGATGCAAGGCACATGTGAAGATCCCCAGTCATCAAGTAAAGAAGCTAGATGATAGGAGTATCTCAATGGTGCATCTAGGCATAGAGCCTGGTTCTAAAGCCTACAGGCTCTATAACCTAGTGGTCGGGAGGATAGTGGTGAGCAGAGATGTGAAGTTTGAGGAAGGAAAACCCTAGGAATGGGAAAATAGTAATCCTGATGTGTCAAGACAAAGGTATGCAACACTAGGTGTGTCCTCAAGTGTACCTGGTTTGAATGATGTAGCATCAACTGCTCTAACATCTGATCATTTGGATCAAAACCTGACATGAGTACTGGGAATGAAGTTTATTCTATGGATAGTGCACAGGTTCCCAGATCAACATATGATGATACCCCACCTAAAGGTTTTGCAAGCCTAAATGATGTGTTCAATAGATCAAAGGTCTTAGAATAGTTTCCTTTTGAGCCTCCTATGTTCAATGAGTCAGAGTTGTTGTTAGTAGAAGAGCCAATCAACTATGAGCAGGCTAAGATCAACCCTGAGTGGAGAAAAGCTATGCAAGATGAGATTAATAGCATAGAGAATAATAGAACTTGGAATCTAGTTGAATGTCCAAGGGGAGTGAAACCTATAGGAGTTAAGTGGTTGTTTAAACTCAGAAGGAATGCAGAGGGAAGGGTTATCAGGCACAAAGCTAGGTTGGTTGTGAAAGGTTATGTTCAGAAGTATGGAATTGACTATGAAGAGGTGTTTGCTCCTGTTGCTAGGTTAGAAACTGTGAGGTTAATTCTAGCCTTGGCAGCTGCACATAAATGGAAGGTTCATCACTTGGGTGTTAAGACAACCTTCTTGAATGGGGATTTGAAAGAAGATGTGTATGTGACACAACCAGAGGGTTTTGTGAAATCTGGTAAAGAAAGGTTGGTGTATAAGCTCATTAAGGCATTATGGCCTTAAACAGGCTCCAAGGGCTTGGAATGAGAAATTACATGATACCTTGGTAGAATTTGGTTTTAAAAGGTGTCCACAGGAACATGCAGTGTACAATAATCAATCTGAAGATGGATCTGTGATAATAGGAATGTATGTGGATGACTTGATAGTGACTGGTTCTAGTGCAAGAATGGTTGTAGAGTTTAAAGCCATGACGAAGTCTAAGTTTGAGATGACAGATCTTGGCTTGTTAAACTACTACTTAGGTATAGAGGTGATATAAGAAGAAAAGGGTATATTCTTGAATCAGTCTGGGTATGCAAAGAAAATTCTGGAAGAACAAAATATGTGGGAGTGCAATTCAACCAAAGTCCCTATGGATCCAGGGTTGAAATTAGGGAAAGATGAGGATCAGGATTCTGTGGATGATACTAAGTATAGAAGAGTTATAGGGTGTTTGAGATATTTAACTCAAACTAGACCTGACTTAAGTTACTCTGTGGGTATAGTTAGTAGATTCATGGAGTTTCCTAGAACTACTCATTGGCATGTAGTTAAGCACATTCTGAGATACTTAAAAGGTACTATAGACCATGGTATTTGGTATGAATATGGTAACATTGATGATTTGGTGGGTTATAGTGATAGTTCTCATGCACCTACTAAAGCTGATGGGAAGAGCACAACAGGTATGGTGTTCTACTATGGAGGAGGACCTGTTAGTTGGGTTAGTCAAAAGCAAGGAATTGTTGCTTTATCGTCATGTGAGGCTGAATTTATAGCTGCTACTGCTTCTGCTCAGCAAGCTGTGTGGTTAAGAAGTGTGTTGGAAGTATTACCTGGAGTTAAGGCATGACCAGTTTTAATACATGTGGATAATAAGTCAGCTATTCAATTAATGAAGAATCCAGTGTTTCATGGGAGATCTAAGCACATAGATGTCAGATACCATTACATAAGGAGTTGTGTTGAAAGGAGTTTGGTAGTTGTAAAGCATATTTGTGGAGAGGAGCAAAGAGCTGATATTCTTACAAAAGCTCTACCGAGGCTAAAATTTGCTGTTATGAAAGGGCTGCTTGGAGTAGGTTCAATAAAAGAATTAAGGGGGTGATTGTTATACTTCCAAAGCTTATATACTTCCGAAGTTTAGTTGATTTCTTCCAGAGTCTAGTTTTCTTCCGAAGTGTTAGTGTAATTATTTGTATTGTATAGAATTCTTTTGTAACAATAGCATAGTGTAGGGGTAAAATGTGTAAATAGTTAGTTAGTACTTCTAACTACTATAAATAAGTGATGTAGTGTGTAATTTGATAATCTCTTAATAATACTTTGATGATCTTCATGTTCAATTGATATCATCCTTTGTTGTATTGAATCATCGGTGTGAATGAGTCAGGTTAAGTTACATGGAAAAACCATGGCTTTGGAGGAATACATCTGCCCAGAAGCCGACTGATGCAACAAGTGAAGTTGAAAACAAAGCAAAAGGTATTCTAATAGCTCCTCCGTTCATTTTAGTTAAATATTTATCATTTTCTCCTGTAACTTAAGGATTAAGATCTTGCAACTGGAATGTTGACTATATTGTTGGTTTCATTTTTTCTTGATAAAGCTCATTGGAGTACTTGGATCTAATAGAATGGTATTATCGAATGACAAAGGAAAGGGAAGATAAAGGGGAGAAGTTGGTGTTTGAAGAAGGAGAGTGCAACAATGATAAGAGAGACCGTGAAGCAGAAGTCTCAATTGCCGAGATGTTGCCGATCAAAAGGAGAAGAATGTGTGTAGTTTATGATTGGCCACCACAGTGTGGTCCGGCCAAATGAAAGCAGCCGTGATCTTTGATGTCAAGATTAAAGGGGACATTGTTGGAGTTTAATCTTGTCATCAAAATAGCTATAGTATTAAATGTGTAATTATCTAGTGTTTCATATGTGAAACAAATAAGTCAAAGTTATTATGTATTTAAGTTATGGGTCGATTAGATAAACGGGTCAAATGGTAGTTATAATCCGGTAGTTATTTTGGCGCCAAAAACCGCCAACATATAACCATTAGTCTCTTGGGTATAAATACCCAATCATGTATCATCATTTGACAGTATTGTGTATATAAAGTTTCCTTTGTAAAATCTCTGTACTTTGGTGTGTTCTTATTCGTGAGAAACTAGTTTGGATTTGTGATATATTCATCATGTACCCTTCATTCAATAAGATTAGATAAAGTATCATTTTTTTATGAATTCATAGATTTCTCCAAGATAATAGTTTTAAACACCAGCTCCCAAATAACAAAATGGACTGTGTCTTTGTCTCTTAACAGAAGAGGGGAAATTCAACACACACACACACACACACACACACACACACATATATATATATATATATATATATATATATATATATATATATATATATATATGTATGTATGTATTCTTTTCATTGAAAAAACATATATTAATGTTGTTGAAAACAAAATTTGAAAAATAATTGCAACGTCACCTACAGTAGCTGAAAATTGCAATGTTATCATCAAAACCAAAATTATCATGATACAAAAAACTGTTTCGGCTGTTGTACCCTGGGAAACAAAACGAGTTCTCCTGGGAGGCTCGGAACTTGTTTATATATATATATATATATATATATATATATATATATATATATATATATATATATATATATATATATATATATATATATATCGGAGGGATCAAATGAAAACCATATTTATAATTAAGAACCGTGAAAACCACCACTACCAATCACATAATATAATTAATTTAACTTTCTAATTGTTTAAAGTATATTTAAGTAAACTTCAACCTTATTTGTCAAGGTCATTATATATTTTTTCATATAAACTCCAAGAAATATTGATAACAATAAAACAATTTACGTATACGTAACTTGTATGAGCTACATATACATAACTCTTAGTTCTACACTTGGTAACACGTATTGACATATACATAACTCATACATATACATAAATCTTAGTTGTATACTTATTAACACGTACTTACATATACATAACCCTTGGTTTTCATGGTTTTCATTTATAACATGGTTTTTAAGGGATCCCTCCCCTATATACATATATATATATATATATATATATATATATATATATATATATATATATATATATATATATATATATATATATATATATATATATATATATATATATATATATGTATGTATGTATGTATAACAAACACCCAATCCCTCATCATGCTTATCTTGATGTTTGAGGCCAAAGTTTGTATATGTAGGCCATTCTGCATTACCACCAAATCACATGATATTGTCTTGATGCTTGACTTATATTTATGTGGTGTAAAGTGACTCATTAATGACCCAGACTTCACATTTCAATTGGACTATCTTGTTAACTGAAGCAGACTGACATCTTCTCTGAGAACAAAAATATATAATTATACATTCACCATTAGTTACTTAAAAACATTTAATTTTTATAAAACAAGGTTCATGAAACTCCAACTCTCTTGGAAGCCACCTATCGAATTTGTTAACACTAATTTTTTTCTTATATGTATCATTAGATTTTTCTTTATTTATCCATTGAAAACTTTTAATCACATGTAGAACTTCCTGTTGAGATTAATTCAAAGAGGAGTTAACCTTGAAAGAAACTGCTAGCTGATTGTTTAAAGTAATAAGGGTTGTCAGGATCTGTTTAGAGTTGATTGAGTCTTTATTTCCATTATCAGTTCTCTACTATTTAATCAGATTTTCTGCATTCAATAAAACGTAACTCTTTCTAGTTCAACTGTTACCATCTTACCATTTGATGTAACCAACACTTCTGCAATAACTTGTTGATTTATAATTATATAATCCAAACGAGTAAGGTGGTTTTAAGCCAGAGACTGAATTTTTTCAGTTAACAAATGCATCCTTCATCCAACTAATTGACTATATATATTAAATGGTGAAAATAGAAGGTTATTTAACCTGAATACAAATATTTCTCCCATGCACGAAGTGTTGGTCTTCATTCTGTTTTCCTTTCTGAAGCTCAAAGTAATATATATTATTTTTTATTCCTTTACGTTGTTGCCGAACACTAATATATGGACCAGGACAACACTACTAATTGATATTCATTAACTGATGATATAAGTAATGATTATTTCCTGTTCATGATTTCGGCAATCAGCTTGAATTAGTCTATGGACAGTTTTTGGTTGGAATTGATGTGAACAACATAACGAAAAAGATGAGATATATTTTTCATTAAGCCTTTTGGTTACAACAGAAATCAGAGTACAAATAACACAAAATAGATCCTAAATTAAATTTCACATAGTTTGGACAAGTGTCTCTATTTACAAACATGTGAAAGGCCCTAAGTTAGATGTTGTGCTTTACAAAACTGTTACAGCAAATTTAACATATGGAAGCGATCATAGTGCACCCAACCGAGAAGCAAGATCAGCAAATACTTCTTCACTACATGGAATGGTGATGCCACCCATTGGATGACTGTACCCGAACTCTTCCTCTGCCAAGTGTAGTAATTCTTGAAATGCTGGTTGACTTAAGAGTGATACAGGAACCACAAATCGTCTTTTCTCTTCTTCCCCAACATAAACTGCAAAATAACCTTTTGGGATGTCCATAGATGTTGAGGTGCTGCTTCCATTTGAGAACGATCGCCTAAGAATTGTTTTCGCTTGAATGATCCTTGGCATTAAGATGGCCATTTGTTTAAAGAGGGCAGAGTTTTTTTTAACTAAAAAGAGTCTGATCAAGAAGAAAAAAATTGGTGAATGATTTTGTGAAGTATTTTCAAGGAACTTGTGGTTGATTTATATACATTGAAAGGTATATATAGCCAGCTGGTATTACAAAAACTGTACACACTATATAGACATTGGCACATGATGGAGAAGAAAGAAGACATGGTATGGTCCTCCTATCACTAAAAGAGACAAAATATATTAAAGATGAGATTTATGATGAAGAACTAGTGGTTACAGTATATAAAAAACACCAAATCCGTCACATGCTTGTCTTGATGTTGTATGCAATAGTTTGTATATGTAGGACATTCTGCCTTACTACCTAATGACCTATCATTGTTATTTTATTTTTTTGTGTGGGCTAAACGTGACCGGTTTATGACCCACACTTCACATGTTTGTTAGGTTATCTTCTTTATGGAGCTGAGTTAGTTAAAGCTTGAATGACTTTGTTATCTTAATTTTCAAGCATTTATGTATACTTGAGTTAGTATGATAAGATATATAATAGATAGTCTATTATTCTAGCTAAAGCACACTGACCTCTTCTGTGAGAACTAATAGAATATAAATGAACATGTTTCACAACTAAACCTTTTTATGAATTTGTGATTAGTAACTTAAATAACCTGAACAGCCCCAGAAAACCTTTTGAGCTGCGATTGATCCTTAGACTCGAACACCCTTCTTATATTGATCACCACACTGTTGGGTTAATCTTGATTGGATCAAGTCGGGTCACGGGTCTAGTATTTGTGTCATGTTTTATTTAAAGTATGCAACAAGTTTTTAATTTGAATTAGTCTTATTAGTTAGCAAGTAGTGGGCATGTATTAGGGATAGTGGAGTAGTGCCACTTATTTGGTATCAAAGCGCAAGGTTAAAAAAAGAGTTGAGTATGATCTTGGGCCTGAAACCAACATTTGGTATCAGAGCTTGCTAAATAAGTGGCACTACTCCACTATCCCTAATACATGCCCACTACTTGCTAACTAATAAGACTAATTCAAATTAAAAACTTGTTGCATACTTTAAATAAAACATGACACAAATCCTAGACCCGTGACCCGACTTGACCCAATCAAGATTAACCCAACATTCACCCCCTTAATCTTGATGGGTTCTCGGTTCTCTTGCTTCTTTCTTTCTTTCTTTCTTTCTTTCTTATCTTGCTCTTTCTTTCGATACCCGGTACCGGTTTTCTTGCTAATCTTGCTACTTTCTTGCTTGATTCGAATCTTTCTTGCTTGCTTACCTCAAATCATCTTGCTTGCTAACTTTCTTACTTTCTTGCAATCCGAATCATAAGAATTTGGTCAAACTTGGGAGTCGGTTATCATGGAAGAAATAGAGAAGCAGGCAAGCTAGTTGTTAATTTAATTGGAGTTCATTGATGATACAAGCAAGCAACCTAGCATCCTGGTGGATTAATTAAATGCAAGTAGCATGGCTAGCATCTGAAAATTAAAGTCACCACCGGAAGTAGCAGGAAACGGGCAAGCAAATATTAAAAAAAAAAAAAGCTTCAAGAAAGAAGAAAACAACAGCAGCTGTTTTGGGCTTAGTTTCGGAGCTGAAACGATAATCAAATCGCACCACATTGCCTTGGTAGCAGGCACAAAATATGACAGCAAGCGAGTCAACAGTTTGGTCATTTTGGATTCGGTTTCGAGGTTGATAGTGGCATCCAAATCGGGTGTTCTTAAGCAAGTTTACGAGAATGAAAGCATGGAAAAGAAAGATAGCAAGATTAGCACGATAGCAAGAATGAAACAAGCAATTAGCAAGAAACCGGACCCGTATGGTTCGTATAGCAAGAAGTAAGAAGCAAGAGCAAGAGCAAGAGCAAGATCAAATCTTTATGATTCGGATTGCAAGAAAGTAAGAAAGTTAGCAAGCAAGATGATTTGAGGTAAGCAAGCAAGAAAGATTCGAATCAAGCAAGAAAGTAGCAAGATTAGCAAGAAAACCGGTACCGGGTATTGAAAGAAAGAGCAAGAAAGAAAGAAAGAAAGAAAGAAAGAAAGAAAGAAAGAAAGAAAGAAGCAAGAGAACCGAGAACCCATCAAGATTAAGGGGGTGAATGTTGGGTTAATCTTGATTTGGTCAAGTCGGGTCACGTGTCTAGTATTTGTGTCATGTTTTATTTAAAGTATGCAACAAGTTTTTAATTTGAATTAGTCTTATTAGTTAGCAAGTAGTGGGCATGTATTAGGGATAGTGGAGTAGTGCCACTTATTTGGTATCAGAGCGCAAGGTTAAAAAAAGTTGAGTATAATCTTGGGCCTGAAACCAACACACACCCCTTACATTTGACAAAGACATTGTATATATACAACACAGACACCAATCGAAGTGATCCTTAATCAAACATTGTGACTCTAGAAACAAATTAATTTTTATCTTTGCTTTGTTAAGACATGACCCTTTTACTAATTATAATTACATTCTTGAATCTAAATACAACTATATAATAAATACATAATTGACCTGTAACTTTATGTAAACTTGTATTAAACAATTAAGGCCAATGTCTTGGAGACAATGAACGTAACAGAAGATGGAAAACTCAACACATATTATATTCTCTAAAAAACTTATATAATCTCAAAAATGGTTACAGCATCATTTAAATTAGCAGAAAACTGCAATGTTATTATCAGATACAATATCATGTCACCGATGTCGGTCAACAAGATTGACTCAAATGTATTTTAAATATCCAAGTAACATATCAGTCTATGGACAAACTTTTGGTCAGAATACAATAAAATGGAATCAGCACCTAATTTAAATTTTGAATAGTTTGGACAAGTATATATTTACAACCATGAGACAGTCTTAGTGGTTGTTTTCTTACAAAGTTGTTATAGCAAAGATTTACATATAGACATGATCATAGTGCACCAAAACGAGAAGCAAGATCAGAAAATGCGTCTTCACTACATGGAATGGTGAGGCCACCCATTGGATGATGGTACCCGAATTCTTCCTCTGCCATTTGTAGTAATTCTTGAAATGTTGGTTGACTTAAGAGTGATACAGGTACAACAAATCGTCTACAGCAAGATAACCTTTTGGGATGTCCATTGATGTTGATGTGCTGCTTCCATTTGAGAATGATCGTCTAAGAATATGTTTTGCTTGAATGACCCGTGGCAAAAAGATGGCCACTATTGAAGAGGGTAGAGATATTTTAACTAAAAAGAGGCTGATGGTGAAGATAAATACCGGTTAAAGATTTTGTGAAGTATTTTCATGAAAGTTGTGGTTGATTTATACATATTGAGAGTATTTATAACAAGAGGTTGTATAATAGACAATGCCACATGACGGAAAAGAAATATCGCATGGTTTTGTCTACCTACCTCCAAAAGAGACCACTAAAATTGTAAGGTGACATTTTTGATCAAGAACAAGTGGTTACGATATATAACGTACAAACACCACATCTCTCATCATGATGGTTTTGATGTTTGATAGCAAAGTTTGTATAAGTAGGGCCATCTGTGTTACCACCAAATCACATGGTCTTGTCTTGATGCTAGTCCTATTCTTTATTTTATTTTATTTTTGTGGTGTAAGGTGACCCGTTGATGACCCAGACTTAATTCACATTTCATTTAGGAAATATTGTTAATTCCCTAGCATTTAGGGGTACCTGAGTTACTATGACAAGATCATATGATATATGGTCTATTTTAACTCAAGCACGCCGACTTCTTCTCTAATAAATAAATTTATATTTTTATGGGTAAACCATTTTAGCATTTTCTGATTAGTTTACTTGCACATTTACATTTTAAAAAACAAGGTTCAAAAATCTCCTTCTTTTGGAATCCCACCTATTGAATTTCCTGACAGTAAATTCTTCTTTAGTTTTATGCTATTTAAGCAACTATTATGCATTCAATAAGAACTACACTCTTTCTAGTTCAACTATTACCTTATATCAAACAGACGCTTAAAATCACTCGTTGACATTATATTATCCAAACGCGTAAGGTGGTTTTAAGCCAGAAGTAATAAATTTTTATAGTTAACAAAAGCATTCTTCATCGAGTTGACTATATACTAAATGGTGGAAATCGAAGGTTATCTAATTACTTGAATACAAATATTTATCTCGTGCACGAACTGTGAATTAGCATCTCCAAACACTAATGAATGAAACAGGACAACTCTACTAATTGAGATTCGTATATTAATATCAGTAATGACTATTTTTTGTACAGGATTTTCTATAATTAAGTTTTTCTGTTTGTGTTTTTTTGTTTTGACAATAATAAAACCCATAAAAGTGATATATACTTATATTAATCTATGGAAACACTTCTTGGTTAGAATTTACATCTACAAATCAGGAAGAAGATGGGATATATTTTTCAGTCAGCCCTTTGGCTATAATATTATTAAAATACACTGAACTCAAAATGGCTCCTAATTTAAATTTCACATATATAGCTTGGAATAATGTCTCTATTTACAACCATGTGAAAGGCCCTAGTTGTTGTGCTTTACAAAACTGTTACAGCAAATATTAACATATGGAAGCGATCATAGTGCACCCAACCGAAAAGCAAGATCAGCAAATACTTCTTCACTACAAGGAATGGTGAGGCCACCCATTGGATGGTTGTATCCAAACTCTTCCTCTGCCAGGTGTAGTAGTTCTTGCAATGCTGGTTGACTTAAGAATGATACAGGAACCACAAATCGTCTTTTCACTTCTACCCCAACATAAACCGCAAAATTGCCTTTTGGGATGTCAATAGATGTTGAGGTGCTGCTTCCATTCGAGAACGATCGCCTAAGAATTTTTTTCGCTTGAATGATCCTTGGCATTAAGATGGCCATTTTTAGAAGAGGGCAGAGTCTTTTCACTAATTAAAAAAGAAGCTGATGGAGATGAAAGTACCTGTAAAGGGTTTTGTGAAGTATTTTCAAGGAACTTGTGGTTGATTTATACACATTGATAGGTTTATATAGCCAGCTGGTATTACAGGAACTGTACACAATATATAGACAGTTGCACATGATGGAAAAGAAAGAAGACATGGTATAGTCCTCGTATCACTAAAAGAGACAAAAAAATATTAAAGAGGAGGTTTATGATGAAGAACTAGTGGTTACAGTATATAAGAAACACCAAATCTCTTGTCATGCTTGTCTTGATGTTGTATGCTATTATTTGTATATGTAGGACATTCTGCCTTACCACCTAATAGCCTATAACTTATTATTTTTTTATGTGGGGTAAATGTGTCATGTTTATGACCCAGACTTCATGTCTGTTGGGTTATCCTATTTGTGTACGAGGGCTGAGTTAGTTAAAAAAAATTGTTATCTTATTTCTTTAGTGTTTAAGGATACCCAAGATACTATGATAAGATTATAAAATAGATAGTCCATTCTGACTAAAGCACACTTGTAACACCCCCGCCCCAACGTGGAACAGGAGGTCACTTCAAATGTTAACAGAACATTATAAATCGAAAATAACACTTAAATTACGAACGTCAAATTAAAAATGTCAATTTATGAAGTCTAAAACATCCACCAAATAAATACTAAATCAAAAATTCAAGTCTTATGAAATAAAAGAAATAAATCTCCAAGCATGTGTTCCAAACTCCTACTAGCTCTCATCACATAGCCCCAATCAACCCTGATTACCTGCCGCGAAAACAAGAAAGCGGCTGAGCTACAAGCTCAGTGCGCGGATGTAGATCACGATAGACAAAATAATATATATATCGAAGCATGATGTTAGGTAATTTGAAAAGAACTCAAACTCTTAAGTTTAAAACATCTCCACTGAATCCACCCTTTACACCAGAATAAACAAGAAAAATAAAGGCTGAAGCAACGAGGGGTTAGGGTTGTTGATACCGAGTAGCCTACAAACAAATATATATAAAAATGCACATCCACAATGCCAACATATCATATATCATAATCACAATGGCACACTGGTCGCGACTCCAATGCACCCCTAAATCGGAAGATGTGTATGGCACTACACAACTCAATCGCGAACTAAACATATCATCAAAATCCTAGGATGCATCCATACGCCTCCCAAATAATCCAAAAGCTCTTCCGCAAGCAAAATCATATAACAAAGTGGAGACGCCGTGAACTGATCACACCGTCACGGATAGTGTCAAGTCGTCGGTAGCCACAACGACAAGCCTATGGTACCTCCATAGGTAGTTGACTCGGTATCCCTATCTCCTGTCTACAAATCTAGGGTTCTATGACCGCATGAGTGAACAATGATCCAACCGTCACCAAATATATTCATCATGCGTAATGATCCTAAATTGAATGAAATCAAGCACGGGCACACAAACGATAAGTTCACAAGCATGTCATAAAAATATATTTTTTCTCAATTGTATAAAAAAATAGCTCAGTATCACATATCAGAGTAGCTCGACAAACGGAAGCAGATCATAATAAGGAGTCATAGATCAACAGAGTGATTTCAAAAGCAACATTATGTATAGTAAAGCATATAAAAATAACAAGGAACATCCGTACCTCAATAAGTGTCTAATTCTCTTAATGTCTCAAAGTTCCACCGACGTGTTCAACCACCTACAACGAGTGATTTCGATCTCTAAATCAGAATTAATTCATATTAATCCTATTCGTCATACTTTAAAATCCCAATCCCGTTAATAATTATTATTTAGTATTGTGGTTGGTTGTATTACTTATAATTTATTACTTTATTAATTATATTTATTGAAATATGGAGGTAAAATGGGCTTATCTGCATAATGCTATGTCACCCTAATTAATACAAAATTCATGAGATCATTATCTTGTAATTTAGATATTTTTAACACCAATGATGCTTTCATAAGCTTGCTAAGCCTAATAGAGAAGATTAAGAAAACTCAAAACCAACCAGAGCTTGACCCACAGTAGAACGAGCACAAAAAAAACTAACCGGATTAATCATTAAAATCCTTTGACCCATTATGTAATCTTTATAAAATAACTAATTGGTCAACATAATCCCATTCAGATCTTTTGTTATGAAATCACTATTAGGTCTTGATTTAAAAGCTATATACGTGAGACGGTAGACTAGTGTTTGTCTAGATTGGATTAATATATTAAGGGTAATGAAAAGGAATTGGTCTCAAACCAAGAGTATGGCATAAGAGAAGGGTTGTGCATAATATTCAAAGTGTTTCTTGAGGTTAACAAGGATAAATAGCATTATAGCCTTGTTTATTATTACTCATGAAGTTCTACAGGTGATTAAACCGAAAGGACATGGTCTTATGGGTCACAAGAAAAGGTGCAAAGGCTGTGAATTTGAATGGGAATAAACTAACAGAAACATAAGCAACAGAGGCATTTATAAACATAAATATTTAGTGTGAAGTAGCCATGGTTGTCATCTAGTATTTGTTTAAAAGAGAGCATGCTAAACTAGGTTTCATGTGGGTGTGTATGGACTTCATCGTATTGTTTAAAAGTGATCATCCAGGTATGTCATAGTTCAGCAAAAACGTAACAGATGTGAGGGTTGGTAACAGTTACCTTCGGTACGAACGGGTCGTCTATTGGCCGCTTACTTGTCGGGTCTCTACAGCTGCAGCGATGGCTAAGAATTTCCCCTCAAGTGCAGGATCACTAGCTAGATATGGGTGGGTTCAAACCAAGGATTAACTCCCTGCGATATGGTGGTGTTCGACAGTGATTTTTAACCCCGAGTCGCGAGGTCGAATTAGAGGTGTTGAGAGCAAACTTCTGATGGGAGTTTTGTGTGAGATGGATTTCCAATTGGGGATCCATTTATTAAGATTTTAGATTTGAAGTTGCTTGATCTTCGTCGGTGGTAGTTGTTTCAGATAAAAGAGGAGATGAAGAAGAATTGAGATGAGTAGATTAGGTCAAGGACAACTCACGTTTTCTCCTTTTTGTGCATGAATATTAATTTTCTTTTTTTTTAAATTATCATTATGGTTTGTGTTTTGATAATTTTATTATTTATTTAATTTCTTTGGGTTATTTCATCTCTATCCCGTTAATTTAATTTCTTCCCCGAAATTCTAGGAACACGATCGAGCGATGGAACTCGAGGGTTTAGTTCTAAACATCTAAATCTCTAACTTAAATGGTTATAACACACTAGTACTCCAACATATTATTTTAACTAAAATGACGGATTATTAAGATTATAAAATAGATAGTCCATTCTGACTAAAGCACACTGATCTCTTCTGTGAGAACTAATAGTATGTCAATAAACATGTTTCACAAAACATTTTTTATGCATTCTTGATTAGTTACTAAAATAACATGTCAATACTCTTTAAGTTGACTTAACCCATATAATTTATATTCAATAAATCGAGGTTCAAGAACTATTCAATAAATCGAGGTTCAAGAACTATGTCCTGTGATGTTATATATGATGAAAGACATGTAAAACTTCTGCAGTCACTTGTTGCATTGTATAATCCACATGAATAAGCTGGTTTTAAACCGAAAGTAATGATTTTTTATAGTTAACACTAGTGTGCTTTGCCCAAATTTGACAACTGACTATGTATGATTGTTGAAAACATAACATATATATTTCACCTGCACAAACTGTGGTTGCCTTCTGCGTATTTCTTCTCTCTGAACCTTAGAATATATACTTCTAGTTTAAATTTTGAAACGTTTATGTTGACTCCGAACACTAATGAACGAAACAACACAACTCAATAAGTTGAGATTCCTACAATAATACCAGTAATGATCATTTCTTGTACATCGTTTACTGCAATTAACCTTTTCTGTTTGGTATTGTTTTGTATGTAACAAAATTCAAACTGTAAACTATGATATACACATATATCAGTCTATGGACACGCTTCTTGGTTAGAATTTATGCTTAGAAAATAATGAAAAAGATGACACATGTTTTTGGAGTCAGCTCTTTGTTTATAACATTAGTTAGGATACAATAAACTGAAATTAGTGTCTAATTTAAATTTCCGACGGCTTGGACAAATGCCTCTATACACAAACATGTGAAAGGTCCTACTTGTGCTTTACAAAATCGTTAAAACAAATGTTAACATATGGATCATGTCATCATAGTGCACCCAAACGAGAAGCAAGATCAGCAAATATGCCTTCACTACATGGAATGGTGAGACCACCCATTGGATGGTTGTACCCGAACTCTTCCTCTGCCTGGTTTAGTAATTCTTGAAATGCTGGTTGTCTTAAGAGTGATACGGGAACCACAAATCGTCTTTTCTCTTCTTCCCCAACATAAACCGCAAAATAGCCTTTTGGGATGTCCATAGATGTTGAGGTGTTGCTTCCAATTGACAAGGATCGTTTAAGAATTTGTTTTGCTTGAATGATCCTTGGCAAAAAGATGGCCATTTTTGAAGAGGGGAGGATCAATATTTTAACTAAAAAGAGTTTGATGGGAGAAGATTAATACCGGTGAAATATTATGTGAAGTATTTTCAAAGAAGTTGTGGTTGATTCATACATATTGACAGGTATTTATAACCAGGGGTTTTGTAATAGACAAAGTTACATGATAGAAAAGAAACATCACATGGTTTTGTCCACCTACCTCCAAAAGAGAGCAAATAAAAAAAATGGCATATCTGATCAAGAATGACTGGTTATGATATAAAACATACAAATACCACATCCCTCATCATCTTGTGTTGATGGTTGATGGCAACGTTTGTATATGTAGGACATTCTGTGTTACCACCAAATCACATGGTATTGTCTTTGTATCTTGAAAAATTATAAAAGTTGGCATTTATGACCAAGAAGGAGTGATTACAATTGAAATGTATATAAGGAACACCCAATCCCTCATCATGCTTGTCTTGATGTTTGATGCCAAAGTTTGTATAATGTATATGTAGGACATTCTATGTTACCACCAAATCACATGGTATTGTCTTGACTCTTGATGCTTGACTTGTTCCTTTTTTTTGTGGCTTAGAGTGACCCATTGATGACCCACCCGGAATTTGAATTTCAATTAGGCTATATTGATAATTCCTGAGTTACTACACCAAAGTTATTTGATAGTCTATTTTAAGTGAAGCATATTGACATCTTCTTTGAGAACATAAATATATATTTTATGCAATCATCTTTATTTACCTTGAAACATTTATATTTTATAAAACAAGGTTAAAAAATTTTCCCTATCTCGGAAGATTACCTATTGAATTTGTTAACAGTAAATTCTTTCTTAATTGTATCATTAAATTTATCTGAATTTTATCCGTTGAAAACTTTTAATCACATGTAGAACTTCTTGTTGAGATTAATTCAAAGAGGAGTTAACCTTGAAGGAAGCTGCTAGCTGTTTTTTGAAATATGGGTCAGTCAATTGTTTAAACGGGTCTTTCGGGTCCATTCAGAACAATAAGTGTTGTTAGGATTTTCTGTTTAGAGTTGATTGAGTCTTTATCTCCTTTGTATGTTCTCTGCCATTTAAGTAGCATTTATGCATTCAATAAAACTTAACTCTTTCTAGTTCAACTGTTACCATTTAACGTAACCAACATTTCTGCAATCACTTGTTTACGTTATATAACCCAAATGAGTAAGGTGGTTTTAAGCCAGAAGTAATGAATTTTTTAAGTTAACCAATGCATTCTTCATCCAGTTGACTATATATATTAAATGGTGGAAATAAAAGGTTACTTAACCTGAATACAAATATTTCTTTCATGCACGAACCGTGTTGACCTTCATTCTGTTTTCCTTTTTGAAGCTCAGAGTATTTACTTCTAGCTTATTTTTTATTCCTTTATGTTGTCGCCAAACACTAATGAATGAAACAGGGCCACTCTACTAGCTGAGATTCATTGATTAGTATCAGTATGATAATGTCCTGTACATGATTTCAGCAATTAGCGTTTTCTATTTAGGTTTTTTTGTATGTGACAAAAAGAAAACCTGCAACCAATTTAAGTCTACAAAATAAGGAAGAAGATGAGATATGTTATTCATTCAGCTCATTCGTTACAACAGTAATTAGAGTACGATAAACACAAATTAGCTCCTAATTTAAATTTCACATGGCTTGGACATGTGTCTCTATTTACAAACATGTGAAAGGCCCTCAGCTAGCTGTTATGCTTGCAAAACTGTTACAATAAAGATTAACACATGGACTCGATCATAGTGCCCCCAAACGAGAAGCAAGATCAGCAAATACGTCTTCACTACATGGAATGCTGAGGCCACCCGTTGGATGGTTGAACCCAAATTGTTCCTCTGCAAGGTGTAGTAAGTCTTGAAATTCTGGTTGGTTTAAGAGTGATACAGGAACCACAAATCGTCTTTTCTCTTCTTCCCCAACATAAACAGCAAAATAGCCTTTTGGGATGTCGATAGATGTTGAGGTGTTGCTTCCATTTGAGAATGATCGCCTAAGAATTTTTTTTGCTTGAATGATCCTTGGCATTAAGATGGCCATTGTTTAAAGAGGCAAAGTCTTGTCACTAAAATGAGGCTGGCAGAGAAGAAAAATATAGATGAAAGATGTTGTGAAGTATTTTCAAGAATGTTGTGGTTGATTTATACACATTAAAAGGTTTATATAACCAGCTGGTATTATATGGACTTTACAATATATAGACAATGGCACATGATGGAAAAGAATTTACACAATGCATGGTCTTCCTAATCACTAAAAGAGACAAAAAAAAAATTAAAGGTGAGATTTTTGATCAAGAACAAGTGGTTACAGTATATAACAAACACCAAAATCCCTCATCCTGATTTTCTTGATGTTGTATGCCATATTTGGTATATGTAGGACATTTTTGTTTACCACCTAATAACATATAATCTATTATTTTTTTGAGACATAAATGTGACCCATTTATGACCCAGACTTCACGTCTCTTAGGCTATCCACTTGTGTACGACCGAGCTGAATTGGTTTGTTGGAAGTGATTTAATCAAGAATTCATCTTCAAATTTAGTATTATTAGATAATTCATGAAAGTCAAAAAGAAAAGTCAACTGACGTAATTAGGCGGGAATTAAAGGGTTAATTATGTTAGTTCTGTTATTTGTTAACCGCCAAATGTATTTGTATGAATACCCCAACAGATTGTCATTTGAATGTGTGGAATTACAGAAGTATTGTGTGTGTATTTGTTTTCCCGTTTGACCCTGTTCTTCCACCGGGCTCCCTGCATAATCTGTGCAGAAATCCATCGATTGTTCATCCAACATAACTGATCCTAAACATCAATCCGAAGGGGCCTCAACCTATTCTCTAGCATTTAGAGATACCTGGGTTACTATGACAAGATTATTTAATAGATGGTCTATGTTAACTAAAGTACGCTGACCTCTTCTGTGAAAAACTAATAGAATGTAGGTAAACATGTTTCAGAAGTAAACTTTTTTATGCATTTCTGATTAGTTACTAAATTAGCATGTCAATATTGTTTCAGATGATTTAACCCATAAAAATTTTGAATCTATAACTGTGGTTCAAGGACTATATCCGGTGATGACAATTGTGACGAAAGACATGTAAAACTTTTACAATCACTTGTTGCATTGTATAATGTGCATGAGTAAGCCGGTTATAGCCAGAAGTAATGATATTTTTTTATAGTTAAACCATTACGGGTACGTGCCATGAGAATGGAACTTCAATCCGATCTGTTAAATCAAATACGGGAGGCCCAACAAAAAGGTAAGTTGGAGATGAAAGGACAAATAAAAGATTTGGAAGAAGGTGCAAATGGAATTTTAAAGTTTAAGGGAAGAACATGGATACCCGATAATGATTTACATAAAAGAATCATACTACAAGAGGCACATAAGTCGAAATATTCTATGCGTCCAGGAAATAACAAAATGTATAAAGATTTGAAAAGCCATTACTGGTGGCCCGGCATGAAGAGATCAGTCGGAGAATTTGTAGAAAGATGTGATATATGTTCAAGAGTTAAAGCTGAATACCAAAAACCTTCAGGATATCTGCAACAACCCGAGATCCAGAATGGAAATGGAACCAGATCACCATGGATTTTGTAACTAAACTATCAAGAACCTTAAGTGGGTATGACACAATTTGGGTTATAGTAGATAGATTAACCAAATCAGCACACTTCTTGCCGATTAGAGAAGATTATAAAATGGAAAAATTAGCAAGAATTTACGTGCGGGAAATTGTGTCTAGACATGGAATACCCATCTCAATTATATCCGACAGAGACAGTAGATTCATATCTAGGTTTTGGCAAACCCTACAAAAAGCTTTAGGAACCCAAATAAACCTTAGTACAGCATACCATCCGCAAACAGATGGACAAAGTGAAAAGACAATTCAAACATTAGAAGATATGTTACGTGCTTGTGCATTGGATTTTGGTGGCAATTGGGATATACATCTACCTTTGATAGAGTTTTCTTATAATAATAGCTATCATTCTAGTATTGGAACAGCCCCGTTTGAAGCCTTGTATGGAAGAAAATGTAGATCACCACTATGTTGGAATGAAGTAGGAGATAGGCAACTTATAGGCCCTGACCTAATTCAGGAACCGTCTGATAAGATCAAGGAAATCAAAAATAAATTGAAGGCAGCACGTGATTGACAGAAAAGTTATGTCGATAAAAGAAGAAAGCCACTAGAATTTCAAGTTGGAGATAAGGTTTATTTGAAAATATCACCCACAAAAGGAATCATTCGATTTGGAAAAAGGAGTAAATTAAACCCTAGGTATGTTGGACCATTTGAAATCACTGACAAAATTGGTCCAGTTGCGTATAAGTTAAATTTACCTCAAGAATTAAGGGAAGTACACAACATTTTTCATGTGTCCAATCTAAAGAAATGTCTAGCAGATGAGGCTTTAAAAGTTCCAGTTCAAGAAATAAGGGTAGACAAAAAGCTCTATTTTATGGAAGAGCCAATAGCTATATTAGATAAAGAAGTGAAAAGGTTAAGAAGGAGTAAAATTCCCATAGTAAGAGTTAAGTGGAACGCTAAGAGAGGATCAGAATATACGTGGGAAAGAGAAGATGAAATCAGAAGAAAGTATCCCCATCTATTTTAAGTCACTGATCAGATAAGTTCCTCTAAACTTTAGGTATTACTCTCCAATAAATTTCGGGATGAAATTATTTTTTACGGAGGGAGAATGTGACAACCCTAAAAATTTAGGATTTCATACGTTAATATTTTACTAAACCATCATATATATTATTCTATATTTAGTAACTTCTTATAACTTATATGTGTTTATGTGTATGTATATATATGTTGTACGTATGCATGCTTGCATGCATGATAGAATTTACGTATGCATTAGTTTGTATGTATAAGTTTTTGTTATCAAACATTACATGATCAAGAACCTCAACCCTTTAGCACCAAACATGCATCAAATCAAACACTAAGTAAACCAAATACAACCCAACCGAACACCACAATACAAGTTAACATCAAAGAAGCTTGACATCAAAACAAAACTAAGCAAACTTTATACACTTAAACCTCAAACCTAAGCATCATTTAAGCTCAAGACTTGGTTCATTAGAGTCTTAAGCCGTCCGATTAATAACCTAAACATTTGTTAAGCTTTGCAATAAAGACTTGATGAGTCATTACCCAAAATTGCCACCTAGCTCCAAGGGACACTCACCATGCTTTACTTCTTGCCACCTTATAAGCCTAGTACTCTAGGGAAATGATGAAGTCCCCTCTATTAAACTCGGCCGAAGGACCCATAGGAACACACAATCATCTTCTCAAACCAACATCACTCTCGGTTATCCTTCAAAACTCTCAGACACCCCATACCCGAAGATCACCATCACCTTTACATCTCAATTCTCTCGGTCACCATGTCTTCAACCGAATACAATCATCATCTCCACCCACAGTCACCTCTATACTACCACTCTTTCTCTCTAAGTTCTCGGTTGCAAGGAGAACAAGGCTTTGAAGCTCAAGATCATTCTAATCGATTCATCAAGGAAGAAAGAAGCTACCAACATCTTCTTTTCACCCTCTCCTTCTGTCAAAATCAAGGTTTCATTCTCTAAACCATAACTAGTTAAGATTACAAAGAGTATACATATGTTTAAACAAACACATATGACTAACCCTTGTGATTAAACATACAAGTTCTTTACAAAATCTTACAAACATGTAAATTTATTCAAAAAGCAGTAAGAAGATTTTTATGAATCTGAAATAAATAAAGTAAATCTTGATAATCAAAAGTTATATAAAGAAAATTATCAACAAAGGGTTAAAAATTTAGGTGCAACTTGTTAAATTCAAATTATTATGTTATTGACTATGATTGTGGGAACAAACATAGGAGATATGTTAAGAATATTAAGAAATATAGTTCTGCAAATATTGATGTCATTTCTATAAGTAAAATAATTTATATAAATTATCTAAGTATTTAAAAGAAAAATTCATACTGGAAGAACTGACTCTGGAAAATGTGTGGAAAAATTATATATTGATTATCACAATTTATAAGACTTACAAAAAAAAGTTTCGTGACCTAACTCAAAGATATGCCTAAGTTATGAATTTTTAAAGGTTCTGCTAACTGAAAATCAGGAAAAAAACTTAAACTATGAATTAAATTATGAAAATTTACAGAAAATATGAAAATTAAAATAGAACATCCTGTATGAAAATAAGAATTTTTTGGACATATTCTGATATTTTTACTGAATATTGGTAAAATGATAAAAATCATAAAAATTGACTCTGCTATGATTTGGGATTTGAGAAAATTTTCAAACACTATAAAAAGTGTGACAAGTATTCTGACCAGATTTGAGAATTTTTAGAGGCCCGAAGGTATTTCTGATAAATTATTCACAAATGTAAAAATTATAGAAAATAAACTGTAAATAATAAGAAAATGAAATTTTACTATATTATGTCTAATTTTAGGAACCACTTACTGTAAAAATTTTATGGTGTATGTCTTAATATGATTTCTGAAATAAATTTTATAGTTTGAGGTGCTAAAAATGTTAAAGAAAAGACATTTTTCTAAACTATAAGTATTTTTGTTTATAGGTTATCATTTGGAGTAAGAGGTGAGATTCATAGCTCTATTTTTATTTCTATAAACTTTTAGGGGGAAAACATACTATTTTTATGAATTGATGCATTACTAAGATTTTTTAGATATATTGTCATTTATGTTACAACCATTAATTCAGATGTGGAACCTTTAGATAATATTGGTAGCGCTACTTAGGAAAATATTTCCTGCACCAACAGGATGAGTGTTGTGATGCTATATTATCTGATTTATGAATTATGTTATGACAGTTATAGATGATCTGATTATTAAGTAAGGTTTGGTTGTATCTGATGCATCAATAATATTTTGTTTAAGATAAACCTGTGAACTCACCAACTTTATGTTGACTATTTTAAGTATGTTGACTAACAGCTTAATGTTCTCTTTTGATGTGTATAATGGCTGGGGAGAGATAATGGGGAAAGTTTGTGTGAATCTGACAGTTAACCTCTATGATCTCAGTATATCGGTGGATGCTCATTTCCATCGTCTCTGAAGATGTAGCTGTTAGATTTTTATGTTGTGATAGGATTATATTATTTCAAATTTTGACTATTATGATTTGATGTAATCCTAACTTTAATATTATCTTATGAATTATGTCATGTATGTCTTATGCTGCTATGCTATTTGTTAAAATCTGTAAATCAATGAGTTCTGAACAAACAAGTCACACCCTAAGCATCTCACGCTTCCGCCGGGATGTGACAGGTTGGTATCAGAGCCATTGGTTATAGATAATTAGGTATCATAAAATGCCTAGACTATAACCATAAGCTCGTATTATGATATGCATGTTTTGTGTATACGTGAATTTTTATGATTTCATGAATATTCTAACATTACCTCTTAGTGAATTTAAAGGTAAAAGATTTATTTATAATATGTGGAAATAAGTGACTAACTATTTTGCTCAAACTTATAAAAAAACTTTTTGTAGCTATGACCACCGATAATTATCACAGTAAGACTGACCCATCTGGATATTCAGACCATAGCGATTATAAAGAAATCACATCTGAACCCGAACCTCAGCAAGTCCTGGAAACTCCTCAAACTGAAATTGAAAATAACCATAAGCCAAAATTTTATGTCCGACGTGCACCAGTAACAATAAGAGGATATACAATTAAAACTCCCAGGAAAAAGGTATGACGCGGAAACAGATTCCAGGCTAAGCAAGACAAAGATACAGAAATACAAAAAGCTGACTCTCCGAAGAACGAGGAAAGAGAAACCAAAAGACAAAAGATGGACGAGGACCAAATAACAACAGCTCAACAGACTCTTAAACAGCTTAAGAAAATTCAACAAGGAATCAGGAGTATTCAGAAGGATGTTAAGAAATTGAAGGCACCCAAGAAAAACATCTTTTCAAGAATATGGAAATGGGTTCATGAAAATTAGAATTACCTTCTAACTCTAACATGCAAAAATCCTTAATAAGAACTTAAATGAAATATATCTGTTGTGTTTGGAATTATTATTTGTTATGTGTTAGCTAAAATACTATTAGGAATTTAAAATTCTTTTAACATTGACTACAATTAACTATAGAAAATCATGCCGCCAAGAAGGAACACACAGCCCGTAAGAAGAACGGCGCGAGTAGGACGACCTAGAACCAGGCTCAGAGAAGAAACTTCTGTAAACACAACCACTAATGAGGATGATAGAATCTCACGATTAGTAGCACAGCAAATAGAGGCTGCTATACCGACACTAGTAACCCAGCTTCAACAAAACCTAAACCTTGGAACAGGGACACCAGGTAACGAAATACCCGTAGACAACACCATGAGAGGACAACTAGAAGAAGGGACTATAACTGAAAAAGGATGCTCCTATAAAACTTTTATGTCATGTAGGCCCCGGAAATTTGATGGTAGAGGCGGAGCTGTACAAGCCCTACGCTGGTTGGATGAGATGGAATCAACCTTAGAAATCAGTAATTGTGCCAACAACAACAAAACCTTGTTTGCTTCATATTCACTAAGGGGAGAGGCACAATCCTGGTGGAAAATGGAAATGCACACTAAAGGTAGGCATGTTATGAACGGATTAAGTTGGAACGAATTCAGGGGTTTAGTAATAGAAAAATATTGTCCCTACAATGAAATAGAAAAATTAGAGACTGAATTCTTAGCACTAGAAATGAAAGGGGCAGCACATCGAGAGTACACTGACAGATATAATGAACACTCAAGGCTAGTACCACACCTGGTGACCCTAGAAACAAAAAGGATAGGGAGATATATTTGGGGATTAGTATCACAAATAAGAGGGTTTAATTTTTATAAAACAAGGTTCAAGAAACTCCAACTTTCTTGGAAGGCCACCTATCGAATTTGTTAACACTAAATTTTTTCTTATATGTATCATTAGATTTTTCTTTATTTATCCATTGAAAACTTTTAATCACATGTAGAACTTCCTGTTGAGATTAATTCAAAGAGGAGTTAACCTTGAAAGAAACTGCTAGCTGATTGTTTAAAGTAATAAGGGCTGTCAGGATCTGTTTAGAGTTGATTGAGTCTTTATTTCCATTATCAGTTCTCTACTATTTAAGCAGATTTTCTGCATTCAATAAAACGTAACTCTTTCTAGTTCAACTGTTACCATCTTACCATTTGATGTAACCAACACTTCTGCAATAACTTGTTGATTTATAATTATATAATCCAAACGAGTAAGGTGGTTTTAAGCTAGAGTACTGAATTTTTTCAGTTAACAAATGCATCCTTCATCCAACTAATTGACTATATATATTAAATGGTGGAAATAGAAGCTCAAAGTAATATATATTATTTTTTATTCCTTTACGTTGTTGCCGAACACTAATATATGAAACAGGACAACACTACTAATTGATATTCATTAACTGATGATATATGTAATGATTATTTCCTGTTCATGATTTCGGCAATCAGCTTGAATTAGTCTATGGACAGTTTTTGGTTGGAATTGATGTGAACAACATAACGAAGAAGATGAGATATATTTTTCATTAAGCCTTTTGGTTACAACAGAAATCAGAGTACAAATAACACAAAATAGATCCTAAATTAAATTTCACATAGTTTGGACAAGTGTCTCTATTTACAAACATGTGAAAGGCCCTAAGTTAGATGTTGTGCTTTACAAAACTGTTACAGCAAATTTAACATATGGAAGCGATCATAGTGCACCCAGCCGAGAAGCAAGATCAGCAAATACTTCTTCACTACATGGAATGGTGATGCCACCCATTGGATGACTGTACCCGAACTCTTCCTCTGCCAAGTGTAGTAATTCTTGAAATGATGGTTGACTTAAGAGTGATACAGGAACCACAAATCTTCTTTTCTCTTCTTCCCCAACATAAACTGCAAAATAACCTTTTGGGATGTCCATAGATGTTGAGGTGCTGCTTCCATTTGAGAACGATCGCCTAAGAATTTTTTTCGCTTGAATGATCCTTGGCATTAAGATGGCCATTTGTTTAAAGGGGGCAGAGTTTTTTTTAACTAAAAAGAGTCTGATCAAGAAGAAAAATATTGGTGAATGATTTTGTGAAGTATTTTCAAGGAACTTGTGGTTGATTTATTTACATTGAAAGGTATATATAGCCAGCTGGTATTACAAAAACTATACACTCTATATAGACATTGGCACATGATGGAGAAGAAAAAAGACATGGTATGGTCCTCCTATCACTAAAAGAGACAAAATATATTAAAGATGAGATTTATGATGAAGAACTAGTGGTTACAGTATATAAGAAACACCAAATCCGTCATCATGCTTGTCTTGATGTTGTATGCAATATTTTCTATATGTAGGACATTCTGCCTTACTACCTAATGACCTATCATTGTTATTTTATTTTTTTGTGTGGGCTAAACGTGACTTGTTTATGACCCACACTTCACATGTTTGTTAGGTTATCTTCTTTATGGAGCGGAGTTAGTTAAAGCTTGAATGACTTTGTTATCTTAATTTTCAAGCATTTAGGGATACTTGAGTTAGTATGATAAGATATATAATAGATAGTCTATTATTTTAGCTAAAGCACACTAACCTCTTTTGTGATAACTAATAGAATATAAATGAACATGTTTCACAACTAAACCTTTTTATACATTTGTGATTAGTAACTTAAATAACATGTTAATATTATAACCTGAACAGCCCCAGAAAACCTTTTGAGCTGCGATTGATCCTTAGACTCGAACACCCTTCTTATATTGATCACCACACCCCTTACATTTGACAAAGACATTGTATATATACAACACAGACACCAATCGAAGTGATCCTTTAATCAAACATTGTGACTCTAGAAACAAATTAATTTTTATCTTTGCTTTGTTAAGACCATGACCCTTTTACTAATTATAATTACATTCTTGAATCTATATACAACTATATAATAAATACATAATTAACCTGTAACTTTATGTAAACTTGTATTAGACAATTAAGGCCAATGTCTTGGAGACAATGAACGTAACAGAAGATGGAAAACTCAACACATATATTATATTCTCTAAAAAAACTTATATAATCTCAAAAATGGTTACAGCATCATTTACATTAGCAGAAAACTGCAATGTTATTATCAGATACAATATCATGTCACCGATGTCGGTCAACAAGATTGACTCAAATGTATTTTAAATATCCAAGTAACATATCAGTCTATGGACAAACTTTTGGTCAGAATACAATAAAATGGAATGAGCACCTAATTTAAATTTGAATAGTTTGGACAAGTATATATTTACAACCATGAGACGGTCTTAGTGGTTGTTTTCTTACAAAGTTGTTATAGCAAAGATTTACATATAGACATGATCATAGTGCACCAAAACGAGAAGCAAGATCAGAAAATGCGTCTTCACTACATGGAATGGTGAGGCCACCGATTGGATGATGGTACCCGAATTCTTCCTCTGCCATTTGTAGTAATTCTTGAAATGTTGGTTGACTTAAGAGTGATACAGGTACAACAAATCGTCTACAGCAAGATAACCTTTTGGGATGTCCATTGATGTTGATGTGCTGCTTCCATTTGAGAATGATCGTCTAAGAATATGTTTTGCTTGAATGACCCGTGGCAAAAAGATGGCCATTATTGAAGAGGGTAGAGATATTTTAACTAAAAAGAGGCTGATGGTGAAGATAAATACCGGTGAAAGATTTTGTGAAGTATTTTCATGAAAGTTGTGGTTGATTTATACATATTGAGAGTATTTATAACAAGAGGTTGTATAATAGACAATGCCACATGACGGAAAAGAAATATCGCATGGTTTTGTCTACCTACCTCCAAAAGAGACCACTAAAATTGTAAGGTGACATTTTTGATCAAGAACAAGTGGTTACGATATATAACGTACAAACACCACATCTCTCATCATGATGGTTTTGATGTTTGATAGCAAAGTTTGTATAAGTAGGGTCATCTGTGTTACCACCAAATCACATGGTCTTGTCTTGATGCTAGTCCTATTCTTTATTTTATTTTATTTTTGTGGTGTAAGGTGACCCGTTGATGACCCAGACTTAATTCACATTTCATTTAGGAAATATTGTTAATTCCCTAGCATTTAGGGGTACCTGAGTTACTATGACAAGATCATATGATATATGGTCTATTTTAACTCAAGCACGCCGACTTCTTCTCTAATAAATAAATTTATATTTTTTATGGGTAAACCATTTTAGCATTTTCTGATTAGTTTACTTGCACATTTACATTTTAAAAAACAAGGTTCAACAATCTCCTTCTTTTGGAATCCCACCTATTGAATTTCCTGACAGTAAATTCTTCTTTAGTTTTATGCTATTTAAGCAGCTATTATGCATTCAATAAGAACTACACTCTTTCTAGTTCAACTATTACCTTATATCAAACAGACGCTTAAAATCACTCGTTGACATTATATTATCCAAACGTGTAAGGTGGTTTTAAGCCAGAAGTAATGAATTTTTATAGTTAACAAAAGCATTCTTCATCGAGTTGACTATATACTAAATGGTGGAAATCGAAGGTTATCTAATTACTTGAATACAAATATTTATCTCGTGCACGAACTGTGAATTAGCATCTCCAAACACTAATGAATGAAACAGGGCAACTCTACTAATTGAGATTCGTATATTAATATCAGTAATGACTA
This sequence comes from Flaveria ramosissima, assembly GCA_025215565.1. Lineage (NCBI taxonomy): Eukaryota > Viridiplantae > Streptophyta > Magnoliopsida > Asterales > Asteraceae > Flaveria > Flaveria ramosissima. The sequence goes on from CM046030.1 coordinate 62,950,600, forward strand.
TTTCCTGTACAAGATTTTCTATAATTAAGTTTTTCTGTTTGTGTTTTTTTGTTTTGACAAAAATAAAACCCATAAAAGTGATATATACTTATATTAGTCTACGGAAACACTTCTTGGTTAGAATTTACATCTACAAATCAGGAAGAAGATGGGATATATTTTTCAGTCAGCCCTTTGGCTATAATATTAATTAAAATACACTGAACTCAAAATGGCTCCTAATTTAGATTTCACATATATAGCTTGGAATAATGTCTCTATTTACAACCATGTGAAAGGCCCTAGTTGTTGTGCTTTACAAAACTGTTACAGCAAATATTAACATATGGAAGCGATCATAGTGCACCCAACCGAAAAGCAAGATCAGCAAATACTTCTTCACTACAAGGAATGGTGAGGCCACCCATTGGATGGTTGTATCCAAACTCTTCCTCTGCCAGGTGTAGTAGTTCTTGAAATGCTGGTTGACTTAAGAATGATACAGGAACCACAAATCGTCTTTTCACTTCTTCCCCAACATAAACTGCAAAATAGCCTTTTGGGATGTCAATAGATGTTGAGGTGCTGCTTCCATTCGAGAACGATCGCCTAAGAATTTTTTTCGCTTGAATGATCCTTGGCATTAAGATGGCCATTTTTAGAAGAGGGCAGAGTCTTTTCACTAATTAAAAAAGAAGCTGATGGAGATGAAAGTACCTGTGAAGGGTTTTGTGAAGTATTTTCAAGGAACTTGTGGTTGATTTATACACATTGATAGGTTTATATAGCCAGCTGGTATTACAGGAACTGTACACAATATATAGACAGTTGCACATGATGGAAAAGAAAGAAGACATGGTATGGTCCTCCTATCACTAAAAGAGACAAAAAAATATTAAAGAGGAGATTTATGATAAAGAACTAGTGGTTAAGTATATAAGAAACACCAAATCCCTCGTCATGCTTGTCTTGATGTTGTATGCTATTATTTGTATATGTAGGACATTCTGCCTTACCACCTAATAGCCTATAACTTATTTTTTTTATGTGGGGTAAATGTGTCATGTTTATGACCCAGACTTCATGTCTGTTGGGTTATCCTATTTGTGTACGAGGGCTGAGTTAGTTAAAAAAATTTGTTATCTTATTTCTTTAGTGTTTAAGGATACCCGAGGTACTATGATAAGATTATAAAATAGATAGTCCATTCTGACTAAAGCACACTTGTAACACCCCCGCCCAACGTGGAACAGGAGGTCACTTCAAATATTAACAGAACATTATAAATCCAAAATAACACTTAAATTACGAACGCCAAATTAAAAATGTCAATTTATGAAGTCTAAAACATCCACCAAATAAATACTAAATCAAAAATTCAAGTCTTATGAAATAAAAGAAATAAATCTCCAAGCATGTGTTCCAAACTCCTACTAGCTCTCATCACACAGCCCCGATCAACCCTGATTACCTGCCGCGAAAACAAGAAAGCGGCTGAGCTACAAGCTCAGTGCGCGGATGTAGATCACGATAGACAAAATAATATATATATCGAAGCATGATGTTAGGTAATTTGAAAAGAACCCAAACTCTTAAGTTTAAAACATCTCCATTGAATCCACCCTTTACACCGGAATAAACAAGAAAAATAAAGGCTGAAGCAACGAGGGGTTAGGGTTGTTGATACCGAGTAGCCTACAAACAAATATATATAAAAATGCACATCTACAATGCCAACATATCATATATCATAATCACAATGGCACACTGGTCGCGACTCCAATGCACCCCTAAATCGGAAGGTGTGTATGGCACTACACAACTCAACCGCGAACTAAACATATCATCAAAATCCTAGGATGCATCCATACGCCTCCCAAATAATCCAAAAGCTCTTCCGCGAGCAAAATCATATAACAAAGTGGAGACGCCGTGAACTGATCACACCGTCACGGATAGTGTCAAGTCGTCGGTAGCCACAACGACAAACCTATGGTACCTCCATAGGTAGTTGACTCGGTATCCCTATCTCCTGTCTACAAATCTAGGGTTCTATGACCGCATGAGTGAACAGTGATCCAACCGCCACCAAATATATTCATCATGCGTAATGATCCTAAATTGAATGAAATCAAGCATGGGCACACAAACGATACGTTCACAAGCATGTCATAAAAATATATTTTTTCTCAATTGTATAAAAAAATAGCTCAGTATCACATATCAGAGTAGCTCGACAAACGGAAGCAGATCATAATAAGGAGTCATAGATCAACGGAGTGATTTCAAAAGCAACATTATGTATAGTAAAGCACATAAAAATAACAAGGAACATCCGTACCTCAATAAGTGTCTAATTCTCTTAATGTCTCAAAGTTCCACCGACGTGTTCGACCACCTACAACGAGTGATTTCGATCTCTAAATCAGAATTAATTCATATTAATCCTATTCGTCATACTTTAAAATCCCAATCCCGTTAATAATTATTATTTAGTATTGTGGTTGGTTTTATTACTTATAATTTATTACTTTATTAATTATATTTATTGAAATCTGGAGGTAAAATGGGCTTATATGCAGAATGCTATGTCACCCTAATTAATACAAAATTCATGAGATCATTATCTTGTAATTTAGATATTTTTAACACCAATGATGCTTTCATAAGCTTGCTAAGCCTAATAGAGAAGATTAAGAAAACTCAAAACCAACCAGAGCTTGACTCACAGTAGAACGAGCACAAAAAAAACTAACCGGATTAATCATTAAAATCCTTTGACCCATTATGTAATCTTTATAAAATAACTAATTGGTCAACATAATCCCATTCAGATCTTTTGTTATGAAATCACTATTAGGTCTTGATTTAAAAGCTATATACGTGAGACGATAGACTAGTGTTTGTCTAGATTGGATTAATATATTAAGGGTAATGAAAAGGAATTGGTCTCAAACCAAGAGTATGGCATGAAGAGAAGGGTTGTGCATAATATTCAAAGTGTTTCTTGAGGTTAACAAGGATAAATAGCATTATAGCCTTGTTTATTATTACTCATGAAGTTCTACAGGTGATTAAACCGAAAGGACATGATCTTATGGGTCACAAGAAAAGGTGCAAAGGCTGTGAATTTGAATGGGAATAAACTAACAGAAACATAAGCAACAGAGGCATTTATAATCATAAATATTTAGTGTGAAGTGGCCATGGTTGTCATCTAGTATTTGTTTAAAAGAGAGCATGCTAAACTAGGTTTCATGTGGGTGTGTATGGACTTCATCGTATTGTTTAAAAGTGATCATCCAGGTATGTCAAAGTTCAGCAAAAACGTAACAGATGTGAGGGTTGGTAACAGTTACCTTCGGTACGAACGGGTCGTCTATTGGCCGCTTACTTGTCAGGTCTCTACAGCTGCAGCGATGGCTAAGAATTTCCCCTCAAGTGCAGGATCACTAGCTTGATATGGGTGGGTTCAAACCGAGGATTAACTCCCTGCGATATGGTGGTGTTCGACAGTGATTTTTAACCCCGAGTCGCAAGGTCGAATTAGAGGTGTTGAGAGCAAACTTCTGATGGGAGTTTTGTGTGAGATGGATTTCCAATTGGGGATCCATTTATTAAGACTTTAGATTTGAAGTTGCTTGATCTTCGTCGGTGGTAGTTGTTTCAGATAAAAGAGGAGATGAAGAAGAATAGAGATGAGTAGATTAGGTCAAGGACAACTCACGTTTTCTCCTTTTTGTGCATGAATATTAATTTTCTTTTTTTTTAAATTATCATTATGGTTTGTGTTTTGATAATTTTATTATTTATTTAATTTCTTTGGGTTATTTCATCTCTATCCCGTTAATTTAATTTCTTCCCCGAAATTCTAGGAACACGATCGAGCGATGGAACTCGAGGGTTTAGTTCTAAACATCTAAATCTCTAACTTAAATGGTTATAACACACTAGTACTCTAACATATTATTTTAACTAAAATGACGGATTATTAAGATTATAAAATAGATAGTCCATTCTGACTAAAGCACACTGATCTCTTCTGTGAGAACTAATAGTATGTCAATAAACATGTTTCATAAAACATTTTTTATGCATTTTTGATTAGTTACTAAAATAACATGTCAATACTCTTTCAGTTGACTTAACCCATATAATTTATATTCAATAAATCGAGGTTCAAGAACTATGTCCTGTGATGTTATATATGATGAAAGACATGTAAAACTTCTGCAGTCACTTGTTGCATTGTATAATCCACATGAATAAGCTGGTTTTAAACCGAAAGTAATGATTTTTTATAGTTAACACTAGTGTGCTTTGCCCAAATTTGACAACTGACTATGTATGATTGTTGAAAACATAACATATATATTTCACCTGCACAAACTGTGGTTGCCTTCTGCGTATTTCTTCTCTCTGAACCTCAGAATATATACTTCTAGTTTAAATTTTGAAACGTTTATGTTGACTCCGAACACTAATGAACGAAACAACACAACTCAATAAGTTGAGATTCCTACAATAATACCAGTAATGATCATTTCTTGTACATCGTTTACTGCAATTAACCTTTTCTGTTTGGTATTGTTTTGTATGTAACAAAATTCAAACTGTAAACTATGATATACACATATATCAGTCTATGGACACGCTTCTTGGTTAGAATTTATGCTTAGAAAATAATGAAAAAGATGACACATGTTTTTGGAGTCAGCTCTTTGTTTATAACATTAGTTAGGATACAATAAACTGAAATTAGTGTCTAATTTAAATTTCCGACGGCTTGGACAAATGCCTCTATACACAAACATGTGAAAGGTCCTACTTGTGCTTTACAAAATCCTTAAAACAAAGGTTAACATATGGATCATGTCATCATAGTGCACCCAAACGAGAAGCAAGATCAGCAAATATGCCTTCACTACATGGAATGGTGAGACCACCCATTGGATGGTTGTACTCGAACTCTTCCTCTGCCTGGTTTAGTAATTCTTGGAATGCTGGTTGTCTTAAGAGTGATACGGGAACCACAAATCGTCTTTTCTCTTCTTCCCCAACATAAACCGCAAAATAGCCTTTTGGGATGTCCATAGATGTTGAGGTGTTGCTTCCAATTGACAAGGATCGTTTAAGAATTTGTTTTGCTTGAATGATCCTTGGCAAAAAGATGGCCATTTTTGAAGAGGGGAGGATCAATATTTTAACTAAAAAGAGTTTGATGGGAGAAGATTAATACCGGTGAAATATTATGTGAAGTATTTTCAAAGAAGTTGTGGTTGATTCATACATATTGACAGGTATTTATAACCAGGGGTTTTGTAATAGACAAAGTTACATGATAGAAAAGAAACATCACATGGTTTTGTCCACCTACCTCCAAAAGAGAGCAAATAAAAAAAAACGGCATATCTGATCAAGAATGACTGGTTATGATATAAAACATACGAATACCACATCCCTCATCATCTTGTGTTGATGGTTGATGGCAACGTTTGTATATGTAGGACATTCTGTGTTACCACCAAATCACATGGTATTGTCTTTGTATCTTGAAAAATTATAAAAGTTGGCATTTATGACCAAGAAGGAGTGATTACAATTTAAATGTATATAAGGAACACCCAATCCCTCATCATGCTTGTCTTGATGTTTGATGCTAAAGTTTGTATAATGTATATGTAGGACATTCTATGTTACCACCAAATCACATGGTATTGTCTTGACTCTTGATGCTTGACTTGTTCCTTTTTTTGTGGCTTAGAGTGACCCATTGATGACCCACCCGGAATTTGAATTTCAATTAGGCTATATTGATAATTCCTGAGTTACTACACCAAAGTTATTTGATAGTCTATTTTAAGTGAAGCATATTGACATCTTCTTTGAGAACATAAATATATATTTTATGCAATCATCTTTATTTACCTTGAAACATTTATATTTTATAAAACAAGGTTCAAAAATTTTCCCTATCTCGGAAGGTTACCTATTGAATTTGTTAACAGTAAATTCTTTCTTAATTGTATCATTAAATTTATCTGAATTTTATCCGTTGAAAACTTTTAATCACATGTAGAACTTCTTGTTGAGATTAATTCAAAGAGGAGTTAACCTTGAAGGAAGCTGCTAGCTGTTTTTTGAAATATGGGTCAGTCAATTGTTTAAACGGGTCTTTCGGGTCCATTCAGAACAATAAGTGTTGTTAGGATTTTCTGTTTAGAGTTGATCGAGTCTTTATCTCCTTTGTATGTTCTCTGCCATTTAAGTAGCATTTATGCATTCAATAAAACTTAACTCTTTCTAGTTCAACTGTTACCATTTAACGTAACCAACACTTCTGCAATCACTTGTTTACGTTATATAACCCAAATGAGTAAGGTGGTTTTAAGCCAGAAGTAATGAATTTTTTAAGTTAACAAATGCATTCTTCATCCAGTTGACTATATATATTAAATGGTGGAAATAAAAGGTTACTTAACCTGAATACAAATATTTCTTTCATGCACGAACCGTGTTGACCTTCATTCTGTTTTCCTTTTTGAAGCTCAGAGTATTTACTTCTAGCTTATTTTTTATTCCTTTATGTTGTCGCCAAACACTAATGAATGAAACAGGGCCACTCTACTAGCTGAGATTCATTGATTAGTATCAGTATGATAATGTCCTGTACATGATTTCAGCAATTAGCGTTTTCTATTTAGGTTTTTTTTGTATGTGACAAAAAGAAAACCTGCAACCAATTTAAGTCTACAAAATAAGGAAGAAGATGAGATATGTTATTCATTCAGCTCATTCGTTACAACAGTAATTAGAGTACGATAAACACAAATTAGCTCCTAATTTAAATTTCACATGGCTTGGACATGTGTCTCTATTTACAAACATGTGAAAGGCCCTCAGCTAGCTGTTATGCTTGCAAAACTGTTACAATAAAGATTAACACATGGACTCGATCATAGTGCCCCCAAACGAGAAGCAAGATCAGCAAATACGTCTTCACTACATGGAATGCTGAGGCCACCCGTTGGATGGTTGAACCCAAATTGTTCCTCTGCAAGGTGTAGTAAGTCTTGAAATTCTGGTTGGTTTAAGAGTGATACAGGAACCACAAATCGTCTTTTCTCTTCTTCCCCAACATAAACAGCAAAATAGCCTTTTGGGATGTCGATAGATGTTGAGGTGTTGCTTCCATTTGAGAATGATCGCCTAAGAATTTTTTTTGCTTGAATGATCCTTGGCATTAAGATGGCCATTGTTTAAAGAGGCAAAGTCTTGTCACTAAAATGAGGCTGGCAGAGAAGAAAAATATAGATGAAAGATGTTGTGAAGTATTTTCAAGAATGTTGTGGTTGATTTATACACATTAAAAGGTTTATATAACCAGCTGGTATTATATGGACTTTACAATATATAGACAATGGCACATGATGGAAAAGAATTAACACATGGCATGGTCTTCCTAATCACTAAAAGAGACAAAAAAAAATTAAAGGTGAGATTTTTGATCAAGAACAAGTGGTTACAGTATATAACAAACACCAAAATCCCTCATCCTGATTTTCTTGATGTTGTATGCCATATTTGGTATATGTAGGACATTTTTGTTTACCACCTAATAACATATAATCTATTATTTTTTTGAGACATAAATGTGACCCATTTATGACCCAGACTTCACGTCTCTTAGGCTATCCACTTGTGTACGACCGAGTTGAATTGGTTTGTTGGAAGTGATTTAATCAAGAATTCATCTTCAAATTTAGTATTATTAGATAATTCATGAAAGTCAAAAAGAAAAGTCAACTGACGTAATTAGGCGGGAATTAAAGGGTTAATTATGTTAGTTCTGTTATTTGTTAACCGCCAAATGTATTTGTATGAATACCCCAACAGATTGTCATTTGAATGTGTGGAATTACAGAAGTATTGTGTGTGTATTTGTTTTCCCGTTTGACCCTGTTCTTCCACCGGGCTCCCTGCATAATCTGTGCAGAAATCCATCGATTGTTCATCCAACATAATTGATCCTAAACATCAATCTGAAGGGGCCTCAACCTATTCTCTAGCATTTAGAGATACCTGGGTTACTATGACAAGATTATTTAATAGATGGTATATGTTAACTAAAGTACGCTGACCTCTTCTGTGAAAAACTAATAGAATGTAGGTAAACATGTTTCAGAAGTAAACTTTTTTATGCATTTCTGATTAGTTACTAAATTAGCATGTCAATATTGTTTCAGATGATTTAACCCATAAAATTTTAATTCTATAACTGAGGTTCAAGGACTATATCCGGTGATGACAATTGTGACGAAAGACATGTAAAACTTTTACAATCACTTGTTGCATTGTATAATGTGCATGAGTAAGCCGGTTATAGCCAGAAGTAATGATATTTTTTTATAGTTAACACATGTATACTTTACCCAATTTAACAATTAACAATGTATTAAATGTTAATGTAACAATATTTTTCACCTACACAAAGTGTGTTGGCGTTCTTCATATTTCTTCTCTCTTAAGCGCAGAATAATTACTTCTAGTTTAATTTGAATCGTTTATGTCAACATAATGTTGGCGGTAATTTATAAATCAATTCATATGCCGGTGAAGTTTGGGAACCTAAGTTGACAAGTCGGTCAAGTTTGGTTTAGTTTCTATTATTTAATAATTAGTGTTGTAGTTAAGTAGGACTCTAACAAGTTGGTTAGTATAATGTAACAACTCGTTTATTATCATAAATGCCGTTATTAATTTGATATCTCTTTTAGAGATTGGAAGACAATGCCATATGATATGGACAGATGGTGGTAAAGCAGGATGTCCTACATATACAAACTTTGGCATCAAACATCAAAGACCATCATGGATTCCCTATAGTTAGAAATATATGAGTGATAAGAGTAGATATAGATAGTTATATATGTTTTCATTGAAGGACAATGACCACTTCTGATAGAATTAGTCTAACAATAAATTGATTAATGATAAATATTTTGTAGTTTTTTATTCAAAGAAAGCAAGTTGATTGGAAAATATATTTTTGTGTCCTGTAATGAAGTCATGTTGGATCATGTATGCACTGTATGTTGGTTCAAGCATAAGATTAAAAAAACACACACTAAAACAGAGGGATTTAGTGCTTTAAAACTCACTTTCATTTATACTCAGACTTATTAAATAGAGTAAAACTATTCCTGCAAAAGGAAAAATAACTCACCCACTACTTTCATTCCACAAATCTAATTAACCCGTTACTCATTAAAATTATATAACCATGTCCTTAAACAATACTCCTGATAACCCGAACCCAACTTAACCTGACTGTGAATAAATAACTTTGACTCGACCAGATCAAGATTAATCCCTAGAGTTTAACAAACTTTTGCCAATATGAGGTCAATGTGAAGGACAATAAATCTGTAAGGCCCCGTTTCCGGGACGCTTACAGTTGGTCATTCATCGCACATAATGTAAGGCCCCGTTCCCGGGACGCTTACAGTTGGTCATTCATCGCACATAAAACATATAGTTACATTACATTAAGAAATCATTGCAGCGGAAACATTCAAAAATGACATCACGTTTCATTATAATTACTTTTGCCAAATAATACATCATTATCCGGTTACAAAATTCATGTTTGCATTACATCACAAAAGCTATATAATTGGATGCCATCCCAAAAGAGCCGAGTAGCCTCGCCGTGCCATCCTCAGCAATCATTTACCTGCCAACTGGAAAATGTAATAAAAGTCAGCGTTGCTGAGTGAGTTCTAGTTTTATAACATAAATATACTTTACTTCATTGAAAACCGTTCCTTTTATCATGCGATCATTCAACATACGTATACACAGATAATATCATTATTATCTTTCATCTCATTCATTATCTTCCGTTCTTTTCGTTCATTCTTTCTTCCGAGTCTTTTGCGACAACATGGTCGCTCACCTCAATGGCAATCTCAATGATTGCACGCTATCCGAGTCTTTTGCACCCCTAAGGTTGCTCACCCCAATTGCCCATCACGATAGCAAGCTATCCGAGTCTTTTGCAACACAAGGTTGCTCACCCCAAGGCAACATCACGATAGCACTTTACTCGAGTCTTTTGCAACGACGAGGTTGCTCACCTCATAGGCAATCTAAATGATTGCACTTCATCCGAGTCTTTTGCAACACAAAGTCGCTCACCCCAATAAATATGCTTGCAAGCCTTTCTTTCGTTCATTCATCTTTCATTAATGCATGCATTCTTACTTCATGTTCCTCTTTCATTATCTTTTGCTTTACATTATATAATACTTCATTCATTCATTAGCATGATATGTAAAGCCACAAGAAAGATAAGCATACATCATATTAAGGAACATTCATACACATTCATCAACATCATACAGGGCAACATCATACATTCATAATATGCATAAACATACAACATCATCATCATCATCATGCCCTACATGCTCACTAAGGCCATAACCGTTCTCTTACATGCTCTTATGGTTACTTTACATCAAACTTACATCTGCACCTTTCCCCGAAGGCCAGAAGTCAAACTACATATTCCTTCGAGTGCAACAGCCCTATTCGGGCGTATGAACACTTTTCAGTCGCATGGCCTCCATGCGACTAAACATCATGCGACTGGACTCATGCGGATGGACATCTATGCGAATGAACATCCAATCGTGCGTATGAACCTTGTACGAATGGGATTACTGCGAATGGGCACCTATGCGACTGACCTCATGCGAATGGACTCTTGCGACTAAGCATCTATGCGACTGAACCCTCAGTCGTACAACCCTCATGCGACTGGACTCCCAGTCGTGCGACTAAAACCTTGGTCGTGCGATTGAACCCTCAATCGTGCGAATGAATCCCAATCGTGCGAATGACCCTCAATCGCCCTCATTCGGCCGTATGGCCTTCATTCGGTCGCCTAGCCCTAGCTGATGCAGAATGGAGTTCATCCCGAACCCAATCTGCCATTTTCGGCCTCCAAGCTCATCCAAACCCATTCTAAGCCTAAATTAACCCTCCTGGACCTTAGGAATGCATACTATAACACCATACAAGCACACACAAGCCCGAAATCATACTCTAAACGCATCATACACATCACACCCAAATGGGTCAAACACACACACTTGTAAAAACGGGTTTTGAACATTTTCCAGCCCCAAAATCAGTTGAAAACAAGTAAAAGTGGGGTCCTAGAACTCACACAATCAAGCACAAAGACAAGAGCTTCGATTTGGCTTGCTACACGACGAATTTGGACACCCGAATCACCCGAAACACCCCTTTTCTCCTTTTTCTCCTCTTTCTCTCTTCTCTTCCTTTGAAATCTGAAAATATGTGAAGTGTGGGGAGAGTGGGCTGCCCTCTCCCTACACATATCACCACGTTTACCCAACTTTTCTTCGTTGGCGAGTTTGGTCCCTCGACTTTGGACTTTATTTCTTTTCTTTCTTCACCGGCTTCAAAATAATAAATTTCCGGGTGTTACAAGTCCACCCCCCTTAAATAGGTTTCGTCCCCGAAACCTGTTATTCTTCAAACAAACGTGGATAATGCTGTCTCATTTCTTCCTCAGTCTCCCACGTTGACTCGGATCCCTTCCTGTGCTTCCACTGTACACGCACAAGAGGAACCACTTTATTCCTTAGCCTTTTCTCCTTTCGGTCGATGATTGCCACTGGTTGCTCCACATAATTGAGCCGTTCGTCTACCTCGATATCTTCCAATGGGACAATCATATCTTCATCTGCTAAGCACTTCCTTAGATGAGATACATGGAAGGTCGGGTGAATTCCACCTAACTCATCTGGTAACTCCAGTCTATAGGCCACCTCTCCTACTCGAGCAATGATTCGGAAAGGGCCTATATACCTTGGGCTCAACTTGCCCCGCTTTCGGAAGCGAATGATACCCTTCCAAGGTGAGACCTTCAACATAACCCGGTCACCCACCTGGAACTCAATCGGCCTGCGTCGTTTGTCAGCATACGACTTCTGTCTGTCTTTGGCTGCCTTCATGAAGGCTTTGATCTTCTCAAGCTTCTCAGTCGTAGCCTCGATTACCTCGACGCTTCCCAATTCCTTCTGACCAATATCACCCCAACAAACGGGCGTTCTGCATCTCCTACCGTATAGCATCTCATATGGGGGCATGCCAATGTTGGCATGATAACTGTTGTTGTATGAGAATTCGGCTAACGGTAGGTGGTCATCCCAACTTCCACCAAAATCAATCACACATGCCCGAAGCATGTCTTCCAGTGTCTAAATGGTCCTTTCTGACTGACCATCAGTCTGGGGATGATAAGCCGTACTAATATGTAACCTCGTCCCCATAGCATCGTGGAACTTCTTCCAAAATTTAGATGTAAACCGGGTCTCGCGATCCGACACAATAGACACCGGCACACCATGACGAGTCACAATCTCCTTGATGAACAGATCAGCCAACCTCTCAGATGAATATGTCTCGCGGATCGGTAGGAAGTGAGCACTCTTCGTCAAACGGTCAACTATCACCCATATGGCATCATACCCTTTCGGGGTACGCGACAACTTTGTGATGAAATCCATGGTGATGTGCTCCCACTTCCATTCCGGTATATCCAAAGGTTGTATCTTCCCATACGGCTTTTGGTGCTCGGCCTTCACCTGTAAGCAAGTAAGGCACTTACTCACATACTCCGCCACATCGCGCTTCATACCCGGCCACCAATAATCTTTCTTCATATCATGGTACATTTTCGTGGCACCAGGATGAATGGAGTACCGAGTCTTGTGAGCTTCGTCCATTATCTTCACCCGTAGATCCCCAAAACGAGGAACCCACACACGATCGAATCGGGTTCTAACACCGAGCGTGTTCTCACCCAACTCTCCAACCAGACCTCTCATTCTTTCAGAGTTAAGATGATCTTCTTTCAGTGCCTCATCTTGAAACTCTTTAACATGCTTCATTACGTCAGATGTCATGATCAACTGATAGGCTTTCACCCGAATCGGCTCGGGCCTCTCCTTCCGACTAAGGGCATCAGCCACCACGTTGGCCTTGCCCGGATGGTAGTGGATCTCACAATCATAATCCTTTATAAGTTCCAACCACCGCCTCTGCCTCATGTTCAAATCCTTCTGCTCAAAGAAGTACTTCAGACTCTTGTGGTCAGTGAATATGGTGCACTTCGTCCCGTAGAGGTAGTGCCTCCAAATCTTTAAAGCAAAGACCACGGCTGCCAGCTCTAAGTCATGAGTAGGATAATTGACCTCATGAACCTTCAACTGTCGGGACGCATAGGCTATAACCTTTCCTCTCTGCATTAACACGCACCCCAACCCCGAGTAAGAAGCATCGGAATAAACCACCAGATCTTCACTTCCATCGGGTAACGACAGAACAAGAGCTTGAGTCAATCTCGCCTTCAATTCTTCAAACGCCTTCTCTTGAGCTTGACCCCATACGAACTTCACCTCTTTTCGGGTCAACTTAGTTAGTGGAGAAGCAATCTTAGAGAAGTCTTGGATAAATCTTCTGTAGTAGCCCGCCAAACCCAAGAAGCTACGAATCTCGGATGGCGTCTTTGGTGACTTCCATTGCATAACCGCCTCCACTTTCGTCGGGTCCACCATAATCCCATCGGGATTCACCACATGACCCAAGAACTGAACTTCGCGCAACCAGAACGCGCACTTGGAGAATTTAGCATACAACTTCTCCCTCCTCAGCGTCTCTAGAACCTCCCGAATGTGTCCGGCATGCTCTGTTTCGCTCCTCGAGTAAATCAGGATATCATCAATAAACACAATCACTGATTTATCCAACATAGGCCGACACACACGGTTCATCAAATCCATAAAAGCAGCTGGCGCGTTGGTCAAGCCAAAGGACATGACAAGAAACTCGTAGTGACCATAGCGCGTACGGAAAGCTGTTTTAGGGATATCCTGCTCCTTCACCTTCAACTGATGGTAACCAGATCGAAGATCTATTCTCGAAAACCAACTGGCACCCTGAAGCTGATCGAACAAATCATCTATCCTCGGTAAGGGGTATCGATTCTTCACTGTCAACTTGTTCAGCTCGCGGTAGTCGATGCACATCCTCATACTACCGTCCTTCGTCTTTACAAACAGGACCGGAGCACCCCCAAGGAGAGATACTCGGTCTAATGAACCCCTTATCAAGCAGCTCTTGCAACTGCGCCATCAATTCTTTCATCTCGGTCGGAGCCAACCGATACGGTGCCTTGGCGACAGGTTGGGCACCCGGTATCAGATCAATCTGAAACTCAATCTCTCTGTCAGGTGGCACTCCTGATAAGTCTTCTGGGAACACATCTGGAAAGTCACACACAACCGGTACATCGGCTAGTTGTGGTGTTGGCGTATCCATATCCTTTACATAGGCCAAGTAGGCACTACATCCACGCCTCATACACTTCCCCGCCACTGCCATCGAGATCACCTTCGGAATCGTAGTAACCCGATCACCATAAACCGTCACTGAACTACCGTCAGGCGCCAACAACCGAATCATCTTCTTGCGACACACAATGTTCGCCTCGAAGTCCGCTAACCAATCCATCCCAAGAACCAAATCAAAACCACCTAAGGCCATCTCGAACGGTCTAACCGGAAACTTATGACCGTCGAGCTCCACATCACAGTTCTCTATCATCTCAGAAATCCTGGTAGACTTACCTATGGCAGTTTCTACATCAAAGGGCGCATCAACACGTCTACTACTAACAGGCAGCTTAGCACAGAAAGCAGCAGAAATAAAACTCATACTAGCACCAGAATCAAATAACACAGAAGCTAAAGTTTGGTTCACCAGAAACGTACCGGACACAACGTTAGGGTCCGTCCTAGCCTCCTCCTGGGTCATGGTGAATGCCCTGGCGCTCGCCCTCGGTCCATCGCCTCCCGTCCTCTTCGCCCCTGAACTCTCAGCCCTCGGCTTCTTACAATCTCTGCTCATATGACCAGTTTCTCCACAGTTAAAACATTTGCCCGACAGGCAATCCTTCGCCATATGCCCTGTCTTCCCACACTTGAAGCACACGTTCAAACCCAACCTGCATTCTCCCGCATGCTCCCTTCCACACTTACCACATCTCCTCGACCCTGCTCCCGGTGTGGCCACGCGGCGGTCATCCACCCGTGCCTTTTTGTTACCCGTCGAGGCCTCACCCCGACCAAACCTCTTCTCGTTCCAGCTTCGATCACCACCACCCTTCCTATTCGCTTCAACCACCACCACTCCCCTCTCATCATAAAGTCTTCCGGCCAAATCGACCGCCGACCTAAACGTACTTGGTCGGGCGGCGATCATATGCCGGCGAACATCCACCGGTAAACCCTGAATGTACCTCTTGATCTTCCGAGAAAGAGGCGTCACCTGATCCGGCACCAACCGTGCCATCTCGTTGAACTTGGTAGTGTATTGCTGGTGGGTCATGGATCCCGCCTCCAGCTGCAGGAACTCCCTTTCAATCTTATCCATCTCCCTGTGAGGACAGAACTCCTCAATTACCATCTTCTTCAGTTCGGGCCACCTCATTCTCCCGATTGCCCGATTACCCTCCGCTTGGACAATGTTGTCCCACCAGCATAGTGCCGAATCCACAAATGAGTGGGTGGCAAACTTTACCTTTTGGTCTTCTCGGCACTCGCTGATG
Organism: Flaveria ramosissima; assembly: GCA_025215565.1. NCBI lineage: Eukaryota > Viridiplantae > Streptophyta > Magnoliopsida > Asterales > Asteraceae > Flaveria > Flaveria ramosissima. The sequence goes on from CM046030.1 coordinate 62,966,285, forward strand.
TCGAGAACAGCCTCCATTTCTCTCACCCATCGGTGAGCAGCAGCAGCATTGCCATTTCCATCGAAAGTAGGGGGCTTGCATCTCATAAACACCCCGTAGTTACAGCCTCGTGCCACTTCTCGCACAGGCTCCTCCTCCTCTTCCTCCTCATTATTGGAGAAAATCGTTTCAGGCTCCGGTTGCTCCCCCGAGGCCCGATTTCGCTCCTTCCTTTCCCCTTCCTTCACAGCCTTGATGACTTCGGTCACCACAGACGGTAAGATTGTCTGCATGACCTGATGTACTTCCTCCACAACAGCCTCCTTTACCGAGGCCCTTAAGTTCGCACTCTCATCCCCAGCTTCTGGATGAGGAGTCTCAGGTTCTGCAGGAACCTCTTTCTCAGCTCTAGGCCTTCCTCTTTTAGGGCGTGGTTCAGCAACAGGGCCATCACGGCCTCCACCCCTAGAAGCTCTAGAAGATCTGCCACCAGCCATACTCTATCACACTGAAAGATTCAAACACCAACACGGTCATTCAAGGAAACAACTCAGTTTATGTCAAGTATAGTAAGTACCTAATTACACTGGCCAGTTGTGATTAGTATTACCTGTCCTGACTACATCAGTATTCAAATCTACATACAACACATAACATATACCATGCGCACATAAAACCGGTTAGCTTTAAGAAAATACCTGATGGCACGCAGCTACTCAGTTTGGCATCCCATTCCCCTTTCGTCCCATTCTCAGTTTAAGTTAAGGTTTATTTTGAAAATTTACCCATTTCACTTAAACTTTGGCTCTGATACCAACTTGTAAGGCCCCGTTCCCGGGACGCTTACAGTTGGTCATTCATCGCACATAAAACATATAGTTACATTACATTAAGAAATCATTGCAGCGGAAACATTCAAAAATGACATCACATTTCATTATAATTACTTTTGCCAAATAATACATCATTATTCGGTTACAAAATTCATGTTTGCATTACATCACAAAAGCTATATAATTGGATGCCATCCCAAAAGAGCCGAGTAGCCTCGCCGAGCCATCCTCAGCAATCATTTACCTGCCAACTGGAAAATGTAATAAAAGTTAGCGTTGCTGAGTGAGTTCTAGTTTTATAACATAAATATACTTTACTTCATTGAAAACCGTTCCTTTTATCATGCGATCATTCAACATACGTATACACAGATAATATCATTATTATCTTTCATCTCATTCATTATCTTCCGTTCTTTTTGTTCATTCTTTCTTCCGAGTCTTTTGCGACAACATGGTCGCTCACCTCAATGGCAATCTCAATGATTGCACGCTATCCGAGTCTTTTGCACCCCTAAGGTTGCTCACCCCAATTGCCCATCACGATAGCAAGCTATCCGAGTCTTTTGCAACACAAGGTTGCTCACCCCAAGGCAACATCACGATAGCACTTTACTCGAGTCTTTTGCAACGACGAGGTTGCTCACCTCATAGGCAATCTAAATGATTGCACTTCATCCGAGTCTTTTGCAACACAAAGTCGCTCACTCCAATAAATATGCTTGCAAGCCTTTCTTTCGTTCATTCATCTTTCATTAATGCATGCATTCTTACTTCATGTTCCTCTTTCATTATCTTTCGCTTTACATTATATAATACTTCATTCATTCATTAGCATGATATGTAAAGCCACAAGAAAGATAAGCATACATCATATTAAGGAACATTCATACACATTCATCAACATCATACAGGGCAACATCATACATTCATAATATGCATAAACATGCAACATCATCATCATCATCAGCCCTACATGCTCACTAAGGCCATAACCGTTCTCTTACATGCTCTTATGGGTTACTTTACATCAAACTTACATCTGCACCTTTCCCCGAAGGCCAGAAGTCAAACTACATATTCCTTCGAGTGCAACAGCCCTATTCGGGCGTATGAACACTTTTCAGTCGCATGGCCTCCATGCAACTAAACATCATGCGACTGGACTCATGGGATGGACATCTATGCGAATGAACATCCAATCGTGCATATGAACCTTGTGCGAATGGGATTACTGCGAATGGGCACCTATGCGACTGACCTTATGCGAATGGACTCTTGCGACTAAGCATCTATGCGACTGAACCCTCAGTCGTACAACCCTCATGTGACTGGACTCCCAGTCGTGCGACTAAAACCTTGGTCGTGCGATTGAACCCTCAATCGTGCGAATGAATCCCAATCGTGCGAATGACCCTCAATCGCCCTCATTCGGCCGTATGGCCTTCATTCGGTCGCCTAGCCCTAGCTGATGCAGAATGGAGTTCATCCCGAACCCAATCTGCCATTTTCGGCCTCCAAGCTCATCCAAACCCATTCTAAGCCTAAATTAACCCTCCTGGACCTTAGGAATGCATACTATAACACCATACAAGCACACACAAGCCCGAAATCATACTCTAAACGCATCATACACATCACACCCAAATGGGTCAAACACACACACTTGTAAATACGGGTTTTGAACATTTTCCAGCCCCAAAATCAGTTGGAAACAAGTAAAACCTAGAACTCACACAATCGAGCACAAAGACAAGAGCTTCGATTTGGCTTGCTACACGACGAATTTGGACACCCGAATCACCCGAAACACCCATTTTCTCCTTTTTCTCCTCTTTCTCTCTTCACTTCCTTTGAAATCTGAAAATATGTGAAGTGTGGGGAGAGTGGCTGCCCTCTCCCTACACATATCACCACGTTTACCCAACTTTTCTTAGTTGGCGAGTTTGGTCCCTCGACTTTGGACTTTATTTCTTTTCTTTCTTCACCGGCTTAAAAATAATAAATTTCCGGGTGTTACAAAATCTAGAGCCAAATTCAGAAGAGTACTATAATATGGTTATTTGTTTTGTTTTCTCAAACGTATAAATTTTTATAAGAATTTCAACCATAAAGCGGTATTTGTATAAACACTTAATTAACTCATGTTGCATAAGAAAACTTGTGAGGTATGATATATACTTATATATTAATCTTGGTTAGAATCTATCTCTACAAAACAAAGAAGATCATAAATATAAATTAGCTCATATTTTAATTTTTACATAGCTTTCACAGGTGTCACTATTTACAAATATATGTAAGGTCCTAGTTGTTGTGCTTTACAAAATCGTTATATCAAATATTAACATATGCATCCTCTAATCATAATGAACCAAAACGAGAAGCAAGATCAGTAAATATTTCTTCACTACATGGAATGGTGAGCCCACCCATTGGATGGTTGAACCCAAACTCTTCCTCCACCAGGTGTAATAATTCTTGAAATTCTGGTTGGCTTAAGAGTGATACAGGAACAACAAATCGTCTTTTCTCTTCTTCACCAATATAAACAGCAAAATAGCCTTTTGGGACATGCATAGATGTTGATGTGCTGCTTCCATTTGAAACTGATCGTCTAAGAATATGTTTTGGTCGAATGATCCGAGGCAAAAAGATGGCCATTTTTTGAATAGGGTAGAACCATTTAACTAAAAAGAGCTTGACAAGAAAGAAAAATGCTAGTGAAAGATTTTCTGAAGTATTCTAATGCAAGTTGAGGTTGATTTATAGACATTGAAAGGTTTTTATAACCAGCTGGCAGCTAGTAAAGGGATTGTATAATAGATAGTGACACATAATTAAAAAGTAGAATCACATGGTATTGTCTTCCTATCTTTAAAATTAAAAAAATGGTATTTATGATCAAGAACGAGTTGTTATGATTGATATCAAACAAACACCAAATCCCTCATCATGCTTGTGTTGATGTTTGATGGCAAAGTTTGTACATGTAGGACATTTTGTGTTACCACCAAGTCACATGATATTGTCTTGATTCATGACTTAATAAAATTTTTGTATGGTGTAAAAGTGACTGTTGATGACCCAGACTTCACATTCGATATATAACCAACTGGCTGTATAGTAGATAGTGACACATAATAAAAAAGAAACTTCACATGGTATTGTCTTCCACTCTCTATAAGATACAAAAGAAATTAAATATGGGATTTATGATAAAGAATGACCGGATATAATACATTCAAACACCAAATTGCATATCATGATTGTCTTGATGTTTTTTGGCAAAGTTTGCAGGGAAGTCCTTTACAACCTAATAACCTATAATTAGCTTTTTTTTGGCATATATGTGACCTGTTTAGGGCCTAGACCCTCTTTGTGTTTGATGGAGCTGAGAGTGTTATTACCTGAGCCACTTGTTATCTTAATTACCTATAGTTTAGGGATACCTGTGTTAATTATATCGATAAGATTAGATAAGAGATGATCTTTTTTAGTGAAGCACAATGACCTTTTATAATGTGTTTCTGATTAGTTACTAAGTGTTAGATATCAAGCCTTAAGAACAAGGAATAGAATCACTCAAATGAGCTTTTGATATTGTAATTTGTATATGAAGATGAAGAGAAAAGCAAAATTGGTAAAAGTATACCAAGTTGCAGAAAGATTAAAAGCAATTTTATTCAATAAGCTAGGAGTTATAAATAGCCTTACAAAAGCAACGTGTGAAACCCACTAACCATCTCCACCTATAGACTAGGTACAATCATGACTCACGTTTATACCCCATGTGCAACTTCAACGACCACCGTATAAACCGGTCAAAATAAAATACCATGTCTAAACAAACAATCTATAATAAAATAAACTATAAACTCTAAAACCCAAATATTTTATTCCAAATTTTGGCCTTGCAACTTAACTCTTGAAGTTTGATTTATTCCATGCAAGACATGAAACTAAATAATATGAACCCACATGACGCATACTCGTGACCCGGTGAATAAAGGATTAACCCAACAATTATCCCTTAATCATTTATTCACTTCATACGGTCACAATAGTATCGGTTCTTCTTCAATCAAGTCCGTCTGATTTTCTCACTTTGGACACTCGTTGTTGTAATGACCAAGTTCTCCATACTTCTAACGTCTAACGTGGCTTTTATCCAGTTGGACATGTTCATTATCATCACAAACTTTCCCGGACCCATGACCTCGTCCCAGGCCACGTCTAAAGCCTCCCCGATTTGAACCGCCAACACCACATAGTTCGCAATCATATGATTTTTCTTTTCTAGCCAACAACAAACCACCTTGAATGTTCTCGGTTTTCTCGATTCCTTTTATCCGCTCCACGTAGGCCTTCAATCTTCCAACGGCCTCGTCAAATAACATCGAGTCCAACTCGAAACATTGTTCTATCGAAGCAACGATTTGAAGAAACAATTTAGCATTGAGTCAAGTAACCTTTTCACTAAATCAACTTCTTCAATTTCATATCCGAGACTTCTCACCTTTGAAGCCAAACCGGTAAGTTTAGTCACAAAACTATCAACCGTTTCACCCTCCTTCATACGCAAGCCTTCAAGCTCCTTTTTAAATGTTGCAAGTCGAGCCGCTCTCACCCGATCCACTCCCAAATACAGCATCTTCAATCCATTCCACACTTATTTTGGGTCGGTATAACTCACCATATGCAAAACCATCTCCTAAGGGAAAGCTTGAAACAAGAAAGCGAGGGCTTGTTCGACTTCTTTGCATCCGGTTCTTCTCCTAATACCCTCGGTTCAACCGTCTCCCATATCCCATGAGCATCCATGATTGACTTAACTTTGACTGCCCACACGGGATAGTAAAGTCGGACATTGATATGACATTGAACCTGGTTCTTTTGTTTGTATAAGTGCCATTCCTCCTTGTTTTGACAACCCCAATCCTTTTCCGATCAAACCCGTTCCAAGAGATTCTTCCACCATTTAAGAAAACAAGGTCACCATCACCTTTACTATCTTCTCTCTCTCACAACACAAACCAAACTCAAAGCCACCTGCTTTGACTTCCTTCCGTTTGTTTTTTCCGCGCCTCCGGTTATTCTCTCTATCACGAAAGATCAAAGATGGAGGCTGCTGTAGTGATGTTTTAACACGCGATCAAAACTGTCTAAACACCCCCTTCGACTGAACACGGCTCTAATACCAAGTGTTGGATATCAAGCCTCAAGAAAAAGGAATAGAATCACTCAAATGAGCTTTTGATAGAGTGATTTGTATATGGAGATGAAGAAAAGAGCAAAATTGGTAAAAATATACCAAGTTGTAGAAAGATCAAAAGCAATTTTTTCAATAAGCTAGGAGCTTTATTGAATAGCCTTACAAAAGCCATACAAAAGTAACATGTGAAATCAACTAACCATCTCCACCTATAGACTAGGTACAATCATGACTCAGTTTATACCCCATGTGCAACTTCAACGACCACCATATAAACCGGTCAAACTAAAATACTATGTCTAAATAAACAAACTATAATAAACTAAATTATAAACTATAAAAACCAAAATATTTTACTCCAAGTTTCGCCCATGCAACGTAACTCTTGAAGTTTGACTTATTCCATGCAAGACATGCAACTAAATAATATGAACCCACATGACCTATATTCCTGACCCGGTGAATAAAGGATTAACCCAACAAAAAAAACATGTCAATATTCTTTCAATTGATTTAACGGTTAACAATTTTCTTTCACAAACTAAGGTTCAATAACTGTTATATATTTTAGTATTATTGGATTGACTAATGACCAATGTGATCATAATATCCATCAAATAAGTTAGAAGTTGCGGAGTGCACACTTGTTTGAGTTTATTATGATCTTCGATATTAAAAACCTTCTTAGGGGCGAAGCCCCTAAGCAATAGGGGTCCGGGGGCAGCGCCCATGGGAGCGGGGTCCAAGGGGCGGCAGCCCCAGGCAGGGTCCAAGGGGCAGAGCCCCTGGCTGGGGTCGAAAATGCACTAGAATTTGTTTTTTCCTAAAATTTCACATGTGAAATTAGAGGGTCAAAAATGTAAGTTTGCATGAGAAAAACTGCCAAAGGCAGTTTCCCCATCCCTGAAGAATTTCGAATTTATAAAAGATTGGTCTTCTTCTTCTTTTGGTTCACGTTTATTAAAACACACACGAATTCAAACTTCGATTTCTGAACTTGAGTTTTATCCGATTGCATATTTGGTGTGAACCCAAATAGTTTCAATCTGAAAGCGAACTTGTGACTCTCAAGTTTTTCAAGTTATTAATCATTTTATAACAATTCCTCTACAATAACTAAGCCCCGCGTGAAGCCAACTGTGACGAAAGACTTGTAGATATTCTGCAACCAAACATGTTGTAACATTATATAGTCCACACGAGTAAAGTAGTTTTTAGCCAGAAATGATGTTTTTTTAGTTAACCCGTGCATTCTTTGCCAAAGTTTGACGGTTGGTCTTCTTCATATTCTTCTTTCTGAAGCTCAGAATAATTACTTCTAGTTTATTTTTGAACCATTAATGTCACTGAACACTGACGAATGAAACAACACCACTCTGTAAGTTGAGATTCCTAGATTAGTTTTAGTAGTGATCATTTCCTTGTTGGTATATATAGAGACCTTGATCAATAAAAAGAAATTAAAAGAAAACAAAACACACTTTTGTACTAATTAAAAACTGGAACTTACAACTCATGTACAGATTTAAAATAAACAGCACATGTGCTTATTCAACTCCTAAAAACTAGTTAAATAACCACTAAGAAGACTAGATCAAACTCAAAATAACAAAGCATAAAATAAACCTGCTAATTAAAATTAACTGATGACCCAAAATCAACTTGACCCGTGTGACCCATGAACTGATTGATTAGCCCAACATTCCCGTACAGTGTTTTCTGCAATTAAACTTTTCTGTTTGGTTAGAATTAATGTTTACAAAATAGTGAAGATGTAGTATGTTTTTCATAAATCTCTTTGGTTATAACAATAATCAGAATACAATGAGCTCGAATTAGCTCCTAATTTAAATTTCACATCGTTGCACAGGTGCCTCTATTTACAAACATGTGAAATGTCCTAGTAGTTGTGCTTTACAAAATCAACATAGAAAATATTAACATATGGATCATGTGATCATAATGCACCAAAATGAGAAGCAAGATCCGCAAATATGTCTTCACTGCATGGAATGGTGAGGCCGCCCATTGGATGGTTGTACCCAAATTGTTCCTCTGCCAGGTGTAGTAATTCTTGAAATTCTGGTTGGCTTAAGAGTGATACAGGAACCACAAATCGTCTTTTCTCTCCTTCCCCAACATAGACCGCTAAATAACCTTTGGGGATGTCCATAGATATGGATGTGTTGCTTCTGTTTGAGAATGATCGCTTAAGAATTTGTTTAGCTTGAGTGATCCGTGGCATAAAGATGGCCATTTTTAAGAGGATAAAGTTTTTACACTAAAAAGAGGCTGATGGGGAGGAAAAATACGGAAAAGAATCTGCAAAGTATTTTCAAGGATGTGAAGTTGTGGTTGATTTCTACATATTGAAAGGTTTATATAATAAGCTGGCACTAGGGACAGTATAATAGACAATGGCACATGATGGAAAATTAACATCACATGAAATTGTCTTGTTACCTATAAAATAGACCAAAAAATTATAAATGGCATTTATGATCAAGATCGGATGGTTATGATACATAACGTACAAACACCACTATCATGATGGTCTTGATTTTTGATGCCAATGTTTGTATATGTATGACATTCTGCTTTACTACCCATATGTCCATAACACATGGTATTGTCTTCCTATATGTATTAGAGATATGAAAAATTCTATGGTGACATTTATGATAAAAAAAAATGACTAGTTACTCTATGCAATAAACAACACATCCTCATCATATGCTCTTGATGTTTCATGCCAAAGCTTATATATTTAGGACATTCTGCATTACATAATAATAAAATATACGTCATTACTTTGTAGCACACACTTAAGAGTAGATAATAGATATTTATGTTTAAATTGAAGCACAATGACCTATTCTGAAGACATAGTCTAACATAAATTGATTTAATGATAAATATTTCACAGTTTTTTATTCAAAGAAAGTTGATTGGAATAAATGATTTTGTATCGTGCAATAAAGTCACGCTCGATTAATGTATGCACTGTATGTTGGTTCAAGCCCAAGATAAAATTAAATAAATAAATAAATAAAACACACACTTAAAAGAAAGAGAATTTACTGCTTTAACACTCATTTTCATTCATACTCAGAAAATAGAGAGAAACTATTCATGTACTTAAGGAAAAGGAAAAATTACTCACCCACTAACCCACTACTTTGATTTCACAAATCTTATTAACCCGTGGCTCATTCATATTATAAAACCATGCGACTAAAAAAAATACTCCTCATGACTCGTACATGACTTGACCTGGCTTTGAATATACTGACTTTGACCCAGATCAAGATCAATCCTTTCAGTATTTCAGTGAAACAAACTTTGGCCGAATATGATGTTATTGTTAAGGCAAAATATGGTTACTTGTTCTGTTTACTCATACATATAACTTATTAACAAATTTAGACCAAAAACGTATTCGTATAAACACTTAACTCTTTGGCTACACTTTAAATGTCTCTACAAATAATGAAAATGATGAAATATGTTTTTCATTCATCTCTAAGGTTATAACAATAATTAGAATACAATGAACTTGAATTAGCTCCTAATTTAAATTTCACACAGCTCCCACATGTGTCTATTTACAAACATATGAAAGGTCCTGTTTACAAAATCATTATAGCAAAAAATTTACTCATAGATTTGATCATAGTGCACCAAAACAAGAAGCAAGATCAGCAAATATGTCTTCACTACATGGAATGGTGATGCCACCCATTGGATGGTTGAAGCCAAACTGTTCCTCTGCTAGGTGCAGTAATTCTTGAAATTCTGATCGGCTTAAGAGTGATACATGAACCAAAAATCGTCTTTTTATTTCTTCACCAACATAAACAGTAAAATAGCCTTTCGGGACATCTGTAGATGTTGATATGCTGGTTCCATTTGAAAATGATTGTCTAAGAATTTGTTTTGGTCGAATGATCCGAGGCAAAAATATGGCCATTTTTCGAAGAGGGTAGAGTCTTTTAACATAAAAGAGCTTGATTGGGAATAAAAACACTGGTGAAAGATTTTGTGAAGTAGTTTCAAGGAAGTTGAGGTTAATTTATACTCAATGATAGGTTTATATAATGGTATCACAGGGCTTTATAATAGACACTTACACATGATTAAAAAGAAGCATCACATGATATTGTCTTCCTATCTTTAAAATTTAAAGAAATAGTATTTATGATCAACAACAAGTGGTTATGATTGATATGTAACAAGCACCAAATCCCTCATCATGCTTGTGTTGGTGTTTGATGTCAAAGATTGTATATGTAGGACATTTGGTGTTACCACCAAATCACATGGTATTGTCTTGATTTAAATTTTTGAGTGGTGTAAAAGTGACTGTCAGACAGACTTCACATTTGATATAAAACCCACCGGCTGTATAATAGACAGTGACACATAATCGAAAAGAAACGTCACACGGTATTGTCTTGTATCTCTAAAAGATACAAAATAAATTAAATACGGCATTTATGATCAAGAATGACAGGTAAATTATATAACAAACACCAAATCCCATATCATTATTGTCTTAATGTTTTATGGCAAAATTTGTATGTGTGGGGCAGTCTGTGTTACCACCTAATAACCTATAATTTCATTTTTTTATGTGGCTTAAATGTGAGCCGTTTAGGACTCCGACTTTCACATTTCAGTTACGTTATCCTCTTTGTGTATGACGGAGCCGAGTTTGTTATAACCTAAGCTACGTTCTTATCTTAATTCACTTTGAAGGACAATAACCTCTTCTGTGAGAACTAGTGGAACTGGACAATTTTTCAAAGTAAACCTTTTAATACATTTCTGACTAGTTACTAAACAAGTATGTCAATATTCATAAGGTTGATTTAACAGTTAACATATATATTTTACAAATTAGGGTTCAAGGACTATGCAATGTGATGTCAAATGTAACGAAAGAGATGTAGATATTCTGCAACCACTTGTTGATATTCAATAATCCACATGAGTAAAGAAGTTTTAGCCTGAATTGATGAGTTTTTTTAGTAAACACATGTATTCTTTTCTGTACATTGTTTTCTAGCAATTACCCTTTTCTGTTTCGCTTTTTTTGTGACAAACAGTGTTTATCTCTACAAAATAATAAAGATGATGAAATATGATTTTCATTCACTCTTTGTTCATAAAAAGAATATGAATACAATAAATTCGAATTAGCTCCTAACTTGAATTTCACTCAGCTTCCACAACCGTCTCTATTTACAAACATGTGAAAGGTCCTAGTTGTTGTTCTTTACAAAATCGTTATAGCAAAGATTAACATATAGATATGATCATAGTGCACCAAAATGGTAAGCAAGATCAGAAAATATGTCTTCACTACATGGAATGGTGAGGCCACCCATTGGATGGTTGAACCCAAACTGTTCCTCTGCTAGGTGTAGTAATTCTTGAAATTTTGGTCGGCTTAAGAGTGACACAGGAACCACAAATCGTCTTTTGACTTCTTCCCCAACATAAACAGCAAAATAGCCTTTTGGGATGTCGATAGATGCAGATTTGCTGCTTCCATTTGAGAATGGTCGTCTGAGAATTTGTTTTGGTCGAATTATCCGAGGCAAAAAGATGGCCATTTTTTAAAGAGGGTTGAGTCTTTATCTAAAAAGAGCTTGATAGGGAAGAACACCGGTGAAAGATTTTTTGAAGTATTTTAAATGAAGTTGAGGATGATTTATACACATTGAAAGATTTATATAATAGCATTTTCCAGTATAATAGACACTGACACATAATAGAAAAGAAACATCACATGGTATTGTCTTCCAATTTGCATAATATACAAAAAAATTAAAATGGCACTTATATAGCAAAGTTTGTATGTGTAGGTCAGTCTGTGTTACCACTTAATAACCTATAATTCAATTTTTTAGTGGCTTGAATGTGACCCTTTAGGACCCAGACTTTCACAATTCAGTTATGTTATCTTCTTTGTGTATGACCAAGCTTAGTTTGTTAAAATCGAGTGGCTTTGTTATCTTAACTGTATTTCACAAGTAATTGTTTTTTAATGCATTTGTGATTAGTTATAATAAAAACTTGTCAATATTCTTTGAGTATATTGAACAGCTAAAATTTATATTTAACAAATTAAGGATCAAGGACTATGACCTGTGATGTCAATTGTGATGAAAGACAAGCAGATATCCTACTGATATTGTATAATCACACAAGTAGTTTTTATCCAGAAGTAATGAGTTTTTTTAGTTAACACGTGATGTATTCTTCAGCAAATTTTGACAATTGACCATGTATTAAAATGGTTCAAAACGTGCTCTTTATTCTTCCATTGATCATCCTAAAATAATACAAAATATCCCATGTATGTGGGGATTAGATTTACATGTGCAAGTCCAACTCTAAGGCCTATCTAGAATTAAAATAATACAAAGATAATTTGATAATGATAATATTACCATATTAGAATGGTTATCAAGACGTGCTCTGTATTCTTCCATTGATCAAGGTTAAATAATACAAAGTATCCCATGTAAGTAGGGATTAGATTTACACGTATTAGTCGGCCTATCTATAATTCAAATAATACAAAGATAATATGATAATGATAATATTGTAGGGATCAAACCTAAAGTCTCGGGAAATCAAAATCGAGCTTTTGAAGTCTAAAGTTACAGCGTGAGAACTAGTTAGTGCGTGAGAACATTTTGTTTAGTATAAATAGTTTTTTTGTTATGTAATTTGAAACACATCAGAAATTCTTATTACTTGTAACTTTTTTCTTTTCCGGAATATTATTAAAGTTTAATTACGTTGTGTTCATCTTGATCACTTTTCTTAGTATATCTAACCGTGCGATTTTCATTCCGCTTTTATCGTACGAGATCGATCTTATTGTGATATTCCAGGATTTTACAAATATTCTTTTGAATATATGTTATACGCTAATAATATGTATTACATGTTTTAAATATAACAAATATTTCTCTCCTCCACAAACTGTGTGGGCCTTCTTCATATTTCTTCTTTCTGAAGCTCAGAATAATTACTTTTAGTTTATTTTTGAACCCTTTACGTCACCGAACGCTAATGAATGAAACAGCACAACTCTATGAATTGATGAGTTTCCAAGATTAATATCACTAATGATCATTTCCTGCACAATATTACTTTCTATAACTAACCTTTTCTGTTTGGTAACCATGTTTTGTATGTGAAAACAGAGTTCTTGGTTAGTAATTTTGTTTAAAAAAAATGAAGATGAAATATGTTTTTCATTCAGCTCATTGGTTATAACAATAATTGGAATACAATAAACTTGAATTAGCTCCCACAAGTGTCTCTATTTACAAACATGTGAAAGGTCCTAGATGTTAAGCTTTACAAAATCGTTACTGAAAAGATTAGCATATCAATCTTGTGATCATAATGCACCAAAACGACAAGCAAGATCAGCAAATACGTCTTCACTACATGGAATGGTGAGGCCACCCATTGGATGGTTGTACCCAAATTGTTCTTCTGCCATTTGTAGTAATTCTTGAAATGCCGGTTGGCTTAAGAGTGATACAGGAACCACAAATCGTTTTTTCTCTTCTTCCCCAACATAAACAACAAAGTAGCCTTTTGGGATGTCGATAGATGTGGATGTGCTGCTTCCATTTGAGAACGATCGCCTAAGAACTTTTTTTGCTTGAATGATCCTTGGCATCAAGATGGCCATTTTTTGAAGAAGGCAGAGTATTTTAACCAAAAAGAAGTTAACAGGGAAGAAAATACTGGTGAATGTTTTTGTGAAGTATTTTCAAGGAGGCTGTGGTTGATTCCACATATTGAACAGTTATATAACAAGGTGGGATTACAGATACTATATAATCGACAATGGCACATGATGGAAAATTAACATCAGATGGTATTGTCTCACTACCTCTAATATAGACCACAAAAATAAAAATGGTAATTATGAACAAGATCAAATGGTTACCATATATAAAGTACAAACACCGCATCCCTTTTCATGATGGTCCTGATGTTTGATGCCAAAGTTTGTATATGTAGGACCTTCTGTTTTACCACCATATGTCCATATCACATGGTATTGTCTTCCTATATCTAAAAGAGATTTAAAATTTCATAATGACATTTATGATTAAAAAACGACTGTTTACTGTATACAACAAACGCCACATTCCTCATCATTTTGCATTACCAAATAATCTACCTACTCTAATAAAAAGGTATCTTGAATGACACATGGCAGCACCACAATTAATCTCACTAAAATTTTCCCGCCTCTCTCTCATATTAAATAATTACCTTAATTACTAATAATATTATTTAACATCTTTTTAGATTTAATAAATTAAGAAAGAAATCTATTTATTAATGTTATTCCTAAATAAATAAATTTTTTGTAAAATAATAAATTTTTCTAAAGCATAAAACTTTTTAAAATCCAAAAAATATTTTAAAATTGGTATTTTTTAAAAAGTTATTTTTTTAAAACAAAAAATAATCAAATTTAAGAGTTATAATAGGAAATTTTTTAAAAATGATATTTTTATACGGTTTGTTTTATAACAAAATTTTATTAAATTAATATTTTATTTATTCAACCCGTGTAATACACGGGTTTACTAAAGCTAGTAAGCTATAAATCATTTTTTTGTGCTGTAAATGTGACCTGTTTCTACTTCACATAATATGAATGAACTTGCTATACGAATTCTCTATTGTTTAGGAATATCTGTGTGATAAGAATAGTTTATAATAGTTTGGTTTTCATTGAAGCAAAATTACCTCTTCTGAGCGAAATAATCTAACATAAATCGATTAAAGATAAATATATTTCACAACTTTTTACTCTTTCATTTATTAATGCCTTGTATGATCTTGTTGACCCATTTGATTATCTCACCCAAGATTTTATTTAAAGAAAGGAAGTTTATTGGAATACATGTTTTTATTGTAGGGTTAATCTTGATGGGTTTAAATTGAGTCAAGTTACAGATCATGGTATAGTAGTTGGGTCATGTGTTTTGTTTAAATTATGTTGCAAGTTTAATTTTGAAAGAGTTAGTAGTTGAGTAGTGGGTGTTAAGTAGTGGGTCTATATTGTAGGAGCACTAACCTATGTTTGCATGTTTTGTTTTTATCTATTTATGTATGTCTTTGAAGTATGAATGAAAGTAAGAAAGTAAAGTAGTAAATAACTTTGTGTTGGTGTGTTTCGTGAGTATAATCTTGAACGTGAACAAACATTTATGTCCTGGAGTAATTAAAGTGATTCTCAATCAAAGTATGCAGTGTAACAACCTTTGGCCAAATAAATTAACCAGATATGAGGTTTATTGTTAAGGCGAATAAAGTGTTGGAATTAGAAGTAATCAAGATTAGAAGTCAAAATTAATATATATGAAAGTCAATTCAGAAACTTATGAAATCAACAGGTATTTTAGGGGTTAGTTATGTTGTTTTTGTTAGTTAATTACCGCCTATTGTAAGGGTAAAAATACCCATCTTGTACAACAATATTAGTGTGGAATTGCAGTATTTGTATGTGAATTGTTTTGTTGTGTTTTACCTTGTTCTTCCACCGAGTAACTACACATCTTTGTGCATACTCTTAATCTTGTTCATCCACCATGTATGATCCTATTGTATGATTTGATCCATGGCCTGATCAACATAAACTTGGAGTCAAACTCAGAGGAGTACTCAGTTATATGTGTAGGTTCAGGCCCCTTCGAATCACACTCAACACTCACGTATGTTTAACTGCTTGAAGTTGATTTCATTGAAAGCAAAAATTACATTAAATAGAAAAAAATAAACTTGTTCCTAAAGAAAAGGCTACTAATCCACTGCTACGTGGATTTCCTATAAACCAGGAAAACAAACCAACTATTTTGACTAATTACTCTCTAATAAAACATATGAAATAAACAAACTAAACTATCAACCCGTAACTTGTGAACTACCAACCCGTGACCCGTGAACCAAACCCAATTAACGAACCGATTAATCCAACATTCACCCCCTTAATCGGTTTGTTTACACCACTCGTCACAGTAGTCGAATCACCATCTTGACTTTTCCCGGACACCCGATTTTCACTTCGGTCACGTCCAAAGTCTTCTCTAACCGCAACATCTAACATGGCATCCCGCTGGAACCCCGTTCATTAACGTCTTGACTCTTCACGGATCAACGACCTCTTCCCCGGTCACATCCAAAGTCACCCGACTTGAACTCCAACGCCATAATGTTAACACCGTATAGTTTCTTCAATACCTTTTTTTTTACAGCCACAGCCTTACCTTCACCGATCATGTTTGTTCAAAGAGGCTTCTCCACCTACCAAGAAAACAAAGCCACCGCCTTTACCGTTTTCTTTTACTTGCCAAACGAACCGAACCCAAAGCCACCTGCTTTGACTGATCCATAACGCCCGTTTTTCACGCACTTCCATCGGTAAACCTTTTATCACGAAACAAACTGATCAAGGCACACAAAAAGAAGCAAGCAAACACGTTACCTTGCTGCTCCCTAATTTGATGACCAAGCAAAGAAAACACCCAAGCTCCCTAGCACATCTTGATGTTTTCACGTACACAGTAGCCAAGCAAGCTACCTTGCAGGCTGCTGTCTCCCTTTGTTTTTTTTTTCTCTCCAAGCAAAGCCCGATCAAAAGGCAAGCCCCCTTTGATCACCACTAACAGCCCCGGAACATCAAGGTTTATCACCGGTCACCCCCGTCGTCCCAAACGGTATTTCCACCATGACAACGGTTGCACCGAAACACTTCCCGTCTTCGTCTTCTGCTGTCGAACAGTCCCGAACAGCCCCTGCTGTCCTGAAATGAACCCGGTTCCCTGCTGCGTTTGCCCTGCAGCGACGGGCTACAACCTTCGACGGTCGACTCTCAAACCGGCCTTCTCGATCTGCCTTCACGAGCCCTAGGCTCTGATACCAAATGTAGGTTCAGGCCCCTTCGAATCACACTCAACACTCACGTATGTTTAACTGCTTGAAGTTGATTTCATTGAAAGCAAAAATTACATTAAATAGAAAAAAATAAACATGTTCCTAAAGAAAAGGCTACTAATCCACTGCTACGTTGGATTTCCTATAAACCAGGAAAACAAACCAACTATTTTGACTAATTACTCTCTAATAAAACATAAATATATGAAATAAACAAACTAAACTATCAACCCGTAACTTGTGAACTACCAACCCGTGACCCGTGAACCAAACCCGATTAACGAACCGATTAATCCAACATTATGTTTTGTTTTCCTAAAAATAGTATTTTTTTAATGAATTTAGAACAAGAAACTGTTGGGTTAATTGGGTTAATTTGTTCGCAGGTCCCACAGGCCACATTTAAGCAGGTTAGCGAGTCAGGTGTGATGGGTCAACAGATACGGGTCAAGTTATGGAGATAAATAGCTTAAACGTATCGGATAAATGATGAGTTTCAACGGGTAGTCGACCCAGTCTTGGTCTCGGTTTGACTTGGTAGTGGTCTAGTGAATGACCGAGTTTATTGTGAAAAAAATAGTGCAGGTGAATATTTCAATTTTGTTGCTGATTTTTAGAGAGAGGTGGACTGACTTGCATTTTTCTCTTCAATTTTCCTTCTGCAAATTACTTTCATATGTAAGTGTGTGTGCTTTGAGTGTGTGTTTCTCTTAAGGGGCCTGATAACTAACATAGGCAGTATTTGTATAAACACTTAACTCATGTACCGAAAGAAAATCTGTAAGGTAAGATTTATATATATATTAATCTATATATGGACACACTTTTTGGTTAGAAACTATCTCTATAAAATAATGAAGATCATGAAAATATACTTTTCATTCAGCTCTTTGGTTATGACAATAGTTAGAATACAATAAACTTCAATTAGCTCCCAGCTTCCACAGGAGCCTCTATTTACAAACATGTGAAAGTTCCTAGATGTTATGCTTTACAAAATCGTTAAGCAAAGATTAGTTCACAGATGTCATCATAATGCACCAAAACGAGAAGCGAGATCAGCAAATATGTGTTCACTACATGGAATGGTAAGGCCGCCTGTAGGATAGTTGTACCCAAATTGTTCCTCTGCTATGTCTAGTAATTCTTGAAATGCCGGTTGGCTTAAGAGTGCTACAGGAACTACAAATCGTCTTTTCTCTTCTTCACCAGCATAAACCACAAAATAGCCTTTTGGGACATCCATAGATGTTGTTGTTTTGCTTCCATTTGAAAATGATCGTCTAAGAAATATTTTTGGTCGAATGATCCCAGGCAAAAAGATGGCCATTTTTAGAAGGGGGTAAGGTCTTTTAACTAAAAAGAGCTTGATAAGGAAGAAAAATACAGGTGAAAAATTTGATGAAGTATTTTCAAGGAAGTTGAGGTCGATTTATACACATTGAAATGTTAAATTATTGGTACTACAGGAACTGTATAATAGACGGTGACACATGATTGAAAACGAGCATCACATGGTTTTGTCTTCCTATATTTAAAAGTAATTAAGATAGCATTTATGATCAAGAATGAGTGGTTATGATCGATATATAACAAGCACCAAGTCCCTCTGTAAGCTTGAGTTGATGTTTGATGGCAAAGTTTGTATACATGGGACATTCTGTGTTACCACCAAATCACATGGTATTGTCTTGTTCAATTTTTTGTGTGACTATTGACGAGGCATTCTGTTCGATATATAACCAACTGGCTGTATAATAGACAATATCACAAATGAAAAAGAAACGTCACATGGTCGGCCGGTATATCTTCCAATTTCTAAAAGATACAAAAGAAATTAAATACGGCATTTATGATCAAAAATGAATGGTTACAACACATTTGAACACTAAATCCCATAACCTGATTGTCTTGATGTTTTATGGCAAAGTTTGGACGTGTAGGAACAGTCTATGTAACCACCTAATAACCCATAATTCATTTTTCTTGGTGTGGCATATATGTGCCCTGTTTATTACCTTGACTTTCATAATTCATTTAAGTTATGCTCTTTGTGTATGTCAGAGCTGAGTTTGTTAAACCCGAGCCCCTTTGTTATCTTAATTACCTACTGAATAAGGAAAACCTTAGTTATTATGATAAGATCATATAAGAGATGGTCAATATATTGAAGCACAATGACCTCTTCTATAAGAACTAGTGGAACTTTACTATTTTTCACAACTAAAACTTTTAATCAATTTTTGATTAGTTACTAAACAAATCATGTCATTGTTCTTTCAGTTGATTTAATTGTAAACATTTATCTTTTACAAAGTGAGGTTCAAAGACCATGCCCTGTAGATATTCTTCAACTACTTGTTGAAATTGTATAATCCACACTAGTAAATTAGTTTTTAGCCAGAAATAATGATTTTTTTAGTTAACTAATGCTTTTTTTGCCAAAGTTTGACAGTTGGCCTTCTTCATATTTCTTCTTTCTGCATCTCAGAATAATTACTTCTATTTTATTTTTAAATCACTTATCTCAATGAAAACTATTAGAAATAGCATAAGTTGAGTTTCCACGATTAACTTCAACAACGATCATTGTTGTACCGTGTTTTCCGCAATTAGCCTTTTAGTTTGGCATTTGTTTTTTGTACATGACAAACAGAGTACCTGTAAGCTATAATATGCACCCATTACAGTCCATAGACACACTTCTTGGATAAAGTTTATGCTTACAAAATATTGGATGAAATATGTTTTTCATTCAGCTTATTGGTTATAAAAATAGTTCAAATATAGTAAACTCGAATTAGCTCCTAATTTAAATTTCACACAGCTTCCATAGCTGTCTCTATTTACAAAATGTCAAAGTTCCTAGCTGTTAAGCTTTTCAAAATCGTTACAGCAAGATTAACATTCAGATCATGCATGTGATCATAATACACCAAAACGAGAAGCAAGATCAGCAAATATGTCTTCACTACATGGAATGGTGAGGCCGCCCATTGGATGGTTGAACCCATACTGTTCCTCTGCTATGTGTAGTAATTCTTGAAATTCAGGTTGGCTTAAGAGTGACACAGGAACCACAAATCGTCTTTTCTCTTCTTCACCAACATAAACAGCAAAATATCCTTTTGGGATGTCCAAAGATGTTGACTTGCTGCTTCCATTTAAGAATGATCGTCTAAGAATTTGTTTTGCTTGGGTGATCCGTGGCATAAAGATGGCCATTTTAAGGGGGTGGAGTCTTTAACTAAAAAGAGGCTGATGGGGAATAAAAAATAATGGTGAAAGCTTTTGTGATGTATTTTCGAGGAATTTGTGGTTGATTTCTACATGTTGAAAGGTTTATATAACAAGCTAGTCAGGACCGTAAAATAAACAACAAAACATCACATGGTATTGTCTTCTTACCTCTAAAATAGACCAAAACAATAAAAAATGGCATTTATGATCAAGATCGAGTGATTACAATATATAACGTACAAACAACACATCCCTCGTCATGGTCTTGATATTTGACGCCAGAGTTTGTATATGTAGGACATTCTCCTTTACTACCATATGTCCATATGACATGGTATTGTCTTCCTATATCTAATAGAGACATAAAAAATTCATAATGAGATTGATTTATGATCAAAATAAAGACTGGTTACAATATTAAACAAACACTGACATCCTCATCGTGATGATTTTAATGATTTATGTCGAAGTTTGTATACGTAGGACATTCTGCATTACCAAATAATAATATATATGGCATTTCTTTGTTGAGTAAACGTGATCTGTTTATGCCCAGAAGTCAAATTTCCTCTTTGTGTTTAACTGAAACAAATTAACGGTTAAAACATGGACAGGCTTGTTACATGGATTCCCTATATAGCTTAGGAATATATATCAGAGTGATAAGAGTATATAATAGATAGTTATGTTAAGCACAGTGACCACTTCTGAGAGAAAAAGTCTAACATAAATCGATTAATGATATATATTTCAAACTTCTTTATTTTTTTCATTTATTCAGCTTTGTATAATTTTCTAGACCCATTTGAGAATACTATTCAAGTTTTTTTTTATCAAAGAAATTAAGATAATTGTGATACATGTTTGTACATCCTGCAATAAGCCAATAAAGTCATACTCCACCAAAGTATGCAGTGCAACAACCTTTGGCCAAATAAAGTAACAAAATATGACGTTATTGTTAAGGCAAATGAACTTGGAGTCAAACTCAGAAGAGTACTGTAAGATGGTAATATGCTCATTTTTTTCTGAGTCATAAAACATGTACCAAAAGAAAACCGGTAAGGTATGATATATACTTATAGTAATCTATAGACACACTTTTTGTTTAGTATTTATCTTACAAAATAATGAATATGATGGAATATTTTTTCTTTCAATCAGCGGTTGTAACAATAAATAGAATACAATAAACTGGAACTAGTTCCTATTTTAAATTTCACACAGCTTCCACAGGTGTCTATTTACAAACATGTGAAAGGTCCTGCAAAGCTCCTAATTTCATTTTGCTTTACAAAATTGTCCTAGCAAAGATTAATATATAGATCATGTGATCATAATGCACCAAAACGAGAAGCAATATCAGCAAATACGTCTTCACTACATGGAATGGTGAGGCCCCCCATTGGATAGTTGTACCCAAATTGTTCCTCCGCCAGGTGTAGTAGTTCTTGAAATGTTGGCTGGCTTAAGAATGATACGGGAACAACAAATCGTTTTTTTCTTCTTCCCCAACATAAACAGCAAAATAGCCTTTTGGGATGTCTATAGATGTGGATGTGTTGCTTTCATTTGAGAACGATCGCCTAAGAATTTTTTTTGCTTGATTAATCCTTGGCATTAAGATGGCCATTATTTGAAGAGGGCGGGCAGAGTCTTATAACTAAAAAGAAGCTGATGGGGAAGAAAAATACTTGTAAAAGATTTTGTGAAGTATTTTCAAGGATCTTGTGGTTGATTTACAAATTGGAAGGTTTATATAACCAGCTGGTTTTAGAAGAAATGTAAAATAGACAATGACACATGGAGGAAAAGAAATATCACATGGTATTGTCTTGCCCATCTTTAGAAGCTAAAAGAAAAAATAGTGTTTATAATCAAGACCAAGTGGACAAGTGGTTACGATATATAACAAACATCAAATCCCTGATCATGATGCCTGTGTTGATGTTTGAAGCCAAAGTTTGCATACGTGGGACATTGTGTGATACCACCAAGTCACATGGTATTGTCTTGATGTTCATCTTATTCATTTTTTTGTGTGGCATAAAGTGACTGTTGATGACCCGGATTTCACATTTCAATTAGGTTGTCCTGTTAGTTCTGGCCATAGTGTTTTAGGAGGCATGATGCATTAATTATTCATAAATAATTATTATTCACAAGTAAATCAATTTAGATGTTTAAGCACAAAGACTTCCTCTTCGAGAACTAGACAAGTTTGACTCTACATAAGTTACATGATCATTCTCAATGAAGTATAAAAGGTTGATAAAAATCCAAGTAAAAACAATAGAAAACCTTGTATATTTGTTTTCTGCATGGCCGAAACCGGATTAACTAGTTAAGCCAGTTATCAATGAAACAACTACCCGCTGATACCAAGGCTGTAAACGAGCTGAGCTGAGCCGAGGCTTGCTAGCCATCTTGTTTATTTAAAAAAATATATTTTGTTATTTTTTACACGTATTCATATACATAAAAAAATATTTTTATATGTGTTTACCTTAACTCATTGAAACAATGATACGAGATTGGTATTATATAATCTAAGATCATCCTCTGTATTTTTATACATAGGTTTTTTCATTAAAAAATGTCAAATTGACCATATGTTTATGGCCTATTTTAAAAAAAAGATAGGATTTTAGTAAAAAGTATATTTAATCTAAAAACCCTAAAAAAGAATTGTGGGTTTGACACGTGTTCTTATATTGTTTTAAAGGTGATGGTATGTTCACCATTATGTCAAATACGTTAGATCATTGTATCTAATACGTCCATTACGTTAAATGTAAGTTTATTATGTCATATTTTTCATCATTCGTTATATGTATTCAACATTAAGTTTTATGTTTTAGATCATTTTGTGTTATTTAATCAATATTTTTTATAAATTATATAAACTTGCTATTTATCATTTACACCATAATATTATTTTACCAATATATTTTTAGAACTTATAGTATTCAAAATAACACAATGTGTTATTTTTAGCATTGTTTTCCGTAGATTATAAAAACTTGTTGTTCTGTCAATTTGGTTTATAATTAGAAGTATACAATAATATTATTTCACTAATATTTCTTTTGAAACTTATAGTGTTCAAGATAATACAATGATGATAAAAAACATAATGAGAAATTCTCTTATTAATGTTCTTAATGTACTAGATTAAATAATTGTTAATTTATCATTGTGTTTACGTAGTAGATATACACAATAGTGTTATTTCACTATTATATATTTTTAAAGTTTATCAATATAGAAAAATACACAAAACATAATATCTAACAAAAAACATAATAAACTACACTAAAATACACAATAACAAACATAAATCATATAAGCTTAAAACATAAAAAAAATATATAATGATACTATTCTTGTTTTAAATATAAAAAATGATCTTTTTGTTCTATATATTGAAAATATAATACCGTATATAAAAGTTATATTGAAAAAATCAACAAAAGTGACTATACCTTAATATCTCTCTAACAAATTTTTTTTCTATAATTTGATCCTAACTGTTGATTAAGAAAATTAATGATTGATATTACTTCTTATATTTTTTAAATTTAAAACTAATTTTACTTGAAACATTTTACTAAAAAATATGACATATACAGTTTAAAAATTATAAAAATTATAATTTAAACTTTAATTTTGACAACTCAACTGACGAGCTCAGGAGGAGCACGAGCTGGCTTTGGCTCAAGCTCGACTCGTTTATAAACGAGCAAATTTCGAGCGATTGTGCTACATTGAGTGAATGTTATTTTTGATCGTGCTTCGATCAAGACAACACAACCGCGAACTTTTTGAGCAGCCCTAACTCATACAACTAAATCACGGTTTGGTAATACAACCCAATACTCCCCAGAAATCGAAGCAAAAGAAAACCAAAAAGCTCAAATTAGAAAATAAAAATAAAAACAAGAATAAGTGAAATGGGCTTTGACTTGAAAGTTTAAACTTTAGCCGACAAATCCATCATTTGCTTGCTATGGAAATCTATCTGCAATCTTCATGTTAATGATCCTGTAGTCCTACAACGAGCACTCTAGCTGAGCACAGACCAATCCTTTAAGCGGCTCACAAATTACTACAAGGGGCTTCTAAAATACTACAAGAGGTTGTAAAATACCGAATGCAGATTATTGAATATTGAATGAATATTACTAAATATTTGGATTAAAATATCGAAAGGATCACAATATGTCATAAAAACATAACTGGTTCAAGGACTCATTCATATGAACCCTAGGTTGACAATGTAGTCTATATTTTTTAAAATAGTCAGGTATGGTCGAAATTCAAAACATGTATTGGTATGGTTGGTGTTTGGTTTTGACAGCTTTTTCGGATCATGCTAGTCGAATTACCTCTATTAGATTGTGGTTTTCATTCTAGGAACCATGAATCAATAACCTATAGTCGTGTAATCCTAACAAAATTGGTGATATTTCTATGAAGCTATTTGTCATGTTCAACCCATGACCATTGTGCAATGGTTATGTAATAATTGGTGAGTTGAGAGACAGAAACATTAACGGGGACAAGGAAGAATTAGGTGTCACATGGTGCCACAAGGTGCACACGGCCCCACCCTTTTTATAGGCTGGTGTGATGATCCCTCTCTGAGAGTTACGACCCAAACCATAAGAAAAAAGAGATGTTTGCTCAACAGCTAGTTGTTTGCTCATTGATGTAGGTAATGTTATGCATATAATAACCTCAAATAGTAAAACTCAGTTAAATTCACGTATGATATGTATAATTGCAACTAAGTTGGGGTCAGGTATTGACCTGAAATTGCTAGTTGTCACAATCTTCAACTTCATTAATTCATAAGATCAATATTACAATATAGATAAGTTGCTGTAACATGCTATTGACTCATATGTCAGTCTTTCCTATGGACACACTTCATAGATTCAGTTTTATGTTAGCAAAACAACAATGAAGATGAAATATGTTTTCCATTCTGCTCTTTGGTTAGGCATTTATTAGAATGCAATAAAACTAGAGTTAGGTATAATCAAATGGTGCATAGAAAAAGATAATCAATATATTCAATACTAAAGAAATTATGCTACTTACAGTAATTTACAAAATACCTAAAAGATAAAAATGGGAGAAATTCAAGGAAATAAATATGGTAATCAACAACAAACAATCATATCAAAAAAATACAATTAATTTTAAATTTTAAATTAATGTTGACCATGTTGACTATCTTGAGATATATCGTTAATACACCACCCGTAAGATGGAGGGTCCATGAGAGACTTCAATCTTGAACTGTAATATTGAAAAGGACTTCGTCTAAGAGGTTTAGTAAGAACATCTGCACGTTGGTCTGCCAAATGAATGTGCAATACTCGTAAGGCGCCATAAGCCATTTTTCCCTTACAAAATGATAAACTAGCACCATGTGGTTCATGCGAGAATCATAAAGTGGGTAAAACATAAGTAGGCAGCGTCGACGTTGTCACAAAAGAGAGTCGGTGGAGTGGAAAGGTTTCAAGTTCCAATAAAAGATTCTTTACCCATGAAAGTTCAGATGTCCTGTTTGCTAATGCCTTGTACTCTACTCTTTGGAGGATTTGGAAATAGATTTTTGACGCGTAGAGTGCCAAGCAAGAATGTTGGACCCAAGATAGATGATATAGGATGTTGTGGATCACTCCTCATTTGTCATGCCACCCCAATTGTAATCGGCGAAAGCATTGAGATCAAGAGTAGAACGACGGTTCAAGAACAAACCGTGATGAATGGTACCTTTGAGGTATCAAAGGACACGTTTGAGAGCTTGTCAGTGAAGTTATGTAGGTGCATGCATATATTGAGACAACTTACTGAAAGCAAATGAAACATTAGGACTAGCAAAATCAAGGTACTAAAGAGAACCAACTAGTTCATAATATGGAGTTGCATCGACCATAGGAGAGCCATTTGATGGGGATAACAAATTCGTAGAGCTTACGAGTATAGCCATGTGTTTGGCACCAACCAAGACCATTTTAAACCTAGTAAGAATGTTTTGAATTGAGATTGTTGGGACATGAATAAGCCATAAGAAATGGGAATGACTTCTATACCAAGAAAATGGTGTAAAATTCCAAGATCTTTTTAATAGAGAAATTTTAAGATAGGGTATGAATGACACGTTGTACGACTGAAAAATTGTTTCTAGTTAACATGATGTTATCAAAATTGACTAGAAAATAGGAAATAAGGTCATCTCAATTGTAAATGAATAGAGATGGTCCGGATAAAGATATGCAAAAACTAATGTCAAGAAGAAAGTTGGTGAGTTTCATATACCATGCATGAGTAGCTTGCTTTAGTCTGTATAAGGATTCACGAAGCTGGCAAAGATAATATGGAAGATCCGTATCCTAGAGGCTTAGACAAATAGAAATCCTCATGCGAAGTGTAATGCGAGAATGAATTATTGACATCTAGTTGTCAAATGGTCAAAGTTTATGACAAGAAAATGGAAAGAATCATACATATCGTTATAGGTTTAGTGATCGTAATAAACGTTTCAAAGTAATATTTTCTATATTCTTGAAGGAAACCTTTCACCATGAGATGAGCCTTATATTAATACCCATCAAGATGATGTTCAATAGAAGACACCCATTTACAACCAATCGGTTTGTGATTCGGGGGGACAAGCTCCCAAGTGGCGTTTTTGTAGAGAGCATCGAATTCATTATCCATTGCCTAACACTACTCGAAATTTTTCAATGCTTAGGTATGATTGTTAGGTTTGATGGTTGAGGGAACATGATGAATGGTATGAAAAGTTAATGAATTTAGAATTAAAGTACCTAGAGTTGGGTTTGCGAGTGCGAGACGGTAAGGGCGAAGAGGAAAGAGAAGGGGAAAAAGGAGTAGAGGTAGGGTTGGAGGGGGAGGAGGGTGGTGATGGTGAATCGTTATGAGAGTGGGTAGGTGATATGGGCATGGAAGGGGAGGAAGGGAAGGTGAGGTCGTTGTATTGGGGTCTGGACCAAGAGATGAAGTTAAGGATGGAGTGAAAGAGAGGGTGTTGGCTAAGGGAGTGAGTCATGAGGTGAAAGAAAAGAGATGGCGAAAGGAATATTAAGTGAATGTGAAGTAGAATGTTTGAAAGGAAATGTGTTATCCACAAACTCCACATTTCATTAGTGAAAATGCATTTTTTATATCGAGGATGAAGTTTGGACTTAACAAACGGGTGTAGCCATGAATAACACAAACATCTGAACAGTTTGAGTTTTAAGTACAATGGTGATTTTCCTTAGAAGGCATGATAAGGACTTTGTGAATCAAGAACCGGAGTAGGCAGTCTATTTATAAGATAAACAGTTGTTTGAAAAGCATGGGTCTAAAATGATTGTGGAAGGAGAGCTAAGCCAGTTTCCATAATATGATGACGTGCCTTTTGGTGACACCATTTTGTTTCAACGTGTGAGGTGGTGTTGTGAAGTGAGAGATACATTGAGCTTGAAGGTAAGATGCAAGACCAATGTATTCTCCATTATTGTTGGTAAAGAGAGAGATCAAGGGGATTTGAAAGAATTTTTTCACTAACAATTTAAATGGAGGGAAAAGGTGAGAAACATCCAGCTTATATTTCATTGGATATAGCCATTGGTGTGATAATCAACAAAAGTTATATAATAGGAGAAGCAAACAATAGACCTTTCCACTGGTCCCAAACATCTGAATATACAAGTTGTAAAGGTTTCATGGTAGTAGAATAATTCATGCCAAAAAGAAGTTTATGATTTTATTGATGGAACATGAGTTACAATGAAAATTTTAAAGATCAAAATG
The DNA here is from genome assembly GCA_025215565.1 of Flaveria ramosissima. Taxonomy (NCBI): domain Eukaryota; kingdom Viridiplantae; phylum Streptophyta; class Magnoliopsida; order Asterales; family Asteraceae; genus Flaveria; species Flaveria ramosissima. The sequence continues at coordinate 62,994,374 of CM046030.1, forward strand.
AAGACCTAAACATTTGGCTAATGTCTTAAAAACACAAATTGACGGATGCCGACACTTGTGATGCTAATCAAGTGATGATGTGGTGGTTAAGAGTTGAGTTGTGGCATGAACCGAAGATTGTCATAGTAGACATCAAGTTAGTTCCCCCTGGCATAAGAAGCTCCCCCGTTCAAAGATCCTTGAGAAAAAATGTGTGGGGAAATCTCCCATAAAAACATGATTAGTTTTACATAATTTTATAACCGAAACAATTTGATTTTGAAATTTAGGCACACATAAGACATCTTTCAAGGAAATGGAATCAGAAGGTGTGCAAAAAGTGATGTGATTGGCATGAGTGGTGGATAGAGTGTTACCGTCACCACCCAAGATTTCATCTGGACCGCCATACTTGGAGAGAGTGTTGACCATGCTTCCAAGTAGACGGTGATAAAACCGAGAATAAAGTAGTGACATTAGCAATTGGTGCAGTAGAGCTGGAGGGTAATGAACTTCCTATTGTTACTTGCTTCTCTCGAAGAATTCTAGCAAGTTTCCTGCACTCCTTGTTTTAATACATTTTCAGCCCCAAGAGAGTTTAAAAAAAAACAAGTAAGACCGGGGTCTAGAAACTCACCTGGTGCAACTTGGGTGTTCTTCCTTTTTACCTGCTTGCAAAGAGTTCAAAACACCTGGAAACAACATCCCAAAAACACACACACCCGAGCACAAACACAACCCATAAGCACATAAATACATAACCGGGATAAAACCCGTCATAAACATGTAAAAACCACGAATTCTTACCTTGAATTCGTTCACTTCTTCTTCTTCTTCTACAAGCCGAGAGTTTTCTCCTGCTCTCTCTCTCTCTAAAGACGAAGAAGATGGTGATGTGAAATGAGGGTGGGCGGCCATGGCCACCTTTACACCCACTTTCAAAGATTTTTGTCCTTTTTACACTTTTAGTCCCTCCACTTGGACTTAATTGCCCTTCTTTCTTTTATTCTTTATGTCTTGTCTTTTAAAAATAACCGGGTGTTACAAGTCCACCCCCCTTATATAGGTTTCGTCCCCGAAACCTCCAAACAGACGAGGATAATGCTGCCTCATCTCCTCCTCAGTCTACCACGTAGATTCGAATCCCTTCCTGTGCTTCCACTGTACACACACAAGAGGAACCACTTTATTTCTCAGCCTCTTCTCTTTTCTATTGATGATTGCCACTATTTGCTCCACATAATTGAGCCTTTCGTCCACCTCGATATCTTCCAGTGGAACAATCATGTCTTCATCGGCTAAGCACTTTCTCAGATGAGATACATGGAATGTCGGGTGAATTCCACTTAACTCTTCTGGTAACTCCAATCTATAGGCCACCTCCCCAACTCGAGAAATGATTCGGAAAGGGCCTATATATCTCGGGCTTAGCTTACCTCGTTTCCTGAACCGGATGATTCCCTTCCAAGGTGAGACCTTCAACATAACCCGGTCACCCACCTGGAACTCGATCGGTCTGCGTCTTTTATCGGCATACGACTTCTGTCTATCTTTGGCTGCCTTCATAAAGGCCTGAATTTTTTCTAGCTTCTCGGTCGTAGCCTCGATCACCTCGACACCTCCCAATTCTTTCTGCCCAATGTCTCCCCAACATACGGGCGTCCTACACCTTCTACCGTATAGCATCTCGTATGGCGGCATGCCAATACTGGCATGATAAATGTTATTGTACGAGAATTCAGCTAACGGTAAGTGGTCGTCCCAACTTCCCCCAAAATCAATCACACATGCCCGAAGCATGTCTTCCAATGTCTGAATGGTCCTTTCTGACTGACCATCAGTTTGGGGATGATAAGCCGTGCTAATATGTAACCTCGTCCCCATGGCATCGTGGAATTTCTTCCAAAATTTAGAGGTAAACCGGGTGTCACGGTCAGACACGATGGACACCGGCACACCATGACGAGCTACAATCTCCTTGATGAACAGGTCAGCCAACCTCTCAGATGAATATGTCTCGCGGATCGGTAGGAAGTGGGTACTCTTCGTCAAACGGTCGACAATCACCCATATGGCATCGTATCCTTTCGGAGTACGCGGTAGCTTTGTAATGAAATCCATGGTGATGTGCTCCCACTTCCATTCCGGTATATCCAAAGGTTGAATCTTCCCATACGGCTTCTGATGTTCGGCTTTCACTTGCAAACAAGTAAGGCACTTACTCACATACTCCACCACGTCCCATTTCATACCCGACCACCAATAATCTTTCTTCATATCTTGATACATCTTCGTGGCACCAGGATGAATGGAATATCGAGTCTTGTGAGCTTCATCCATAATCCTCACACGTAGATCCCCAAAACGAGGAATCCACACTCGTCTAGATCGAGTTTTAACACCAAGTGTGTTTTCACCCAATTCTCCAACTAGACCTCTCATTCTTTCAGAGTTAAGATGATCTTCTTTCAGTGCCTCATCTTGAAACTCCTTGACTTGCTTCATCACATCGGAGGTCATGATTAGTTGATAAGCCTTCACCCGAATCGGCTCGGGCCTCTCTTTTCGGCTAAGGGCATCAGCCACCACGTTGGCTTTGCCCGGATGGTAATGGATTTCGCAGTCATAATCCTTTATAAGCTCTAACCATCGTCTCTGCCTCATGTTCAGATCCTTCTACTCGAAGAAGTACTTCAAGCTCTTGTGGTCAATGAAGATGGTGTACTTCGTCCCGTACAGATAGTGCCTCTAAATCTTTAGTGCGAAGACCACTGCTGCTAACTCCAGGTCATGAGTAGGATAGTTAACCTCATGCACCTTCAGTTGTCGGGATGCATAGGCTATCACCTTACCTCGCTGCATCAACACGCAACCCAACCCTGAGTAGGAAGCATCTGAATAAACCACCAAATCCTCGCTTCCTACGGGTAATGACAAGACCAGGGCTTGGGTCAGTTTTGCCTTCAACTCCTCAAAAGCCCTTTCTTACTCTTGACCCCACACGAACTTCACATCCTTACGGGTCAACTTGGATAGTGGAGAAGCGATCTTGGAAAAGTCTTGAATGAATCTTCTGTAATAACCCGCCAAACCCAAGAAACTACGAATCTCGGATGGCGTCTTTGGTGACTTCCATTGCATCACTGCCTCCACCTTTGTGGGGTCTACCATAATCCCCTCGGGATTTATCACATGACCTAAGAATTGAACCTCGTGCAACCAGAACGCGCACTTGGAGAATTTAGCATACAACTTCTCCCTTCTTAAGGTCTCTAACACCTCCCGAATGTGGCCGGCATGCTCTTCTTCGCTCCTTGAGTAGATCAGGATATCATCAATAAACACAATCACTGATCTATCCAACATTGGCCGGCACACTCGATTCATCAAGTCCATAAAGGCAGCTGGCGCGTTAGTTAGACCAAAAGACATAACGAGGAACTCGTAGTGTCCATAACGCGTACGGAAAGCTGTCTTAGGAATGTCTTGTTCCTTCACCTTCAATTGATGGTAACCAGATCGTAGATCTATCCTCGAGAACCAACTGGCACCTTGGAGCTGGTCAAACAGATCATCAATTCTCGGTAAGGGGTATCGGTTCTTCACCGTCAACTTGTTCAGCTCTCGGTAGTCAATGCACATCCTCATACTACCGTCCTTCTTCTTTACAAACAATACCGGAGCACCCCACGGAGAGATACTCGGTCTAATGAATCCCTTATCGAGCAGCTCTTGCAACTGCTCCATCAACTATTTCATTTCTGTCGGAGCTAACCGATACGGTGCTTTGGCAACGGGTTGAGCACCGGGTATCAGATCAATTTGGAACTCAATCTCGCGGTCTGGTGGCACGCCGCGTAAGTCTTCCATGAATACGTCTGAAAAGTCGCGCACCACCGGCACTTCGGATAATTGCGGTACCGACGCATCCACATCTTTTACATAGGCCAAGTAGGCGCTACATCCACGTCTCATGCACTTCCCTGCCACCGCCATCGAAATCATCTTCGGACTCGTAGTAACGCGATCTCCATGAATCGTAACCAAACTCTTATCGGGCGCAATTAACCAAATCTTCTTCTTGCGACACACGATGTTTGCTTCATAGGTTGCTAACCAGTCCATCCCTAGTACTACATCAAATCCACCTAGGGGTATCACATGCAACCTAGCAGCGAACCTATATCCTTCTAACTCTATGGCACAGTCCTCTATCACATCAGTAATTCTAGTGGACTTACCAATAGCAGTTTCTACATCGAATGGTTCACTAATCTTTCTACTACTAACAGGCAACTTAGCACAGAAAGTAGTGGAAACAAAACTCCTGCTAGCACCGGAATCAAACAATATAGAGGCATAAATTTGGTTTACTAGAAACATACCTGACACGACATCGGGATTAGCTCTGGCTTCCTCCCGGGTCATAGTATAGGCTCTAGCACTTGCCCTCTGCCCTCCTTCCTCCGGCTTCTTATTCCCCGCTCCCGAGCTCTCCGCCCTCGGCTTCTTGCAGTCTCTAGCGATGTGGCCAGGCTGGCCACACCTGAAGCATACGTTCATCCCCATCCTGCACTCACCAGTATGCTCCCTTCCACACTTGCCACACTTCTTTCGTTCTGCACCAGTCTTGACCACACGTCGGTCACCCACCTTCGCCACCTTATTGTTTGGAGCGGCTCCTCCACGTCCAAACCGTTTCCCATTCCAGTTACGGTCACCTCCACCCTTCTTGTTCACCTCAGCCACCACCACCTCGCGCTCATCATACAATCTGCCCCCCAAATCAACCGCCGATCTAAAGGTGCTCGGCCAGGCGGCAATCATATGCCTACGGATATCCGCCGGCAGTCCTTGGATGTATCTCTTAATCTTTCGTGACAGCGACGTCACTTGATCAGGCACCAGTCGCGCCATTTCATTAAATTTAGTGGTGTACTGCTGGTGTGTCATCGTTCCCGCTTCCAGCTGCAGGAACTCTCTTTCTACCTTATCCATCTCTCTGTGAGGACAGAATTCCTCGATCACTAACTTCTTCAGTTCAGGCCATCGTATTCTCCCAATGGCCCTGCTACCCTCGGCTTGGACAATGTTGTCCCACCAGCACAACGCCGAGTCTACAAAGGAGTGGGTAGCGAATTTCACCTTCTAATCCTCACGGTACTCACTGATATCGAGAACGGCCTCCATTTCCCTCACCCACCGGTGAGCAGCAGTCGCAGTGCCATTTCCGTCGAAGGTAAGGGGCTTGCATCTCATAAACGCCCCGTAGTTACAGCCTCGGGCCGCCTCCGGCGCAGGCTCTTCTTCTTCCTCCTCCTCGTCATCAGAGAGAACTGTTTCCGGCTCTGGTTGTTCCCGTCCTCCCGAGGACCGGTTTCTTTCCCCTTCCTTTAATGCCTTGATTACTTCGGTCATCACAGACGGTAGAATCGTCTGCATGACCTGATGAACCTCTTCCACCACAGCCTCCTTTATTGAGGCTCTCAGATTGGTGCTCTCGTCGCCACCCTCCGGATGAGGGGTCTCTGGTCCCTCATGAACCACCTTCTCGACTCTAGGTCTCCCTCTCTTAGGTCGCGAAGCAGCACCATTAGCTCCATCACGAGAGGCCTTGGAAGATCTACCGCCAGCCATCCTCTAAAGCACACTATAAGATTCAAACACTAACGCGGTCATTCAAGGTAATAGCTCAGTTTATGTTAAGTATAGTAAGTCCCTAATTACAGTGGCCAGTTGTGATTAGCCACTTACTTTACTCTTCATACCCCAAGCATTTCCTATCCTGACTTAATCAGTATCTAAATCTACTAAGAGCACACAAATCAAATAGCATGCACACATAATACCGGTTAACATTAAGAAAAGACATACCTGATGGCACGTAGCTACTCGGGCTGACATCCCTCTATTTGTCCCATTTTCAGTTTAAGTTTAGGTTTTAAAAAAATTTATTTAACCCAATTCTCTTAAACTTTGGCTCTGATACCAACTTGTAAGGCCTCGTACCCGAAGACCTCACAGTTGGTCATTCACAACATTAAATACATTATAAATTTAATAAACTTAAGCAGCGGAATCATTTTAACAAAAACCATTCATTTCATTACATTAAACCCTGTTGTTAAGCAATACACTATTGTTTGATTGAATACAAAAGAACTGTTTAATTGCATTACAAAATAACAGAAATAACAATTATGAATAGATGTCAGCCTTTTCCTGCCGAGTAGCTTCACCCTCGTGCTATCCTCAGCAATAATTACCTGCCAACTGAAAATGTATAAAAGTCAGCGTTGCTGGGTGAGTTCTAGTTTTAAAGCAATAAAATACTTTCTGTAGGTTGTATATGAAAATACTCTTTTATTTTAAAATACAACTCTTTACTGTATATGCGAGCACGCATTAACTATATGAACAATTACTGTTCGATCTCTTTACTGTATGCCTTGTTTATTCTGTTTACTTTATTCTTTATCTTTCACTGTCTGTATGGACCAATGAGCAATACCCCAACTATATGCGCGATGAAAAACGGGTGATGGGCCATCTATATCCCTCGAAAGGGTAAACTATATCCCTAGAAAGAGTGAACTGTATCCCTCGAAAGGGTGCTGTGTACTATATACAAGGCCGACCCAATCACCCAGGGTACGCTACAAGGGTCCTGCCAATCTCCAAGACTGGCCTTATGTGCATAAAAGGGGTAGCTAACCCGCAGCACAGTTGAGCTAACGACAACACGGTCGTGAACCTCCTATAAGCTTGCAAGACTTGTTAACATTTTATTAACGTTCCTCTTCTTTCTTTACTGATCTTTCTCTTTATTATTACAATATACTTTACGTTACGATAATAAACATACCACGTAAAGTCACATTCTATAAGTAATAATAATAATAATAGCAAAAATAGTAATAAGGAATAATCATAAGACAATCATAATCAATCATTATCATGCATGGACCCATCATTAATATGCCCTAGTCAACCCTCGGTCAAAACCCTAAAGGCACAGACTCCCAAACATTCTGCATTAAATTCTAAGGGTTTGGGCGCATGACACTATTTGGGCGCATGGGCCCTGTTCAGGCGTATGGGTACTTGGGCGCATGGGACACTTCAGACGCATGGAAACTCAGGCGCATGGACACCTAGTCGCATGGCCATTCAGACGCATGGGTACTATTGGGGCGTATGACCCTATTCAGTCGCATGGACACTTAGGCGTATGGATTACTCAGGCGCATGGGCCACTTAGGCGCATGGGCCATTCGGACGCATGGGCTATACTTAAAACATTTCTAAGGTAATCTTAGGCGCATGGGCTACTGTTTAGACGCATGGATTACACTTAATTCATTCTATGGCATTTTCAGGCGTATGAACCTTCTGTACATCGTGTTCCTAGTATGTTTTCAAACCCAATCATCAAACCCATCTGTTCTAAACTTAACATGGCTATTCTAAACATGAACAACCTATAAGCATTCAAGAATCAACATTTAACATGCATAATGCATACGGGTAAACATACATAAACTTTGTAAAAATGTTTTAATACATTTTCAGCCCCAAGAGAGTTTAAAAAAAAACAAGTAAGACCGGGGTCTAGAAACTCACCTGGTGCAACTTGGGTGTTCTTCCTTTTTACCCGCTTGCAAAGAGTTCAAAACACCTAGAAACAACATCCCAAAAACACACACACCCGAGCACAAACACAACCCATAAGCACATAAACACATAACCGGGATAAAACCCGTCATAAACATGTAAAAACCATGAATTCTTACCTTGAATTCGTTCACTTCTTCTTCTTCTTCTACAAGCCGAGAGTTTTCTCCTGCTCTCTCTCTCTATAAAGACGAAGAAGATGGTGATGTGAAATGAGGGTGGGCGGCCATGGCCACCTTTACACCCACTTTCAAAGATTTTTGTCCTTTTTATACTTTTAGTCCCTCCACTTGGACTTAATTGTCCTTCTTTCTTTTATTCTTTATGTCTTGTCTTTTAAAAATAACCGGGTGTTACATGGGAGGAACAATGAAAGAGGTGGAAGAGGCCGAGGTAAAGGCTTGGGAAGAGGCGACAAAAGTGGAATTCGATGTTTTGATTGTGGAACGTTTGGTCACGTTAGTTATTAATGCACTAAATGGAAAGACAAAGACAAAGAGGCCAATTTGATCCAAGAAGAAGAACCGACCCTACTTTGAAGAAATGGTAGACGTTAAGATTAAGGGGGTGCATGTTGGGTTAAACTTAACGGGTCAAGTCGAGTCACGAACTGGGCCTGCATGATTCACAGGTTTAAGAATATGGATCAGCTAAAGTTTATGGTTTCTATTTAATTGTTTAGTTATATCACATGTTTTATTATTTTTGATGAAGTCAAGATAGTGGGTCTATTAATGGGTTGTTTGTTACTAGCTTTTAGGATAAGAAAATGCATGTTCACAGTACGTGGGTTGAAGCTTATATAGCTGCAAATGTCAGGGTAATTAGTTGAGTCAATTTCCTTTACATTGTAAATTTTGATTCCAATTTATAAAAGAGTCGATCAGAGTTCTTGATCAATAGCTAGTATACTATTGTTTGGTTTTTTTTCTCTATAATAAAGGGCCTGAAACCAACAAGATTTTCTGTAATTAAGTTTTTCTGTTTGGGTTTTTTTGTTGTGACAAAAAGAAAACCCATAAAAGTGATATATACTTATATTTGTCTATGGAAACACTTCTTGGTTAGAATTTAAATCTACAAATCAGGAAGAAGATGGGATATATTTTTCATTCAGTCCTTTGCCTATATCATTAATTAAAATACGCTAAACTCAAAATGGCTGCAAATTTTAAACTTCACATAGCTTGGACTAATGTCTCTATTTACAAACATGTGAAAGGCCCTACTTGTTGTGCTTTACAAAAAAGTTGCAGCAAATATTAACATATGGAAGCGATCATAGTGCACCCAACTGAGAAGCAAGATCAGCAAATACTTCTTCACGACAAGGAATGGTGAGGCCACCCATTGGATGGTTGTATCCAAACTCTTCCTCTGCCAGGTGTAGTAGTTCTTGAAATGCTGGTTGACTTAAGAATGATACAGGAACCACAAATCATCTTTTCTCTTCTTCCTCAACATAAACCGCAAAATATCCTTTTTGGATGTCAATAGATGTTGAGGTGCTGCTTCCATTCGAGAATGATCGCCTAAGAACTTTTTTCGCTTGAATGATCCTTGGCATTAAGATGGCCATTTTTAGAAGAGGGCAGAGTCTTTTCACTAATTAAAAAAGAAGCTGATGGAGATGAAAGTACCAATGAAAGGTTTTGTGAAGTATTTTCAAGGAACTTGTGGTTGATTTATTCACATTGAAAGGTTTATATAGCCTGCTGGTATTACAGGAACTGTACACAATATATAGACCGTTGCACATGATGGAAAAGAAAGAAGACATGGTATGGTCCTCCTATCACTAAATGAGACAAAAAATATTAATTAAAGAGGAGATTTATGATAAAGAACTAGTGGTTACAGTATATAAGAAACACCAAATCCCTCATCATGCTTGTCTTGATGTTGTATGCTATTATTTGTATATGTAGGACATTCTGCCTTACCACCTAATAGCCTATAACCCAGACTTCATGTCTGTTGGGTTATCCTATTTGTGTACGAGGGTTGAGTTAGTTAAAAAAATTGTTATCTTATTTCTTTAGTGTTTAAGGATACCCGAGGTACTATGATAAGATTATAAAATAGATAGTCCATTCTGACTAAAGCACACTGATCTCTTCTGTGAGAACTAATAGTATGTCAATAAACATGTTTCACAAAACTTTTTTATGCATTCCTGATTAGTTACTAAAATAACATGTCAATACTCTTTCAGTTGACTTAACCCATATAATTTATATTCAATAAATCGAGGTTCAAGAACTATGTCCTGTGATGTTATATGTGATGAAAGACATGTAAAACTGCTGCAGTCACTTGTTGCATTGTATAATCCACATGAATAAGCTGGTTTTAAACCGGAAGTAATGATTTTTTATAGTTAACACTAGTGTACTTTGCCCAAATTTGACAACTGACTATGTATGATTGTTGAAAACATAACATATATGTTTCACCTGCACAAACTGTGGTTGCCTTCTGCGTATTTCTTCTCTCTGAACCTCAGAATATATACTTCTAGTTTAAATTTTGAAACGTTTATGTTGACACCGAACACTAATAAACGAAAATGCACAACTCAATAAGTTGAGATTCCTACAATAATACCAGTAGTGATCATTTCTTGTACAGCGTTTACTGCAATTAACCTTTTCTGTTTGGTATTGTTTTGTATGTAGCAAAATTAAAACCGTAAACTATGATATACACATATATCAGTCTATGGACACGCTTTTGGTTAGAATTTATGCTTAGAAAATAATGAAAAAAGATGACACATGTTTTTGGAGTCAGCTCTTTGTTTATAACATTAGTTAGGTTACAATAAACTGAAATTAGTGTCTAATTTAAATTTCCGACGGCTTGGACAAATGCCTCTATACACAAACATGTGAAAGTTCCTACTTGTGCTTTACAAAATCGTTAAAACAAAGGTTAACATATGGATCATGTCATCATAGTGCACCCAAACAAGAAGCAAGATCAGCAAATATGCCTTCACTACATGGAATGGTGAGACCACCCATTGGATGGTTGTACCCGAACTCTTCCTCTGCCTGGTTTAGTAATTCTTGAAATGCTGGTTGTCTTAAGAGTGATACGGGAACCACAAATCGTCTTTTCTCTTCTTCCCCAACATAAACCGCAAAATAGCCTTTTGGGATGTCCATAGATGTTGAGGTGTTGCTTCCAATTGACAAGGATCGTTTAAGAATTTGTTTTGCTTGAATGATCCTTGGCAAAAAGATGGCCATTTTTGAAGAGGGGAGGATCAATACTTTAACTAAAAAGAGGTTGATGGGAGAAGATTAATACTGGTGAAATATTATGTGAAGTATTTTCAAAGAAGTTGTGGTTGATTCATACATATTGACATGTATTTATAACCAGGGGTTTTGTAATAGACAAAGTTACATGATAGAAAACAAACATCACATGGTTTGTCCACATACCTTCAAAAGAGAGCAGATAAAAAAAATGGCATTTGTGATCAAGAATGACCGGTTATGATATAAAACATAAAAATACCACACCCCTCATCATCTTGTGTTGATGGTTGATGGCAACGTTTGTATATGTAGGACATTCTGTGTCACCACCAAATCACATGGTATTGTCTTTGTATCTTGAAAAATTATAAAAGTTGGCATTTATGACCAAGAAGGAGTGATTACAATTGAAATGTATATAAGGAACACCCAATCCCTCATCATGCTTGTCTTGATGTTTGATGCCAAAGTTTGTATATGTAGGACATTCTATGTTACCACCAAATCACATGGTATTGTCTTTGTATCTTGAAAAATTATAAAAGTTGGCATTTATGACCAAGAAGGAGTGATTACAATTGAAATGTATATAAGGAACACCCAATCCCTCATCATGCTTGTCTTTATGTTTGATGCCAAAGTTTGTATATGTAGGACATTCTATGTTACCACCAAATCACATGGTATTGTCTTGACTCTTGATGCTTGACTTATTCCTTTTTTGTGTGGCTTAGAGTGACCCATTGATGACCCACCCGGAATTTGAGTTTCAATTAGGCTATATTGATAATTCCTGAGTTACCATACCAAAGTTATTTGTTTGTCTATTTTAAGTGAAGCATATTGACATCTTCTTTGAGAACATATATATATATATATATATATATATATATATTTTATGCAATCATCTTTATTTACTTTGAAACATTTATATTTTATAAAACAAGGTTCAAAAATTTTCCCTCTCTCGGAAGGTTACCTATTGAATTTGTTAACAGTAAATTCTTGCTTATTTAAATTTATCTGAATTTTATCCGTTGAAAACTTTTAATCACATGTAGAACTTCTTGTTGAGATTAATTCAAAGAGGATTTAACCTTGAAGGAAGCTGCTAGCTGTTTTTTGAAATATGGGTCAGTCAATTGTTTAAACGGGTCTTTCAGGTCCATTCAGAACAATAAGTGCTGTTAGGATTTTCTGTTTGGAGTTGATTGAGTCTTTATCTCCTTTGTAAGTTCTCTGCCATTTAAGTAGCATTTATGCATTCAATAAAACTTAATTCTTTCTAGTTCAACTGTTACCATTTAACGTAACCAACACTTCTGCAATCACTTGTTTACGTTATATAACCCAAATGAGTAAGGTGTTTTTAAGCCAGAAGTAATGAATTTTTTAAGTTAACAAATGCATTCTTCATCCAGTTGACTGTATATATTAAATGGTGGAAATAAAAGGTTACTTAACCTGAATACAAATATTTCTTTCATGCACGAACCGTGTTGACCTTCATTCTGTTTTCCTTTTTGAAGCTCAGAGTATTTACTTCTAGCTTATTTGTTATTCCTTTATGTTGTCGCCGAACACTAATGAATGAAACAGGGCAACTCTATTAGCTGAGCTTCATTGATTAATTTCAGTAATGATAATGTCCTGTACATGATTTCGGCAATTAGCTTTTTCAATTTGGGTTTTTTTTGTATGTGACAAAAAGAAAACCTGTAACCAATTTAAGTCTACAAAATAAGGAAGAAGATGAGGTATGTTATTCATTCAGCTCATTGGTTACAACAGTAATTAGAGTACAATAAACACAAATTAGCTCCTAATTTAAATTTCACATGGCTTGGACATGTGTCTCTATTTACAAACATGTGAAAGGCCCTCAGCTAGCTGTTATGCTTGCAAAACTGTTACAGAAAAGATTAACACATGGACTCGATCATAGTGCCCCCAAACGAGAAGCAAGATCAGCAAATACGTCTTCACTACATGGAATGCTGAGGCCACCCGTTGGATGGTTGAACCCAAATTGTTCCTCTGCAAGGTGTAGTAAGTCTTGAAATTCTGGTTGGTTTAAGAGTGATACAGGAACCACAAATCGTCTTTTCTCTTCTTCCCCAGCAAAATAGCCTTTTGGGATGTCGATAGATGTTGAGGTGTTGCTTCCATTTGAGAATGATCGCCTAAGAATTTTCTTTGCTTGAATGATCCTTGGCATTAAGATGGCCATTGTTTAAAGAGGCAAAGTCTTGTCACTAAAATGAGGCTGGCAGAGAAGAAAAATATAGATGAAAGCTGTTGTGAAGTATTTTCAAGAATGTTGTGGTTGATTTATACACATTGAAAGGTTTATATAACCAGCTGGTATTATATGGACTTTACAATATATAGACAATGGCACATGATGAAAAAGAATTAACACATGGCATGGTCTTCCTAATCATTAAAAGAGACAAAAAAAAATTAAAAGTGAGATTTTTGATCAAGAACAAGTGGTTACAGTATATAACAAACACCAAAATCCCTCATCCTGATTTTCTTGATGTTGTATGCCATATTTGGTATATGTGGGACATTTTTGTTTACCACCTAATAACATATAATCTATTATTTTTTTGAGACATAAATGTGACCCATTTATGACCCAGACTTCACGTCTCTTAGGCTATCCACTTGTGTACGGCCGAGCTGAATTGGTTTGTTGGAAGTGATTTAATCAAGAATTCATCTTCAAATTTAGTATTATTAGATAATTCATGAAAGTCAAAAAGAAAAGTCAACTGACGTAATTAGGCGGGAATTAAAGGGTTAATTATGTTAGTTCTGTTATTTGTTCACCCTCCTTCATACGCAAGCCTTCAAGCTCCCTTTTTAATGTTGCAAGTCGAGCCGCTCTCACCCGATCCACTCCCAAATACGGCGTCTTCAATCCATTCCACACTTATTTTGGGTCGGTATAACTCACCATATGCAAAACCATCTCCTAAGGGAAAGCTTGAAACAAGAAAGCGAGGGCTTGTTCGACTTCTTTGCATCCGGTTCTTCTCCTAATACCCTCGATTCAACCGTCTCCCATATCCCATGAGCATCCATGATTGACTTAACTTTGACTGCCCACACGGGATAGTAAAGTCGGACATTGATATGACATTGAACCTGGTTCTTTTGCTTGTATAAGTGCCATTCCTCCTTGTTTTGACAACCCCAATCCTTTTCCGATCAAACCCGTTCCAAGAGATTCTTCCACCATTTAAGAAAACAAGGTCACCACCACCTTTACCGTCTTCTCTCTCTCACAACACAAACCCAACTCAAAGCCACCTGCTTTGACTTCCTTCCGTTCGTTTTTTCCACGCCTCCGGTTATTCTCTCTATTACGAAAGATCAAAGATGGAGGCTGTTGCAGTGATGTTTTAACACGCGATCAAAACTGTCTAAACACCCTCTTCGACTGAACACGGCTCTAATACCAAGTGTTGGATATCAAGCCTCAAGAAAAAGGAATAGAATCACTCAAATGAGCTTTTGATAGAGTGATTTGTATATGGAGATGAAGAGAAAAACAAAATTGGTAAAAATATAACAAGTTGTAGAAAGATTAAAAGTAATTTTTTTTCAATAAGCTAGGAGCTTTATTGAATAGCCATACAAAATCCATACAAAAGCAACATGTGAAATCAACTTACCGTTTTCATCTATAGACTAGGTACAATCATGACTCACGTTTATACCCCATGTGCAACTTCAACGATCATCATATAAACCGGTCAAACCAAAATACCAAGTCTAAATAAACAAACTATAATAAAATAAATTATAAACTATAAAAACCAAAATATTTTACTCGAAGTTTCGCCCATGCAACGTAACTCTTGAAGTTTGACTTATTCTACGCAAGACATGCAACTAAATAGTATGAACCCACATGACCTGTATTCCTGACCCGGTGAGTAAAGGATTAACCCAACAAAAAAACATGTCAATATTCTTTCAATTGATTTAACGGTTAACAATTTTCTTTCACAAACTAAGGTTCAATAACTGTTATATATTTTAGTGTTATTGGATTGACTAATGACCAATGTGATCATAATATCCATCAAATAAGTTAGGAGTTACGGAGTGCACGCTTGTTTGAGTTTATTATGATCTTCGATATTAAAAACTTTCTTAGGGGTGAAGCCCCTAAGCAATGGGGGTCCGAGGGCAGCGCCCCTGGGAGCGGGGTCCAAGGGGCGGCAGCCCCAGGCGGGGTCCAATGGGCAGAGCCCTTGGCTGGGGGTCGAAAATGCACTAGAATTTGTTTTTTCCTGAAATTTTATATGTGAAATTAGAGAGTCAAAATATAAGTTTGCATGAGAAAAACTGCCAAAGACAGTTTCCCCATCCCTAAAGAATTTTGAATTTATAAAAGATTGGTCTTCTTCTTCTTCTAGTTCACGTTTTTATTAAAACACACGAATTCAAACTTCGATTTCTGAACCTGAGTTTTATCCGATTGCATATTTGGTGTGAACCCAAATAGTTTCAATCTTAAAGCGAACTTGTGACTCTCAAGTTTTTCAAGTTATTAATCATTTTATAACAATTCTTCTACAATAACTAAGCCCCGCGTGAAGCCAATTGTGACAAAAGATTTGTAGATATTCTGCAACCAAACATGTTGTAACATTATATAGTCCACACGAGTAAAGTAGTTTTTAGCGATGTTTTTTTAGTTAACCCGTGCATTCTTTGCCAAAGTTTGACGGTTGGTCTTCTTCATATTCTTCTTTCTGAAGCTCAGAATAATTACTTCTAGTTTATTTTTGAACCATTAATGTCACTGAACACTGACGAATGAAACAACATCACTCTGTAAGTTGAGATTCCTAGATTAGTTTTAGTAGTGATCATTTCCTTGTTGGTATATATAGAGACCTTGATCAATAAAAAGAAATTAAAAGAAAACAAAACACACTTTTGTACTAATTAAAAACTGGAACTTACAACTCATGTACAGATTTAAAATAAACAGCACATGTGCTTATTCAACTCCTAAAAACTAGTTAAATAACCACTAAGAAGACTAGATCAAACTCAAAATAACAAAGCATAAAATAAACCTGCTAATTAAAATTAACTGATGACCCAAAATCAACTTGACCCGTGTGACCCATGAACTGATTGATTAGCCCAACATTCCCGTACAGTGTTTTCTGCAATTAAAGGTTAGAATTAATGTTTACAAAATAGTGAAGATGTAGTATGTTTTTCATAAATCTCTTTGGTTATAACAATAATCAGAATACAATGAGCTCGAATTAGCTCCTAATTTAAATTTCACATCGTTGCACAGGTGCCTCTATTTACAAACATGTGAAATGTCCTAGTAGTTGTGCTTTACAAAATCAACATAGAAAATATTAACATATAGATCATGTGATCATAATGCACCAAAATGAGAAGCAAGATCCGCAAATATGTCTTCACTGCATGGAATGGTGAGGCCGCCCATTGGATGGTTGTACCCAAATTGTTCCTCTGCCAGGTGTAGTAATTCTTGAAATTCTGGTTGGCTTAAGAGTGATACAGGAACCACAAATCGTCTTTTCTCTCCTTCCCCAACATAGACCGCTAAATAACCTTTGGGGATGTCCATAGATATGGATGTGTTGCTTCTGTTTGAGAATGATCGTTTAAGAATTTGTTTAGCTTGAGTGATCCGTGGCATAAATATGGCCATTTTTAAGAGGATAAAGTTTTTACACTAAAAAGAGGCTGATGGGGAGGAAAAATACGGGTGAAAGAATCTGCAGAGTATTTTCAAGGATGTGAAGTTGTGGTTGATTTCTACATATTGAAAGGTTTATATAATAAGCTGGCACTAGGGACAGTATAATAGACAATGGCACATGATGGAAAATTAACATCACATGATATTGTCTTGTTACCTATAAAATAGACCAAAAAATTATAAATGGCATTTATGATCAAGATCGAATGGTTATGATACATAACGTACAAACACCACTATCATGATGGTCTTGATTTTTGATGCCAATGTTTGTATATGTAGGACATTCTGCTTTACTACCCATATGTCCATAACACATGGTATTGTCTTCCTATATGTATTAGAGATATGAAAAAATCTATGGTGACATTTATGATAAAAAAAATGACTAGTTACGTTATGCAATCAACACCACATCCTCATCATATGCTCTTGATGTTTCATGCCAAAGCTTATATATTTCGGACATTCTGCATTACATAATAATAACCTATACGTCATTACTTTGTAGCACAAACTTAACTGTTGGGTTAGTCTATCTGTTCCTGGGTCACATGCGTCAGCGGGTCTGCACGTGAACGGGTCACCAGTCGAAGTTGTGGATCAGTTCATGAGTTTAGCAGATTTTAAGTCACATCGATTTGTTTTATTTCACAAGTTTAATTATAGTTTAATTATTTTCCCGGCTTTTATGCACTTCACATAGTAGAAGGTTAGGTACATTTCTCTCGGATTAAATTTTGTTTGTTTCCTATTTAATGTAAAGTTTGCTATCAATGAAACATAGTTCAAGCAGTAAACACAAAGATACAATACGTGAGTGTGTGTTGTTTGTGTGTGCAGAGTGGGGACCGAACCAACAGAAACATGACTTGTTTATACCCAGATGTCATATTTCATCTGGGTTCTATTCTTTGTTTTTAACTGAACTGAATTGGTTAAAACATGAAATGACTTGTTATATGGATTCCCTATAGTTTAGGAATATCTGATTGATAAGAGTAGATAATAGATATTTATGTTTAAATTGAAGCACAATGACCTATTCTGAAAGAAATAGTCTAACATAAATTGATTTAATGATAAATATTTCACAGTTTTTTATTCAAAGAAAGTTGATTGGAATAAATGATTTTGTATCGTGCAATAAAGTCACGCTCGATTAATGTATGCACTGTATGTTGGTTCAAGCCCAAGATAAAATTAAATAAATAAATAAATAAAACACACACTTAAAGAAAGAGAATTTACTGCTTTAACACTCATTTTCATTCATACTCAGAAAATAGAGAGAAACTATTCCTGTACTTAAGGAAAAGGAAAAATTACTCACCCACTAACCCACTACTTTGATTTCACAAATCTTATTAACCCGTGGCTCATTCATATTATAAAACCATACGACTAAAAACAATACTCCTCATGACTCGTACATGACTTGACCTGGCTTTGAATATACTGACTTTGACCCAGATCAAGATCAATCCTTTCAGTATTTCAGTGAAACAAACTTTGGCCGAATATGATGTTATTGTTAAGGCAAAAGATGGTTACTTGTTCTGTTTACTCATACATATAACTTATTAACAAATTTAGACCAAAAACGTATTCGTATAAACACTTAACTCTTTGGTTACACTTTAAATGTCTCTACAAATAATGAAAATGATGAAATATGTTTTTCATTCATCTCTAAGGTTATAACAATAATTAGAATACAATGAACTTGAATTAGCTCCTAATTTAAATTTCACCCCACATGTGTCTATTTACAAACATATGAAAGGTCCTGTTTACAAAATCATTATAGCAAAAAATTTACTCATAGATTTGATCATAGTGCACCAAAACGAGAAGCAAGATCAGCAAATATGTCTTCACTACATGGAATGGTGAGGCCACCCATTGGATGGTTGAAGCCAAACTGTTCCTCCGCTAGGTGCAGTAATTCTTGAAATTCTGATCGGCTTAAGAGTGATACAGGAACCAAAAATCGTCTTTTTATTTCTTCACCAACATAAACAACAAAATAGCCTTTCGGGACATCCGTAGATGTTGATATGCTGGTTCCATTTGAAAATGATTGTCTAAGAATTTGTTTTGGTCGAATGATCCGAGGCAAAAATATGGCCATTTTTTGAAGAGGGTAGAGTCTTTTAACAAAAAAGAGCTTGATAGGGAATAAAAACACTGGTGAAAGATTTTGTGAAGTAGTTTCAAGGAAGTTGAGGTTAATTTATACTCAATGATAGGTTTATATAATGGTATCACAGGGCTTTATAATAGACAGTTACACATGATTGAAAAGAAGCATCACATGGTATTGTCTTCCTATCTTTAAAAGTTAAAGAAATAGTATTTATGATCAACAACAAGTGGTTATGATTGATATGTAACAAGCACCAAATCCCTCATCATGCTTGTGTTGGTGTTTGATGTCAAAGATTGTATATGTAGGACATTTGGTGTTACCACCAAATCACATGGTATTGTCTTGATTTAAATTTTTGAGTGGCGTAAAAGTGACTGTTAGACAGACTTCACATTTGATATAAAACCCACCGGCTGTATAATAGACAGTGACACATAATCGAAAAGAAACGTCACACGGTATTGTCTTGTATCTCTAAAAGATACAAAATAAATTAAATACGGCATTTATGATCAAGAATGACAGGTAAGTTATATAACAAACACCAAATCCCATATCATTATTGTCTTAATGTTTTATGGCAAAATTTGTATGTGTGGGGCAGTCTGTGTTACCACCTAATAACCTATAATTTCATTTTTTTATGTGGCTTAAATGTGAGCTGTTTAGGACTCCGACTTTCACATTTCAGTTACGTTATCCTCTTTGTGTATGACGGAGCCGAGTTTGTTATAACCTAAGCTACGTTCTTATCTTAATTCACTTTGAAGGACAATAACCTCTTCTGTGAGAACTAGTGGAACTGAACAATTTTTCAAAGTAAACCTTTTAATACATTTCTGATTAGTTACTAAAAAAGCATGTCAATATTCATAAGGTTGATTTAACAGTTAACATATATATTTTACAAATTAGTGTTCAAGGACTATGCAATGTGATGTCAAATGTAACGAAAGAGATGTAGATATTCTGCAACCACTTGTTGATATTCAATAATCCACATGAGTAAAGAAGTTTTAGCCTGAATTGATGAGTTTTTTTAGTAAACACATGTATTCTTTTCTGTACATTGCTTTCTAGCAATTACCCTTTTCTGTTTGGCTTTTTTTGTGACAAACAGTGTTTATCTCTACAAAATAATAAAGATGAGGAAATATGTTTTTCATTCACTCTTTGTTCATAAAAAGAATATGAATACAATAAATTCGAATTAGCTCCTAACTTGAATTTCACTAAGCTTCCACAACCGTCTCTATTTACAAACATGTGAAAGGTCCTAGTTGTTGTGCTTTACAAAATCGTTATAGCAAAGATTAACATATAGATATGATCATAGTGCACCAAAACGGTAAGCAAGATCAGCAAATATGTCTTCACTACATGGAATGGTGAGGCCACCCATTGGATGGTTGAACCCAAACTGTTCCTCTGCTAGGTGTAGTAATTCTTGAAA
Organism: Flaveria ramosissima; assembly: GCA_025215565.1. NCBI lineage: Eukaryota > Viridiplantae > Streptophyta > Magnoliopsida > Asterales > Asteraceae > Flaveria > Flaveria ramosissima. The sequence continues at coordinate 63,014,677 of CM046030.1, forward strand.
TTTTGGTCGGCTTAAGAGTGACACAGGAACCACAAATCGTCTTTTGACTTCTTCCCCAACATAAACAGCAAAATAGCCTTTTGGGATGTCGATAGATGCAGATTTGCTGCTTCCATTTGAGAATGATCGTCTGAGAATTTGTTTTGGTCGAATTATCCGAGGCAAAAAGATGGCCATTTTTAAAGAGGGTTGAGTCTTTATCTAAAAAGAGCTTGATAGGGAAGAACACCGGTGAAAGATTTTATGAAGTATTTTAAAGGAAGTTGAGGATGATTTATACACATTGAAAGATTTATATAATGGCATTTCCCAGTATAATAGACACTGACACATAATAGAAAAGAAACATCACATGGTATTGTCTTCCAATTTGCATAATATACAAAAAAATTAAAATGGCACTTATGGTCAAGAATGACAGGTTACAATATCATGATTGTCGTGATGTTTTATAGCAAAGTTTATATGTGTAGGTCAGTCTGTGTTACCACTTAATAACCTATAATTCAATTTTTTTAGTGGCTTGAATGTGACCCTTTAGGACCCAGACTTTCACAATTCAATTATGTTATCCTCTTTGTGTATGACCAAGCTGAGTTTGTTAAAATCGAGTGGCTTTGTTATCTTAACTGTATTTCACAAGTAATTGTTTTTTAATGCATTTGTGATTAGTTATAATAAAAACTTGTCAATATTCTTTGAGTATATTGAACAGCTAAAATTTATATTTAACAAATTAAGTATCAAGGACTATGACCTGTGATGTCAATTGTGATGAAAGACAAGCAGATATCCTACTGATATTGTATAATCCACACAAGTAGTTTTTATCCAGAAGTAATGAGTTTTTTTAGTTAACACGTGATGTATTCTTCAGCAAATTTTGACAATTGACCATGTATTAAAATGGTTCAAAACGTGCTCTTTATTCTTCCATGATCATCCTAAAATAATACAAAATATCCCATGTATGTGGGGATTAGATTTACATGTGCAAGTCCAACTCTAAGGCCTATCTAGAATTAAAATAATACAAAGATAATTTGATAATGATAATATTACCATATTAGAATGGTTATCAAGACGTGCTTTGTATTCTTCCATTGATCAAGGTTAAATAATACAAAGTATCCCATGTAAGTAGGGATTAGATTTACACGTATTAGTCAAACTCCAAGGCCTATCTATAATTCAAATAATACAAAGATAATATGATAATGATAATATTGTAGGGATCAAACCTAAAGTCTTGGGAAATCAAAATCGAGCTTTTGAAGTCTAAAGTTACAGCGTGAGAACTAGTTACCGCGCGAGAACATTTTGTTTAGTATAAATAGTTTTTTTTATGTAATTTGAAACACATCAGAAATTCTCATTACTTGTAACTTTTTTTCTTTTCCGGAATATTATTAAAGTTTAATTACGTTGTGTTCATCTTGATCACTTTTCTTAGTATATCTAACTGTGCGATTTTCATTCCGCGTCTATCGTATGAGATCGATCTTATTGTGATATTCCAGGATTTTACAAATATTCTTTTGAATATATGTTATACGCTAATAATATGTATTAAATGTTTTAAATATAACAAATATTTCTCTCCTGCACAAACTGTGTGGGCCTTCTTCATATTTCTTCTTTCTGAAGCTCAGAATAATTACTTTTAGTTTATTTTTGAACCCTTTACGTCACCGAAAGCTAATGAATGAAACAACACAACTCTATGAATTGATGAGTTTCCAAGATTAATTTCACTAATGATCATTTCCTGTACAATATTACTTTCTATAACTAACCTTTTCTGTTTGGTAACCATGTTTTGTATGTGAAAACAGAGTTCTTGGTTAGTAATTTTGTTTAAAAATAATGAAGATGAAATATGTTTTTCATTCAGCTCATTGGTTATAACAATAATTGGAATACAATAAACTTGAATTAGCTCCCACAGGTGTCTCTATTTACAAACATGTGAAAGGTCCTAGATGTTAAGCTTTACAAAATCGTTACAGCAAAGATTAGCATATCGATCTTGTGATCATAATGCACCAAAACGAGAAGCAAGATCAGCAAATACGTCTTCACTACATGGAATGGTGAGGCCACCCATTGGATGGTTGTACCCAAATTGTTCTTCTGCCATTTGTAGTAATTCTTGAAATGCCGGTTGGCTTAAGAGTGATATAGGAACCACAAATCGTTTTTTCTCTTCTTCCCCAACATAAACAACAAAGTAGCCTTTTGGGATGTCGATAGATGTGGATGTGCTGCTTCCATTTGAGAACGATCGCCTAAAAACTTTTTTTGCTTGAATGATCCTTGGCATCAAGATGGCCATTTTTTGAAGAAGGCAGAGTATTTTAACCAAAAAGAAGTTAACAGGGAAGAAAATACTGGTGAATGTTTTTGTGAAGTATTTTCAAGGAGGCTGTGGTTGATTCCACATATTGAACGGATTATATAACAAGGTGGGATTACAGATACTATATAATCGACAATGGCACATGATGGAAAATTAACATCAGATGGTATTGTCTCACTACCTCTAATATAGACCACAAAAATAAAAATGGTAATTATGATCAAGATCAAATGGTTACCTTATATAAAGTACAAACACCGCCCCTTATCATAATGGTCCTGATGTTTGATGCCAAAGTTTGTATATGTAGGACCTTCTGTTTTACCACCATATGTCCATATCACATGGTATTGTCTTCCTATATCTAAAAGAGATTTAAAATTTCATAATGACATTTATGATTAAAAAACGACTGTTTACTGTATACAACAAACGCCACATTCCTCATCATTTTGCATTACCAAATAATAAGCTATAAATCATTTTTTTTGTGCTGTAAATGTGACCTGTTTCTACTTCACATAATATGAATGAACTTGCTATACGAATTCTCTATTGTTTAGGAATATCTGTGTGATAAGAATAGTTTATAATAGTTTGGTTTTCATTGAAGCAAAATTACCTCTTCTGAGCGAAATAATCTAACATAAATCGATTAAAGATAAATATATTTCACAACTTTTTACTCTTTCATTTATTAATGCCTTGTATGATCTTGTTGACCCATTTGATTATCTCACCCAAGATTTTATTTAAAGAAAGGAAGTTTATTGGAATACATGTTTTTATTGTAGGGTTAATCTTGATGGGTTTAAATTGAGTCAAGTTAGAGGTCATGGTCTAGTAGTTGGGTCATGTGTTTTGTTTAAATTATGTTGCAAGTTTAATTTTGAAAAAGTTAGTAGTGGAGTAGTGGGTGTTAAGCAGTGGCGGAGCTTGAACATATCCGTAGGGGGGGCGGGGGCAAAATTAATTTATTTTAGGGGGGGCGAACTCGAGTTTTATATAAAAATTTACACTACCCGACCAAAAATTTACACTAACGGACTAAAATTTAACACTACCGACGAAAAAAAGAGGGGGCGGCGCCCCCCCAGCCCCTTAAATCCTCAGCCACTGGTGTTAAGTAGTGGGTCTATATTGTAGGAGCATTGACCTATGTTTGCATGTTTTGTTTTTATCTATTTATGTATGTCTTTGAAGTATGAAAGTCTAAAGTAGTAAATAACTTTCTGTTGGTGTGTTTCGTGAGTATAATCTTGAACGTGAACAAACGTTTATGTCCTGGAGTAATTAAAGTGATTCTCAATCAAAGTATGCAGTGTAACAACCTTTGGCCAAATAAATTAACCAGATATGAGGTTTATTGTTAAGGCGAATAAAGTGTTGGAATTAGAAGTAATCAAGATTAGAAGTCAAAATTAATATATATGAAAGTCAATTTAGAAAAGTCAACCTTATGAAATCAGCGGGTATTTTAGGGGTTAGTTATGTTGGTTTTGTTAGTTAATTACCGCCTATTGTAAGGGTAAAAATACCCATCTTGTACAACAATATTAGTGTGGAATTGCAGTATTTGTGTGTGAATTGTTTTGTTGTGTTTTACCTTGTTCTTCCACCGAGTAACTACACATCTTTGTGCATACTCTTAATCTTGTTCATCCACCATGTATGATCCTATTGTATGATTTGATCCATGGCCTGATCAACATAAACTTGGAGTCAAACTCAGAGGAGTACTCAGTTATATGTTTTGTTTTCCTAAAAATAGTATTTTTTTAATGAATTTAGAACAAGAAACTGTTGGGTTAATTGGGTTAATTTGTTCGCAGGTCCCACAGGCCACATTTAAGCAGGTTAGCGAGTCAGGTGTGATGGGTCAACAGATACGGGTCAAGTTATGAAGATAAATAGCTTAAACGTATCGGATAAATGACGAGTTTCAACGGGTAGTGTACCCAGTCTTGGTCTCGGTTTGACTTGGTAGTCGAGTTTATTGTGAAAAAAAGAGTGGAGGTGAATATTTCAATTTTGTTGCTGATTTTTAGAGAGAGGTGGACTGACTTGCATTTTTCTCTTCAATTTTCCTTCTGCAAATTGCTTTCATATGTAAGTGTGTGCTTTGAGTGTGTGTTCTCTTAAGGGGCCTGATAACTAACATAGGCAGTATTTGTATAAACACTTAACTCATGTACCGAAAGAAAATCTGTAAGGTAAGACTTATATATATATTAATCTATTTATGGACACACTTTTTGGTTAGAAACTATCTCTATAAAATAATGAAGATCATGAAAATATACTTTTCATTCAGCTCTTTGGTTATGACAATTGTTAGAATACAATAAACTTCAATTAGCTCCCAACTTCCACAGGAGCCTCTATTTACAAACATGTGAAAGTTCCTAGATGTTATGCTTTACAAAATCGTTAAGCAAAGATTAGTTCACAGATGTCATCATAATGCACCAAAACGAGAAGCGAGATCAGCAAATATGTGTTCACTACATGGAATGGTAAGGCCGCCTGTAGGATAGTTGTACCCAAATTGTTCCTCTGCTATGTCTAGTAATTCTTGAAATGCCGGTTGGCTTAAGAGTGCTACAGGAACTACAAATCGTCTTTTCTCCTCTTCACCAGCATAAACCACAAAATAGCCTTTTGGGACATCCATACATGTTGATGTGTTGCTTCCATTTGAAAATGATCGTCTAAGAAATTTTTTTGGTCGAGTGATCCCAGGCAAAAAGATGGCCATTTTTAGAAGGGGGTAAGGTCTTTTAACTAAAAAGAGCTTGATAAGGAAGAAAAATACAGGTGAAAGATTTGATGAAGTATTTTCAAGGAAGTTGAGGTCGATTTATACACATTGAAATGTTAAATTATTGGTACTACAGGAACTGTATAATAGACGGTGACACATGATTGAAAACAAGCATCACATGGTTTTGTCTTTCTATCTTTAAAAGTAAAAAAGATAGCATTTATGATCAAGAATGAGTGGTTATGATCGATATATAACAAGCACCAAGTCCCTCTATAAGCTTGAGTTGATGTTTGATGGCAAAGTTTGTATATGTGGGACATTATGTGTTACCACCAAATCACATGGTATTGTCTTGTTCAAATTTTTGTGTGACTATTGACGAGGCATTCTGTTCGATATATAACCAACTGGCTGTATAATAGACAGTATCACAAATGAAAAAGAAACGTCACATGGCCGGCCGGTATATCTTCCAATCTCTAAAAGATACAAAAGAAATTAAATACGGCATTTATGATCAAGAATGAATGGTTACAACAAATTTGAACACTAAATCCCATAACCTGATTGTCTTGATGTTTTATGGCAAAGTTTGGATGTGTAGGAACAGTCTATGTAACCACCTAATAACCCATAATTCATTTTTCTTGGTGTGGCATATATGTGCCCTGTTTATTACCTTGACTTTCACAATTCATTTACGTTATGCTCTTTGTGTATGACAGAGCTGAGTTTGTTAAACCCGAGCCCCTTTGTTATCTTAATTACCTACAGAATAAGGAAAACCTTAGTTATTATGATAAGATCAGATAAGAGATGGTCATTTATATTGAAGCACAATGACCTCTTCTATGAGAACTAGTGGAACTTTACTATTTTTCACAACTAAAACTTTTAATCAATTTCTGATTAGTTACTAAACAAATCATGTCATTGTTCTTTCAGTTGATTTAATTGTTAACATTTATCTTTTACAAACTGAGGTTCAAAGACCATGCCCTGTAGATATTCTTCAACTACTTGTTGAAATTGTATAATCCACACTAGTAAATTAGTTTTTAGCCAGAAATAATGATTTTTTTAGTTAACTAATGCTTTTTTTGCCAAAGTTTGACAGTTGGCCTTCTTCATATTTCTTCTTTCTGCATCTCAGAATAATTACTTCTATTTTATTTTTAAATCACTTATCTCAATGAAAACTATTAGAAATAGCATAAGTTGAGTTTCCACGATTAACTTCAACAACGATCATTGTTGTACCGTGTTTTCCGCAATTAGCCTTTTAGTTTGGCATTTGTTTTTTGTACATGACAAACAGAGTACCTGTAAGCTATAATATGCACCCATTACAGTCCATAGACACACACTTCTTGGATAAAGTTTATGCTTACAAAATATTGGATGAAATATGTTTTTCATTCAGCTTATTGGTTATAAAAATAGTTCAAATATAGTAAACTCGAATTAGCTCCTAATTTAAATTTCACACAGCTTCCACAGCTGTCTCTATTTACAAAAATGTCAAAGTTCCTAGCTGTTAAGCTTTTCAAAATCGTTACAGCAAGATTAACATTCAGATCATGCATGTGATCATAATACACCAAAACGAGAAGCAAGATCAGCAAATATGTCTTCACTACATGGAATGGTGAGGCCGCCCATTGGATGGTTGAACCCATACTGTTCCTCTGCTATGTGTAGTAATTCTTGAAATTCAGGTTGGCTTAAGAGTGACACAGGAACCACAAATCGGATTTTCTCTTCTTCACCAACATAAACAGCAAAATATCCTTTTGGGATGTCCAAAGATGTTGACTTGCTGCTTCCATTTGAGAATGATCGTCTAAGAATTCGTTTTGCTTGGGTGATCCGTGGCATAAAGATGGCCATTTTAAGGGGGTGGAGTCTTTAACTAAAAAGAGGCTGATGGGGAATAAAAAATAATGGTGAAAGCTTTTGTGATGTATTTTCGAGGAATTTGTGGTTGATTTCTACATGTTGAAAGGTTTATATAACAAGCTAGTCAGGACCGTAAAATAAACAACGGCACATGATGGAAAAGAAACATCACATGGTATTGTCTTCCTACCTCTAAAATAGACCAAAACAATGAAAAATGGCATTTATGATCAAGATCGAGTGGTTACAATATATAACGTACAAACAACACATCCCTCATCATGGTCTTGATATTTGACGCCAGAGTTTGTATATGTAGGACATTCTCCTTTACTACCATATGTCCATATGACATGGTATTGTCTTCCTATATCTAATAGAGACATAAAAAATTCATAATGAGATTGATTTATGATCAAAATAAAGACTGGTTACAATATTAAACAAACACTGACATCCTCATCGTGATGGTTTTAATGATTTATGTCAAAGTTTGTATACGTAGGACATTCTGCATTACCAAATAATAACCTATATGGCATTTCTTTGTTGAGTAAACATGATCTGTTTATGCCCAGAAGTCAAATTTCCTCTTTGTGTTTAACTGAAACGAATTAACGGTTAAAACATGAACAGGCTTGTTATATGGATTCCCTATATAGCTTAGGAATATATATCAGAGTGATAAGAGTATATAATAGATAGTTATGTTAAGCACAGTGACCACTTCTGAGAGAAAAAGTCTAACATAAATCGATTAATGATATATATTTCAAACTTCTTTATTTTTTTCATTTATTCAGCTTTGTATAATTTTCTAGACCCATTTGAGAATACTATTCAAGATTTTTTTTATCAAAGAAAGTAAGATAATTGTGATACATGTTTGTGCATCCTGCAATAAACCAATAAAGTCATACTCCATCAAAGTATGCAGTGCAACAACCTTTGGCCAAATAAAGTAACAAAATATGACGTTATTGTTAAGGCAAATGAACTTGGAGTCAAACTCAGAAGAGTACTGTAAGATGGTAATTTCCTCATTTTTTTCTAAGTCATAAAACATGTACCAAAAGAAAACCGGTAAGGTATGATATATACTTATAGTAATTTATAGACACACTTTTTGTTTAGTATTTATCTTACAAAATAATGAATATGATGGAATATTTTCTTTCATTCAGCGGTTGTAACAATAAATAGAATACAATAAACTGGAACTAGTTCCTATTTTAAATTTCACACAGCTTCCACATGTGTCTATTTACAAACATGTGAAAGGTCCTGCAAAGCTCCTAATTTCATTTTGCTTTACAAAATTGTCCTAGCAAAGATTAATATATAGATCATGTGATCATAATGCACCAAAACGAGAAGCAATATCAGCAAATACGTCTTCACTACATGGAATGGTGAGGCCCCCCATTGGATAGTTGTACCCGAATTGTTCCTCCGCCAGGTGTAGTAGTTCTTGAAATGCTGGTTGGCTTAAGAATGATACAGGAACAACAAATCGTCTTTTTTCTTCTTCCCCAACATAAACAGCAAAATAGCCTTTTGGGATGTCTATAGATGTGGATGTGTTGCTTCCATTTGAGAACGATCGCCTAAGAATTTTTTTTGCTTGATTGATCCTTGGCATTAAGATGGCCATTTTTTGAAGAGGGCGGGCAGAGTCTTATAACTAAAAAGAAGCTGATGGGGAAGAAAAATACTTGTAAAAGATTTTGTGAAGTATTTTCAAGGATCTTGTGGTTGATTTACAAATTGGAAGGTTTATATAACCAACTTGTGTTAGAAGAAATGTAAAATAGACAATGACACATGGAGGAAAAGAAATATCACATGGTATTGTCTTGCCTATCTTTAGAAGCTAAAAGAAAAAATAGTGTTTATAATCAAGACCAAGTGGACAAGTGGTTACGATATATAACAAACATCAAATCCCTGATCATGATGCCTGTGTTGATGTTTGAAGCCAAAGTTTGCATACGTGGGACATTGTGTGATACCACCAAGTCACATGGTATTGTCTTGATGTTCATCTTATTTATTTTTTTGTGTGGCATAAAATGACTGTTTGTTAGGACCTGGTATTTGAACGAAATACCTAGTGATTAGCGTGTAAACCAGATCAAATAGTGTGGAATCCTATTTGATTGGCGATCCAATCAGTGAGAACACACGAAGAATCAATCAAGAATTGAATCTAACGTTAGAAGTCGATTAGGAATCGATCTAATGTGTTCTGTGAACTTGGAAAACGATTTGGGAGGCTTCTGGACGGCTAGGGTACGTCTGGAGTCGTAATGGTATGAATGCTTTTTTTTCACGAATCGGGTTGTATTTATAGGTTAGTATTGTTCATTCGTGCGACTGAACCATAAGTATGGTTCAGTCGTGCGATTGAACCATGCGGTTGATTCATCCGCACGACTGAGTGTTCAGTCGTGCGACTGAGCCAATCTTATGTGTCAATCATACGACTGATCCAGTCTCCTGGTTCAGTCGTGCGACTGAGTCAATCGTATGAAGTTATTCATGCGTATGGTCCATTCGCATGGGCCATTCGCATGAGAACTTCATTAAGTTAAGTTTGAATGTTTTAATTAATATAACTTGATGTGTAACCATTCAAACAATCACAAACTCAATTAACCAATTCAATACCGACTCATTAATGAAATATTAGACATTACAAATCACAAACAATCAATATCATTTCATTAATCATTACACATTACATCACAATCAGACAAACAAGATCTATTACATTACATATCATGATCTAGGGACATATATGCATCAACACTGTTGATGACCCGGATTTCACATTTCAAATAGGTTGTCCTGTTAGTTCTGGCCATAGTGTTTTAGGAGGCATGATGCATTAATTATTCATAAATAATTATTATTCACAAGTAAATCAATTTAGCTGTTTAGGCACAAAGACTTCCTCTTCGAGAACTAGACAAGTTTGACTCTACATAAGTTACATGATCATTCTCAATGAAGTATAAAAGGCTGATAAAAATCCAAGTAAAAACAATAAAAAACCTTGTATATTTGTTTTCTGCATGGCCGAAACCGGATTAACTAGTTAAGCCAGTTATCAATGAAACAACTACCCGCTGATACCAAGGCTGTAAACGAGCTGAGCTGAGCCGAGGCTTGCTAGCCATCTTGTTTATTTAAAAAAATATATTTTGTTATTTTTTACACGTATTCATATAGATAAAAAATATTTTTATATGTGTTTACCTTAACTCATTGAAACAATGATACGAGTTTGGTATTATATAATCTAATTTTTTTTAAAAAATGTCAAATTGACCATATGTTTATGGCCTATTTTAAAAAAAAGATAGGATTTTAGTAAAAAGTATATTTAATCTAAAAACCCTAAAAAGAATTGTGGGTTTGACACGTGTTCTTATATTGTTTTAAAGGTGATGGTATGTTCACCATTATGTCAAATACGTTAGATCATTGTATCTAATACGTTCATTACGTTAAATATAAGTTTATTGTGTCATATTTTTCATCATTCGTTATATGTATTCAACATTAAGTTTTATGTTTTAGATCATTTTGTGTTATTTAATCAATATTTTTTATAAATTATATAAACTTGTTATTTATCATTTACACCATAATATTATTTTACCAATATATTTTCATAACTTATAGTATTCAAAATAACACAATGTGTTATTTTTATCATTGTTTTCCGTAGATTATAAAAACTTGTTGTTCTGTCAATTTGGTTTATAATTAGAAGTATACAATAATATTATTTCACTAATATTTCTTTTGAAACTTATAGTGTTCAAGATAATACAATGATGATAAAAAAACATAATGAGAAATTCTCTCATTAATGTTCTTAATGTACTAGATTAAATAATTGTTAATTTATCATTGTGTTTACATAGTAGATATACACAATAGTGTTATTTCACTATTATATATTTTTAAAATTTATCAATATAGAAAAATACAGAAAACATAATATCTAACAAAAAACATAATAAACTACACTAAAATACACAATAACAAACATAAATCATATAAACTTAAAACATAAAAAAATTATATAATGATACTATTCTTGTTTTAAATATAAAAAATGATCTTTTTGTTCTATAACTTTATTGAAAATATAATACCATATATAAAAGTTATCAAAAGTGACTATGCCTTAATATCTCTCTAACAAAAAAATTTTCTATAATTTGATCCTAACTGTTGATTAAGAAAATTAATGATTGATATTACTTCTTATACTTTTTAAATTTAAAACTAATTTTACTTGAAACATTTTACTAAAAAATATGACATATACAGTTTAAAAATTATAAAAATTATAATTTAAACTTTAATTTTAACAACTCAACTGACGAGCTCAGGAGGAGCACGAGCTGGCCTTGGCTCAAGCTCGACTCGTTTATAAACGAGCAAATTTCGAGCGATTGTGCTACATTGAGTGAATGTTATTTTTTATCATGCTTCGATCAAGACAACACAACCGCGAACTTTTTGAGCAGCCCTAACTCATACAAATAAATCATAGTTTGGTAATACAACCCAATACTCCCCAGAAATCGAAGCAAAAGAAAACCAAAAAGCTCAAATTAGAAAATAAAAATAAAAACAAGAATAAGTGAAATGGGCTTTGACTTGAAAGTTTAAACTTTAGCCGACAAATCCATCATTTGCTTGCTATGGAAATCTATCTGCAATCTTCATGTTAGTGATCCTGTAGTCCTACAACGGGCACTCTAACTGAGCACAGACCAATCCTTTAAGCGGCTCACAAATTACTACAAGGGGCTCCTAAAATACTACAAGAGGTTGTAAAATACTGAATGCATATTATTAAATATTGAATGAATATTACTAAATATTTGGATTAAAATATCAAAAGATCACAAGATGTCATAAAAACATAACTGGTTCAAGCACTCATTCATATGAACCCTAGGTTGACAATGTAGTCTATATTTTTTAAAATAGTCAGATATGGTCGAAATTCAAGACATGTATTGGTATGGTTGGTGTTTGGTTTTGACAGCTTTTTCAGATCATGCTAGTTGTATTACCTCTATTAGATTGTGGTTTTCATTCTAGGAACCATGAATCAATAACCTATAGTCGTGTAATCCTAACAAAATTGGTGATATTTCTATGAAGCTATTTGTCATGTTCAGCCCATGACCATTGTGCAATGGTTATGTAATAATTGGTGAGTTGAGAGACAGAAACATTAACGGGGACAAGGAAGAATTAGGTGTCACATGGTGCCACAAGGTGCACACGGCCCCACCCTTTTTGCAGGCTGGTGTGTTGATCCCTCTCTGAGAGTTACGACCCAAACCATAAGAAAAAAGAGATGTTTGCTCAACAGCTAGTTGTTTGCTCATTGATGTAGGTAATGTTATGCATATAATAACCTCAAATAGTAAAACTCAATTAAAATTCACGTATGATATGTATAATTGCAACTAAGTCGGGGTCAGGTATTGACCTGAAATTGCTAGTTGTCACAATCTTCGACTTCATTAATTCATAAGATCAATATTACAATATAGATTAGTTGTTGTAACGTGCTATTGACTCATATGTCAGTCTTTCCTATGGACACACTTCATAGATTCAATTTTATGTTAGAAAAACAACAATGAAGATGAAATATGTTTTCCATTCCGCTCTTTGGTTAGGCATTTATTAGAATGCAATAAAAACTAGAGTTAGGTATAATCAAATGGTGCATAGAAAAAGATAATCAATATATTCAATACTAAAAAAATTAGGCTACTTATAGTAATTTACAAAATACCTAAAAGATGGAAATGGGAGAACTTCAAGGAGTTAAAGATGGTAATCAACAACAAACAATCATATCTAAAAATACAATTAATTTTAAATTTTAAATTAATGTTGACCATGTTGACTATCTTGAGATATATCGTTAATACACCCCCCGTAAGATGGAGGGTCCATGAGAGACTTCAATCTTGAACTGTAATCTTGAAAAGGACTTCGTCTAAGAGGTTTAGTAAGAACATCTGCATGTTGGTCTGCCAAATGAATGTGCAATACCCGTAAGGCGCCATAAGCCATTTTTCCCTTACAAAATGATAAACTAGCACCATGTGGTTCATGCGAGAATCATAAAGTGGGTAAAACATAAGTAGGCAGCGTCGACGTTGTCACAAAAGAGAGTCGGTGGAGTGAAAAGGTTTCAAGTTCCAATAAAAGATTCTTTACCCATGAAAGTTCAGATGTCCTGTTTGCTAATGCCTTGTACTCTACTCTTTGGAGGATTTGGAAATAGATTTTTGACGCGTAGAGTGCCAAGCAAGAATGTTGGACCCAAGATAGATGATATAGGATGTTGTGGATCCCTCCTCATTTGTCAGGCCACCCCAGTTGTAATCAACAAAAGCATTGAGATCAAGAGTAGAACGACGGTTCAAGAACAAACCGTGATGAATGGTACCTTTGAGGTACCAAAGGACACGTTTGAGAGCTTGTCAGTGAAGTTATGTAGGTGCATGCATATATTGAGACAACTTATTGAAAGCAAAGGAAACATCAGGACTAGCAAAATCAAGGTACTAAAGAGAACCAACTAGTTCATAATATGGAGTTGAATCGACCATAGGAGAGCCATTAGATGGGGATAACAAATTCGTAGAGCTTAAGAGTATAGCCATGGGTTTGGCACCAACCAAGACCATTTTAAACCTAGTAAGAATGTTTTGAATGTGAGATTGTTGGGACATGAATAAGCTATAAGAAATGGGAATGACTTCTATACCAAGAAAATGATGTAAAATTCCAAGATCTTTAATAGAGAATTTTTAAGATAGGGTATGAATGACACGTTGTACGACTGAAGAATTGTTTCTAGTTAATATGATGTTATCAAAATTGACTAGAAAATAGGAAATAAGGTCATCTCAATTGTAAATGAATAGAGATGGTCCGGATAAAGATATGCGGAAACTAATGTCAAGAAGAAAGTTGGTGAGTTTCATATACCATGCATGAGGAGCTTGCTTTAGTCTGTATAAGGATTCATGAAGCTGGCAAAGATAATATGGAAGATCCGTATACTAGAGGCTTAGACAAATAGACATCCTCATGCGAAGTGTAATGCGAGAATGAATTATTGACATCTAGTTGTCAAATGGTCCAAGTTTATGACAAGGAAATGGAAAGAATCATACATATAGTTATAGGTTTAGTGATCGTAATAAACGTTTCAAAGTAATATTTTCTATATTCTTGAAGGAAACCTTTCACCATGAGATGAGCCTTATATTAATACCCATCAAGATGATGTTCAATAGAAGACACCCATTTACAACCAATCGGTTTGTGATTCGGGGGAACAAGCTCCCAAGTGGCATTTTTGTAGAGAGCATTGAATTCATTATCCATTGCCTAACACTACTCGAAATTTTTCAATGCTTAGGTATGACTGTTAGGTTTGATGGTGGAGGGAACAGGATGAATGGTATGAAGGTTAATGAATTTAGAATTAAAGTACCTAGAGTTGGGTTTGCGAGTGCGAAACCGTAAGGGCGAAGAGGAAATAGAAGGGGAAAATGAGTAGAGGTAGGGTTGGAGGGGGAGGAGGGTGGTGATGGTGAATCGTTATGAGAGTGGGTAGGTGATATGGGCATGGAAGGGGAGGAAGGGAAGGTGAGGTCGTTGTATTGGGGTCTGGACCAAGAGATGAAGTTAAGGATGGAGTGAAAGAGAGGGTGTTGGCTAAGGGAGATGAGTCATGAGGTGAAAGAAAAGAGATGGCAAAAGGAATATTAAGTGAATGTGAAGTAGAATGTTTGAAAGGAAATGTGTTATCCACAAACTCCACATCTCATGAGTGAAAATGCATTTTTTTATATCGAGGATGAAGTTTGGACTTAACAAATGGGTGTAGCCATGAATAACACAAACATCCGAACGGTTTGAGTTTTAAGTACAATGGTGATTTTCCTTGGAAGGAATGATAAGGACTGTGTGAATCAAGAACCAGAGTAGGCAGTTTATTATAAGATAAACAGTTGTTTGAAAAGCATGGGTCTAAAATGATTGTGGAAGGAGAGCTAAGCCAGTTTCCATAATATGATGACGTGCCTTTTGGTGACACCATTTTGTTTCAACGTGTGAGGTGGTGTTGTGAAGTGAGAGATACATTGAGCTTGAAGGTAAGATGCAAGACCAATGTATTCTCCACTATTGTTGGTAAAGAGAGAGATCAAGGGGATTTGAAAGAATTTTTTCACTAACAATTTAAATGGAGGGAAAAGGTGAGAAACATCCAACTTATATTTCATTGGATATAGCCATTGGTGCGATAATCAACAAAAATTATATAATAGGAGAAGCAAACAAAAGACCTTCCCACTGGTCCCAAACATCTCAATACACAAGTTGTAAAGGTTTCATGGTAGTAGAAGAATTCATGCCAAAAAGAAGTTTATGATTTTATTGATGGAACATGAGTTACAATGAAAATTTTAAAGATCAAAATGAAGACCTAAACATTTGGCTAATGTCTTAAAAACACAAATTGACGGATGCCTACACTTGTGATGCTAATCAAGTGATGATGTGGTGGTTATGGAGTTGAGTTGTGGCATGAACCGAAGATTGTCATAGTAGACATCAAGTTAGTTCCCCCCTTGCATAAGACGCTCCCCCGTTCAAAGATCCTTGAGAAAAAATGTGTGGGAAAATATCCCATAAAAACATGAATAGTTTTACTTAATTTTATAACTGAAACAATTTGCTTTTGAAATTTAGGCACACATAAGACATCTTTCAAGGAAATGGAATCAGAAGGTGTGCAAAAAGTGATGTGATTGGCATGAGTGGTGGATAGAGTGTTACCATCAACACGCACGATTTCATCTGGACCGCCATACTTGGAGAGAGTGTGACCATGCTTCCAAGTAGACGATAATGGAACCGAGAATAAAGTAGTGACATTAGCAATTGGTGCAGTAGAGCTGGAGGGTAATGAACTTCCTATTGTTACTTGCTTCTCTCGAAGAATTCTAGCAAGTTTCCTGCACTCCTTGTTTCATGACCTGCAATATTGCAATAGTGACAATAAACATAATTACGAGTCATATGATTACCACCGTTAGCATTGCTGAAGTTGAAAGATGGATTGCAGGATGATCGTGAGTTGTAGTTTGGTTCTGTGCACCGAGAAGATTAAGTGTTGAACCTAAATTGCTTTTGAGTGTAGTCCACGGTGGCCATTAATGGCAGCGAGGAGGATGTCGCCAACATGAGATCACGTTCAAAGTCCACCAATTTTTCAAAGAGTTCGGGAAAGCTGATTGGTGTATCATGAACTTGGAGAGCCTTAACAATATTAATGTATTCATTGTCTAGTTGCGTGAGAACATGAACCAGTAAATCTTCATTGGGAACAGGCTATTGGAAAAGTGCAAATTCGTCAGCAATGGACTTCATATCATTTAGAAAATTAGTGATAGACCTGGTGCCTTTGCGGTTCTTAGCCAATCGTGATTTGGGAGATATTAACCGTGAACAAAACATATTAGCATAGCTTGTTACAAGTATGTTTCATGCGTCTTTGGACGTGTCAGGTGATCACACGTCAGATAAGATCACCGATTCAATCGAGTCAGAGCAGCTACCGAGGATTGCACTTATAATAGTTTGATCTTGTTGGAACCAAGAGGTGTATTCCGGATTTGGTTTTGACCAAGAGCCATCAAGAAATTATGTCGCAGGGTTGTGAGTGCCATAGAAGAAGCGGTCAAGATCTAATCCGATGAGAGTGGATTGAATATGTTTTCGCCATACCAGAATGTTGGTGGAATTGATTTGGATTGGAAAATGATTGTCGACAGTGATTGGAATCAAGAGTTGTCATTTGTCGTTGGTGGTGGTGTGGAGGCGGTTTCAGGCGACATGATTTTGGGGGCCGAGGATGAGGAAGATGAGCGGAAGAAGAAAATGGCAAGGACCTTTATTCGTTGGAGCTATTGATGCTCTTGGTTTCAGGCGACATGATTTTGGGGGCCGAGGATGAGGAAGATGAGCGGAAGAAGAAAATGGCAAGGACCTTTATTCGTTGGAGCTATTGATGCTCTAATACCATATAATCAAATGGTACATAGAAGAAGATATCGATAAATTCAATACTCAAACCATTAGGCTACTTATAGTAATTTACAAAATACATAAAAGATGGAAATGGGATAACTTCAAGGAGATAAAATGGTAAAAAAAACAACCAATCCTATCTAAAAATACAAATGAATTTGAATTTTAAATCAATGTTAACCATGTTGGCTATCTTTAGATATATCATTAATATTAGGTAACATCAAATATGAGGATATTGTTAAGGCAAAAATGTCAACTCAGAAGAGTATTTAGTTGTATGTTCTGTTTTCTTAAACATTATATATTTTTAATGAACTCAAGATACATATAAACAGTCTTTGTATAAGCAATTCTTAACCATGTACCAAAAGAATACCTATAAGGTATAATATATACTCATATTAATATGTGGACACACTTTTTGGTTAAAATTTATCGCTGAAATATAATAATGATGATGAAATATGTTTTTCATTCAGCTCTTTGGTTATAACATTAAGTAAAATACAATAAACCCGAATTAACGTCTCATTTAAATCTTACATTTCTTGTACAAGTGTCTCTATTTACAAACATGTGAAAGGTACTACTTGCACTTTACAAAATTGTTATAGCAAAGTTTAACACATAGATGACATCAATCATAATGCACCAAAGCGAGAAGCAAGATCAGCAAATATGTCTTTGGTACATGGAATGGTAAGGCCACCCATTGGATGGTTGAACCCAAACTTTACCTCTGCCAGATGTAGTAATTCTTGAAATGTTGGTTGGCTTAACAGTGATACAGGAACCACAAATCGTCTTTTCTCTTCATGACCAACATAAACTGCAAAATAGCCTTTTGGGATATTCATAGATATTGATGTGCTGCTTCCATTGGAAAATGATCGTCTAAGAATTTGTTTTGGTCGAATGATCCGAGGCAAAAAGATGGCCATTTTTGAAGAGGGTGGAGTCTTTTATCTAAAAAGAGCTTGACAGGGAAGAACATTAGCGATGAAAGATTTTGTGAAGTATATTCGAGGAAGTTGAGGTTGATTTATACACATTGGAAGACTTTATAATAGACAATTAAACAGTGACAACGTGATTAAAAAGAAGCATCACATGGTATTGTCTTTTTATATTTAAAAGTTAAAAAGATGGTATTTATGATTAAGAATGAGTGGTTATGGTCAATATATAGCAAACATCAAGTCCCTCATCACGCATAGGTTGATTTTTATCTTTGGTATATGTGGGACATTCTGTGCTACCACCAAATCACATGGTATTGTCTTGATTTATGTCTTATTCAAATTTTTCTGAGGCGTAAAAGTGACAAGTGACTGTTAATAATGCAAACTTCACCATGGTAATATATCTAACTTGCTGTATATTAATAGACAGCGACTCAGTGGAAAAGAAACGTCACATGATATTGTCTTTCAATCTATAGATATATAATTAAAAAAATCTATAGGACATTCTGTGGTACTATCTAATAACCTAGAATTCATTTTTTTGTGTGGTCTAAATGTGACCTGTTTAGGACCCACACTTTAAATACCAATTACATTATCCTTGAATGACGTTGAAGGGTTTAATCTTGATGGGTCAATTAGTTACATGTCACATGTTATTAGAAAGTTCATTTACTCATATATTTTATGTTTTTAGTAAGTCATGAGTAGTTAGCAAGTAGTGGGCATATATAGATTAGGGGTATAGTGGAGTAGTGCTACTTATTTTTAGTAGTACGTATTTATTTTTCATATATGTAAGTTTTGAAGTATAAATGAATGCAAGAGTTTTGAGTGAATTATAGGGGCTGAACCAACAAACGGAACTGTTAAAACACGAGCGACTTTGTTATCTTAAGTCCCTACAGTTTATTGAAGCACAATGACCTCTTCTATAAGAACTGGAACTTACCTATATTGCACTGGTAAACCTTTTACCCATTTCTAATTAGTTACTTATTATTCGGTTGATTCAACCATTACCATTTATATTTAACAAATCAAGGACTATGCTGATAGACATGTAGATACTCAGCAAGCACTTGTTGACAATGTATACTACACACGAGTAAAGTAGTTTTTACCCGAATATAATGAGTTTTTTTATCTAATACATGTATTCTTATTTGTACAGTATTTTCTGCCTTTTTCTGTTTGGCCTTTTTTATTGGTACGTGACAGAGAACCTATAAGCTATAATATGCACTCATTTCAATCTATGAACACATTTCTTGGTTAAAATTAATGGTGACAACATAATGAAGCAGAAATAAGTTCTCCATTCAGCTCTTTGGTTTTAACAATAATTTGAATACAATAAACTCAAATTAGCTCCTAATTTAAATTTCACACAGCTTCTACAAGTGTCTCTATTTACAAACATGTGAAAGATCCTAATTGTTGTGCTTTACAAAATTGATATAGCAAAGATTAGCATATAGATCTGATCATAGTGCACCAAAACGAGAAGCAAGATCAGCAAATAAGTCTTCACTACATGGAATGGTGAGGCCGCCCATTGGATGGTTGAACCCAAACTGTTCCTCTGCTAGGTGTAGTAATTCTTGAAATTCTGGTTGGCTCAAGAGTGACACAGGAACCACAAATCGTCTTTTGACTTCTTCCCCAACATAAACAGCAAAATAGCCTTTTGGGATGTCGATACATGTGGATGTGTTGCTTCCATTTGAGAATGATCGCCTAAGAATTTTTTTTGCTTGAATGATCCTTGGCATTAAGATGGCCATTTTTTGAAGAGGGCAGATCGAGCCTTTTCACAAAAAAGAAGTTGATGGGGAAGAAAACTATTCGTGAAAGATTTTGTGAATATTTTCAAGGATGTTGTGTTTGATTTCTACATATTGAAAGGTTTATATAGCATGCTCATATTACAAGGACTATATAATTGACAATGGCACATGATGGAAACTTAACATCACATGGTATTGTCTTCCTATCTCTTAAATAGACAAAAAAAATTAAGATGGAGTTTATGATCAAGATCAATTGGTTACGATATATTACCTACAAACACCACATCCCTCATCATGATGGTCTTTATAATTGATGCCAAAGTTTGTATATGTAGGACCTTTTGCTTTATCACCATATGTCCATATCACATGGTATTGTCTTCCTATATCTAAAAAAAGATTTTTTAAAAATATTTCATATGACATTTGTGATTAAAAAACAACCGGTTACAATATACAACAAACGCATCTCATCATGTTGGTCTTGATGTTTTAGCCAAAGTTTGAATGTGTAGGACATTTTGCATTACCAAAAATTAACCTGTAAATCATTTCTTTGTTATGTAAATGTGACCTATTTATAACCAGACTTCCAATTTCATGAACAAACTTTTATATGTATTCCTTATAGTTTAGGAATATCTGAATGATAAGCGTAGATAATAGTTTGTTAATTCTGTTTTCATTGAAGCACAATTACCTTGGGGGAACTAGTCTAACATAAATCAATTAATGATAAAATATTTCGCAGATGATTTTTAATCTTTCGTTCATTTAGCCTTGTATTTTGTTGACCCATTTGATAATCTGTTCATAATTTCTATTCAAAGAAAGTAAGTTAATTGTAATACATGTTTTCCTTTCCTGCAATAAAGTCATATCCATCAAAGTATGCAGTGCAACAACCTTTGACCGAATAAGGTAACCAAATAAGTGGTTATTATTAAGGCAAAACGGAGTCAAACTCAGAAGAGTGCTGTAAGATGGTTATATGTTCTGTTTACTCAGATGTATAAACACTTAATTCATGTAACAAAAGAAAACATGTAACGTAGGATGTATACTTATAATGAAGATGATGAAATAAGTTTTTCATTTAGATATTTGGTTATAACAATAAATACAATACAACAAACTTGAATTAGCCCCTAATTAAATTTCACACAGCCTCCATGGGTGTCTCTATTTACAAATATGTCAAAGGCCCTAGCTGTTAAGCTTTACAAAATCGTTATAGCAAAGATTTACATATAGATCATGTGATCATGATGCACCAAAACGAGAGGTGAGATCAACAAATACGTCTTCACTACATGGAATGGTGAGGCCACCCATTGGATGGTTGAACCCAAACTGTTCCTCTGCTAAGTGAAGTAATTCTTGAAATGCCGGTTGGTTTAAGAGTGAAACTGGAACCACAAATCGTCTTTTCTCTTCTTCACCAACATAAACAGCAAAATAGCCTTTTGGGACATCCATAGATGTTGATGTGCTGCTTCCATTTGAAAATGATCGTCTAAGAATTTGTTTTGGTCGAATAATCCGAGGCAACAAGATGGCCATTTGTTGCAGAAGAAAATACAGATGAAGGATTTTGTGAAGTATTTTTAAGGAAGTTGAGGTTGATTTATACACATTGAGAGGTTTATATAATGGTATTATAGGAAATGTATAATAGACAGTGGCACATAATTGTAATGAAGCATCACATGGTATTGTCTTCCTATCTTTAGAAGTTAGAAAGATAGCATTTATGATTAAGAGCATACGATATATAACAAACATCAAATCCCTCGATCATGATGCTTCGAAGTTTGTATATGTGGGACATTGTGTGTTACCACCAACTCGCATGGCATTGTCTGATGTTTGTCTTATACATTTTTCTGTGGACTACACAACCTTTTAATTAGTCTGTTTGGCCTATCGTTTTAGGATATATGATTTATTAAGCACTAATTAAACAAAACGAAATATTGTTCACAAGTAAACCTATTTAATTATTTAAGCATAATGTCCTCTTCTCTGTGAACTAGACAAGTTTGACCCGACAAAATTACATGATGATTCTGAATGAACTACAATTCATTCGTTGTCGTGTTGATTTTCGTTGTCATGTCCGGTTAAACCATCCATGATCTTTTCCGGTGGTAGGGTTTGTTCAAGTTTGACTTATTCTTTCGTTTTCAATTGGGTTATTGTTAACTAGGCATCTTAAGCCAAGTTACTTTATTTGTTAATTAGAAATTCTAAAATATTTATGTTAATTGAACTATGTTCCGTTTTTTGTAAGTGTTTTAGATTTCTTTACATCGGGAAGCCTCACGAGGGTTAGGATTAGGTTGGTTAACATGAATTAAGTATGATCTAAGTAGTTTATTTACAACAGTCTCGTTCAATCTCATCAGGTCTAATTAAACCAATAATGGTTATGTCTATGTAACCATTCGCGAACATCCAGCACAAGTCATTAGTTGCAAACCTGAACCCGGAGAGAATTACCTTTCTAATTATTGTTTTACAACCAATCCAATTTCAAATCCGTTTTACTTTTAAAAGCAGTGTTCTTTTCAACTTATTCGTAATTAATTTTCAAACCATAAATCAAGTTTTACACTTTCCATATATTTCTTGTGGAGACGAACTTACTTCTCTATCTACTTAGTTGAGCTAAGATCACAAAATTAAATTATATTTGATTAGGCCTGACAAATCGCATCATCTTTCCGTCAACTGTTCACGATCATAAACGAACACATTGAAGGCAAGCGAACGCACAAAAACGTTCGTGAACTTTGATGAACACATGAAATATCCTAAAACAAATAAATACAAAATATCATATATTCATTTTATAATTATAATATCCATCAAATATATATACGTAATATAATTATCATAAACATAACTTTTAAATACACAAACACAAACTTACGTTAACGAACACATTATCAAACATTCACGAATTAAATTAACGAACGCAACTTCCGTTAATGTTCGTTCATTTAACCAAACTTACGAATTTTTTTTGTTCTTGTTCGTTCATTTATTAAACAAACGAACATAAATGAACTTGCACCCGAACGATTCACGAATTGTTCGCTGAATGTTCGGTTTGTTTACAGTCATACTTGGTATAAATTATAATATTAAACTTTACTTTTTTATAATCTATATGATATAGTAATGTTAGCTATATTTTTAGACGTTAATTATTATAATTCTAGAGTATATTTTGGCATTTATTTTGTATTCTTTGCATATGTTTTTCGTTTATTTTATATAATAGTAGTTTTTGTGAGATGAAATCTACTTTTCTGTGTTTTGGTTAGTTTTGTAAGTTCATGCAATTGGGAAAGAAGAAAAATACTTAAAAAATATTATTAAAAAAGAATCTTGAATTTTAAAGGGTGCAGAAAAATTTATAAAGTTTAGGAATTTTTATTGAAAATAATTATGAATAGATTCTTTTTAAGATAAGAAATAAGAAAGCCTAAAAATATGAATCTAGAAGTTAAAGGATGAGGATGATAAATAGAAGACGGCTGAAAAATTAAAAAGGCATCTTGGGGCATTTGGGAGAGAATTTTGGAAAGAAAATTAAGACATCTTGGTCGACAACCACTGTATAAGAAAAAGAGAATCTTTTGTGATTTCTCAGTTTTTGGAATATACATTGATTATTTTGATTTTGGTTCGTAAGTTTTCTTTTAGTTTGATTAACCTAGTCGTCATGTGCGGCTAGAGCATTTCTAGTTTTAATATTAAGGTTTAATTTCTTTGATTTGGTTTGAACTTATATGAGACGTTTATGATATGTTTTTGTTTTAATGGTTTGTTTGTTTGATTCTTGATCTTAAACCCGAATCTAATCCGGTATATATTAGATTGTTAATAAAATTAGCCACTTTATTAATTTTTCTAATAAGGTTTTTCGAGAGTAAATAAAGAAAGCACATTCATTGACACAAACACTTAGGGTTTATAAAAATCAAAAACTTTTCAAACATATACAATCAAAATCGTGAATATACATGAAGAAAAGATGAAAAACGCACCATAAACCTAGTCTGGTACTACTTCAATGCTTACTTCTCAAGAGACCCAATGCATTTTGCCTCCTTGATGTTTCCAAGTCTTGATCGAAGATGAAAAACTTGCTGATGTTTGATTACTCCTTGCTCCCCATATGAGCGATGTTTGAATTTTGAAGAATAAGATTTGAATGAACGTATGTATGAAGTTGTATGTATATTTTTTAGGGTTTTAACTTAAAATAACAATATTGCCCTCACATGTTAATCACATGCAATTAAAAAATTTTAAAAACTAACGGCGGTTAACGGTATGGATCATTTTTGCAACCCTAAGTCAAATGTTTGGACTATGTTTGCAATTTTAAAACTGTGGGGACCAAACATGCAATTTGGTCAAACCACAGTGGTTATTTATGTAATCTTCTCTATGATTTAGT
Organism: Flaveria ramosissima; assembly: GCA_025215565.1. Lineage (NCBI taxonomy): Eukaryota > Viridiplantae > Streptophyta > Magnoliopsida > Asterales > Asteraceae > Flaveria > Flaveria ramosissima. Next base: position 63,039,098 of record CM046030.1, read on the forward strand.
AAGAATTGGTAATTTTATAAAATGAGTAGAGGTTGGGTTGGAGGGGGAGGAGGGTGGTGATGGTGAATCGTTATGAGAGTGGATAGGTGATATGGGCATGGAAGGGAAGGTGAGGTCGTTGTATTGGGGTCTGGACCAAGAGATGAAGTTATGGATGGAGTGAAAGAGAGGGTGTTGGCTAAGGGAGATGAGTCATGAGGTGAAAGAAAAGAGATGGCAAAAGGAATATTAAGTGAATGTGAAGTAGAATGTTTGAAAGGAAATGTGTTATCCACAAACTCCACATCTCATGAGTGTAAATGCATTTTTTTCATATATATATAAAGTTTGAACTTAACAAACGGGTGTATCCATGAATAACACAAACATCCGAACGGTTTGAGTTTTAAGTACAATGGTGATTTTCCTTAGAAGGCATGATAAGGACTTTGTGAATCAAGAACCAGAGTAGGCAGTCTATTTATAAGATAAACAGTTGTTTAAAAAGCATGGGTCTAAAATGATTGTGGAAGGAGAGCTAAGCCAGTTTCCATAATATGATGACGTGCCTTTTGGTGACACCATTTTGTTTCAATGTGTGAGGTGGTGTTGTGAAGTGAGAGATACATTGAGCTTGAAGGTAAGATGCAAGACCATTGTATTCTCCATTATTGTTGGTAAAGAGAGAGATCAAGGGGATTTTAAAGAATTTTTTCACTAACAATTTAAATGGAGGGAAAAGGTGAGAAACATCCAACTTATATTTCATGGATATAGCCATTGGTGCGATAATCAACAAAAGTTATATAATAGGAGAAGCAAACAATAGACCTTTCCACTGGTCCCAAACATCTGAATACACAAGTTGTAAAGGTTTCATGGTAGTAGAAGAATTCATGCCAAAAAGAAGTTTATGATTTTATTGATGGAACATGAGTTACAATGAAAATTTTAAAGATCAAAATGAAGACCTAAACATTTGGCTAATGTCTTAAAAACACAAATTGACGGATGCCTACACTTGTGATGCTAATCAAGTGATGATGTGGTGGTTATGGAGTTGAGTTGTGGCATGAACCGAAGATTGTCATAGTAGACATCAAGTTAATTCCCCCTTGCATAAGACGCTCCCCCGTTCAAAGATCCTTGAGAAAAAATGTGTGGGAAAATATCCCATAAAAACATGATTAGTTTTACTTAATTTTATAACCGAAACAATTTGATTTTGAAATTTAAGCACACATAAGACATCTTTCAAGGAAATGGAATCGAGAAAAAAGTATTGGCATGAGTGGTGGATAGAGTGTTACCATCACCACGCACGATTTCATCTGGACCGCCATACTTGGAGAGAGTGTGACCATGCTTCCAAGTAGACGATGATGGAACCGAGAATAAAGTAGTGACATTAGCAATGGGGGGTAGAGCTGGAGGGTAATGAACTTCCTATTGTTACTTGCTTCTCTCAAAGAATTCTAGCAAGTTTCCTGCACTCCTTGTTTCATGACCTGCAATATTGCAATAGTGACAATAACATAATTACGAGTCATATGATTACCACCGGTAGCATTGCTGGAGTTGAAAGATGGATTGCAGGATGATCGTGAGTTGTAGTTTGGTTCTGTGCACCGAGAAGATTAAGTGTTGAACCTAAATTGCTTTTGAGTGTAGTCCACGGTGGCCATTAATGGCAGCGAGGAGGATGTCGCCAACATGAGATCACGTTCAAAGTCCACCAATTTTTCAAAGAGTTCGGGAAAGCTGATTCGTGTCTCATGAACTTGGAGAGCCATAACAATATTAATGTATTCATCCTCTAGTTGCGTGAGAACATGAACCAGTAAATCTTCATTTGGAACAGGCTATTTGAAAAGTGCAAATTCGTCAGCAATGGACTTCATATCATTTAGAAAATTAGTGTAGACCTGGTGCCTTTGCGGTTCTTGGCCAATCGTGATTTGGGAGATATTACCCGTGAACAAAACATATTAGCATAGCTTGTTACAAGTATGTTTCATGCGTCTTTGGACGTGTCAGGTGATCACACGTCAGATAAGACCACCGATTCAATCGAGTCAGAGCAGCTACCGAGGATTGCACTTATAATAGTTTGATCTTGTTGGAACCAAGAGGTGTATTCCGGATTTGGTTTTGACCAAGAGCCATCAAGAAATTCTGTCGCATGGTTGTGAGTGCCATAGAAGAAGTGGTCAAGATCTAATCCGATGAGAGAGGAATGAATATGTTTTTGCCATACCAAAATGTTGGTGAAATTGATTTTGATTGGAAAATGTTTGTCGATAGTGATTGGAATCAAGAGTTGTCATTTGTCGTTGGTGGTGGTGTGGAGGCGGTTTCAGGCGACATGATTTTGGGGGCCGAGGATGAGGAAGATGAGCGGAAGAAGAAAATGGCAAGGACCTTTATTCCTTGGAGCTATTGATGCTCTAATACCATATAATCAAATGGTACATAGAAGAAGATATCGATAAATTCAATACTCAAACCATTAGGCTACTTATAGTAATTTACAAAATACATAAAAGATGGAAATGGGATAACTTCAAGGAGATAAAATTGTAAAAAAAGTTAAAAACAACCAATCCTATCTAAAAATACAAATGAATTTGAATTTTAAATCAATGTTGACCATGTTGGCTATCTTTAAATATATCATTAATATTAGGTAACATCAAATATGAGGTCGTTGCTAAGGCAAAAATGTCAACTCAGAAGAATATTTAGTTGTATGTTATATGTTGGATCTAGAAAGGCTGTTGCAACCAAAACCAAGTCACTTAGAAGATTTTGGTACAACAAACAAAGGATTTCCGAAGCTAAGTATGGAACTTCCGAAGGAAGAAGGAGCTCTTCCGAAGACTAAGTGTAAAACACACTTCCGAAGGAAAACTCCAACTTCCGAAGACAAAGAACCTACTTCCGAAGATCAAGACTTAGAGAGAAAGATCTGAAGTCAACTTCCGAAGTACAAGAAGTCCTCAAAGCCTCGGAAGCATAGAAGCCTCTTCTGAAGTATAAGTGGCTTCAGAAGAACAAGTTCTTCCGAAGCCAATTAACCTTCGGAAGACACTCCTATTATCCAGTGGACATAAGTATGGCCTCTCTGACACTCCGCTGCAAATCTCTGAGATACTGCATGGCGTTTTCTCAAAAGCCATGTAGTTGACCATACTTTAATCCACTGTTTACATTTTTATGTTAGTACAGTTTCCATCTTTAGTTGGTGACAAAAGGTAAGTCATGGACATGTCATGACTACCATATCTTAGATAATACTTTATCTAAGATACCTTAACTTTAGCATTGTAGTATATGCTTTAGTCTTAGGTTTCCAGCTGGTATCAAAGTATATCCAGTGTAGGATCTAGTATATATAGTTTCTCATTGTAACTCTTGTTTAATGCTTGTAAGAGTCTTGTAATATCTTGAGTTGAGAAGTAATATATACAAGTGCCTTGAAAATTATATCTCTGCTTGTTCCTTTGCTACTTATTATATTATTATCAACTCTTGTAAAAGACATTACTTCATCTGATTTAAGTGTTTCCATAAGTGAGTTTGAGAGAAATACAAGCGTTTAAGTGATAAACCCGATCCTACAATTGGTATCAGAGCTTTTTAGGCTCTTGATTGTGAGATCTTACCATCCTAATCAACCAGTTTTCACTCCTTCTTATACCTCACTCAAAATGACCCTCAACAAATCTGAAGTAGAGATGGGGACGATGACCAAAGCTCCCATCATCACCCCTGAAAACTTCAGGTCTTGGAGCAGAAGAATGGAAGGCTTCATCAGGTATCAAGACAGCAAGATGTGGCAATCCATTGTCAATGGCCCGTATAAGCCAAAAGTAGCTGGTGGAAATGGTGCCATGATTGAGAAAGCCGTTAGAGATTATTCTGATGAAGACAGGAAGAAGCTTGTTATAGACAGCAATGCTATGACTGTTCTTATGACTGCAATCCCAAACTCTATCATGGTGGGGTTTGAGCATTGTAAGTCTGCCAAAGAACTCTTTGATGCTCTTGCTCAAATGTACTCAAGCTCAAATGATTCCAAGAAGGACTCACTGAAGCAGCAATTTGAGAACTTCACCTATGTTGCTGAAGAGACTCTTAGCCAGCAATATTTCAGGTACATGGATCTCATTTCTTCCCTTCAATCTGTGGGAATCACTCATGAACTCAGAGACCTTACCAGAAAGTTTATGAGTGCTCTACCCAATGAGTGGACATTCTACTGTGTCTCTATCAAGAGAACAGAGAATCTGAATACACTCACCATGATCGGACTCTATGGGATCCTTGATGGATACCGTTTGGAAATGGAAAGCAAGAGGGGTCATCAGACAAGCAGACCCTTGAGTCTTCCTGCTAGCAACGCTTTAATGGTTGCTGAAGGCTCAGGAATCTCCCAGTCTCAGCAATACCTGACCTACACCCAGCAGCCATCTTGTTCCTCTGGGCCTTACATCACATTTCCTGAGACTCCAAGGTCTCAACAAGCTCAGCAAAGCTCCTTTCAGGACAGCTGTGCATTTGTCTCAGGAAGTGGACACTCAAATGATTATCAATACTGCTTTGATGATCTAGAGTGTTTTAGCCCGGATGACGTGGAGTACGTGGACATAGTCCAACAAATGGCTCTTTTAACCTACAGAGCAAAGAAGTTCTTTAAGAGAACTGGAAGGCAATTCCCTCAGAACCCAATCAACAGCAAATTTGGGTTTGACAAAAGCAAGGCCAAATGTTACAACTGTAACCAACTTGGTCATTTTGCAAGGGAATGCAAGGCTCCCAAGTCTAACCCGGGAACCCCACAGGCCTCCACACATCCCTCTACACCAAAGCCCACCGGAAAGTCAACAGAGACTGCTGCAATGGCTCAAGAAGTTGACTGGAGCTTCATGGTTCAGGATGTGACTCCTGCTCAAGCACTCATGGCCGGAACAGATGAAAACAAGGTATATGAACATCTCTGTACTCCTGCCTGTATTGCTAAGGTTAAACTGTATCAGGACTATAATATGGAAAGTAAATCTGATATTGAGTCTTTAAATGTTTTAAAATCTGACTTTAAAAGGGCTGAATCTGACTACCAAAGAAAAATTGAGGAGTTAAAGAAAACTGTGTCCCTCTTAAAACATGAACATACAAACTACAAGACTCTCAAGCCCAGCTTGTCACTGCTGAGGCTCAAGCCAGGAAGTATGCTATTTCCGAGCAAAACTTCCAAGCCATTCTTGCATCATCCTCTCACTCAAAACTTTGTTATCAAAACAAAGGTGGGTTGGGAACCAATGAAATTGCTCCACCACATTCTTATGAGTCTATAAGACAACCAAGGTGTGATACGGAAGAGCAAGAGGTTCCATCTGCTGACCCACCTTCTCATGAGTCAAAGAATGATGCAACTATGGAGACCATCACAGGGAAGGAACAGGTAATTATGCCCTCCCCAGCCAATGATGATCAAACCCTGACCACCAAAGCCAGAAGAAGCAGAGCTAAGGCAGCCAGAAAAACTGCCAAGAAAGTGGCTGAATTCAAGCTAAAGAAGACCCAAAGCAAAAGGGTGTATTCATCTCAACTGGATTCCAGGTGGTTGGAATTTCTGATTCAGGAAAGGAGTGTAGTACCAGTACTCCTATCCTACCAAAGGATCAGAAATTAAAGGGAAAGGTTGCTGATGAAGAGAAAAAGAACAAGAAACAGCAATCCTCTCATTCCCAAAAAGTTAACATTGCATGCATAATGTGCAGGGACATCCATATGACAAGAATAACAACATTTGGATTGTAGATAGTGGATGCTCCAGGCACATGACAGGGAACAGATCTCTCCTTCAACAATTTCAACATTATGATGGAGGTCCTGTCCAGTTTGGAGGTGAGGCTGGAGGATATATTTCTGGCAGAGGAAGTATATCCAATGGAAAGTTGAAAGTTGACAAAGTTAATTTTGTCAAACAGCTTGAACACAATCTGTTAAGTGCTTCTCAATTCTGTGATCAAAAGCATCAAATGCTTTTCACAGAACATGAGTGCATTATCCTCAAACCCGGGATGACAATTCCTCAGGAATTGGTGCTTCTTAGATCTCCCAAGAAAGGGGATATATACAAGCTAGATATAAACAATGCTTTCCCAATAGGAGAAGTATCATGCTTTCTTTCCAAAGCTGATGGTGATGAGTCAACACTATGGCATAAACGAATGTGTCATGTCAATTTTAAGACAATGAATAAATTGGCTAAAAATAACTTGGTACATGGTTTGCCTAAAAAGGAATTTTCTGCAAAGATAACTGTGTTGCTTGCCTGAAAGGGAAACAACACAGGTCTTCTCATAAATCCAAAGTTGTTAACTCTATTACCACTCCATTACACTTATTGCACATGGATCTATTTGGTCCCACAAGTATAATGAGCATTGGAAGGAAATCATATTGCCTTGTGATTGTTGATGATTTTACTAGATTTACATGGGTATTCTTTTTAAGAACCAAAGATGAAACTGCTGAAACTTTAAAATCTTTTATTCTTAAAATAGAAAATCAAGTTGATCACAAGGTTAAAATAATTAGAAGTGATCAAGGGACTGAGTTTAAGAACCTAGTTCTTGACTCATTTTGTAACTCAAAAGGGATTGCCAGACAATATAGTGCTCCTAGAGCTCCTCAACAAAATGGTGTTGCTGAGAGGAGAAATAGGACACTTATTGAGGCTGCTCGGACTATGTTAGCTGATTCTAAGCTGCCTCTAATATTCTGGGCAGAGGCAGTCAGCACTGCATGCTATGTGCAGTATAGAGTTCTTGTAGTAAAGCCACATGGAAAAACCCCTTATGAGTTATGGAACAAGAGGCCATCGTTCATTGGCTTTCTAAGGTCCTTTGGCAGCAGGTGTACCATACTTAACACAAAAGACAATTTGGCAAAATTTGCTGAAAAGTAAGATGATGCTATCTTTGTTGGATATTCCTCCTACTCTAAAGCCTATAGAGTTTATAATATTAAAAACCAACAATTTGAGGAATCTTCCAACATTGTAGTTAATAAGCACACTCCTTGTGTTAGGGGGAATGGCCCTGATCATATCTTTGACTTAGAATTGTTTCCAAACTATTCTAAACCATCTTGTGAGAATGTTTCAGCTGGAACAGGTACTCAAAGTGATTCTGATGAAGATCAACTGTTTGAGCTTCCCATACCTATTCCAAGTTCTCCAAGAGTTGCAGCAAATCAAGTTCCCACTATTGAAAGATCTGACAGTATAACCATTTCAAGAGATAGTGGTACTTCTACAAGGGATTCACCTGCTGATTTTCAAATTTCTTCAGGTGATCCTGCACAACACCAAGCTGATGGAAGCACCATCTTGAAGGAACAGGCAACTGTTAATGATGCTTCACAGCAAAGAAATGATGATGTTTCTCTTTCATTCAATCAATCCTTATTGAATGAGTTTGAAACAACAGCTGGACCAAGTATTCAAGCTCCTGAGCAAAATATGTCCAACTTGGACTTATCTTTGCAACTGGAGGTGATTCCTAGACTCAGGATTCATAACACTCATCTAGCTGAAAACATCATAGGGGAAGTCTCTGAAGGTGTGAGAACAAGATGACAAACTCATAATGGGAATGTCTGCTTGTACTCATGCTTTTTATCCCAAATGGAACCCAAGAAGGTGGAAGATGCCTTGAAAAATAGTAGCTGGGTTGAATCAATGCAAGAGGAGCTGCTTCAATTCAAAAGACAAAAGGTTTGGAACCTATATCCGCTACCATCTGGTCAAGTACCTATAGGCACTAAATGGGTATTCAGAAACAAAAGAGATGATAGAGGCTTGATTATCAAGAACAAGGCAAGACTGGTGGTTCAAGGATACACTCAAGAGGAGGGAATCGATTATACTGATGTCTTTGCACCTGTTGCAAGACTTGAGGCAGTTAGGATCTTCCTTGCTTATGTTGCATCCAAGAATTTCACTGTCTACCAGCTTGATGTCAAGTGTGCCTTTCTATATGGGGATATAGATAGGGAAGTCTATGTATGCCAACCTCCAGGATTTGAAGACCCACAGCATCCAAACTATGTGTGAAAGTTGGATAAAGCTCTATATGGGTTGCACCAAGCACCTAGGCTGTGGTATGAGACATTGTCTCAATTTCTCCTGAAGAATGTTACACTAGAGGTACCATTGATAAGACTCTTTTCATAAGAAAATCTAGGAAAGACATCTTGCTCGTTCAAGTCTATGTTGATGATATCATATTTGGTTCCTCAAATGACCAAATGTGCAAAGACTTTGAGAGCATTATGAAGAAGAAGTTCGAGATGAGTTCCATGGGAAAAATAGACTTTTTCCTTGGAATTCAGGTAAAGCAATTGAAGGAAGGGTTCTTCATCAATCAATCCAAGTATGTCAATGATATCTTAGAGCGATTTGATATGAAGGATTGTAAAGCAGCAAAGACACCTATACCCAGAAACCACAATCTCTGCCCTGATTCTGAGGGGGAGGATACTGATCAACATCAGTACAGAGCAATTATTGGTTCTCTGATGTATCTCACAGCAAGTAGACCTGATATCATGTTTGCAACTTGCATTTGTGCAAGATATCAGGCTGCTCCAAAGGTGTCTCACCTAATTGCTGCCAAGAGAATTCTCAGATACCTCAAAGGAGCACCTAAACTAGGTCTGTGGTATCTAAGAAATAGTGATTTTAATCTGTATGGTTACGCTGACAGCGATTATGGTGGCTGTAACATCAACAAGAAATCAACATCAGGTGGATGTCAATTTCTTGGTGGAAGGATCATCTCATGGCAATGCAAGAAGCAATCCTGTGTCTCTACATCAACTGCTGAAGCTGAATACATTGCTGCTGCTAGCTGCTGTGCTCAGCTGCTATGAATTCAAAACCAGATGATAGACTATGGATTCAACTTCATGAGCACTCCTATCCACATTGACAAAAACAGTGCTATATCCATTACTGAAAATCCAGTGAAGCACTCCAAGACAAACCACATTGATATCAGGTATCATTTCATTAGAGATATTCATGAGAAAAATCTTATCAAACTAATCAAAGTTGATTCAAATGAACAATATGCTGATTTGTTCACCAAAGCCTTTGATGAACAAAGATTCAAATATCTCATTATAGCTATTGGGATGATAAACATTGATTAGTTAATCTCATTTGAAAACCTTTTAATGTGTAAAGTATCATGTCAAAACAATCTAAGCCCTGTTACCAAAGATTTTTTTTTAAATTTTATCTAAGTATGAATTCTTCCGAAGAGAAATTAACCCTCGGAAGATATCTTGCATATCTTCCGAAGCAAATTTCTCCCAAGATAATTTTCTTCTCGGAAGAGTGTTTTAAGTCTTGGAAGAAGCGATTGATTTCATATCAGATCTACTTCCGAAGCATTTAACACACTCCACCTAAAAAGCAACATATACTCTCGGAAGTAATCAATTTACCTTCGGAAGTAAATTTGCCTTCGGAAGAATATTACCTTCGGAAATGCTTTATACTCGGAAGAAAGATTTTACTGTGTAACGGAAATCTTTTAGGCCCCACACTGTAAAAAGTAAAGATTTTGTTAATGATGTCGGATTATTTAAATGGTCTAACCTTACCGCCCATGTCATATCATCCACTGAAACCTCACATCATCTTATCCAAAACCCCCTTTAAACCGCCATTTCACCCATTTAAATACTTCCGGTTAATCACTTACATCCTTTTTACCCAAATTACTGCCCTAAAAGCTTTCTTCTTCTCCAATTTACCTTATTTCGAACTATCTTTCTGTCATCTTCTTCAATGGCACTAAACCCTCAGCACGACCAGGTCGCACTCCTTGATTCTTCAAGGGATGTTGACTTCTCTGATATCATTTCTTTCCTGACCCAATCCTCATACTACACTGCTCTGACTGTAAACCCTACATTTATTCAAACCAAATGTCTGAATTTTGGGCAAATGGTCGGATTGAAACCCTAAATGGGGTTCGTGTTATAAGGTCGAGCATTTGTGTCCAGGAGTTGGTCATCTCTGAACAGATCATCAGGGAGCATCTCGAGCTTCATGATGAGGGCGCTCCAACGGAATTCCCCAAAACAGATTTGGACAATTCTTATCTCCGAATGGGATACGGTAGAGATGTCAGCAGGTCAACTGTTTACAAATTCAACTTCTCCTACAAGTGGAAGTTCCTGCTGCATGTGGTTCTTCACTACTTGTCTAATAAATCTGGGGGATGGGATCAAATCCCATATGAACTTGGGTGCTTAGTTCATGGGTTGGTACAAAGCCTCCGCTTCAACTATTCAAGGTTTGTGCTGACTAACCTAATGGGAAATCTTCAAAGGGACACATTCTTCATGTATCCCAGGTTTCTCCAGCACATAATCAACTGTGAGCTGGACCAGAGCAAGCTTGTCTGTGTAGCTGCTCTGACTGCTCCTCAAATGAGGCCGACCATCTTCAAGACCTTGAAGAGAGTGTCTACCAACTTCACTGGAAGAGATACAATACTACTTCCAGGTATGATTGAGCCAACGGCTCCTGGTGACATCCCTGTTAACCCCACAGGTGATGAACCCACACCAGCAACTACCCTCACCCTACCAAATCTACCTTCTCCACCCATTACATTTACCTATCAGAGACGTCCCAAACGAACCCTTGTTCAATCTACTCTGATTGAACAAGCTCCACCTGTTCAATCCAAAAAGGCTAGAGTGGAACAAAGGGCTCCCGCTCAGCCTGAGGTCCAACCATCCTTCACAATTGACCTCAATATGGGTCTTGAGTCTCCTCAGTCTCAGACCCATGAGCCCAAAACCCAAGCTGATAGCCCTCAGGTAGAGTCTCTATACTCCCCTGAGTAGCCAAAAAGGGACAGCTCAATGCCTCTAGACATTGATCAAAGTCCCGGGTCATTAGGTTTCAATTCCCTATCCTTTACTGACCTTTTGACTGGAGCTGGTGAAGAGATTATGTCTCTTAAAGGCAATGAAGTTGATCCACAACACCCTCTCAAGGATCAACAGAGCCTAGAGAGACCCCTTATCTCTAGCCCCCATCAGCAAAGCCTTACTGAGGTGAGTCCCACTGATGTGGAGGGGACTCATGTAGATTCAGCTGCCACTACTGAAGGAGCCTCAATGGATCCTCAGGACAGTGGTAACGAAACTGAGACTGAATCTACGGCAACCATGCCCTTTGATGACTCTCAAAGAGACATCATTGTGCAAGGGAAACTAGGGCGCCAAGAAACCACATCTGGTGGTGAGGATGAACATACCAGGTATGTTACCTCATCTCCTCATGATTCTTCAAAAGAAGATGAGGGAAGTATGCAACTCACCATTCAAGACCTACTTTCTAAAGTCTCAAACCTTGAATCAAAGGTTAGGACTTTAGAGGATAGGTCTGCCACTCAGCAACTTGAGATTGAAACTCTCAAGGCCAAACTAGCTGAGAAACAGATTAAGAGGCCTGTTAGGCATGTACCAATTCAGGTCTCCTTGACCTCTTCTTCTAGCTCATCAAGCTCTCAGGATGATGCTACCAAAAAGGGGGAGAGTGTTCAGAGACAAAGTCAAAGACAGGAGGAAACTCAAAGTCAAGCTCTCACTTCCTTGAGCTCAAAGTATCCTGTGCAACAAGCTGCTATTTTCCCTGAGCCTCCTCCAGTTGTTTTTCAAGTGGATCAAAGGATGCTCCAGGATCTCAATTGGTTCTTTAACAAGTTCATGTTGGAATCCCTCATAGAACAGCCCAGCCCTGATATGTTTGTGATTTACTTCGGAGCTCAAGAGCTTCAAAGGTTGAATGCACCTTCTACCACTATCGAGGAAGTTGGTCAACCTAAGGTCCAAGTGGAACCTGAGATTAACTTCGAAGGGGAAACAAGGACTGATGGCCCAGCAACTGAAACAGTTGGGACAGAAAGTGTATTTTCACAGACTTCCGAAGCACAATTCAAAACCTCGGAAGAACAAACTCAAACTTCCGAAGCTGAGATTACTGCTGCGGAAGGACTATTCTCATTATCCGATGATCTAATAGTCACAGATGCAATTCTGGAACTTGCATCTGAGGTTAATAGGGAGGATTTTCTCACCCAACCATTAGCTTTGACATCTGCATTGACTCCAGCTCCCATCTCTACTACCCAACCTGGATCTTCCATCCAAGAACCCCCAAAGTCTAGTACTTCCGAAGACATCAAAGGAAAGAGGAAGATGACTTCGGAAGAGCTTCAGGAGGAAGAAAGGTTGGAGAAGCTTAAAAGAAAAGGTAGGCTTCCAACTGGGAAACTGTTAGCTGCAAGTACCAAAGCAGCTGCAGCCAACCAGGAGGCAGTCAACAACCGAAGAAGAGTAGAGGTCATAGATAGACTTGTTGGTCTAGGGGCTGCAACTAAAGATGTACTCCTGCTACCATTAGAGGAGTTAACAGAGCTGGAAAAGGCAACCTTGCTGCTAAAACAGCAAAAAGAAGAAGCTACAAGGTTGGCCTTAGAAGAGGAAAGGGAGAGAAAGGAAAGAGAAGCTGATCTACAGCTCAGGAGGGAAAGGATAACCTTCCTACTCTCCAGAGGTTTCTCTCAAGAAGAGTTGTCTCCACATAACAATGATACGATCTTGTGGCTCTTCAACAAAGAGCAAGATCAAATGGAGAAAGAGAGAAAGAGAGCTGCAAGGGAGAAGCTTTTGCAAAAGAAGAAGAAGGAAGAGGAAGCTGGACTAACTGCTGCCAAGAAGATAGGTGAGAAGGCCTGGATGAAGAGTTATCTCAAAGCTCATGGCTTCTCTGGCAGGCAGGTGGGTCCCATGTCGGAAAAGACTCTCCAGCGACATGTCAGTGACATCAAGGCTGACATTCGCGCGGGGAAGAGGAAGGAGATGTATAGAAGGGGACAGGGGATGACCTTCAAAGCAACCACTCAACCCAAACTCCAAACCCAATCTCAACCTGAACCTATACCCTTTCCCTTCCCAATCAAAACCGAACCAAGTTCTGAACCATTCACCCCTGAACCCACACCATCACACCTACCAACCTCCTCACCTCAACCACCTAAACTACCTATCCTCCAACCCAAAACCTTAGCCAGAACCCAAACACCTCAACCTACCCATCAACCAATCAAACCATCCCCTCAGCCTTCTAAACATCTCTCCATGAAAGAATTCAAGGCAGTCAAGACAAAGCTCAGAAACTACACTACACTGAGCGACATCTCTTGTGAGGAGGATTCAGTCAACTTGACTTATGTTGACGGATCCTCAAGTTCCCTCACAAGAGATCAATTTCTTGATCTGCCAGAGGAACTTTGGACCAAGCTGCAAACCTCCTTGGCCTCAATTCAGACACATTGAATGAGGAAGAAAAGAAGCTAAGGAGAAAGCTGGTGACTCTACTGGATACAAAGAAAGGATACAGGGTACCAAGACAACCTCTTGCACCCAGAAAGAAGATCATCCAGTGGAGGTTCGAAGACTCTTCTCACAACTTGTTGTTGAAAGAGAGAATGGAGAGCTCAACAGGCTGAGTGCCTCATCTCTGTTACACTTGAGCATGTTTGACATTGCTGAGTTAGCAGAGAAGCCATTCTCCAACTCTTCAAACTCCGATACAGCTGCCCACATCAGAAATCATCTAGGCAGCCTTCATATGGCCGAGCTTACTGCTAGAAGCAAGGTTGAAGAGGAGTTGAAACTAAGAGAGGAGGAGGAAAGGAAAGGATCAGCAACCAAAGGCAAAGCCTTTCTACAAATGGTTGAAGGTCCTGAACTTGAGTCCATAGTTAGATGGGAGTATGACTATAACTCCCGTCAACTAACTCTCTTCAGGGGGACACAACAGAGGGTACATGTCATTCAAAGCGATAGACTAGATATCCTATCCACCAATGACTTGTACAAGCTTCTCAGCACTACTTCAGGGAAGAACAAAGAGACAGACAAAGACCTTTTGTCCCTGGTGCCGAAGGCTTTGAGAAGCAGAAATAAGTGAAGTTTTGGTAGCATCAGCCTAGGGGAAGTTTGTTGGATCTAGAAAGGTTGTTGCAACCAAAACCAAGTCACTTAGAAGATTTTGGCACAACAAACAAAGAACTTCCGAAGCTAAGTATGGAACTTCCGAAGGAAGAAGGAGCTCTTCCGAAGACTAAGTGTAAAACACACTTCCGAAGGAAAACTCCAACTTTCGAAGACAAAGAACCTACTTCCGAAGATCAAGACTTAGAGAGAAAGATCTGAAGTCAACTTCCAAAGTACAAGAAGTCCTCAAAGCCTCGGAAGCATAGAAGCCTCTTCCGAAGTATAAGTGGCTTCGGAAGAACAAGTTCTTCCGAAGACAATTAACCTTCGGAAGACACTCCTATTATCCAGTGGACATAAGTATGGCCTCTCTGACACTCCACTACAAATCTCTGAGATACTGTATGGCGTTTTCTCAAAAGCCATGTAGTTGACCATACTTTAATCCACTGTTTACCTTTTTATGTTAGTACAGTTGCCATCTTTAGTTGGTGACAAAAGGTAAGTCATGAACATGTCATGACTACCATATCTTAGATAATACTTTATCTAAGATACCTTAACTTTAGCATTGTAGTATATGCTTTAGTCTTAGGTTTCCAGCTGGTATCAAAGTATATGCGGCTGAAGGATCTAGTATATATAGTTTCTCATTGTAACTCTTGTTTAATGCTTGTAAGAGTCTTGTAATATCTTGAGTTGAGAAGTAATATATACAAGTGCCTTGAAAATTATATCTCTGCTTGTTCCTTTGCTACTTATTATATTATTATCAACTCTTGTAAAAGACATTACTTCATCTGATTTGAGTGTTTCCATAAGTGAGTTTGAGAGAAATACAAGCGTTTAAGTGACAAACCCGATCCTGGATTATGTTTTCTTAAACATAATATATTTTTAATGAACTCAGGATACATATAAACAGTCTTTGTATAAGCAATTCTTAACCATGTACCAAAAGAATACCTATAAGGTATAATATATAATCATATTAATATGTGGACACACTTTTTGGTTAAAATTTATCGCTGAAATATAATAATGATGATGAAATATGTTTTTTTCATTCAGCTCCTTAGTTATAACATTAAGTAAAATACAATAAACCCGAATTAACGTCTCATCTAAATCTTACATTTCTTGTACAAGTGTCTCTATTTACAAACATGTGAAAGGTACTACTTGCACTTTACAAAATTGTTATAGCAAAGTTTAACACATAGATGACATCAATCATAATGTACCAAAGCGAGAAGCAAGATCAGCAAATATGTCTTACTCATTGGATGGTTGAACCCAAACTTTACCTCTGCCAGATGTAGTAATTCTTGAAATGTTGGTTGGCTTAACAGTGATACAGGAACCACAAATCGTCTTTTCTCTTCATGACCAACATAAACTGCAAAATAGCCTTTTGGGATATTCATAGATGTTGATGTGCTGCTTCCATTGGAAAATGTTCGTCTAAGAATTTGTTTTGGTCGAATGATCCGAGGCAAAAAGATGGCCATTTTTGAAGAGGGTGGAGTCTTTTATCTAAAAAGAGCTTGACAGGGAAGAATATTAGCGATGAAAGATTTTGTGAAGTATATTCGAGGAAGTTGAGGTTGATTTATACACATTGAAAGGTTTATATAATGGTATTATAGGGACTCTATAATAGACAATTAGACAGTGACAACGTGATTAAAAAGAAGCATCACATGGTATTGTTTTTTATATTTAAAAGTTAAAAAATGGTATTTATGATTAAGAATGAGTGGTTATGGTCAATATATAGCAAACATCAAGTCCCTCATCACGCATAGGTTGATTTTTATGTCAAATTTGGTATATGTGGGAAATTCTGTGCTACCACCAAATCACATGGTATTGTCTTGATTTATGTCTTATTCAAATTTTTCTGAGGCGTAAAAGTGACAAGTGACTGTTAATAACGCAAACCTCACATTTGTAATATATCCAACTTGTATATTAATAGACAGCGACTCAGTGGAAAAGAAACGTCACATGATATTGTCTTCCAATCTATAGATATATAATTAAAAAAAATTCTATAGGACAGTCTGTGGTACTATCTAATAACCTATAATTCATCTTTTTGTGTGGTCTAAATGTGACCTGTTTAGGACCCACACTTTAAATACCAATTACATTATCCTTGAATGACGTTGAAGGGTTTAATCTTGATGGGTCAGTTAGTTACATGTCACATGTTATTAGAAAGTTCATTTACTCATATATTTTATGTTTTTAGTAAGTCATGAGTAGTTAGCAAGTAGTGGGCATATATAGATTAGGGGTATAGTGGAGTAGTGCTACTTATTTTTAGTAGTACGTATTTATTTTTTATATATGTAAGTTTTGAAGTATAAATGAATGCAAGAGTTTTGAGTGAATTATAGGGGCTGAACCAACAAACGGAACTGTTAAAACACGAGCGACTTTGTTATCTTAAGTCCCTACAGTTTATTGAAGCACAATGACCTCTTCTATGAGAACTGGAACTTACCTATATTGCACTGGTAAACCTTTAACCCATTTCTAATTAGTTACTTATAATTCGGTTACTCAACATTACCATTTATATTTAACAAATCAAGGACTATGCCCAGTGATGTCAATTATGCTGATAGACATGTAGATATTCTGCAACCACTTGTTGACAATGTATAATACACACGAGTAAAGTAGTTTTTAAACTAATATAATGAGTTTTTTAGCCAATACATGTATTCTTATCTGTACAGTGTTTTCTGAACTTTTTCTGTGTGGCCTTTTTATTGGTACGTGACAGAGAACCTGTAAGCTATAATATGCACTCATTTCAATCTATGGACACATTTCTTGGTTAAAATTAATGGTTACAACATAATGAAGCAGAAATAAGTTCTCCATTCAGCTCTTTGGTTTTAACAATAATTTGAATACAATAAACTCGAATTAGCTCCTAATTTAAATTTCGCACAGCTTCTACAAGTGTCTCTATTTACAAACATGTGAAAGATCCTAATTGTTGTGCTTTACAAAATTGATATAGCAAAGATTAGCATATAGATCTGATCATAGTGCACCAAAACGAGAAGCAAGATCAGCAAATAAGTCTTCACTACATGGAATGGTGAGGCCGCCCATTGGATGGTTGAACCCAAACTGTTCCTCTGCTAGGTGTAGTAATTCTTGAAATTCTGGTTGGCTCAAGAGTGACACGGGAACCACAAATCGTCTTTTGACTTCTTCCCCAACATAAACAGCAAAATAGCCTTTTGGGATGTAGATACATGTGGATGTGTTGCTTCCATTTGAGAATGATCGCCTAAGAATTTTTTTTTGCTTGAATGATCCTTGGCATTAAGATGGCCATTTTTTGAAGAGGGCAGATCGAGCCTTTTCACAAAAAAGAAGTTGATGGGGAAGAAAACTATTCGTGAAAGATTTTGTGAATATTTTCAAGGATGTTGTGTTTGATTTCTACATATTGAAAGGTTTATATAGCATGCTCATATTACAGGGACTATATAATTGACAATGGCACATGATGCAAACTTAACAGTATTGTCTTCCTATCTCTTAAATAGACAAAAAAAAATTAAGATGGAGTTTATGATCAAGATCAATTGGTTACGATATATTACCTACAAACACCACATCCCTCATCATGATGGTCTTTATAATTGATGCCAAAGTTTGTATATGTAGGACCTTTTGCTTTACCACCATATGTCCATATCACATGGTATTGTCTTCCTATATCTAAAAAAGATTTTTTAAAAATATTTCATAATGACATTTGTGATTAAAAAACAACCGGTTACAATATACAACAAACGCATCTCATCATGTTGGTCTTGATGTTTTAGCCAAAGTTTGAATGTGTAGGACATTTTGCATTACCAAAAATTAACCTGTAAATCATTTCTTTGTTATGTAAATGTGACCTATTTATAACCAGACTTCCAATTTCATGAACAAACTTTTATATGTATTCCTTATAGTTTAGGAATATCTAAATGATAAGCGTAGATAATAGTTAGTTAATTCTGTTTTCCTGGAAGCTACAATTACCTCGGGGGAACTAGTCTAACATAAATCGATTAATGATAAAATATTTCACAGTTTTTTTAATCTTTCATTCATTTAGCCTTGTATTTTGTTGACCCATTTGATAATCTGTTCAAGATTTCTATTCAAAGAAAGTAAGTTAATTGTAATACATGTTTTTGTTTCCTGCAATAAAGTCATATCCATCAAAGTATGCAGTGCAGACCGAATAAGGTAACCAAATAAGTGGTTATTATTAAGGCAAATAGGAGTCAAACTCAGAAGAGTGCTGTAAGATGGTTATATGTTCTGTTTACTCAGATGTATAAACACTTAATTCATGTAACAAAAGAAAACATGTAACGTAGGATGTATACTTATAATGAAGATGATGAAATAAGTTTTTCATTTAGATATTTGGTTATAACAATATATACAATACAATAAACTTGAATTAGCCCCTAATTGAATTTCACACAGCCTCCATGGGTGTCTCTATTTACAAATACGTCAAAGGCCCTAGCTGTTAAGCTGTACAAAATCGTTATAGCAAAGATTTACATATAGATCATGTGATCATGATGCACCAAAACGAGAGGTGAGATCAGCAAATACGTCTTCACTACATGGAATGGTGAGGCCACCCATTGGATGGTTGAACCCAAACTGTTCCTCTGCTAAGTGAAGTAATTCTTGAAATGTTGGTTGGCTTAAGAGTGAAACTGGAACCACAAATCGTCTTTTCTCTTCTTCACCAACATAAACAGCAAAATAGCCTTTTGGGACATCCATAGATGTTGATGTGCTGCTTCCATTTGAAAATGATCGTCTAAGAATTTGTTTTGGTCGAATAATCCGAGGCAACAAGATGGCCATTTGTTGCAGAAGAAAATACAGATGAAGGATTTTGTGAAGTATTTTTAAGGAAGTTGAGGTTGATTTATACACATTGAGAGGTTTATATAATGGTATTATAGGAACTGTATAATAGACAGTGATACATAATTGAAATGACGCATCACATGGTATTGTCTTCCTATCTTTAGAAGTTAGAAAGATAGCATTTATGATTAAGAGCAAGTGGTTACGATATATAACAAACGTCAAATCCCTCGATCATGATGCTTTGAAGTTTGTATTTGTGGGACATTGTGTGTTACCACCAACTCGCATGGCATTGTCTGATGTTTGTCTTATACATTTTTCTGTGGACTACACAACCTTTTAATTAGTCTGTTTGGCCTATCGTTTTAGGATATGTGAATTATAAAGCACTAATTAAACAAAACAAAATATTGTCACAATTATACCTATTTATTTATTTAAGCACAATGACCTCCTCTCTGTGAACTTGACAAGTTTGACCCGACAAAATTACATGTTGATTCTGAATGAACTACAATTCATTCATTGTCGTGTTGATTTTCGTTGCCATGTCCGGTTAAACCATCCATGATCTTTTCCGGTGGTGGGGTTTGTTCAAGTTTGACTTATTCTTTCGTTTTCAATTGGGTTATTGTTAACTAGGCATCTTAAGCCAAGTTACTTTATTTGTTAATTAGAAATTCTAAAATATTTATGTTAATTGAACTATGTTCCGTGTTTTGTAAGTGTTTTAGATTTCTTTACATCGGGAAGCCTCACGAGGGTTAGGATTAGGTTGGTTAACATGAATTAAGTATGATCTGAGTAGTTTATTTACAACGGTCTCGTTCAATCTCAGTAGGTCTAATTAAACCAATAATGGTTATGTCTATGTAACCATTCGCGAACATCCAGCACAAGTCATTAGTTGCAAACCTGAACCCGGAGAGAATTACCTTTCTAATTATTGTTTTACAACCAATCCAATTTCAGATCCATTTTACTTTTAAAAGCAGTGTTCTTTTCAACTTATTCGTAATTAATTTTCAAACCATAAATCAAGTTTTACACTTTCCATATATTCTTTGTGGAGACGACCTTACTTCTCTATCTACTTAGTTGAGCTAAGATCACAAAATTAAATTATATTTGATTAGGCCTGACAAATCGCATCATCTGTTCATCAACTGTTCACGATCATAAACGAACACATTGAAGGCAAGCGAACGCACAAAAACGTTCGTGAACATTGATGAACACATGAAATATCCTAAAACAAATAAATACAAAATATCATATATTAATTTTATAATTATAATATCCATCAAATATATATACGTAATTGATATAATTATCATAAACATAACTTTTATATGCACAAACACAAACTTACGTTAACGAACACATTATCAAACATTCACGAATTAAATTAACGAATGCAACTTCCGTTAATGTTCGTTCATTTAACCAAGCTTACGAATTTTTTTTGTTCTTGTTCGTTCATTTATTAAACAAACGAACATAAATGAACTTGCACCCGAACGATTCACGAATTGTTCGCTGAATGTTCGGTTTGTTTACAGCCATACTTGGTATAAATTATAATATTAAACTTTACTTTTTTATAATCTATATGATATAGTAATGTTAGTTATATTTTTAGACGTTAATTATTATAATTCTAGAGTATATTTTGGCATTTATTTTGCATTCCTTGCATATGTTTTTCGTTTATTTTATATAATAGTAGTTTTTGTGAGATGAAATCTACTTTTCTGTGTTTTGGTTAGTTTTGTAAGTTCATGCAATTGGGAAAGAAGAAAAATACTTAAAAAAATATTATTAAAAAAGAATCCTGAATTTTAAAGGGTGCAGAAAAATTTCTAAAGTTTAGGAATGTTTATTGAAAATAATTATGAATAGATTTTTTTTAAGATAAGAAATAAGAAAGCCTAAAAATATGAATCTAGAAGTTAAAGGATGAGGATGATAAATAGAAGATGGCTGAAAAATTAAAAAGGCATCTTGGGGCATTTCGGAGAGAATTTTGGAAGGAAAATTAAGGCATCTTGGTCGACAACCACTGCATAAGAAAAAGAGAATCTTTTGTGATTTCCCAGTTTTTTGGAATATACATTGATTATTTTGATTTTGGTTTGTAAGTTTTCTTTTAGTTTGATTAACCTAGTCGTCATGTGCGGCTAGAGCACTTCTAGTTTTAATATTAAGGTTTAATTTCTTTGATTTGGTTTAAACTTATATGAGACGTTTATGATATGTTTTTGTTTTAATGGTTTGTTTGTTTGATTTTTGATCTTAAACCCGAATCTAATCCGGTATATATTAGATTGTTAATAAAATTAGCCACTTTATTAATTTTTCTAATAAGGTTTTTCGAGAGTAAATAAAGAAAGCACATTCATTGACACAAACACTTAGGGTTTATAAAAATCAAAAACTTTTCAAACATATACAATCAAAATCGTGAATATACATGAAGAAAAGATGAAAAACGCACCATAAACCTAGTCTGGTACTACTTCAATGCTTACTTCTCAAGAGACCCAATGCATTTTGCCTCCTTAATGTTTCCAAGTCTTAATCGAAGATGAACAACTTGCTGATGTTTGATTACTCCTTGCTCCCCATATGAGCGATGTTTGAATTTTGAAGAATAAGATTTGAATGAACGTATGTATGAAGTTGTATGTATATTTTTTAGGGTTTTAACTTAAAATAACTATATTGCCCTCACATGTTAATCACATGCAATTAAATTCTGTTAAAAACTAACGGCGGTTAACGGTATGGACCATTTTTGCAACCCTAAGTCAAATGTTTGGACTATGTTTGCAATTTTAAAACTGTGGGGACCAAACATGCAATTTGGTCAAACCACAGTGATTATTTATGTAATCTTCTCTATGATTTAGTAAGAATTGGTAATTTTATAAAACAAGAAGACTTAAATAACTAATAATGTAATGCCAAATTACATAAAAAATGAGATCTTCAAGGATAAAAAATTAATAATAAATAAAATTATTTGAAATCCGGTCCGATCATCTGGTATTGTTCAACCAGTTCAACTGAAAATGGTCTAAACAGGCATAACCGAACCGGTTCAATGACCGGTCTCCAATCCATGCGGTGTATGACATGATAACTTACTCGTTCAATTCCCTTTTGTGAATCTTGATCCACTCTTGAGACCTCGTTCCAACATCGACATGCATACTCGCCCTCCGTCTTAGATGCATAGGGTAATATATAAACATTATCCGAAATGTGTGACTTCATCTAAGAAGCCCATCTCGAATATGAACTTGAAATCGTCTATGGCATTGGTCGTAAGTTCAACTCCCCTTCCCCCTTCTAGTCTTATCCTTCACACCTCGTGCCATTCATTGATCCACTCACTCTTTTCGTTATCTTGAGCTTAAATCTCATAGCTTCATCTTTCAAGACGAAGTTATGGTTTGCTCAAGTATCAATTAAGGCTTTCCAAGTATCTCCTTTACTTCCATGCCCACAAACCGAAGTCTCTTGGTCAGTATCCTTAACTTTCTCCTGGTATTGTCCTTGGCCTCCATCTCAAACATTCTCATGCACATCTTTCACATCGATAGCACCCTCTACTTGTGGACAATCCTCTCTCGATACTTAGACATTCCATGCTCCTTTATTTAGTACGAGACTTTGTTTCTCACTCGTCGTAGGTTGCTTCATCCCTTGAATCAATTTATACCACTTCCAAGTTGCAGCACTTGTGATCCAAGTTAGTTTACTCTGATACTTGCAGCGATTCATATGACATACAAACAAATGTAAAATTATAAGGAAAATAACACTTTGTATTGCTTAAGAAAAAGAGAGTTTTGCAAGGATAGGGATAGATAATTTTAAAGAATACTTGTGTTCATTATTGTAGGGATTTTCAAAGAAGTTTGTAGAGTTCCATGAAAAACTGTTTTAAGTCTCTCTCAATGCCTCCCTTTGTTTAAGAAGTAACCTAAAAACTCTAAAACTTCCAACCCTTTATAGCCTTTATATCATACGTTAGATTGATCGTTATTGCTTAAAAGCACCAACTAGTTCGTTAGATTGATCATTAATGCTTAAAAGCACCGACTAGTTCGTTAGATTGATCATTAATGCTTAAAAGCACCGACTAGTTCGATAGATTGATCGTTTTTGCTTAAAAGCACCGACTAGTTCGAACGTCCATGGATTGGCGGCCACATTACATTAGTCAACCAACCAGCACTTTATGTTTTTTTCCTTACACTTCAAAACTAATTCTGTCAAAAATTAATGGTAACATTGCTCTTATATGCGTCATGATAACAATCTCTTACAGAAACCATGTGGCTGTTGTATCATAATATAATTTGATCAGACTTGCATTCAAATAGTGATTCATTTTAACAATACAATTAAGAAAGCTTAGGAAAATATCATAGAATAGTAATCAAATTTCAAAAATGTTCCAATTTGATCACTCATGCATATTTTTCTCGAATTGAACTACTAAACCATCATCAAGTTATCATCAAAATTTCTTATGTCAAGAAAGTAATGGCAAGAAGACGTAGAGGTCGAAATTTTCAATATATGATATTATCTAAAATAATATTTAAGAAAATATGTTAATTATATTTTAAAAAATATTACCTAAAGTTCACACCATTCCACATCAACATCAAATATATATATATATATATATATATATATATATATATATATATATATATATATATATATATATATATATATATATATATATATATATATATATATATATATTTCCTATTTGAAACAAAAAGAAAAAATATCAAAAAACATATTAAAACTTATAATTTGAATAAAACATAAAAACTGAGTAACCTAATTAAAACATTTTAAACTTGAGTTACTTAATTACAACACTTTTAAAACTTAATTACTATTTTATAAAATTTACCCCCAACAACAATCACCCACTAAAATACAACCAGTATACATTGACTTTCTGTAAATAGGTAATGATTAGAAGCCACGGGTAAAAGCAAGATGAAAACAATGAAAGATCATATTTTTTTTTTCATTTGTAAAGCATGTGGGAGTTGGCCCAATTTTTATATACATATACAATGATAAACATCAGCCTACATCAACACTATTGATTTAAGTACGTTTAACACACTTTCTACCTTCTAAATCACCTCTTTCTCTGGCTATATATCTCTGTCAGCTATACTCAAATCCCGAAAAATACACATGCTGTCAAAATGAACAAAAGGATGTCACGATCGCCAAAAAGCCTCAACATCGTTACTATACAAGGACCGATCTTGAATCTCTAAATTAGCAACGTGCCAATTCACAAGGCAGGATTGGATGCATTTACATAAAACAAGTGCAGCCGGGAAAATCCACCACTCACTTTCCTCCCTACAACACCACATACCAAAGGTTAATACTAAAACAACACTCTTTGTAGTTAAAAAGGGATGAAAATTTTATCTCTTTTGAATAAAGTCATGAAATAATAACCAAGTACTAATTTTATTTTAATAAAGTCAGTTTTCCAAGTACAAAAACCACTCAAGTTCCATTGTTGTTTCACTATTGTGAAACTTCTATATATATTTTTTAAATTTGATTTAACGAAATATATATATATGAAACTTGGTTATTTTTTTATAAAATGGTTTAAATGGAACAATCATGAAACTAGCTTATTGTTCAGTGGAATTTTTTGTTGACAATTAACCCCTACTTCATGTTAAACGTGAAAAAATAATTAGTAAATAGTAACCAAGTTTCATATATGTTCCATTTAGGTCACATAATTTTAAAAACAAAAACTAATAATATAACTTCACAACAATGGAATAGTATCAAAACTTGAGTGGTTTTGCAGTTAAAAAAGTGACTTGAGTGAAACACAGAAGAAACTTGGTTAAGATAGAAGAAACTTGGTTACGATTAGCTGAAATATCCCTTCAAAAAATAAAAATACTATCTAAGAAATCCTGTTGGCTCACATGTTCCATGGCTGAAAGCCCGGGACTTTAGTACTGGGTTGACTGTTGTAATGAACATAACCACACATAAATGCAACCACCTGAAAGAAAACAAATCAGAAACATATAGAGTCGGAGACTCAACATAATTGAGGCCTGTTGAAACCATTTACTTATATATAGGTTGGCTCAAGTTATGTTTTATCTCTAACTAGTCAAATGGGAAAAATACTTTAAGAATAAAAAGTAGTTGTATTATTACTGTGTTAAATCTCCCAAATCATTTTATTCACCAGTATATAATATTTTGTGATCATACTTGACATACTATTTAGTCAAAAAAAATCAACTAGGTCCGTCCTGGCTTGACCCTACCCACAAATTAACTGTTTTGGACACCAGCTTCCCATTTTTGCTACCTCTAGTAATTATTTAACAATGCGTTGATTTGGAATATTATATGATTTGAAGCGAGTCAAACGGATAAAAAGATGTTAAAAATTTTGCTAAAAGTATATTGTGCCAATCGGGTCGAACAGGTCAAAAATCAGCCAGAATGTGAATGTAAATGCTTACAAACTACTAAACCTCTGGAGTCAACTCTTAAATTACGTTTCTGATAATAGAGTTTTCTAACAATATCTAGTACATTAATTATTATTAAAAACTAAAATTAAGTAAAAAAGAAAGTATTAGTTGGTCAACACTAGCAGACCAAACCCACCCATTTAATCGCTTCAAAGCAATGGTGTTCCTGGTGTATTTAGATCCTTAATCCCGCGCAAGAACAGAATAACTTTATGTATGACCAATAAAAGTACAAGTTTTGCAATTAAGGAAAGTTTTTTGTTAAGGAGACGTACCACATTAATAAAGGATGTTATGTTCCAGAGGGCATACATACGAGAAAGGCCTGCAGAACGACTGGGTCCTTGACTAAACAAAGCATTAATCCCAGCTGGAAACGGAAGCAATATACCAAATGGCAGAATGAAGACAACAAGAAACACGTCCGCAAAAGAAATTGAATATAATTGGAGAAGTGTAAGTAAAACTAAACTAAAATCTCCTAACAGCAGTATTGAGATCACCAACCCAACAAGATCCTGCAACAATCATTAACATATATATCTTCAGAAACCTTAATGCATTATACACACATACTTAAGGGGGGGGGGGGGGAGAGAGAGAGAGAGAGAGAGAGAGAGAGAGAGAGAGAGAGAGAGAGAGAGAGAGAGAGAGAGAGAGAGAGAGAGAGGGAGGGAGGGAAAGAGACCTGATGCCCAACAGGCTTCGTGTTGTGAATTACAAAAGAGAAAGGAAAGAATATATCTTTCTTTTCGTTGAAGGCTTGCAAGCTGTTATGATCTAAAACCCTACCATAACTTCTCTTCTGTAATATACTCTTTTCAGGGTTTCTGTGCTGAATTAAGCTTGTATATTCTCTTGACTCGTTGGCTAGATCATCTCTCGCGAAATCATCATTGCTGACAACAAGAGAAGATGCAAGATAATCATTAGCGGTAGGTTGGTTGCCCAAACACTAAAACTGATTACTGCAGTCTTAAAGTCACCAAAAACGAGAGAATCACATTCACAATGAACATCCAAACACCCTCGATGACCAAGAGCTTATCAATGTATAGAATAACTTTACAAGCAGAAGAATTATATATTTATGAAGCAATGAGCATAAAGTACGACGACTAATACACTATGTTACCTTGTGTAGTGACCCTGTTGAGTAGTTGTGTCAGTATTCTCAAAAGGAATATAATCATGTTCGCCAACAGAGGATACAAAGAGTCCATATTGATAATATTCACCACTTGGAGCTTCAAAACAAGCAAGATCCACACGTATACCATAGATCCTCAAAGTAGGATTGGCAAAAATTTCAAGCCATGTGACAACCCTATGAAACATAGATCTGAGTCGACCCCGTCTAACCAACCGCAATTGTGCATTCAACCCAGCCACAAACCGATACCAAGTGGTAGGAGGCACAGCCTGAAAGAATAAAATGATTAGGAAAAAAAAACTAAAAAGTAACAGTTCACATCTTGACTTCATAAAAAGAAATTGCATAGAGTGAAATAACAAACCTGATTCATGAGGGTGGTGATAGTATTATCACTTTGAAGTGAAAAAGGTGACATGTAACTTCCATCACCACCAAACAACAGAGACAATGGGAACCTTTGGTGAAGGCGGGGTGGAAGATCGCTTCTCTTTTCATCACCACCAAGAAAGAAGTCCACATAAGCTAGCATTAAATCAGAAGTTGCAGCTACCTGAAACATTACATAGAATGAAATTTGGAAAAGCATGCACCTATTTATCAAGCCATATAATATCCAACATTTTAGATAATAAAAAAAAATTAATGAAACACGGAGAAAGGGACTAACCTTAAGGCCTTCATAGAGAGCACGTGAACGACAAGAACGTAAGCAGGCATGATCATACTCGGATCTAACAAATTCACGTATTCTTTGTAAATTCATCTTTCGCCTCCATTGTTGCCATGACCATGCAAGAGGATAAGCAAGGAAAACAAGAATGTTGTACACTGATCCCTCCCACCATTGATAGGTGGCTAAAGCATTAATCTCATCCACAAATCTATTAAATGCCCCCTCATATCTGTAGGTTCAATTTAGTACTCTTAAAATAGTCGCCACCAAAAAAATTTATAGAATGGTCAACTTCGTCCCAGTAAAACACACTTTTAACATCTAAAATGGATAAAAAAAATTAAATACAAAAAATATACAAAGAGAAAGGGAGTTACACAATATCTTTCACTTGCTCTGGAGGTGTATGAGGAAGATGCCAGGGATCACTGAAAGTATTTAGACCCTTAAAGTACATTCTGTAAACATGACCTTGTGAATCCTCAACTCTGTTAGTTTCCAGAACCTGAAAACCAGAGGTATATATCATATAAGTTTAACAAACAAAAAGTTATAATATAATAATCAGTAATCTTCAAAATCGCTATCATGAAACATAGTATTTCAATATCTTGATGAACACCTCATTTAGTGATTCTAAGTAAGGGAAAGAGTGATCCATTAGAGATCCTTGTGTAGGAGCAGCGCCCGGTGATTCCTCAAACCCTACAAATTTCATCCTTGCAACGCTAAGCACAAGGGCCAACAGGATAAGAAGACCCAATAGAAGCAGACCGAATAACCAAGGTCCACCAAATGTGTAAATTAACTCTTCAAGAGCTGTATAACAATTTGGCATGTGATATCTGTCTGAAACACATTTGTAAGGACAAGGAGCTTCGGTTACACCCCCTGTGACACATTGGCATTCATGAATAAATCAGTTTTTACTATTGAGTTGATATGAAAATATTTATATAATCACCACTATCAATACCTCGAACAGATATGAAGAGAGCACGATGAGGAAGCTCATCAGCAGGGCACTGAAAACATAAAGATCTGTCGGATCCTGTAACATTTTTGTAGGTGCCAAGAGGGCATTCCTGTAAAATTAGAAATAATGAAGAGTGAGTATCAAGAATTAAACAACTAATCCATAAATCTAATATCTGAACGTATCAAGGCCTAAACAGAGAGTGAAGGTGTCACATGAATACATAAAGGCCATTTTTATGCATGATTAAAAAAATTCCTACATAAGTAAGCTAGGCATATCATGTAACAGTTGCTTCTATATAATCATACAGCAAACTAATAAAATTTAAATATAAAAAACAAGGTAGCATAACAACACTGCTCAACTAAAAACCATGGTAAAAGATCCAGAGTGGGAAATCCCTAATATACCTCACAAAATATCCCATAAAGCCCTCTAGGGCAAGACTTTCCAGTGACGGTTCCATTTTCTCCAGCACCACCATCATTTCCACCCAGCCCTCCCCTGTAGCAAGAGCAAACATTAATGTTATTTAAAAGAAATATTGTAACATTGATCTTAGACATAAAAAGTTTTGTTTTCTGCCTTATTAATATTAAGGCAGTAAGGGTCTTTTCCAAGACAATTTTCAATGTAGATGAGAATTCAAATACATGTCAGGTCAATCAAAGATGACCAGGTCATTAGACTTGAATCAGCATAACAAAGTATAATGCTCATTATAACAAACAAAACAAAATTAAGATTCTTGTGATGACTCCCACTGTCTCACAAGGTATCCATTTCTTTTTTCTTCTCCAGCTATTAATTTCATTTTCTTATCCATAACATAGAAAACTAGACTATCAGTATCATTACCTGAATTAATCATTGTAAACATTGTTGATCATTGAAACTCAGACCAAGCACAAACTTGTGTTGCTATCAACATCTACTGAACACTTATCAGATATGTACGGCTATGAACGAACAAAGAGTTCTATAGGCTCAAACAATACTATAGGACATAATCTCATCATACTATCAACCAACATAACTAATGCAATTCATATACGAGTGTATTTTCATATGAATATGAAATCTACTTTAAAAGTTAGATGCAAATTGTGTGCTTAACGTATTTTCAGAGGAAAAAGATCTACTTTAAAACTAATGCAATTAAGATTTAATCATAATCAAAATTTTACTATAGTTGATTAGGCATAAAGAAGATAAAAATGAGGAGCAAACCCAATTGATATGTTCCCTTTGACACTGGCAACTGGTTGATATACATCCCCAGTTGTAATATGTGACCAATGGAAATGGATTCTGCCACCGCCTCCACCACCACTCCCATTTGGGCTACCGTAACCACCATCACTTGAAAGAATTCCAGATGCACCAACAGACAGAGAATTTACAAACAAAAGTATCGTTCCACCAGATCCACCACCAGAACCGCCACCAGAGTTGTATAAATCATATGGATTTCGGGCAGTCTTATCTCCATAACCTCCTCCATCAGCACTAAGTGATCCATCAACACTCACACTCCATATTGGATGCTCCAACGAACCAATTACTGCACATAAAATTGTTGATTAAGCAACACACGATAAACCATAAATAAAAACCATCTGAATGGCCAAATTGCACATACCTAAAACACCACCACCAGCAGTTGATTCAGCAATGCTATCATTTCCACCTCCACTACCTAGCTGACATGGTAAATCAGCATCACCATAGGGAAGACCACCATCAATGCATGTCCCATTATAACAACCATATCCACCTGTACCACCATAACCTCCCCCACTGCCAATCCCATTGCTTAATAATTGGCCCCTACCAACACCTGCTGTGCAACCTGTAAATAAACCCAATTCTCATATAAAAGATTTGGCAACATTTTACTAGAAAGGATAAATTTCAATTTATTAGATGTATCGCTATGTTTCAGTCCGTGAGCATACCCATCTCAGATGTGCTGACTGTACCCATAGAGGGAACAGTAACAGTCCTTGCCCTGTGGAAATGCACAACAGATCCTTTTATAAGGCCTTCAATCAGTATATCTTCAACACGACATATTTGAAGAGTGAAGGACAATGAAGCATTCACATTGCAGTCATCAGGTGGACGAAGTAGTTCTTCTGGACATTGTGGAGATTCACAATTCAATTTAGGTGTCCTGGTATATTCGACATGATAACTTTCATTTATTTTCAACAAATACTTTATTCAGGTTTTATGTTCAATAAACCAATAGTAAAGTATACTTAGGTAAAGCAAAGAAGATAACAAAGCAATCAACTTACACAGCGTCAGTAGTAGCATTTTCTAAGGGACCACGCAGAACTGAACCTGGACCAATCTTCAAACACCAAGATGTAAAGGTATCAATTAATTGGAACATCATAACCAACCCATAGATAAACAATTTTAGTCCAAATGTATCATTATAAGATCTAGGGGTGTTCACTGGTTCGGCCGGGATTTTTGGCCAAACCAAAGGTCTAGCGGTTTTGTATAAACTTAAACCAAACCGGCCGTCGGTTTGGTGGCTCGGTTTTAATGGTTTGGCAGTTCGGCTTTGACAGTTTGGCAAATCGGTTTTGACGGTTTGAAACGGTTTATTAATTGCCATTTTTAAAAGTTAAGTCGCATAGTTAAGTAATTGAATAAGTGTGTCATTAAAGTAAACAAAGTTCAAGCTGATGGAATGGTAGTCTTATTTGTGCAGAAATTATAGTTTTAGACGTTAGTTGAACTTTTAACCCCACAAAAATCCAATAACTTGTTTATTAATTATAAGATGTTCTTTACTAAAAGTTCCATCTTAAAAGAAATCCATACGAATTTCTCATTTCTTTTATTATGACCCTTATTAAAGTACCTTTATCTTTACATTCATGCTCTATTGACTTGTTCATCATAGTAAAGCATATGTATACATACTGCTTTGTATTGGTTTCCTTAAAAGATTATTTATTGTGTAAACTTTTTTCGCTCATCTGGTTTATACTTTATATTGTTTAATCCAAAACACAAACCATAAACCAAACCGTACCGGCTGCTTTTTCAAAACTCAAACTGTAAACCGAACAGCTAAGTTTTGAACCGGCCAAACTGACCAAATTTCTTCAGTCCAGTCTGTTTTTGATGGTTTATGAGCACCCATAATTAGATCCAATGAACATAAAAATAATAATAATGTGGATGTTTACATTGACACTATAAAACAGTGAGAGAGCCAGTCGTTGTGCTTCAATACAGTCACCTGGCCCTGACAAGTTCAGTAAACCTTGTCCACGAACCTCAAGATTTGCATTAGAATGTATTGTTGAAGATTCCTGAGACATAAATGTGTGATCACATAGTCACAACTCACAAGAATTCATTGCAAAAATGAAAACTAAAGAAAATAGCATATCAAATAGTCTTCCTAGTACCTTGAGAACAATAAGATTACTAGCCTCAAGAAGAGATGTCCCCACGTTCCTATCACCTTCACCGTCAACAACCAATTGTGAATTCCACATCAGAAACATTTTAACAGACATACGCAGGGCTCCATAAACCTGAAAAAAATTAAAAATAAATAATAAAAAAACCTTAGTCAATAAGTAGAAGTGGCAAAATGGGTGAGTCAGTAAAATGTTCAGTTCAAAAGAGGTTTGGTACTTGTTGGAATAGGTTGTGTTGACCCTAAACTCAAACTACAATTTTTAATGTTTTAATAATCAATTAGTTTTTCAAATATAATTTGCAAAAACTATAGTATATTAAATCTGAGTTAATCTGTTAATACAACGATTTAGAAAGTTTTACATGGTTACAATTTGGGCAGCTATCGTCAAATTTGACATGTTTCCTTTTCAGCTACTAATTTATGTTTCCTTCACATTTGACAACTACTTTTCATGGCATCCATATAACGATCAAGTAGAAAGAGCATTTTATATCCAATATTCCCAAATAAAAATAGAAGCCGTGCAATAAAACAACTAAAATATCCAACTGTTGTCAATTTGTTCTTAAGATGATCAAGGTTTAATGTATTGGTTTCAAAATCTATAATTATGGACAACCATATATCTCCTACATAAAATAAATAGCCTTTTTGCCAGGCAGACCGGACCCTAAAAAGAAATGCATAAAAGAACTGCAGCAATTTCATTCAGAGTTCACATATTGAGCTGGACTAATTTCACGATGAAGTTGGATAAAGTAGTTTCTTGCCTTAATGATAGAATTACTCATTAACAGCTCTTCTGCAAGTACTTCAAACTCTGATAAAGGATAATGAGCCAACCCAAAGCTCAAGATACCTCCATCCAGGAGACTAATTTGGCCTTGTACCTATATGAAATACATCATTTAAAAAACTTAAAATGATATTGTATAGATCATGACAGGTTAAAATACTTAGATATATTAAATTAAGTAAAGTAAAGCCAAACAGGCTTAGCAAAAAAAATCATGCAAACTGCATGCCACCATCTCACTGACCTGAACACGGCTCCAAAGTAAGGGAACTGCAGCCTTGGCAAAATTTCGAATGAAAATACTCGTCAAAAGAGGCTGATATGGGAATTCCATAAAAAGTGTGTCTGTGTCGGTTGTCATGTTTAAATTATCAACTATAAGGCTTCTGGGCACAGCATCATAAAAAGTTCCTGCAGCACCAGCATTTGATGGACAGCCAAGACTATAACCACCTGCAAGGAGAATTTGGGAAAGAAAAAAAAGAGAGAGATGAAGACTCACTGTGGCTAAAAGGAAAGGCAGCACAAAGCAGCACTACTTAAGTCAATTCTAGATTAAGACGAATCAAAAGACTAGAGGTGGCAAAATGGGTGGGTTAGACAGGATGCATAACAACTCAAGATGGATCAACCTTCTTTCAATTTTTTTACCTTATTTTGAATTAATTAGTACGACAATATGATAATGAAAATTGTATCTTACAATCACCTAATTTAGTTTCTTGAACTTAACTCGTGATTATGAACTCTTAGCTCATAACTACAAGACAGCAAGATAACATAACATTCCTACCATGGACAAAGATCTTCGGATCTTCATGCCTGCTAAACACATCCGTAGAAATTCTTCCTCCACCCCCACCACCAAAACCGTTACCTCCACAAGCACTTATTTTGCCACTTCCAGTCCTGCAGTATAAACCAAGAATCTTAGATTAAGTCAAACCATACAACATACATTAGTCAACTTGATTTTTTATACAACTAAGAGAATTTCACCTACTTCAAAAGGCACGATAGATGTTATTGGACTTCTAAAACTAATTGCTACCTCCAACTTCACATGCTTACTAAAAAGATCTGACGAATGTATTACTTCAAGTCTATTGTAGTGTTCAGGGAAAACAAATGTTGGCTCAGCCAAGCAGGACCGACGTGTAACAAAAGGAAGCATGTAGGGCCAACTACTTGACCAGCACCATACACTGAGAATAAATAAGGTAATATGGGAAGAATATACTGCTAAACAACCATGGCAAATGCAGTGAAACTTCTTTCGAGCCACACTAAACGAAGAAAAGCAGCAGTTACATATTGCAAGTAATGTTTTCCACAATAAAAGATGCATGCAGAACACGAAATGCATAAAACAAGTAACCCAGAAAAAGAACTTTACATGCAACACAAGGAACATCATCATATACATGTCCAATTTCCCAAACACCATACAGAGATTCATAAAAACATAGATCTTTTAGGAAGTATATATTCGCCCAACAATCTCTCACAAAGAAAACTATGGTCCTTTGTGGATATGTATCCGCATGAGTAAAAACATCAAGAAACATTGAACACCAACCTTTTTGGATGAATTATTAGTCACACAGCAATCTTTGCTTCTTAAGTATTGTAGTTCAATTTCCATCTTTTATCTATGTGAAATTTTGTTACAACCTAGCCAAAATTCTTTGGAACTTAAGCATCATATGTAAACCTTTTAATATCATTAAGATTGCTTCTCTTCTGGCTACAGATGCTTCATGAGAGAATGTATTGAAGCATAACTTAAAAACAACCCCACAAAAATACTAGTATATATAAACTGAAATTCTGACAAACAAGCCTGGTATATCCCACACATTCAGATTGTAGGGTCTAGGGAAGCTATAGTGGGGGCAAGCCTTACCTCTTTCCAACCAAAAAGAGAGGCTGCTTCCAGTGAGACCCCGACTCCCCACACTTTGAACATAAATGTGAGACATGCCCATAAAAACATTTTCCACGTTTTCGTAAGTAAGAAAAACACGAATTGAGATGGTTAGGTCATATCCAATGTAGATCTTAAAGGAAGAGACATTTACAAAGAGGGTTGTAACAAGAGATGGAATTAGAGATGTGACAAGATTGTTGTAGATTGACACAGCAGAACTAGTCAAGTTAGATCTGAGTAAGTATACCGTAGAAGTAGAGTTGGTATGAGATCGGAGTTCATCACTTTCAAACTTCTTCCTGGTTCATTTCTAGTCTGTCTTAAATAGAACACAATAATAGAATTCCAGTTTGTGATGGCGACAGTGGTGCTTACATGCAAGGGTATGAATCATACTGTCATGTTCAAAATATCATTGAAGTCTAAGTCTCTAAGAAGATATTAAATTATCAAGAAGTAGAGAGGAAGTGGTGAGTGGTTCTAGATAGCAAAATCTTTTTATATTTTAGGTCAAAAGAAGCGGATCTATTTCCTAGTAGTAAACACTAAACAGACCTAGCAAGTCAGTGGCATCAAGAGAAATCCAAAATATCACCAACTTTTTGTTGTTAACTTCATTTATCACTTTTCTAAATACACATAACTAACAAAAGTCATTATGTTAGGAAGGCTTCAATAAATATTTTCCAAGTCACAAAACAATTATATTGCCACTGAATGAAGCATGCTCACAAAAGGAAAGTGTTTCGTGAATCTTGATTAAAAAAAGATCTTGTTATCCAAACAAAGGAACTTCAAAGATAAGGCTGTTTGGCAAATTTCTGAATGATTAAGTGCTGAACCAATAAGAGGTCTGAACCATTAAGTGCTGAACCATTAAGAGGTCTGAACCATTAAGAGCTAGTATATTGCTTAACTATTCAAAGGCAAATGTCTAACCAGTTCAGATAAGAGGTCTTAACCATTCAGCATTAGACTTCTTAACCATTCAGCATTAGTATAATGCTTAACCATTCAGAGGCAAATGTCTGAACCATTCAGACATTTGCTCGAGAAACAAACAAACCATTAAGTGTTAGACCATTCAGACATCTGAACCATTAAGAGGCTGATTTAGATGTTGCCAAACAGCCCCTAATTATCCACCAGGTTCATAAAACAAAATAGATTTAGATAGCTCATCAAACTAGTAGAAACAGAACATCTCCTACAAGACTACATCCACTAATTAATAATCCTGAGAATCTTCCCTGGCAAAGTTCCAATAAAGAAACCACTAACATAACTTTTCACTAAGTTCTCAAAAATTCACGTCTAAACAGTAAAAATAGCAACAGAGATCACTACACAATCAATATAAGTACTCATAACACTTTTGCAGTTAATAGGAAAAAGAATTTACATCTTATAAGCCTTGATGTAGATGCTGCCACCGGATCCACCACCACCCCTCGGACTCCCATCTCCACCTTCAGCCAACAAAAGACCATTCATCTCAATGGTACCGTTAACCATCACCATTATCTTCCCACCACCGCCTCCTCCATAATCCACCTCCTCACTCGTAGTCCCACCTTTACTCCCATAGTTCAACGGCTTTGCCAGGCTCGACCACGCATACGCATCCCCACCCCAAACATCATCCGGAAGCTGCGTATCATCTTCCAAACACGCAGCCCCTCTCCCCCCATACCCTCCACCCGCACCACCAAGCCCATGAGGAGTCCCACTAGTCTGCTCCGGCGGATCCCCCGCTAAACCAGAGGTGTTCACAACAGACCCACTCCCAAACTCCGCATTCATCGCCACCAACTCAAACGACCCAACCAAAATCCGGGCATTCTCACCTAAACTAAAGTTACCAGTAACATTTATCCCAATTTCACAACCAGAAACAAACGAACAATTCACAGTCACATTAGGAAGTACATAAAAATTCCCCTTCCCAGCCACGTATACACCCCGTGTCAAATTCAAACTAGAAACAATCTTACAAGTAGTATCCAACGAACCGACTCCACCAAGGTCATCCCGACAGGACGCCGACGGCGGATGCGGCGGAGGCGGTGGCGGAGCCGGCGGCGAGTAGTCCTGCCGGAACAACCTCGCTTCCATATCATCATCACCATCATCCCAATCCAACATCCCACCGATCAAACCAGCATCCACCACAACCACAATAAACAACACAAGCACCATCATCAAACACCGATTCACCGCCATTACCAAACAATCGCTGTAACAGACGACTCATAGCAGCAATCGC
This sequence comes from Flaveria ramosissima, assembly GCA_025215565.1. NCBI lineage: Eukaryota > Viridiplantae > Streptophyta > Magnoliopsida > Asterales > Asteraceae > Flaveria > Flaveria ramosissima. The sequence goes on from CM046030.1 coordinate 63,075,935, forward strand.
ATCGGAAAAACGCAGAAAACCACAAATTGAACGTCAAATTTCGAAATTCGATCGCGCGAAAGCATGAATGATTGTGTTGAAGTGAAGATGAATAGATTTGTGAGGGTTTTGAGGGTGAAATGGGATCAAACAGAAACCCTAGGTGGTGGTTTTGGTATCAAAAGGGAGTTTTTGTGTGTGTGTGTTTTTGGTGTTTGGTGTGTGAGAGAGAAGATAAAAAAGCAGTTGTAGTGAGTGAGATGAAGATGGGGAGATCTTGAAGTATAAAAATGGTCACGTGATGTGCCAGGTGGATGCACACGTGAGGGCCTCGGGAAGGTGGTAAGAAACAACTATCAAAGGATAATAAAACATAAAACATTAAAATGTGAAATGAAACTTACATTTGTAAAGCGGTTATGAACTTAAGATCTTATTAAGTTACTAAGTGGGATACTAAATTGAGGAATACATGGAAGGGTTATTATTTTATAACTAAATAATGTTAGATTGTTATGTTAGTAATTATGTGTTATGTATTGTATTGAGTGTGGCGAGTGTAAGTATCGGTAATTTTGCTTTTGATCGTCGGATTTTGCTTAAATGAAATCCTGACTTGTTAAAATTAAAGCTTGTAGGTTTTCAAGAGTAGACCCCTGGATCAAGTTTGCCCCCATGTCCTCCACCTGTTCTGCTCAACTTTTGTTGGTTATGTTTAGTAAGTGTAGTGGTCTATATTGATGAATGAGGTTTCATAACAATAGACTTAAATCCATTTGAAGAAAACATTGTAAGTTAAGAACATGAGTCGGTCAAGTTAGCGTTATCGTTTCCTATCAACACACTTTTGTAGTTTGTATGTGTTTTACAACCCACATAACCATTTAAAAATAACATTTGTATATGTTTAGTGTTTCATTTTTTTAATAGATGTCATACCTAAAACTGACTAGATAGATAATGCATTCGAGTAAAACATTAATGATCAAGAACAAGAGGTTGCAAAGAAACTTTACATAAATTGTTTTACGACCCGCAAATATAACTGGCATTTTTATTTCTTTAAGGTTTCATTCATGATGCATCAATCGTGATGCCTGGACGATGAGAGACTTCGTTAATCAAGAACTACGTCTACACCCAACAAAGGTACAGTCATGGTTAAATTTTACATCAATAATCTGTTATTTTTAGAGCTCACAACTCTAACTAAAATGTCAATTGTGGGGTTTCGTCTATGATGGATGAAGTACCTCAAAGTGACAAGGCCGATTTTGTAATGGAATCGAACATCGCTGGCCAAGAACAACATGTTACAAAGGTACATTTATCATTAGAATTTACATTAATTCATCATTGTTTTACAACATGCACCTCTAGTTAACTAATTTATTTGCTTAACTTTTGTTTAAGAAGGATCAAATACCTTAAAGTAGACGGATTCTTTGATTAAATGACAGAGATGATCAACAATAACTCGATGTTGCAAGTGTACAATGATAGTTATATTTTGCATCAATAATGTTTATTTACCAACCCACATAACTAATCACCATTTTTCTTTGTTTAGTGTTTTGTTTATGATGAAACAAAAATAGCTAAAGTAATAAAGCATATTAATCAATGGAGCCTAACATCACTAATCAAGACTAGCATGTTGCAAAGGTACAATCGTCATCAACATTTTTCTTTGTTAAAGGTTACATTTATGATGGAAGAAAACCACATTGCTAGAACACATGACCTAAACTTGAAGGTAAACTTGTTTACATTACTTATGTGTTATCAATGTTTTGTTGTGTTCTCAAGTATCATTTTATGCAAAGTATAAGATCATGATGATTGTGCTGAGATCATCGAATACAGCTCGTTTTTTCAGTCACTTGCACCAAGAGATTAGCAAGGAGGCATCGTATGAATATGTTTCATTCCCAATAGATTAGCAAGAAGGCATCGTATGAATATGTTTGTAAGATTTGAGGTTTTGATTGATGATTTGTGGATACAAAGTTTAATAATGATGGTTATTGGAAGTTAGAACTCAGAGAAAGAAGAACACGGGTTTGGAGATATAAAGACGCGACAGTGGTGATGTTTTAAGGTGATGGTGATATATAGAATGTACATGTAGTCAAAGCTTGTGAAATAATATAAGTACATGTAGTCACTTAAAATTAGCGACACCACGAGGAGGGGAAGGTCTGACACCGAGCGGTCCCGATCCCCTCCCCGCTCCCCTTTCCCTCTCCCCTCATAAACGATTTACGATAAATGGATACGCCAATTTTTAACAAGTGCACAAGGTACAAATACAGTACAACTGTTTGCAGTATATGACTACAATATAATGGTCCATCATAAGCAGACAGCATCACCCAAAAAAGTCTCAAGAATTGTTACCAGGTTTATCAACTTTAGTAGACATTTTAACACCCATGTCAAATGATCTCACACTCAGAATCAAATATTACAATAGCAGTTGCATAATTGTTGTGAACAAGAAGTGTTTACTTTTGAAACGCGCCGTATGCATTTTGCGAGCCACTAAGGCTGGAGAAGAAATCATCCATGTCGGTTGTTGCTGAAGTTGTGAAACCAGTTGACTTACCGAGTCCAGACCCTGTGCCCATGGCTCGACCCATATATAAAGATGTTGGAAGTCCCTTGTCTTTCTCTTCAGGCGCAGTAGACAGACCGCCAACAATGCCCACATCACTCAGATCGACCTTCTTGGCTGTACGAATATAAAAATTATATGGTTATCATCAATGGGTCAAATTGAGACGGGCAAAACAAAGGGTAACCTTACACCGTCGTAACCAAGTTTTCCACCAAATTCGTTTAAAGGTTTTTTTTGTCCCTCTAAAGTCACTCAACTTCCACTATATGCTCCAATATAATATGATATTTTAATAAATGTTTATGTTTTCTAATATTAAGCGAAGAAAATGCAACATACATGAATTTTGCTTGCTATTCGGTTATTTTTCCCAATTTGTTTTAAATTTAACAACTATGAAACTTGGTTATTATTAAGTGAAACAAATTCCTTCACTATTTGCTTTTGCTTCAAGCTAATTAGAAAAATAATTTCACTTATTAGTAACCAAGATTCATATATGTTTCATTTGTCTCGCTTAATTATTAAACAAATTAAATATTTATAAAAATAAAAGAGTTAATTTCAATTTTGCTCCTTAAGATTTGACAAAAGTAACTATTTTCCTCCAAAGTTTAAGAAATATCAATTTCTGTCCAAAAGTTTCATCATTTGTTTCAATTTTAATGCAAAATTTTATTATTTTGGATTCAAGTTGAAACAACTAGTGAAACTTTTGGACTGAAACTGAAACAACTTATAAAACTTTTGGAGGTAAATTGATGTTTTAATATTTTGGATGAAAATGGTTATTTTTGTCAAACCTTAGGGAGCAAAGAATTTAACTCAGAATATTAAGTAAGATTAGAACACCAAGTGAGAGTTCAGTGAGCTTAAAGGGATAAAAAAAACTTTGAGCGACTTTTATGGAACACGTGATAAACTTGGTTACTATTGGGTGGAGTTTCCCAATCAAGGATAATGAAGTCCAGAAAGAAAGTGACTTACGTCCACTTATATTGAGATCAATTAGCCCACGGCTCAAAGAGTCAGCCCAAACTCCAGATTTGACCTGAAAACCATCCTTCTTTGATGGAGGTGCTGGGGTTTTAGAGTTTTGAGTGTTTAAGTTGCTGCTATCCATGAAGCTCTGTGCGGGCTCTGTAGGTACTGAGCTGGTATGGGAAGAAAACGAGCCAAAAAAGTCAGAATTATCAAAATTGTTCATTGGAACAGCAGCAAACGGGTCAACTGTTTGGGTTGGCAATGTCTTGGATTCGGGGGGCTTGATCTCAGGTTCCACTGCTTGTGCAGAAACCGAAAAAAAGTCAACACCTGGAGAAACTGCAGAAGTTGCTGGTGGAGAAGCAAATAGATCAACTTTATTCTGCAGAAGATGTCAAAACTTTTATCACTATCCATACCCTCAAAAACGTTTATATGAAAGCTTAATAGTATAATTTGTATGACAATTGAATTCACCTCAGATCCAGATGCTCCCCCTGTCAAATTTGTTGGTGCTGATACAAAATCAGCATCAGCAAACAAATCAACTTCTTCCGACTTACTCTTTCCATTGGAATTCTGCGTGGGGCCAGATGTTGGCGCATCCAAAAGATCACCAATTAAACTGTCTCCAAACAAATCGACTTGCGGAGAACTTCCACTAGCCGCCTCTGCCAAACACCCAAACGATGCTTAGGTAAACTACCCTAAACAAAGGCTATGAGTTGAAATTTGTCCAAATATTATGGTAGAAGACTTACTTGTGGTTGATGTTCCTCGAGGGTCAAAATCATCAAAGTCGTCATCATTGTTATTTGAAGGTGCACTCGAGGTTTGTGATGGAATTGAGGAATATTTATCAGAAGTGTTCTTTATTGATGGTTTTGATGCACCAGTAGCTGTAGAGTCTTGAGTGGTGCTGCGGTCACTCTTTCAGTGTTAGTCACAAGATAACAAAAAGCGACACCAAACACCATTTAACAATGGTGACACCAAAAATACCACTTATTGTCAAATTACAGTACATGTCACTATGATCAAGAAAATATTAACATAAAGATCTTTCATGTGGTTGTCACAATAAAAATGCCCATAATTTGATGCTAATGTTTTTATTTTACATTACAGCTCCATCCCAAGTGCACTTGATTGCATAAATTACTTGGCAATCTTTTGCAACCAAATAAGCATTATTTTGATGCTTCAGCTTCTATAAACATTTGAATCATATTAACATTCTTCTAATATATCCGTTAATTACTCTACTATCACAAAGAACACAGAGAGTGTTTCTTTTTTTTGTTGACCATGAGAACCCTTTAAGGAAAACTCACAGCCCCACCAATACTATGCTTAACAGTGAGACCATTGGGACCAGCTGATGACAGTGAGGTGGCTTCAAGGGATTAAGGCAAGAAATCAGTAGAAGCCAGATTTAAACCAGACAAACTCAGGTGGTTGACCAACACATAATTGGATTAACTTTTTGGTATCAAGATACAGATCAATCATGTACCATAATAAAGCTTATTTGGGAATTGGGACAAGGAAGTGGTGGAAGTTGTAATTCGGCCAGTTCTTCACAAACGCTGCATTATTCCAAGGCTAATCATGTATGCTTCCACAAGCAGCTTCTAAAAGAACTTTTTCCATAAAGTATATTCACACTTTCTAACCCCTGGTTTCTATAATGTACATTTGATTCTCTTATACAAATAAGTCGCACCTTTATAGTATCTTATGTTTATAATCTTTATCACCCCATCATTTCCATTACACAAATTGGTATAACCATTTTCTGATGATTAATGTTTTACAGATTAAACAAAAAGGTCAAAATCATCACAGCTTAACTTGTCTAATATATTTCTTTACTTTTGTATTAGGAACACTCAAGTTGTATCATATGAAAGATTTGCAATTAAAGCAACTTGTAATGCAAGTAAAAGAATCAAACCTTCCATAACGAGATGACCCTGTTTTTGAGGAGCTCCCGCTGCTAACCTCTCTTCGTGGCTTATATTTACCTGGTTCAAACCTATCTTCATCTGATTGATCTCTTTCCTTAAAACTATCTCTATATGTATCACCATCCCTTGAACTACCAAACCCACCATATCGATCACTTTTCTGAAAGCTACTGCCACCCAGTGATGTTGCTGAGCCTGATTTAAATGTAATTCCAGTTGATGATAATCCAACATACCTAAAAAACAAATGAGATAGTTTAATCACCTAAGTGTAGTCAAAATTACAATAAATAAAAATAGAAATCATTTCATTTTCTAGGGACTGTGACTTACTTGTCACGGTTTGCAGCAGCTTTGTTTCTAACTGTTTGTATCTTATCTTTATCATTCAACAACGACACTATGTTCTCAACTTTTTTTCTCACGTTGATTCCACTATCTTTTCCATTCGGTTCAACATATTCGAAACTTGAGAGCGACTTTGTGATTTACAAGACGAGGTAGGGAGATTCAAATAACAGTATGACAAGTCAGTTGCTAATAATAAATAAAAGATCAGAAAAATGACTAAAAGAAAGATTCTATAACTGGAAAAAGACATACAGAGATCTGGAAAGTATGTTCTATAATGTCATCAACAGCCCGCTCAGACCCATTTGCCACCAAATACTCTATCACAGCTAATGCCTGGAATCAAATCTCAGAACTTATGGGACTCGGTAAAAGATTAAAAAATAGTATTCGGGACATATGAAGTTCTCATTTGAACTAAGGCAACTTGGGTGCACCAAAGAGAAAAGGCAAACAAAGGAAGTACCTTGTATACATGACGCCAATTGCGGTCAGTTTCAGTTAATCTGGCCCACAAGACATTCATAACCATCTGGCATTCAGAGCTGGTTTACATATAGATTGAGCCAAAAATAATATAATTCAGTAAGATATTGTAGAAATAAGAATTTATTAAACATGAATGTAATAACCATATACAATTTTTTAGTTGCCTGTGCGATCTCTGCTAATGCGGTACCATGTGGACCCCATGGTTCATCATCAGTTGCATCTAATACCTGTGTTAGTATCACTAAAATTTAGCAAATGAACAGATCTACAACAGCTAATCATTAGTTGTAGATATAGGCTAAAGAAGCTTGAAAGTAGACATAGAGATTCCATCATGCTTTAAAACTAAGTTTTTGAACAAGCAACTGAAATAATAAAAAATTTAAAAAGTAACACCTAACAATATTCCTGTTTTTCGTGCTTTAGAATACTTTGTTTAAATGTTTGGGTGTTTGCTAGCATGTTTTAATGTGTTCATTTTTAAGAAAGAGCAACTTCTTAAGTTTTAACTAAACTACAACATATAACAAGTGCCAATATGGGCAGGAACAAAGATAGAAAGCATCACAGAATATTTACAGAAGTTGAAGATTGCATTTCTTGAAGCAACCAAATTGCGTTGACATATATAAGGTTTGATAGTTTGGTCATTTCACATATGATCATTTCTAAAACATATGACATGCTTTGATGAGATTCTGTCTCTCAAGATGGGTGAACTTTGAATAAAATTTGCTCTATCAAATATCTAATTATCCAGTATAAGTTATTTTTGTGTTCAGCTAATTCAATGGTTCAATTTAGAAAGACTCCAAACTTAAGTACCTAAACACAAGCCTTTTAGAGCCATTTTCTCCTACCTTCACGCTATTAAAGCTAATCTTCCAAATGTGTATCCATCTTTGTAATCTAACAACAAAAGTTCAAGTCCATTTCAAAACACAGAAAAAGTGTTTGTTCATTACTCTTCATTTGTACCACAATTGTTGACTATTATACAGGGTTTACAGGTTCTGTAGTTCATAGCAGTCTAGAGTATGATTCACAGTCAACAACTAATAGAACTTCCGGATGTTGATCATTGTCAGCATATGAATCCAATTATAAATTTCTCACCTAAATCAAGGCTTCAGAAACAAACCACAGATCTCTTCAGCATTTAGTAAAATTATCTTGGCGGCGTATGATAAAGGCGAGTGACTTTTAGAGGGTCGCCTACATCTCTCCTTTTCTTAAGATCTCCTAGGTTAGGTGTAGGGTATATAAAATCCCTTTAGCAAATAAGTGTATAGGTGTCCTTAGCAACAGAACATGCCTTTAGGTTTAGTTGTGCGCTTGTAGTTTCTTTACTTATCTTACCTTAAGGATTTTTTATTGTGCTTATGCTCTTCTTGTCGTGAGTTTAGTTGTATTTACTTGTCTTATGTTGCTTCTAATTTGATATGTTATGTGTTTTATAAATCTTGGATGCTTTATGACTCTAGTATCACCTTTTACAAGCTGAAGGTCTCTCTTGGTGCAGTCTTGCAATCCTCCGGGTAGAGGGAAGACTAGCCCTCATCTCACCCTCCCCAGGCCCCACTATTGAGCGGGACTTTACTGGGTATGTTTGTTCGTTTGTTTTTTATGTATAGCGTGTGTATGAAAGTATGAAACTATAAATATGTTGGTGACTTATTAACCAAAATTATAATCACGAGAATATTATCTTTTTTCAATTTTGGCAAACAGCAACAAATCCTTTCAGTTAGGGACAAGCTTTGGATGAAATCTAAACTACAAAAAGAACAAAACGTATTTAAAATAACCCGGTCCACTACTTCGTTAATCCAATGCATAATACTCCATGTTTCAAACTATATCATGCTGTTATAGTATGATAATTACAAATTCATAAATTAAAACTTGATCCTACGATGAGGTCCGCAACCCTCAAGAAGACAGGAGCATCTAATATGATAAAAACAGATCGTGTAACATAATCAATTAGTTCACATAAATTCATCCAAGATTTACACCATTAACACGAATTCATAGTATAGCATGCTTAATATCTAAAGTTGTCTTTGGGTTTAAGACTTTAAGCTAACTACTTCCTTTTGTAATTAAAGACACATGTCCATTTTTGCTACTTGATATTTAAAACCCTTAAACACAGAACACACAACAAAAGAAAGGAAGTATCCCATTCTAACAAGAGCTACACTTTGATTCCTAATAGGCAGGCCTTCAAATGCAGAAGCGAATTAAGTGATACCGAATCGATAAACTAACAACAACATTAACCTATTTGTAGTTTATGTTATAAAGTTTAATCTCCTCACAAATATTCTTCTCATAATGTTTAGATTCATATGAATTTAATAATCAACCGATTTGCAATCCCTAGTACCCTTGTAGATCAATCTGAACCCTAAATCTTACAAATTGAGTCTCGATCGCCCAAATGCTCAAACAACACATGTATACATTCAATTCCGAAAGCTAAAATCGCATAATCAACGAAACAAACGTTTGTCGGTATTACCTTCTGTTCGATCTCAGGAACCTTCAATACTTTCAAATTCACCTCTCTCTTTCTGAAATTATTAGGAATCAAACGAACGTTGATTAGATTAGATATCGAAAAACAAATCACATCTAATTCGGATGAAAATGGGAATAGAGCTTACATCTCACGCACGGTTTGATCGAACACCTTCATGAAATCCATCTTCGATTTGCAGATTTGATGAATGAAGAATTGGGATTTGTTAATCGAATGATGATGGATCTACGAAGAATCGGTGGGTTCCTTTTGAGTCGAATATCAGGGAGAGATGAACATCTAGATATAGATCTATACTATACAAGGGATTATTATTATTATTAGATAAAAACTTGAAAGATGTTCAAAAGAAATTTTTAAAAAAACTTGGAAGCCTTTTGTAGGTAAATAAAAAAGTCATGATGGTTTATTAAAATTTAAGTAAATTATAAATTTTGTCCAATAGACCAAATTATGGGATGGATCATTTAAAAAAATTACACTCTTTATTCTTTTTTGAAAAGTTCTTACGAATTACGTTCTTTTCACTAACGGACGTTAACTTTTTTTGTTAAGTCACGGTATTTTTAGTCTTTTTACCTTTTAAAAGACAATTCTTGTATTATTATTTTTATTATTATTTCAAAACAAAACTCCAAATCTTAAATCCGCATTATCACACCCCCCCCCCCATCTTCCCATCTTGTTTATAATCTTCACTTGATTTTTTATCATCATTTCCAATCGGATTTAGTATAGCGAACCATCATAACCATAGCATCATCACGAGGAAAGCTTTGATTTTTAGATCTGATGAAGTTGTGGGGTGCGGAAGCGGGAGGTGCAGTGCAAACGATGGCGGTAGTAGAGGTCCAGAGGAGGTTGCTGGTTGTGGTGTTCAATTTGGACCGGAGGCGTTCGATTTGAATGTGAGGGTGGTAGTGATGTTTGATCTGGGTGTTCGATTTTCACTCAAGGGAAAGGTGGTGGTGTGTGGTGGTATGGTGGTGGTGTGGAGATGTTGATAGTGGTGCTACGGTGGGAGAGATGCAAGTTATGGTGATGGTGGTGGTTAGGCATTGGTGATGGTGGTGTTATGGTGGAAGGTACAATGTAGGTGATGGTGATGGCGGTGGTTAGACTTTGGTTATGGTAGTGCCATGGGGAAATTAATGTTGTGATGAGTTTTCAATTGTAAACAATAAGATAATTAGATGAGGGAGTGGTGATTACGTGATGATATGGTCATAAACAATAAAGTGTAAAAGGGTGTGAGTGGTGGTGGTAGTGGAGAAGCGGTGGTAGTGATGTCAAGCAGACATGATGATGATGGGTTTTTTTGATGATGATGGTGGTAAAAAATAATAATATGGATGAAATAACTAAAATACCCTCATGCACAAAATTTGGTCTATTATTCAGGACAAGATATATAAACTTACATGATGTGAGTTAACTGAAAAAGTTAACGTCCATCAGTACAAAATGGTGAATTTCGTAAGAAGTTTTCACGTAAAGGATAAACAATGCAATTTTTTAAAAGAAATGACCCACTCCATAATTTGGTCAATTACTAAGGACAATATATGTAATTTACTCGTAAATTTATATTTTTATGTAATTTTCAAACAATGAGAAATAGTGCATTTTGTGACTATCATACTTTTCTTTTTGTTATTTTGGTCACGTATTGTCACTCAAACTATCATATTCTCATTTAGGGTTTTACTTTATGAACAGATAAATGCTTTGTAGAACGAGAAAGAAGGGTATGGCTAGTCGGTTGTTTCTTCTTGTTTGAACGCTTATGGACTTTTCCTATAAACATAATAGTTTTCTTTTGAATACATGCTACTAGTATAGAGGGAGAGAGACAGGGGATAGGCCTTTAGGAGGACACTAGCGCTATTAGCAATCGTTTCGTCCCATCAAAACGCTAGCCCCTCCTCTGCTTTTGCTCAAATATCTATATTGTTATTATCTTGCAAGAGAAGCAAAAGGTACGAGGATGAGGGAGTGAGCCCTGTTGTTGTCGGTAACTTTATCGTGTGGCATGTTATGGTCGAGTCGATGGTGGCTTATATTATTTATTATCTGTTTTCGTCTTTGAAGTTTTTAAGGGTTTTGGTTCTTTCTAACTCCATGACAATAAGATTATACTCACCTGAAAGGGTGGGTCTTTTTTGTTTTTATGTTTGCATAGTGATGGTTGGTTTTTGTTCATCTGAGATGGTGTTAAAAAAAACTTAGTGTTCTAGGTTTAAACCCTAATTTATTTTGGTATAATTTATTATATAATTGATACGAGGATGATGTTTGCTTCAAATTATAATGTGTGTTATTGTTTCTAATTTACTATTGTTGCCCTAGTTTGTGTCGATGATGGAGATGGTGCGTTTTTATCTAGGATATATAGTTGGTTTGATTATTAGTGTGAAACCGTGTTTAACTACTAGTGTTGCTTTTGGATTGGGTCGATGATTATGACGTTTCTTTCATTATCCGACATTTATATATGGTTATGATAATGAATTTGTTGTTATCTCGATTATATATGCAACTATTTTTTTATGTTTGTTCAGTGATGGGTGAGTTTAGTTCATCTGAGATGCCATTGAATGTAAACTTAATGCCTCTAAGTTTAAATCATGTTTAGCTTCATGCCTCTTGGATCTATAAGTTATTGGATCGACGATTACTGGATCTCTATTATAACTTCGGCATGGGAATAATGTTGGGTCGATGACGATGATGATTGTTATACCTAATAATCCGTGTGATTATTTCTAGCATATCGTTGTTGCGTAGATTTGTATCGATGATGATGATGATTCGTTCATCTAATATTTGTTGTTGGTATGATTACAAATGCGGTTACTTGACTACTTACTGATGTTAGTTTGGTTTGGGTCGATGATTGTGATGGTTATTTCATCGGAGATCTAATTTTGATTAATTATGATGATATTCAGTTCATTTGAAACCAACTTTAACCCATACCAATCTCTTTTGGTGTATACACAAATTCAGGTGCTCGTCGTTTGAAAATCATATATACATACATACATATATATACATATATATATATACATATATACATATATACATATATATATATACATACATATATATATATATATATATATATATATATATATATATATATATATATATATATATATATATATATAATTCTAAATTGTTATGATAAAAAAAACATTGTCGTTGTTCGTTGTTCCTTTGTTATGATCGTGCTATTAGCATTCATAGTGAGTTGCGATACATGAGCCTTGTGAACACTTATTGTATCTATATGATTCTCAAACGATTTTTACATGATTATTAAGCAATGAAGAATAGTAGATTATGTGGTCTTATCGTTATGACCACTCTACTTTCTTTTTTGATGTTTGGCTGCATTCCTTTGCCTTTTATTCTTTAATTAAATTCATTTAGTCTGTATAAATTTGAAATGATAAGGAATAATTAACTTTATCGACTTCTCATTTTGTTTTTAATAATTTCTTTGAGGAATAGTAATGTGGCAAGATGAATGTAAAGGATGTGATGTTGGTAGAAAAAGGTTTGTTTTCGTTACTTTGCATGACAACCGTCTTTGGTAATAAAAACAAAAATGTAGATGAAAAAAATAATGCAAGGACCATTTATATAAACATCTATATTGGGTTTTGAACATTTGAGTTGATATTCTAATGGTAAACTATTTAAGGAAACTAGGCGTTTGGTTGGAAGGAATGAAATTGAATTGAGAAACTAGTATAATTTTCAAGTAAAATTATGTTTGAGTGGGTAATTGAATGTAAAACCCAAGGGAATGTTTCAACTCAAATTTCTTTGATTGTGGGATTTCAAATTTCCTATTCTCTAGGTGGAAGGATTTTGAAATCCACAACCAAAGGAATTTGAGATGAAACATTCCCTTAGGTTTCACATTTCATTAACCACTCAAATATAATTTACTTGAAAATTATACAAGTTTCTCAATTCCATTCCATTACTTGAAAATCTACTCTATGATCTCTAAATTACAAATGAACAAATTTTACACGAAGAAAATTGATTTGTTTAATAAATTAAACAATGAAATAACATACATTTTGGGCTAGGCATAAATCCTACAACATGGATTTGAAATGTCAAGCATGTTTCACAAACTACCAAAACAATATTGTTAACCCTAAGTAAGAAATATTAAAACAAAGAACATTAAATCCGAAAAGAAAATCACAACTAAGAGGGAGGGCGAGAGTGGTTTTATGCCCATTTAAAAGATAAGGGTAAATGGACGACTTCTCCATAGTGCGAGGGGCACATGCGTTCATAAAATCTGTTCGACCAAATGACGTAATATATTACAACCTATGAATGTAAAAAGATTATTCATGTAAAAATTGAAGCTTAAATACAAAATATACCATTTGGTATAGACAAGAAAGATGAAAACTATAATTTACTCTATTATTTGACATACTAAGTTAGTAGCCCGTATATTACACGAGTTAAATAAATAAAATATTTAAATAGTTATTAATAAAAATTAATGAATTATAAAATAATCTTTTTATATAATATGTGATTGACAATACGTACGAGACTACGAGTGATAAAAGGATGATATCATTTTTCATACATCTGTTAGTTTTTTTTATTGTTTCAAAAAAGTTTAGATTTTAAACAAATTGTTACAAAAATCACTTTTCTAGTTTCTTTATTATAAATTTAAAATTTAATTATTTTTATTTCATAAGAACTTTATTTCTTAAAAGTCACAAGTTTTAAAATATATTGTGATTTTTAAAAGTTTGATATTTTTTTGAATAAATTTCTTATTTTATAAAAAAGTTATTTTTTTACAAATTGCATTTGTAGTAAAATATCTTTTTTTAATTTAATAAAAAAATTAATATGAAAAGAACTAAATAATATCATTTGTAGTTAATGTGATATTTATTATGAGAGAAAATGGGTAAAATAAATTTAAGATATATATAATTGTGACAAGCGACATACAAAAATTTTCTTTTATTACTATAGATAGAAGATATATTAATACTTATTTTAAAGCTACGTGTTATAATCCCGTAACTGAGTACGCATGGTTGACGTGACAGATGAGCAGAGCATGAAACACCAGCCCTAGTGGGGCATAACTACACTTCGTGTGACTACAATCACAACCGTTAGCGCTCTACCACTTCAAACAATCTATTTTTTCCTTCAATCAAAATTCTCTACTTGTGCGTCACACTTACTATCTAATTAAACACCTTTACTTAGTGCTAGAGTAATCACACAATTATCTACATGATGTCAACATGACTACACTCTTCCTCACAATCACTATATATTAGTTTATCTATATAGATATTATATATATTTTAATTATTAGTATCTACATATTATTATGCATATAATACAACCATCTAACTCTTTTAATTTTTAAACCCTATACTTTTATATTTTTTTTTTTACATTTTAACCCCTATAATTTATCACTTTCAAATATGATCTTTTATATATTCATAATCTTTTATAAATTTTTTGTTTTACATTTTGGTCTAAATTTTGAAAGTTAACACGCCATAATGTGTGTGTGAATCAATGTTGCTTATTTTTTTTCTGTTTAACGACCTTATCATAAAAAGTGGGTCCTATACCGACTTAGTTACCTATACTATATATAAAGCATATGAGAGAGGTATTTTAAGATACCATAAAATTAATAACAAATACTATATTTAATGCATAAGATACTAACACTTTTGGGGTAAAATAGTATTTATAACATTATTTACATATTACCCCCTACAATTAGTTACATAATAACATTCCATTTACATAAAACTTTTACTTTATTTATCCATAAACCAGAAAAACTTAATATGTTTTAAATTTCCAACTATATGCTTTAATCTATCATGTTTAAAAACTTTTTAAAACTACAATTGTAACCTGTGTTTTTTTAAACGTTTTGATGTAAACTTTTTTGCTAAACCAATCTGTATTTTTGTGAGATGCAGTAAGTTAATGCGTAAATATACAAATAGTCATGCAGAACCGATTGATTTGGTGATTTAAATTTTAGCTTACAAAAAACATATAGACTTTTTTTAAAAATACTACAACAATTACAAAATATTAAAAACACATGCCGCATGTAAAATGTCGTCCTGCCGCATGTAAAATGTCGTCCTGCCGCATGTAAAATGTCGTCCCGCCGCATTGTGCGGTCACCCTTCTAGTTGTTTTTAATGCTTTATGTTTCACGTGCATGGTTTAACGTTTTTAGGGTTATTTTTTGTTTGGATTTATTTTTTCGTTTTTTATTTTTGTTTATAAAACGAATCACTGAGATCTGTGGAAAAATAACGCCATTTGACTGATTTTATGCGTCTGTCGTAACGCGAGAAACTTAACACTAGTATATATATATTTATTAAAAAAATAT
This sequence comes from Flaveria ramosissima, assembly GCA_025215565.1. Lineage (NCBI taxonomy): Eukaryota > Viridiplantae > Streptophyta > Magnoliopsida > Asterales > Asteraceae > Flaveria > Flaveria ramosissima. The sequence continues at coordinate 63,091,327 of CM046030.1, forward strand.
CACCTACACTATTACATACACACAAACCGCAATTATTTATGTAACGACAACGGAAGATTCCGTCAAGTCCACTAACGGCGTCAAACCAAACAACTTAACGAAGAGACGTTAACGGGGTTAAAACCAACGCAAAATTTACACCATACGTAACAGCCGAACGTGTATCAAACACCATCTCCACCGTCAGATCGAAAACCAACGGCCAAGATCGAATCATCCCCTGTTCACAGTGCGATCGATAAACATAAACCTGAACATGAAGACTATTATAAAAGGAGGTTCCTCATGAGAGAGAAACAAACACGTCGTATGCACAACAACAACAACAACACCCTCTTCATCTTCTCAGTTTTTCTTTCACTATTTCGTTGATGAAATGGAGATTGTGTTTTGGATTTGAGGGGCTTCGAAGGGGAATTCGGTGAGTTGAATGTTGAATTAGAGCTTGTGTTTTGGATTTGTAGCGGATGCATTTGATCCGGTTGGTTAATTGTGGTTTTGTTTTGGAATTTCGTGAAATTTGACCGATTTTGTGTAGTTTTTGGGATTGATCGGTGGATTTGTGTGATTTGTTATGGTTTTGTTTGCAGGTAGGTTACACGAACGGAGGATTTTGTGGAAGTGGATGCGGATTGCAGTTTGAGCTGTGTGTTTGTGTTCTTGAGCTTTTTAGTGTTGTGGATTTGAAATCGGAAGGTGAATCGAAGGTATTGCGAGTTTGGAGGTTTGCGTTGTATGAATTTCGCATTGTTTTCTGATGATATTTCTCGTGGTGGATGAATCAATGGTGGTGTTTTGTCGAATTGACAGGTTGATTTCAATTTGAAGCCGATTCGAGATGAATTTGTATGATTGAACGAATTATCGAGATCGAATTTGTAGATGTTCGATTGTTCATCATTCGCCTAAAGTTTTGAGGATTTATGCGTCTAAAGCTGTTGAATCCGATTGAAGGTTTCTGAGGACGAAGAAACTAACTGAATAACAAGTATCAATCGTTCTGATCTTCGTTTACTCATCTCAATCGAATCAATTTCATGTCATGAATCGTTAATCTCTCTGCACTTTATCATTTACAGTTTATCTCACCATCGCTCCATATTTTGCAGATTCATCGTTGAAACTTCTGATTTCCAACCGATTGAAGCTAATCAGGTAATGTTAATCAACTCTATCACAATCCTCTGCATCTTCATCTTCATATCTTCTTCATTGCATTTGATGATTTGAATATGATTCATCCACTTAACATACTATTATCCTCTGATCATGAATCAAATCAAATTTTCACCGATTCAATGTGAATTTCACCATCATTTACACAATTACATAATCCTACAACCGATTATGAACTCCGATCGACCTTCCGATCTACTTTCCAAAATTGTCATCAATTTCATCTGTTTCAAACTTTCAACAATCTAACTCCGGTTAACCGAACCTGTGTAACAAACTAACCACGGTTAGTTGATTGATAACCTAACAGGCGTATTATTAAAGTGCAATAATGGAGAAGATTAACGTCTCCAACAACAGAGACAGATCTCCGGCGACTAACACCACCACCACCGCCACCAATACGACGCCGTCTTCGTCGTCGGACTTCGTGTTGCAGTGGGGGAACCGGAAGCGATTGCGTTGTATGAAGGCGAAAGAACCAGCGGCGGCGACGGCGGCGGTTTCCGGTGGACCGACGGTGGGGTTACGATCTATCACGGCGAGAGTTGATCGGAGGGTTGTTAGATCGCCGAATAAGGAGGGGGTTACTGGTGGTAACGGCGTTAGTAACGGTAACGGTCACGGTTATATTAATCTCCGGCAACGATCCTCTTCGCCGGCTCATCGTGTTCTCAGGTAATTTTTTCTTTGTCATTTGTGCGCGTATTACTACTTGTTAATTATTTGAGAAGTTAGTTATATCATACCCATTTTATTAGTTTTAAATAAAATTATAGTTAAATTCAGTATTTTTTTTACTAAGATTTGATAAAAATAACTGTTTTTTTAATAAAGAATTAATTTTAATTTTGCTTTATAAGATTTTATAAAAGTAACTATTTTCTTTAAAAATGTTGGAAATATCAATTTAACTATAAAAGTTTTATAAGTTGTTTTAATTTCAATTTAAAAGTTTTATTTTTGTATTTAAGTTGATACAACTAATGAAATTTTTTGACTTAATTGAGACAAATTATAAAATTTTTGAAGATAAATTAATGTTTATAATATTTGAAGGAAAATGATTATTTTTGTTAAAACTCAGAAAGCAAAAACCGAACTTAACATTTTTAATAAATTAAAAAAACATCACTTTACCTCTACAAAATTTAAAAGTTGTTTTAGTTTTCGTACAAGGTTTCAACTTAAATTCAAAATAATGAAACTTTTGAATTAAAATTAAAATATTAATAAAATTTTTAGACTTCAATAAATATTTTGTCAAAGCTTAGTGTGTAAAATTGAATAAATATTTTTAAACTTTTAAAGAAAAATAGTTATTATCTCAAAGCTTAGTGTGTAAAATTGATATGAACTCTTATATTATTTATAAATTTAATTTTATTTTAAATTTTGAGTTAATTAGGGTCTCAATTTCGACAAACGATTAGGCTTTTGTGTGGTTATTTAACCCATGGATTAAATGGGTTACGTTTGAGCTATCGTATTAAATCTTTCTATACCTTTAAAAAAATGCAAAATATAAGAAGTTGTTCTATTCTACAAAGACAACTAAGTGATATACGAATCATTTAATCTACTTGCTACAATTCATCAAGCAAGCGGTTTACTTTGTTTACAACTTCTTACTAAATGTCAATCTGATTGTAACAGTCAATGTGATTGCAACGGTTTTGACTCATTTTCGAAGCATTTGATCTAGTTTTTTTTTTCCTTTAAACATTTAAACATTATTTTATTTTTCCTAATTCATCTAATATAAACCATAATTAATCTATCTCCAACCACTATAACTGAGTTTAAAGATTTGATCTCAAAAAAAATGTTTTACTAAATTACTATAATTTCACATGATTTTGACATTAAATCAAATACTCAACCACTTAATTTAGTTACTATCATCTGACAACCGGTTTGTTTGCTTGCAATTTATTTACGACTGATAGTCTTTTACAATCTTTTTGACTTGATTAAATAAGTAAGTTACGTAAAATGATAGAAGCTATATTACTGTGTAGTATAGTTACATATTCTATATAAATTTAATTATATAAACTAAATATAAATGGAGAAAATAAAGGCTCACGTATTCTCGTGAAACCCAACTATGTGTAAATTGTCAAAGTTGCCCGTACCAAATCATATGGGAAAATCTACAATATTTTTTTGTACTTTTTTGGTAAATCTTGAATTTTCTTCTTTCTTTGTTGGACTTCTTGTGAATACTTTTGAATTTTGACTCACAATTTGTTACGATATATATTTAAACATAGTCTTTCTCTTTATTTTAAACATATTCCTGTAACTTTTTTTAATAGCAAATTACTTTATTCTTAAATTACATCAAACTAAACTACATCATATACTTGGGATAAAACTCAAGACCTCTCGTTTAAAAGACAAATACTCTATCAAGTGAGTTAGCTTCACATTAACATATATTCCTGTAATACATTATTCAAAAGCATATTTATTTTTCCATCGCTTCTTTTATTCTCCAACATACTATTTTCAATTTTAATTAATTAAATATTTTGTATTTGGTAATCTTATTTAAAGTTCGGACATGTTCTCTCCATCTAAACGACCTTGACTTTTCATATATTATTTTAGCACCATAAATTTCAAATTATTTTAGTTATTTACTTTAGTAGTAGAAAAATATTAATTATTGAATTTTATGTTCATATATTATTCATAAAGTAATCTAATAATTAATTATTTGGGTCCCTATGCAAGAGTAGGAAAGGGGACAACAATGAACATAAGTTATCCATCCAACCACGTGTAACACAACCCACCCACCACTCACAATAATCACCCCATTCTCCACCGTTGGATCCCACTCATCAACGACCCTCATCAACAGTCTCCCCTCCTTCAAGATCCCGACACGTGTCCCAACACAACACATCCCTACACGATCCAACGGCTGGAATTTACCACGAAACCAACGCCACCTTTTCCAACATTATTAATCAATATTCTCTCTTCTTTCCCTGCGCCGCTGCGCATGTTATCACAAACCCCAGATCCCTCCCTTTCCATTGCCCAACCACGAGCGCAATATAGCAAAAAGCATTAATTAAAAGTTATAAAAAAACAAAACAAAAAACACCTTCCATTCATCTTCCCCATAACAACCCTCTGATCCCCTCGATTTTCTGCGCGATCCACACATCCACAGGGCTATTCCCGTAATTGACCACTCGATCACCCCTCTTTTTATTTATTTTTATTATTATAAAAAACATTACTTTTTGTAATATTATTTTATAAAAGTTGGGTGAATACCGAATAACCCTTTGGTATTATCTTTTTGTTATTTTTTATAAAAAAACTGCAGGAATTCCGAGAACCCAACTGCAATGAAAGGGCAGAGCAACGGCGGTAGAGGCGTATGTTCACCGGAGAGAGGGGGTGCGCACGATAAAAGATCCACCCACCACCAAAACGGGAAAAACAATACCACCAGCAACACCGGTGGGTCGGCGTCATCGGAAACGGCGCACGATAGCAAAAAGGGCGGAGCATCGCCGGTGAGCGAATCGCTTCCGATCGTGTGGCCACCGAAATTTGCGATCGGATTGACGAACAAAGAGAAAGAAGAAGATTTCTTAGCGATTAAAGGGGCGAAACTTCCTCAAAGACCCAAAAAAAGGGCCAAATTCATCCAACGCACCATAAACGTACGCCATTCTTTCAGCATAATTATCAATAATAATAATATTATTATTAAATCTGGAATTATATTTTTTGGGGTTTCATTTTCATGATAGAATATTATTAATGGCGTGTAACTGTTATTTGTTTGGTTTGTGTGAACAGTCGGTGAGCCCCGGTGGGTGGCTGTGCGATCTGACATTGGAACGATACGAAGTCAGAGAGAAGAAGATCACAAAGAAGGTATCATTTGGTTTCCAAGTTAATCATCCGTTTTTTATGACTTTAGTAATTTTAATTATTATTAATAGATTAAATTTTTTATTAGTTTTGATCGTTTATCTTGTTTTAATTTTATAGGAAAATCGTAGTTTACGAAGAAATTTTGATGTCTAATGATAATAATTATACATGAACAAACTATAGAACACTTTATAAGTATCATATATTCGATTTATTTTAATATAACCCGTTATCCTTTTCTAAATAGTCATGAGTATAGTCTTTTTCTAGGTGTGTTTATTTACCGGTATTAATCTTTTTATGTATACCCTATAGTTATGGATGATGGTAGAGTTTGAATCACATCGTAAGGGGCGGAGCGATAGTAAACTATTTTAAGAGGGCGAGAGTAAACTATTTTAAGGGGCGAATTCTGAATAAAATAAAAAAATTATACTATCGGTCCGAAAAATTATACTATCGAATAAAAAATTAACACTACTGATAAAAAAAATACCCAACCCCAATGGTTTTGGAATGCACGGAGTTTTAACGTCTTACATATAAGTTGTGCGGTATATCACTTAACCTGATATGTCCTAAGACATTAAATTTGCTATTGTAATTTTATTATATTTTTTAATCTTAATTCAACATGTAATTAATATTTTTTTATAGATCTTATTCTTTGATAAATTTATATCTTAATTTAATATCATGAAGAAAAAAAACACATAGATTTTCTTTTATTAATTATTACATGATATGAATGTTTAACAGAGACCGAGAGGATTAAAGGCAATGGGAGGCATGGAGTCTGATTCGGAATAATGACAGTGAAGGTTTTGTTTTTATATAAAAGAAACAAATGTGTTCTAGTTGGTTACGTATTACTCTTATTTGATGTATTATGTTATTTACATAAATTAATTATTAGACACTTTTAGGAGAAATATTGATCTTTGTATTTAGTATTTTCATCAATTTTCTCCTTTCTTACAAGGTTTATATTCAATCAAATGTAGACAAGTTGATGTTTTATTTTACACCTAATTCATTGGATAAAGTCACAAAACACGAATATACCCTCGACTTGTTTTATTTTACATCTATTTCATTGGATAAAGTCATAACACAAGAATATACTTGTATTCAACTTGCTTTATTTGTTTATTTATTTGTTAACTTATTGTTGACGTTATTTCAAACAATGCTATATAAAAACAACAAGAAGCTTGAAAATTGATACATGCATCAAAAGGGTTGTACACAATGCATCACACCTTGCAAATCATTATTAATTCAATTTAACTTTTAACACACTTGTATTCAACTTGCTTTGGTTATTTATTTATTAACTTAATGTTGACTTTATTTCAAACAATGCTATATAAAAACAAGAAGCTTGAAAATTGATACATGCATCAAAAAGATTGTACACAATGCGTCACATCTTGCAAATCACTATTCATTCGGTTTAACTTTAACATATATGTAAATTCTTTTAAATTCTTTTAACATATTGACTTGGTACAATTTTAAATAAGTAAATTCTTTTAACATATGGTATGGACTTTTATATTTAACAAAAGCTAGTATTAAGTCTCTCGCGTTACAACAGGAAGCTCCAAATTGTACCAAGTAACAACAATATCACACCACCTCTAGCGGTTATTAATATCAAAAAAGCTCGTATTAGAAAAGAAATAAAAATAAAAAATATAAAACCGAAGGAAAAGTAGACGTAACAACGTTCAACCACACACATAAAACATTGAAAAAAATAAATAAGTTGATATATGACTCGCGCGTTGTGACGGACCGTTAAAGGGGAAAAATAAGCGTAAACGTTAAGCCACAATCACACGTTGCAGGGTGTTAACTCATAAAATGTAAACAAAAACGTAAAGCGGAAAATTTGTAAAATATGAAACGTTGGGACAAAGTTGAAAGTGAAAAATTGTAGAGTTTAAATTGTGAAATATATAAAGTATTGTGGTTAAAATTATAAAAAAAAAATCATAGATTAAAAAACCCAAAAGTGAATACGACCCACTAAACCTAAGATACAAACGTTGATGTACAAAAATGTTGGTAATTAGTAATTTATATAATATAATTTCAAAGGTCATTGTGGCTTGATCGTATGACACCTTTGGTCTTAAAGTTTAATAATCACAAACTTAGCCTGAACATTTGCTAAATTTAAACGACTAGTAAAAAACCAAGCATACTTATTTTATTAGTTATAATTACAGTTGTCACAAATTATATAATTTTAATTTGCAATAATTAAATAATCATCTTTTTAAGTAGTAGACTAAGTGTAATGTTCTCACCGCACCCCGTTACCCCCGTATATGAACGTGGTCTTGTCACATCCCACAATCTCCAGCGAAGCCACAAGGGTCCTTACACAAATTGATCTGATGTGGTGCCATGATCACGGGGAAGTGCAGTCACAACCCCTACTGTCCATGTCACCTCCTTGGAATGGTGTATTACCACTGTTGCATATAGCCTTATAACAAACACGGTGTATTTAATACTAAAAAATTAAGAAAATCTTTCCAATTATTTTAGAAAATTTATTTATGGTTTTTTTTTAATGACGATGACAAATCAAGCTCATAACATGCCTCTTCACAACACATGTCTTTCTATACCTCAAACGGGATTTCAACCGTTAATTGTTAGTTTAACGTTCAAGGATAATGCCAACATGTTCTAAGAGGAAACCGTTTTAACTTATGCTGAAGTAAGATTCGAACTTACAACCTTAAGCCCATAAAACTTTTATCCACATCAGCTGTTGTTAGTGGATCAAATGTCACCGCATTTAAAAAAAAATGTATAATAACCTTTTTTTTAACCATTTATAATAATGTCCTTTACTTTTTGTACAAATCTATATCTAATGCACCAAAAAATGCATTTCTTTTAACTACCTAACTGAAACTATAATTTTATTGTAGTTTTGTGCAAACCATAAGGACAAATATCCATTTTGCTTGTAGGTGCAATTGATGTAAACATAATATGAACATCAGTGCTCCTTTATGCGCCTTGAAGCCTCTTTACTCCAACCTAACATCTCGGTATTTTCTTTGAGGCATTTCGTCGAACACCTTCTGTTATCTACCTCTATTTCGATCTAATTTGCTAATTGTGTATCGAACTGATTGAATTGCTACATGGGGATTTCATATTGTGTTTCAATTGCAGGAATCATAACGCTGTTGGTGCTGACAATTTCGCAATCGAAAGTCATCGTGTAAGCTACTCGATTGATAATGAAAAGGGGAAAACGATTCCGATTATAAAGGATTGTTCTTTGAACATACCTTGTGGGCAGTTTTGGATGCTGCTTGGGCCTAATGGGTGTGGGAAATCTACTCTTTTGAAGGTATTAGAACAATTGTATTGTTTGAATTTGTAACGAATATATGAGGTATTTTTTGCCCTAATTTGGATGGGTACCAATAGTTTCAATGAAAGGTGAAATTAAGTGAAAAGGGTATTGTTCAATGGTAGTGGTGAGGTGGAATTTGTAATCCAAATTTTGATTCAGTATCTCCAGTTTTGAAGGAAAGAGGAACACTTGGTTTTGTGTTTTGATGATGGTGGTTGATGGTTATCTTGTCAATGATGTGATGGTTGTTTGACAAAATTAGGGATTTATGTGTGAAAACAGATGAGATTATTATTTGTACCAGGTGTATCTTTTAGAATGTGATTCTTGATGTGTTTATGTTGTAAATATTGGTTATGTTATGTTACACATAGAGTTATTTATGCGGTTAACAACGTGCAGATCTTGGCGGGTCTACTAAGCCCAACAGACGGGTTTGTTCGAGTGAGGAAGCCTAGAAGTTATGTCTTCCAAAACCCAGATCACCAAGTAAGTTTCTTTAAATCTTGTTATCTACATATGCACTTTCTATATGATCATATGTGAATTGATTTGTTTAAACGCAATAAAGGGAGGGACTTTTTATATTTGGTGTCTGGTGTGGATGCATCGACGAGGCGTTTTGTCATTTAAATAGATCAACAAATTTCTGATGTTACTGCATTGTATATATGTATATGAGCTACTTTAAGAGATTCATGCTTTTGAGGATCATGATTTAGGTTGTAATGCCTACCGTAGAAGCTGATGTGGCGTTTGGCCTTGGACGGTTTAACCTGACCAATGACGAAACAAAACTGAGAGTTGCAAAAGCATTAACCTCTGTGGGGATGTATGATTATCTGCAGGTATGATATGGACCTGTCTTGTCTTTCATAAACAATAATAGATGTCTAATGTTTGATTCGTAGTTCTTTTCCTATTAGTATCTGAAATCCTGTAAGAAACACCTAAGTAACTAGACTTTGAAAAAGCTCAAAAAACCTCTTACCAATACACAAAACGAAAGTGTTGAGTGTTGAAAACTAACTAGTTGAAAAGGATGACTTAAACATGTTTAATACAGAAACAAGCTTCATGTATCATGGGAAACATTATTTGACCGTTTAAAAAAGAATGCAAACACATGTGTTATGGCATACATCCTTAGAATTATTTAGCTTAGTTTAATGCCATAAAAAAACTAACATACTTTTTTAATTGGCACGATAAATTCCCTTAACCCAGTTTTGGTTTAAAGAAGTCCGTAAGTTTGTTTCCAAATGCACGTACATGTAAAAAAATTTAAATAATAACTTGGCACCCCCTTAAAGTGGCCATAATCTGTTGAAGTGTCTTTCCAAGTTTACAAAAATGTTGACATTTTAGTATGAACTTGTGTTTACATTGGTCAAAAATTGACGAGGTAGTGTTCCACATTCGCAAAAGAGTCCACATGATATTCTTCATGTCAATGAAAAGTTGCCGACGTAGCCTCCACATATGTAATGATTGTGCTAGTAATTAAAGCTTATCTCTGATTTCAAAGATATGTGCAATTTAAACAAGTTCACACTTTAACATGCCAAAATTAGGTTGAGACTTTTTCGTGTAATATGAGAAAGCATGTTGGTTTTTTATGGTATTTAGTAAAGTTGTAAACATAGATTTATTTATTCATACTTTATAAATTAACATCTATAGTTGCTCGTTTATCTGGTTATAAACGTGTATTACCAAATAATCGGTATATTTTATTGAAATATGCCAAATTAATAATATATTTAGATGCTTATATCGGTTTACTTTGCAAACCATTCTGAGGAGTTTCAAGTCCTCAAACATTTTGTGCTGGTGATAATGATAATTAACATAAAATTTCTTGCTACTTAAAAAGAACAGTTGATAATGATAGTTAACATAAAATTTCTTGCAGCATTTGGTAATTAGGTAACCCTTTCAAATTATGTTGGATTTTTATATACTAATTACATGTTTATATATTAAATCTCCGAGTTCTAAATGTTTTCAGAGACCTGTACAAACTCTTAGTGGAGGTCAGAAACAAAGGGTTGCAATTGCTGGTGCATTGGTTGAAGAATGTAAAGTATTGCTACTAGATGAACTCACAACATTCTTGGATCAAACCGATCAGGTACAGATTATTATTATTATTTATGTTTATAGTCATAGTTGTATATCCATCAAGTGGATTGAGCATCTGATTGTTTTCAGATGGGTGTGATTAAAGCGGTGAAGAACACGTTGAGTAGTTCTGAAGATGTGACTGCATTATGGGTTACACACCGTTTAGAAGAACTGGAGTATGCAGACGGTGCTGTGTATATGGAAGATGGAAGGGTGGTGATGCATGGTGAACCATCCGTCATAATGGATTCGATTGAAGCGAGGAAAGCCTCTTACACTGACAATATTAACTCCTGAAAACCATGTGATCGTTTGCTCGTATGTAACATACTCATCTTTGATCATATTAACCGAGGTATCATTTTCTTTCTTAATTGGCGTATAACCTTTGACCACACCGATCCATGGATACATTTTGAACGGTTCCAGCCCAACCTGCAACATAATGGTTGGGCTGGAACCCGTTCAAGATGCATGCAATGATCCACCTCACTCTTTGCCCCATGACAAGTAGCAGTATTGATATGATGAACAAGTTATAGTTCACAATAATAGTTGTAAACATAAAACAAGTTCAAATTAATCATCTAGACATGAAATATGATGATTAATCATAAATCCAAATGATAAACTACAAGACTTCTAAAAATTCAAATTACACAATATAGACAATTTACATACTAACAAGCTAAGCTTAAACGAGCCCGAGCATGTGCCTTGTTTATTTGGCTCGTTTAAGCTTGCGGGTCTAAATTTGGTGAGTATTATTATGTGTATATATTTTAACATCAGTTTCCAACGTATTAAGTGCAAGTAAATATAACCTGGCCTATCATCAATTTATTCAGAAATCACGTATACGTTTTCATACGCCTTCTGCCACCACCACTTTCATTCGACTAGGAGAAATCGTCGCTAAATCGTATCATCGACATACCGACAGATTCACTCCATTTCACTAGTTCACTAATTTGGGCATTTTTTCCGGAATGGGTTCATTCATGTCAATTTTTTTACTAGTGAACACACACTTTCTATTCTATACTTACTGTACTCCTCAATGTTCTCTTTGGGGACATTGATGTCAATTTCTATGTTGGAGTGAAGCTGATATTCACATATTTGTTCGAGTTGGACAAATCGGTTTGTTCAAGTGGAGTCATTGTTCATTGAAGCCGATCTTTAGAGGTTCCTTCGGGTTTGAGTTGATGTTGATGTCAGGATTGAAACTACTCGTTCGAGTGTCACAGGTTGGCTTGTTCTTCATGAAACTTAACATATTTCTACTTTATTTTCGTCGATCTAGCTAGCCGATGTTGGCATGCTGCTTGGGAACAACGTTTTTATGATTTGTTAAACGAGCCGAGTCGAATTTAGCTTAGAGGTTGCATAATATGTTACAGGCTGTGCTCGTTTTTGAAACACCTATTTAATTATCATCTAAAGCTATGTCTTTATTCACTATTGCTATGGTGGAGTCATAAAAACAGGTTAAAAAACAAAAGCATGTTGCTATATCGGTAACTAGCCGAATATATAACATAAAATAAATAAACGGTTTCATTATCGATATAAATAATACATTAGATAAAATGAAAATCGGTTAAGAGAGTACATCACATAGATCTCATATCTGGTATGGTGAAAAGGTGTAAACAAGTCAAGTCGTCTCATAAGTTTCTATGAATCGGCTTGTTTAAAGCTTGAAGTGAGCCAAGTTTATCGAGCTCGAGCCCCGTATCATGCCACATTGAAAAAAACAAGCTTGAGCCTGAGCTTCACATATTGCGCATTAGTCGGCTCGCAAGTCTAAACAATGTTTTTATTTATATGATTTCTATTTATTCTAATAAATAATTATTTAATAAATTATTGCTATTAGTGTTTTTTCCTCCACGCGCGTTGCATGTGAAAACCCGAGGCTCGGACAAAATCATGTTTATTACGATACCCGATTTTCACGGCGGTTCTTACTCAACACTGACTCATTCCGTTTTTGTGAATCATCATTGCCTTTAACTTAACCCAACGGTATGAACGAGACTATGCACACATCCTCCTGTTAAGCAACTTCCTTTAAATCATTTACATGTATCAAGTAGTAACACAAACATTATAAACAATTAGGAATTGTATAAGAGAAGATAAACATGAAATGATAACTTGTACAACCAACCTTAAAACATGTGCGTACACAAAACATAAAGATTTGCAGTTTATCGTTCATGTCATTTAGAATTTAACATACAGATGATAATTATGTTTCAAGGCTTAGAACAGAAGTTTGTTGCGACTGCAAACGTCATGTCTACCATGCCAAAGTAACAAACATAGCTTTTTTGGGCTTCATCATCGCCTATCGAGCTTTAAGCTCTAACAACCTAAACAAAAAGACATTGTTCTCAAGTTATAAAACTAAGAACCAACAAAGTCTTTATGAACCAGGAATGACTGAGATTACCCAACTACATACGTATCCACAGTAAATGGTTTTCATATGGTCTAAGATGAGCCTAGGCGCATCATCATCGACCATAGCCAAGAATGTTTGATATACACACAAATATAGCATTTTGCGGGAATCAACATTGAATATCAACCATCCTAAAAGACCTGACAGCCTGCACACGGGTCATTCGGATCACACATACAACTCTTAGGTGAGCAAACGCTCAACATCACGAAGCTAACAATCAACAAACACCATCAAGACAAAAAATAACTCATAAAATCCATACCATCTACAAATCCTCAACATAAATAGGGGTTAATCACAACATAACAAAACAGAAGAGTGTCTCGGATGAATGCATGCTCATCATCATCGACAACAACCCACCTTAAACACCATCAAGACCAAAAACAATCCATAAAAGCCTTACCATCTACAAATCCCCGCCAGAAATAGGAGTTAGTCACAACAACACAAAACAGAAGAGTGTGCATGCTCATCATCAACAACCCACCTTGTCTAATTTGATTCAAATAGTATAAGACACTTTAAAACAGAAAATCAAAATGAATCAAAGGCTTTAACATGATCGATGATTAAAACAAAATCCCAAAAAGAATGTTCTGTGTAATAAGTGAAAAACAACATTATAACCGGCACAAACCCAAATCATGGATCAACACTTAGGGAAAACAAAATAGTCACCCAACTCTCGATGGGCAAAAACCCACCATCACCAAAACAAACATCAAAAACTATAAAAATATATATATATATATATATATATATATATATATATATATATATATATATATATATATATATATATATATATATATATACTAGGGTACAACCCCGTGTATTACACGGGTTGAATTAAAAAATATTAAATAGTTATTAATGAATAATAAGAAACTGTAAAACATTATTTTGATATAAGATATAACTGAAATTACGTATAAGTAATTACTTTGATTAATTGATAAAATATTTATATTATTTCTAAAATTTTCGTTATAAAAAAATTTTGTTTTGATAAAAATTTCATTTTTTATCTATTTGTTTAAAGACTTCGGGTTTGTTTTGTAAAATTATTTTATATATAAAAAGAATGATTTTAAAATAATTTTATTATTATAAAAAGTCTCGTTGTTTTAGAAAAAATCATAGTTTTAGAAAATTTTGTTTTTGAAAACGTGTATTTTTTAATCAAAGTATTTAGTTTTTATTTAATGAAAAATGTCTTTTAATATTATTAATTTAATAAGAACTTAGATTTATAATATAGAGAGAGAAAGAGAAAAAATTAGAAATTAGTTATTTGATTTTTTAAAATGAAATAATTAGTTTAGGCGGGAAATAAATGGGAGAGTGAATGTGGTAATGACATGTGTCAAAAAATGTAAAGGTTTATTAGTATAGATATATATATAAAACTAAAAAGTATATAAATAAAATAAATAAATAATACACAAGCCTAGCTCAAGCTCGAACTTTAGAAATGAAGGAATAAACGAGCTGAACTTGAATACTTGATATTGTAATTGTATGTCTCATGTACCTTTATAGTAAGTAAAGAGGATGTGACCAATTTTGTAGAGGTAAGGCTCACCAAATGAGTAAAGTAGATAGATTATTTTACCAATGATGATTTTTCTAATGATAAAGTCACACATCCTTAAAAGTCTACTTTTAAAATTCATTTATTGTTTATTTTATGTGCTCGAATCTAAATCAATTTGATGGAGATAAACACTAGATGTCATTATGTCAAGAGGTTATCAATAACAAATTTCGTAGGACTACGTTTAACAAACCCTTTTAATTTATATGGGTTTATTTTAGTTGTCGAGTAAAATCAAAGGAATTGAAGTTTGACAAATGATGAGTACGAATTCGTATATTTATAAAACAAAATCATAGGATAACTCTTTTAATTATTAGAGTACAATGCATAGGGATGAGCAAATGATACCAAATACCGAAACCGAAGCGGTCCTGAAAATCCTGTACTGAATTATTTTCAGTATCAATTCGGTACCCACATTTTGGTGTTTTGGGGATTGGTACTTTCGGTTCGGTACCGGTTCGGTACGATACCAATATTTTACCGATTTTTACCTTAAAATACCATAGAGGTACCAATACCAAATCGTATCGTACCGAGCATTTTCGGTACCGATATCATTTTTGGTGATTCCGGTTTGGTATGGTAGCAGTACCAAGTCCATCCCTAACAATGCATACTTAAACTATATAATAAATTACAAATTGTGCCCTTTGACTTAAATGATTACAATGTATGTAATTTATTTGTAATGTTTACATGCTTTTTGTTCTTTTAACTAGCTGGTATTAACGTTTTTTAATTTAATAACAAAATAACTACTTTGTCTAGCTAGTGTGGATAATAGATTAATAGCTACGTGACTTTAAAATAAAAGTTTAAATCCTTTTTCAATGTAAAAATCTTGCAGCTCACTAATAGATATTGCCAATGAGCTCTTCGGTATATGTAAGTCAAGAGGTTTAACGAGCTAATTGGTTTCCTCCTAGAGTGTACGACACCATCCTCGAGCGTCGAGCTAACGTTTGACCTAGGCCCGTCGATTTTATCCGTACCCGATTAACCCGCCCGACCCAATCTCAACCGTACCCGAAGAACCCCGACCCGAATACCCCGTTATCCGAACAACCCGAAAACCAATTAAACCGATTCTTATTCAGGTCGGGTTTCGGATAAACTTTCAAACCTCAAAAACTCGAATAACCCGAACCGATTAACCCGAAATCGAATGACCCGATCAACCCATATTATAATTAAGTAAATTATATGTATACACTTGTTTGGATTTTCCAAGTTGATCAAATTGTTTGTATATAAATATATATTTAAGCACATTTTATAAATTATAGAAGTAAACTATTTTAAGTCTACTAGTATTATAAGATTTCAAATGAAAACTCACTAAAATTTACTAAATTGAGTCTATTGTTTAATACCCGAAACCCGACCCGAACAACCCGTTACCCGAACAACCCGAAACCGATTGTTATTTGGGTCGGGTTTCGGGTAGACTTTTAACGTTAAAAATCCGATTAACCAGAACCGATTAACCCGAAACCCGATTAACTTACCCGATCAACACCCCTAGTTTAACAGTTGAAATCCCATTCGAGCTATGAAGAGGTATACCAATAAACCCGAATTATTTAAGGGTTTTTTGGGCTTATTATATTTTGTAATCTCCCCGGTCTTAATTCCAGTACCCACTTTCGCCGCCGTGCCTTCGCCGGTCTCCGTCGCCACTCTCGCCGGAGCTACGCCACCAGCTTCTCTTCTGCACCTTTGTGTACGTTCTCTCAACTCTAACATCACTGATTCAACTATTTTAAATTAACCCTATCGCACTTGAATGTGTAATCAATCTATTGATGTTATAGTCTGAATCGCTTTGATTTAGGGCATCAGCCAATTAGGGTTTCTCTTATGGTTGGTGTTTATAGTGTGTTGAAATTGAAATACGTTAAGTTTGAGCAGCGTATTGTGAGTTGAGCTGGTCTAAAACAGTAAAACTGTGAACTTAACTTAACATGGATGGTGTTCTCTTTTCATCCACAACCAACGAGCTCAAAATGTTATGATGGTATTTAAGGTCGAACATTTCTTATGAGTTATGACTCAATAATTCAATATATCTCTTGTGGATGGGGTTATATGAGATTTGTGTAATGTGTCAAAACAAGCTGGTAGGAGTTTGACACCCGAACCCATAGTGGTCGAAGGCGCAAGGTGCACTTAAGGTTCAATGGGTGAGCTTGGGCCTAGGTGCAAGGCGCTTAAAAAGCAGGGACTTTTTTATGGGAGACGCGTAGTATAAAAGTGTGATTTTTAGGGGTTTAGAGTTTAGACATTTTTTAGGCTAGTTTAGGCTATTGATTGATTTCGGGCTTGTTTAGGGTTAGCGTAATTGTTTTGGACCTGTTCAGACGATATTTGGACGGAACTTAGCCTGAAAATGAGGCTTTTGAAGCGAGGCTAAGGCTGTGATGGGCTGCACCTGAGGGCCTAGGCGCACACCTTGTAAGCTTTTTGACAGTAGAGTCCAAACTGCAGTGGGAAGAGGAGGGGTGGGATAGATGAGGCCATGCTTAGAGTTTTATAAGTTAAATTAAAGGACTAATTTTTAACTGTAAACAAAGTTGATGAAAAAACATTAGGCTTGTTTTGATTCACATGTTTTAGCCTTTTACCATGTGATTAATGGCCTTTGAATGGCTGGATTGAATGGAATTACTAGTTTCAGGTATGATTCTTACATAATGGACTGCCTCGTGTTAGAAAATGGTAAATAAACTTTAATGTAACTCAATCTTAGGGCTAATTCAGAAGTTGTACGACTACTTTCAGAGGTGATATCCGTGTATAGAGTTATGGATCGCCTGTGTTAGAAAATGGTCATTGGGCTTGATAGAAGCAATAGGTTTGAATGCAATTCAATCTTAGGGTTAATTCGAAAGTTGATGTCATAACAATATAACACTAATGTAGAAGAATTACAATCTTGACTCCTGTGTACATGAATTGTTTGTTTTAGCATTTTGAATTTGCCTTTTGTGTTTGTAACCACAGCTGTGAGTTAGGATAACAAATTAGGAATAATACCATGAGACGGATATTAAAATATTACTTTATATATTTATATATTCTTATTCATGTCTTACCTTTTCTTTATTTTAGGAATTCGAAAGTACACATTTGAGATCAAAGTTTGAAGTGGGTTAGGTGATTTTTTTGGTAAAGGTGGCAAAATGGTAATTTTAGGTTCTGGTTGGGTTGGCTTGACAGTTCGCATGAAGCACTTATCTTAGTGTAACATTCAGATTTTTTCAAATAAGTAGGGTGTCAAATATGTTCACAGATTACTGCAGTTATATAATTTTAGCTTAATTGGTTTCAGATGTCTTATGCATTAAAGATATTTACTTTGGGGGAATTTCGACCGTTTGACCCGTTTTCTTTTTAGTTAACATTTTATATTTTGTGCTTTTGATTCATTATAGATGAAACATAACACATATTGACCCGTTCATAAGTAAATAGGTTGAAATTGAAACAACTAGTTATTCACTTATTTGTTTTCCTTTTTAAGGGTTTTAGAAAGAACTTCAGAGTTCAAATATGTTCTTGTCTTTCTTCCAATTTACAAAAATAAAGCAAAAACGCTCACTTCTTTTTTCAACGTTTGCACATCATTTCATGTCTTTGCAGTTTCGCGACACTGAAAATGCCCAAAAAGAGTTCATCCAAGATATCCAAACCAGGGCAACAGATCCCCAATGTAGCTAGTTGGGACATGTCAAAAAAGACCTCATCTAAACCACCCAAACCAGTTTCGCAAAAACCAACTGTAGCAAAGGAGAAACAATCCTCTACACCACAAAAATACGGGCAGGAAATCGATGACATCTTCTCTAAGAAAAGAAAGAACCCCGAGAAGCAGAAGACCAGCAAACTGAACAAGAAAACAAGTAAAGATTCAAAAGACGATGAATCTGTGACCCGAAAGAAAAAGAAGAGTAAATCTGGAGGTTCTAATGTGGATATGTTTGAAAATGAACAACCGGCTAAACAGAGGAGAAAAACTGCAGATGGTCTAGCGATATACACCGAGGAGGAGTTGGGGTTCGGTAAGGCGGATGCTGGAGGTACCCCTTTATGTCCTTTTGATTGTGAATGTTGTGTCTGATCTTTTTTTCAAATCAACTGTTTTATGTTACAGATAGTTTTGACTAATTTAATTCAATAGATTCTGCAATTATGCAGTTTCAGTTCTTGGTTCCCATATTAGTTCTTGTTTAAAATTGCTATTTTGTAGCTGAGCTAATCATTGCCCCACCTCTATGATTACCACATTACATTGTTGGATTCGGATGAATCTTCAGAACTATACTTGGGTGTTATTATTATTACTACTTTTATTATTATTTGATATTGTTTTT
The DNA here is from genome assembly GCA_025215565.1 of Flaveria ramosissima. Lineage (NCBI taxonomy): Eukaryota > Viridiplantae > Streptophyta > Magnoliopsida > Asterales > Asteraceae > Flaveria > Flaveria ramosissima. The sequence continues at coordinate 63,110,385 of CM046030.1, forward strand.
CTTATGTAATAATATTAGTTCATGTAATAAAATTTCTTGCAAGTAATAGAGTAAAGATTAAAAAGTTCTATCATCTATATTTATATTTTATCTCTAATCAATAAGTAACGCATACAACCCACATGTCACAATTGTAGCTAGTCAAGATTTTTTTTCTTGCTTATTTTCACTTTACCATGAGGTGGAATAATTTTAGCTCTTCAAGATTCTTTTTCTAGCTTCTTTTATTTTTCAATATAATTACTTTACTACTTACTTTTTTTAACAACAAACATACATTTAAATTTTAATTACTAACTATTTATTTTTTTATTCGATTCGTGTAATATACTTGTTTCTAACCTCACTATAGAAAATAAGGGGCGGTTTGGTTCGCAGAATGTTTGCAAAGGAATTGGAAATGGAATTGGCATTGGAATTGGAATCTTGTTAAAAATGATAACATGTTTGGTTGGTCAATTTTAAGCGGAATTGGAATGTTAATTTTGAATATTTCATTGGATTGTCAAATAGTTCATGGGTAAGTGGAAGAGATATGAATTCCAATGAACATAGGAAAATTTTTCAATTCCAATACAATTCCATCCATTAACCAACACAACAAGATTTTGAATGAGAAATTTTTCAATTTCTGAGAATTTGTGAACCAAACGGGGTCTTAGGGGTTTAAATTTATATCACATTATGAAGGTCACACGGAATTTTTGGTTGGGGCTTAGTATAGTTGGGTTTAGGTAAAGTTTTAAGTCGAACCCATTAACACATTTAGTTAAATTGGTCGTACCCGTTTGTTTTAATATTCTTTAATAAATGTGTTCTATGCTAATAATATAACTTGTTGGGTACTTTATGATAATATCTAACACGTAAAAAATAAATTGACATAAGATTTTATGATTCAAGTTTAATTATACATATCATTTATGTTTTGGTTGTAAATTTGTAATCATAGTGTGTTAACAAGAAAAAAATATAAAAAAATAGAGTTGAATGGACGTGTTGTGAAAACTTGCAAACATTTATGTTGTATCTGGCCCCATGTGATTGATATGATTTTCAAATTTATGTCATATTAAGGTTTTTGTCAAATGTTTGGGTTGGGTTGCACCAATTGTGTCAAAATGGGTTTAGAGTTTAGGGTTTAAGGTTGGAGTTGGTTGGTTGTCAGGTTAAGATGAACTTGAGTTAGGATGATTTTGGGCAAGGATGGGTTGATTACAAAAGAAAAGGTCTGGATGGGTACGAGTTAAGATGGGTCAAACTATTAAAAGAAAAACATTATAAATTCTCTTCTTTTTCCATAATCTCACGTTGATGGAACGACATCAACTGAGGACCGACTCTAATGTCTGGTTTGTTTGATGATCGAGATGGTGGGGGAGATGTTTCTATCAACGCTTATGTTGAAGCCTGAAGGAGAGAAGCTGTGGATGATAGAATGACGCTGGCTAATCTCGAATCTAGTTATGTCAAACCGCCATCGTCCAACAAGTGTTGGTTCAACCCATGCGAAGTTCCAACTAAACACATTAGGGGCTAGTTCCTAATGTGTTCTAGCCCTAGTTCGACAGGCTAGTGTGGCTCGATCCTAAAAACATTGTATATTAGTGATGTGATGATTGGTGAACAACACGTATACTTAGCAAAATGGGCGGGTTCTTTCGAGCAAGGTTACAGACCGAAACGTACCATTTTTAAAATACCATTTCTAAAAGGTCAATCTGAGTCAGGTTAGACGAGATTCTGGCCATAATGAGTATATGTCAAAACATGCCGTTTAAAAAAAATAATCAAGCTATTGCACGATTGACGTTGAAGTGATTGATTTAAAATAAAATAAAATAAATAATTTAAAAATAAATAAAATTGCAACTAAGAGGCATAAATAGGAAAAAGTAGATTTACAAAAATTTTACCCATGTCCATAGCAACCTAGAAGGTCATTGTGAAGACCCATAAAAACCCAACATCACTTGTTCGGTTTGGTTTTGTCAGGCGTAGGTTGCACCCGTTCTGTCAATATAGGTATAACCTAATATGTGGTCATGACCAAAAGTTATACGAATCCTTAGAAATTGTTTAATTGAACCGAATAAATAACATGGTAACTGAATGAATAATTTTAAGCGTCATTTGAATGGAATGATTATTCAAATGTGTTTCTTTGATTTATTTTAAGGCCTTATTTTTTGTACATCAGCAGAGGATCTCTAGATGCCACTGACCGTGTGTACCTATACAAGTACGATTCGTATGGGTGTTGTGGCATCAGATGTTCGAGTGTGTACAACTATACGAGTCATATATATTCTATACGAAGGTATATACGAGTCATATAAGTTTTGTATGAACGTATATACGAGTCATATAACAATATACAAGTCAAATAGATGATTAGACTGACATGATAGGGTGCCACAAGGCGTATAGATGGTGTCCAATGAACCTTCTTGAGGTAACTTTACAAACATATAGTTAACAACATGTTTTTTGTTTGTAAAATAATTGTGAAATACTAGTAACCAATTGAAAATTTTAAAACATTACATATGAACCAAAAATCTTATGTACAGATTATGTGAGTCTACTAGACGATCTAAGTTATTTTTCATTAAGCTAGAAGACTATTTATGAAGGCAAATAACCACATGGATTGATATAATAAAAAAATATAAATCATGACCCGAGGTTCAATTTAACCTACCATATGGACCAAAATGTAGTTTACTCAAGATATTAATTATTATTGAAAAAAATAGGTTCAACTAAATAAAGTATATAAATATTAAAGTGTTTTGGAGGTATTCACAAGTTGGTTCTCGTTTTATCAATTTTGAAAGTAATTGTTCTAATGAAAAAGCAACCCCCTAACGACACCATTGTAACATTGTTCCATCATCCTTGATGTGATTTTGAACCACTTTTGAATCAATTTGGCATGTGTTGTGTCCTTTAGAAAGTTATTCAACAATATTGCGTTGATCATGGAGTTCTAATGTTATAATTTCGATCACACTGAAAGTTGTATTGATATGAAGTTCTGATCTTCAAATTTTATTGAACGTTGAAAATTTTTAATTACATCGAAAGGAAAGACTGTATTTGTTTTCTTAACAAGGAGGTTAAATACTTAAAGTGAAATAATTAACGTCTGAAACTAACAAAAGTCAATGCTAGATTGCCAGTGACATTGGCAGTTAAAAAAAAAAGCGAGTGACGATAAAAGTGCAGTTAGAGTAAAAAGTAGATATTAAAGTAAGCAAATACAAAAGTTAAAATATCAACCATACTATGAGGATAATTGGCAACAGGGCCAGTCCCAAGGATTTTAATGCCCTGGACGAGCCGGAAAAAAAAGCCCATGGGCTCTAACGACTTAAATTATATAAACTATTTTTTTAAATGAAAATAAATGTTTTAGCAATATCATAGTATTACAATGACATACCGTAATAGTTAACCAATAACTCGTAAATCTCTCATAGCATTCTTGATAGCAAATTGGTTTATAACATATTCGTAGTTTATAGTCTATAATATTTTGCTTTCGATAGCTATTAGCGCCAATCCGTTAAGTCTTTCTTGGGACACCGTGGATCGTAGGTAAGATTTCAATTTTGAATAGAACAAAATTTGTGGTATAAATTAGTTTGTGGACTTTAATTACAATCAAAATTTAAATATTTTAGTGGGCTATTAGTTGAGTAATTGGGTTAAAAAATGGGCTCAAAAAATTTGGTTTAAAACATAATTGAGTTAAGTTTTTAGTTGTACTATACCTTATAATTATTTTTTTTATAATTATATATATAACAAATTTGAAAATTTTTGTGCCCCCTGAGCGAGTGGGCCCTGGATGGGGGTCCATTCCGCCCCTCCTCAGGGGCCGGCAGTGATTGGCAACATGTACTATACATATAATAAAGGTTAAATGACTAGTCATTTAACTAAACCTGGAATGAAATCTTTAGGTATAAACCCGGCCTACTTGCTTCAATTTAAACCGTAGACGTGGTTTCAATGTATAAACTAGTGTTTTTGACTCGGATTGGACTGGTCGGACCAAGATTCGAAGGGCCAACCGGTTCGACCACCTCAATTCGTTTTGTAGCCAAGGAACCGGCTGGTTCGGACCGCTTCGGTGGTCAGACTGGAACCGGGTTGAACTGGATTTTTGGTTTTTTTATATATTTTTTAATTTTTTTGGGTTTAATAGTTTTAATGGGTGGGTCGAAAGATAATTTGAAGTGTTATACATCAGATTATTATTGAGTTTTATATATAATAATCAAATATATATATAATACTTTTATTAAATTATATACAACTATACATGTCATATCATATATAATTATGATGTAATCTGATTTTTAAATCTGATTTAAACAGTCGACTCCTTCCTATTCAGATTTTAAAAAAATTAGTTTAAACTTTAAACACCCCTTATTAAATATCAGAGTTAATTGTCATTTTCGTCTCCGAGTTTTGATAAGTTTTGACATTTACATCTAAACAGATTTTTTTTCTTCTAGCTCTCTAACTTTTAAAATCTTACCCTTGTCATCCAATCTAGTTAGTCAAGTTAATTTTGGTGTTAGGTTTCATTTAAATGAAGGGTAATAATGTCTTTATACATTGTTTTAGTTAAATAATCATAAATTAATTGTTTTTTATTTTATAAAACCCAGAACATAGAAGATTGAGAGGGAAATTAGTTTGCTGTTTGAGGACCTCGTTGTTGCTACTTGATTCCTCCATTGATCCTAAATCGTTATTTTGCTCATGTGGATCGACGACCTTCATTCGCAGTTGGTGGAATCCTGTGAATCTTGGTCGTCGTTTTCATTGTACGTTGCATTAGACGGGTAAGATTAATCGTACATGTACTTGATTTCATTGTAGATTGGATGATAATGACAAGTTTTTAAAAAAGTTAGGGAGCCAGAGGGGAAAAAATTCTTTTTGGATATAAATGACAAAACATACCAAAACCTGAGGATGAAAATGACAATTAACGGTTTCGTTTGGTTCACAGAATTCTCATTAGTTGGAATTGAAAATTTTTTCATACAAAATCATGTTTGATTGGTCAATGGATGAAATTGAAATTGGAAATTTTTTCCACATTTATTGGAATTCACATTTCTTTCATCTAGCCATGGAATGTTTAACATTTCAATAAAATATTCCAATTTAACATTTCAATTCCACTCAAAATTGACAAATCAAACACATTATCAACTTAAACAAGATTTCAATTACAATTCCAATTTTATTTCCATTTCAATTTCTTTACAAAACATCCTGCTAATCAAAAGGACACTAAGGCGTAGTTTGTTTTTATGTGAAAAGATCTTCCTGACCTCTTTTGTCTGCGCTGCACAGACCACGCGCACACGTTGAGCTCTGCAGATTGTTTGTTTTTTGGAAGACTTTTCATTAAAAAAGGTCTACGCGAGGTCTGCATGGTGTAGACTTGGCACAACCACTTCTCAAGTCTTCTAAAGTCTACAGAGGATTAAACACCATCACTCACACCACTGTCCGCCGCCACCACTGTCTGCCGCCCCTATCGTCCGCCGCCCACACCGTCCCCCTCCACCCACCGTCCGCCTCCACCACCGTCCGCCACCACCATCGTCCCCCTCCACCACCGTCAGTCACCACCACCGTCCCCCTCCACCCACCGTCCGCCTCCACCACCGTCCCCCCTCCACCCACCGTCCACGTAGAATAAAATGTATTTTTATGGTTTTATAGCTACTAAAAATATGGAATAAATGATTTAAATAGAATGTATTTTTGTGGTTTTATGAATACTATTACAATATTGTATGACTTTTATTTAAATTTAATATTAAAGTACTTTTTAAAGTTTAAAAACTAGGTTTATTTTAATTACAGAATATTTTAGCAGTCTGCAAATGTTAAAAAACAAACAGTATTCTTTTTATAGACTGCAGACGTTTGGTCTATCTTTTCTCCTACAAATATCTGCAGATGTGATCCGCAGACTGCAAACATTTTACTAAAAAAACAAATAAATCAAAGTTCTCCATTTCCCTTTAGTGGAGTCGGTTACTCACACAAACAAAATCAAGCACCTACGCGTCACTCTCACCTGCCAACTTTGAACTTCAAAAGTCAAAATTCAACACAAATTAATCGAGCGATTAACTTTCAGCCACGAAGCAAATCTCCATTTATGGATTCTATAATAATCACTTCAATAATTCCATGACTATTTCTTCTTCTTGATTCTTGATTTCTACACTTTAATCTCATATTCTCAACCTACCCTCCGAAAACCCTAATTTCATTGATTTTTCCCCTTTTTTCAAGCTTAACACGTTCAGATTCAATACAGTTTTTTTATAATCTCAACGCCATGGATGCAGTTATGAGCTCCGGTGCTCTTTCCAGTATCAATATTTCAAAATCGAACACGTTCAAATCCAGAAACGATATTCAAGTGTAAGTTTGTGTCTGATCGTTGATTTGTGTTTATGTATTTTGATATATGAGTTGATCTGAACCTTGTGAATTGTATGGAGTCTGATTTATTGATAATCGGACGAGTTTTTCGTTTGGTGTATTGAATTGGTTGGCTGTGATGTTTGTTTAGGGTTTTTAACATTCTAGGGGGAAGTATGATACCTGAGTTAAGTTTTGTTGTTAGTGTTTACAAATTGAAACCATAGGTGTTAGATCAGAAGCAAATTGATATAATAACGAAGGTGCAGTTTATAAACTTTGTTTATTCGGTTTATGATCACTGTGTGTCGCGAGTGTTCCATACTTCTATGCTAAAGCGTAAAACAATCCTGTAATGTGATTAGCTGAATGTACATGTTCCATCCGTTTTTTGCATATTATTTTTATTTTATTCAAGATTAGAATTTAGAAACCATCAGTTGTAATTGTGTAGTGTTTGCTTTCTTGTTCCGGCTGCATATGCTAAAAGGTTCATACAAGTTGATGATCAGAACTGCTGATATGATATATAGGTCTATACGATTCTGCTGATCCGAGCTCAAATTACTCGACTTATTTGTACTATTCCTATGCCCTGTTGGAATTTATCTGCTACCCTTCATGGCACCTTATGTGACTATGATGTTCCAAATAAGCATATTTAAGAGTTCATGGAGTCTCTATGGTTGCATTGTTGGTAGATTAACTACTTTGAAACTTTTATCACAGTTAATGTTTTACAACTAAACTTTAAGTTCCTACTTGCAGACATGCGTGTGAACTACCATGTCGATCATCCTCAAGTTTTGGTACAACTGCAAGAACATTCCAGAACTTGCAATTGCATGCACCTGTTCAGAATAGAAGTCTAGTTGGAAAAACCTTTTGCTCTGCAGAGGCATGGATTCAGCCTTTGAGTGCTGCTGAATCTCACTTACAAGTTGAAGAGGATAAAGTTGGAGTGCTTCTTTTAAATCTTGGAGGCCCGGAAACACTTAATGATGTTCAGCCTTTTCTGTATAATCTATTTGCAGATCCGGTATGTTGAACAATTTCATTTCAATATCAATATTGTGCTATCTTAGTTTCAATATTTCTGTTTGATTGATAATGTTGATATATTGATACAGGACATCATTCGTCTCCCAAGGTTGTTTAGGTTCCTACAACGACCATTGGCACAACTCATTTCCACACTTAGAGCACCTAAAAGTAAGGAAGGGTATGCTTCAATTGGAGGTGGTTCACCTCTGAGAAAGATAACAGATGAGCAGGTAGATATATTATATATATGACCTGTTGGAAATTTTGGTTATTGCTATTTATTTATCAGATTCTTTACAATACTAATGGTTATTACTTTGACATGGTTGTTTGCTGCAGGCTGATGCTCTTAGAATGGCACTTGAAGCAAAGAAAGTGGCTGCAAATGTCTATGTTGCAATGCGTTACTGGCACCCATTTACTGAGGAAGCTGTTAAGCAGGCAAGTTTAAGTGTTAAATAAACAACCATTTTTAACAATTTTGAATTCTTTAAACTCTTCTAAAGTTCTAACTTATAAGACGGGCCCAATGGGGCAACATTGATCATTTCTTGTTTAAACTATTAATGGTAATTCTGAATTCTTGATCATGGCAGATTAGGAGGGACAGGATTAAGAAGCTCGTCGTGCTTCCTCTTTATCCTCAGTATTCTATTTCTACAACTGGTTCAAGTATTCGTGTTCTCCAAAACCTGTTTAGGTATAACTAAAAAGTTAAAATTGGTTCTGTGTTCTTGTAGTTATTTCAATTTAGCAAAAACTTAATCTAAGTTGATGCCTGCAGAGAGGACAAGATTTTGTCAAGACTTCCTGTCGCTATTATTCAGTCATGGTATCAACGTGGAGGTTATGTCAAATCTATGGCTGATTTAATCGAGAAAGAATTGCAAAGTTTTGGTTCACCTGAGGAGGTTAGTTCATTTTCAGATTGCTTATGCTACAGATCTTAATCCTGAGTATTTCTTTTTCTTAACTGTTGTTCTTATTATTGAATTTGTAGGTGATGATATTTTTCAGTGCCCATGGGGTACCAGTCTCTTACGTTAGAGATGCCGGGGATCCATATAAAGATCAGATGGAGGACTGCATTTACTTAATCATGCAAGAACTCAAAGCTAGAGGAATCAACAACGACCACAAGTTGGCTTATCAGGTCTCATATAACTTTTTTATTTTTCATAAAAATATATATATATATATTTGTTCTGTGAGTCATTTATTTATTCGATAACTACTTAACAGTAAGAAAAAAGACAATAAATAAATAATTAGACACTTATATGACATGTTTATTATATTTGACGGTTCTCAACTTTTTTTTACTGTTTATATCAGAGTCGAGTTGGGCCCGTTCAGTGGTTGAAACCTTACACTGATGAAGTACTTGTTGACCTTGGCAAACAAGGTGTAAAGAGTCTCCTTGCGGTTCCAGTTAGGTAACTTAAACGACAAACCCTTGCAAATTATTTATAGCTGTTTTTCTCCTTATGAAAAAGTGTGCCCCAACTATTAAACCTAATCTCTTAATCATTTTATTCAAAAAATCATATTATTATCTAAGCAACCTAATTTTTGTAACAAGTTCAAGTTGTTGAACCAAAAGTGTTTCAGTCAACCTGACCCAGCAACTCTTACTGCAAAATTACTTATTTTGACATGTGACCCAGTACCTAACCCGCTCGTTTTGGTGTTTGGTTTTGTGAACGTCCAGCTTTGTGAGCGAGCATATAGAGACACTCGAAGAAATAGACATGGAATATAAAGAACTGGCTCTTGAATCTGGCATTGAAAACTGGGGTCGGGTCCCGGCTCTTGGTTGTACCTCAACGTTCATAACCGATTTGGCTGATGCGGTTATTGAAGCATTGCCTTCTGCCGAGGCAATGACAACATCTACAACGGTTAGCGCGCCCAATAGTTTTAACCAAAATCCAGTTGGGTATGCTATCAAGATGCTTTTAGGTTCCTTCTTAGCATTTATAATATTGCTAGTATTCCCTGCATTCAAGAATCAAAACGTCTAAGGGAGTACGCCGGATCAAAAACAAACGTCACTTTTGAAGACAAGGGCTAAATAAAGAGAGTTACAGTATAGATCGAGAACACGAGAATTTTGTTACCTTCTACGGATCGAATTTGATCGTTTTTTAACCGAGACAGTGGAGTTGTTTTTATCAGTTTGGTATATGATTGCTAAGTTGTTATAAAATATATCAGTTTACTTATACTAGCACTTTAAATCATACGTTAAGCATGAATGTTGCTGGATTTATAACTAAAAGAATCTTCAATATGACGACGAATATCGTCTGTTCGTATGTACTTTCAAATTAAACTTTTAAAAAGGTTCAATCATCTTGTGATGATGACATAAGAGCATGCTTGGTGCGGAAGTAGAGCGTAAGATGTCCTGCTTATAAACGAACCCAAACATATATAATCAGGTTTTGGGTTGGTTAGTATGACATGTTTAAAATTGGTAATCTTCAGCAAGGCAACGACCGTTTTAAATGAATGTGTTAAATTTTAAACTTGACGTTCGCACTAGCTTTCCGTTTCTCATCTTTATATTTACGTTAAAAACATTAGTTTTTTACTCAATCTTTTGATTAAATAATATTATTAGTATATTTATTATTATATTTTTTCTTTTTTCCACTTAAAATCACTTTTTAAAATATTAAAATTTTATAGTGGTTGTATTGTGTTTCTTCATATATGAGAAATCACGATACAATCTCATAAATTTTATCTCTGTTTTACTCACAACCATCCCTATAATATAGGACATACTCGCGTCAAAATGAAGAACATACTCTTAAATTTGATATTTTGATTTGTTAATTGTTTCATTTGACTTTTCATTTTTAAAAGTAAAATTGATTTTCACTTTTGTGGGTGTTTAGGATTACTTATTTTCAAGTAACTTTTGAATTATTAACTTTTGAAAAATTAATAAGTTAAAAAAAATATTTGATAATATCAAAAGTTCTTTTCAAATTGACTTTTTAGATAAGGTAAAAATGAGTTTTTGAAAAGTAAAAAGAGTGTGACTTGTTAACTTTTGAAAACTTCCTTTAGTCTAATTTTTTATTGAGTAAATTACAAAAAACATCCTTTATGTATGTATTAGTTTGCAGGTTTGGTCCTTAATCTTCATTAAATACGCTAAACATCCTTTATGTAAGGAGTTTGTAACACGTTAGGTCCTTTTAACTAACCAGTGTTAGATTTTAAGTTAAATAAAATGTTAAATGACTAGATTACCTTTAGTTATACTCTTTAATATTAAAAAATATGTATAAGCCCCAAGCACCCTTCTTCACCTTCTTCAATGATACATTCGCATAAGAAAGAGATTTGAGATGATTAAAAAAACAATTGATATCCTCAACAAAAGCCAATCAAAACCACATCTTGGGGAAGAAAGGATTAAAGTAAAATAAATCATGACAAAGCACACATGCTTGAAACAGTGAAGTAGAAGTGACTCAATGAGCAAAAAACAAGAAAAAATCATCAAGACAAGAAATAAATATAAAGAATCAAGGAATTTTTAGACAACTTTGGGTTTTTGCAATAAGATTCAATCGATCAAAGCACCCATCCATCTTCATCATTATCTTCATTCCCTCATCCAAATTCATCACCTTCTTCTTTTCACCCATCCCTAAAGTGAGACCGAGACCGAGACCGTCTTTTAAAACTAATATATCCATTTAATTGCTAGTTCCTTCCAAAATAATTTATCTAACAAAATCATAAAACCGTAACCAAAATCATCGAACCCCTCTAATTTTCTTATCTGGTTGATCATCCGTCTTCTTTGGTTTCTAGGGTTAGGCGAGTTGAAAAAACAAGCTTCGATTGATGTCAAATCAGAAGAAAAAAATGCCCAGATAAGAATTCAAGATCCAAGCTAGGTCTTTGAATTTCATTTTGAAATACACACCACTGTTTATGAAGTTTTTGATTTCATTGCATAAGGGGTGTTCATCTTAAAGGTTTAATTGTGGTGGAGGTGGGTTTTAGGTTTCAATTGTTGATTGTTAGCAAGTTGTAATGGTAGGGTGTTTGGAAGTAAGAAGATGAAATGGTTTGTCTTTTGGGAGGTGATGAATCAGTTTTAGAGGCGATGAAGATGAAGTTTCAGGGGAATTGGGTTAAGTTCATGGTGATGAAGATGAAATGGTTTAACGAGGGCATTTTTGTCATTTCAAATATATCTAACGTAAATTTTAACATTGTTTAAACTAAAGGACGTAAATTGTTATAATTTCTTATATAAAGGATGTACAACGTAATTTTTGAAGTTTAAGGACCAAACAAGCAAGTTGGTACATACATAAAGGATGATTTTTGTAATTTACTCTTTTTTATTATACTCATCTACTACCTCTTTTAACTCCTTTTTTTTTAAAATATGTCATTTTTGATCAATTTATAATTTTTTGGTTTATAAGATAATTCGAACATTTATTTAGAAATTCCTTTTGAAAAGTCATAACTTAATAAGTCATTTTTATCAAAAGTACTTTGGATCAACTTTTTTATTTTCTAAGAGCTTTATTGTCAGTACTAATTGCCCCTTTCTAATCCTTTCCATAAGTCGACTCTGGTTTTTGCTTTAATCTCGAGCTAAATATATAAAACCAAGTTTATTAGTTGGTAATGAGAAATAATTAATTAAAAACAATTATAAGACACAAATTACAAAATCATTGTTTGTTTAGATCGTTACCAAGTCACTAGGTATTACTTATGCTTATAAATGTTTATTTAATGGGGCGACTCAAAACACGATACGATTTTAAATACGTCTAACACGAGAGACAACACCGATAAATATATTGTTAGTGTTCAAACTCACATTCAACCTGTCAACTTGAAATCATTCAACCTGTCAACCTAACACGATTAACACCCTTAACAGAAATACACAGTTACCTCAAAGATATGCTTTTTCCCTAACCATGTGCCTTTGAGATAAACGGTCTAGGTGTTCTTTGTCATACAGGTCCAATGCCCGGTGAGCCAATGGAAGGCGATGTACTTCAACCGTGAAGGAAAACTGTTGGTTTCATGGTCTATTACCACCCAGGGTGCCTGCTAGCCCGGGGCGTGACATATTGCTATAGAAAACAGAGTGCAAACCCACGAAAACGGTTTACTAGATATGAATATGCCAATTTGAGTGACAAGTGGTTTGCATGCTCCGAATGCAATTTGAATGCTCTTAAGGTGGTAGTTAGCTCTAGTTATGAATATGCCAATTTAAGATGGTCCAGTTTTCCTTTATAAGTTACTAGACGTGTCATAATGTGATTGCTATATGCGTATAATGTATTATAATATAGTATAGATAGTGAGATAATAACATACATTTACTGGACATGTCATAATGAGAGTGCTATATGTGTATATTGATTAATGCATTTTTTTGGCAAAGATGAAGAATTCACATTTATACTTTTAAATACGACATCGATTTCTAAAAACTGATCTCTTGCTGATTGATACTTTGTGTAGAAAAAAGCTTTCTTTTATTTATAAATTTCCTTCTGAACTTGCTATTGAGATATAAAGAAATTGAATTTGATTCTCTTCGGTTTTCATATCCCTTGCTAATTGATAGGCAATTGTATATAATGAAGATCGTATTAGAAGACTAATACGTTTGTTAAATCACTTATACGACATTTGTCAAATCTCATGTTGATTGCTAAACGCCTAGCACAATCTTTAATCTTCACTGACCCGCCAAGAGTTGTGTAGATTCTATTCTTCAATCCGACTTTCGACTTTGATTGAAGTGCTTGAACTTGTAGTGGTCACTGGTCGGTACAAAGAGCTAAGCTTCACTTGTTAGTTGTTAATATATAGACAGTATCACAATAAGTCCTCTTTAGAAGCATCCTTAAAAGCAATTAGTTAATCATGATTAAACACTCACCAACAAATGATTAGTGTAAGTGACACTTTGGTAATGATTTGCTTGAACTACATATCTTCACACTCAAAGTGCAAAAACATTTAATCAGATTTAACTAGCCTCTTGAAAAAACATCATCTTCAGGTTCTAAAGCAATCATTAAAAAGAGTAACATGGGAATACGCAATTATGACATTTCGATGATCTGCAAATATCGAACATGTTTAAAACTTTGGTCCATGAATAGGTAATCCAACAATTAACAAAATCATTAAGCAACCCATAATATCCTCAGTATCAACTCCGCTACAACCTACATTAAAACCATCACTTACTTTTAGTTCTGCTGGGGTGAGGCTTTGGGAACAGGTGGAGCCGCCTGAGATGCCCCGTCAGATGAATAAGCGGGAGGAGGTTGTTGATATCCACCGCCATAGGCCGGTGGTTGCTGCGCTCCATAGCTTGGCTGACTAGTAGGTGGCGGTGCACCATATGGTGGTTGGGCGTACCCTGCAGCACTACCATAAGTAGGTGGTGCCCCGTATGGTGGTTGAGCATACCCGGTTGCATTGGGCGACTGCCCGTTAGTAGGTTGGCTGACAGGTGGCTTTTGTGGCGGAGGTGCTCCATAACCACCGTATCCAGAAGGTTGACTTCCGTACCCTGTTTGACCAGAACCCTGAGGTGGATAGCTCGGGTTTGAACCAGACTGCTGACCGTAACCAGATTGAGGTGCGGATGTTGGAGGAGCTTGACTAGCATTATCACCCTGAACCCCATACCCAGCAGTTTGACCATCAGAGGTTTGACTTCCGTACCCTGTTTGACCATAGCCCTGTTGTTGATAGTACCCATCCTGGCCATAGCCTTGACCTTGTTGACCATAACCATAAGCTGAAGTATCTGTAGAGCCCGCTCCGCCAGGTGGTTGAGTCTGTTGACTTTGTTGCTGACCATAGTAATCATAACCACCACCACCACCGCCCTGATTAGTCTGCTGAGCTGACTGGTCCCATCCGGTGCCATATCCACCTCCATACGGCTGCTGGGGATAAGCAGGCTGACCAGGGTACGCACCAGGTTGGTTGTAGTAGCCATAGCCACCCTGCTGTGGCATTTGTTGGCCAGGAGGTGCCCAACTTGTGGGGGCTTGGGCTTGATAACCTTGCTGAGAGTAACCACCGCCCATTGGATTTCTTACACGATTCTGCACAATAATTAATCAATCATCTTCAGAAAAACCAAAAACAGGTGTGGCCCACTTGCATAGGCATACAACATACCTCACTAATTACTTCATTGACCATTTGTTTTGCAGCCTCGATCTGATCACTTGTTCCATCTATCTGTACTGTCCTCTCAGTTGATGTATCACCAGGGGGCAGGTGTAGCGGTATCACCTGATACAATTTGCAATGTGTTCAGATGATTATAAATAATGAACATTCTACAATTTTACTTCAAAATTACTTGACTCAAAAGGCGATTTTAGACCATATCAACGATAATTAATAATCTATATAAACCTGAATGCGAGCTCCTGTACTGGCTTGCATGCTTTTAATCGTCTCACCTCCTTTGCCAATAACCAGACCAACCTGTAAGCATATCCATGTTACATAATGTCATATACAGAACTGAAAGCCACTTGCAACACAACTTTTAAAAATTAAAATTAAATAACACGAATACCTTCTTGTTTGGGATTTTCATCACAAACTGTTCGGCCCCAACTGACTGGCCACTCACTCTTCTAGACACTGTGCCGGAACCTCCTGCCTCAGCCTATTTTACAAAACAGGTACAAAAAAGAATATAAAAACACCACACAGATAATACTATGACATCATAACTAAGAGCACAAAATACTATAGTTCACATCGAGGACCATCAAATATATACCTCAGCAAGAACATCCTTAATCAACTGCTCAGCTTTTGCAATAGCATCTGCAGTACCTGAGATCTCAACATCTCTAGTAAGTGAATGCGGGTCTGCATCCATATCCCTGGTGATCTGAATCTTCGCTCCAGATTGCAGTTGAAGATACTTTATAGTTTCACCAGCTTTACCAATAATAACACCCACTTTACCATTTGGAATCTCAATTTTTTTGCTTGGGTTTCCATAACCGTAAGAAGAAGGTATCGTAGGAGCAGCATGTCCCAAATCTGTAACAATCAAAACATGAATTCACAATACCAGATCAAAAACTTAAACTAAAACACACCTCACTGACACGATCTCATATACAGAAGAAACATTAAATCAGCCATATCTTTGACATACGAAAACACTACTACAGTTACATCTTAAATCATATAGAAATCTACAACACTCTCCCAAGATCTTGCCTTAAAGAGGTGTGAATCCGTACCAAAAAGACGAAACTCATAGAAAGCGTTAAAAATCTCAATACTTCTTTAACATTCTCTACATCTTTGCACACAGATCTTTACACAGAACACTACAGAAACATAAACAGCTATGCACTAGAAACATACTAAAACACTACTAAGCTTACATCTTAAATCCATATTCAGTAATCTACAACACTCTTCCAAGATCTCACATTCTCACCTTAAAGACGATGTGAAATGTTACCAAAAACTCACGAAAAGCCTTAAAAAATGTCACCACTTCTTAAACATTCCCTACATCTTTGCATACAGATCTTCACACAGAACACTACAGAAACATGAACAGCAATCCATATACAGAAATCTACAACACTCTTCCAAGATCTCGCCTTCAAAAAAGTGCGAATTGTTACCAAAAACTCATCAAAAGCCTAAAAAAATATCTCAACACTTCTAAAACATTCCCTACATCTTTCCACACAGATCTCTATGCATAACTGCATAAGTCATAACACTACAGAAACATAAACAACTAATCACTACTAACCTAACCTCTACCGTAAAACACTCAACACTAAACAGCTCCAACACATCAATCAATCAACAACACATACAATCATCAAACGAATCATCAATCACAAAACAGCTCTAATTCTAAACAAAAACCGATAGCTACGAGAATCGAACCAGTAGGAGCGGAGGTGAAATCTCTGGAGTCATTAGCCTCCCAACCGCCGGCGTCATTGTCGAACTTCGATCGCTTAGCTTCGGCGTTGTTGAAGATGCGAGCGGCGATCTCCTGAGCCTTCTGTTTGGCGAGCTGGATCTCGTCCATGGGCGGAGGAACGCTGTTGTACGACGGAGCGGCGTCGGGGCCGGAGGAGAAGCCGGTGGCGCGGCGGCCGGAGGACGGCGGAGGCGGAGGTCCGGCGTCTTCGTACTTGCGTTTGGCGGTGGCGGAGTCGCCGCCGGATGGGTAGTGTGCTTCATCGGCCATTGGTGTGAGAGTGAACGTGAAGTAAAACCCTAGCTCTCTCAAATGTTATTGTGGAGACTTATTATTATTATTATTATTATGTGGTATCAGGTTTCGGATTTGAGTATATTATTTTACTTTCCACCGTGAAATATCTGTTTCATAATAATATTATTACCAAGGGAATGATAATGTAGCAAGTTTAATATTTACATAGGGGAAGTTATTATAATCATATGATGGACATGATGAACCTTAAAAAAGAAGCAAATGAGGTTTTAGTTATTGTTGTTCATTCTTAATCAATAGAAAAGAAAGATATTGAATAGTTAAATCGGTTGAGTTGGTAGACTTCTGATAGTCCTAGAGATCTAGAAAAAACACATGGGATTTATACGAAAATAAATGGGTTTTGACACGTGTTTACACACCACAGCTGGCTTGTTGGCCAATCGACATTGTTGTAGGTAGAGTATTTTAAAGCTAACGCTTTACTAGTTAACAATATGAATTTGTAGAAGTTCATTTAAATGTTTTGCTCTCTCAATCATCCCCCCCCCTCACACCCCCATACACCCCACATCTACTTATGATTGTCTTCTTTGACAAACAACCAACATCTACCAAGTTGTCCTCTACTATGAAGAGCAACGCAATCACATTTTCAATTGACACATGCTACAAAAATATGGCTCTCGTGTACTACAAATTCATAAATGCAAAAAGAAAGGATTTCATGATTTACACAAGCCGACTATGGTTTAGCCTGGTGATATATCCAAAATTTTAAAGGTATTGCTTCTCCTAACTAAGCATTTAAAGGTGTCGCTTGAAGCCAGTTGTTGTTAAGCCTAGTTCCCCACAAGTCGTTTGCGGTTTAACCGGATGACATGTATCTAAACTCAGTTGAGTGGGTCTGACATGTTTTTTCTTGAAATATTTGCTGACTATGGGGCAATTGACTGGACATGTTAGGGATACTTGACAACCATTGGATGGAAATAAAAAATGAAAGCTAAATCAAATGCGCGAGCGCGCACGCACGCGCGCACACACACACACACACACACACACACACACACACACACACACATATATATATATATATATATATATATATATATATATATATATATATATATATATATATATATATACATATATATACATACATTCTAGTTTTACTTGTAGTTTTAGAGCATTTACAGTGGGTTCCCCATTTTGATGTGAGTGTGTGCCCTATATTATGGGGGATGGTTGTTAGTGGTTGTGAGTGAATGAGAACGAATATTTACGGGGGTTTTACCATGATTCCCCATATTTGGGGAAATATGGGGAATCACGGTACAAACCCAGAAATTTTTTAATATTATAAAAATGGTTGTGAGTGGAAGAGAGAGAAAATGTAATGATAAAGATATTAATAAATATTACTTAACTGAAAGATATAATAAAAAATAATGTTTTAATGTAAATATGAGGATGGGGTTGGGCAACCCACTGTGAATGCTCTTAGTGATTTTCTCTTTTAAATATGATATAAGCATTTAAAAATAATATAAAATTTAAATTAGTGATTTCTTTAAGTTATAATATTTTCTAGACTTTTGTTGATAATCTAAAAACCATAACCTTTGCATCAAAACACTCTGGTACCTACGAAGTAACTGTTACTTAAGCACGCTTACTACATATTATTTTAAAATAAATATAACTCATATCATATTAAGTAGATGTTAACCGTTTCATTATGCTGCAACAAGATATCTTCTATGGTATTTGAATTTCTAAGTAAGATAAAAAAAATATTGTAAGCTTAGTTAATATTCGTAACATGAGAAATTAAAGATATTTTGTAGAGGATATGAATGAATAAATGTCATTTTGCACCCAAAAGTAGAGGTGCATAAACGGTTCGGGCCCACAAACCAGTTTGGTTCGTACTCAACGAGGTCAAACCCTGTTTGACATTCAAACAAGTTCGTTTCGGTTCGGTTTCTTGACTGGTTTTGAGTACTTTGGGTGGTTTTTGACTGGTTTTATTTTATTTGGTTTCAAGCTGATTTGAATAGAGAGGATTATGAACTAGTTCTAACCCTATTATTTATAATCTGTTCCAAACCGATTTCTAGTATACTAAACTGGTTTGGTTTCCTAGTATACTAAACTGGTTTGGTTTTCTAGTTTTTCTTTTTATTTTTAATTTTAATATATATAATAATTTTCGTGTCTACCCAAATATGAGGACACATTAACTTGTTCACACATGATCATGTGTGGTGACATAGATTCTCTTTCAGCCTCTCGTATATCACCTTTTTAACACAATGCTTTCCTTGTTTCTGTTATAGTTCGCTATAACACAAAAAATACTCAAATCAAAATCACTTCTTACGAGTCAAGTTCATGTTCACCAACACGTTTGCTATAATATATTGAATATTAAAATATTAAATCGTTCGGTACTACTATGAGGGGAATTAAGTCTCCTGGAAGTGGGATTGGAGAAGAAACCCACAGGATGAAATAGAGATCACATAAATGCAAAAGTGTCTAACCCTCATTGATCAAGCGTAAATAACCGATCAAGAAGACAAATGGATTTGGATCGGAGGCGACACATGTTTTCTCAGTGCAAGCAATCAGGTTAGAAACCGATCAAGGTCAACAATCACGCCGATTCAAGAAATGGTCAAGTTGGTGTAGTTATATTTTTGTAAATTTGGCACCACTTTGAACATGTAAGTTCTATCCAGCTTCTTGCTGGAATTTTAATCAATGACCTCTCCAGGTTAAAAAAAACTGTACTTCTGAGAGTAAGTTTTTGCAATACCAAACTTCATGTCAAGAAATAATAAGTATACTTTCACCTTATCAATCATCATAATTTTGACATACAATGATCTATTAAGATGGCACAAAACATCTTGTTAGCAAGTACGAAGTTGAGTTGTATCTTCCATAATTTGTGCGAGTTAAGCACTAAATAAATAATTAACAAGAGTTTGTAAACATAACAAGCATTTTCAGGTGTCTTATTCAATCCCCATCTTAACAAAAACAACAATCAGCCATAGAAAAACCATTTTGGGAGTCTGATAAGTTGCATGGATACATAAGCAGGAAGAGTAAGCAAACACAGCTTATTTGGTAAAAAAGCATATGGAACATAGTGCAGTGAAGATCTCTCACTTGGTCCACCAGTGAAGGAAGTCCTTGCGTCGGTTGATCTTTTTCTGCAGCTGGAGAAGCCCGTATAAGAGAGCCTCGGCTGTTGGTGGGCACCCAGGGACATAAATGTCAACTGGGACAATCCTGTCACAACCCCGAACAACAGAGTACGAGTAGTGGTAGTATCCACCACCATTAGCACAGCTTCCCATGGAAATCACCCACCTTGGCTCAGGCATCTGGTCATACACCCTGCAAGTGAATTTAATATTTAAATATATCATAAGAATTTGGCAAAATTAAATGTCATGGAAAAATGGTCAAAGCAAAGTCATTGAAAGACACGTCAAAATCATGAGAATTTGTCAATGAATGGATAGTAATATGCACAAAACATTGTAACTAAGTATACAATACTATAAAACAAACCACTTCAGGGCTTGGTTATGGACCAAACCTGTTCTAAACTGAAACTGCAATGGCTCTTTATATTTGTTCGATTTTGTTTTCATTTGCCAGTTCTGGCTCAGTTTGATATAAAAGTAATGCATAGCCATAGTTACCTTCTTATTTAGGTAAGCGTGAGAACCCGTTTGGGAAAACTCACAACCCAAACCATACCATGCTAAATACTGGGACCATGCACAACTTACGTTAGAGACAAGTGGATTTTAAGAGTTTAGGCAGGAAACCAGTAGAAACTGAATTCACCCGAGGCCTCTGCTAGGGCCTAGGGGGGGTATCACGTAGTCACCAAATAATTACTTTATTGACACACTAAAGAGGATATATATATGTACTAATTTCAATCTACTGCAGTATTCATGTTATCTTTCAGACTTTCATAATAAAATAAAATAATAAAAAAGGGCCTGACATCATAAGGTTGAAAGAAAGTTAAAATTATAACCTCATAAGTAACAACTTCCCATTCACTCTTTCATAAAGAATTAACAGGGTTAGAATTATAAAGAAAAAAATGCAGGCCGCAACTACAGATAATATGTGATGATACAAGACAATAACCTGCTAGACATATTGAATAGCTCAAATATAAATTTGTAATATCATTCAACTACTAGTACTTCAAACCTAAATTTTCAGAATGAAATTACAATAACATGAACATCAGACAGCAGTCAAACTAAATACAGAATTGCAATAACCCAGGTGGATTATGTAAAACACTTGAACCAAAACCAAGGCCTTTCAAAGTTATATGTAGGGGTGTTCAACGAATCGGTTACAGGTACTTCACTTTTTTAGTATTGTAAATTTGCATGAACAAAAAGTATAACGTAAGGTTTACAGAAATCAAAACTGTGATCAACTATTCAGGGCACACAAAGAGAAAGTTTAAAATGAAAATAAAGTGCAACTACTACAGCAAAACAATTATTTTGCTTCTTATCATCTTATGAACCACGTATATACAAAATAATAAGTTTCATCAATCTGCAAACTTAAAATACAAGTAGCTTAAGTAGCCAATCCACATAGCTGAGACTACTTCACACAGACCACATATAACTAACAAGTACAACTTCGCACAAAACTGTATATAACTAAGGAGGTGTTTGCATGTGCATTTTCAAAGTATTATGAGGTGTTTGCAGATAGCTTGTTGTAATGAAATGTTTTTCTCTGCTCATTAAGGTTGTAATAATAGCCTTTGATGGTAACTGGTAGGTTCCAACTAGTAGATGATAAATGAAAAATGGATAACTTTAATATTTTAAACTCTGCTTTCCCTCAAATATAACTAATTCTTTAGTAAATGCTTAAATAAGTTTGTCAAATAAAATTCAAACAATCAAGCTAACTGCTTTTCTAAGTACTTCCGTGATATGAGTTTTCTAAAAGTGACAATTATGCCATCTGATGCTCTAATTTGTCTTTGAAAACACATGGCGAATTAGTCACAAAGTTAAACATACAAACATATAAATATATCCAATAACATCCCACTCATAGCAAAACTGGGGAGGGTACGATGGAGGCAAACTTTTACTCTATCCCGGAGGATAAGAGGCTGCTCCAGTTAAGCCCCCAGCTCCAAACAAACATACCCAGTCACGAAATTGCACACCCCTACTTGAATAATCAAGAACTCATTTTATTCCCGTTCAGAAAAGAGCAAGAAGCTTACGGCCTTACGGGAAGATATTAAAAAAAAGAAAAAAGAGTCAACTGAAAAAGACGTAAAAGAAGCCTCCAAACTAGGGTAAAAAGATAGAAATTGTTGCTTTTTTCCTCCTGCAGCAGACTAATTGTCAAACAGAAAAGCACATCCAAACTATATCTCCCACACCACATTTAACTACAACTACTCATCTAGTCATCTGATTTTGATTATCCAATATCACACATCTACATCTCCCCCTTAACTATCATACGAAACCAAAAGGGCACTGCTACAAAACCACCTGTCTGTTAAACGGTTAAACCCCTTATAAGCATATCGTAATCTCCACAATCCACCATATATATATTCAACTTAACATTTAACGACTCAACATCACTCTTCTAAGCACTCTGGCAAAAACAACCGATAATATCTGCGTGCAGATGGTCTATATTCCACACGCACGCACAGAATATTATCTATGAAACTAAAACACCCAACTATAAATTATAGTCTATAATCATAAATCATGGTCAGGCTTATATCCACTGCTAATCACAAAAGAAAAAAAAAGGACTCTAATCAGCACTTCCGAAACACAAGAATCCAAAAAGCACAAACAAAACCTAAAATCCATTTCAATATCATGAAACCCTAGAAATCTAACAAAATAAGATCACAGAAGCTCGAATTTATGAAATCAACCAAACGCACTTCTAATAAAACAAGAATTCAGAAATCATTTCGATACTCATGAAACCCTAGAAATCAAACAAAAGATGATCACAGAACCTCGAACTGATGAAATCAACTGTCATACAAGCAATTACCAAACCATTAACACATATAACAGAAAGGTGAAGAAGATTGAAGAACAACAACATACTTTCGTAGAGCAGGAGCCATCTTGTTGGTGAGAGTACCAGCAACAATCATACAATCACTCTGCCTAGGGCTGGGCCTAAAAATAATCCCAAATCGATCCAGATCATATCTAGCAGCTCCCGTATGCATCATCTCAACAGCACAGCACGCGAGCCCGAAGGTCATCGGCCAGATGGACCCACGCCGGGCCCAGTTCATCAGATCGTCAACCTTGGAGATCACGAACTCCGCCGCCTTCGATAGCCCCTCAGGGGAGGCGGTCGACGGTGGGCCCGGGCGGGAGTACGGCGCCGGAGAGGAGAAGGATTCGGCCAACGCCGGGAGGGTTGTGTGGATCGATGCGGCGGCTCTTTGAGAGGATGCTAACAGAGCGAGGCGGTGCGATTGCTTTAAGAGAAGAGCCATTGGAGCTTGAAGGTTGAAGGTTGGAGATCGAGGGTTTGTGGTGATGAGGGTTTGATTTATGGCGTTGAGGTTGAAGAAGATGATGATGATGATGAAGAAAGAGGAGGTTGATTCGGGTCGGGTCGGGTCGGGTCGGGTTGAGTCGGTTTGATTTGTGCAGGTGGTTTGGAGGTGGGTATTTTCCGTATTTAATGTTAGGTTTACGATGGTTGATAATGGGGGCATCTTCGTGTTTCAATTAGGGGCGTTAAAAATATAGAAGGTCGAAAATAATCGAAAACCGAATGGTATTCTTAACAGAAAAAATTGAACTGGGGATTGTGAATTCGGTTTTCGGTTTGTTTTTTAAGTTTTAACCGTATTCGAATTGTATTCGAGTTGTGAATTTGGTATTTGATTCGGTTTCTAAGTGTATTTTAATTGTGAATTCAGTCTTCGTTTTGGTTAACGGTTAATAAAATATTGTGTATTCGGTTCAGTTATCTGAATAAACTAAATAATATTGATTTAATTTGATAACCAAATTGAATAAACAGAATAAAACGGTTTAATAGGATGAATTTGGTTCGGTTGGCCTTATTTCATTTCGGTTCGGTTAACATTTAGGCTTTAAAAGATTTCATATCCAAAAAAATCGTTAACCGAACCGTTGAATAACCCTAACTTCAATAGATATCATAAATCAAATAACGAAACTTGTATAGTTGTACAAGCAATAAAATCAAGATAAAAATTAATGATCTTATATAATTTTAATCTTAATGTTATTAACCATTCTTTTTAATCTGTACTAAAAACCACCGGTAAATAATGAAGTTAAATTTATCTTTTGTAACTTATAATACTTTTACGGTGCATGACATGATCATAGTTGTAAAATGTAACTAGACATTGATTTTAATCAGATTATATGAGTCGCATCTTAATTTGTGCTTTATTGAGCTCTTAAGTTCCAAAGAAAATAAATAAGGTATAACAAGGTTGAGTTTGATTGGTTTTAAATTTTATAGAGTTTTTGACTTAATATTAATTACTATATGTAACTATTGTTAGGTCTTAGAGTAAATTGTCATTTTTGTTCATGTGGTTTGGTGAAAACTGTTACTTTCATCCAATAGTTTGTCTTCTTGCATCTGAGTTCCTGTCGTTTACAAATCTTGTCATATTTATTTAACTCCATCCAAATTCTCCATTAAATGAGGGGTATATTGGTCATTTACATATATGTTTTATTTTTCTTTTTTTTAACCTGATTTAATCTTTTTTCTTTAGGTACATTGCTATTTTAATCCCTATGGTTTGGGAACATATGTCACTTCAGTCTAAAAAGAAACACCAAACCACCACCACCAGCCCATCACACAACCACCAACACCACACCAGACTGCCCACCACACCACCACCACACACACACACACACACACACACCAGATTGCCTCCACCATGTAACCCCTATAAAGCGACAATTATTGAACTTGTAACACACACATCAGATTGCCTCCACCATGTAACCCCTATTAATACCTCTACAATACTCGTTTTCAAGGGTTCCATATGCCTTTTTGAAGGGTCATGTTACAAGTTCGAAATTGACGATCGATTTCTAGCCGTTTATATGTTGGCAGAGATCTAGTGTGTGGTGGTGGGCAACGGTCTAGTATGGTGTTTTGTGGTTTTGTGATAGGGTGGTGGTGGATTGGTGGTTCATGTGATAGGGTGGTGGTTCTATCATGGGGGTGGTGAGGTGGTTTTTTTTACTGAAATGACAAATATGCACAAACCACAATGACTAAGATAACAATATAATAGATTAATAGGTTTAAAAAATAAATAAAATATATATGTTAAATGACTAATATACCCCTCATTTAGCGGAGAATTTTGGATGGAGTTAACGGACTGTATGAATTTGACAAGATTTGTAAACGACATGGACTCAGATGAGAGAAAACTAACTATTAGATGAAGGTGGTAATTTTTACCAAACCACGATGACGAAAATGTCAATTTACTCTAGGTCGTATTGTTATTGATGTAGATATCCAAGTGCATACTACCATTTAAAAGGATACTAAAAAAGTTCAGCTAGACTTTAAAGTGGAATTCAGTTTAATCGAGATCAGAAGTGACTTTGTACAAAAGTACATTATACCATCGGTCAATCATCGGGTCATATGGGAATGTTAACAATGTGTGAGTATACTACTAGCCTAAAAGAAGACTATTTTTGCTCCAAGGTATGAGTCTAAGGATTAAATAGCTTGTTAAGGACATCCAACCTAAGAATTATCAAGAAGGAAGAAGAGATTGATATAGAAAAGTCTTAACAAAGTGCTAATCAAAAACACAAAGGCAAAATAGATAATTGCAAACTCAAAATTATTTACCATATCAATCTTTAACTAATACATAAATAGTTGTCCTGTAATTATTTACCATATCAACCCTCCTATAGTACCTATAGTGCTCCTAATAACAAGGAACAGAATTGTGTTCTTATACACATAATCTTTAGCTCATTGCTAAGAGATATCAGGTATCTGTTTTTTGTCATCTGGCTTGCAAATATAACGCCTTTTGAGATGTCTTAGAACATGAAATTATCACTTAGGCAAAAATATAAGTAACACAACGATTAGGTGATCTAGGGCATAAGAGTCGTGACACCTTGCAAAGCTTAGCTGAAATGACAAGATAGTGTCTATACAAGTAGCGAGTAATTGTCATATACAAACCGATTGCTATTATTCACTTATAAGTTGAGGGAAAAGTGTAGAGTTCGAAAATCGAAATGTTGTTTATGATATTTAGGAAAAGTGGTTGTACTATCAGCAGAAAGAAAAACTGATTGTAAATCAAAATAGCTATCAATTTAAATTGGTCTTATAGCATGTAAGAGTAGTAAAAGTAAACTCCTAAAAGTTTTAAAAGATTTGATCATATGATCATTTTGTCATTTTAATATGTTTATAATATAGTATAGATAAGAAATGACAGAATGATGTGGATCATGTGCAGTACACCACTGTCTTGACAGATCAGAAGTATGGTATGCTCACACCATGGCTGTTAGTTATTTAAAAAAAAAACCCAGATGACCCATGAATATAATACTTATACATAAGTGCATATTTTAAAAATAAAAAGAAGTTTAAACGAGTGGTTCCAAGTTCTAAACCGTTGGTTGTACCGTAAAACAGCCAAAACCACACGGTAGATCGAATCATACAAATCTCAAGCCCGCCAAACCAGCTGACTTGCTTTGGTTTGAGAAGTTCTGTAGTTCGGTTTGGTTTAACGATCGTCAACTTCTAAACACCCTAGGTCTATCAATAGATAGAAAGAAAAGTCTTATCTTTCAACAAGATAATCATCATTACATAAAAGGCAGTGTGTAGCAAACAGAATACATAGACTGAAAACAAAATATATGTCAATTTACTGAAGCTTAAATATGAAAATAAGTTCAGAATATCAAATTTTAAATGAGGATAACCTGGTAAGAGAAATTATCTGGTATACCACTTAAATTAGTTGTTCTATACAACACCAGGCTGCATTTGAAACAGCTTATATTTACATGTTACAATTGAGAACTGTACCTGTTTGTTTGTCGGGTGCTTTGGATTCACGGCTACTTGAACAAACCGCCCTTGAAAAATCCGTTTGTCTTCCGTCCCAGTAAATTTTCAACATTTGCAATTTTTGAAGCCATTTTGAGTATTCAAATAAACATATTAAATCATCCCCAAAAGGTTTCAACTTGCCTGCTGGAATCTTCATGGAGCAAAGAGAGCATCGGGTTGTGCTTCTTTTATCAAGTTTGTATCCATCTTGTTGAGATCAGCATCGCGTGAGTTCTACGCGTAGCGGATTTTTCCATCATGATAAGAGAGATGTTTTCACTTTGCATCGTCTACCGATGTGTGTAAAACAAAACTTGGAAATGCTGTGGTGATGTCCCTGAATAATTATTGAAATTTGAACCATAGAATCAAAGGACTGTGAAACACTTTTTGTCCAATTTTTGAATATGTATAGAGATAATAAAATCGTTAATTATGATTTCAAAAACAATATTATTACAATCTAAATCTTTGAAAGAGAAAAAATAAGGCGTTGTATTCACTAAATATAATTACTTGAAGGCCTTTTCCGATTTGGTCTGTTTGATATAAAGCATAACCCAGATCAACTCATTTATAGGTAAACGAGTCTAAATGCAACCTCTACTATTAACATATAAAAGTTTTGGAAGAAGATTAGTGACATACACAAGGTACGGAAGAGTCATGTTCTTCAAAAGGCCAGGGTAACGGAGGACAAACTCTTTCCATTCCTCTTTACAGATTTTACCATCTCCATCAGCATCCGCATCAGCAAATGTCTGCAATAACCATCATCATCATCATCATCATTGTTGTTGTCATCATCCATCTTTTATTGGTTACTAGAGTAAAACATAGAGAATATTAACAAGTTTGGGAAGTTCTTACTTTGTCAATAATAGCCTCAAGAAGATCATCTGATAAATCCATCTCAGATTCAACTAATATTGCTATCAGCATCTGCTTCACCTGTTAACAATAAAACACAAAGTGAGTCTCAAACATGATATTTGTTACATACTCAAATCTGGTTACCAAGAAGCAATTAGAAAACATAGGTTGAGTTGACCCATAAACACTTGTGTCCATTTGATATGTAACAAGAAATATATAAAACTGTGAATGGAACGACTTAGGACGTTGTATGCATTGCAAATACAATTTTATCAACTTAGGGGCTGTTTGGCAGCCTCTTAATCAGCCTCTTAATGGTTCAGATGTCTGAATGGTTCAGCACTTAATGGTTCAGACTGTTTGTTTCGCGAGCACATGTCTGAATGGTTAAGAGATTTACCTCTGAATGGTTAAGCATTATATTGATGCTGAATGGTTAAGAGGTCTAATGCTGAATGGTTAAGACATATTATCTGAATTGGTCAGACATTTGTCTTTGAATAGTTAAATTATATACTAGCTCTTAATGGTTCAGACCTCTTAATGATTCAGCACTTAATGATTCAGACCTCTTATTGGTTCAACACTTAATCATTCAGATGTTGCCAAACAGCCCCGTCGAACCAATTGAGATAAAATCATAAAATACAATGTAGATTGACACATTCAT
Source organism: Flaveria ramosissima (assembly GCA_025215565.1). Lineage (NCBI taxonomy): Eukaryota > Viridiplantae > Streptophyta > Magnoliopsida > Asterales > Asteraceae > Flaveria > Flaveria ramosissima. The sequence goes on from CM046030.1 coordinate 63,138,929, forward strand.
GAGAAAACGGGCTGAAATTGCCAATGTCTAAAAACAACTTATTTGCCAATTCCGCAAGAAAGATATCAGGAACCCACTACTAATATTACAGCATACTCACTTCCTCTCGCTCAATATACCCTGTCTGTCTCAGATCATAAAGCCTAAAAGCAACTGCAGGAAATCAAATAAATCTTTAGGTGTTACATCACTTATGACATATAATCTAGAGAAAATCACAAAAGTAGCCACTTTTCTGAGTGTGTTATACCCCCATGTCATGTTAGAACAATTTGCATATAGTCAGGAGATACAGGAATCTACTGTTGCATATCATATTAGTTTAAGTCATTATTAATGGGAAAAGTCTGATACGCAAATACTCGAGTAAAAGTAGATACGCGCCGTCGTGACCGAGTTGCATATCTCATGGCTAAATGAGTGATTGGCTATATAGGTGTAACACACTCATAAAAATAGCCACTTTTGTGATTTTCCCGATGTTTTATTGTTTATGAAAGATTGAAAGGATGGCTTTAACATCTTACAGTTTATTTTATCTTCTATAGGTGCGTAGGGATGGAAGATACTGAGAGCATGGACAAATTCCTCGAATTCAATTACACCATTTCTCTTTTCATCAAAAAGATCAAAAACCTATAAACAAAATAGCATTTTGATAATTGTAATGTCTGGTAAAATGTGGGATTTAGCCTATCCAAACATAGATTAAGCAAAATAGGACAGATTAAAATTCAAGTTTAAAGGAGCATCTACCCGATCCAAAAATAGATTCTCGCCTTGAGGGGTATTGAATAGTGCTAACCTGAGCTCTTCCTATACAAAAGTAAACATCAAATGTTTAGCATTGCCTTCTAGACAATGATGCAATAAATAAACAGAAAAACGAATCTTAATGTCAAAAAGGTGACGTGACTTTATCCCCCTTATTAATCTAATACAACCAAAGAAACTAAGACATAACATTTTGATGTAGAGTGAAACAAAAAAGATAAAAGAGAGTACTCCTTGTGGAAAAGATGATAAATTTCTGAATGATCTTAGGATATAGAAATTGACAACCTAAATATAAAAAATTAAATGACTAAATAAACTTGTGAATTAATAACATCCATGATCAATGTGTTTTTAAAGAGATGAAATCAATCAAAATGACTAAATTTGGGAATATCGTCAGCCTCAAAATCGGCACTCCAAATGTAGGAATTTGGGCCGGAAAGAAATTTAGGCAACCACCTATGGTTCCGTAACTTCAGAGGGATAAAAAGTTGTGTCTGCTTTAAGTTGGGCTCTTTCCGGTCTGAATACGAGTCCACAGTTCCAGAATCAGATCCATATCACATTTACCATCATACTTGAATGAAACTAGAAAGTATACCTTGTGTATCAATCCATCATCAATAATGGAGGAACTCAAACTTTTAAACAGTTCAAAAAGAGCCTCCACTTCATTAACACTAACTGCAAAAAAACAAAGAGAATGCATAAAAGGTAGTTCTAGAAACATATTTAACTCATTTAAAATCGATCACATAATTGCTCATTGCTAGAATAGAAGGCATATGTCCCATTAGAACATACCATCCCAGATTTCACATGAACAGACATGCCACCGTTTGACCTTCATTATTCTAAATTTTAATAAAGTTTTGACACCCACATTTAATCTTTTGACACATACAACAAATCTTTAGCATTTAATCTTCATTCTACAAATGTCCCTAAAAATTAAAGCGCCTGTATCAATTTTGAAGCAAATGCCAGTTCAGTTGACCTAAATAGTCAAACCAAACTCCTCGTAGCCTAAATCTTCTAAATGTTAAGCATGAATATTAGAAAACCCAAATTGAACTTCTAATTCAATTACGAATCATTACAAGCCCCAATTTCATCCCGTTTTCGTGCAAATTTCGCATCAGATTCACAAAATCAATCAATCAACAACACGATCACATTACACTACAACAAAACTCACAATTAGATCCAGAAGCAAGGCGCGAAAGCTGCTGATGATCAAACCGAAGTTTCTTCCGATTCCACAGCTGCAAATCGAAGCAACCGGAGACTGCAAACACTACAACTTCAGCTACGATCATCAACGGTGTAAATGCAGCACAAATTTTGTCTCCAACGGTTAACGAGGTCCATCTCTGCAGAAAACAAACAGTTTCACTCAAAATCCACAACTGAAAACGAAAATCGAGATGATTAAGGAGATTGTACCGATGAATCGTTTGATGAATTCATCATGCCCTAATGCGAGATGATCAAAGTGGAAAAACATGGGTAGAAAGAGAGAGATGAAAGCGATGAGTTGTATGATATAAGAGGTTTTATATGGAGACAATAAATGGTGTAGTATGATACAATAGAGCTGTCTTTACGAGAACATGCTTTTGTTACATTGATTTTATTAGTTTTTTTAAAGGAGGTGACTACACGTAACGTACTTCTTATGTGTTTTAATGTTTAACGTAAAGTTTTGTGCGTAAACATGATCAGTTGGATTTCGGATGTCATGTGTGACAAGTTAAAGTAAGTTTTTAAAGATATAAAGTTATATATGTAAATACAATATATTAGTGTTGTGATAGTTATTGGATTAATAAATGAAACAAAATTATTGTAATGTACTGATTTATCTTACATGGTTAAATGAATCGTAAGCTTCTCCTGACATTTTTCTGACATTTTTAGAAGTAAGTATTTATTGATTGGGTTAATTGGGTACTTTTTAAAATATGTTGTGCATGTTTGAGATTGCTTATTTTCTTTTTATTTTTGACTTATTAACTTTTGAGAAGTTAATAAGTTTGTTAAAACCAAAAAAAACTTTTGAAACTGATTTTTCATATAGGGTAGAAATGAGGTTTTGAAAATTAATATGTATATTTACTTATTGACTTTTGAAAACTACTTTTAGTTTAATTTCCTATTATACACCTCGACTACCTTCTATTAAGTCTCATCATATTTAAAGTATGTTTTTTTTGGTAATTATACAACGTGTTACCTTATAAATCAATCCAAACACTTTTTTAAGAACTTTTGAAAAGTCATAAATTAATAAGTCATTTTTGTCAAAAGTCATTTTCAATCAAAATATACGATCCCAAACATGTCCGTTATAGAGTTTTAAAATGTTCATTAATTTATTAGGTCCTCTTTAACGTATGATTACTAATAAGTTTAAGTTTTCTTAAATATATCAATCGATACTCGTACTAAAACGACAAAAGACAAAATTAGGACCTTGAAAATTAGATTCTGAGCAGTCGCCCACTCTGCACACCCTTATGGCTAAGCCTGTGAGTAAAATAAAGATAAGACGTGACTAATTTAGTAAATGAATGACCCATTAAATACGAGTAAAATAGAGAGATGATTTGACTAATTTAATAGACACTGTATATAAAAAAAACACGAGTTATAAGTTATCTATAAATAATGAAGCTTTTACTCGCGTATTATAACTTTTCTTTCATATTTGAATCACATGAATTGGACATAGATCGTACTTGCAACAAATTTGATAACTTTTTTCTGCCATTTTTAGTGTTATACCTTTTGCTTTCTTTTTTCTCCCTTCATTGAAGTGGGTATTTAATTAATAACTGCTTTTCATTGTAAATGGCACATGATAGTTTGGTTAATAAGAATTTATTTAATTATATGTTTATTCAAATGATCATGATTTTTGGCTGCAAACACAAGTAAAACAACTGTGAGAATTAATTGTTTCAAGAAATAAGTAGAACAATCCATGATATAAAATATATTTGTATTCTTATCTGACTCGAATAATTTAATATTTATATTAAGGGGTTATCAAATCCAATTATTGATGTGGGGTTTCTTAGCAAGCAAGATTTATATGGAGGATTTTAATAAAATAGAATGATATAATATTAATATTACATGTTGATCTTTCAAATCTCTCTACTCTAATAAAAGGGTAAATGTGGGTGACACGTGTCAGCACCACAATCATTCTCACCAAAAGTTTCCCGCCTCTTTCTCCTATTAAATAATTACATTAATTATTAATAATATTATTTTAATACTTTTTTAATATTTAATAAATTAAGAAAGAAATCTGTTTCTTAAGGTTATTTCTAAATAAATTGATATTATTAAAAAGTCAATTTTTAAAAAACAAAAAGTAATCAAATTTGGGAGTTGTAATAAGAAACTTTTTAAAAATGATATTTTTATACGGTTTGTTTTAAAACAAAATGTTTATTTTTAAAAATAAAAGTTAAAACAAAATTTTAAAAAGTTGATATCACTGTTTTATTATTTATAGTCATTTTTCATACGTAATTTCAGTCATATCATATCTTAGAATATTATTTTATAATTAATAAATTTATTATATAAATATTTTATTTATTCAACCCGTGTAATACACGGGTTTACTAAAGCTAGTCATTTAATAAAAGTGTTAGAAATCTTTAAAACCGAAAGATGTCAGGGTTTGAATCCAAGTCTTTAGTACGTGTAACTAGCAATCAAGTAATTTAGCTTACGTTTTCTTTGTTCTTTCCTTTAATCAATTTTATTTTTTTCAAATGTGCAGATTGAATAAAAAATTGATTTTTCTATAGTGCAAAACAACAATGTTTTTTTACTATATATAACACTAGGTTAGTAACCCGTATGTTATACATATTGAATAAATCTTTTTTATATATTTATTTAAAATAAGTCATCATATATTTCTCAAATACGTTTTACAAAGAAAATAACATATAGAACCTTTCATATAAATAATCATAGACTATTAAAGAATTAAAATTTAAACAAAAGAATTTTCCTGAAATAAGGAAAGATAATCTAATTGTTGAAGAAAATAAGGAAATTATGATTTAATTAGAAAGTAAAATGAGAAAAAAAAAAGATTTTATTAAGTATAAATATCAATAGAAAAGAGAGACGGGGAAACAATATTAAAAATGCATATAAACGTGACACGTGTCTCAGAAGTTACCCTTTTATTATTTATAAAAGATAAAAGATAAAAGATAAAGCACAAACAATAAAAAAATCCATAATTCGCTAAGTAATGGACGTGTTTTAAATCATAAACAATAACATGAATACGTTGGGTTTTGATAGTTGGTAGACTTATAGTTAAAAAATATTTACTAAAATAGATCAAAAATATTTTTCTGCACTCAGCCATAGCGAACGCTAACAAGATCTAATTCTGTCATAAACACATTGAAAATCATTAAAAATGGATAAAAGATCAAATGTAGGGTTTAATCACCTTAATCGCGGTAAAGGAAATGTTGATTGATCACCGAAAGAAAAATTGCATCTACTAGTAGCGATAGTGATGATGACAGGAAAGTGACAGAGAGTACAAAGTTGGACATGTCTTCATAAAAGATTTCAAATGATTTACAGTTAAAGCTTTAGAAGTTAGTATAACAATCCACATTAAAGATCGAATAAAACCGTTACAAATACCGTGACAAATCTCAAACCATTGGAACAAAGAGTATAATGTTCATAATCAATGATCAAATCTAAAATTTAAGGAACATAAAACATTCAATTCTCAAAATGTATTAACCACTAATTTGTTAAATTGTTTTAGATAAAAATGAGAAAAGAAATTTGAATTATAAATGTAAGTTGGCAAATACTCAATTAATTTAGGTCATTAGCTTTATGCAAGTCACTCTTGTAGTGGACGTTAATTGTGACGTTATAGGCACACACATATCGTACGTGTAGTGCATATATGCATTTATGTGGTTCTTTCCTATGTGTTCACTTTCCTTTGAGTTGATTATTTATGACATAACTTGTTAGCACACTGAAATACACAAAGTTGAGCGAGTTAGGGTTTGAGTTAAAACAAATATAGGCGACACGTTAATGGCACGATTAGGAATGTATATAAACGGGTTCAATCGTTCTACATGTTTATGACACAAAAACAATACGTTTAATAAAGGGGTTGTTTGACAATTTCTGAATAATTAAGTGCTGAACCAATAAGAAGTCTGAACTATTAAGTACTGAATCATTAAGAGGTCTGAACCATTAAGAGCTAGTATATCGGTTAACTATTCAAAGACAAATGTCTGACCAATTCAGATAAGAGTTCTTAAGCATTTAACATTAGATCTCTTAACCATTCAACATTATTATAATACTTAACTATTCAGAAGCAAATGTCTGAACCATTAAGATATTTGCTCACGAAACAAACAGTCTAAACTATTAAGTGTTGAACCATTTAGATATCTGAAACATTAAGAAACTGATTCAAATACTGTCAAACAGCCCCTAATAATGTTAAGTAGGTTAATATATGTATGTCAATACAATACCTTAAGACTCGTTTATCAACACGACATATGTATATAATTGCATAGGAATTTAAATATATCGTAATTGAATTTCCTCCCTGAATCGGATAACATACTTAGTCAAGGATTTTATGGATTGTAATTTTTGGTAACTTCTATTTTATTGTGTTTGGTATGTCTTATCAGTTATTAACCACGCAAAGTAAGTCAAGTCAATAGCCTTCAAAATATGTTGTGTTATTTGTGTTATTTGGAGTGGTTATATACTATTGTGTTACATGTGTCATATCATGTAACCTACTATGTTTCTGTTACTGTTTAAATAAATACCATGTTTATCTAAATAAATACCATATTTATCTAAAAATGTTACGTACATATTGAATAGTTGAATTAAATGTGTCATATCAAACATGACATGTTAAATACAACAAAGCATATTTCATGAATTTTGGATCTTGAATTTTACTTTATTAAATCATAGCTGGGTCCGGTCTTATCTTCATGAATTTTGACCTTAACTAGATCTAATAAATTACACAAATTTGTATAAACGAGACCCTTTAACAAATATTGCATTTAGAAGGATATTATTTAATTTTGTTTTATATCGTTACATATTCTACTTGGCAAGCTTCATGATAATTCTTTTTGTTATCCACTAATACAAGGACTTATTTATACCCATAATAGTATTTTATTATTATTAAAAAACTACATATGTGGAAATTGGTCGGTACTAAATTTATATCTATCGGATAAATCAGTTTTTAAATTCTAAGAAAATTAATAAAAAAAGTTTAATCTATATTTTAACTATCATTATTAAAATCGACAAGCATATAAGTACTATCTTTCATAGTCACCATTCAATCATATTATTGATATATAATAAAATATATGTTCAATAAAAGAATATTACAATACTTCTTTCTTGCGTATAAGTACAAGGTAAGTTCCATTGACTTATATAGTTATAGATTAATACTTATATTTAATGTCGAAAGGATCTTAAAATTTATTCATATTCATTCATATAATTTATGAAATTGGTTTGTTAGAAAAGTCATTTATATATAGTTATTATAATAACATAACTTGTACACATCAAAATAATGAAACCAATCTCTTGAACATAGTTGTTGAAATTTTTATACATGACGAATGTTTAGGTATGAGAGTAGTTTTAAAAAGTGTTTATAAGTATGAGAAGCATGTGGTATTAGATGAGACTCGTTCGAGTATTCAAACTTGTTTTCTCACTTATGGAAATCGAATATATTAACCTATTACATAGTCTTAAGAAACATAACAAATACTCAAAATTATATAATTATTAAAATATAGTTAGAATAGTTTATATATAAAGGATCAATTGCATATATACTCTTGTAAACATCCCTTCAATGTATATATACCCAAACAAAAACTTTAATTGCAAATATACCCAATTTATTATTATGACAATATTAACCTTCCAAAAAAATTAATAAGAACTTACACATGGATATATATGTTGTTAAAAAGTTTCAGAGGAAGAAATATGCTTTTAATTTATTTGCCATTTATAAGGTTGGTAAGTGAAAATTTACCAATTATGAAGTTTCATTAAAAATAAGGGTAAATCAGTCATTATATAAATCACTTTTAATGAAAATGAGTAAATTTGCCAATTATGAGGTTTTGTAAGAAGATAAATGCATTTAAAATTTTTACTTGGGTATATATGCAATTAAAGAGTTTTTAGAAGGGGAAATATGCTTTTAACTTTACTATACAGAGTTAATTGTCATTTTCGTGCCTGAGGTTTGATGTTTTTTTTGCTATTTTCATCTAAAAACTTTATTTTTCCCTCTGTGTCCCTTAGATTCTAAAAACTTGCCATTTTCATTCACTTCCGTTAACTTCGTTTGTTTTACCTGTTAAGTGAAAATCAACTTTAAATATTAAAAGCAATCTAATAATGTTTGAATGTTCGGAAAAATTAAACAATGTTTATTTAGTTTTTTTTCCGGTGAGGTGTAAAAATATCTAAATGCCCCTCATATGGTGTGCACGTGATAGCTACTTAAATGATAAATAAACGGGGTTAACGAAAATGGATGAAAATTACAAGTTTTTTAAATGAGAGGGACACATAGAAGAAAAAAATATTTTTGGATGAAAATGACAAAATGTACCAAACCTCAGAGACAAAAATGACAATTTACTCTAATATATAAGAAATAACTTTTTCTAAGCACAACACTCGAACGAGTTTTCTTGTTAATGATTACGAAACAAGAGTATCATTTGCTTTTAACATGAATAACTTAAATAGTACTTGGATTGGCTTGTTAAAAGATTAAATCGAGCCGAGATTAAATGAGTTCAAGCCCTCGAGCTCATATTATAGCTTGTTTGGTAAGCGGGCTCGAGCCCGTGCCATGTAAGATAGTTAAATAACAAACAAGCTAGTTTGGGACGAGGTCGCCTGAAAAACTTCTTACAAATCGAGCTCAAGCTCATATTATAGCTTGTTTGATAAATGAACTAGTCATATAAAGCTTAAACGGGGTAATATAATCATATAAAAAACGAGCTTGGGTCGAGCTCACTTGAAAAACTTCTTGAAGCTCATTTGATAAACGAATTCAAGCCCGAGCTTCACATATCGAGTTTAAATCGGTTAATATATTAAATAACAAACAAGTCGAGCTTGTGCTAAAAAATTCTCACAAATGGAGCTCCAGCTTCACATATAAAACTTTAAACAAGTCGAGATAGAACTCAAACCCTCCTGAGTCAAAACGAGCAAACTCGAATTTGATTACACTTATCATATGTCCCCCGTATTTTCTTTTTTAGAATGGAAGGAGTTGTTGGTCCTAGTTTCATACACGTGGTTAGATAAACATAAACGTGACAATTTTTATCCATAAAATATATTTATGATGTGCCCTGTAATGAATAAAATAGATAAAGTGAAAAAGATAAGTTAAAAAACTCATGATCAAACGTGTTAAAAGTTGTTTAATCTATTTCTTTTAATGTATGCATGTTTATAAATTGAGTAGGGCGGAGTTTGAAACATTTTGTAAGATTATTATTTTTAAACTTACAAGTACAAAATGCAAGGTAAGATAACATACATCAGATTGTGAAGCGATCATGCCTCTCTTTGAATCATATGCAAAATAGTAGTTAAGTCAAACATCAAATACACTTTCTTCTTTATACACGTTTTAAATTATTTATTTTAAGAAATTAAATCATTAACTTAATAACATAATCTTTGTAATCATACTTCTAGTAATAATATTTAACGAATAATGGTTGATTAAACATAAGATAGATGCATAGTTTAATTATATACAAGAGGGATAGATGTGAGCTTTTATGTAGAATTAATAAAGATGGACAGAAAGTACTATTGCCAACTTGATACATCCAAAAAGTGCTACAACATTACAACTTTCCACCCTCAAAAAGCATCAAAGGACAAGCATTTCTAAACAAGTTTAGTACATAAAATATAAGTCAGAGAACTATTTTTGTATAAAATAAGAAACTACTTATTATTATTATTAATAGTATTAACCTATCTTCTTGTTCAAAAGATAGATTATATTGTAGTTTTTTATATTATTAATAGTATTAACCTATCTTCTTGTTCAAAAGATAGATTATATTGTAGTTTTATAGTTAATGAAATAGTTTATAGTTTTGTTAAACACAACCGACATAAGTGTTCATACTTAACTTTGAGGTGTTATGATTATGAAATAATAATTATATATCACAAGTTATGTGAAAGGATGCTACTAACAAGAATAAAAAGCTACGAACTCATTTGAAATTTCAACATTTTGCTTAGGCGTTGAAGAAGTCCTCTCGAGTTCCATGCTTGGGACTAGACAATTTTGCCCTTATTGTAACTACGTTTGGCGCAGAAGGTTATGGTTTGACGGTATGCTTTGGTTGTTTTGATTGAACCAAAGCTTCACTCCCCAAACTACAACATTTGCTTTTCTTTTCAATCTACAACAATCTTTGCTCGCCTTTTGAGCCTAGTGTTTAGACGAATACAAGAACGAGTTATTTACTTGTTCGGGTTTTTGATCTGTCCATTGATAAATGCCGGAGGCTTCTAACCCACGAAATAATATCTCTTTGAATGATGTTCGGTATTGTGGCTCCCTAGTCCCTACACAAACAAATGAAAACTTTAAACTACTTTCTAATCACGACTCATTCATCAAGAAATAGGTTTATTGGGGTAAGTTCCAACTTTATTTGGGTATGTTGAAAGAAAAAGGATATAAAACTTGATTATGACGTACGTTCTTGGGGAGCAACCCGCTCTTTGTAAAATTTTTTAAACTGAAATAGTAGTGACGAGAAACATATTAGAATGTCACATAAGCTTATATTATGACTTTTTTAATAAATGAACTCAAGCCTAAGCTTCATATATCGAGTTTGCGCTATTATTTGAGATCTTTAGAGAAAGTGTTTTTTGAATTTACTTCAACATATTTTTGTGAAAGAAATAAAATTTTGAAAATTTTAAATAGTCTTTTTATAATTTAAATAAATTCTTATTTAGAATTACATTTTATTTACTTTTTGAAAACGCTTTAACTGTTTTATAGAATGTTTTTTTAATAATTTTTCAAAAGCTTTTTATATTATTTTTTATAGAACTTTCATATATTTTGAAATATTTTTTTTATGAAAAAACACTTTTTAAAAAATAAAGATTTTTCTCAAGGTAATATATGACAAATTTTAAAACGATTTTAAGAAGAGTATGGGCATATGACAAATAATAATAACAGGTATGTTTAACCTAACTTAATTTAAACCTCAAACTTTTTAGTTGCAGGACACATAAACCATTCTCCTCTTGAAGATATTAATTCATATAGTTATTCTTGACTTTTCAAAACCTAAATTATTTCTGAAAAGTTATACTTAGCTTTTCAAAAATAGTTAAAGTCTTGGAACTAAATGTGATTTAATTTTAAAATAGTAAAGTCTTTCCATGTATGAAAAATAAAGTAATTACAATTTGCAAAGTTGTAATATTAAAAGGTGAATGAAACTTCAACTAACTTCCCATGATAATACAAAGAAGGTGTATCAACTTTGAATGTGACTAGTTTGTTTAGAACTAGTTATATTTTGCTATGTCATGTGATATTTCATGGGAGCTAGGAGCAAATTAGGGGGTGATTGAAGCATATTCATACTCATTATCATTTCATAAGAGAATACGTTAATAGGGAACAAATAGAAGTCAAGCATGTTAGTACAGATTTACAAAGGGCCAACATCCTCACGAAAACATTGCGACGGTTGAAGTTCACCGAGTTGAGAAGTTTCATTGGTGTAACAAAATTAAGGGGTGATTGTTAGTGTAATCTTGTTTAAGTATGGGGTGTTTAATATGTTGTACTAATTACAAACTAGAAGGTTTTTAAGTTAATTTTTTACCTAGTTGCATTTCAAGTCTAATATACTTGTTGGCAAAGTTTTATAGTTTATAAATACAGAGTTTTGTGAACCAATTTATCCACTCAATACAATAAACAAGTTTAAATTCAATAGCTTGGGTACCAATCTACTCTTATTTGAAAGTTTCAACCAATATATCTAAAGTCCAACTTAACACGTTATTGTATACTATCAATATGTCATCTATTTAAAGCCATCCAAAGGCTACATGAAGTCCTTACAACTTAAGAAAAATGAGCAACAAAGAAGAAAGTTCAAATCATGGAGTTCAAATCATGCCTGTGGATCCAGCCACACAATATCTTCTTAATCGCGTCCAAAACTTAAACAATCGCGTTAAATTTTCACCAATCTACGTGGTCCCCGACAACCTCAGAGAGGTCAACCCTAGCTCGTTCACCCCTCGAGTGGTCTCTATTGGACCGCTACACAAAGGGCATACAAACTTGAAATCAGTAGAAACCAAGAAACCCACAGACTTGAAGGATCTATTGCTTAAGGTAGGTTCCCTAGAGGAAACATTGGACAAGTGTGTGAAAAAGGTGAGGGGTTCAATACAAGAAATCCGGAGATATTATTTTGGGATGAAGGCGTATACTGACGATGAACTTGTTCAGATGATGGTTATGGATGGTTGTTACATACTTCGTTTCATTGATAATCTTTCGACGAAGGGGAATTCGTTTTCAGACAACAAGTTGCGAAGCAGGAATATCGCTCTGGATCTGGTTTTGCTCGAAAACCAGATCCCATTTTTTATTCTCCAAGACATCTATGACTTAACTGTCGGTAAACTACATGCGAGACCACCTCTTACTGTCATGCTTAGTGTTTTACTCGAGCTCGTGAATCCTTTTTCAGAGCCCTTAAGGGTTGATAATGTTTGCACGCAAACAACTCATTATCATATCCTTGGCCTTTTACACAAATTTTATCGCCCTATAAACTTTACACTACCAAGAATATCAACTATTCCAACGGCACACTCAGCTGTAGAATTGGATAACGTCGGGGTAAAGATTAGGCCGAATAAAAACCTAACATGGCCAATGGCTATGGACTTTGAATATTCACTGTCGTCCTCGCATAAGCCTACTCTCAAAATGCCAGTAGTGCGCGTTGACAACTTTTTTGAAGTGGTTTTAAGGAATCTTATTGCATACGAGCAATACTCTCCGGTTGATAACTATGTCACATCATATGCCATGACCATGGATATGCTAGCGGCTACTCCAGCAGACGTTGCGTTGTTGGGAAAATCTGGTGTCATTGTGAGCCACTTGGGTTCAAACGAAAAGGCGTCGAATATGATAAGCAGCATATGCAAAGATGTTAACTTACAAGATTTCTATTACATCGAACCGTGGAAGAATATAGTTCAGTACTATGATAGTTACTGGCCTAGAAACTTTGGGGTGTTGCTGCAAACATATTTCAATACTCCATGGAAGGCAATGGCTGTATGTGCTGCAATCATAGTCTTTTTTCTTACCGTCGTTCAGTTCTTTCGCGTATGGTAAACACATCGATCAATCATCGCGTTGTTCCTGAAACAACGAACTCGGGTTTCAATTATTTGATCTAAGTTTTTTTTTATTTTATGTTAATTAGCTAATCATTCATGTTATACGGCAATACTTTATCAGTTTTATCATAAGTTTTAGTTGACTTTAACAGATTTTCATGAAATGTAGTCACGCTTAATGTATGCATAATTTGAAAAATATTGATGTAAATTGATGAGAAACTTGTTGTGATGAACTGCATATACAAATTTTAAATTAGAGCATTGAATAAGTCTTCATTTTTTTATCTTTACAACTTTGACAAGTTCTACATACTTTATGTTTGTATAGTTAGTTGTACGTATTTTATGGAGTTTTTTAAGTATTTCAACGTACATTATTTTGAGTATTTTTCTTTATACTCTACCCACACGCGTGAACAATTTTCACCCAATATAATTTATTGCTATGAAAAGAAAACATATTAAAACTATCAAGAGAGTAGATGAGTAGAATATATAAATTCATTAACATTACAATAAATTTCACATTGACCGTAAATAGAAGAAATTATAAATTCATAAGGATTTACCTTAGTAGAGTTGTTCGTAAAATCTCGTTAGTTGGTCATACAAGTCCAACCCCATTAGCCTCTTAATTGTTGTTTTCATATCGTATTTCTTTGGTGATGTATGCGAGAAGATTGTGTTAATCCATACCTTTCTATGGTCTCTAAAATACGTTTTACAAACATAAAAAAGAAATTTACCAAAATACAAGTTGACCGATTAAAGATCTCTATATAAAGAGATCTCTTAGTGTGACAACCCGATGATGAACAAATTGTTAATGCGAAAATATACGCTCCATGGCTTTTCATACTAAGATTTGATGGTCACCGGCTTTCCGCATTAATAGCTAAACGCCCCTGGATATCCACACTAGGAATTGAACTGTTCCCAGCTTCTTGCACTAAGAATTGAATGGTCACTGGTGTAGCAGCTTATCTTACATAATGTAAAATAATTATTAACCAGAGTGTACAATGCTAGCTCGTCATATACAACGCTAGCTCGTAGTATACAATGAGATTCCTTGAGACCGATGCAAGGAAATGTCAACACGCGCTATTGGCACTCTGAGAGTAGGTTTATGCGAGGACAAGGGATATACGAAGTCCATAATCCGGACTTTGTCCACCTCTACGGGTCAGTATGTTGTTGGGATTGCTGATATTATTGGTGGCTAAAATATATTTACAGATGTAGGGTTAATCTTGACGGGTTAATTTTAGGCTGTGGATCTTAGTCGGGTCTTATCAGTTTTATTTAAGCATGTGGCGTTTCTATTGGGTCTTAACTCGTTCAAACAATACGAGATTGGTATTTCTATGAACTATGATCAATTGTTGGTTTATAATTTATATCAATTACAATTTAGACTTTAAATTAAGCGAGCCATCCATCCAGCTAACGCGCGAGCCATGAGCCGAGCTGACCTTGGCTCGGGCTCTGCTCGCTTACAAACCGAGCCGTGTCTATACAAACATTCCTGGTCTTCTACACTATGCATAATATAAGTGAAACTTTAACATTGAAACTAATGAAAGAAACACAAAAACAATAATGGAAAAGAATGAAGAACAATGAAAACTAATATCAAAGGTAGAATACAAGTGGTCATTTCCGTGATGATGTGAATGTGATCAATCGAAAGGTGAACTGAACCACGGCAAGAAGAAACACGATGATTCCAGCAACTAGAGCAATTGCCTTCCAAGGAGTACTAAAATATTTTCGTTTCAACACGCCAATATTTTTGTACCAGTAACTATCGTAGTATTTTTTCGCTTTTTTCCAAGATTCAATGTAGTAGAAATCTAGGAAAGTGACATCTTTGCATATGCTGCTTATCATATTCGAAACCTTCTCATTTGAACCTAAGTGGCTGACGAGGACATTCGATTCTGCCAACTTGGCAACGTCTGCTGGAGTAGCAGCTAGCATATCCATGGCCATGGCATATGACGTAACATAGTTCTTAACCGGAGAGTATTGCTCGTATGCAATGAGATTCCTCATAACCACTTCGAAAAAATTGTCAAGCAGCGCTACTGGCATCCTGAGAGTAGGCTTATGCGAAGATTGTTCGAATTCCATCGCCATTGGCCAACTCAGGTTTTGATTGGGTCTAAACCTCACCCCAACTTTATGCAGTTCTACAGCCGAGTGGGCTGTTGGAATTGCTTCTATTTTTGGTATGACGGAACTTTCAGGCTGGTAAAATTCGTGTAAAAGCCCAAGAATATGATAACGAGTTTTTTCGCTAGAAAGATTATCAACTTTAGATTTCTTTAACTTGTCAAAAAATGGATTGACGCGTTCTAGTAAATCATGAAGCATGGTGGTAAGATCGGGTTTTGATTTCAATGTTTTAAAAGTGAGGTCATAGATATCTCGGAGAACAAAAAAAGGGATTTGGTTTTCTAGCAACACCAGGTCCACAGCAATAGACCTGCTGCCCAACCTGTTTTCGAAAAACTCATTGCCAGATGTAAATAGCTTATTAACGAACTGAAGTATGAAACAAGCATCCATAACCATCATTCGAACAAGTTCGTCGTCATGATACTCACACGGCAAAAAATATTTCCCAAAGTAGCGTCTCCTGATTTCTTCTATTGAATCACTCACCTTTTTCTCGCACTTTATCAATGTTTCCTCAGGGGAACCTACTTCATTCAATAGCTCATATAGATAAGTAGCTTTCTCGCCTTCCATTAATTTCAAATTCGCACGTCCTCGGTGCATAGGTCCAATAGAGACCACCCGGGGGGTGAATGAGCTAGGGTTGATGTCTCTGAGCCTACTAGGAACCTTGTAAATTGATGAAAATTTATCTTTATCATCTCTTCTTTTGACACAATCCAGAAGAATTTCGACGGATTTAGACAACATTGGTCTCATTTCCTCGGAGTTAATCTCTGAAAAGGACACAAATCTAAAGGGTAAGACTAATGTAAGTACCAAAGGGCTTATAGCACAACAGTATCTGTCGTTGCAGTGGTTGTTCGCCTTATTGTTGTATACAAGTTTGAATGAAAGTTGATAAGACAATTATGTAATTAGTATCAAGTATATATAAAAACTATCATTCAAGCAATATGACGCCTCAAATCGTTACATTGTTTCATCCTTGTAGTCTAGGTATATATATTTATATATGTATATATATATCGTTTGTACAGAACGTTTGAGACCACAGCCATCCATATTCCTGTACTATCACGATCATATCAGAGAACAGAAGTCATTGTATTTTTTTGTTTGTCTGTTTGGCGCCTATTCGAAAGGACGTATGGTGGTGTTGTTATTCCTAATGATCGGTAACCAAAACAACGGTATTTGTGTGGGCTGCAACAAAGAAGTAGAAACAAAGGAGTCTATTTTATCGTCTGTTCATTGCAAGAAACATGAAGACAAGAAGGACCGGTTCTAAATCGAGAAACAGTAACATAGTGGTACTGTTGTTTTTATGTTACATTGCGAGATTCCAAAACCAAGAGGGTATTCAGTATTTTAGGCTTAAACATGCAATCAAGAAAAAGTTCAAGAATCTTGATATGTGTTCATGGTATAAAGAAGAAAGATCGAAAAAGGTAAAAAAATCATGAGTTTGGTTGTTGTCAATCACAAATGGAATTAAGGCAGACTTAAGAAAAATTAAGTAGAAATAAAGATAGAATGCAGAAGAAAGGAAGAAAGAATTTGGCAAAACTTTAAAAAAAAAAAACAAGTGCAAGATCGAATCATAGGCAGGTTAAAAAGCAAGCAAAAAATACCTGTGTGAAAAAGCAAACAAGAATAATAAAAAAAAACCATGTGTGGTTCGATCCGAAAGGAAGCAAAAACAAAAAAAAACAAAAAAACAAAAAAAAACAATACAATACTTGTGTTTTTTTCGTATAGAATGGAAGAGCTTGATTTTCAAAGGCGAGGGAGCTAACCCGCTTCATTAATCTTGATCGTATAAACATCTTTAGTATTTAAAGTCGAGAGTGCAACTAAAGGGCGTTTGGTTGGAATGAATGAAATCAAAGGAAGAAGCAATCATATCAAACTTGTAGAATCAAACTTGGATCTAATTAGGAGGTGATGGTTGACTTTAATTGTTGTAGACAAGTATGCATGAAAGTTTATGGGCCTATTGTGTAATTAATTTAAAGTATATTCGAAGTATATTATGTATTTATAATTACTAGAGGGATAGATGTGTAAACCCTATAAGTTATATCATTCAAGGGATACAATGTCTCATAACGTCATGTTGTTATATCCTTGTAGTTTAGGGGTGTGTGTATGTATATATGATTATATGTATGTATGTATCATTTGTAAATAAAATATATGTGACTGGTTCAATTAATTTAAGATTATTTAGGGTTTCATCCCAATTCTTGTTCTTCATATTTTGTTTTTAGTTGAATGGTTGTTTCAATGATTTTCTCAGATCTATAAATGGTATCTCTTTTTATAAGGTTGAGAGTTCGAATTTCATGATGAACAATAATGTCAGTTTTGAAAGTACTATAAGAGGAGCATGTGTGTTTATCATTCTAAAAAAAAGATTGATATATATATATAAATATAACGTATTAAGAGACTGTGGTTACCTTGGTTGTAAAATGTTTGTCTTGAACTTCCTTCTTCATTGCTCATTTTGCTTCAACTGTATGCATGAATGCAATCCTTGGATCGCTTTAAATATATAGATAGCATATTGACATAGAACTCTAACGTTTATGAACCTAAGACTTTGATTATAATATTTGACATACAAGTATCAAATAAATATATCATTTTATGTACAACTTGTTATTGACAATTTCTACCATTTGTAATTGAAAAACTCATTTACTATCCAATAAATTTGTCAAGCCTAATGCTTTACATATTTATATCTTATTATAATATATAAATAACTTAGTTTGTCATTGTCGACTTTTGTTGAAGTCTAACGTTTTTGTTTTCGTGTATCTCTCTTTTATTAAATAATAATGATATAAATTATTAAATTGAATAATTAAATATCTAATATATAAATCTTCATTTAATTAATAATTTATTATAACTTATTAAATGATGAGAAGATTTCAATTATATATTATCTTAAAATGTAGTTTTATAATTCTTAAACTTTATATTTTGTTATTTGTAGATTTTAAATCTTTATTATCTTTTATTCCACCAATTACTATAACTTACTAATGATAAGAAGAGTTAAATTATATTTTATCTATTTTTTATGATTCTTAAATTTTCAAATTTTGTTATTTATAATTTTAAATCTTAATTATTTTTTTTCCACCAATTACCGATGGCATTCAACATATAAATCTTCATGGAAACCGTTGATTTACAAAATGTTGGATTTATTTAACCTATGAAATACATGAGCTTATAACACAATTTAAATATCAATAACAAGTAAGGTCACAAACGAACCGAATGTTTAGTGAATTGTTCGTGAATCATTCAACGAAAAGTTTGTTTATTTTTGTTCATTTTTGAAATGAATGAACATGAACAAGCTAAAAAATTTTGTTAGCTTAGGTATAGGAAAGATTACGAACTAGTGTTGTGTTCGCTCATTTGTGAACGTTCGGTAATTTTTTTCATTTATGCTCAAATTTTCAAGGTTTTTATATCTTGCATTTTTATATTGGTTTTAATTTTTAAAAATATAAAACTCTAGTTATACTACGCTGCTATGCGCCTCCACCAACATCTCTTATTTCGTGATTTCAATTTCAATTTGTATTAGAACTTAACAAACGTCTTAGTATTTGTGTTAGTTAAGTTTATGATAATTATTCAGTTAATATAATTATTTTATGTAGTCAAATTTGATTTTAATAATCCAAAATATAACTAATTGCCTGATAATAATTCATACTATTGATTTGGACAGTAAAAATCCCAACTTTTATTTTATTACCAACAACAATCCCAGTAACATAACTATTAAAAATTTACGCTTGATTTCGACTCGATTTCATTCACAATAATGAGTATTAACGAAATGAGAAACATACAATAGTATGGATGTATAATAATTATACTACTGGACTGTTATTGGTAATAAATATGAAAGTTGAGATTATTACCCGCCAAACAGTGGCGGAGCTTAAACACTCTCGTAGAGCGGCGGGGGCGAAATTAACTTTTTTAGGGGGGGCGAACTTGATATTTATACAAAAATTTACATGAACGGGCCAAAAATTTACACCACCAGACTAAAATTTAACACTACCGACGAAAAAAAGAGGGGGGCAACCATCCTCCGCCCTTGCTGCCAAATCAATAGTATGGATTATTATCAGCCAATGAGTAATAATTTTAATTATTAAAATTCAATTTGCCTTTTAGGTATTTATCTATTGGATAGGATATAGTAAAAAGGATTGTGAGCTTGACAAATGTTCTTCTATTGTTTTAGAAATGATTGCATTTTGATCATTGTGTCAAATATGTCAACTCATTGTGTCTTATATGTTCGCTGTGTTAAATGTCAGTTTATTGTTTCATATATTTTATATCATTTGTTATATGTATTCATCATTGTGATTTACGTTTTAGATCATTTTATGTAATTTTTGTTATTGATTCTATATATTATATATTTATTGTGTTTTACAATTAGAAGTACACAATGATTTACTTTCACCAATGTATTTTTCAAAACTCAAATGTTAAAGATAACACAATGTGTTATTTTTATCATTATTTTTTATAGATTATATAAACTTGTTGTTATCAATAATTGTGTTTTACAATTAAAGTGCACAATAATATTATTTCACCAATTTATTTTTCAAAACTCATAGTGTTTAAGATAACATAATGACGATCAAAAAAATACAATGAGACATTGTGTTATCTTGTCATTGTTTTTTATATATTAGATTATATTAATTAGTTATTAATTTATTATTGCCTTTTACATATTAGAGATACGTGACAATCTTATTCCACTATTATATTGTTTTTACAAATTCATCATTTTAGAAAAATACAATCGTATTTAAAAAGCATAATAACTAATAAAAAGATACAATAAACTGAATTAAAAGCACAATGATCAAATACAAGCTTAAAAGTAAAAAAAAATATTATATTTTTATGTAATAATATTGTACTTGTTTTAAAGATGAAAAACACTCATTTTTCTGATGTAAATTTTATAAATATAATGTCGTACATAAAACTTATGAACATTTATAAAATAGGGGAATTTGAAAAAAAAGACAACAAAATGGTTGTTTCTAAAATACTACTCTAACAAACTTTTCTCTACAATTTGATCTTAATCATTGATTAAGGATATTGATGGTTGAAATTATTTTATATACATGTTAGTTTTAAGTGGTTTTTTATTTGAACCTTTTCCTTATTTATTTTGATGAATTTGATTAAGTTTATGATGAAAAATGCAGCTTTTATTCTAAAATGAATATATGATTGTTTATATTAGTTTGTGTTCAAGAATTTTCGTTTGTGTTCATTTATACTTATTCATATTTGTTTGTGTTCGTTTACATTGGTAAGCATTAATGAACAATTCATGAACAAGTTCATTTTTATAATGAATTAACACGAACAAAAAATCTCGTTCATTAAATGTTTATAAACAGTTTATAAAAAAATTAGTAACTCAATAAACAAATAAAAATAAGGTCTTGTCCATGTTCTTTCGACTC
The DNA here is from genome assembly GCA_025215565.1 of Flaveria ramosissima. Taxonomy (NCBI): domain Eukaryota; kingdom Viridiplantae; phylum Streptophyta; class Magnoliopsida; order Asterales; family Asteraceae; genus Flaveria; species Flaveria ramosissima. Next base: position 63,160,018 of record CM046030.1, read on the forward strand.
ATTTGCATCCTTAATAACAAGTTGCACAATCATTTATCCACACAAAAAATAAATTTTATTTAAAAAGTTATCCTAATAAAAAATAGTGTGATTGAAACAGTTGGAACTAACATCCCTTCAAAACTTAAAAAATTGACATTTGCGTGGTGTAAAATGCCTTTTTTGAGAAATTATATAGATATTGTAAGATTCTAGATTTCGTCATTCATTGACAGCTCCCTAAAACATGATATCACTTTTAGATTAAAACATTTTATATGTATATAAAAAAACAAAAATTGTACCAAGAACATGAATGAAGTTTCTGCAAAACTTTGTGTGTAGCAGAAATCAAATGATTCCCTTTATAGTTTATACAATGAATGAAACATCACAATGATTGGGGTTATTGCAACTCCTCATGAAAGAGTGCAAATGTTTGAAAACTATAATTGTCGGTAGTTAACAGTTACATATAGTGAAAAACCGATTGTTAGTAACTTATTAATGAGTTGCTAATAACATCAATTGCAACTGTGGTCAGTGGCTGCCAATTATGGTGGGCGCGTGCGTGTAGGAAGGCCGGCGACTATATAAGTTAAAAGACTACGACTACAGGGTTTAAAGACAAATTAGGACCAACAAGTTCAGTCGTTAAATGGAACAAGTCTAAGGGCTGGACGGAGGATATCACGATTATGATCCCTATGGGGCTTATATCAAATCTATATCTCCAACTGACTTTAGTGGCTGAGGATGGTGCTAGTATTCGCTAAGGATGTCTTATGGTGCTATCTTATGACCAACATATATATTGGTATTTAGAGGGTTTTTAGAGTTATATTAGTGGAATCGAGGAATAACCGCCTGTTATTTTATGTAATTGTGACATCTCTAAATTTTGTTAATTTGAAGTTAGTCTTGCTAAATTCTTTTAAGGGCCATGTTTGCCTAATATGAAACTTGAGGATTATTTATGCTTGATTCTTTGATTTCGTTAAGTATTTCTTTTATTAAAAGTTAATAATTAATCTATTGAATTGAATATTATAATATTACTAATAGAGTAATAATAATAATATAATAATAATAATAATAATAATAATAATAATAATAATAATAATAATAATAATAATAATAATAATAATAATAATAATAATAATAATAATAATAATAATAATAATAATAATAATAATAATAATAATAATAATAATAATAATAATATATAATAATAATAATATAATAATAATAATAATAATAATAATAATAATAATAATAATAATAATAATTAATAATAATAATAATAATAATAATAATAATAATAATATAATAATAATAATAATAATAATATTAATATTTATAAATTATAAGAATTATTAAAATTTAATATGTATAAAACCTTGATTTAAAGTCTAGGGGGTTATAAGGTCAATTTATAAACTTTAAAAGAAAGCTTAAAACATAAAATGTTAACTGTTTAAACCACAGGGACCAAATGTGTAAATCGTAAAACCCAAACCCCCATTCTTTTCCCTTTCCCGTAAATCCGGCACCGGGAGCAGCCACTCTCCGGCCAAGCTCTGGTGGCCGCGATACACCCCCAAAAACTAGTCATCTCCTGCGTCCGAGGGTCTTAGTCGACTCGGGAGGACCTCTCGGACTCGAACCCATGATTAATTGAACATCAAAGCTCGAAATAGGGGGTCTCGAACCAAAACGCACCTCTCGATCGGTTTATAACCGTTCAAACGTACAAAGACTGATTATTAATCAAACTAAACGTACAGAAACGTTCGGATAATCATTTCCAAGCTTAATGCATAGTTTAATTCGAGTTAAATCATCAATTAAACACCTAATTATAACCGAAACGCTCGAATCGAAATCAAAACCCAACCGGCACCTTAACATTCAAATTGGGACTATTTAACAGAGGGGAAAACTTCCATATGGTCCCTTTAAACTTTCTGAACCTTCAATTGCTCGAATAATTCACACGATCGTCGATTCCAAGCTGCTTCTTTCTCGCGAGCAAGTCGAGGCGAACCCGAAGCTTAATCGGCGTAATCAAGTGAGTTTAATATACCAATTTACACGAAATTACATAGGGAAGAAAAGCCCTATGATTAATCTGGGTATCAACATCGAATTGAGGTTCAATTTGATCGGATTTGGTTCTAGGGTTCTTAGAAATTGGGGATTTCAGTTTGATTTGGTTTATAAAATATAGAAATGGGATTCTATCAGGCATAGGCGCACAACCTAACTGGTAAACACACACACTGTCCCCCTTGAGGTCCCGGGTTCGAACCCGGGCACCTCCATTTATTTTGTTTTATTTTTTTAAGCCTTTTTAAGTACAAATAAAATTACAGAAAATTTATAATTAATATAAAAATCATTTTTGATAATTAATATAATGAGTTTAGACACTAAAATATTTTCTGAAATTTTTAAATTTAAATATATTCATTATATATAAATATATATATATATATATATATATATATATATATATATATATATATATATATATATATATATATATATATATATATATTTAGTTATTCCTTATAAAATGGATTTAAAATGATAAATTTTCATTGATCCAAACGTTACTTCTAAAATCATGATCGTTTTGTTTTAAAGAAAAAATGTATTTATTTAAATTTTTATATTTAAACTTTATTAGTTGTTACAAAAGGTTTTCTTTTAAATTAATTAAACATTTATATTTGGTTGGACTTAAAAATATTTATGAACACTTAATTCTTTAAAGAATTAAATTCATAATTGTAATAATTATATATAATTACTTAAAATATTTAAGAATATTTTAGCTAATTAATATTTTGTTATTAATCAAATTGCTATTTTCTTATTATTCTTAGATAATTAACAAGACTTAATTGTATATTGAACCTCATCATTATATTTAATTTCATTTTTAAAATACTTAAATACATATATAATTCTTCTAATGGGTTTAAAATGAGAATAATTATGCTATAAATTTAGTTACTTGTCAAAACTCCTTAAAACTATCAAAACCCTAATCATTAATAGAACATTAAACTTATTATTAACTTTAATCTTTACCTTGTAATATATATGTTAGGTGCCTTGTAATGGATACGTTGGATTATCTTTTAATCTTCTATACTATCTTGAAATGCATATATCAATGTGAGTATTTCCATACCCCTTTTGCTTATTTTCACACTTTGGGGTGAAACATGTTAACTTATACCATTGCACTTGTAAACTTATTTGAGACTTGTAAACTTTATGGCAATTCATCTTGTAAAGTTGTGGTTAGTTGAACTTCTGTGGTTACCATGTTATGACGTTATATGTACAATCATTAACTATTGCTAGCCCAGCGAAGTCATAGATCTATGGGTAAGACAAGCCTGCTTGGTTGATCCAAGTACACTTAGCTGATCGTATATACTTTTAACGTTTGAGACTTGTAAAACTTTTGTCGAGGTTTGATTGTTGCATTGTTCATAACATCCCTAATCACTTTATTCACTAACTTATGACTTGAATTGCCATCTTTTATATACTTATGTATTGAAAACTATGGAATGCTCACCAACATTTTATGTTGACCTTTTATTTTTAACATGTTTCAGGAATACCCCAAGTATGCGTTCTACACTTTGAAGTTTGCACATCTAGGAATGGACCTAGATAAATAAATGAAATAAGAATGATTTGTTACATTTTATGTTATGCTTTTAATTTCTTTGAGACATATGTTGTAACGTTACAATTGAAACTTATGTTTAAATTATATTTGGAATATTAATAGCGTTATGTGGCTGTGAACGATCTTAACTCTCACTCCTCGACGTTTCCGCCGTCAAGGTTGGGGTGTGACAGATTGGTATCAGAGCCCATAACTATAGGGATTTAGGATATTAGAAATGGTGACCTAGACTATAGTTGCATGAACCTCATAGAAAGATCTTTATACCTTTATGCTTACATGTTGTTTGCATGCTACATAATGCTATGCCTTTTATGCAACTTGATGCCTTAGCATAGGATTGCCTTATGTATGCTTAACTTAGTTACTTGTCTCCCTAAACTTAACTTTGACTCTTTGACCCTCCCCGACAAATGAACTTCCTAAACTTATTCTCAACGACACGTGGAATCTACACTTATCGTCGTGGGTTCAATTCTTTAGACTCTATGTCTAATCTATAAAAATCTCATCAAGGTTTTGATTACATAAACCAAAGAAATTTGTGTGACACATAGACACCTGTATTCTGGATTTCCTGGCAAAAGGCCTTCGGGCTAAGGCAAGCATATCGTATAAATCTCCTTGTGAGACCAGTTATGCTTACCTGGGGATTTTTGGGATGAGTGCTAAACTATGGTCAACATACACAAATCTCTATGGCAAATGGGTCAATTCACCTTGACGTGTCAACGATTCCAAATGGTAATGCGTTACCAAATGGAACCATTCTCTATGTATCTTAAAAATCTTTGATTCCTTGAACTGGTATCCCTCCATTCTTATCATACATAATGTCCCTGTTAATATTGAACCTAACCGACATTTCAACTCTTACGTTTAAACACCGTTACACGTTGAGCGTTTCATGTAACTATTTCTATATCTTGACCAACGTGAACATGGATCTTAATATACCCAAAGATATTGGGAATCTAAATCGAATGGTCATCAAAAACTTTAAACCGTTACTTATGGTTCTCAAAGGATGTGTCCCATAACTAAGAACATGCAATGCTATAGGTAAAATTCTTACATCTCGAGATACTTTGTCTAGGCAAAGTGTAAATGGTGATTTGACTCGATCATTGAATCCATTTACTTGACTCGAAACCCTTGAGATGAGTGATCACTTCTAAGTACGCGTGTCTTCAATAAGGCTATGATTGACCTCATATCTCGAGAAGTCCATGTATTCCTTTCGATTGTGAATCGAATGTTCACATCTCATTGTGGTGTTGAATAATTTTCCTGCCCTTGATTTCGTCTTCCCGATTGAAACCATCCAAGATTTGAACATCACAACAAATTCTGTTATCTCGAACTTTGATCTTAAGCTTGTAAGCATGATTTTTCCTTTTGTTACATTGATGTAACTTGAAATTTTCCGAATTTCTAATTGATATTATTTTCCTTTCGTCGTTAAGTCAAACTCCGTACCGTCTGCACCGTGAGAGATGCAAGTGTTTGCAAGTCAACCTATGACTAAGAACACCCGTATCTCCTAAATGATTCTAGCTCATCAAAACAGGGGTGATTCCCTTACTTTGATGATTCTCTATTAGTTTCGATAAATGGTTTCCAATTGTGATTTATAAAATTTCATCCTCTGGATCGGGGTGATTTCCTTATCCTGAGGATTGACTTCAATTATTTTCTTTGGAATGGCATTTCACAAATGACATGATCTCACCAAAATAGGATTGAAACCCGTACTTTGGTGACAAATGTCAATCTTCAATTGTTTTCTTGCTATTATGAAATTCAATCATCAAGATAGGCGTGAATTCCATACCTTGATGATAATATCATCTTTATGAATTGTATTTGTACAAATGAGACAACTTCATCAAAGTAGGAGTGAATTCTGGATTTTGATGAAGAAGTTCATCTTGTTATATTTTGTTTTTGAAAAACTTCACCGTTAAGATAGGAGTGATTTCCCTTACCTTGATGGTGAGTTACCTCGTCTTATTTCTGTGGATCCTCAACAAGGAGTTTGGATCGAACTTTTTAATTGGTAAGTTAGTGGTCATACCTTGGGAATACACCATCAAGTTAGGAGTGAAAACCACACCTTGATGACTATTCTCATTTCTTGATCTCCAACTTACCAAGGTTTTAATCAAGTGACAAGAAACATGTAGTAACTTGAGGGGTGAACCAATGTTAGTGTTTGGACCTATCAAGCCACAGCATGATTTCTGAACTTGAAAGGAGACCCGATCACTCTAGGTGGATTTTGATTCCGAGCTTGGAGCATTTAAATTCTTAAATTGATTTCTTTTCCTTTATCCTTATGTTTTGATTTGATCTAGCTATATCGAACCATTTATTCCCTACTTATCAACTTTTATTTTGAGATATCATCAACACATGATTGTGTGATGGTAGTCTTCTTAAGCAATCTTTCTACTAAATAAAGACATTATCAACTTGTGGTTATGTCTTTCTAGTCATACGAATGTTCTCGACTGTACTTATGGGTTTGATGAATTACGTATGCAATCTATACTTGGAAACTTGCTATCTTGCAAAACATGTTTACAAATACTTTTCTTAATGTTTGCGTCATTTCTTGAATCGCTTTTGAACCCTTAACCTTGAAAATCATTGAAATTTTATCTTGGTTTTGGAACAACAAGACTCGTTATTATCCTCATGGCGATGTGGATATAAGGGTTCATAAAATTTCGTAATTTGTAGTCATATGTGTGGCATAAAAGAAAAGACATAATTTGGCATGTGTCCAAGTGTCTTACTTTCACATATGACAAAACCTAACATTCGTGTTCCTGAGAATCTCCTGTTTAACTTTTCATCACTAAGTGCCTCTTATCTTAGATGCCATGATGACAAATGGTGCATTATAGACCGATTAACAAATTTCATATTGACTCATGTGGGTTAACGGGTCGAGAAATTGGCTCGTATCTATCCCAAATAGCCGTATACTGTGGTATGTCGTTAAACATCGATCATTAATTTGGATGATCAATTCATTTTCTGCTTTTAATAATGTTCCCAACCATCGTCGTGAACTTATTCTAAAATCTTCGCATATCGTATTATTCTTAGACCAATAATTGGTCAATGGAGAGATACATATTCACAAGATATGCGTTAAGATCGTTTCATATAGTGATGTTTGGGATTCTTAAATCCTTACGGTTAACCTTTCTTATCATTGTTGGGCCTTTATCGATTGCTAGACATCAAGTTACTACGAAGTTACATTCTAGAAGTTGTGACTTATGAATCTAAGGTACCACGGTAGCTCGTTATCGTTTTTCAACGTTTTATCTCAAAACGTCTCGCGTTCGTTATGTTAAGAATCTTGTAAGATTCCATGAAGTGAAACATCTCATCTGTAATCAAACGTCTACCAATGGCCGTTGTACGCTTACCTTTCATTATAATTCCTTTGTTCATCTAAGTTCATTTTTAATTTCGGGACGAAATTCTTTTAAGTTGGGGAGACCGTGACATCTCTAAATTTTGTTAATTTAAAGTTAGTCTTGCTAAATTCTTTTAAGGGCCATGTTTGCCTAATATGAAACTTGAGGATTATTTATGCTTGATTCTTTGATTTCGTTAAGTATTTCTTTTATTTAAAAGTTAATAATAAATCTATTGAATTGAATATTATAATATTACTAATAGAGTAATAATAATAATAATAATAATAATAATAATAATAATAATAATAATAATAATAATAATAATAAATAATAATAATAATAATAATAATAATAATAATATTAACAATAATAATAATAATAATAATAATAATAATAATAATAATAATAATGATGATAATAACAATAATAATAATAATAATAGTAATATTTATAAATTATAAGAATTATTAAAATTTAATATGTATAAAACCTTGATTTAAAGTCTAGGGGGTTATAAGGTCAATTTATAAACTTTAAAAGAAAGCTTAAAACATAAAATGTTAACTGTTTAAACCACAGGGACCAAATGTGTAAATCGTAAAACCCAAACCCCCATTCTTTTCCCTTTCCCGTAAATCCGGCACCGGGAGCGGCCACTCTCCGGCCAAGCTCCGGTGGCCGCGATACACCCCCAAAAACTAGTCATCTCCTGCGTCCGAGGGTCTTAGTCGACTCGGGAGGACCTCTCGGACTCGAACCCATGATTAATTGAACATTAAAGCTCGAAATAGGGGGTCTCGAACCAAAACGCACCTCTCGATCGGTTTATAACCGTTCAACGTACAAAGACTGATTATTAATCAAATTAAACGTACAGAAACGTTCGGATAATCATTTCCAAGCTTAATGCATAGTTTAATTCGAGTTAAATCATCAATTAAACACCTAATCATAACCGAAACGTTCGAATCGAAATCAAAACCCAACCGGCACCTTAACATTCAAATTGGGACTATTTAACAGAGGGGAAAACTTCCATATGGTCCCTTTAAACTCTCTGAACCTTCAATTGCTCGAATAATTCACACGATCGTCGATTCCAAGCTGCTTCTTTCTCGCGAGCAAGTCGAGGCGAACCCGAAGCTTAATCGGAGTAATCAAGTGAGTTTAATATATCAATTTACACGAAATTACATAGGGAAGAAAAGCCCTATGATTAATCTGGGTATCAACATCGAATTGAGGTTCAATTTGATCGGATTTGGTTCTAGGGTTCTTAGAAATTGGGGATTTCAGTTTGATTTGGTTTATAAAATATAGAAATGGGATTTTATCAGGCATAGGCGCACAGCCTAACTGGTAAACACACACACTGTCCCCCTTGAGGTCCCGGGTTCGAACCCGGGCACCTCCATTTATTTTGTTTTATTTTTTTAAGCCTTTTTAAGTACAAATAAAATTACAGAAAATTTATAATTAATATAAAAATCATTTTTGATAATTAATATAATAAGTTTAGACACTAAAATATTTTCTGAAATTTTTTAAATTTAAATATATTCATTATATATAAATATATATATATATATATATATATATATATATATATATATATATTAGTTATTCCTTATAAAATGGGTTTAAAACAATAAATTTTCATTGATCCAAACGTTACTTCTAAAATCATGATCGTTTTGTTTTAAAGAAAAATGTATTTATTTAAATTTTTATATTTAAACTTTATTAGTTGTTACAAAAGGTTTTCTTTTAAATTAATTAAACATTTATATTTGGTTGGACTTAAAAATATTTATGAACACTTAATTCTTTAAAGAATTAAATTCATAATTGTAATAATTATATATAATTACTTAAAATATTTAAGAATATTTTAGCTAATTAATATTTTGTTATTAATCAAATTGCTATTTTCTTATTATTCTTAGATAATTAACAAGACTTAATTGTATATTGAACCTCATCATTATATTTAATTTCATTTTTAAAATACTTAAATACATATATAATTCTTCTAATGGGTTTAAAATGAGAATAATTATGCTATAAATTTAGTTACTTGTCAAAACTCCTTAAAACTATCAAAACCCTAATCATTAATAGAACGTTAAACTTATTATTAACTTTAATCTTTACCTTGTAATATATATGTTAGGTGCCTTGTAATGGATACGTTGGATTATCTTTTAATCTTCTATACTATCTTGAAATGCATATATCAATGTGAGTATTTCCATACCCCTTTTGCTTATTTTCACACTTTGGGGTGAAACATGTTAACTTATACCATTGCACTTGTAAACTTATTTGAGACTTGTAAACTTTATGGCAATTCATCTTGTAAAGTTGTGGTTAGTTGAACTTCTGTGGTTACCATGTTATGGCGTTATATGTACAATCATTAACTATTGCTAGCCCAGCGAAGTCATAGATCTATGGGTAAGACAAGCCTGCTTGGTTGATCCAAGTACACTTAGCTGATCGTATATACTTTTAACGTTTGAGACTTGTAAAACTTTTGTCGAGGTTTGATTGTTGCATTGTTTATAACATCCCTAATCACTTTATTCACTAACTTATGACTTGAATTGCCATCTTTTATATACTTATGTATTGAAAACTATGGAATGCTCACCAACATTTTATGTTGACCTTTTATTTTTAACATGTTTCAGGAATACCCCAAGTATGCGTTCTACACTTTGAAGTTTGCACATCTAGGAATGGACCTAGATAAATAAATGAAATAAGAATGATTTGTTAAATTTTATGTTATGCTTTTAATTTCTTTGAGACATATGTTGTAACGTTACAATTGAAACTTATGTTTAAATTATATTTGGAATATTAATAGCGTTATGTGGTTGTGAACGATCTTAACTCTCACTCCTCGACGTTTCCGCCGTCAAGGTTGGGGTGTGACAGTAATAGTATATGATTATAGTGTTGTTATTTTGTTTTTAAAGAGAAACACACTTAACAAAATTATCATTCTTAGACCGCATATCGTGCTAACCCAGCAAATTTACAGGGCCTTGACCTCCAACGAGATAAGATGACCAATTACACACATGAGCAATGTTGTTACAACCACTTTTACCCCCGAATCGATAGTTTTAATTAAGTTTAAGATCTTGATTAATAATTAGCGCCAATTTAAAGAAATGTCAGAGATGATTTTATATATTATTTCCACCTATACAAGTCCAAAGTCGAAAGTTACACAATTCATATCAATTTGTTTCGAAATTGATATATTTAGGTTGTAAAACGCTCGTAAAATTTGTGAATGTTTTATATTGGTAAAAAATCAGTTGCAGAAAAACACGAGACATAGTCGCATAATGGGTTTACCATCGAAGTTTTGAGACCGCAATTTCAATTGTAAATAGCCGTTTTTGACAAATTTGCGACTGAAAATGAGGTTGCACATACCCAACTCTCTAATTGCTTATGTTAGCTAGTAACTAGTTTTAAGATATTATGTCACAACATGACTATTAACAACTATTCAAGGATATGTCACCTTTTGACATTCAAATTGTATGAGTTTTTTACTTTTTTTAATCATCCACCAGCTGGAAATCAACTTTGTTCACATTTTAATATATCCAATAACTTGCAAGTGTAATTTTTCAAAGAAAGAATTCATTATCGTATATATTATCGATCAACTCGCATTTTGAGTTATATTAATTTGTAAAGTTAATTAGTTTATTATATTAATTATTACATGCATATATAACAACTAAAACGTGTTCGAAATTACTTGCCAGCACCATATTTTTGTTTAAATATAATTCGTTGATTTTTAGTTTTAATTTATCATCTTGTAAAATGGTACCTATATGCTAATGGACAGAATATTAAAGATGTCAATATTAAGATCTAATATTGTTTTTAAATTGTTAAATTTTACATTTTTAAGACAAAACAGAAAAGTCGACCAATATTAAGAATTCATATTATCTTAACCGTATGATTCTATAAGTTTAGAATGGAACATATAAAACACTAGCAATATTGAGACTCAATATATTAAACAAGTTTAACAATAATGTGTTTAAAACAACGACAATAATAGTGAGTACTTCAAATTATAAAAAAAACACATACTAATTGTATAAAGAAAGAAGGAAAACGATAAAAGATAAATGAGGTGACAACATGATAATTAATTAGGTAACATATTATTATCTTCTGTAAATATAAATGATGGAATGACACTTGCGGTAGTTAACTAGCCAAATCATATTCAACTACATAAATTTAATGGCACTAGCACCCATGTGACTAAACAAGATATTAGAGAAATATTCAACCATGAAAGTTAATAAATAACTAGTGTTTTTATCCTGCGTGTGTTGCGGCGGCATCATACGCGGTATGTTAAAGTACAAACTACAATCGATCTGGTATGTTTACAAGTTAAATTTACGTCAAAAAGTATGTGGCGTGATAAAATATAAATTACAATAATGTCAACCCTTAACAGTTGGTTTTCCCTCTTTTTATATGTGTATTCAAGCGAGGACAAGTGGGAATTCAAGGGTCAACTCAAAAAACAAAAAGTATTGTGTTAATTTAAAAATACTAAAAAATCTACTATTCATTTTCTTTCTCTATTAATAATAGAGCAATTTGTATGATTAAACAAGAACAATCTTGTGGATGGATCGGTAATTATATCATTCTTTCATTTAAAGGACCTGCGTAATTAAATATGATAAAAAGATAGTCATGTGCCCGTTAAACTACAAGGTATACATATTTCAAGTTGCAAATATAATTTTTAGTTATGTTTTTAATATCAAAATTTTGTATATCAATTAAAGTTTTAATTAGTCTTTTATTAAAATGTTACTTACATTTTATTTATTGTAGTATTAATATTATATTGAGTTAATTACATAAATGGTCCATGTGGTTTATATAAAATAACAGGTTTGGGTACTAAGCAAAAATAGTAACAGGTTTGGGTACACACTTTTAATTTTATAACATGTTTGAGTATTAACACTAACAGACGTTAACTTTTCTGTTAAATCTAAGAGTATTTTTGTCTTTTCACTTTACAATGACTATTAGTATTAATAGAGGACTAGTTGTGTCATTTAATATAAGTAAAAGATTGTTTGTGTAATTTAATATATATTCATATATATATATATATATATATATATATATATATATATATATAATATATATATATATTATATATATATATATATATATATATATATATATATATATATTGTAAGGATTCCTGAAGTCTGATGCAACCCAAAACAGCCTAAGTGTCTCAGCAACATGCACTAAGTACTGAAGTGAAGAATGCTTCGGAAGTTTTACACAAAGCATTAGAAAATACTCTAAGTGTAAAATCTTCCGAAGCCAAGACCAATATCTTCCGAAGCCAAAGATGAAGTCTTCCGAAGCTTCAGAGACAAAGTCTTCCGAAGCCTCATCCTATGAAGACAGATTTCTTCCGAAGACTTTTAGTACACATGCTTTATCTGATGTACTGTTCCATAAAGCACCTTTTCCGCTGCATCTCTGTAAAGTCACCAACTTACATGAGTTGGTGAAAAGGGCCTTGCTTTTGGTAACTGTACATTGAGGTCTTGAGTATTCAACTTTCCACTTTATGTACTTTATCCTTTTTGTATTGTATAAGGATGTGAGCTATGGCATGTCATAGTCACAAGGTCAAAAGACAGATATGCCTTTTGATTCTACAATTGATTTTGTTAGTGTCTAGTCAATTGTATCCAGCTGGCTTTCAAAGTATAGCCGGCTGTAGGTTGTAGTATAAGTATTTCAAGTTCTTGTATCTTTTCTTTATGCTTTGTAACACTTGTAAAAGAACTTGAGAAAGCAATATACTGCCTCCTTGAAACTCATACTCTCTTGTTCTGTCTCTTGCTTTACTTGTGTTCTTTGTATCACTTTGGTTACCCAGTTCACTGTTTGATTAGAGCTTAGTTATTCTCCTCATTGTGTTGTTGTGTTGTAATTGTGCTTAAGCCCTTAAACGGTCCTGCAATTGGTATCAGAGCATTCCAGGCTCTTGATATAAGATCTAACCATCTTAAGATCCCTCACACACACAAAAGCTAAACTCTTCAAATGGCTGCCATCTCTAAGACTGATATGGAGACTGGAACCATGAACAAATCCCCACTGATCACTCTTGATGATTTTGACACCTGGTGCATGAGGATGGAAGGCTTCATCAGGTCTCTTGATTCAAGAATGTGGGAATCTGTTGAGAATGGACCTTTCATACCCAGCACCCCCTCTGCTACTGGTGCTGGTATGATTCCTAAAGATGTGGCCAACTACTCAGATGAAGATAGAAAAAGAGTAGAGATTGACAGGAAGGCCATGACTGCTCTTCAGACTGCTCTCCCAAACTCTGTATACAGAGGCTTTAAGAAGTGCAAGACAGCCAAACAGCTGTGGGATGCACTGAAGCTGATGTATGAAGGCTCCTCTGAAGCCAAGGAGAACAAGAAAGATCTTCTGAAGCAGCAGTTTGAAAATTTCACCTTCAAAGCAGGTGAGACCATGACCCAACAATACTTCAGGTATGTTGAGATTGTGGATACCCTAGTGGATGGAGGAGTTCCTCTTGAGAACAGGGACATTGTAAGGAAGTTCATGTCCTCACTTCCTAGGCAATGGACACACTATTGTGTTGTGATCAAGAGGACTGAGAACCTTAAGACTCTTACTCTTACAGAGTTGTATGGGATTCTCAGTGGATACCAGATGGAGATGAACATGCAAGGTTCATCTGGAAACTCCAACAATCAAATGGGTTCAGCCCTTCATGTGGTTGAAAGGGACAGCATAGAACCTCAGCATCATCTCTTATGCTACCCTGACATGTCACAAAAGGGTCCTTTCATCACCTTCCCGGAGACACCAAGAGAGAACTTTACTCAAGGAAACCCATTCCAAGAGACAAGTTCTTCTCAAGCCTTTGTGTCTGCAGATGAAAGCTGTGGGAATTATCTCTTCACTCTTGAAGACCTGGACTGTATTCATCCAGATGACCTGGAATACATGGAGATAGTTCAGCAGATGGCTCTCCTCACTCACAGAGCCAAGAAGTTCTACAAGAGGACAGGAAGAAGATTTCCAAGCAATGCTACCAGCAGTAAGTTTGGGCTGGATAAAAGCAAAGTTAAGTGTTACAACTGTAACCTTATGGGTCACTTTGCCAGGGAGTGTAAGGCACCTAAAGCAAATGGGGGCCAAACACAACCCAGACCAAATTTTACTGACAAAGCTCCTCAGGCTGAGAAGACAAAGCAACATGCTGCTGTTGCTGTTGAAGAAGGAGGCTTTGACTGGAGTTTTCAGGTGGAGGATGCTTCTCCAAACCAAGCACTGATGGCTGACCATGATGAAGCCAAGGTATTGGAACATCTTTGCTCCCCTGAATGCATTGCTAAAGTAAATAGATACAGGTCCTATAACCTAGAGATGAGATCTGATCTTGAGTCATTAAACATATTAAAATCTGATTTTAGAAAGTCTGAAAATGATTACAAGTTAAAGATAGAAGACTTGGAGAAAACCATTTCAGTACTAAAACATGAACATACAGATTTCAGAACTCAGATCCAAGATCTCATCACTAAGTTAACTGAGTGCCAGGCTGAGCTTGTGATCAGCAAAGCCAAGGCAGAGAAGAGTGTTCTTGAAGAAGAGACCTTCAAGAACATGATATCCTCATCCCTGCACAACAAGGTTTGTTATCAAAATAGACAGGGACTAGGATCAAATGAGATAGCTCCTCCACACACAATCTTGTCTGTAAGATCTCCTAGGTGTGGAACTTGTGAAGATGAGCTTCCTCTCATAGATCCTGTAAGTGAGGATGATGAAGAAGTGATAGTGAAGAATTCCTCTGAGAAGAGTGAAGAAGAGGATTCTTCCAAGGGCCACTATCCTTCTGAGGAGAAGAAATCAACTGTGATGACCAAGTCCAAAAGAAAGAACTTGATCAGAAAGAGCAAAAGGAAGGCAAAGAAGGCTCAAGAAATCAAGGCTACTTTTGATGCTAAGCAGAAACAAGTTTTTATCTCTGCAGGTTTCAAAGTAGTAAGGACTGAAGACATCAACCAAGACTCCTCAGCTAAGAGTCATGGTTCTTGTTCAAATCATCTCAGTGCCAAGAAGAAGACTGAGCTGCTGTGTACCACTGCTGCACAGCCTGGACCATCAAACTCCAAGAACAGTTCACAGCCCAAAGGAACTGTCTCAGCATCTACCAAGATGAAGGTGGAGAAGGGATGTGACCAAAGCCAGTCTTGCTCTCAAAGGGAGACTTCTTTGAAGAAGAAAATGTTATGTGTTATGTGTGAAAGTACTTCTCACATTGCTAAGGATTGCCCATACAATCCTAAAAGTACTGTCCACATGACTAAAACAAAGACTTCAAAGAGTCTCAAGAAGTCTCAAGCTTCGGAAGGAAAGTCTGTTTCCTTCGGAAGCTCCAAATCAAAGAAGAAGGTAAGTGGAAAATTACCTTCGGAAGCAAAGTTGGTCTCGGAAGAAAGGAGTTCTTCCGAAGCACTAAAGTCTGCTGCAGTGACTGTAGATTCTTCCGAAGGATCAGTCATCAAAACTTGTGAAGTTTCAAAAGCTTCTAAGGTTTTGAAGGTCAAGTCCAAGACTCCAAAGGTGGTGTGGAAGTCTAAGAAAGACCAAATGACTGAGGTTTCTCCATCAACAACAGCTGAAGATCCCCATAGTACAACCATAGGATCTATTACTGTTGCATTACCTTCTATTACTGTTAATGAGCCCAAGACAAGTAAGGCTTGGGTTTCCAAATGTAACTAATCATTTTCTCTGTGCAGGAACAGCTCAAGACCAACAGAATGTCTGGATAATTGACAGTGGCTGTTCCAGGCACATGACAGGCAATAGGTCTCTACTCCATAATTTTGAGAGAATTGATGGAGGACCAGTTGCTTTTGGAGGAGATGAAGGTGGTTACATTTCTGGAAGGGGCAAGGTCACAAATGGTAAGCTCAGCATTGAGAAGGTAAACTTTGTTAAGGAGCTTGGGTACAATCTTCTGAGTGTATCCCAATTTTGTGATCAGAGTCATAACATGCTCTTTACTGAGCATGAGTGCATTGTTCTCAAACCTGGTGTGGTCATTCCTCATGAGCATATCCTGCTCAGAGCCCCCAGGAAAGGGAACATGTACAAGATGGATTTGCAAGAAACATCTCCCTCAGGAGAAGTTTCATGCTTTCTATCTAAAGCAAATAGTGATGAGTCTTTCCTATGGCATAAAAGAATGTGCCATGTAAACTTTAAGAACATGAATAAATTAATTAAACATGATCTGGTAACTGGAATGCCAAAGAAAGAGTTTACTAGTGATGATCATTGTGTGGCATGCCTGAAAGGGAAGCAACACAAAGTATCTCACAAGCCTAAGGAAAAGAACTCCATCACTACTCCCCTACACTTGTTACATATGGATCTCTTTGGCCCCACCAGTGTAATGAGTTTAGGAAGGACCTCTTACTGTCTGGTGATCACAGATGATTTTACAAGATTCACTTGGGTCTTCTTCCTTAGAACTAAGGATGAAACCCCTGAGATTCTGAAGAATTTCATCTTAAAAGTTGAGAATCAATGTGATCACAAGGTCAAAACCATAAGATGTGATCAGGGAACTGAATTCAAGAACCAAATCCTTGATGCATTTTGTGATGAAAAGGGTATTACAAGACAATATAGTGCTCCCAGGACTCCTCAGCAAAATGGAGTTGCTGAGAGGAGAAACAGGACACTTATTGAAGCTGCAAGAACTATGTTGTCTGACTCTAAACTGCCTATCACCTTCTGGGCAGAGGCAGTCAATACTGCTTGCTATGTGCAAAACAGAGTTTTAGTAGTTAAGACACATGGTAAGACTCCTTATGAACTTTGGCACAAGAGGAAACCTTTCATTGGTTTTCTCAGGTCATTTGGATGTCCCTGCACCATCTTGAATACCAAAGATCAAATTGCCAAGTTTGCTGAGAAATCAGATGATGGACATTTCATTGGATACTCTTCTCAAGCTAAAGCTTATAGAGTATACAATCTCAGAACTAGAATTGTTGAGGAGTCAGCCAATGTGACTTTCAATGAGCACACTCCTTGTGTGGCTGGTTCTGGTCCGGATTGGCTGTTTGATCTTGATTTAGTTACCAACTGTTTTAACAAATCTTGTGAGCATGTTTCAGGATCTGCAGAAAATCTAAATACAGGTGATCCTGATCCAAGATTTGAGCTAGGAAGACCTTCAACTCATACATCTTCAGCTCCAGTTGGAACTACTTCAGCAAATGAGGTTTCTATCAGCACAACAATGACAAATTCAGCTGATACATCTGGCATGCCTTCAAATTCCAGCTCAGAGGCCTCTCAACCAGATAAAGACACCTCACTTGTAGAAGACAACAATGGTGATGGTGATAGTGATCAGGAATTTCTTGATGCTAATAACCATACCATAGATGACAACATCAATGATGTTTCACACTCATTGGATCAAGTTAATCTTGATAAGTGTGATAATGTGGAGGGTGAATCTTCAAGACCAGATCTAAATTTCTCAAATTTAGATCTTTCTCAACAACTTGCTGTGATCCCTCAGCTAAGGATCCACAAGTCTCACCCCACCACAAACATCATTGGAGATGTTGTCACAGGGGTAAGAACAAGAGGACAAACCCATGAAGCAAATGTTTGTCTTCACTCTTGTTTCTTATCTCAGATAGAGCCCAAGAAAGTTGATGAAGCTCTAAAGGATGGAAGTTGGGTTGAAGCTATGCAACAAGAGCTGCTTCAATTCAAAAGGCAGAAAGTTTGGAACCTTTGTCCTCTTCCTCATGGGAAGACTACCATTGGAACCAAATGGGTTTTTAGAAACAAGAAGGATGATAGGGGAATCATCATCAAGAACAAGGCAAGACTAGTTGTTCAAGGATACACACAAGAAGAAGGGATTGACTACACTGATGTCTTTGCTCCTGTAGCAAGACTAGAAGCTGTTAGGATATTCCTGGCATTTGCTGCATCCAAGAACTTCAAGGTCTACCAACTTGATGTAAAGTGTGCTTTCTTATATGGAGTGATTGATGAGGAGGTTTATGTCAAACAGCCACCTGGTTTTGTAGACCCTGATCATCCTGATTATGTCTGCAAGCTTGACAAAGCTCTTTATGGGCTGCATCAGGCACCCAGGAAGTGGTATGAGACACTATCTGAGTATCTCTGCAAGCATGGATACAGAAGAGGTACTATAGATGGAACTCTCTTCATCAAAGGACAGGGAAATGACTTATTGCTGGTTCAAGTATATGTTGATGACATCATCTTTGGTTCAACTAATCCAAAGCTCTGCAAAGACTTTGAGAAGCTGATGAAAGACAGATTTGAGATGAGTTCAATGGGAGAACTCAACTTCTTTCTGGGAATTCAAGTGAAGCAGTTGAAGATGGCATCTTCATAAGTCAGTCAAAGTATGTTCAAGACATACTCAAGAGGTTCAATATGACTGATTGTAAGATTGCTAAGACACCCATAGCCAGAAACCACTCCCTTGGTCCAGATCTTGAGGGGGAGTGTGTAGATGAGCATTTATACAGGGCTATGATTGGGTCTCTTATGTATCTTACAGCTAGCAGGCCTGATATCATGTTTGCTACATGTATTTGTGCAAGATATCAAGCCAACCCTAAGATGTCTCACTTAATCACTGTGAAAAGGATTTTAAGATACCTCAAAGGTGCTTCAACACTTGGTCTATGGTATCCAAAGAATCCAAATTTCAATCTGTATGCCTATACAGATAGTGATTATGGTGGTTGCAATATGACTGCAAAGTCTACATCTGGGGGATGTCAATTCCTTGGTGGAAGGGTGGTCTCATGGCAATGCAAGAAACAATCCTGTGTGTCTGCATCAACTGCTGAGGCTGAATACATTGCTGCTGCAAGCTGCTGTGCTCAAGTGCTTTGGATTCAAAATCAGATGCTGGACTATGGATTTAACTTCAAAGAGACTCCTATCCACATAGACAACAATAGTGCTATCTCTATCACTGAGAACCCTGTGCAGCACTCAAGGACCAAACACATCAACATCAGGTATCATTTAATAAGAGATAACTATGAAAAAGGATTAATTAAACTAGTCAAAGTTCATACAGATGAACAATATGCTGATCTGTTCACCAAAGCTTTTGATGAACAGAGATTTAAGTATCTGATATCAGCTATTGGGATGATTAACTTTGAGTAGACTTTTTATTAAAACTAATTCTAATTATTTCTTCTTAAAATATGTGTGTCCTAAGTTGTCTAGTTCATCACTTTCATAAGCTCATGTTTTCTTTGGATGTAAAATTCTTTTTGAAGACTTTCCTTAGATTCTTGAAAATTTCTGATACTTCGGAAGATAAAATTTTATCTTCGGAAGAAAAACATGTCTTTAAAATAAATAACTGTCTAAGAGATTTTACCTTCGGAAGAAGTAAAGATTCATCTTCCGAAGCTTAAAATTCTTATCTCAGACACTTATCTATTTTCAAGAACCTTTTCCTTCCGAAGCAAAATTAACCTTCGGAAGCTTTGTTTATTTTCATACAAAGCATTCAGGGTTTATTTCTCTTCCGAAGCATAAATTATCAAGACTCTCAGGAAAATCTTCCGAAGCCATTTTAGCTTCGGAAGCTTTTTAAATCAAAACTTCCGAAGACAAATAAACTTCGGAAGCTTTTCGAATTCCAAGAAAACTACTTTTTGAGCAAAAGTAAACTACCTTTTCAGAGGTGGGACCGACTTTCGGATTTCAAAGTTTATCCTCTTTCATTAACTTTGGTTCAAATCCCTTTTCATATAAATACCCAACGGTTCCCCCTCTTTCCCACTATCTTCCTCAATTCTACTGTTTCTCTAACCTAATTCTCTAAACCGCCTTTGCTTTCTACCTTTCTTCACCCTTAAGCTTCTGAAATGGCCAACCTTAACCGCAGAAACAACCCTGATTTCTCCATGCAACTACACAGGCAACATAATCAAGTTGCTCTGTTAAGCTCTGAGAAAGATGCAAGTTTCTCAGAGATTTGCCAATTCTTGACTCTGTCAAATTATTTCACCTCCCTAACCATTGATCCTACTCTATATGAGGATCATTTGCTTGAATTCTGGAAGACCTGCCAAGAGGTCATTATGGATGGGGAGAAGGCACTGTCTGCCACAGTGCAAGGGAGGACAGTCTTCATCACTCCGGCCATCATTAACCAACATCTACAGCTGGATGATGAAGAAGGTGAGGTGTCCTTCCCAAAAGAAGCTGTTAATCATTCTTTTGAGCAGATGGGCTATGAGGGAGATTTCTCTGTAAAGACCTTTAGGAAAGGGAAGGTCTCATCCCAATGGAAATTCCTGCTCCATGTGGTTATCCACAGCTTGTCAAACAAGCATGGTGGATGGGACCAGATTCCTGAGGATCTCTCCTTTATAGTTCATGGAATGGTTCAAGGGGTCAAGTTCAGGTATTCACAATTTGTCTATACTAATTTACTTGCAAACTTAGACTCCTTAGAGTATTACATGTTTCCTAGATATGTTCAACACATTCTCAACTGTGAACTGGGCTCACAGTTGAGGGAAACAGGTAATATTCTTAAATTGGGACAGATGAAGCCCGGCATCTTTAAAATAATGAAGAAGCCAACTGTAGGCTTCTCTGGGGTAGAAACAGCCCTAGTCCCAAAAATGTTAGAGCTCATTGCTCAAGGTGACAACCTAGCAACACAAGCTAGTGTTGAACCCACACCTCTTTTGTCCCTACCATTAAAAAGACCAGAAATCACCCTCACCTACCAAAGAAAATCCAAACGAACCCCTGCTCAGACTATTGAGTCTGTGCAGGCCCCCAAATACTCAACCTTACAGGAAGAAGTGGACACTAGAGCTCCCACTTCTCCTGAGGAGCAAACCACTCCCATTACTTCACCTATCAGGGCTGAGGTTCCTCAAGCTCACCCTGATGAGCTCAATAGCCCAACAACCTTAAGCCTTCACTCTGAGTCTCAACACTCAAGTGGACAACCTTCAGGGGACAGCTACCATCCCCAGCCTTTGGATCTCAACCAACCAATTCCCAACCTATCCTTTTACACTGATGAAGACTTAGGATTCAGTGAGTACCATGAGTCTCTCTTCTCCTCCCCTACTCAAAGAGAGATGAGTACCTCTGACTCTCCTCAGTCTATCCCCCATCAGTCACCTATTACTGAGGTGGACACTTCTGAACCTGTTCAGGATGTCCATATGGAAGAGGCTCTCACTTTTGAAAGTGATTACATCATTAAGACCTCAACCATGGCAACTCAGCCCATTGGCATCTCAACTGAGGCTGCCAGTGAGCAGAGGAAAACCAGCAGCCAAGAAACTCAAGCTGGTGGTGAGAGAGAGGACTTTGGTCCAATCATCTCATCCCCCAATGAATCTTCTGATGAAGATGAGGGGAATTTGAGACTAAAGGTGCAAAACTGTCAAAAACATGCACCTACTTAGTCTCTAAGGTTAGTCACTTGGAATCTCAGGTGACTACCCTGCAAAACAGGGTCAATGATCAGCAACTCCAGATTTCATATCTGCAGGAAAAACTAGCTGGGAGACCTTTAAGGAGAGCTCAACCAGGAACACAAGAACCTGTGGAAGTGATTGACTTATCCTCCAGCTCACCTATGCAAGTGGGTGATGCTACCAAAAAGGGGAGAAAGTTGTTACAACCACAGAACCTGGGAGTTCTTCAGAGAGAATGGACATAGAGGACTCACCATCCTCACTTGCTGTTGTGCATTCTCAGCAACTTCCTCAAGTTCACATTAATGTGGACTCTATAGACTCTCTCATCAGGAGTCTCTTTGAGGAAGGCATACCAAGGGCTGTCTCATCTCCACCACTGGGAACTGGTAATCAAATCATAAGGTGGAGGTATGATGATGACAGGAGAGCCCTCATACTTCAAAGAGTTCAAGGCCAACAAGAAGTTTTTCAATTCCAAAGCCTGAGCTTTTATGAAAGACTGGATTTAGTCAACTTGCCACTTGTCAATCCAAGCAATTCAAGACAAGCTGACAGGCTGGCTCAAAGAATCCAAGACAGGATCCTTGCAGAGTTCTCTCTAAGAAGGAGACTTAGGGAATCAGGCAATGTCATCGGTCAACTGGATGTTGAGGTGGACCCTAAGATTAGTTTCATAGGGGAAACCTTGACTGAAGGCCCAGTGACAGAACCTGAGACCCCTGTCTCATCATCAACAACTGCTGCTGAGGTCCAAACTCCATCTGAGACACCTGCTGGTGAAGGTGTTTCTCAGCCTCTCTCTGGCCAGAGCATGGAAGCTACTCCAAGCAATGAAGGCCAAGCTTCAATCCACCCTGAGTCACAAAGGTCTGTTGGTGACAAAGGAAAAAGGATAATGACTCCTGAGGAAATTGAGGAGGAAGAGAGAGAGAGGAAAAGGAGACTAAGGGGAGAAAGTTCCACTGGGTCATCTAGCTTCATGCAAGCTGCAATCAGGGCTGCCCCCAGACCAAATACTCAGGATGATGAGTTAAGGGCAGTCAGGATTACCTACTTACAGACCAGGAACTATGACATTGATGAGATCATCTCCCTCCCCTTAGAAGAACTAAATGAACTGGCTGACAGAGAAGTGTCAAGAGAGTTGAAGGAGAAAGAGGATGCAATGATACTTCTCCAACTCAAAGAGGAGAAGAGACAGAAAAGACTTTACAAGCATGCTCCTACTCTCTCACCAGTTCAAGAAAGTCCTGCACAGGAAGATGTGGCTCCACAAGAACCTCAGGTAGACAAAGAGGAAGATAGGATCAAGATGATCAACTACCTGAGTGCCACAGGCTTCTATCAGGCAGATGCACTTCTCCCTTTGTCCTATGACTTATTGAGATCGAGTATTTAAAGCAACTTGAGCTTGAGTTAGTCAAGGAAAGAAAGACAACCAAAAGGAAACTAAGGGAAGAAGCTGCAAAGTCAAGGGCCATCATTCAAAAGAATGCAAAGAAGTCTGCTGACAGACAAAGAATGGTGAGCTTCTTGAAGCTGTATGGATTCTCCGGAAGGAGACTTGGCCCCATGTCTCTATCCACTATGGATGAGCATATTAGGGTGATCAAGCAGAAGATTAAGAGTGGAGAACTTATTGACTTGCACTCTCTTCCAAGTCAAGTCCCACCTGAAGTGGAGGTCAAGTTTGAACAACCAGAGACACCTCAACCAGCACCTCCAGCTGAGCCCCAGCAAGCTTCATCTTCTGATCCTAGGCAGGGTCAAACTCCCTCTCCTTCTGAACCTGTGAGGGAGGAACACCCAACTGAGAAAGACACTGATGATCAACATGGTGTTGCAGACCAGTCTTCTCAGTTAAAGACAACCAAGAGGAAGAAGAGGATGGCTTCTAAACCAAAGACAAAGAAGAAGAAGCCAAAGTCATCTACCTCTGCACCTCAGGCTGAATCAGATCAACCTGAGGAAGTGCATGATGAGGCAGCCCAATCAACTCCTATTCAAGTGGCTCCTCTAACTAGTGAGACACCCATCTTATCCTGGACATACTCTACCAATCCAGAGAGATGGACTGTTATCAGAGATCAAGGTGTTGAGAATGTCTACTCATGGCAAGACATAATCAACTTACCTCTGCATGATCTCTTTGAGATGAGAAGATACTATGAAAGTCTTGATGATCCTGACCATCTCATGAAGAAAGGAATGGTCCTGATTGTACTGAAGACTACCAACATTTGAAGATCTTCCAAGTGTTTTGGTAGCATCAGCCTAGGGGGAGTTTGTAAGGATTCCTGAAGTCTGATGCAACCCAAAACAGCCTAAGTGTCTCAGCAACATGCACTAAGTACTGAAGTGAAGAATGCTTCGGAAGTTTTACACAAAGCATTAGAAAATACTCTAAGTGTAAAATCTTCCGAAGCCAAGACCAATATCTTCCGAAGCCAAACATGAAGTCTTCCGAAGCTTCAGAGACAAAGTCTTCCGAAGCCTCATCCTATGAAGACAGATTTCTTCCGAAGACTTTTAGTACACATGCTTTATCTGATGTACTGTTCCATAAAGCACCTTTTCCGCTGCATCTCTGTAAAGTCACCAACTTACATGAGTTGGTGAAAAGGGCCTTGCTTTTGGTAACTGTACATTGAGGTCTTGAGTATTCAACTTTCCACTTTATGTACTTTATCCTTTTTGTATTGTATAAGGATGTGAGCTATGGCATGTCATAGTCACAAGGTCAAAAGGCAGATATGCCTTTTGATCCTACAATTGATTTTGTTAGTGTCTAGTCAATTGTATCCAGCTGGCTTTCAAAGTATAGCCGGCTGTAGGTTGTAGTATAAGTATTTCAAGTTCTTGTATCTTTTCTTTATGCTTTGTAACACTTGTAAAAGAACTTGAGAAAGCAATATACTGCCTCCTTGAAACCCATACTCTCTTGTTCTGTCTCTTGCTTTACTTGTGTTCTTTGTATCACTTTGGTTACCCAGTTCACTGTTTGATTAGAGCTTAGTTATTCTCCTCATTGTGTTGTTGTGTTGTAATTGTGCTTAAGCCCTTAAACGGTCCTGCATATATATATATATATATATATATATATATATATATATATATATATATATATATATATATATATATATATATATAGTTATCACACATATATATACAAGCACACATTCAGGCACCATGGTCGGCCACCACTGTTGGCCACCACCAACGCCCGTAGCACCGGCCACCACCCCGTACATCTTCCTCACCACCGCCATCGTCTTCAGCTCTTGAAATGAAAAAACCGCACCACAAACGCCATCTTCATCTTCTTTTACCACGATCGACCACCAAACGTGCAACCAAACACCACACTCCAGGCCCTTAAACCATTTCCATTGCCTAATTTGTATAACCCATATCAATTGCATCACCATCATCGCCATCATCGCATCATCATCACCACCATCATCATCACCGCCATCGCAACATCTATCGTTGATTCATCACCATCGAACAACCACTGATGCTCGTTCTAATCCTAGATTCATAGATCTATCTATAAGCCCTAAAATCAAGAATCCTCAAATTAGGTTTTAGGGTTTTGAGCAAGATTTAGGTTTTAAGGATTCTGAGAAGATGATTGTGATAGAGGTTTAGGTTTTAGGTTTGGGGGAGCAGTCGATGGTGGGTGGAGATGATGGAGTTTGAGAGGGGGAAAAGGATGGCGTACGAATGGTTGTGGTGGTCGTCGGACGTGTGGGAGACCAAGGTGGCCGGCGGTGGACAACAGTGATGGATATTGGTGATGGTCAGCGGTGATTATCACAGACGATGGAGGCGTCGGGGTTAGTCGAAGTGGTGGGGGCGGCGGGGATGATCACAGACAATGGGGTCGGCAGGGATGGTTGCCGATGGTGGGGGTTGCGGGGTTGGTCGCATGCGTTGGGAGCGGCGGAGATGGTTGCAGGCGATGGAGGCGGTGGGGATGGTCGCTGGCGGTGGGGGCTGCGGGGATGGTGGTCTATGGTGTTAGTGGTGAAATTAGTTTCAGAACATAATATGTGTGTGTGTGTGTGTCTATGCATTCATATATCTATATGTATATATAAGTTACACAAATAGTCCCTGAACTAAAAGAGAGAACTAAAATTACAAAAGTGGTCCCTAAATGGGTATTTTAGTCATTTCATTTTTAAACTTAACAGAAAAACTAACGGCTGTTAGTCCTTAATACCTAAACTTGTTACAAAATTTAAAACACAATACCCCAAACTGTTACAAAAAACCCTTAGTACCCAAACTTGTTACTTTAGATAAACTACAAGGACCATTTATGTAATTAACTCTATTATATTTTATTTTGATTAGAAAAAGGGAACGAAAAAGAGAGTGAAATGGTGTATTTCCTTGGTTAAAAAAAAGAACGAAGATGAGTGGAATGAAACATGACGATAATACGGTACTAAGTGAAGGGCAATACGAAAAATGTATTGTGTTAAACTTAACAATTAGTTGAAGTTTATGAATTTTACTTTTAAAACAAGCTTTAAAGTCATCAGAAGCAACTTTTGACAAAAAAAACTTAGAGAAATTAATATCGCTTTTAAAACGTCATAGGAACCAAATCAAATCAAAAACCTTATATTTACACTCAAAAAACCCAACAAATCAAATCAAATACCTTATATTTACACTCAAAAAGCCCAAAATACTCGGGTATATTAAGAAAAAAAATGTTCACCACCCTCTTAAAAATTCTACTTGATAGGATACAAAATTTGATATCTTTTGGTTTTTTGGTTTTCTGGTGTTTCCAGTGAGTTTTCTTTATCAACATAACTACATATCGCGTTTTTTTAATCATCCCTCTAAATCACATTGCTTTCGGTTTTCTTAACTGTCATAAATCTCATTTGTGACACCCAAACAAGATCAATGACTTGAAAGCTGTGTGCACAGTCATATATGATATATCTACACCAAGATCATGGTAGAACAATGAGAAATGAAGCACATTTGCAACAACTGAAGCTATGAATTACCAGAAACCATTATTAGAACGATTGATCATCGATAAATATGAGAATTTGTATATACAACAACCTGTGGAAGGAGAATGAGTAACACATAAAGTAAGAATACAAAGCCATTTGTTTAGAAGAAGAAATCCCAACTTTAGTAGCCTTAAGCAGTGGCTGCAGCAGCCTTTTCTTCTTCCTCGTGTGGCGACTGAAGGGTGCAGATGAGGTTGCGATCGCCATACACATTATCCACACGGCCTGTCACAAAAAACCAACCAAAACCCGTTATTAATAACACCAAAATACACAAAAGTTAACATTTTTATAAGATATAGAGCGAGAAACCGACATGTGGTTGGCCAGAACTTGGCGGACCGAAGCCATGACGCAGGGTAAGCTGCATATTCCCGAGAGTATGGTTTAGTCCACTTATCAGCCATCAGCACTTGAAGAGGATGAGGAGCTCCCTATGAATGCCATTTCATGTACAAAGGGTTAAAAAAAGGTTAAAAGTGTAATTTTGTCATCTAGACAGCAGTTATCGGTTATCAGTTATCAGTTATCAAATAGTCATTTTTTAGTAAGAATCATTTAAGCCTATGATCCATTCAGTACTACATCTTGATGTATCATACAAACTCTTGATGCAAAACGAATGAAACAAAATACCTTGATAACGTTGTTGTTGATATCGGCGTTTCCTTTCTCGATTGCAGCTATTTCTTCTCTAATGGAGATCAAAGCATCACAAAACCTGTCTAACTCTGCCTGCATGATAATATTTTTACGCGTTATACAAGAGGGAAGATAGAGGACTATGATTAGTTTCAGCCAAAGAGCTTTATGCAGGAGTATACCTTGCTTTCACTTTCAGTAGGTTCAATCATTAGTGTTCCAGGAACTGGCCATGACATTGTGGGACCATGAAATCCGTAATCTATCAGACGTTTAGCAACGTCTTCTGGCTCTATTCCGGCTGTAGTCTAGATTTTGAAATATAAAGAGTTAGAATTTAAGATGTTGTGTAGATTACAGTTACATGTGGCAAATATGGGTTGGGTAACGGGTCAAAATGGATAGCTTTTAAGTGTGGTCAAATGATTTGGGACGGGATGGTCAAACACGGTCAAACCCTATATTATTACAAAAGTAATCCAAATCTTTTTAATCGCGCTAATTAGGAGGTTTTTAGTACAACTTGAATACATTTCGGTTTACCTTCAACCCATTTAAAGATTTATATAACCCACATTGACTTATTTATAAGTAAATCATGTAGATTTTGATAGAGGTGAGCCAAACTTACCTTTAGGGGTCTCAAATCGACAATAAATTCATGGGCAACGGTCCCATTGACACCACGGAAAAGAATGGGATAGTGACTCTGAAAAGTACAAGAACAGGAAAAATGTTAATTTCACAAGTAGCGTTTACTACAATCATACCAGCACTAATGCACCAGATACCATCAGAATTGTTTAAAAAAACACAGAAATGGAAGGCGAAGAAAACAAACCTCAAGGCGTTTTGCCATGTAGTTTGCATTCAAGATGGCTATCTTTGATGCATCTGTAAGTCCCTTAGATCCCATCATGGCGATGTATGTATATGATATGGGCAAGATAAGGGCCGATCCCCAAGGTGCTGCAGATATCGTACCAAGTGGCTCGGCCTTTTCAGGCGCTGGTAACCCTCCGGTCCCAACCTTTAAGTCAAGTTTTCATCCAAAGTGAGAACTAACAAACCATAATAAGAACATTATAACAAAAAAATAAAACCTCATATTTTGGTTCATACCACAGGATGAGAAGGCAAGTATGGCGCCAAGTGTTTCTTCACGCCAATTGGACCCATTCCGGGCCCACCTCCGCCATGTGGAATGCAAAATGTCTTATGAAGGTTCAGATGACACACATCAGCACCAATCCACCCAGGACTTGTTAGACCAACCTGCAAGAATTCAACATTTCACATAATTACATCCAATGCTATAGATTTGTATAATACTTTTATTATAAAGTCATAAATTAAAGAATTATAACATACCTGTGCATTCATATTGGCTCCATCCATGTAAACCTGACCTCCATTGTCATGAATAATTTTGCAAATCTCATCAATGCCCTCTTCATAAACGCCATGCGTCGAAGGATATGTTACCTGATATTTGGAGGTTACAAAAGAAGCTAATATTCATTGATGATTAAGTTAACTAAGCATTAAAAATGTGTTCTTTTTTATGATGATGTGCTTACCATTAGAGCGGATAGATTGTCTTTATTTGCTTCAGCAGCCTTTCGTACCTCTTCGATATTAATGTTACCTTTAGCATCGGTTCCAACAGTAATGATTTTCATTCCGCACATTGCAGCACTTGCAGGATTCGTTCCATGTGCTGACACAGGAATGATGCATACATTTCTATGATGGTCTCCTCTTGCCTGTAGTTGTAATCAAAGCAAATTTTCTTAAAATGAACTCAAAACTTGACAAAGGTGTGTGTGAATGAGTGTTTTGAAACTAATTATTGAAGCTAATAACTAAATAACCAAAACAATATTTATGTTATATTATTGAAGTATAAAGTTAAAATACGACAATTTATATTTTAGTGAACTATATAAAAATTTTATATTTTATTTGTTAACAATTTTAAACAAAATAACAATCCAAAGTTTTCACAACATTTTTTTATACTAACAGGAGATGTAAGTGAACAGTATTTAACTAGGGGTAAATATATAAATACCTTTGTTGTACTAGATGGTTTTAAACTGATTATTCAAAATTAACCACAATTAGAATCACTTTATTCAAACACTAATAATCAGTTATTGTAATAATCAGATCATCACATGCATATCACATATTTAACAAGCCCCTAAAAAGCCTTAAAAGTGAAAACCAATGTGCAAAAAAGTTGCATTATACCATATGATATGCTCGGATAACCATTAGCCCGGCATACTCTCCAGCAGCACCAGCATTAGGTTGCAAAGAGAAGGAATCAAAACCAGTGACAGTACACAACATATCACCCAAATTCTTAAACATTTCCTGAAAATATAAACACGAGATGATTATGAAGTGTTTAACCTTTAAACTATGCAATAACATAAGTTAAAACTTAAAAGGTAAAAGAAAAAAGGCATTATAGTTACTTGATAGCCTTCTGCCTGTTCAGTAGGTGCAAACGGATGCATATCTGCAAAGGCTGGCCACGTCACCGGCATCATCTCTGTAGTTGCATTGAGCTTCATCGTACACGACCCCAAGGGAATCATACTGTGGCACAATGACAGATCCTTTGACTGCAATTTGCTGATATATCTGAGTAGCTCATGTTCTGTGTGGAAACTAAGGAAAACAATACAAATATGTTTAAATTCATGATATACAAAGATAAATAGAAAATGGGTGGGTTGCATAACAGGTCCAGACAATTTCATATCAAAATGGGTTTTTTTTTTAGTACCGTTACCCCATTTTGGGCCCCCTAAACTACTCCTAACCAGGTTTGAACCTGGGTGGTCTCCAAAGAGTCTTCGACTCTTATCACTAGCTGAGCTGTAACTTGTTTAGTGTTCTTAGTTTAACACGTTTTACCCTTCAGAGATAAAACAGGACACAAATCGACCCATTTATAGGTAAATGGGTCAAAAATACTAAAAGGTAGGAAAGAAACATACGAGTTGAAAATTGGATGTGTCATATATGGAGTCTCCCTTACAAGCCCAGAAGGGATAACATTTTCAACTTCTGGTGCAAGAGATGCAGCAGTAAATGTCACCTACAATTTAACAAATAAATTTAAGTTGTTTTCGAATAAAGGGTGTCTCTTCATAGATAGTTATAGTTATCCATATGAATAAAATACTCACCGGTTTCCCCAAGGAGAAAACTTTAAACAATGTATCAACATCTTCTATTGTGGTTGTTTCATCAAATGAGACGGTAATCTAAAAGCAAAAGGTAGTCGATTAACTTCAAGAAATAAGTCAACTATTTGCAAAAATTAAAGGTGGCAAAAATAGACACATCAGGTAACAGGTCAAACGGGTAATTTTCTGTACGGGTTGGATTGGGTTGACCACTTGACCAGAATACTTTTTGCCCAAGTCTTTATAAATAATCAGTGTTTCAAATATGGTCAGTTGATCACAAAAAATAATATCATAATAGTAATAAATCTTTTTTTAATTGATTTAAGGAGTTAATTATAAATACACTTTAGTAGACCTTCAACCTCCAAGAACCATGTGACCCTACTACCTTTAAGCTATTTTTAAAAAATTTAATCTTTTGACCAGTTATAGATAATACTTAACATTGATTCAATCATAAGTAAATGGGTCAGAATTGCCACCTTTAAACAACATAATCAACAATGAAACATGCTTACAGTGTTTTTGTCAACAATACGAAGATTCATCTTGTTTTTAAGAGCTTCTTCAGCTATTGCAGTTGAATCAGCACATTTAATTTTAACAGTGTCAAAAAAGGGAAGACCTTGGACATCTACTGTCCCAAGTTTCTTCAATCCAGCAGCAAATGTTGCTGCAAGTCCATGGACTCGTTGTGCGATTGTTTTTAGGCCTTCCGGTCCATGGTAAATACCATACATAGCAGCCATATTTGCAAGCAATGCCTACATAATAACAAAATATTTTTACTACAAAGAGCCAAATAACACGTGTCAATATTTGGAATATTAATATGTGGATCCAGGGTATAGACTATTACAAGAAAAATCTCAATATGATAACAACTTTTTTGAATACTTGAAAAAACTCTTTTCGATGTGCACACTATCTGTCTCATATCATGAACTGTTCTTTTTCTAATCTGTCTACAAACCTCATGGGTGTTTGGATGTGTGTTTTGAAAACGATAATACAATGTCATATAAGCAGAATATAACACTCAACTGTAATATAATATTTTGTCAAAGATGGTGTTTTGACGGGCTATTAACATGTGAAATTGTAACAATCACAAAAATAGTGTCTTGAATATTAACACTTATGTCCCAAATCATATAATCAGTTTCAAAACCCAAACACCACATATAAACACTTATGTCCCAAATCCAAACACCCCCTAAAGACACCTGAACTCACAACCTAAGGATTATAGTATTATACAGATCAACCGACACGTTTAGGACTGACAACATTTGGTGATATAATACACAATTGTAAGATAAATGTCATTCTTATAACAGGAATTCTCAAGTTTTGTTAGATAGATTCAAATTCAAGAAAATGGATACCTGAGCTGTGCAAATGTTGCTAGTGGCTTTATCCCTCCTAATATGCTGCTCTCTAGTCTGCATCGCCATACGCAACGCAGGTTTACCAGAAGCATCAACACTAACACCAATAATCCTTCCAGGCATCATCCTCTTATACTCTTGAGACGTTGCAAGAAACGCCGCATGAGGACCTCCATACCCCATTGGCACCCCAAATCTCTGAGCCGAACCAACCACAATATCAACCCCAAATTCACCAGGTGGCTTCAAGACAGTCAAAGCCAACAAATCACTAGCCATCACAACCTTGACACCATTCGCGTGTGCAGTCTTTACAAACTCACCATAATCCAACACCTCCCCTTCAGTACCAGGATACTGCACCAGCACCCCACAAACATCACCAGACGAGTAATCGAAATCCTTCAAATCTGATATCACTACTTTTATATCAAAACCATCTGCTCGAGTCTTGCAGATATCAATCGTTTGCGGGTGACAGTTTCTTGCAATTAAAAATGTCTTCTTTTTACCCTTTTGAATGTTATTACACATAGCCATAGCTTCTGCAGCTGCAGTTCCTTCATCAAGCAACGACGCATTCGACATTGGTAAACCCGTTAAATCCGTAACCATTGTTTGAAAATTCAGTAAAGATTCGAGTCGCCCCTGCGCGATTTCAGCCTGATAAGGAGTATACTGAGTATACCAACCAGGGTTCTCCATAATATTCCTCAAAATAACACTAGGAACAAATGTATTGTAATACCCCATACCAATAAACGACTTAAAAACCCTATTTTTAGCAGCTAATGTTTGCATATGATCAATCATTTGAGATTCAGTTAACCCTTGATCAAATTGGGGCAATTTCATCTTACCAATTCGAATCGATTTCGGTACAGTGGCATCAATCAACGAATCAAGACTACCAAACCCTACAAACTCCGCCATTTTCGTTTGTTCTTCAGGGGTTGCAGAGTTATGACGACGAGCGAAAGTATCACTGGGTTTCAAAGCTTCAATCGAAATCAATCGACTTTGTGACCAAAACCCATTTATATTTCTCTCTGATCCACCATTTCTGTTGATCCAAACGTGTGAAGATGATGAAAAAACGAATCTTGATGATGAACACAAAACAGGGGATGATGGGTGTTGTTTGGATTGTGAAATTAGGCGTTTGAGGATCGATTTGTTCGCTAGCCTACGAGCTCGATCCATTTGTGGGTGATGATTGAAAGTGGGATTGAAGTTGAATTTGAGTGAATGAAGATGAAAAGATGAACACCCACTTCAAGAAGTGTGGGTTAAAGAAAGATTGAGGATCTTGAAAGCTCTGTTTTGATGTTATTATTTTAGAGTTTCAATGAGTAGTGGGACTAGTGGGTTGGTGAATGGGGGTTGGTGGGGGTACACTGAATCACTGATGAGAATCATGCATATATAGAGGAAGTGATGTTGTGTTATTGGTCCCTAAGGTATGTATCCTTTGTGACATTTGGATTATTAGTTATCCATTAGTTGTTGTAACTTATGTAGTTATGTTTTTATAGGTTGTATTCTTATGTTCTTTTGTTTTTATCACTTTAACCCTAACTAGATTGTTTTCTTACCGCGCTTTGCGGCGGTGGTTATGACTTTTGGTTTGAATCTGTATGAAAATTGATCCAACATTTCACAAAAGTAGTCTTTATAATATTATTTTTTAAATATATGTGAAACGCATTATATCATAGATATTATCTCAAACGTGTGATCCACCGCCAAACTCGTTCTCGACAATGTGAACAAATCCTGCCTTTACCATCACGTTGAAGTAATTTCCGGGAATAGTACCACTGTCTACAATCAAATTTGTTGTCTTGTTCATAAAGAGAATTGAAAAAACAACTCAAAATAGATGATAAGATGATCTTGTGAATTAGAATAAACATTTCATAAAAAATATTAAGAAACACAATTTGTACCTTAAGCTTTAAAATCTATACTCACTAAATGCCAAAAAGTTACTATTCATGAAAGTTCTTCTTTCATGTATAGATAATAGTTTTTATATTTTATATTTAGTCGTAATATTTGCTTTTCATTTTCAACTTTAATCTCATATACCTGTCATATTTTGTAAAATTTTTATTTTTACGTTTCGGTTTAAAATTTTCGAGTTAACATGTCGTAACATGCGTATGTGGTTCAACGTTTTTACCACTTTTTTTCTCGTTTAAAGGACGTGTTGTGCTTTACGTTTCAGTTTGATTTTTGCACACACTAACACACTCCAACTGGCATGAATGGTTCAATGATTTTACTTCTAATTTTCGTTCGTTTTTTTCACTTTTATTTCTTTTGTTTTACGAGTTTTTCTGATGTTAGTGATCGCTAACAACAGCGTGACATTGATGCTACATGTCATGGTTTTACGCCTCACTGCAACGCGTGGGAGTTAATACTAGTTTTGTTTATTTTGTAAACTAGAAAATGTCTTTTTTTCTAATAAAAAATCACGAATTATTGTACTTGATGGATAAAAATGTTTGAAAAGACATTTAGGTGTGTCAATTTTGAGGATTAAAAAACTACTGATCAGACTCACTCTTAAGTTGAAGTAGTATAACTATATTATGAGTTCTAGAAAGTATTATGATTTGTTTGTAGTTATTAATAAATAGAGTAGCTCGAAAACAAATTTGCCCTTTCTATAACTTATTCTTTTAGTTTTGTGACATAAAAGGTGTATTATTATACTTGATATGTAACTGCGGAAGTAAATTATTGTATCTGATATATAATTTTTCATTTAATACTAATATATAGTGTCCTTAAACATCAAAGCAATGTACGTGTTAAGATATCATCAATTCATCATAAACATTTCTAACTATTTATGTTCTGAATTATTGTATCCAACACATAATTTTTTATTCAATCATTTAATGCTATACAAGCGTCTCTCTTCTGATGTCTTTTTATTTTAGCAAAGTCTAATTGTCAACATAAAACATGAAAAACAATTTGTTTAGATATCAAAACTAATGTACGTGTTAAGATACCATCATTCCATCATAAACATTTCGAACTATTTATATAAAAACGAGTTATAATACATTTAGAGAAAAACTAGTTGGGTTATTTCATAGTCATTATGTTATAATATCTGTTCAATCAAGATCTATTTGGTAAAAGTTGATTAATTACTTAGTTTATGGATAGAATTAAATAGAAACAGTCTTTCAAAAATATGGCAAAATGATCACATTTGGTAAAAAATAAGTTTCAAACATAGCAATGTTAATATAGTTTAGGTGCCCAAAAGGTAAAATGTATTTGGTGAAGTGTGATGGTGTTGGTGGGTGAGTGAGTATTTTAAATTTTTATGGGACTTTGCACCAACAACTTTAAGAAAATGACAAACATTGTGAGTGGCAATGATGAGAAGGTGACACTTTTAAACAATTATTTTTGTGTTCAACACTATATTTTTTATAGTCAATAGATTGAACTTCATAAATATGTTCCTATATATTTTCTATAAGAACTTTCTTTAATTATTAGTCTTTTTATAGTACATATTAAAGTTTGGCACCTACTTAATTTTGAAAGTTGTTTCATATAGGATCTTATTTATACTTATATCTCTAATTTTTTACTTTTAGAACAATGGATATGCATCTTATCATTAGTAAGTTTCTTAGGAACGTTTAATACTCTTCTCAAACTTTTTGATTCCTTAATGTTTTCTAAACAACGAATTTCTTTAGTCCTGTGACTATTTAAGATTGGAAATCAAAACCTTTAAATCTAGGTGTTTCAAAAGACTTTAATTCTATCACTGAGCCACCAACTCTGATAAATTTCTTTATTTTTTTTATGATTTGTTTGGTTTTTGAATAGATTTACGTCATTGTTTCAAACAACTCTCCAAGATCGATCATGTGTTTCTTCTTGATCATGTGTTTCTTCCTCTCACATACTTTCATCAAGTTTCACTATTTCAAAAATTCCTTGAGGGTGATTTTTCTTTTATTTATTGATAAATATATTTTTTAAATTCATTGTAAATTGTAGTTACTTTTTATGTTATTTATTTCGTTTTAGCAATGGAATTCAGAACTTAGCAACGATTATGCCTATGAAGTCTCAAACTGGAACCTCATATCTCTTAAATGATTATTATTTTTTATTGTTCAAATGTTTATTGTTTCAATTTGTTCTCCTTTATTTTTTTAAAGCTAATCATGCATATATGTATGTTATAATTATAATAAAGCACACATCTTGTTACTATGAATGGACTACATTATATGTAATTATAGAACATATGCACAGGAATGTTTCAATGGATTTTCTTCAATTTTATGTAGGTGTAAGTTAATAATTTACATATATGTAGCCTATTATAAACGATCTGTAATTTTATCATCACACACACATAACTATATCATGTATTTGTTCTTGATAACCACTAACAACATATTTATAGTTTATCTTAGATAATTTTCAATTATAAAAATGTTAAAGAATCATGTTTTAAAATGAAGAATTCTCAATGAAATTTACATATGCGGCGCACACACCATCAAATTTTGTACACATAGTCGACCCTGTAACCAATTCGACCTAAAATTATCCGTATTCGAATAAAACTAATATTTTTTTACATACATATCCTTCAAACACTAAATTATTAAAACAAAAAATATACTATGTTAACTACATATAAAATTGAGTGAAGTGGTCGAAAATGCGGTAGGGGCATTGAATTGAAGATGATTGGATTCAAACGGATGAAATTGAGATTGAATACATTACAAGGTAATGGTGAAAGATCTAATGGGATGGCATTATGGCAATTGTGTCTATATTGTGTGTAAGTGGTGAACCTTTACACTCGACTCTTCTAAAGCTTTTTTTAGAAAAGATGCATTCAACTAACTTTTTTTTCTATACATTTTGTATCAAAAGATAAGTTTTGAAAAGCATGCCTAAAGTTAAATATATTTTGTTTATTTTGCCCCCATTTATAAATATCGTCTAATTTTTAATTAGGCCATTTACACTAACTTCCACCAAAATTGGTGAAATTACGAAAAGAATAGATATATCTTTTAGGACCAAAACATGAATTTTAAGTACTTTTAGAGCACTTACTATATTCTTT
Source organism: Flaveria ramosissima (assembly GCA_025215565.1). Taxonomy (NCBI): domain Eukaryota; kingdom Viridiplantae; phylum Streptophyta; class Magnoliopsida; order Asterales; family Asteraceae; genus Flaveria; species Flaveria ramosissima. The sequence goes on from CM046030.1 coordinate 63,197,221, forward strand.
ATTTTAATACTTTTGTGTAAAATACAAGGAAAAAGAGTACTATTACAATATTTCAGCATGATAAATGATGGTATCAAACTAGTATTATTACTATAACTTAAAAACCAATGTCGGTGACTAATGAGATTATGTCACCTACATTAATTATAATACATATAAATTCTGTTTTTACATAAGCAATAATAACCAACCAAGTTGGCATAGGCGTTGATTATCTATTCGTTTTTCAGCCGGGAACGCACCCACAACCCCCTCAGGAGGATAAATTCTGTTTGATATGAGCAACAATAAGGTTGGAATATTGGCAAGTGCAAGTGCCTTTAGAACAAGGGTGTGTCCGATTTAACCTCCATCCGTTTTTTATACTTATGGGATTATTCATGTACAAACTTTACTTCAAAAGCTTTATTTCTTATGTTCGTATTTTTATGTACGTGTCGGTAAAAATTCGAGTAAGTCTGCGTTTTGATGTAATATTTGTTCATAAACGCCGGGTTAAATATAAAATATTCCATGCTTATTTTATATTCTCCGTGAGATGGTCTACATGTCGATGTTCATCTACGTGTTGAATTTTTATTTTTGTTCATATATGAACTGGATCAAATATAAACTTTTTCGTGCTTATTTTTATGTACGTTTTGAGTTGTTATACGTTTTAACGTAAGTTTTGTTTGATAACACGTCGGATCAAATATAGTACATTTTCAATCGACGGTATGAATATGAGTTACTCTACGCTTCAACGTATATTTAGTTGCGAAACGAGTTGGGCGATTGTACTCTATATTTCATCACGCGAAATACAACGCCACTGTACGTGTTTTTTTTTTACTTTTGAGTTTGTCTACTTGTTTTCATAATTTGTTTGAAATAGAGTCAGGTTAAATATGATACGTTTTCATTCAATGTATAAATTATAGTTACTCTACGTTTCGACGAAATTTAGCTAAAAAAACAAATAGTGTCGATTGTAGTGCATACTTTATCGTGCTGCATACGATCATGCCATGACGCGTAGCGGGTAAAAACTGTTTCATTAAAATAAAGTAAAAGGTTTCATTTTAAACCCTTTGAATTTATATAACTTATGTTATATTGTTTTTTCTTTAATTTGTATTCTTGCTACATATGGTAAATATAATTTTGTTTATATATAAATTAAATTTCTTACTATGTCTCATGAATATATATTCTATTTTGTTTTTTTTTACAACTTTCAATATAAGTTTTTTCTAAATAATATTTTATAAGTTACAATATTTATAGTTAGGAAAGCTTTCATGTAGCAGGAACTAAATTTCTCCTCTATTCCACTAAAGTTTAATAACTTTTTCTTCTCTCTAAGTTCACTCAAGTTGGAATTTCGTTTCGATCTTTGCGTATTTACTAGATTTTCTAGTTAGCTTAGTTATGTTTCTAATCACAATTTTCTTTGTACATAAAAATTTATAGAAAAAAATTCTTTTTATAAATTAAATCTTGTATAATTAAAACACAACCTCCATTCGCAAATCCCATATATAAGAATGGACTTGATCTCAAAAACCGTCTAGCGTTGACCACCTATTAAACCAGACTGTCCACAACGCCCCGCGCGTGCCGCTTTTTGGAAGGGCTGCGTTGTGCAGACCCATCCGTCCTTCACCTGCCCTTTCCCAAGGGCGCTCCATGGATGCATTTTGTGGAGCCCACGTCGCAAAAATGTGTGTTGCTTTGTTTTTTTATGGATTTTTAATGGTTTTTTGTGGGAATGATGGTGTTGGGGTAAAAGTTGATTGTGAGAAGAATGGATGGAAGTTAGTAGAAATCTGATGTGACATGCTGACTGGGACTATTTATGAGAAGGACGCTCTTCAGCGTTTTGGACAGTCTTAGTAGTTTTTCATTCTTGTTGCATCTTAGTAGGTTTTTAGGTTAGCTTACTTATGTATCTCATCACAATCAAATACTCTTCCTTAAACTACTTGCTATTAAAAAATCAAATGGTTCCTATTTTAACCTATTAACATCTCATTCATCGTGTCGATGGCTCGTCCGTAGCTTCTCATTCAACCATCGTTCAAAATGAAAAATAATTGATAATCTCGGCCATGCTTTGTGGCATGCTTCTCTTCTCGAAGAAGTCGTTATGATGATTGTTGGCTTAACCATGTCAAGATAGATTTTGGTTGCTTTAGAAGCCGCTTACGAAAAATCATCTATTGAACATGGTTAAAACCTTCGTGATCAATTCTAACGAACTCTCGAAGGTAATAAATTTGTTGTTGATTATGGATGCAACTTTGATCTTTTACGTGATTAATTGCCCACTATCAGACACCCGGTTGATGATGTCGACCAGCTTCATTGGTTTTTTTGTGGCCTCAGGCCATCGTTTGAAACATTCTCCCCATCCATCGATCCACTCGTTCTACTCCTTCATTCCCAGATTTGGTTGCTAGGGCTGAAAGTCATGAGTTATCCGTCGTTTGAAACATTCTCCACATCCAACGAAGGAGCCAAATGATTGGATCGATGGATGTGGAGAATGTTTTAAACGATGGCCCAAGGCCACAAAGAAACCAATGAAGTTGGTGGGTATCATTACCGGGTATCCAATAGCAAACAATTGATCACATAAAGCTTTTTAAATTGCGGCCATAATCAATAACATAATCAATAACATATTTTTTCTTTAAGAGTTTGTCAGAGTTGATCACGAAGGTTTTGAACACGTTCAACGGAGGAGTTGTTGTCAGGGGCTTCTAAAGCAACCCAAATCTGTCTCGCCATGGTTAAGCCAACAATCATCATAACGACTCCTTTGGCCAGAGAATCATGCAGGATAATAACGTTGCGTTGATCAACCGCTAGCCGCTAAGCAAGGGCGCTATTGTCTATCATTTTTTTTTCATTTTGAACAATGGTTGAAGAAGGGGATGTGACGAGCCATCAACATGATGAATTAAGTTGGCTTTTTTCATTATTTTTTTTCGTGGAGTCGCATATCTTATTCATATTGGATTGATTTTCTTTTTGTTCTAGTGAACTATTTGAGAACCCACATATGCATATTGTTTGAGAACTTGAATATCTTTAGAACAATATTGTACGTTTTATCTATTTGTAAATTCCTTAACAGTTTTTCGATTCGATTTATAGCAATGAGCTTAGAACTTGGTTCTTTTATGAGAACATAAAGATGTTGATGATTATCTAAGTATTATAATTAACTCGGTTCATACTGATAATCACATTTGCTATCAATTTATAAGTTCTTTTTTATCACTAATTTATAAAACTTTTCAGTTTTCACCATCCATGCAAATCTAATGCATTTAAAGCATTCATATCCGCTTCTCTAAAAAGACGTGAGTGTATTCTCTATATTATATAATATGATTATAAGTGGTTGTGAGTGAAGCAGAGAGAATATTACTGTTCAATCTGTTTTGAGAAATCATTGTTCAAGTCCTTATAATTTTTTTAATATATTTTAAATGGTTGTGAATAAAGTAAAGAGAAAAAGTAATGATAAATGTATAAAAAATATTATTTAATTAAAAAAATAAGAAAAAACAATGATTTTTAATGTAATTATATGCATGGAGATGAGAAATAGGATGTAAATGCTCTTATAACAAAGCATTTATAAGGAGGTTTCGCCGTGGGATGTCAAGCACTGGAATTTCTAAAATCGAGTATTGAGTATCGTAATTTTAAATAATTTTTATTTTATTTGTCTAAATTTTCATATAATATTAATTGAAAAGTTTGGTGTACCAAAAACACAGTATTTCTGATATGATCACAAGACAAAAGTCTATTTTATTTTAGATATAACTTGTTTTTCAGTTATTAAAGATAGAAAATTTATCACATTTAGATAACTTTAAATATTAGAGAAAAGCTAATCTATTTGTTGAATGGAAATATAAAAAAATTCAAGAAAATTGAATTCCATATCATTTTTACAAAATTAAAAATAAAAATATACAAGTTTTACAGATTTATTCTCAAAACTACTACTTCTATAAAAAAACACATGATAGCATTAGTCTTGTTCACCATAGAGAATGATTTATTACACCCTCTCTCCTCGCCGCACCTGTTTGTACGTCTCTCCTGTTATAGTATTCATAAATCCAATAACAGACACTGCGTTGAAGATGGTCTTGTATATATTGGTTTTTCTTACTTCTCAATGGTTATATATATAGATGATTGATTTCATAGATTGTACGTGGACTTAAATAAAATGTCTCATGGTAAAAAAAAGTTACAAAGTTCTTAATCTAAATACTTCCAAAACGTTTTTAGTTGTGATGTTATGAACTGTTGGCGGTAATTTCTAATCCGATTCACAAGCCGATGAAGTTGAAGGATTTAAGTTGACAAGTCAATCAAGTTAGGTTAAAATCCTGTTATTTAATAATTAGTATTGTAGTCAAGTAGGACTTTAACAATGGTTGGATCCTAAAGTATAACAATTCTAGTTATATAAATATATGTTTAGTTTTTAGGCTATAAAAATATAGCCAAGGTTTAGGGTATGTATGAGTTGTAATCAGGTTTTTAAGTGAGTTTTTTTTTTGTTATAATAATCATTGGAAGTTAGCCAATTGCTTTTGTTTTCTATATTAATTCTGAACTTGAATTGCTATAAGAGTTGGTGAATCGAGAGCCAATTTAGGCACGATACCAAGATCCATAAGAAAGTTGAGCCATCGTCAGGAAAGAGATCTAGGGGTGTTTGTTTTGCCAAGAAGATCTAGGGTCGTGCAGTGTGAGGCGGCCAAGGAAGATTTGTGGGTAACCGGCTGTTGTCGAGAAAGATCAAAAAGGCCACCGCTTGCTAGCTTCGAGACACTGCAAGATCTGTGTTCAAAGTCGATGGCACGAGTGTTCACTTTTCTTTATAACTTTTGATTCGAAATTTAGTAAACAAAGTTTTAATATCTATAAAAGATCAATTTAGTATAAATACAAGTAATAAACAAAGAATTAATATAAAAGGAAGGTTTCCTATAACCATTATACACAAGGTTAGATAACTTCCTGCGGGGTGTCGTGATTTATCGTAAAAAAATTCTAAATGATGTTAAAAAGCTAAAAAAAAAATTGTCTGCGCTGGCAACATTTATGACAGAATTTGTTTGCAGGTCAACCTAGCACATGGTACAAATTATTTGTTTTCACATGTTGCAAGTCAACCTAGCACATGGTATAAATTATTTGTTTTCACATGTTACATATTAACTAAACCATATAGACTCTAAACGCTCATAATTTCACCGTTACATGATAATTTGACACAACAAAAAGATTAATGAATAAAACAAAACTGAAACTATAACTCATTATCATAACATAACATTACACAACACGCGATACACATTTAACATGCTCTTTATCATGACCAAAGAGCAAGAAGAGACATCAATCCAGCCCCAAGGAACAATGCAATATAAGACACAACTTGAAGTCTACCATTGCATCTCATCTTCTTACTCATAAAATCAGCAGCAATGAGGTCAACCAAAGCCATATAAATCAAAATCCCAGCTGATATAGCATCAAGTATCCCTTCAATAACCAAAGCTCCGGGGCTGTTCGGGTTGTAAAATGAGCAGATGATCGTGCCTATACCGACCCCTAAAGGGGTTGTGACAGCAAAAAAGCATGCCATTATAGTTGAGTGTAGGGCCCCGAGCTTTGCTTGAGAGATGCACGCGCCTAGTGCAAAACCTTCAAAAAATTGATGGAAGGATAATGCACCGAGTAGGGGTCTTATGGTACATGGGCTTTGTGAAACGCCTAGTGAAAGCCCGATCAGGATCGAATGCGATACGATTCCAAGCTCCAACACCTGTAAAATATGGAGTTAAGTTATGATAAATGATTTGACATAAGCTTTTGGCATGCTGAGTGAGTAACTATACTTTGTTTTTCTTTGCAAAGAAACAATCTTTTTTTCATGAATATGAAAAAAATATCGTTATGTCACGTCATATCACATTAGTTTTTAAATATCATTTTTTTTCAGGATAAAGTTTGCCAATGCATATGTACTTACAGTTATCCATACAGTTAATTATCGCTGATTCAAAAAACTTTTAAGAAAATGATTAGCTACTACAAGATATGATCAAGCATACTACCTGTGAAACAACTACATGTCGAGCATCACTCTCATCATCGTCATTAAGCCCGTGTGAGTGCACATGCGAGTGTCCTTCCGACTGCTCGGCTGCTTCTTTATGACTATGACTATGATGTGCAGCATGAGCATGCATGCCCACAATGTGAATCCCACCACCATCTTCTTCCCCAAACACCTCATTTTCATTCACCACCAAAGGAACTATCAAAGATTCCGAACCAGAATCAACCGCATCATCTTTAACATCTTGGATTTGCTTCATTTGTTTACTCTCATAATAATGAGTGCTGATGAAGTCAACAAGCAGTGTGGTCAAAGCAGCCATCATAGCAATAAAGCCTGAAAAAGGAAAAAGGGACCAAGGGGTTTCGGGGAGGCAAGTGTTTGTTAACGCCTCTGTTGCATCTGGTAGCATGTGCACGAATCCGGTGGCTAAAATGACACCAGCACCAAAGGCTTTGGTTGAAAAAAAGAGATTGGAGTCTGTTCTAAAGATGCCATAGTTTTTGCCGACTAATGGGATGGTGATACCAAGGATTCCAGCGAGAAGAATGGTGGCAATGGCCACAAACTTGAGGATGAGAGCGGTGTTTTCATCGCGACATGGGTCTAACTCGGGTGAGTCAGTGCAATTAGTTGCTGACATTGATTCAGAAAAGTTCCTGAAAAGGGATCCTTTTTGGGATCAAATCTTGAAAGTTAAACAAGATGTAAGCAAATATCAGATAGTTGAATGATTACAGACAAATGTATACAGTTTAATCTCACTCATAGCAGAGCTATTAGTAGGTCTGGGCTATATTTGAATGATCGATACCAATAAACTTATGCAATAGGAGTTAAACATGTTATTCAATTTGCATGTTAAAGATCATAACTTTCATATGCTACAAGTCTACAACTAATACACAATTTGAATGATTGCTGAAATAAACTTATGCAAAGGTTATACCAATTAGAAGCATAGCGAAGAACAACCAATATGCGCACGACTTGTTAAGAAATATATTTTCTTTTCATATGATCCAGATACTAGGTGAAGAACTTAAGGAAAAATATTGTCTTTAAACAGATGTTGATCACAGATATAGCTTTTTTAGTTTTCAAACGATGGTTTCAAGGGTTGCTAACGTGGAAACCATCGTTCCTTTGTCAAAAGTGAATCACTATCCGGAGTTAGCAACCCAAAAACCATAATTTTAAACAAAAAAGAAATGCTACATTTGTAATCATAATGTTTTCTTAAATTCAACATTCAAAACAAACTCATGAAAATTCATATAAATAACCATTGACACACAATGTGTGAACAATATGATTTCTTCATATGTTCAATCATTCATAAAGACTTTGAAAAACTGTTGCTGAAATTTAGTGCATAAACATTTAGTCATTGATCACAAGTACCCAAGAACATGTCATTAAACATAAGCTACTTACAAAATAAACCTAATTATGAGTTTTTTGCAGTGATTAACTGATCATTATACCATCTTTGAAGCAAAAACTGAGTCAAATATTCATACTTTTTGCATCACCATCTTTTAAGCAAAAACTGAGTCAAATATTCATACTTTTTGCAGCAAATTGCATCACCAAACTGATCAAATTCTAACCAATTCTCACATTCAAATCAAACCCACAAAGAGACTCATCACAACTCCAAAAGGGATTACAAATTACCTGAAGAAATCCACACATCCCCTTTAAATTTCTCCAAATTCAACAAACCATAAACCTCCTGCAACACATTTCAACCCTGGTGTCAAACTCACAACTCAGTTACAACAATTCCAATCAAACAAATGCACAATCAAGATTCAAGAACGATAGAAACCTCAAGCACCCACATGATGCAAATCACAAATTACGAGATTTAACACAAGGGTTTTGAATAATTCAACGATTAACAGAATCTTGTGAAGATTTGATCGATACTGATCGATTGTGTACACAAGATTATGATCGAACACACACCCATGTTTAGTTGTTCATCAAGAATCCAATTTATGGACGCATGATTGTTTGTTGGGTGTAATAAGAATAATATGTCGACATTGTTTCACTAAATGGTAGGGTTTCGGTGGATTTTGAAAGGAAAAGGTTGAAGGAATTTAACGAGGGTGGAGAAGATGGTGTCGACACCATCTGTGTGTTGAATTCTTTGTATTTGTACTATTGGGTTGATTTGTAATAAAGGTCCTTTAAGTTTGGGAAATAGACAAAGTTTGAACTTGAGTTTTGGACCTTTGGTTTTTGGATACATATGTTAAACTTTAAAGTAAGTGCGATAAAAAGAATAATCACATGAGTTATAAAGGAGTGTTAGGTTAATAAGTTACGCAAGCATAAATGGTTTATGACACCTTTTGTATCATAGTTTGTTGTTTTACTCGTTGTCATTGTTTTTAGACCTTATGGGATAGTCTGATTGTTGACGTGCTAGATATAGGTTACATGTGTGTTTAGGAACATAGAGAGAGGATGCTCGCTACATTGGCATTTTGAAGGAGCATATAAGCAATAATTAGCTTTTAAGTAGCTTATGAGTCCTCGTAAGAAATACATATACTTAGGTGTGCATAAGACACCTTCAAATACGATCACAACTTGAAACTAGCTATACACACGCTTTGACCAAGAATTTCATTTGTGATATCATGTGTCATGCACTATGGTTTTAACTAGGTCGTCACGCCCTTCTCATGCTCGTAAGCAACATTATTTCCTATTTCTAGAATTTTTTTCGTCATGGTCAGGACTAAGGGGTTCATGACAATGATGCGGTCTCTAAAACTCCGTTTTATTATGAGTCTAATCTAAGCAACCCAAACCATCTAGAAATCATCATTGGTCAATTTCAGCAAGAACCACGGTTACCCAATAGTCACATGAAAATTAGAAAATGTTGGCTTTCTCATTTTTGACATCAAATTTTTACCTAGATTCCAAGAAACCTAAAGACAAGAACATCCCTAGTTTCTTACCTTAAGAATGATCCCTTGTGGTCTATAATAATGTAGGACTATCATATTGGTGATGATTACGACTATCGTGTTAATCGTTTTTAGCAACTTATGTTTTCTTGAAAACTTGTGAATTAGGTCGTCTTTCAACTAGCCAAAAATAGTGAAGATATGAAGAACCAAATTAAGGTTTCTACCCTACTTTGTTCCTTTGGCTCCTTAGGTCCTTCTAAAACTTAATCTCACACCTAGTATTCATTAGTCATTCTTTAATTCGTGATTATTGTTGTAAATCACATAATAAATAATATGAAGAAAACATTTAGAACCTTACAAGTTTGAAGCACAAATCAATAGTGCAATGAAATTTAACTTCTAGAAGGTAAGATTTTTAACAAATGTAGTTACGCTTTGAAATAGACATAACCCAAACCTAAAATTCAATTATAAATTGTTTCATTTGAGTTTTACAAGTAGTTAGTAACTATTTTATTTCAAATCTTGGTGCACATAAATACTACTCAAGCCTATGTAGATGTCATAGTACTACTTTACAATGGAGTCACAATTGACATGAAGGAAAGGACCTAGTAATGACTACTTAATATTTGGGTTCTAACATGTAAATGAACAAAAGTTGAAGGACTTGAAGGTATATTTAGGCAACTTTATTTTTAAATAACAAAATGATGACATCAACCGGCCATAAAACGGCGTGAAGTTTCAATAAAAGGACAATTCCTTGCCGTCTCCTCAACAAATTCCAATATAAAATGGGTTTTTATGTTCAAATTCATCGGGTCGGGTCGACACACTAATATTTGATGGATTGTCGGGTTGGAATGAATGTAACCTGATACACTTGTGTTTGAGTTATAGTAATAAAACTAGTGTATTCATGTTTGCTTTACAGTAGTAGTAAAGTTAATGTTACATGACCAACATTAAAAAAATAAAAAAAAAGCAAGACTATATTTGAATTTTAATATATTAATATGATCTATTTAAGGGTGTAATTTGTATAAAAAATAATATCATACAACATAGTTAAATATTTTTTTAATTAAAGGTGAAGTTTTTTAAAAAGGAATAGAAATTTTGAAAATAGGAGGAAAATCGTTACATGAGTGATGTAACGTGGTGTAAAAGTTATTTATATGTTATAATTATGGTAAGTGTTCGATACATTAGAGTTAACGAGTTATCGTAATATACAAGGGTTAACAAAGAAACTTTACCTTATATATATATATATATATATATATATATATATATATATATATATATATATATATATATATATATATATATATATATGTGTGTGTGTGTGTGTGTGTGTGTGTATCTACCAAATTGCTAATAAAAAGTGTAATTAAGGGAACACGTAACAATACCATATTTCTCATCATCAAAATTTTCTAATCTCTCTTTTATATTAATAATTACTTGAATTACTAATTATATTATTTACCTCTTTTTTAGATTTAAATAATTTTAAAAAAAATTAAGTAATAGATTTTTATATTAATGTTACTTCTAAAGAAATATATTTTTATAAAATTAGAAATATTTTAAAAACATCAAATTTTTTTAATAATATAAAATATTTTAAAATTGATGTTTTTAAAAAGGTATATTTATAAACCAAAAGTAATTAAAATTAAGAGTTATAATAAAAAAAATAAAAATGATATTTTTTTTAAAACGGTTTGTTTAAAACAAAATGTTTATTTTTTTTAAAAAAATATAAAAAGAAAATTTTAAAAATTTGATATCATTGTTCTATTACTCATATCTTTATTTTAGAATATCGTTTGATAATTAATAAATTTCCATTGTGTCTAACATTTTATTTATTCAAATCGTGTATGTGTTTATTAAAACTATTATGTGTGTATATATATGTGTGTACCAAAATGTCAAAATTTTAATATATTGATTCAAAACCAATTAACCTTGTACATTTGTACCGTGTAAAACAAATTGAATACAGAAAACAAAATAGGAAATAAAACAAGGGATGCTTCATGCACAAGCGCATGTCTCATTGCCCTCACGTTAACCCAAGGGTTAAAATCCCGAACTATCTTTTTAATTATTTTCAGAAAGTTCTTTTATCCTTTTTAAGAAGTCACTCAATTATTAATTTTCTAAATGCTTATTTGTTAACTAAAAATTATAAGCCACCGATGGGATATTCTTGTGGCTAAATAATGTATCCCACAATCAAATTAAATGACTGATGATTCAAATACTAGACGGTAACAGGTTGGGATGGTATATTTAACAAAAAAATTATAAACTTAAATTTCTACTACATAATTTAAGTACTAATATTATGAGTGTAAATAAACCTTTAGAAACAAAAACAAGCCAACCACATATATGATATTTATATGTTTTGGGTTGCAGTTTTATTTTTTATGGTTTTACGGTACAAATAACAGTTTGAAACTTAAAATCGACCATATAAACTTGAACAAATCATTTAAGCTATTTTATTAAACATTGTCATTGTTGACAACCATCGGCATCAAGATTATAGGTCGAGTTAATAACCCATTTATTTTCTTAATGTTTGCCTTGAGGTGGTCCGGTAAGAATGTCTAACTTTCAAACAAGCTTATTCAACTTATTTAATAACTAGTAAGCGTATACTTCTAAATATGATAGTTCAAATAACTCATGACTTGAATCTTGCTCGAAAAAACTTATTCCAACCTGCTCGTTTGTAAATGAGTCAAGCTGAGCTCGAGCTATTCGTGGCTTAGCTCGGTTCAGCATGTTAGCTCGCCTTTTGGCTCGGTCATTAGTTCATATAATTTATATAAGTTTAGCACTCAATTATTAATTTTTTACTCTTATATATTCCTTATTTTCCTCCCTTATCGTGCTATGCCACATCGCCCATTTGTAAAATCTTAAACATTCTTTTTTTTCGTATAAATGTTAGGGGTTGTTTGACAGCTTCTCAATCAGCCTCTTAATGGTTTAGATGTCTGAATGGTTCAGCACTTGATAGTTCAGACTGTTTATTTCGCCAACAAACGTCTGAATGGTTCTAACATTTGCCTCTGAATGGTTAAGCATTGTACCAATAATGAATAATTAAAAAGTCTAATGTTGAATGGTTAAGACCTCTTATTTGAATTGGTCAGACATTTACCTTTGAATAGTTAAGCGATATACTAACTCTTAATGATTCAGACCTCTTAATGGTTCTGAACTTAATGGTTCAGATCTCTTATTGATATTTCCAAACAACCCCTTAGTCTCATCTCACGATTAAAAAGTCCAATAGATTGTCTCAGTCTCTAAAGTAGGAGACCACTTGATGTTATAACTCAAAGGGTATCCCTCTTAAAACCCACTTGAACTCAAACAAAAAAACGTACAACATTTGAACCAAACCAAATGTATCCAAGTTGAACTAACATAGTTTTGTAACATCTGGTTATTTATTATTTTGAAGCCGACGAAGGAAGAAAAAGAAATAAAGTCCAAAGTCGAGGGACCAAACTTGCCAACGAAAGAAAGTCGGGTGAGTGGGAGTATATAAGGGAGAGGGCAGCCCTTACCCTCTCCCCCATACTCACAATTCCTCCAAAGAAAGAGGTGTCACACCCCAACCTTGACGGTAGAAACGTCGAGATGTGAGGATTACGATTGTTCACAGCCACATAACACTATTTATTAAATCCAAATATATTAATCATAAGATTCAATTGTAACATTACAAGCAAAAGTTTCAACAAAGAATACATCATGTACAAATGCTACAAATTACATGATCATCCATTTTATATCTAGGTCCAATCCTAGATGTGATAAGCTTCAAAGAGTAGAACACATACTTGAGGTATTCCTGAAACATGTTAAAAATAAAAGGTCAACATAAAAATGTTGGTGAGCATTCCATAGTTTTTAATACATAGATTATATAAAAGATGGCAATTCAAGTCATAAGTTAGTGAATAAAGTGATTAGGGATGTTATGAACAATGCAACAATCAAACCTCGACAAAGTTTTACAAGTCTCAAACGTTTACAAGATTATACGATCAGCTAAGTGTACTTGGATCAACCAAAGCAGGCTTGTCTGGCCCATAGATCTATGACTTCGCTGGGCTAGCAATAGTTAATAATTGTACATATAACGCCATAACATGGTAACCACAAAAGTTCAACTAACCACAACTTTGCATGATGAATTGCCATAAAGATTACAAGTCTCAAATAAGTTTACAAGTGCAATGATAATAAGTTAACATGTTTCACCCCAAAGTGTGAAAATAAGCAAAAAGGGGTATGGAAATACTCACATGATCAATATGTATATAATTGGTGATTAATAATAATAAGCAACGTTCCAACGTAGTTCTCACAAGGCACCTATATATATATATACACGTTTTAAGTTAATAATGAGATCAACGTTTTAACACGAACTAGAGTTTCGATGGAAATTTGGGGACCTTTATAAATAATTACAACTAGTTAGAGAAAATTATGCATATATTATAGTCTAAAACGTATCTTTCATAACATTTTAAAAAGATTTAAAGCCTTTATAAAAATTTGAGGATTTAAATTATAAAATGTAGATAAATTCTATCATGATTAATCCATCTTTAAAATAATTAAAATAATGTAATGATTTAAATTATTATCTAAAATCTTATTTATAAAAATAACTAAACACTATATTTGTTGATAAATATTTGTTAAAGTATTTATAAAAAATAATAAAATAAATTTACAGAAAAGGAATAATTAACTTTAAAAATAAACAAAAGTTATAAAACCAATTTTTATAATTTTTAGAAAGAAAACTAGTTTCAAATGAAGGCTTAAAAAGCTTAAAAATAAAACATGGGGTCCCCCGGATTCGAACCGGGGACCTCTTGTTTAACCTCCTCCCCATCTTACCGCTGAACCAAGGCTCTCAGCCGCGGTAATACTCAGTTCCAAATTCTTTTAAGATAAATCGTTAATATGCCCCCAAATCCAAGAACCCTAGAATCGGGTGAATCCCAAATTGAACCCAAGTTTGTTGTTGATAATGAAATCAAACATAGGGTTTTTGATTCCAAAGTGTAATCGAGTTTGTATATTAGTCTAACTACCCAGTTGAATGTGAATTCGAGATAAACACGACAAAGCACTAACCGCGACCAAGTCTTGATTCGATTTGTGGGCAAACGATGATGAACACCTAATTGGATTCGTGTGAAGCTTCGAATGGTGTTCAGGACTCAAAGCCCCTTACCAATTTCAAGTCAAACTGTTCAGAGGTTGGACTTCGATCGAGTTGCAGGTCGAACCAAACGCGGTGATTGATTATGATATGTCGAAGTGTTTTAGTGATAATTGATGGTTTAGAATGGTCGAGGGGGCCGATTAGTACATTAGCCCTCTGGTATGAGGTATTGATTTAGTCGGTTTCACCACGAACGAGTTAAGGTTTTGAACTTGGTGTTTCGGTTTCGTGTGCACAGCTTAAACGGCCGAATTAATCCAATTAACTTCGTATTCAAGTTCGAAACTGATAAGCCATAGTTAATGTTCGATTTAATCGCGATTCAATTACGCGTTTCGGTTGATTTGGTGGTCGCCGGAGACGGTGGCCGGTGACGAGGAGGTGGCCGGAAATACGGGTTGGGGAGGGGGTTTGGTTTTGTTTAATTTATTTACACAAATGGTCCTTGTTATTTCAAAACTTATTATTTTATGCCTAAACTTTAGTATTAGAGTTTCTAAATTAACAGAATGATCCCTTAAATTTAAAATGTTATTATTTTATGCATAACTTATTAATTTCAAGTTTTAAGATAATAGAAACTTATATTATTTTTATTTATTTCAAAGATTAACACTTATTATGATTATTGCTATTATTGTTATTATTATTATTATTATTGTTGTTATTATTATTATCATTATTATTATTATGTTTAGTTTAATAATCAAATTATTAACCTTCAAATTAGTGACAAACTAAGAAGTAAACATAAATAACCCATAAGTTTCATAATTGACCACAATGGCGCTTACAAGAATAAACGACGTTAATTTTTAATTTAACGAAAAATATGAGATGTCACAAGAGGAGAAGAGAGAAAGAAGAGAAAAGAGGGAAAAAGTGTCGGTTCGGGTGGCCAAAATCGTTGAGGAGCGAGTCAAATCGAAGCCCTTGTCGTTGTGCTCGTTTGCGTGAGTTCTAGAACCCCACTTTTACTTGTTTTCAACTGATTTTGGGGCTGGAAAGCATCAAAAACCCGCTTTTATATGTGTGTGTTTATGACCCATTTGGGTGTGTTGCGTGTGATGCGTTTAGAGTTTGTTTCCGAGCTTGTGTGTGCTTGAATGGTGTTGTGGTATGTTTCCCTAAGGTTTAGGATGGTCGATTTGGGCTTAAAATGGGTTTAGATGAGTTTGGAGGCCGAAAACCCTCGGCTGCAGTCGGGATGAACTGCATTCTGCATCTGCTAGGGCTAGGAGACCGACTGGAGGCCGAATGGAGGCCATACGGCCGAATAGGGTGCGATTGGGGCCCATTCGCATGATTGAGGTCCACTCGCACGAATGGAGGTTCATTCGCACGATTGAAAGGCCAATCGCATGGAGGTCATGCGATTGAAGGTCCAGTCGCATAAGTGTTCATCCGCATTAGTCCCATTCGCATGAGGTCCATCCGCATTAGTCCACTCGCACGATTGGGTGTCCATTCGCATGAGTGTTCATCCGTGTGGTTCATTCGCATGATGTTCAGTCGCATGGAGGCCATGCGACTGAAGGGTGTCCATACACCCGAATAGGGCTGTTGCACCCGAGGAGAGTGTAGTTTAACTTCTGACTTTCGGGGGAAAGTGCAGATGTAAGTTTTGACGTAAAAGTTCACGTAAGTTCATGTAGGGTGACGATTGAGTCCTTAGAGTGCATGTAGGGCATGATGATGATGATGTTGCATGTTTATGCATGATGCATGTTATGTATGTACAATGTTGTCTTGTATGATGTGATGACTGTGCATGTTAATGTTCCTTATTATGATGTATGTTTATCTTTCCTGTGGCTTTACGTATAATGATAATGAATGAAATGAAGTATTATGTAAAGTAAAGTGGAAGATAATGAAAAGTGGAACATGATGAATGCATGCATTATTGAACGAGGAAAGTAATGAAAGTCTTGCAAGCATTGGATGTCGGGGTCCTTCTTTGTGATCGACCATTTATATAGAACATCTACCGCTTACCTCTAGTACTGCGGCATACGCTCAACTGTTCATTTATTGACTTCGGCCCAGTAGCTAAATAGTTCGGGGTATAGCATATGGTATTGGTACGGGAGATATCCTATGCACAATTAAAGATATAATCAATGAATGAATGGATGAATGAAAAAGATAATAAAGATATTATCTATGTGTACGTATGATGTATGATCGCATGAAAGAAAATAATGGTTTTAATGAAAGTAAAGTATGTTTTATTATAAAACTAGAACTCACTCAGCAAAGCTGACTTAGATGTGTTTCCAGTTGGCAGGTAATGATTGCTGAGGATGGCACGAGGTGGCTACTCAGCTCTTTTGGGATGACATCCATTCATTTAATGTTTTTGTGATGTAATGCAACAATATATTTTGTAACTGATTAACGATGTATTATTTGGCAAAAGCTTTTATAACGTAATGAGATGTCTATTTTGATAATTCTGCTGCAATGTTTTATGAAAGTTAAATGTAATTATTTGTTATATGTGCGATGAATGACCAACTGTAGGCGTCCCGGGAACGGGGCCTTACAAGTTTAAAGGCGACCTTTAAGTTTAATATTCAGTTCAGTTCATAAACAACCCTTCTAAGTAATTATTTTCTTAACGTTAAAAATAAAAAAACATGAATTGTACTATGTAGCTTTTAGATATGTTTATTTATTTGTTTGATATTTATGCAATACTTATTAAAAACAAAATTAAACACATTCCTCTCTCAAAACTTATTTTAATCATTGCTTGTTATTTCACCTTAAACAAGCAAAGTTTCTCGCATATAGCGATGTGTTTGCGCATTTCATGACATGCAGGTAGCATGGACGATGACGAATTGTGAAGCGTCTACGAAATCGATACGCGAACTGCACCGGTGGCACTAACGTGGTTAAGAACATAAAATAAATGGTAAAGGGAAGTTTGCAAAGCTCACAATCACCGTCAAAACATTGCCATGAACCTGGTTACGACTCTGACATTGACGTGGTTAAATACTTAAAGAGAAGCGTATGAAATTGAATATGTTAGGTTATAGAAACCAAAACGTAGGATATAAAAACACATCAAAAGTGACAAAAAAAATTAAGGATGTAACAATTGTTACGATATACGATATTTTTTACCCGCACATTGTGTAATAATTGTTTCTTAACTGTTCCAAAAAAATAATTAAAAAATATAAAAATATTATTAAAAAAAGAACCCACCAAAAGAAATTATTGGTTGCAAGGTTCAAACCCACAAATCCAGTAGATTGAAGGGCACACTAAAACCAACACTAACGAGTTACTCTACCCTATTTTAGCACTTGATATCTGAAATATAAATATTTAAACACTACAAATCCCGTAAAAACCAAAAAAAAGGAGTTGGGAAACCCACCAACACTTCTAAATGAGTTATATAGAATGTTTTGTAGATTTTTCTAAACAGGATATTCTCAAAATAAGTTGGTGACTTGAGGTTGGAATTTTACTTACGATGTGTTCTCGAGTTCATTTAAGAAGTGAAGAGAAGGGAAGTGGAAGAAAATAAAAAAAAATAGTTGTGTTTTATAGTTTTTTTTATTGAAAGAAAGTGAAAGAAAAGTAAAAAAAGTAATGTTCCCAAGTTCACTTAATGAAAGAAAATAAGAGAAATTAGAGGCCAAAATCAATTCTTCCAAATTAAAATGATGCTAAGAGAAAAAAAAGAGAAATGAAAAGGAGAAAAAAGGAAGAGAAATAAAAATGAAAATAATTTCATTTCTTTTATCTTCATATGTAAACTCGGGAACACAACATACCTCCCCAACGTATGGTGGGTTCTTTTGGCTTCAATAATAATTTCATGCTAAGTCTGATAAACTTGATATATGTTTGTCTTTTAACAAGAACATGCCACTACCAATGCTGATAATATAAACTAGATATTGATACCGTTCGTTGCCATGAGTCTCTTTTGGGTTTGAGATATTCTTTTTGAATTTGTGATCCACGTCTTAACACAGGTAAAAAAGACTGTTAAATAATGAAAGAGTTAACGTTTCAGATGAAACCGTTTAAATATTATTAAACTAAAAGAAATAAAAAAAATAAAAAGATAACTTTTTTTGAAGAAAAATACATATCTCACCAAATATATATTAAATTTTAAACAAATAACTTAATTTCAATCTTATATTTATTAATTAATTAACTAACTTTTTAATGATATTTTCATTTTCATTTTAAACATAATGGGAGTATTTTAGATATATAAATTATTCTTTCACTAACATTAGTTGTATTCCACCTAAAATTGAAATGCATTCAAATTTTTTTTGAACTCCATTAACAAAACACACACACATACTCTCTCTCTCTTGCAATGTCCAACCACCATCACCACCCATCTCCAACCGGCGTAACCATCGTCACCCACCTCCACTGCAACCAACGTAGATCCACCACTACAGACCTAACCAACGTAGAGTCACCGTAGATCCACAAAAAAACCTATTTTCTAATATCTCTCTCTCTCCTCTCTCTCTCTCTCTCTCTCTCTCTCTCTCTCTCTCTCTCTCTCTCTCTCTCTCTCTCTCTCTCTCCGAACATTGCACCACCATCACGACAACAACCACCACTACAACAACCATCTTAACACCACCACTACTGCAACCATCACAGCGCCACAACTACATGTTCATTCCAACCCTAGTCAATCGAGAGAGAGGAATCAAGATTCCAAGTGACACCTAAAAAGGAATGTTGGCTGCCGACAACAAATCTAAGTTAAACGGAAAAGGTGACACGAAGGGTGAGGGTCGTTGCCATAGCCCCGGTAGTGGCGGGTTTAGTGATCTGACCATCCACCATAGATATAGTTATAATCTCAATCGTTTAACATAAATTATAATACTTACTTAAAATTGTACATAATGCTTTGTTGTTGGTACGGTGACACTGTAGCCACCGATCTAAACGTTTAATATATATTATAATACTTAAACTCCAAAATGGAATTACATAAATAAATAGAAACATGATTCGAACCTAAATAAGTAGAAACATGATTCAAACCTAAATAAGTAGAAACATGATTCAAACCTAAGATCTCTTAATTTAAAGGAGAATAAGATTCGCTTACCACTACGTCACCCTTAATATACCTTATAACTACGAGATAAAATAAATAATTAAAATGGTAAAAAATTACATTGTATTGTGGTTAAAAGTTATAAATTTGAATCTAAAAAAATAACGTCTATATATATATATATATATATATATATATATATATATATATATATATATATATATATATATATATATATATATATATATTCTTTTTCATAATTTTGAATCAGTAAAACAAATAAATGTGTCATTATTGTTTGTGACGCATTGCCTCTAGATAGAATGCAAAAATATATAATATGGAGGTAAGTTTGTCAAAAGAAAGAAATTAGTGGTTTTTACTACTTTTTAATCACTTTTGGTGCTCTACAAATTAAGTCAAAGGTGACCCCAGCTTGACTTACACTAGTGATTAGAAAATTCTAAGGAAGCTTCATCTTAAATATCTTCTCTGTTGAGGGCCCTTATTGATTGTAGAATAGGATTAATTAGGATGAACAACTCATAATGAGTATGCACATATTGTGTAGTGACTCGGTTGAAGAACATGATCAAACACAACAAAACGATTCACACACAAACACTATAATTCCTTTACAAATGACAAATTTGTTAGGTATTTATACCCATGCATTGACGGATACTAACTAACAAAACTAACATAATTAGCCCCTAAATTCATGACTAAATATACGAGTTTGACATTTCTGATTTAACTTTTATATTTTGCCTCCTAATTAACGTTAATTCCTTTGATTTAGGATTGTCTTGATTAAGGTATTCCAATAATCACTCCTTTAATCAAGATAATCTTTAACCTATTTGTTGTTCATCCAGTTCTACAATCCATCTTCTCTTTCTTCCTTTAATTTCGAATTTGTAATTTGTAAAGATTATCTTTACCTTAACACTATTTCTCAAAATTTAGGAATATTGATCGAAGGTGTGGACGGAGAAAAGGAAAGAAAAGAGGGGGTTAAGGAGAAAAGAATTTTTATATCCTTATTTAAGGAGTGAAAAATGAAAGCATCACTTTACCTTAACACTATTTGTTTTTCTAGATAAAACAGGGTTGGTGCTACATATCCTACAAGTTGATAACGGATGGTTAATATTGTGCGTTACTTCAGCTTCTAGATAAAACACCTTTAAGTTTTAATTATTTTGAACAAGATTGACGGTCATTTGTAAAATCTCTCTCCATTGTAAATAATAAACAATTTAATAATCACATGTGTTTTTATGGTTTCTGTTGCTACACGAATCCTAATCAAGGGATTAAGACTTGAGAGCAGTGCGAGAATGGGGTTGCTACCAAGGATCAGGCCGGAACTTGGCCTTGACTTTGACCGTTGGGAAGCAGGATGCGGCTGAGAATCTGGATGCGGCTGAGAATCAGGATGCGGCTGGGCTGGGATTCGGCTGGGCCTGACTTCGGCTGAGGCCTGGCTTCGGCTGAGCTTGGCTTCGGCTGAGCTTGGCTTTGGCTGAGCAGAGTATCAAAGATCTGGCTGGGACTTGGTGTGAACTTCAGCTGACTGGAATATCTGTGAGACAAAAATAACACCGTGAGCCTCGCCTCGGGCAGAAAGGGTTTTCCCCCCGAGACCACACTCCGGCGTGAGAATAAGTATATGTATTGAGAGAACTTGAAGGGAAAGATTAGTAAGTGATTGGCTTGTAGTGAGAATGTTCTCAGAATGTGAGAAGATGTGTGTCCCCTCTACCTGTGAAATGGGAGAGGTATTTATAGTGTTTGTGGATGGAAACATAATATGACATGGTTCTATTCTTGGAAGCCTGTGGTCAATGATATGGGACTGAGATCCCCTAGCCAGAGGTTTTATACCAGTCTGGTGTAAAGGGTTTCTGACTGGCATTAATGCAATTTGTCTTTGTAGTTGACTTGGGGATTTTGGGGGCTGCTCTGAACTTCTGCCAATGTTTTGGCTTTATTCGTTTTGTCATCTTGTGTTTCTTTCTTATTCCCTTGTAACCAATGAATGGCTTTCTTGGTTACCACGTCTGTCTTGCTTGGGCTTTTCATAAAGATCTTCTAAGTGTCATAGGTGAGGTAAATCGCCTTGTGACATTGAGCTAACTACCCAGCCGCAGCTTGGGTCCATTCTTCTGGTCGCGGCTTGGGCTTATTTCATGGGCGAAACGCAACTTAGGCTTGTAGCGCGGCTTGGGGCAGGGTGAACTGCGGCTCGGGCCCCCAGCCAGGGTGAAACGTGGCTTGGGCTTGCAGCCCGAGTGAGTCGCGGCTGGGGTGTTCCGTGACTGGGGTGTTCTGCGGCTGGGGTGTTCCGCGGCTGGGGTGTTCCGCGGCTGGGGTGTTCAGCGGCTGGGTTGTTCCGCGACTGGGGTGTTCCGCGGCTGGGGTGTTCCGCGGCTAGGGTGTTCCGCGGCTGGGGCTTACAACCCATTTGGGCCGCGACTTGGGTGATCGGCGGTTGAGGCTTACAGCCCGACCTTACGTTTTATCAGTTCGGGCTTTGCTTGTCTTTTGGGGTGATACCCCTTCATGTCCCCCCAGTCCAATGTCATGGTATCAACCATGTCATTGGAATAATAATTATGATGATTGTTCTTACCAATGCTCATGTTATATTTTCCTCGAGCCCCAACCCTAGTCTCCATCAATCACATCATTGTATACCCTTTCTCGAGTTACAGGTTTGTCTACATCAATCGCCCCTTTAGTGACTTTGATAAAGGGAAAACGACCTTTTCTTCTGAGGATACTAACCTGAATGTGGAGGAGAAATTTGTTCCTGACTGGAATTTGACTAATGGAACTACCTTTGAAACTCCGGAGTCGTGTAAGGACTTTATGTTCGCGTCTCGCACGCCTGCTGAGTTTTACCGTGGGGAAGGTCTGAAAAATAGAGAATTATCGAATGCTGGTTGTTTGGCCATGGTGAACAGTTTATCCTTTTTTGTTGAGATTCATGGTCATTGGGTTGATGGTGTCAATGAGATTCGTGATCTCAAGAAGCAAGTGTCAAAATTGGAGGCTGAGAACGCGTCCCTCAAGTCTCGTTGTGATGTGTCTGAGCTTGCTAAAAAACTTACTCGAGATCTCAGTGGTGCCCAAGATGAGCTTTGTATTCAACATGTTGCAGTGAAAACACTTTCTTTGGATTTGAAGGATAATAAAATGGCTTCTGAAAGTCGAATTGCTAGCCATGAGGAGCGAGTAGCTCATCTTACGTTTGAGAGGAAATGGATCATCTCGGATGGTGTCGGTTTGGCTTTTAATAAGATACGCGATAGTGACGAGTTTCTTGATGCTTTGGCCAGGATCAACAGTCTTTCAGACAAGGTGGGGTACAATGCGAGTATGTTGGATGAAGCTCGCCTTGCTGCAGAGGGCAAGAAACCCGAGGAAGCCAAGAATTTTGACAAAAATACATTGAAGAAACTACGAGCTGAATCTGATTGCTTTGATAAAGCCATTTTTCCCATGGTTGATACTATTGCTGCTATGTGTGATTCGAGCATTGAGGAAAGTAGGTCATTCCTGGACCCTCCAGTTGAAGACCCTGCTCGTGTTTAGCTGGTTTATCTTTGGGTGTTGTTTTTGTATTTGTATCAATCTTGTACTCGACTTTATGTTGTCTCTTTTTGTAATGGTATTTAAACTTTGGCACCCTATATGTATGTTTTTAAATCGTGCTTGGTCATTGGGTTTGCTCGACTTTCTTTACTGCAACTTGGTTCTTGACTTAATACCTTCTGCACATAAGTACGCATGGGTTCGGTCGCGGCTCGTGACTTCGGCCACGACTCTAACTTTGGCCGCGACTCGTAACTTCGGTCGCGACGCTGACTTTATGTTATCGTTCTGACATTGTTAATGCCAACTCTTTGTTCCATTGCTTTTCTTCGGCTATCACCCAACCGACTTTTTAATACCATACGTCCACTTTTGACATTGTTAACCCCGACTGGACTTGACTAATGGTACTATTCTTAAGAACACCTGAATTATGCAGGGAGTTCATTTTTTGACTCTCGCTCTAGCCAAGATTAACTATGGTAAAAGTTTGAGAAATAAACAAATGTTGAACGTTGGGTGCTAAGTAGTTATGAATAGTTTTCTTTTCTTTCATAGAGATTCATGATTGTTAGATAGAATGCATTAAAGAAATGAGAGAGCTTAAAAAATAGTTGTCTGAGTTGAAAGATAAGAATACATCTCTTCGATCTCGTTGTGACTGAGCCAAGAAAGAACAAGAGAAACTCACCTTGGACCTGAGTGAGGTACCAGAAGATCACTCGATTAAGTAACATGTTTGCTAGAGACATTATTTGCCCAAATATACGTAAGTATTTTAATTGATTTCAAACTGTTATGGTTGAGCAAATTTTGATCTTGTAGTACTTTCTATCCAAACATGATCGGGTGTTTGGACTAACTCATATATTGAAATTAGTTGCCTTTGATATTTTTAGCTCAAGCATGGTTGATTCAAATGATTTCAAGTTATCAGCTCTAACACGGTTGAGTGATTCAAATGACTTCAACCTTATCTACCCAACAATGGTTGGGTGATCCAATCATTTTCATGGTCATTGACTAGACCTGGCTGAGTTTTTTGAATGCATTATTTGCCCAAACATCGTTAGGCGATTCAACGTATATCATGATTGCAACTCAAGCATGATTTATTCATTTGGTTGCTTTTAACATCATCTACGAAGGTTGGTAACTTGCTTGATTACATATAGTTACTAACTCAAAATGAGTGTGCTTGCTTTTAACATCATATACCCAAGCCTAGTTACTTGCTTGGTTTTATTGTTACAAAACTTGAACATGATTTACTTGTTTGCTTGTAACATCATATACTCAAGCTTGGTTACTTGCTTGATTTCATGGTTATTAACATATATATGATTGAGTTACTTGGTTGCTTGTAACATCATCTACTCAAGCTTGGTTATTTGCCTGATTTCATAGTTATTAACATAGATATGATTGAGTTACTTGGTTGCTTGTAACATCATCTAGTTAAACTTAGTTATTTGCTTGATTTCATAGTTGTTAACATAGATATGATTGAGTTACTTGGTTGCTTGTAACATTATCTACTCAAGCTTGGTTACTTGCTTGATTTCATTGTTTACTCAAACATGGTTGAGTTACCTGGTTGTATGCAACATTATCTACTCAAGCTTGGTTACTTGCTTGGTTTCATGGCTACTAACTCAAACATGATTG
This sequence comes from Flaveria ramosissima, assembly GCA_025215565.1. Lineage (NCBI taxonomy): Eukaryota > Viridiplantae > Streptophyta > Magnoliopsida > Asterales > Asteraceae > Flaveria > Flaveria ramosissima. The sequence goes on from CM046030.1 coordinate 63,221,934, forward strand.
AGTGTTACTTGGTTGCTAGTAACATCATCTACCTAAGCTTGGTCGAGTGACTTAAGTGATTTGAAAGTTGTCTACTAGACGTGGCTGGCTGACTTAGGTGCTTTCAATGTTTTTCACCTAGACGTGGCTAGGTAACTTAATTGTTTTCAAAGTTGTCCACCCAGACGTGTCTGGGTGACTTAATTTCTTTTAGTGTTGTTTTCCCAGACGTGGTTGGGTGGCTTATCTACTTATAAAAGTTGAAATACATCATTTAGTTACATATAAATACATGTAATACCTTTAAAGCTGAGCTCCATTTCATGTATGCAGGATGGTGGTAAGATCTAGTTGAGGGAGTTTGTATGTGCCATTGTTCCCATCTTCCTTGGTTAAATAACGACTTTAACTTAGGCATTTTTGCATCGAATCCATTGATTCGTGACTTTGCTATAACCCACCAGATGTTAGGTTCCTTTGAATCTTATTAAAAGTCAACATATATGCAATTCACTATCAACTGCCGCTAACCACCAGCAGCTCATATCAAACGGAGCGAAGCACTAGCCAAAACTCACATCAATTGCATCTTAACACTAGTAAAATATTATATCAGTCGCAGCTCAACACCAACCGCAGTTTAGCACCAGTTAAAGCTTACGACAGCCGCAACTTAGCATCAGTTGCAGCTCACACCAGCTCCAGCTGAGCACCAGCCAAATCTCAGCACCAGCTGAAACTTACACTAGCCAAATCTCAACACTAGCTAAAGCTCACACCAGCCGCATCTCAGTACAAACTGAAGCTTACACCAGTCGAATCTCAACACTAGTTGCAGCTCCCACCAGCTGCAGCTGAGCACCAGCTGAAACTTACACTAGCCAAATCTCAACACTAGCTAAAGCTCACACCAGCCGCATCTCAGTACAAGCTGAAGCTTACACCAGCCAAATCTTAGCACTAGTTGCACCAGTCGAATCTCAACACTAGTTGCAGCTCCCACTAGCTGCAGCTGAGCACCAGCTGAAACTTACACTAGCCAAATCTCAACACTAGCTAAAGCTCACACCAGCCGCATCTCAGTACAAGCTGAAGCTTACACCAGCCGAATCTCAACACTAGTTGCAGCTCACACCAGCTGAATCTCAACACTAGTTAAAGCTCACACCAGCCGCATCTCAGTACAAGCTGAAGCTTACACCAGCCAAATCTTAGCACTAGTTGCACCAGTCGAATCTCAACACTAGTTGCAGCTCCCACCAGCTGCAGCTGAGCACCAGCCAAATCTCAGCACCAGCTGAAACTTACACTAGCCAAATCTCATCACTAGCTAAAGCTCACACCAGCCACATCTCAGTACCAGCTGAAGCTTACACCAGCCACTTCTCAGTACCAGCTGAAGCTTACACCAGCCGAATCTTAACACCAGTTGCAGCTAACACCAGCCGCATCTCGTAACCCTTTAGTCGCGGCTTGTAACATTCAGCCGCGGCAAATCGCCTCACATCTTGTTAGATCTGAGTTTGACTAAGGAACCGGGTTTAGCTTCGATTGGTTAATTGGTTATGATCTAGGGTGAACGAGGCTGGCTCAACGGAACTATGTTTGGAAGAAAGGATGCGGGTCTCGGTGTTGAGTGTTGACGTGGGTAAGAAAGTGTATGAGTGTTTCAAAACTATTTAGGTTGGATGGTTATTCGAGGCTATAGGCGAAATGGTTACATAGAATAAAATCTGATGGTTCCCATTTGTTTTCTAAAACATTTGTGATGAGAAAACGTAGCCATTATCTTTCACGTCTTTTGTTTTGTATATTTTGCGCTTCTATTATGTATGATATAGGCAAAGCAATCAAACGAGCTATTGTTGTACATGAGCTGAGCTGTAAACTAGTTATCATGAGGAAAAAGTGGTCATATTAAGTTTTCAAAGAAAGAGAGTGTGATAAGTTTTCCTTAAAAATATATCTAACATATCTATTTTTTTGTTGTCTTAAATGCTTCCCATGTATTCATTCAGTTCAAACCTACGTACATACATGAAATGAAACTTTAATGCATTACCCAAGTTGTTTTTACATTCCATCTGTGTTTTTACCCATATGAGAAATACAAGCGATATGAGTAATATATGACATGTAGAATATAACCATGAAAATATCTCGGATATGCATTGGTACGCTAAATCTAAAGATTTAGAGCATTCATAGTGAAGAGAATGTGAGATTTGAAACCCATTAAAACGAGTCGTGTATACGACATAAACACTATTAAAGTTGTTATGCAGATAGTAAGAGTTTAGAACCTGAAACTTGGAGCCATATCGATAGGTGGCGGTGTCTCGTGCAGAACACAAGAACACCAATCTAGCCGTTGTAAGAGAGCACGAAACCTGTTTTGTTTCGGTCCCACGGATGGCGCCAAATGTTGCTACACGAATCCTAATCAAGGGATTAAGACTTGAGAGTAGTGTGAGAATGGGGTTGCTACCAAGGATCAGGCTGGAACTTGGCCTTGACTTTGACCGTTGGGAAGCAGGATGCGGTTGAGAATCTGGATGCGGCTGAGAATCAGGATGCGGCTGGGCTGGGATTCGGCTGGGCCTGACTTCGGCTGAGCTTGGCTTCGGCTGAGGCCTGGCTTCGGCTGAGCTTGGCTTCGGCTGAGCTTGGCTTTGGCTGAGCAGAGTATCAAAGATCTGGCTGGGACTTGGTGTGAACTTCAGCTGACTGGAATATCTGTGAGACAAAAATAACACCGTGAGCCTCGCCTCGGGCAGAAAGGGTTTTCCCCCCGAGACCACACTCCGGCGTGAGAATAAGTATATGTATTGAGAGAACTTGAAGGGAAAGATTAGTAAGTGATTGGCTTGTAGTGAGAATGTTCTCAGAATGTGAGAAGATGTGTGTCCCCTCTACCTGTGAAATGGGAGAGGTATTTATAGTGTTTGTGGATGGAAACATAATATGACATGGTTCTATTCTTGGAAGCCTGTGGTCAATGATATGGGACTGAGATCCCCTAGCCAGAGGTTTTATACCAGTCTGGTGTAAAGGGTTTCTGACTGGCATTAATGCAATTTGTCTTTGTAGTTGACTTGGGGATTTTGGGGGCTGCTCTGAACTTCTGCCAATGTTTTGGCTTTATTCGTTTTGTCATCTTGTGTTTCTTTCTTATTCCCTTGTAACCAATGAATGGCTTTCTTGGTTACCACGTCTGTCTTGCTTGGGCTTTTCATAAAGATCTTCTAAGTGTCATAGGTGAGGTAAATCACCTTGTGACATTGAGCTAACTACCCAGCCGCAGCTTGGGTCCATTCTTCTGGTCGCGGCTTGGGCTTATTTCATGGGCGAAACGCAACTTAGGCTTGTAGCGCGGCTTGGGGCAGGGTGAACTGCGGCTCGGGCCCCCAGCCAGGGTGAAACGTGGCTTGGGCTTGCAGCCCGAGTGAGCCGCGGCTGGGGTGTTCCGTGACTGGGGTGTTCTGCGGCTGGGGTGTTCCGCGGTTGGGGTGTTCCGCGGCTGGGGTGTTCCGCGACTGGGGTGTTCCGCGGCTGGGGTGTTCAGCGGCTGGGTTGTTCCGCGACTGGGGTGTTCCGCGGCTGGGGTGTTCCGCGGCTGGGGTGTTCCGCGACTGGGGTGTTCCGCGGCTGGGGTGTTCAGCGGCTGGGTTGTTCCGCGACTGGGGTGTTCCGCGGCTGGGGTGTTCCGCGGCTGGGGTGTTCCGCGGCTAGGGTGTTCCGCGGCTGGGGCTTACAACCCATTTGGGCCGCGACTTGGGTGATCGGCGGCTGAGGCTTACAGCCCGACCTTACGTTTTATCAGTTCGGGCTTTGCTTGTCTTTTGGGGTGATACCCCTTCAGTTTCATAGTTTAGATAAAGATTTGTAGAATTCTTCCTTGTAGTGTTATAAGCTCAGCAAGCGGCTTTGCATAGAGCCTGTAATTAGAAAACCCAAGCATCCATACATATATATTTGCATGCAAAGTAATAAAAAAGAAGCTCGTAAGAAAAACAATGATTTAAAAAAACAAGAAATGATGATAATAAACATAAATACAAACCTATTTGCTGTAAGTTTGAGGACTTGCTGTTGTATATCAAATTGTTGGTACTTAAAACCCGTAGCATTTTCAACTACTCTTCTATATTTTTCCTTCTTTCAACTAAAATATTAAGTAGCTACAAAAGGTAATAGCAAATAAATTGCCTACTATTTAAACACTAAACCATTAGAATCGTATAAAAATATAGTTACAATTAATTTTTTACTTGAGTTATCAATTATGCTTGTTTACTGCTGGAGAACTCCAGATGCTTTTAAAGAAAGTAAGGTGGGAACTAAACATCAAATCTGTCTACTGTTGTAAAGCAGATATTATACTCCTGATAGAAATAAATAAATAAATAAATAAATAAGAACACAAACATAAACGTTTAGCTCAATAGACATTCTAAGAGTTGGTAAGTGAAGAAGTACAACAGACGTATAGAGAAGGGACTGTTGAAAGGCAGAAGTCATATATATTTGTCACATAATCCTTTTTCGGGTTCTAACACCAAGCCACCTACATACGCAGGTCTTTTTTTATCTTACAGGCTCGTTTTCTATTTCATCATTCACAACCAAATGATTACTTTGTCTTCGGTGCCTTCTAACTTACGTTTTGCTATTATGTTTTCCTTTGGTAAATAATAAATACATTCTAGTAACATGGATTTCTTAACACGAAATGTATGCAGTAAGAGATATTCAACTCATTAAGTTCTAGCTACCCAGAATTTAAATATGAATAAATAAATACATGTGTACGAAAGCTTAGAGGAACTGCACTTAGCCTATGTCTCTTGTTCAACCACATATCTAGAAAGCAATTCTAGGAAAGAGAACACACAAAAGGTCTGTGTCCACTAACAATTACGGTGTGTTCAATGGGTAATGGGTTAAGGAGTGAACACAATCAATAAACGTATACTACGACAGTAACTATTGAAACTAAAGCGTACCCATTTCAAAGACAAGAGCTGAAGGCGACGATCATTGCTTCAAAAACTACTTGACACACAGCGTAATAATTGACATAATACAAACTATATATGAAGATGAAACAATGCATTAGCAACTTGACAAAGGCTATGGTTAATGTTAAAACTATGAAAAACCTATCCTTTTGAGTTTATAAACAACAGAAAATTAATGTCACACCCCAACCTTGACGACGGAAGCGTCGAGATGTGAGGGTTACGATTGTTCACAGCCACATAACGCTATATTAAATTGTAAATATTATTATCATAAGTCTTTAAATGAAATACAACCATAAGTCTCAAACAATAAATAAGTTCAACATAACTCAAACATAACATAACATTTTGTTTATTTAACTAGGTCCAAGTCCTAGTTTTATTGCAAGCTTCAAAAGTTCACTTCAAACTTGAGGTTGACCTGAAACATGATAAAAAATAAGAGTCAACTAAAAATAGTTGGTGAGTTTCCAAGGTTTTCATACATAATATGAAAAAGGTTACAAGTAGCAATTCATGTCATAGGTCATAAGCAAGTAAGGTTATAGAACACATATCGTTACAACCAAACCTCGACTTGATTACAAGTATAAAAGATTGGCTAAGTGTATTTGGTTCCCATGATGAACAAGCATACGTCATCAGGAGTCGGCAATACCTCGACTTTAGCACCAAATAGGCTTGTCAGGCCCAAACTAAGACGTCGGCAGGCTAGCAATAGTTAATGATTGTAAACAAACTATGTATCTCATATAAACACTTACAATACACAAATAACCATGACAAAATAATAAGTTGAATTGCATGTGATTTACAAGTCTCAAACGTGTATAAGTGTATCATGTATAAGCTATCATGTTTCACCCCAAATTAGTGTGAAATAAAGTAAAAAGGGGACAAGGAAATTCACATGATATATATAAGATGATAACAAGAAATTAATGACGTTCCAATGAGTTCCCTTACAAGATACCTAAATGTATATATTACAAGATTTTAAGTTTAATAATAAGATTGACCGATTATACGCGAACTAGGGTTTTTGATAGGGAGTTTGGGGATTTTTTATATAAGTAAATAAAACTAATTAGTGAATTCATGCATATATTGCGTAGTTTAGTAACAGAAAATACCTTTTATAAAATTTTAAAATAATTTAAATCTTTTATGAAAATTTGAGGAATCTTATTTATCAATTATATGTAACTGTAAACATATTTTGATGAATCCATCACTAAAGATAATATAGTGACCAAATAATAATTTAATTATTTAATTTGTTTATTTAAAATCTATTCTAAAGATAACCAAATACTTCATTTGTTAGTAAATATTTACTAAAATATTTAAAAAACATGAATTTACAGAAATATTTAGTTAATTTTAAAAATAAACAAAATTTATAAACTTATATTAAGGATTTCCAGAATTTTTACATATTTTAAAAGACTAAAACAAGGCCAAAATAAAATAAAAACAAGATTTGAGGGTCCCCGGGTTCGAACCCGGGACCTCAAGTCCAAACTATAAGCACGCAACCAGCAAACCAGGGCCGGGACCTTGGTTTAGGATGGTTTTTAATTGATTTAAACACAACTTCAAGGATTTCACCCAAACCTCAAGAACCCTAGAACTGATTTAAGCCAAATTGAACTCTGATTCAGATATGTTTACAATAATAATCATGGGGCTTTGATTCCCCATGAAGTTTCGAGTATGTAGGTGTATTCAATTTACCCGAATGAAGTTAGATTGACGATGAACAGATGTAACATATGTCGCCTTCGATGCTTGAACCCCAATTGCTATGTACAGTTGATAGAAATCAAATTAATCTCGTATGAAGCTTCGATTGATGCTCGCGTTTCTAAGCCTTCAATCAATTTGAAGTTATAATGCTCGAAGGCTGGGGTTCGGTTAGACTCAGGTTCGCGATGGGAAAGGTTGATCAAATTCAGTATTTGGAGTCGTTTCAGGTGTATTTGCGTGTTGTAAACGATTAAGGATTGATAGATGAACGATTAGGTTAGTTTAATTAGGTTAATTTCAGGTTTTAATTGTCAAATGATGGAGGATTAATGTCCGACAGTTACTCGGGTTTGAAAGCACCTGTAACCGGTGTTGGATCTTCAATTTGACTCCCAATCGGTTCGAATCACGTACACGAAAAGGTTTAGAACGGTTTAGAGTCGTTTTTCGAAGGTTCTGGTGAGTTTTTAGGGGTGGCCGGAGCTGGCCGGAGGCCTTGCCGGCCGGTGGCCGGAAATGCGGGAGAGTGAGGGGAAGGGGGTTTGGGTTTTTGTAAATTACACCTTTGGTCCCTGTGGTTTTGTTCTTTTGTTATTTCATGTTTAAACTTTAATTTTTAAGTTTATACAATAGCAAAACAACCCTTGTACTTATTTAAGTTTAAGGCTTAAACATTTTTAAGTTTAATAACTTTTATTTCATATCACCTTTATTGTTCTTATTATTATTACTTATTATTAGTAATAGTAATATTATTATTACTTACAATTATGTTCATTTTTATAATTAAACTATTAACTTTCAAATTGAAGAATTAAAGGCATACAAATAAATAAGCATAAGCAAACCATAAGTTTTATAATTGACAACTTTGGCCCTTACAAGAATAAACGACGTTAACTTTTAATTAAAGTAAAAATACAGGATGTTACAGTCTCCCCAACTTAAAAGAATTTCGTCCCGAAATTAAGAATGAACTTAAATGAACAAAAGGAGTTATAATAAAAGGTAAGTGTACAACAAACAGTGTTTGACGTTTGATTACAGGTGGAACGCTTCCCTTTATGGAATCTTACAAGATTCTTAACATAATGAACGCGAGACGTTTTGAGATAAAACGTTGAAAAAACGATAACGAGCTACCGTGGTACCTTAGATTCATAAGTCACAACTTCTAAAATGTAATTTCGTAGTAAATTGATGTCTAGAAATCAATAAAGGAGCAACAATGATAAGAAAGGTTGACCGTCAGGGTTTAAGAATCCCAAACGTCACTATATGAAACGGTTTTAACGCATATCTTGTGAATATGTATCTCTCCTTTGACCAATCGTCGGTCTAAGAATAATACGATATACGAAGATTTTGAAATAAGTTCACGACGATAATTGGGAACATTATTAAAAGCAGAAAATGAATCGTTCATTCAAAATAACGATAGATGTTTTAACGCCATACCACGGTATACGAATTCTTGAGTTAGATACAAGTCAATTTATCGACCTATTATCTCACATGAGTCAATATGAGATTAGTCAATTGGTCAATAATGCACCAATTTTCAGTATGACATCCAAAATAAGAGACATTCGGTGATGAGAAATAAAACAGAAGATTCACAGGAACACGAAGGTTAGGTGTTGTCATATATGAAGGTGAGACACTTGGACATATACCAAGTTATGTCTTTTCTTTCATGCCAAACCCATGAGTACAAATTACGAAAATTTATGATTCTCCATATCCGCGTCGCAATAACGAGTCTCGTAGATCGAATTCAAGATAGAGTTTTAAAGATTTTCCAAGGTTTAGGGTTCAAAAGTGGTTCAAGAAATGACGCAAACATTAAGAAAAGTATTTGTAAACATGTTTTGCAAGATAGCAAGTTTCCAAGTATAGATTGCATACGTAATTCATCAAACCCATAAGTACAGTCGAGAACATTCGTATGACTAGAAAGACATAACCACAAGTTGATAATGTCTTTATTTAGTAGAAAGATTGTTTAAGAAGGCTACCATCACACAATCATGCGTTGATGATAACTCAAAATGAAAGTTGATAAGTAAGAAATAAATGGTTCGATGTAGCTAGATCGAGTCAAAACATGAAGATAAAGGGAAAGAAATCGATAAGAATTCAAATGCTCCAAGCTCGGAATCAAAATCAACCTAGAGTGATCGGGTCTCCTTTCGGGTTCAGAAATCATGCTTTGGCTTGATAGGTCCAAACACTAACATTGGTTCACCCTTCAAGTTACTACATGTTTCTTGTCACTTGATTAAAACCTTGGTAAGTTGGAGATCAAGAAATGAGAATAGTCATCAAGGTGTGGTTTTCACTCCTAACTTGATGGTGTATTCCCAAGGTATGACCACTAACTTACCAATCAAAAAGTTCGATCCCAACTCCTTGTTGAGGATCCACAGAAATAAGACGAGGTAACTCACCATTTGTCACACCCCAACCTTGACGGCGGAAACGTCGAGGTGTGAGGGTTAAGATTGTTCACAGCCACATAACGCTATATTTAAATTGCAAATATTATTATCATAAGTCTTAAAGTGAATTACAAGCATAAGTCCCAAACATGAAATAAGTTCCAAACAAAATAAAACATTACATAAACATTTTATTTTAAATTAACTAGGTCCAAATCCTAGTCTTATAGCAAGCTTCAAAAGTCCACTTTAAACTTGGGGGTTTCCTGAAACATGATGAAAATAAAGAGTTAACTAAAAATAGTTGGTGAGTTTCCAAGTTTTCATACATAATAAGATTACAAGTAGCAATTCATGTCATGGATTATAAGCTAGTAAGGTTATAGAACACATATCGTTACAACCAAACCTCGACTTGATTACAAGTATAAAAGATTGGCTAAGTGTATTTGGTTCCCTAGTGCACAAGCGTACGGCCCCTAGGAGTCGGCAATACCTCGACTTTAGCACCAAATAGGCTTGTCAGGCCCAAAGATCTAAGACGTCGCCAGGCTAGCAATAGTTAATGATTGTAAACAAACTATGTATCTCATATAAACACTTACAATACACAAATAACCATGACCAAATAATAAGTAGAATTGCATGTGCATTACAAGTCTCAAATGTTTAAACGTGTATATAATATAAGCATCATGTTTCACCCCAAATAAGTGTGAAATTATAAAAAGGGGACAAGGAAAACTCACATAAAAAATAAGTATAAGAATGATGATTAATAAGAAATAATAATAACGTTCCAACGCAATCCTTCAAAAGGTACCTAAGAATATATATTTATAAGGTTTAAGTTGAATAATAATAATAAGTTTAACGTTCTAACGTGGTCTAGGGTTTTAAGTGGAATTTTGGGGATTTTTGTTAGATAATAAAAAAATATACTATTTATGTCCTTTTATTATAAAACCAATCCATTTATAATAACTATTAAAGTTTAAACGCAAAATTTGAACAAACATTTGAAATAACGTGATTTAAACAATGATCATTCAAAGACAACATCTAGACTAATAATAATAATTTATTAATTACTTTTTTTTAAAAAAAATCTATTTTAGTAAAATCTAACCAAGAATAACCTTTGTTACAAATATTTTATTAATTGGGGTATTTAATTATTTAAATTTAGAAAATTTTGTAGAAAATGATTTGATGTGTTTAAAAATATTTAAAGTCTACAAAACCATTTTTATAGTTATTAAAAATAATTCTCTAATTAATTTAAGGCCTAAAAAGGCTTAAAATAATGGTTGAGGGAGCCCGGGTTCGAACCCGGGACCTCAAGGTCGAATGGCAGTAACTTAACCAGTGAACCAGGGCCTTGGCCTTGGTTCATTTTGGTTTCTAATTCTTTTAAACTCAAACTGAAATGTTTCCCCCAAAACCCCAAGAACCCTAGTTTGTTCAAATCCAAAATTGAGGCTCGATTCGATGTTAACGCTCGAAATAACCATAGGGCTTTCGTTCCCCATGGAATTTCGAGTGTATACATGTATTTAACTTACTGGTTTCGATCGGTATACAATGTTCACGAATGAGTCTAAGTCGCGACTGTGGAGAAACCGATTCAAGATGAAATCGTCGATGAAAATCCAATTCCTTTCACAGTAAGCTTCTAGTGATCCCAAAGATGAAAAGCCCTCTGATAATTGCAAGTTAACAAGCTCGGAGTGTGGTATACGGGTGTTGCAGGTCGACGGCGAGAGGTAGTAGCCGAATGAAATGTTTACGTTGATTCCAGGTGCAATTGAGAGTTGAGTTCGATTAGGATTAGTTAGAAGGTTGTGTGTATTCGTTTAATTTGATTATAATTGGGGTTTAATTGTCAAACGATTGTGAACTTAAAATCGACGGTTACCAAGTTGAATCGCCACCCATAACCGGCTTAAACCCGAATTAATGTGTATTAAAGGAATTGAGTTAGGCTCGTGAATCGATTGGTAACGTTTTGGGGTCGAATTCGAGAGGTTTTAGTGCGGTTTGAAGCCTCGCCGGACTTGGCCGGAGGCCGGCCGGCGAGATCGCCGGAAAAACGGGGTGTGAGGGGAAGGGGGTTTGGGTTTGTAAAATTTTACACAAATGGTCCCTTAGGTCTTAGTTTTGTTATTTTATACATAAAACTTTCTTTTAAAGTTACCAATGTTGCAAAACAACCCCTAAACTTAATTCTTGATTTGTTTACACTTATAAATTATTATTATTATTATTATTATTATTATTATTATTATTATTATTATTATTATTATTATTATTATTATTATTATCATTATTATTAACTTATAAACTTTAAGTTAAATAAGAAATCATACATAAAAAGTCCACCAAGTTTCATAATTAGCATAAATAACCATATAAGAATTAACAAAATTAACTTGTAATTAACGGAAAATATGAGATGTTACAGTCTCCCCAACTTGAAAGAATTTCGTCCCGAAATTAAAAGAAATGAAACTATACAAATAAGAACGGGTATTTCTTCTTCATGTGCTCCTCACGTTCCCAAGTAAATTCGGCGCCTCGCTTATTCTCCCAACGAACCTTGACGATTGGGGTTGTTGTGGTTCTAGTCTTCTTCATAATGCGATCCATGATCTCAACAGGCTTCTCGACAAAATGCAATGACTCGTCAATCTGGATGTCTTCCAACGGGACATGCAGACTTTCGTCAGCCAAGCACTTTCTCAAATTTGAGACGTGGAATACAGGATGAACTCCACTAAGGTCGGAAGGTAGCTCTAGTTTATAAGCCACTTTCCCAATCCTTTTCAGGATTTTGAAAGGTCCTACAAACCTTGGAGCCAGTTTGCCCTTCTTTCCAAAGCGAACCACACCTTTCCACGGCGAAACCTTGAGAAGAACCATCTCCCCAACTTGGAATTCCAATGGCTTACGTCGCTTGTCAGCATAGCTCTTTTGACGACTTCTCGCTACTTCAAGGTTCTTGCGAATGATAGAAACTTTATCGGTCGTCTCTTGTATAAGTTCAGGACCAGTGATGAAGTTTTCATCAATGTCGGTCCAACAGATCGGTGAACGACATTTTCGACCATAAAGTGCTTCGAACGGTGCCATCTTGATACTCGAGTGGTAACTATTGTTATACGAAAATTCCGCGAGCGGTAGATGCGTATCCCAATCGCCACCAAAATCAAGAACACAAAGGCGTAGCAAATCCTCCAAGGTTTGGATCGTTTGCTCGGTTTGACCATCAGTTTGAGGATGGTAAGCCGTGCTTAGATCTAGTTGTGTACCCAAGAGTTCTTGCATAGACGACCAAAAATGTGAAGTGAAGCGAGCATCTCGGTCGGATATGATGTGCAGAGGTACCCCATGACGACTTACAATCTCATCAACGTATATACGAGCTAACTTTGATGTCTTGTAAGTGTCACGTATGGGTATAAAATGTGCCGACTTGGTCAATCGGTCAACAATCACCCATATGCTATCATGTCCTCGGGAGGTTCGGGGTAACTTAGTTATGAAGTCCATGGATATGTGTTCCCACTTCCACATAGGGATCTCGGGTTGCTCAAGTAATCCACTTGGACGTTGATGTTCGGCTTTAACCTTCGTACACGTGAGACACTTAGCTACATAAGTCGCTATGTCTTTCTTCATTTCAGGCCACCAATATTGACCACGTAGGTCCATATACATCTTATCGGAGCCAGGATGAATAGAATAACGAGTTTGATGAGCTTCGTTCATGATGAAGGTACGGAGGTTATCGCGATTTGAAACCCAAATTCGATTTGCGAAGTACATCAATCCATTGGGTTTCGTTTCCAATTGAGTTAGAAGATTATGCTCCAATTCATCCTTCATTCTTCCTTCTCGTTGTACCATTTGTTGAGCCTCCAGGATACTAGACTCGATGTCACTATCTATTCTCAGGTTTTGTAGCAGTACGGTGGTCTCGTTGACATCTAGTCGGATCTCAGTATCGAACTCACCCAAAGTGTCAAACCATTGATGTCGATCGCGAATTTCTTGGAATGAGATCATCTTGTTGTGAATCTTTCGGCTTAGTGCATCGGCTACAACGTTTGCTTTACTAGGATGGTAACGAATGTCACAATCGTAATCACTAATCAACTCCACCCAACGACGTTGTCTCATATTGAGATCTTTTTGATTGAAAACGTGTTGAAGGCTTTTGTGATCGGTGTAGACTATACATTGCGTACCATACAGGTAGTGTCTCCAAATCTTCAAAGCAAAGACAACAGCACCAAGCTCGAGATCGTGTGTTGTATAATTCACCTCGTGAACCTTCAATTGTCTCGATGCATAAGCTATGACTTTCCCTCGTTGCATGAGAACACAACCAAGGCCTTGTTTAGATGCATCACAATACACGGTGAAATCGTCGTTTCCATCGGGTAGGGTCAAGATAGGAGCATTGCACAATTTGTGCTTTAACGCTTCAAAAGCTTCTTCTTGCTCGGGACCCCACTCGAATGGTTTATTCTTTTGTGTCAAAGTGGTGAGCGGTTTCGCGATCCTCGAGAAGTTGGCAATGAATCGCCGATAATAACCAGCAAGACCAAGAAAAGAACGAACTTCGGTAGGGGTTGTAGGAACACACCAATTCTTCACAGCTTCCACCTTTGCAGGATCAACGTGAATTCCTTGGCTATTCACCACGTGTCCTAGAAATTGAACTTCCTCGAGCCAGAAATCACACTTCGAGAACTTCGCATACAATTGCTCTTTCTTCAACAACTCAAGAACCAATCTCAAATGTAGTTCATGATCGGTGTTGGACTTGGAATAGATAAGTATGTCATCAATGAAGACGATCACAAACTTGTCTAGATAAGGCTTGCATACTCGGTTCATGAGATCCATGAAGACAGCAGGAGCATTGGTTAAACCAAAAGGCATCACCATAAACTAATAGTGCCCAAAACGAGTACGGAACGCGGTCTTTGGGATATCATCATCATGGACTCGCAATTGATGATAACCAGAGCGTAAGTCGATCTTCGAGAAGATAGCAGCTCCTTGAAGCTGGTCAAACAAATCATCGATACGAGGAAGAGGATAACGGTTCTTGATGGTAAGCTTGTTAAGCTCACGATAATCGATGCACATACGAAACGTTCCATCTTTCTTCTTCACGAATAGAACAGGTGCACCCCAAGGCGAAGAACTAGGATGGATGAAACCCTTCTCGGATAACTCTTGAAGTTGACTAGAGAGTTCTTGCATTTCCGATGGTGCAAGCCGATATGGTGACTTAGCCACGGGGTTTGCTCCCGGTATCAAGTCAATTTTAAACTCGACTTCACGCACGGGAGGTAAACCACTAAGGTCATCGGGAAATACTTCAGGAAAGTCTCGTACGATAGGGACATCCTTAAGTTCTTTCCCTTTGACTTTCGTGTTGACCACGTAAGCCAAGAAGGCCATATACTTCTTGCTTAAGCACTTTCGGGCTTGAGTGCAAGACATGAGTTTAAGTCCTTTGGAAGATTTTTCACCAAACACTTTCAACGTATCTCCAGAAGGTAACGGTATACGAATGCATTTCTCGAAACAAATGATCTCGGCATGGTGTTTGGCTAACCAATCCATACCAATGATGACGTCGAAGCTTCCAAGTTTCATAGGGAAAAGATCGATAAGAAAATCATGCGTGTCAAGACTTAAGATGCAATCACGAATAACGACATCAACGGTGATCGGTTCTCCATCGGCAACTTCAACGGTAAGAGGTCTTCCTAGTTTCGTATGTGGCTTAGCAAGTGTGGGTTCAAACTCTAACGAAACAAAACTCTTATCGGCTCCAGAATCAAATAGGACATAGGCATAAGTTTTATTAATAAGGAACATACCTGTTCAATTTTAAAGGTATTTAACGACATAGGTAACACATGAAAAGAATTAGGTCACAAAAGTTAAAGGTAAGTGAACATACCATTCACCACATCGTTGTTTGCTTGTGCTTGATTTGCGTTGATGTTGAAAGCACGTCCTCGGGCTTGTGGAACATTACCCACAAGACGAGGGCATTGTGGGCGGAAATGACCAGGTTCCCCACAGTTGTAGCAAACACGGTTTGTGACTATGGCGGCGTTGTTGTTAGGTGCACGGTGACAAGTCGCCACCAAGTGACCATATTTACCGCATAAAGTACAGATACGGCATGGTTGATTTCCCGGGTGATGGTACCTACAAATGTTGCACATAGGCTGAGGACCAGCATAAGCCCTAGCTCCAGGCACTTGTGCCACAGGTGCAGCCGCAGGAACAAGTTGTCTTTGGGGTTGTTTGGGTGCAGCCACAGCATAATTGCGCGCCGGTGTGAACTTGCGCTTCTTCTTGTTGTTGTTGTTGTAAGACGGTTCAGCCTTGGTCTCCTTAACAGCCTCGGTAGCCGTCTTCTCTACCTTCTTTGCACCCTTCACAGACATGGTGCCCGCTCGTATGTGGTTCTCGGTGAGTTGAGCGGTGATAGTAATGGCTTCTTCCAAGGTTGTGGGTCGACTACCCACCACAGCATCTTGAATTTGGGGTGGTACACCCTTAATGAACTTCTCGATGTTGCGGGGGACAGTGTCGACCATGTGAGGCAGCAGTAAACTCAACTCATGATGCCTAGTTGAGTAGGCCAAATGATCACCATCATTTTGTTTCAAGTTCCAAAACTCTTCCTCCAACTTTTGCAACTCACTTCGTGGGCAGAACTTCGCGATGGCGATGTTCTTGAACTCCTCCCAGGTAAGTGCTTGCACAGCTTCAGGTCCACGGTTTCTCTTCTCGCTATTCCACCAGGTAAGTGCCCTTTGTTGGAGCACACTAGTGGCATAACGAACCTTGAGCGTCTCGGGACACTCACAATTGATAAAGGTATTCTCCATGCTTTCGAACCACTCAAGAAGACCAGTGGCTCCTTCCTTGCCACTAAAACTAGTGGGCTTGCAAGAGCTAAAGTGTTTGAAGGTGCAAGTTTGATTGTTCCCGTTTTGGTTGTTCCCGTTTTGGTTGTTGCTGTTCTCTCCATGACCCTTACCATTGTTGCTAGCGTTGGTCATTAAGGTGCTATTAAGTTCAGCAACCATGGTCGGGATGACAGCAGCCATTTGTCGAGCAATCATGGCGGCTAACTTACGATCGGAATTTCCACGCTTTCCATGATGACGAGACATGCTGGAATATATAAAATGAGTTAGATACGAGAATTGGAATAACAAGGATCATAATTCAACAAGGATAAGGCAAAAGTTGTAAGGCACATGGAATGGTTCCATTTGGTAACGCATTACCATTTGGAAACATTGACACGTCAAGGTAAGTTGACCCACTCGCCTTAGAAATTTGTGTATGTTGACCATAGTTTATCACTCATCCCAGAAATCCTCAGGTAAGCATAACTAGTCCCGTAGGATTTATGCGATATGCTTGCCTTAGCCCGAGGGCCTTTTGCCAGGAAATCCAGAATACAGGTGTCTATGTGTCACACAAATTTCTTAGGTTCATGAAGTCAAAACCTTGATGAGATTTTACATAGATTAGACATAAGTCTAAGGATCCAAGTCATAAGCTTAAGTATACAATTCCACGTGTCGTCGAGAATAAGATTAAGAAGTTTCATTTTTTTCGGGGAGAGTCAAAGTGTCAAGAGGTAAGTTTAGGGAGACAAGTAACTAAGTTTAAACAATTACAAGGCAAACATATGCTAAGGCATCAAGTTGCACGTAAGTAAGGTATAGTATTATGTAGCATGTAACAATATATATATTTCCAAGAATATAAATATTTTTCTAAGAGGTTCATGCATAAGCTATAGTCTAGGTCACCATTTCTAATAACCTAAATCCCTATAGTTATGGGCTCTGATACCAATCTATCACACCCCAACCTTGACAGCGGAAACGTCGAAGTGTGAGGGTTAAGATTGTTCACAGCCACATAACGTTATATTTAAATTGCAAATATTATTATCATAAGTCTTAAAGTGAATTACAAGCATAAGTCCCAAACATGAAATAAGTTCCAAACAAAATAAAACATTACATAAACATTTTATTTTAAATTAACTAGGTCCAAATCCTAGTCTTATAGCAAGCTTCAAAAGTCCACTTTAAACTTGGGGGTTTCCTGAAACATGATGAAAATAAAGAGTCAACTAAAAATAGTTGGTGAGTTTCCAAGTTTTCATACATAATAAGATTACAAGTAGCAATTCATGTCATGGATTATAAGCTAGTAAGGTTATAGAACACATATCGTTACAACCAAACCTCGACTTGATTACAAGTATAAAAGATTGGCTAAGTGTATTTGGTTCCCTAGTGCACAAGCGTACGGCCCCTAGGAGTCGGCAATACCTCGACTTTAGCACCAAATAGGCTTGTCAGGCCCAAAGATCTAAGACGTCGCCAGGCTAGCAATAGTTAATGATTGTAAACAAACTATGTATCTCATATAAACACTTACAATACACAAATAACCATGACCAAATAATAAGTAGAATTGCATGTGCATTACAAGTCTCAAATGTTTAAACGTGTATGTAATATAAGCATCATGTTTCACCCCAAATAAGTGTGAAATTATAAAAAGGGGACAAGGAAAACTCACATGAAAAATAAGTATAAGAATGATGATTAATAAGAAATAATAATAACGTTCCAACGCAATCCTTCAAAAGGTACCTAAGAATATATATTTATAAGGTTTAAGTTGAATAATAATAATAAGTTTAACGTTCTAACGTGGTCTAGGGTTTTAAGTGGAATTTTGGGGATTTTTGTTAGATAATAAAAAAATATACTATTTATGTCCTTTTATTATAAAAACCAATCCATTTATAATAACTATTAAAGTTTAAACGCAAAATTTGAACAAACATTTGAAATAACGTGATTTAAACAATGATCATTCAAAGACAACATCTAGACTAATAATAATAATTTATTAATTACTTTTTTTTTAAAAAAATCTATTTTAGTAAAATTTAACCAAGAATAACCTTTGTTACAAATATTTTATTAATTATGGTATTTAATTATTTAAATTTAGAAAGTTTTGTAGAAAATGATTTGATGTGTTTAAAAATATTTAAAGTCTACAAAACCATTTTTATAGTTATTAAAAATAATTCTCTAATTAATTTAAGGCCTAAAAAGGCTTAAAATAATGGTTGAGGGAGCCCGGGTTCGAACCCGGGACCTCAAGGTCGAATGGCAGTAACTTAACCAGTGAACCAGGGCCTTGGCCGTGGTTCATTTTGGTTTCTAATTCTTTTAAACTCAAACTGAAATGTTTCCCCCAAAACCCCAAGAACCCTAGTTTGTTCAAATCCAAAATTGAGGCTCGATTCGATGTTAACGCTCGAAATAACCATAGGGCTTTCGTTCCCCATGGAATTTCGAGTGTATACATGTATTTAACTTACTGGTTTCGATCGGTATACAATGTTCACGAATGAGTCTAAGTCGCGGCTGTGGAGAAACCGATTCAAGATGAAATCGTCGATGAAAATCCAATTCTTTTCACAGTAAGCTTCTAGTGATCCCAAAGATGAAAAGCCCTCTGATAATTGCAAGTTAACAAGCTCGGAGTGTGGTCTACGGGTGTTGCAGGTCGACGGCGAGAGGTGGTAGCCGAATGAAATGTTTACGTTGATTCCAGGTGAAATTGAGAGTTGAGTTCGATTAGGATTAGTTAGAAGGTTGTGTGTATTCGTTTAATTTGATTATAATTGGGGTTTAATTGTCAAACGATTGTGAACTTAAAATCGACGGTTACCAAGTTGAATCGCCACCCATAACCGGCTTAAACCCGAATTAATGTGTATTTAAAGAAATTGAGTTAGGCTCGTGAATCGATTGGTAACGTTTTGGGGTCGAATTCGAGAGGTTTTAGTGCGGTTTGCAGCCTCGCCGGACTTGGCCGGAGGCCGGCCGGCGAGATCGCCGGAAAAACGGGGTGTGAGGGGAAGGGGGTTTGGGTTTGTAAAATTTTACACAAATGGTCCCTTAGGTCTTAGTTTTGTTATTTTATACATAAAACTTTCTTTTAAAGTTACCAATGTTGCAAAACAACCCCTAAACTTAATTCTTGATTTGTTTACACTTATAAATTATTATTATTATTATTATTATTATTATTATTATTATTATTATTATTATTATTATTATTATTATCATTATTATTAACTTATAAACTTTAAGTTAAATAAGAAATCATACATAAAAAGTCCACCAAGTTTCATAATTAGCATAAATAACCATATAAGAATTAACAAAATTAACTTGTAATTAACGGAAAATATGAGATGTTACACCATTAAGGTAAGGGAAATCACTCCTATCTTAACGGTGAAGTTTTACCAAAAACAAAATATAACAAGATGAATTTCATTTATCAAAATCCAGAAATCATTCCTACTTTGATGAAGTCGTCTCATTTGAGCAAATACAATTCATAAAGATGATATTATCATCAAGGTATGGAATTCACGTCTATCTTGATGATAATAGCAAGAAAACAATCGAAGATTGACATTTGTCACTAAAGTACGGGTTTCAATCCTATTTTGATGAGATCATGTCATTTGTGAAATGTCATCCCAAAGAAAATAATTGAAGTCAATCCTCGGGATAAGGAAATCACCCCGATCCAGAGGATGAAATTTTTATAAATCACAATTGGACACCATTTATCGAAACGAATAGAGAATCATCAACGTAAGGGAATCACCCCTGTTTTGATGAGTTAGAATCATTTAGAAGATACGGGTGTTCTTAGTCATAGGTTGACTTTCAAACACTTGCATCTATCACGGTGCAAACGGTACGGAGTTTGACTTAACGACGAAAGGAAAATAATATTAATTAGAAATTCGGAAAATTTCAAGTTACATCAATGTAACAAAAGGAAAAATCATGCTTACGAGCTTAAGATCAAAGTTCAAGATAACAGAAGTTGTTGTGGTGTTCAAATCTTGGATGATTTCAATCAGGAAGACGAAATTAAGGGCAGGAAATTATTCAACGCCACAACGAGATGTGAACGTTCGATTCACAATCGAAAGGAATACACGGACTTCTCAAGATATGAGGTCAACCATAGTCTTATTGAAGACACACGTACTTATAAGTGATCATTCATCTCAAGGGTTTCGAGTCATGTAAATGGATTCAATGATCGAGTCAAATCATCATTTACACTTTGCCTAGACAAAGTATCCCGAGATGTAAGAATTCCACCTATAGCATTGCATGTTCTTAGTTATGGGACACATCCTTAAGAAGACTTGAGAACCATAAGTAACGGTTTAAAGTTTTTGATGATCATTCGGTTTAGATTCCCAATATCTTTGGGTATATTAAGATCCATGTTCACGTTGGTCAAGATATAGAAATAGTTACATGAAACGCTCAACGTATAACAGTGTTTGGACGTAAGAGTTGAAATGTAAGTTAGGTTCAATATTAACAGGAACATTATGTATAATAAGAAACAAGAGATACCAGTTCAAGGAATCAAAGATTTTTAAGATACAAAGAGGATGGTTCCATTTGGTAACGCATCACCATTTGGAATCGTTGACACGTCAAGGTAAATTGACCCATTTGCCATAGAGACTTGTGTATGTTGACCATAGTTTATCACTCATCCCAGAAATCCCCAGGTAAGCATAACTGGTCTCACAATGAGATTTATACGATATGCTTGCCTTAGCCCGAAGGCCTTTTGCCAGGAAATCCAGAATACAGGTGTCTATGTGTCACACAAATTTCTTTGGTTTATGAAATCAAAACCTTGATGAGATTTTCATAGATTAGACATAGAGTCTAAGGAATTGAACCCACGACGATAAGTGTAGATTCCACATGTTGCCAAGAATAGGTTTAAGAAGTTCATTTGTCGGGGAGAGTCAAAGAGTTAAAGTTAAGTTTAGGGAGACAAATAACTAAGTTTAAGCATACATAAGGCAATCCTATGCTAAGGCATCAAGTTGCACAAAAGGCATAGCATTATGTAGCATGCAAACAACATGTAAGCACAAAGGTATAAGGATCTTTCTATGAGGTTCATGCAACTATAGTCTAGGTCACCATTTCTAATAACCTAAATCCCTATAGTTATGGGCTCTGATACCAATCTGTCACACCCCAACCTTGACGGCGGAAACGTCGAGATGTGAGGGTTACGATTGTTCACAGCCACATAACGCTATATTAAATTGTAAATATTATTATCATAAGTCTTTAAATGAAATACAACCATAAGTCTCAAACAAGAAATAAGTTCAACATAACTCAAACATAACATAACATTTTGTTTATTTAACTAGGTCCAAGTCCTAGTTTTATTGCAAGCTTCAAAAGTTCACTTTAAACTTGAGGTTGACCTGAAACATGATAAAAAATAAGAGTCAACTAAAAATAGTTGGTGAGTTTCCAAGGTTTTCATACATAATATGAAAAAGGTTACAAGTAGCAATTCATGTCATAGGTCATAAGCAAGTAAGGTTATAGAACACATATCGTTACAACCAAACCTCGACTTGATTACAAGTATAAAAGATTGGCTAAGTGTATTTGGTTCCCATGATGAACAAGCATACGTCATCAGGAGTCGGCAATACCTCGACTTTAGCACCAAATAGGCTTGTCAGGCCCAAAGATCTAAGACGTCGCCAGGCTAGCAATAGTTAATGATCGTAAACAAACTATGTATCTCATATAAACACTTACAATACACAAATAACCATAACAAAATAATAAGTTGAATTGCATGTGATTTACAAGTCTCAAACGTGTATAAGTGTATCATGTATAAGCTATCATGTTTCACCCCAAATTAGTGTGAAATAAAGTAAAAAGGGGACAAGGAAACTCACATGATATATATAAGATGATAACAAGAAATTAATGACGTTCCAATGAGTTCCCTTACAAGATACCTAAACGTATATATTACAAGATTTTAAGTTTAATAATAAGATTGACCGATTATACGCGAACTAGGGTTTTTGATAGGGAGTTTGGGGATTTTTTATATAAGTAAATAAAACTAATTAGTGAATTCATGAATATATTGCGTAGTTTAGTAACAGAAAATACCTTTTATAAAATTTTAAAATAATTTAAATCTTTTATGAAAATTTGAGGAATCTTATTTATCAATTATATGTAACTGTAAACATATTTTGATGAATCCATCACTAAAGATAATATAGTGACCAAATAATAATTTAATTATTTAATTTGTTTATTTAAAATCTATTCTAAAGATAACCAAATACTTCATTTGTTAGTAAATATTTACTAAAATATTTAAAAAACATGAATTTACAGAAATAATTAGTTAATTTTAAAAATAAACAAAATTTATAAACTTATATTAAGGATTTCCAGAATTTTTACATATTTTAAAAGACTAAAACAAGGCCAAAATAAAATAAAAACAAGATTTGAGGGTCCCCGGGTTCGAACCCGGGACCTCAAGTCCAAACTATAAGCACGCAACCAGCAAACCAGGGCCGGGACCTTGGTTTAGGATGGTTTTTAATTGATTTAAACACAACTTCAAGGATTTCACCCAAACCTCAAGAACCCTAGAATTGAGTTAAGCCAAATTGAACTCTGATTCAGATATGTTTACAATAATAATCATGGGGCTTTGATTCCCCATGAAGTTTCGAGTATGTAGGTGTATTCAATTTACCCGAATGAAGTTAGATTGACGATGAACAGATGTAACATATGTCGCCTTCGATGCTTGAACCCCAATTGCTATGTAACAGTTGATAGAAATCAAATTAATATCGTTTGAAGCTTCGATTGATGCTCGCATTTCTAAGCCTTCAATCAATTTGAAGTTATAATGCTCGAAGGCTGGGACTCAGGTTCGCGATGGGAAAGGTTGATCAAATTCAGTATTTGGAGTCGTTTCAGGTGTATTTGCGTGTTGTAAACGATTAAGGATTGATAGATGAACAATTAGGTTAGTTTAATTAGGTTAATTTCAGGTTTTAATTGTCAAATGATGGAGGATTAATGTCCGACAGTTACTCGGGTTTGAAAGCACTTGTAACCGGTGTTGGATCTTCAATTTGACTCCCAATCGGTTCGAATCACGTACACGAAAAGGTTTAGAACGGTTTAGAGTCGTTTTTCGAAGGTTCTGGTGAGTTTTTAGGGGTGGCCGGAGCTGGCCGGTGGCCGGAAATGCGGGAGAGTGAGGGGAAGGGGGTTTGGGTTTTTGTAAATTACACCTTTGGTCCCTGTGGTTTTGTTCTTTTGTTATTTCATGTTTAAACTTTAATTTTTAAGTTTATACAATAGCAAAACAACCCTTGTACTTATTTAAGTTTAAGGCTTAAACATTTTTAAGTTTAATAACTTTTATTTCATATCACCTTTATTGTTCTTATTATTATTACTTATTATTAGTAATAGTAATATTATTATTACTTACAATTATGTTCATTTTTATAATTAAACTATTAACTTTCAAATTGAAGAATTAAAGGCATACAAATAAATAAGCATAAGCAAACCATAAGTTTTATAATTGACAACTTTGGCCCTTACAAGAATAAACGACGTTAACTTTTAATTAAAGTAAAAATACAAGATGTTACAATTAATACCTGATAGAATGAGCACAAAAGACTAACTAAAGTCTTCAAGAAGCATGTTTAGGCTGAAAGTGATTTTTCTTCACAAAAGCAGAGCTTCACCTTTTCTTTAATACACAAGCGTGGTGCCATCCTGATGAATAAAACATAATACATGGGTGTTTAACCCACCTTATGTTGTGGGTTCCGTCACCGCATTTATGGGACCCACAAATCAAAAAGGCAAAAGCCTTGTGTCATCTAAGAATTTAAATCCAAGTACACATGTTGATTCGGGTTATAATTTCACCGACACAGGTCAAGCGGGGCAATATTAAAAGTTGGTTAAAATGAGAACGGGTTGAATGTATGATCATCCTATATGGTATTATTTCAAAGACTTAAGATTCATGATTTATAAATAAAATGATCTTAATCTTTTTTTAAAACTAAATTATTAGTAAAATCAAAGAAAAACATAAAAAAAAGTTTGTTACATAACCACCATATGCTATTGTGAATAAGACACTCACCTTTATTTGATGATACCTCCTTTTATGACCTTCTTGTTAACCGCTATATATATCTTTCTAATAAAGTAATAATCAATTTTTGTTGATAAAGATAGACTTAATTCATCACGAGTACATGTAGTGTTTGGTGTGTAAACGTTTTCTTTATTCCATCCACTAACTTATCAATGGTTAATTTAAGTGCACATAAATAATAACTTCATCATATATATACCCCATAACCATTGTTTGACCCATCATTTAACCCATACTAACCCATCGTTCTATCATCATTGCCTAGAGTTATTTAACAACTATGGCTCCCCAAGTAAACAACTATTAGCTAAAAAAACATATCATTTAGTTTAAGACACACCTTACATTCTGCAATTTCTTATAACATTCAAGGTAACATATATGTCCCAATTCAAGGTTCTTCCCTCTGCTCGCAACATCTTGATTTCATAACCATGTTTTTACACATCTTTTGTTATCATACCATATTTATACAACTTGTTATAGAATAACAACGAGTACATAAACAAAGACCCAATCATCCAATAGTCCACCCACCCGTGCTTAAGAAAATTCATGACAAATAAACTGTCATATCACCTTATTAGTGAGTTCACCATAATACTTACCAAATCCAAGTGAACCATTATACTACTACCAACTTTATTATAACAATTCAATTTCTATATGTATGTATTTTATTAAAGTGGGAAATCACTCATCTTTGCCCGTAGAAGTATTGTTGTCCTTTTTAGCCGTTGTATTCCAAGCCCGTATAAGTATTGTTGTCCTTTTTACCCTTTGTATTCCAAGCCCATAGATGTATTGTTGTCCTTTTTTACACATAATAGGGATATCCGTTTCCCCTAATACATAAGTATTTAATTACCCATCCATTTATATGTTTCTTAAGCATTGCTTGACGTCCATTCAATAAATGGATTTTTACCACCCATTTGAACCGTTATCACCCAACTTAGTTAAATCATATTCTACAGGTCGTTATTGCCATTATGACCATGAAACCTAACATCTAAATTGCTAATTATAATAAATACAATGTTTATGGTTATGAACTAAACCATCGTAATCCATACACCCAAACGACCCATATGGGTGATTAATCCACCCCTTTGTCCCTTTGCACATAATTATGCCAATTTAAAATTCCATATACTCAATACACACGTCACAAAATTCCCAGTAGGAATATCCATATATTACACACATTTGGTATAACCCCCAAAACATGATCTCATATGTACCTAATTAAGCTAAAAAATGGGTTTAACTACATCTTGGGGCTCAAAGTAAATAACATTATAGTCAGATCCAAGCACAGATATTTCGATAACCCATATCCCACTTTACATAAACATTAAGAAACTATATAGCATATAGGCACCCAAAATCCACATTAAGAAACTATAGAAGTAGATAAAGATGTGTTGGTTCTTAAACAATACAAAAATCCAATATTAATTTAGGTGAAAAATCTAGGGTATTTTTTTATGAAGATGAGGAACACTTACATTGCATAAATGTTGTATTGAACTCTCCACAAGCAAGAAAATAACAACGGTGGTAAAGACCATAGCCATAGACCATGATGGAGTCAAAGCCAAAGATCTTGATTCTACTTTGTCAACCTCAGATGACATGTTTTCCCCTCGTCTCAAACCGATTCGTGTCGGCAAATTCTCACCTGTGATTTTAAAACCGAGGGTTATCTAAAGAGAAAATGGAAATTTGTTGGTGCGTTTGGAATGTTGAAGGGGAAGGGGGTTGCAACAGGCGATTTAATTGAAGGGTTCCTACGATTTTAAATCGACCGTAACTGATGCGACGACGATGAAGGCAAGGTAACAGATGGCTTGATGATGATGAATGCAGATGATGATCAACCGATGGCTTGAATTTAAGGCAAAAGAGAGAAAATTGAAGAAGCTGACGATGGAGGTGAACCGATTGTAACCTTACAAAAATAGTCAAATTACATTTCTACCCTCCAAAAATACATTTTTCACCGGAGGGAATGAGGAGACAAGAAACGGACTGAGAAAGAGGTGAAGGGTCGCGTCTTACAAAAATAGTCAAATTACTAGGTTTATGTATTATATAGTAATCAAGATAACACCCAACTTCTCCTCTGGATCAACTGAATTATGGTGAATTGAAAAGTGCAACCAAAACTACAAGAAAAATCAACTTCAACTTTCTACCGCTTCTTCATTCATAATTGCATCGCAGTATGTAGTTGTTTGCGATGCCGTTAACTAGATTTAACATCTTATCATGATCGGATCCTTTAAAAATGAGTGTCGTCAACAAATATAACTGGATGGTACCAATTAAATAGGTTGATTACCATACCAAATACCGAAAATACATATTTAAATGTAAACTAAAGAGACGATGCAACCGTAGTTGTAACCATTACATGATAGTATGGTTTGAATCTTGTAACGCGATGTTGTACTTAGGTAACTCTTCAAAGTTTCTATCTCAACAACCATAAATGCTTTCTATAGCCACTTATCAAGCTTGACATGGCTTATTATTAGAAACATAAGCATTCAAGCTATCATAAAAAATATGTTTTGCTTGATGGGAAAAATAATATGTTTACGAATAAAGCAGATAATATGATTTACATTATATCTTAACTTGAAGCTTTAGTTGCTGTTGGCAATAACCATCCCCTAGTAGTTGTGTTAATCCACCCATCTTGAAATTCTCCACATGTAATGATTGTTATTCTTGGAAGCATAAACAAACCGTTTACATGGCTGATTATTAAGAAGACTATTGTTGTGTTTATAGCTTATGGTGTAGCATCTTGCTCTTGGTCTTGAACGTGTGCTTTTATTTACTACCAGCTCTGTGTTTGTGTAAGATTCCACAACCAAACCACATGCATCAATTCATCTAAAGTTTTAAAGTACATGTTAACATGGATTCTTTTTTGTTCTTCATTCCACATATCCATTTGATCTTCATATTCAAAATTAACAACTTAATAATATCTTAATTTCTCAAGATCTTCATAATAGTTCACCTTTTTGTACCAAATTCCTCGAATAACCCTAGAATTATGCTAGTCTAGAATTTCATAGTCGTCATCAATGTCATTATCACTAGATGCATGGTGTGACACGGCTTCTTTAGTATCTTTAGTGCTTTGCTTCAAATCCTACGTTATCATCATCATGCCTATCGTTAGATTGTAGAGAAATGCATATCTCGTGCTAGTATCAGTTAATAGACCGACTTCAAAATCATATGATCTTATGTTGACTTGATAAGAAGAAATTGTTGTTTGTTGGGGTGCTTTTGATACAGCCATGTAGCCATGTAGGAGGCTCATACAATTGGATTGTTGGACGAACATTGATTGCTTAATAAAAAGGTGAACATGACCTATAATTTTTATATTTTCTACCAAATAATACAACGTGTCTCAACTTTAGTTATTAAAGATTTCACATATTTCAGAAAAGCAGATATGAGTAATGTAATTTAAATTTAACTTATAACATTCTTATTGAACTAACAAATTCTTTGTATAACATGTCGAAAATTAATGGTAGAACTTCTAGTAGAATCATCACTCGTAAGAATTCCATTTGATATGAAATTTACCACCATGTTATAATCATATAAAATTTGGTCGAGACATGCTAGTAAGTGGGTGTGTATCAATGTGTGAACTGAACTGAAGTAAGTGAATTGTTAAGCTGGTGTGTGCATATTACCTCAAACATTGGTATAATATATATGCCAAGGATTTGATGGCATGCCTTAGCAAGAACCCACCCTTTCTAGGGGTGGTTTCTCATCAACACTAACATGTATTCAATTTTCATTTAACTTTCTCATGAACCCTTGCAAAAACCGGCCCTTGCTAGGGGTGTTTTCTCCTTTTCATGCTTTTATTTCACATTATTTTACATGCTTTATGACTTGGATGCGACAAGACCAAAACTCACCATTAACAGAGGCGTATTCTCACTTACATGTTAGAACTTGCTATTGGTTGGTTCTCACTACACGACAACACCGCATCAAATGTATCACAGAAGTTAGCGGGGAATGATTATTGAGGTTGAGAATTCACCATTGGCAGGGTTAGTGCCCTAAGAGCCAATTTCCTAAGATTCTATCCTCAAAGTCACCACTTTAATTTTGTGAAGAACCCTATTTAAAAAAACATGTTTGAAGGATGTTTTTCTTATTTATCTAAAATTTTCATTAATTAATTTAAATATCCTGATATGTTAATAAAAGACGAAATAAGTTACCCCTTGACCAGAAAGCTTTTAATATTAATACTTAAACTCCCAAATGCTCAATTCCTGAAGCATGATTTGAACCTAAAACATCCACTAGAGGCCGGAGAATAAGATGCTTACCACTATGTCATCCCTTAAACTTATAGATGCGTGATAAAATAATCAATTAAAATTGTAAATAAAATAAATGTATTTGTGGTCAAAAGATTATAGACTACATTAAAATAAAAACAGTGTTTTTTTAAGCTTCTTTTTCATAATTTTGAATTAGTAAAACAAATAAAAGGCCTCACTATTCTTTGTGAGATATTGCCTCTAGATAAAAGATTAAAAAAATATAATATAGAGGCAAGTTTGTCAAAACAAAGAAATTAAAGTTTTTTAATCACTTTTAATGCTCAAAATCAAGTAAAGTCAAAAGTTAACCCAACTTGACTTATATGAGTGGTTAGAAAATTTGCAAGGAAGCTTCCTTCTTGACTATCTTCTCCACTTTCCCCTTGACTTCCACAATTACACTGCTTTAAGTATGCATATCTAATGATCTAAACAACATACTTTTATCAGCAATCAGTTTTGATCATAGTTTCATTTTACACTGCTTAATGTGGCCTATGCACAAAGTCACAACTCTTTTAGTGCTTCTTTTCATGTCTTCAGAAACAACAACAGCTAATAACTTCAACAAATCACAAGAATCAAAGGCTCTACATGCAACCCATTGGTGGGAAAACACACATGATCTAGACCATTGTAAATGGCCTGGGATCACTTGCAATGATGCAGGAAGTGTGATTTACATAGACCATTACTGTGAAGGTGCAGGTGATCAAGGCAGCCTTGACTTTCTTTCATTTCCGAATCTCGAACGCCTTCTTCTTAGAAACTGCATGCTTTTAGGAAGCATACTAGATCATATTGGTTTGCTACCAAATCTAACACAACTTGCACTTAGTCAAAGCCGTATCACCAGTAAGTTTCCTCTTTCGTTCACTAATCTAACGCGATTGACAGAACTTGATCTGTTTGATAACTATTTCACTGGTGTTATCCCATCTCAGATAGTGGAATTAAAGAATTTGGTCTTTGTTGATCTTAGTGAAAACCAGTTTACTGGTCCAATCCCATCAGGTTTTGGTTCAATGGTTAATCTTACTTACATAGACTTGAGTAAAAATCTACTTAATGGGTCCATTCCAATGGAGTTTAGTAACTTGCAGCGCCTCGAGACGTTAGACCTGAGTGATAATAATCTTGTTGGTCCAATTCCATCAGGAAGTAAGTTACCTGTTCCCCTCGCGAATCTTGATCGCTTAGAACTTCTTGATCTTTCGAATAACCATTTCACTGGTGTTGTCCCTGCACAAATATGGAGTTTGAAGAGTCTGCTCTTTCTGCACCTCAGTAAAAACCAATTTACTGGTGCAATCTTTTCATCTTTCACTGGTATTTTACCATCTCAGATAAGGTGTTTGGAGAATTTGGTTACTCTAGATCTTAGTAGAAATCAATTAACGGGCGCAATTCATCCGTCTTTTGGTTTCATGACTAATCTCACTGTGCTAGACTTGAGCATAAATCAGCTAAATGGATCAATCCCTAAGGAACTAAGCAAAATGAAAAAGCTAGAAACTTTAAATCTAGGTGATAACAAGCTTGATGGTCCAATTCCCTCATCTTTCGGTCTTCTGCGCAACCTGAAAGTATTGAACCTTTCAGCGAATAACATCGGTGGCCCCATGCCTCTAGAAATAGCATATCTGAACTTACAACAAATCGACGTTAGTGACAACAATATTGTGGGTCTGGTTCATCCTGAATTTGGTATGGTGTCAAGACTCTTTTATCTTGATTTTTCATCTAACAAGTTTTCTGGTAATTTGTCATTCAAAGAGCCTTGTAATTTCCAACATCTAGACATCTCTATGAATCTAATGAATGGAACTATCTCAGGACTAAGTGTTTGCAGTTATTTAGAGTATCTAGACATTAGTAGTAACAATTTTGTTGGAGAAACACTTGAAGTTTCAAAGTTTCCTAATTTGGTATACTTAAACTTGTCCCAAAATCATCTCACTCGAATCGTTCATGCTCATTCTTTGAGGAAGAAACTCACCCTCTATTTGTCCATTTTTCTTCCGGTCGTTGTTGGAATTTGCTTCTTTGTTCTTGGTTATGCGTGTTATTATCATCCGAAGGCTTCCACGAATGAAGTCCAGGTTGAAACAAGAGAACATGGTGACGTTTGCTCGATACTGAATTATGATGGGAGGATTGCATACGAAGACTTCATCGCTGCTACAGAGGACTTTGATCTCAAATATTGTATTGGAACCGGTGGTTATGGTAGTGTTTATGAAGCGAAACTACCTAATGGTAAAACATTTGCTTTGAAGAAACTCCATCGGTTTGAAGCCGAGCAACCAGCATTTAACCAAAGTTTTAAGAATGAAGTGCAAGTGTTAACCAACTTAAGACACAAAAACATTGTGAAACTCTATGGTTTTTGTTTACATAACAACTGCAACTTCCTAGTATATGAATACATGGAAAAGGGGAGCCTATTTTGCGCGTTGAGGAACGACGAGTTAGCCGTTGAATTGGATTGGACGAAGAGGGTGAATATTATCAAGGATGTAGCCCATGCTTTGGCTTACATGCATCATGATTGCAGCCCGCCTATTGTTCATCGTGATATTTCAAGCAATAACATTCTCTTGAACTCGGAAATGGAAGGGTTTATTGCGGACTTTGGAGCATCTAGATTGCTCGATCCTGATTCGTCCAACCAAACCATTGTTGCAGGAACTTTGGGATACATTGCTCCAGGTATTTCTATAAAGTATGTTTGCTTCTATTATGTCTATATGTAGTGAAACTTTTCTAACAATATTTTGGTATGATAATTTAGAGCTTGCCTATAGTATGGTCGTGACCGAAAAATGTGATGTGTATAGCTTTGGGGTGGTGACACTTGAAATTATTATAGGAAAACATCCTGGAGAACTCTTGTCATCACTAAACCATTCTAGTGGTCAAGAAACATTAGTGGAAGATATATTGGACACACGACTTCCTCTTTCGTGTGACAAGCTTATTCAACGGGACATTGCTCGTGTTTATCAAGTAGCACGAGCATGCATTCTCACGGATCCAAAATCTCGACCCACGATGAAAACTGTCTCTCAAGAATTATCTCGTTGAAGCCGTGGTTGAGGCTATCCCATATCTATTGGTGATTGTGTCATCTTCACTAATTGTTATCTTCTGTTTTTTTTGTTTGTCATTTGAGTGATATAAGTTAGAAAATTACATGAGTTACTACAGCTTCTTATAAGTGATCTAAGTTGCTACAATAAGCTACCCTATATAAACATATTGTCTTTGTTGAAAGCATACAATTTACAATTTACATGTTGGAAATTATGGTTGAAAGTTGTTTAGTTTTTTTATTAGCTTTTAATTGTGTCTTTTGTTTTTTTAAATTGTGTTTGGGAGTAGAAGGGCTAGTTATGACAACTTTGGATTCTTGGACGGCTGGTTATGATAAGAGGCAGATATGTAAGGGCCAGAGTTGGTGTTTAGGGTTAACGCTCTCGTTTTTCTGGCCTCTTGCTCGTTCTCTTGCATAAATTACAGTTTAAAGTTGAGTTTTCATTGTTGAGTTTTGTGGTTTGTTACATCTAGTATCTGTTTGTTGATTTCTTATATAGTTGAACCCCTTGTTTTTGTTTTTTTCGGTTTGTAACGTGTGTAAAAGGAATATAAATTATAATAAGAAAGTTGATTACACAATTATGATAGTGTACCTATGCAATATGTTATATAGTAATGCTAAGAACAGGACAATCGAACCATAGACACGATAGCTGTTGGTTTAAATTTTTGTCCATAGCCTAAAATCAATGATTGAATTTGAATTAATTAACTAATGAAACTAAGAAACAAGGTAACAAGTGCAAAGAAAGATAAGCAAATGAAACTCATACGAAATCAATTAGGACAGAGAGTCACCTACGCTCAAATCCACTTAAGCTAGCAATGGTAACCTATATCAACTATTGTGAGGTTATTTTTTACACAAACAAATAAAACTAGATTAGACTCTCGTGAAGACTATCTATTCCTATGACTTTTCATAAAACTATAATCATGGTCATACCTTAACACCCCAAAATCATTTAATGAGCCACAAACGACAACTTATGTTGGAATGCTATAAATTAATGGGTTAAACTCATCATGTCAAGATTCTTTTAATCTCGTAATTCTTTAAACACTGCAAGAAACACAGGCTTGCGCCGAGGAGATCTATGGCGACAATACGTGTCGTCGAAAACATATGTTTTTTGTGACGCTATAGGGGTAAATCAAACAGTCGACTTGTCAAAGCTATGATGTCGACTCGTCTTTGCGAAAGTGTGGCGCAAGAAGATGAAAAAAAGACCCAATAGTGAAATGCGGTGGCGCCTACATGTCGACGCAATAGATTACTAATTTTTTAGTTATTATTTTGTCTAAAACTAAACATAATATATTTAATACTTTATTTTTTTAAAATCTCATCTGTGGGTTCGACTTGTCGACGATATACTGATAAGTTGAAATTTTGACCGGTCAAAGCTTTGGCATTGACTAGTCGTCACAATATTGGTGCGGGAAGATGGAAAAAGAAAGAGCTGTCAAGAGAAATTTTGTGGCTTTGACATGTCGACGTAATAGGCTGTTTTTTAATTATAATTTTTTTTATCTAAACTTAAGTGAGTTGAAAATTACACATCAACCTCTTACTACACCCACCAGGCCACCACAACACGATAGTTTCAAGTATCCTTTTTTTTTCTTAGCTCAAACTTTCAAACACGGTTGCCCCTACCTTCTAATGATTCCACAACAACTTTTGATAATTCTCCCGTATGACATGTTTTCCTTTGCAACTTCTTGCAATTTCACAACACAAAGGTTAAGTGTCGACCTATTCTTGTACCGCCAAATTTCCATTGCCAAACATTGATTGAGCAGACAGAGTCACATAATATTTATATTTTTCAAAACAAAACAATCAACTCCAAAAGTAAGAAGCACGGAGTGGATTTTATGCAAAAGCACAAATCAAGGGTTGATTAGTCGACGAGAGGCTCTTTAACGACTCTAAATAATAGACATACATAGTTCAGAAATGCTTAGCGTGGGGTGGGGGTAGATCGGACTATGGTAGGTTGTGACCATAGCCTTATTTTATTTAAAAAAATAATAGAAAACAATAACAATTAGTGTCAACTGAAGGTATTATCCATGAGTGAATAGTAAATACCAAGCGACGAACTTTTGGCAAAGTGACACTCAGTTCTTATCCTTCAAACCCAAATGTGCTAGTCCTAGATTAGTAAATAATAGGCGATGATCTTTATACCTATTAACATTTGGTGTTTATCCTCTAAATTTATACGGGTCTGATTCTCACAAACTAAGCAATACGTGAAATTTAGCCGTAGATTTTAGACGTCTGTTTGTATCCGCCGTTATATTAACAATAAATACTAAAATGTGTAATTCAAAGAAAAGTTAAGATCCAACATTTGTTAATCACCTTTTTTTCTAAACGGCTAAGTGGATCACTGACGGGTCATTGAACCATCCGATTATCTCAATTACTCAAGTACGAAACTAAGACCAGCCTCACGAGAAAACTTACGTTTGTTAATCACCTAATCACCTCTTTTAACATTTACTATTACTTCCAAAACAAAAACTAATCTATTACACTAAACGTGGTAAGTGTGCACTAACTGAATCACAAACACCACTTTCACAGAATCCACAAATCTCCCATTATTCAAAGGCTTCTTCTCTCTGCCTATCTTTCTCCCACACTCAAACCCAATAATCTCTTTATTGATCGTGTGCATTAACTGATCGATTGGAGTACTAACAACACAGCAGTTCACCACGATCTGATCCTCAGATTCGAACAAACGGAGGAGAAAGATGGCCCTAAAGCGCTTTCTTGTTGAGGTACATCGTTAAACAATCTTTTTCGCATTTCAAGAATTGGGTATTCATCTTTTTCTCCGTTTGATTCGTGTTATGTATGTATTTTGGGAATCAATCTGTTTCGTGTTTAATTTGGTAGTAATTTGGTTGCGTTTTGAATGTATGGAAACCCTAGGTTTGTTTAGATTTTAGGGTTTTTATGGGATTTTTTAAATTGTCTGTAGTGTGTTTAGTGATTTAATCTTGATGCATCTGGTAGCCGGTGGTGATTTATAGCTTGTTCTTGAAGGCTGAGGCGCTTAGAGAGATTGAAATTTGGGCGTGATGGTGTTCATATGGTGGTTAGGAGATCGTGTGATGTTACTGTAATAGTGGTGATGGGGTTATTTGGTGTTATGTTATAAGACCAAAAGGATGCTTAATTGGTGTTGGAAGAAAGATAATCTAAGTTAATACGAACAAGGGGAATGTTGAAAACTGTAATGGCTTAATAGGAAACCATGATTACACATAGGTTAGAAGTATCATAGTAAGTTAAGTGTTGAAAGAAACATAATCTAAGTAAATAAGAACAAGGGGAATGGTCGAAACTGTATAGATTATCAGAAAAACCATGATTGCACGTATATTAAAAGTGCCATAATATGTTATTGTTCATGGGTTAAGGTTCGAGATTTCGAGGCTAAATGGCTCATGACCAATTTGGTTCTTGGTTTCACAAAGCGCGGCTAGGCGCAAGGGGACCTGGGGCGCAAGCCCCACGGCTTTTGTGTAGGTAAGGAGAGTGTAGAGCGTAAAGTGTCGGTGAGGAGCGATTTTCAGGCAAAAAATCAGCATAAGGCGCAGGTCCGAGGTGTGCTTTTCGTCCTGTGGAGAGAGATTAACCGGAGCTTCTCTTTTTTTTTTCTTATGTGTTTCTTAAGTAAAGTTCATGTCTTTGTAAAATGAAAACAATGCACAACTAATATACTGGTAGAAAGTACTTTATTACCCTCAATTTAAACCGTGTACAATGTTTACTGCTTTTTTTCTGCTTACTCTGTTTTCTTTCCTGTTTAAGCTTTCTTTCCTCTTGACTCTCTGGACAGCAGCTTGTTTGCAGCTTTAATCATGTGACTAATATTTATTATATATATTGTAATTTAATTAGGTTGAATTTTATTTATTTTCTGGTTCCCACGTGAATGTTTAAGCATAGTTATCATCATATTCAATATTACATCAATTTAAATATATCAACATCTTGGTTTAAAAAAGCGCTGTGAGGCGCTGCTTTAAGCGTGAGGCGCTAGGGGCGCTGGACAAAACGCCTCGCTTCGGTTGAGGCACCAGGATACATGAAGCGGGCTGAAGCGGCGCTTCAGGCTTGGAGCGCTAGGCTAGTTGAGGCGGCGCTTCATGTATAATGGTCAATTTCAGTAATAATTTCCGGTGATTCTCAGGAGAGGAGTTCACTGTGGATCTTTTTGAGGCTCTAGGATGTGTGCTTTTGCATGAAATTGAACAAGTAGATGATGTGAAGTTGAAATAGAGGTGCAGTAACGAGAGGTGATATCAGACTTAGAGGAGATTAGATTGAAGAAGAAGATTTTGATGAAGAAATCTCTTGATAGATAAGAGCTGCCAGAGAAGAAGCGATGATGTTGTCTTAAGTTTTAGGGTTAACCCATCTTTTATTTCATTTTTACAAAATTACATTTTTCACCCTTAAAGTTTAAATTTTTGTTGAAGTTTACCTTAAACTTTTTTTATGTGTTTATTTTTTTCTTTTCTTCTTTCTGAAGTTATAGGTCTTGTACACAAAGCCTAGTTTGTTGTACATTGGGCATAACAATTGATTATGTGTTTCTTTAGGTAGTATTTATAATTTTTTGAAGTTGTACATAGATATTATTTATATTTTTATTACTTTTTTTAGTTTAGCGCCTCGCATACGTGAAGCGCTCGCCTCGCGCTTGAGGCGTGGCGCCTCGGATTTTGGTATCAAATCGCTTCGCCTCGCCTCGCGCTTTTTTAAACCAAGATCAACATCATATGTATTTTATCCAACTTTTTTTTTGTTGTGTTTCAGTTAGTTTGTGGTATTAATATGTTTTATGGTGTTTTATGATATATATGTGCATGTGAGTCTGTGTATGTTGGTGATTTAGATGCTAAATGTATATTCATGTCTTTGCGTATCATATGTAGTTTATAATTAATTTGTAAGGTTTTAAACATATGTACGCTTCACGCATCAGCTTTAGACCCTCGCGCTTTTGTGCACCTTGCACGATTTAAAACCAAGATTTGGTTTAATATTGTTGAGATCAACCACACATAATTTTATTGTTTAGGCAACTCATGAAGATATATAAGGTGCACAATAATGATTAGTATATACTGTTTATTAGTCTTGAGAAGTTAAAGTTCCTATAAAGTTATCTGAGTGGAATAACTTTCAGAATCTGGTGGTTTTTTAAAAATTCTAAAATAACTTTTTCTGTGACTGGCTCCTGGGTAAAAAAGTTTATAACTGCTCATCTTACTTTGTGCTTATACAGGTCTCAAAGAAACGACCAAAAGTGGGGCTTACTAAAAGCTTGTATACTAGATCTTATATTACTTCACAGAATTTCAGGTTTGATGCAGGTATATAAAAGCTAAGTGCATAATCACGCTTCATGTTAATTTTACATTTTCATTTTGTTAACAGTAGAAATCATCGCGAGTTTGAATTTTAGTTCATACCTTGAACTCTTATCCATATTCATGGTTGTTGTAAGAATAAGTTAGCTAAATATTGGTGTATGAATTAGCAAGAAATAACTTTGATTATTTATCCGCAGCATACAAGCTTCCAAGTGGACAAAGAAGGTTCCAGTCCAGTTATGTGGGAAGTTTTGCCCGAAAATTTCGTGAACGTGATTTAGAGGGGTCAAGCAATGCAGCTTATCTCAGGGAGCTTTATCATAGAAATGATCCAGAGGCAGTCATAAGACTATTTGAAAGTCAACCTTCCTTGCACTCTAATCCATCAGCACTTAAAGAATATGTGAAGGCCTTAGTCAAAGTTGATAGATTAGATGAAAGTGAATTACTCAGGACATTACAAAGAGGTGAGTCAACTATACTAATACAATTGAGGGGCATGATTATCATTCATTTATAAAGATTAAAATCCTCTAACTGGGTTCTCAGTTGAATTTTTGTATGCCTTTTTTAACTATGTTTAACTAGTCATGTCTTCTAGTTTTTTATATATGATGATTGTCAATTGTTAAGAACAGCCGAAGTTGGCTTGATTAACTTGAAAGAAAACAGTACAAATAGGCCCTGTTCGAGAAGGGTGATCTTTGATTACAAGGTTTTATAACCTTTTACTACTGATAATCTAAAACAAAGACGACCAACATAAAACAAATCTGCTCCTGAAAATAAGGTTGGCAACTGCCCAACATTCCCCACATTCCTTGAATAATTGGGTCATCCTCCGCATCCTGGATTGGCCCCCCTTTTCCCGCCTACCCATATTGACTGGGTCTGATCCAACCCAGTTTGACCAAGTAAGTTCATATCACTACTGTTCGCCTGGAAAACCGACTTATCCTCAGTCGGAAAGAATGGAGTTGTTGTGCCAAGCAATAAGCCATACGATTGTAGGCTGACTCGCTTCATAAGCCTTTCGATGAACCAAAACTGATTGTGGTTGAAACTTGAAAGTCGACTTATCCGTGTTTCAAGTCTGCATGTACACTTTCTTGTTCACCTTTTGTAGCCTTGAGAACAAGTCCTGAAGTGCAATAATGGTGAGATTAGGACAATTGGCGTAGTCAGCTTTCATTATAATTGGTTTTGAAGAAACCACATTTTTAGTCTTCTTTAACATTGCATCAGTTCTTGATTTAATGGTGTTTGCAGTTGCGGATGATGATACAATTGGACTGCCATATTCTTCAGAATCCTTCTTCTTTATAGCCTGGTACGTGAGCATTTGAAGGCCTTGATTTATAGCTTCCCCGTATTCTTCACAATCCTCCTCCTTTATAGCCTGGTACGTGAGCATGTGAAGGCCTTGATTTACAGCTTCCTCCTTGACCAGATTTGTTAGTGGACCTTGTGGTTCATCTTGTGGTTCCTTGGTTGCATTCGATTGTTTTTCTAGCCAAGCTTCCTTGATCGCTGCAATATACTTCTGTATGGCTACTAGAGAGTCTAATCGTGCTGCGATGACTGCTAATTGAGCAGCCACAAAACCTGAATGAGAACCTGTCTCCCAGGTCATCTGCCCTTCGTTTCCCGACAATGGAACCATTGTTAAGAACAACTGAAGTTGGCTTGATTTACTTGAAAGAAAACAACACAAATAGGCCCCGTTCAAGAAGGGTGATCTCCGATTACAAGGTTTTATAACCTTTTACTATTGATAATCTAAAACAAAGACAACCAACATAATACAAATCTGCTCTTGAAAATAAGGTTGGCAACTGCCAACATTCCCCACATTCCTTGAATAATTGGGTCATCCTTCGCATCTTGGATTGGCCCCCTTTTTTCCCATATTGACTGGGTCTGACCCGACCCAGTTTGACCTAGTTGTTCATATCATTCACCTTCTTGAATAAACCTTAAGCGAGGTTGTATCATTACTTTCGGTTTGGTAAAACGACTTGTCCTCAAGTCCGATTGTCGGAAAGAAAGGAATTGATCCGTTACTCGGTCTGATTGGTGGCATTTGAGGTATTCTTAGCGAAGCCCCACGGTGGGCGCCACTCGCATCTCGTGGGTGCACCCTTATTTAACCAAAAGTTAGACCAATCAGAGACATCCTTTAATATTCCACTTTCTTACCACTTTTTACTTTTATCTCTTGACTTCGAGGTGGTACCACTAGGAGATCATACAACCGACGTTGGAAGACATGGGGGTTGGGTTATGTCCGTCTTTAGTATACAGTTTATGCACTTCGTGATTAGTATTATATATTAGAGGGTTCTAAAGTGTAAATATGTACTCTATATATATCCTTTGCAATCATCATTATCAATATACAATATAATTCACTATACAAAGTTAAACCCTAACCTTAAAACATCGTGTCGCCGCCGCCCATTTGCTGTCACAATCCTGCTGCTGCCGCCCTGTTGCCACCACAACCCTGCTGCTTTTCATCCCCTGTTGCCGCCACACCCCTCAAACCCTAACCCTACTGCCGCCACACCCCTCAAACCCTAACCCTACTTTTTTCTTTGGCTTACAATGGCCTTACTTGCAGCCTTTTCTACAACTGAGAAACAATCTCACAAATCTCACAAGTTTGGTTTTACCCTCTCAACCAATTATGGTTTTTGGAAAACAATGATTCAGCTGTTTCTTATAACCAATAATTTGATTGGTTCTGTTGATGGCACTATTCCATGTCCCTCGCAAACCATCACTCCCACATCATCATCATCTGATAAAGAACCACCTACATCATCCGCACCTCAACTTAACCCAATTATTTTGCAGGGTGGCTAATGATGCTCATGTACGAATGCTTATCATCTCCACCATATCAGAAGCCTCTTTTCCCAATGTCCAAGGCATTACATCTCGAGATCTTTGGCTATCTCTTAAACGTGCCTATGCACCACACACATCCCTTAGGGAATACACCCTAAAAACATAATTGCTAAAACTTGAGATGAAGGTTGATGAAACCTCTTCTGCATTCCTTACAAGGGCACAGAAATATGCAGATGCTCTTGCCAATATTGGTGAACCGGTCAAGGAAAAAGACCTTGTGATGCTTGTGATCTCGAGTCTTCGTGAAGAATATAACGGTGTGAAATCTATGCTTCTTGCTCGACAAACTCCTACATCCTTCCATGAACTTCATGGTCTTCTTTCTGACCATGATTACATGGTGTATCAGCCCTTGTTACACATACTTAGGCTTTACTGTTGCCCGATCTCCTACCACTAGCACATCTCACACAGAGACATTGCAGGTCCTTCAACAACTACTCTCACAACTTGGTCTTCAAGTGCAATCCACTGCTCAGCCGTCTTCACAAGCTTTCTTCACTTCTCATTCCCAAAATAACCAAGGCTAAGGCTAAGACAATTACCCTGGTCGAGGTAACTTCACCAAGCGTAACTTTGGGGGAAACAAGAGCCGGGCTTCCAATAAGAACACAGTTTATGGTATGTGAAACGGATGTGGAATAGGGCATGTCCCATCACAATGTCCTAATCGTGATCCTACAATCATTCGCCCAAGACAACAACCCACTGCAAACTATATTGTCGCTCCCAAGCATATTCTACTTGGCTTCCAGACACTGCTTCTATTAGTCATGTTGCTCCAAATCGCTCTAGCTTGAATACTCATGAGCCCTACTATGGTGAGGATTCTGTTCATGTTGGCAATGGTAAGCGTATCCCTATTCTTCATATTGGGCCCTCCCACTTTTCTTCACCCACTAAAACTTTCACTCAATAATATTCTTCATGTATCACAAATCCACAGAAACCTTTTTTGTTGTTCAAAAATTATGTCATGATAATCAAGTTTACTTTCAATTTCATTTTACTTTTTTTTTGCCGTGAAAGACAAGTCTACCTACAATACCCTCCTTATGGGTTCAAGTAAACATGGGCTCTACTCAATCTGTCTTCCTTAAGCTCAGTCTATTCCTACCATTGCCTTCTCCACCACCCAAGCTTCCTCCAACACATGGCATCAAAGACTTGGTCATCCTCATCCATAACTTTTACAATCAATGCTCTCCAAATATTGTCTTCCTGTTTCAAGTAAAAGTTTGAGTTCTTCTTGTGACTCTTATCACTTGGGAAAATCATCAAAACTTCATTTGTCATCTTCTACTTTTAAAAGTACTCATATTTTGGATTTGGTATATTCTGATGTTTGGGGTTCTGCACTTGTTGTTCTAGTGATGGACATCGTTATTTCACATTTATACTTTGAAACTTAAATCAGATATTTATTTCACATTTATACTTTTTGTTTCCATGGTTGAACGCCAATTTTACATTAAATTAAATTCCGTTCAAGCAAATTGGGGTGGTGAATTTCGTAGTCTTACAACTTTCTTCTCTACACTTGGTGTCATTAATAACGATCATGTCCGCACACTACTGAACAAAATGGCCATGTTGAACGTCGACATCGTCATGTTGTCGAAACCGGGCTCACTCTCCTAGCCCAATTCTCTGTTCTCTCACGTTTTTGGCATCTTTCATTTGATACAGCCG
This sequence comes from Flaveria ramosissima, assembly GCA_025215565.1. Classification (NCBI taxonomy): domain Eukaryota; kingdom Viridiplantae; phylum Streptophyta; class Magnoliopsida; order Asterales; family Asteraceae; genus Flaveria; species Flaveria ramosissima. Next base: position 63,263,826 of record CM046030.1, read on the forward strand.
TGTATCTTATCAATCGTATGCCTTCTCGTAACTCATCCAATCTTTCACTGTTTGAACATGTATTTCATGAAAAACCTGGTCTCACTTTTCTTCGGGTATTTGGGTGTCAATGTTTTTCACATCTATGTCCGTATAACCCTCGTAAAATGGACTTTCATTCTACATCTTGTGTTTTCCTTGGGTATAGTACTTCACACCGTGGTTATCGATGCCTAGACACCACAAACGGTCAACTTCTCCAACAAATACTTACACTTGCTGTTAGGGATCCGAGTGTAGATCGACACACAAACACAATCAAACCGCGAGAGAAAATAATAACAAAGATGAACACTCGAGATTTAACGTGGTTCGGTCGATGTGACCTATGTCCACGGGCTGCAACCAGGATGATAATTTTATTGCTTTTTGCCTCACTCGTGAGGAATTACAAGTACAATACATAATATAAATTGAGAAATTAGGGTTTACAACTTAATCCCCAAGTAAACCTTAATGGGCTACAATTAAATAAAAACGGGCCAGGGCTCTAATTTAATTAATCTTCCACTAAGTTGTCTTTTAACTCGAGCCCAAATCAAGACTCCACAAACCCAACACTTCATTCTGATAAGATCAAACTCAGTTTTTAGGGACTGCAATCGTGCTTCCATTTCAGCACCTAAGTGTCGAGTCTTGATTGATTCCCAAATGTCTTTCGCATGTTCACAACTTGCAATCTGCAAAATAAGGTCTTCAGGTAGCGATTGGTAGAGATAGGCTACGACTGCATTGTCCTTTTTTTGATCTGGATTTGTCCCAGGTTCAGTCACCTCCCATATTCCATGAGCTTTGAAAATCGTCTTGATTTTGAGTGACCAGATCAGGTAATTGGTCGGAGTTAGAACCGGGCATTGAAACGGAAGATTGCCTGTTTTATCAACCTGCGCTAGCTGGTTGTTTGGTGCTGCAGCGTCCCCCATCGATCTCTCCTTTGATCGACGCTTGTACACCTGCACTATTGGTGGTTTAAGTGCTTGATCCACCACGTTGGATCAACAGAAAATCCCAGATCTCTTAACCAGAGCTCTGATACCAATTGAAGTAAATTGGTACCAGAAAAGAAACAAACAAAAACAACCAGAAAAACAAGAACAATTCTGGAACTCCTCCTCTAATTTAATTGATAGAAAAACTTACAAAGAATAAGTAAAAACTATCTCCTATTTATAGTTGATTAACCTAGCCCATCAAGTTAATTTATTCCTACATAATAGGCTTTATCTCAAATCCTTTTGAGATAAAGTTAAATCACAAAAGCTTAGCTCAAATCCTTTTGAGATAAAGCTGTAAACTACTTGATAAACTTATCCTTTTATTTACTGGATAATGACCAAAAATAAATTACAAAATAGACCCCTAACTTTAATCAATGTCAAGATTGGTCCAACACCACTTCTTCTGAAACAACATCCACCACCTTTGCTATTGCCAACAAAGATCCTCGATGACACAAAGCCATGGCTAATGAATATTTGGCTCTTATGAGAAATGGCACTTGGTCATTGGTTCCACCCGTCTCTAATGCTAATGTAGTTGATTGTAAGTGGGTGTACAAGATCAAACCGGATAAAACGTACAAAGCTCGTTTAGTAGCCAAGAGATTCAATCAACATGCGACAATTGATTTTCATAACACTTTTAGTCCGTTTGTCAAATCCACAACTATACGAGTAGTGTTCTTTCTCGTTGTGACACAACGATGGCCACTGAGACAATTAGATATTCAAAATGCTTTCCTCCATTGGGATCTAAAAGAAACGATTTACTTAGGTCAACCACCTGGCTTCACTAATCCTCAAAAGCCAGGCCATGTTTGCCCGCTTCACAAGTCTTTATATGGGCTCAAGTAGGCCCTTCGTGCCTGGTTCCACAAATTCTCGGAGGCCCTGCAATCCTTTGGTTTTCAAGGCTCTAAGATGGATCCTTCTCTCTTCATTTATTGTTCTAAGGGCATACTACTGTATATGTTGGTTTATGTGGATGGCATTATTCTGACAGTATTAGTCCTCACGCCATTGAATAAATCATTAAGCGCTTGAGTTAAACGTTTCCTGTTAAGGATATGGGTACCATATCTTACTTTTTGGGAGTTGAAGTTACTTATAAAGGGCCAAATGTGTTATCTTAACAGAATTACATCACGGACCTCCTCTAAAAAGCTGGCCTCTCAAAAGCTAAACTTGTTTCCTCTCTCGTAACCAAGGTTTAAAAGTACGGAATCGAGCCTCGAGGCGTTTTATCTTCGCCTCATGAGTCGTAAGCCTCGAGGCGAACCGAGGCGTAAGCCCGAGGCGGAATCAAAAAATAAATATAAAAATTATATATCTTACAAAAAATAAAATACAGACTGATTTCATCATCGGATTTATCAAAAACATCAAAAACACACATTAAAAAGACATGGAATGTTTGAAACTGACACAAAGAGTCTAAAACATCGAAAACAAACAGAAAAAAAACCCCCGAGGCGCCTCTGAGGCGCAGCTTTTCTTAGCGCCTCAGCCTTATGAGGCGCACGTACATAATAAACCCCTAAGGCGCCACCTCAAACACGTTTTTTGGGTGCTTCGCCTTGAGGCGCACGCCTCAACCGCTTTTTAAAACAATGCTCATAACTACCACAACTAACTTAGCCCTTGGTGATTGCCCACCTTTTCAAATCCGGTTCAGTCTCGGTAGGTAGTTGCGCTCTTCAATATGCTACTTTGTCTCGCCCAGACATCACGTTTGCAGTCAACAAAGTCTGCAAGTTTTGGCACTCTCTAATTGAGAATCACTGGTTTGCTGTAACTCGTATTCTTAAATATCTTTAGGGTACCGCTCATTATGGCCTACTGATTAAACAATCTTCTGGTTTCACATTGCATGCTTACACTGATGCTCATTGTCCCTCTCTGCATGCCTACTCTGATGTTGACGGGTTACCCTGTTGACCGACGATCCACCGGGGGATTTGCCATTTTCTTGGTTCTAACCTAATCTCGTGGTCTGCCAATATCATTTTCTTGGTTCTAACCTAATCTCGTGGTCTGCCAATATCACCCATTATCCCATCGAATATCTCTATTCAGCTTGGAAACCGCACCCCACTCCTTCATTTTCCCGCCTTCCTTATGCCCATATTCGAGAGGGTCTAAAGTGGACCCAAATACAAAATATAGCTGTTCATTAATATTAGCCTCGACCCGTTTCTTACTCCTCCGCGAATAAGTTTTTAGCGGTATCGTATCAGGTTGCTTTGTGATAGTACTCAACGATTAAGTTTGCTAAAAACCCGGTATTTCATGCTTGAACTAAGCATATTGAGGTGCATTATCACTTCATTCGAGAAAATTTTTTTAAAGGAGAGATTGCTATGGAAAAGTTGACATGAAGATCAGGGAGCCGATGTGTCGAAGTTGAGCAAGCTCTGTGCCTTCAACCCAAGTAGGTTGTGAGAGGGAGTGATAAAAGTCCACTACCTTTCTTGGCCATAATAATGTCACGTGCATGGCTGCATGTTTTAGTCGTGTGTTTACGTAAGTTGCTTGCTTAAGTTTGTGTTTCTTTTTATTTGGAATTTAAAATCCCATTATTTGGTAGTGGAGGAACGACTAGAGGAGGTTAGAGTTAGTGGCTTGTTTTTCTCATTCAGTTTCTTATTTCAAGTATGTAGTTTGCAGACTTTGTGGTTAATGGAAAATACAATATAATCATCTGTGTTTTTTAGTGAGTTAAGTCATGCATCAATTTTATCATGTACCACATTCACTTTATTTTCATTTTCAAAATGTACCCTGACGAGCTTCATTGTTTGATTTCCAACTTAATTCTTCATTTCTTATATTTATGAAATTAATATTTTTCCTTATCATTCCTTAAATTACAGGAATGGCAAGCTCTGGTAACTCAGCATTCGATGAGGAGAATATAGGCGGGCTTTCGGTTTTCAAAAATGTTGGGAAAGCAACAAAAGAAGGTGTACTAGGTACTGCTGCTGCTCCTATACATATGGTGGCTAGTGAAGGAGGTCATTTTAAAGAACAATTATGGAGAACAGTTCGGGCTTTAGGCATGGGCTTTCTACTGATCTCTGGTGTAGGAGCCCTCATTGAGGATAGAGGAATTACTAAAGGTGTTACTTATAAAACTAAAATAATAATATCATTATTATGTGCTGCAGATATGCTAACGGCCTCAACCCCATATCTGTTACAAAGTGGTGCTTGATATCTTGTTTTTATTGCAGGACTTGGTTTACATGATGAGGTGCAGCCCAGTATGGAATCTAACACAAAGTTTAGTGACGTGAAGGGTGTAGACGAGGCAAAAGCTGAGCTGGAAGAAATTGTTCACTATCTTCGTGACCCTAAGGTAGTAATAAGGAAAGAGATTGATGAGATTTATCTGACTTGTATAATGATATTCAAAATTCGCCAACTGAACCTAAAAAAGAGGTTAATCATTCAATCTGCATCGTTTTAGGTTTGAGATATTTGGTGATCCACATTCTGTGATTTGTTTTAGGTTTGCTTTATAAAAACTAAAGACAGTTTTAATTGAAAAAAGCACAAAGTATCTAGAGTAAAATAAATCTAGATATACCAAAATTTATGTATGGCTTGAGTTTAAACTCACATTTTCTAGAGTTGAAATCCTGAAGTTTCTACTAAATTTTCAATAATTCTTTTGAGTGGGGGAGTTGATTAGTGAATATATTGATTGTTATAAATCAGTACTTTTACAGATTTTTTTTAATAAATACATAGGTTAACCACTAACATAACCATTGTTTTACGATTAATTGACACTAATCGCTGATTGAGATTAGCTTTATGTTGGCTTTTTGTCGTAACTGCATATCACGTTCGGTCCAAGATTTCTAAAAGATTTGAGTTAACCCTATATATGTATGTATGTGCGTGTACTGATGTAGTTTTCACTTGTTGAAGCGGTTCACTCGTCTTGGTGGAAAGCTGCCAAAAGGTGTTTTACTTGTGGGTCCACCGGGGACGGGAAAGACCATGTTAGCCAGGGCTATCGCAGGAGAAGCAGGTGTCCCATTTTTCTCATGCAGTGGTAGCGAGTTTGAAGAGATGTTTGTTGGTGTTGGGGCCCGCAGGGTTAGAGATCTCTTTTCTGCAGCAAAAAAACGGTCACCGTGTATTATTTTCATAGACGAGATAGATGCCATTGGAGGAAGCCGTAACCCAAAAGACCAGCAGTACATGAAGATGACTTTGAATCAGTTGCTTGTTGAATTGGATGGATTTAAACAAAATGAAGGGATTATTGTTATTGCTGCAACCAATTTCCCACAGTCACTGGATAAAGCACTGGTCAGACCTGGTCGGTTTGACCGTCGTGTGGTGGTCCCAAATCCAGATGTTGAAGGCAGGAGGCAAATCATGGAATCTCACATGTCAAAGGTATATTATTTTTGTGACAAAATAATCGTTTATTTCTACTAATACTAATTTTCTATTATTGTTAACAGATCTTAAAGGCAGATGATGTAGATTTGGCTGTGATTGCCAGAGGAACACCTGGATTCTCGGGTGCTGATCTGGCAAACTTGGTTAATGTTGCTGCTCTCAAGGCTGCAATGGACGGTGCTAAGGCGGTAAGCATGAACGACCTAGAGTATGCAAAAGACAAAATCATGATGGGAAGTGAACGCAAATCAGCAGTTATATCTGATGATGTTCGTAAGCTGACCGCATACCATGAAGGTGGTCATGCCCTTGTGGCTATCTACACTGACGGGGCCCACCCTGTACACAAAGCAACAATTGTGCCACGTGGGATGGCTCTTGGTATGGTGGCTCAATTGCCTGAGAAAGATGAAACAAGTGTATCACGAAAAGAAATGCTTGCTCGGCTTGATGTTTGTATGGGTGGAAGAGTTGCAGAAGAATTGATTTTTGGTGAAGATGAAGTTACTTCGGGCGCATCTTCTGATCTTGAACAAGCCACTCATCTTGCACGAGCCATGGTCACAAAATATGGCATGAGCAAACAGGTTGGCGTGGTGGCTCATGATTATGATGATAATGGAAAGAGCATGAGTACCGAAACTAGACTTCTAATTGAAAAAGAAGTTCGGGAGTTGCTGGAACGCGCTTATAACAACGCTAAGAATATTTTGACTACTCATAGCAACGAGCACCATGCGCTTGCGAATGCATTGCTTGAACACGAGACATTGTCTGGAAAACAGATTAAAGAAATGCTTGCTCAATTGAAATCCGAGCCGAATCAGCAGCAGGAACATCTTGCTCAAGCAAAATCACAGTCAACACCAAATGCTGCTGTGGCGGCCGCTGCAGCTGCTGCCGCCGCCAGTGCTGCTTCTGCAGCGGCTGCCGCCAGTGCTGCATCTGCTGCCGCCAAGGCTAAAGGCATTGCTCCAGTGGGATCTTAGCATTTGATATATTGTAATAATTTTGAACCAATGTGCATATTAAGTGATGTGGTGCTTATACACTTGTTCTTTTATGGCTGCCACAGAGGTCTTGTGATCTTGGACATAAAAAAGTCATAGAAGGTCAAAATTTAGCAGAAATGTAGCATTATTTCAGAATGATTAATGGATATCTTTCCTGGGGTTCCAATTACTAAACACACTCCTTGTTGATTTCACTGGTTTTGATTTCTAAAAAAATGCTTATACTTTCATATAAACACTTGTATATACCAGTATATGTTTGTTTTGAACATGTATAAGTTTATTAAGCACTTTGTATATGCTCATTTTCAAAGATGTATACAAATGTACGTTTGTGTTCTAGGGAGTAGGGGTACGTTGAGTAGAAATATAGGTGGGACGCCAATCTTTTCTTAGAGCATACTATTTTCCATCTGAATTCTTATAATTTATTAAAAAAATAAAATAAAAATAGAAATACTATTCTTTAAGTTTACTTATATTTTTCTAGAACCTCACACATCCTATTTCTCATATTTTTCTCTTATCAAATAATATTTATTTATTCTTTTGTTAATGTTATTTTTCCTTTCTATTCAGATCCATTAACAAAATTTATTAATAAAAAATGTAAAATGAATAGTCAATCCTCATATTTTGATGATGAGATTGTTTTTCCTTAAAATTATTGGGATGAGAGAATTCAATGTATTGAAAGTTTTGATGATTTTTTATAAATATAAGGATGAGAATGGAGATATGAGATGGGATGAGAATTCTCTTACTAATGTTTTCTCTCCATCATCTATTAATATCCTCAAACTCACCAATTTAGTGTCAAATATTTGATTCGGGTAAGGAATCAAGGGTAAGTTTTCTCAAAATTATTCCAGTACTAATTAAGGTTCCCAAATAGTTAAATCTGAATTCGAAATTTAGTGTGCAAGAAAACACATTAATATGCAATCTCTAACACATAATGCCTAGCATGAGCACGTTATATTTAACTAAGCATTATTACACCATTAATAAATCAAACTAGATGTTTTTCAACTCGCGTGTTGCGCAAGTTTTTAACGACTAATAAGCGAATGCGAATTTCGAGGTTGTATATCACATATACAACATATTTATCCAAGGCTCAGGGCAGTTGACCGATTGTGGTTGCAAAGTAGTAGCGATCTCATGCCAAACAACAGACGTCTTTTTTAGCATCATCATGGCCGCTACACACATAATATACATCTAAGTTCGAATATGTATAGGTTAGAACTTAACAAAGATCTACAAACGTGTACACGTAGCATTAACTTGTACCATAGGCATACAAACATACACAAGACACTATTCATTAAGTTTAAATATTAACATATAGGCAAACGTAGCCGCCTATCAAAGTTGTCTATAATACCCCATAACAGTAAATAACCAGAAACGCAACACAGGTCGCCGATTAACATAAAAACAATACATCGCTTAAAAAGGTTCGAAAATAATATTTCATTGTGGCTGCAAACAATTGTTTGTCAAATGAACACAACATCCTAATGTTTTTTCATCATCGTCTATTAGCCGCCAGCATAGAAACGTCTAAAATCAAAGATAAAAATTGGACAAGGGTGCAGATGAACGCGAGATCACCATCACTACCCTAAAGACCTATGAATCTTAAGTTCGAACAAAAAAAGAACCATCGTTATCACAATGTCACAACTAATATACATCAACAGTAAAGAAACAATAACGCACCAACTGTGGCAAACAATCAGAGAAGGCCTTACCAAGAAAACCGCAACAGATACCAGTACCGAGTGGTAGCACGACAGCCGCTCCGCCCTAAGGCCGATGGCAGAGACGGCGGCAAAACCACTACCGGAACCCTCTCACTCTAAAAAAAACAACCGGTCGTTGAGGCGGTGGAAAAGCCATCACCGAGATCCCCCTTTCTTTATATGTGTGTGTGTGTGTGTATATATATATATATATATATATATATATATATATATATATATATATAACCTTCTTATACAAGATTATTTTTATGTTTAACATATATGTAAAAATTTCACTACAAAGAATGTAACTATTAGCAACAACAATTGTTGCTGCAATTGACCCTAAATTTCGCTGCTAAGTCACCGCTAAAGGTTATTTGGTCGCCCTTATTAGCTGTTGCCGCTAATATTGTGACATCTTGTAATTTTGGATAATTAAAAGTTAACGTACTTATGCTATTTTCGAAACTTGGTGGGCCAGTTATGCTTATTTGTCTTAATTGTTTTAATACTTTATTTTGAAAGTTAATAATGACAATTATTAATTAAAACATAAATAATGATATTAATAATAACTAATAATAATAAAAATAATAATAATAGTATTATTATTAATAATATCGTTAATAATAATGATAACTAATAATAATAACAATAATAATAATATTTTTATTAATAATAGTAATTTGTAATAATTATTAAACTAATAAATATATAAAACTTTAATTTAAAAGTTAAGGGGGCCTATATGATAATTTTGAAACTTAATACATTTAAGTTCTTGCATAAAATATTAAAATAAAAACCACAGGGACCATTTGTGTAAACTTTGGAAAATCAAATCTTTTCTTCCCCTTGTCGGCCCCCTCTCGCGATTTCCCGGCCACTCTCCGGCCACTTCGCCGGCGTGACTCCGGCCACTCCAAAACCTCATCAAAACGTTAAATTAAACGCAAATTAAAACGTCCCAACCGTTCACGACCATCACTCGAACCTGCTACCACATTTAATTTGGTTTTAATTGTTGTAATGAACCTCCAAACTCGAAACCGAAACCTTGAATGCAAATTTGAACTCGTTGAACAAGAAACCGAATGAATTGAACACTTAAACTTGAGGGTAAACACACCAATAGATCCCCTTAAACCTTCTGTAACATCAATTTCATATACAGAACACATAAACCACTGATTCGATCTGTATCTTCATCGCGAGTTTGCATCATAGTCGAACACCACCTTCCAGATATCGAAGCTTTCAATTAACCGAGGGTTATCAATCCTAAACCTCTGTGGAATCTACGAATGTCACCAATTGAAGCTAATCATCAACAAATTTTCGAACGCGAGCTCAAACCGATCGTTTCTTGTTCATAGTCTTCCTACCTCGATTCGTTCTTAATCAAGTAAGATAATCACATGCTTACACTCGTATTCACATGGGGAATCAAAGCCCCATGTTTGATTAGTTTAACAATAGCAATTTGGTGTTCAATTGGAATCAAAATCGATTCTAGGGTTTATATCAATTTGGGGGATTTCTTAATTAATGGATGTATAAAAATTATTTCGAAAACTAAACAGATTGGGGCTCTAGCCCAACCGGTAACAACACTCGACTCTAGGCAGGAGGTCCCGGGTTCGAACCGGGCCTCTGCCAATTTCTTTTATTTAATTATTTTCTTACATTTGTTTTATTCTAAAAACTATTATTATACTAATTAACCTAAGAAAAATTATTTTGTTAACTAAAGGATTTCTGAAATTATTAAACTAAGTTTTTAAAAGGTTTTAAAAACTTATGTTTTATTTGTTTAAATTTAATTACTTTGTAAAAGGTAACAAAAATGGTAAAAATATATTATTAGTTATTTTATTTAAATATTATAAAATTATATTGGTTCAAATGTAGATTATTTTAAACATTTTAAATCTACATGTTTTAAATAAATAATTATTGAAATAGTTATTTTAATAGTTATTTAAATAGTTATTTATTCATCTATTATTTAATTGTGTTATATCATAATTAGTTAGTAAACTTATTTCTTAAACTCTTATCAAAATTCATGAATTTATAAAATAATAGCATTTTCTATTTAAGGCTTTGATATTATAAGACCTTTATAAAAACAATTAAAAGTTTAAAAACTTTATAAAATGATTTTGAATAACTCTAAACTACCTTTTGCAAGTCATTTAAATAATTAATTACTCAATTAATTATTTTGAATAAGCTTTAAATAATTAATTACTCAATTAATTATTTTGAATAAGCTTTAAATAATTAATCTCTAGGTTTATTATTTCTTTCCGCAATGCTAATATTTAAGTAATGCTTATTGTACAATTTCGCTAATGATTATTATTATTTCAATTATAATCATCCATCTTTATGAAAATAAAATATAATTAGATATATTATTTTATTTACCCTAATTACTAAAACCCCAAATTCCAATTGAAACCTTAGTTCACGTTTAATTGTTAAACATATTATTTAACCTAACCTTGAAATTAACACGTTTAGGTAACTTGTAAAGGAAATCGTTGAAGCCTCGTTTAATTTCTTATTATCATCTTATTATATCATGTGAGTATTTCCATACCCCTTTTTGCTTATTTTCATACTTTGGGGTGAAACATGTTAATTTATTATCATTGCACTTGTAAACTTATTTGAGACTTGTAACCTTTATGGCAATTCATCATGCAAAGTTGTGGTTAGTTGAACTTTTGTGGTTACCATGTTATGGCGTTATATGTACAATCATTAACTATTGCTAGCCCAGCGAAGTCATAGATCTATGGGTAAGACAAGCCTGCTTGGTTGATCCAAGTACACTTAGCTGATCGTATATACTTTTAACGTTTGAGACTTGTAAAACTATTGTCAAGGTTTGATTGTTGCATTGTTCATAACATCCCTAATCACTTTATTCACTAACTTATGACTTGAATTGCCATCTTTTATATACTTATGTATTAAAACTATGGAATGCTCACCAACATTTCTATGTTGACCCTTTTATTTTTAACATGTTTCAGGAATACCTCAAGTGTGTGATCTACTCTTTGAAAGCATGCACATCTAGGAATGGACCTAGATAAATAAATAAAATAAGAATGACTTGCTATATTTTATGTTATGCTTTTATTCTTTTTGAGACTTATGTTTGTAATGTGACAATTGAAACTTATGATAAATTTATTTTGAGTTATTAATAGCGTTATGTGGCTGTGAACGATCTTAACTCTCACTCCTCGACGTTTCCGCCGTCAAGGTTGGGGTGTGACAGATTGGTATCAGAGCCCATAACTATAGGGATTTAGGTTATTAGAAATGGTGACCTAGACTATAGTTGCATGAACCTCATAGAAAGATCATTGTACTTTGTGCTTACATGTTGTTTGCATGCTACATAATGCTATGCCTTTTGTGCAACTTGATGCCTTAGCATAGGATTGCCTTATGTATGCTTAAACTTAGTTACTTGTCTCCCTAAACTTAACTTTAACTCTTTGATTCTCCCCGACAAATGAACTCCCTAAACTTATTCTCAACGACATGTGGGATCTACACTTATCATCTGGGTTCAATTCCTTAGACTCTATGTCTAATCTATGAAAATCTCATCAAGGTTTTGATTTCATGAACCAAAGAAATTTGTGTGACACATAGACACCTGTATTCTGGATTTCCTGGCAAAAGGCCTTCGGGCTAAGGCAAGCATATCGTATAAATCTCATTGTGAGACCAGTTATGCTTACCTGGGGATTTCTGGGATGAGTGATAAACTATGGTCAACATACACAAGTCTCTATGGCAAATGGGTCAATTTACCTTGACGTGTCAACGATTCCAAATGGTAATGCGTTACCAAATGGAACCATCCTCTTTGTGTCTTAAAAATCCTTGATTCTTTGATCTGGTTTATCACCAAAGTTTTCATATCTTCTCATTCTTATCATACATAATGTTCCTGTTAATATTGAACCTAACCTACATTTCAACTCTTACGTTTAAACACCGTTATACGTTGAGCGTTTCATATAACTATTTTTATATCTTGACCAACGCGAACATGGATCTTAATATACCCAAAGATATTGGGAATCTAAACCGAATGGTCATCAAAAACTTTAAACCGTTACTTATGATTCTCAAGTCTTCTTAAGGATGTGTCCCGTAACTAAGAACATACAACGCTATAAGTGGAATTCCTACATCTCGAGATACTTTGTCTAGGCAAAGTGTAAATGGTCATTTGACTCGATCATTGAATCCATTTACTTGACTCGAAACCCTTGAGATGAGTGATCACTTATAAGTACGTATGTCTTTAATAAGACTATGGTTGACCTCATATCTTGAGAAGTCCGTGTATTCCTTTCGATTGTGAATCGAACGTTCACATCTCGTTGTGGCGTTGAATAATTTCATGCCCTTAATTCCGTCTTCTCGATTGAAACCAACCAAGATTTGAACATCACAACAAAATCTGTTATCTCGAACTTTGATCTTAAGCTTGAAAGCATGATTTTTCTTTTTGTTACATTGATGTAACTTGAAATTTTCCGAATATCTAATTGATATTATTTCCCTTTCGTTGTTAAGTCAAATTCCGTACCGTCTGCACCGTGAGAGATGCAAGTGTTTGAAGGTCAACCTATGACTAAGAACATCTGTGTCTCCTAAATGATTCTAACTCATCAAAACAGGGGTGATTCCCTTACTTTGATGATTCTCTATTCGTCTCGATAAATGGTTTCCAATTGTGATTTATAAAATTTCATTCTCTGGATCGGGGTGATTTCCTTATCCCGAGGATTGACTTCAATTATTTTCTTTGGAATGGCATTTCACAAATGACATGATCTCATCAGAATAGGATTGAAACCCGTACTTTGGTGACAAATGTCAATCTTCGATTGTTTTCTTGTTATTATGAAATTCAATCATCAAGATAGGCGTGAATTCCATACCTTGATGATAATATCATCTTTATGAATTGTATTTGTTCAAATGAGACGACTTCATCAAAGTAGGAGTGAATTCTGGATTTTGATGAAGAAGTTCATCTTGTTATATTTTGTTTTTGTAAAACTTCACCGTCAAGATAGGAGTGATTTCCCTTACCTTAATGGTGAGTTACCTTGTCTTATTTCTGTGGATCCTCAACAAGGAGTTGGGACCGAACTTTTTGATCGGTGAGTTAGTGGTCATACCATGGGAATACACCATCAAGTTAGGGGTGAAAACCACATCTTGATGACTATTCTCATTCCTTGATCTTCAACTTACCAAGGTTTTAGTCAAGTGACAAGGAACATGTAGTAACTTGAAGGGTGAACCAATGATAGTGTTTGGACCTATCAAGCCAAAACATGATTTCTGAACTTGAAAGAAGACCCGATCACTCTAGGTTGATTTTGATTTCGAGCTTGGAGCATTTAAATTCTTAAATTGATTTTTTTTCTTTATCCTTATGTTTTGATTTGATCTAGCTATATCGAACCATTTATTCACTACTTAGCAACTTTCATTTTGAGGTATCATCAACACATGAGTGTGTGATGGTAGTCTTCTTAAGCAATCTTTCTACTAAATCAAGACATTATCAACTTGTGGTCATGTCTTTCTAGTCATACGAATGTTCTCAACTGTACTTACGGGTTGAGAAACTGCGTATGCAACCTATACTTGGAAATTTGCTACCTTGCAGAATATAAGTACATTTCCTATTGTTCGCGTCATTTCTTTAATCGTCTTTAAACATTAACCAATGAAAATCATTAAAACACTATCTTGATTTCGATCAACGAGACTCGTTATTACTTACATTGTGACGTGTTCATAAACCTTCGTAACTTGTAGTCATGGGTTTGGCATAAAGGAAAAGACGTAACTTGGTATGTATCCAAGTGTCTTACTTTCACATATGACAAGACCTAACATTCGTGATCCTATGGATCTCCTGTTTAACTTTTCATTCACTAAGTGTCTCCTATCTTAGCTGTCATGATGACAATTGGTGCATTATAGACCGATCGGTTAATTGCATATCCACTCACGTGGGATAACGGGTCGAGAAATTTGCTCGTATCTATCCCAAATAGCTGTATACCGTGGTATGTCGTTAAACATCGATCATTAATTTGGATGATCAACTCATTTTCTGCTTTTAATAATGTTCCCAACCATCGTCGTGAACTTATTTCAAAATCTCCGCATATCGCATTATTCCTAGACCGATGATTGGTCAAAAGAGAGATACATATCCACAAGATATGCGTTAAGACCGTTTCATATAATGACGTTTGGGATTCTTAAATCCTGACGGTTAACCTTTCTTGTCATTGTTGGTCCTTTATTGATTGCTAGACATCAATTTACTACGAAATTATATTCTAGAAGTTGTGACCTATAAATCTAAGGTACCACGGTAACTCGTTTTCCAACGTTTTATCTCAAAACGACTCGCGCTTATTATGCTAAGAATCTTGTAAGATTCCATAAAGTGAAGCGTTCCACCTGTAATCAAACGTCAAACTCTGTCCGTTGAACACTCACTTTTCATTTCAATTCCTTTGTTTATTTAAGTTCATTCTTAATTTCGGGACGAAATTCTTTTAAGTTGGGGAGACTGTGACATCTTGTAATTTTGGATAATTAAAAGTTAACGTCGTTTATTCTTGTAAGGATTACTTATGCTATTTTCGAAACTTGGTGGGCCAGTTATGCTTATTTGTCTTAATTGTTTTAATACTTTATTTTGAAAGTTAATAATGACAATTATTACTTAAAACATAAATAATGATATTAATAATAACTAATAATAATAAAAATAATAATAATAGTATTATTATTAATAATATCGTTAATAATAATGATAACTAATAATAATAATAATAATAATAATATTTTTATTAATAATAGTAATTTGTAAGAATTATTAAACTAATAAATATATAAAACTTTAATTTAAAAGTTAAGGGGGCCATTTTGAAACTTAAAACATTTAAGTTCTTGCATAAAATATTAAAATCAAAACCACAGGGACCATTTGTGTAAACTTTGGAAAATCAAATCTTTTCTTCCCCTTGTCGGCCCCCTCTCGCGATTTCCCGGCCACTCTCCGGCCACTTCGCCGGCGAGACTCCGGCCACTCCAAAACCTCATCAAAACGTTAAATTAAACGCAAATTAAAACGTCCCAACCGTTCACGACCATCACTCGAACCTGCTACCACATTTAATTTGGTTTTAATTGTTGTAATGAACCTCCAAACTCGAAACCGAAACCTTGAATGCAAATTTGAACTCGTTGAACAAGAAACCGAATGAATTGAACACTTAAACTTGAGGGTAAACACACCAATAGATCCCCTTAAACCTTCTGTAACATCAATTTCATATACAGAACACATAAACCACTGATTCGATCTGTATCTTCATCGCGAGTTTGCATCATAGTCGAACACCACCTTCCAGATATCGAAGCTTTCAATTAACCGAGGGTTATCAATCCTAAACCTCTGTGGAATCTACGAATGTCACCAATTGAAGCTAATCATCAACAAATTTTCGAACGCGAGCTCAAACCGATCGTTTCTTGTTCATAGTCTTCCTACCTCGATTCGTTCTTAATCAAGTAAGATAATCACATGCTTACACTCGTATTCACATGGGGAATCAAAGCCCCATGTTTGATTAGTTTAACAATAGCAATTTGGTGTTCAATTGGAATCAAAATCGATTCT
Organism: Flaveria ramosissima; assembly: GCA_025215565.1. NCBI lineage: Eukaryota > Viridiplantae > Streptophyta > Magnoliopsida > Asterales > Asteraceae > Flaveria > Flaveria ramosissima. The sequence continues at coordinate 63,279,811 of CM046030.1, forward strand.
AGGGTTTATATCAATTTGGGGGATTTCTTAATTAATGGATGTATAAAAATTATTTCGAAAACTAAACAGATTGGGGCTCTAGCCCAACCGGTAACAACACTCGACTCTAGGCAGGAGGTCCCGGGTTCGAACCGGGCCTCTGCCAATTTCTTTTATTTAATTATTTTCTTACATTTGTTTTATTCTAAAAACTATTATTATACTAATTAACCTAAGAAAAATTATTTTGTTAACTAAAGGATTTCTGAAATTATTAAACTAAGTTTTTAAAAGGTTTTAAAAACTTATGTTTTATTTGTTTAAATTTAATTACTTTGTAAAAAGTAACAAAAATGGTAAAAATATATTATTAGTTATTTTATTTAAATATTATAAAATTATATTGGTTCAAATGTAGATTATTTTAAACATTTTAAATCTACATGTTTTAAATAAATAATTATTGAAATAGTTATTTTAATAGTTATTTAAATAGTTATTTATTCATCTATTATTTAATTGTGTTATATCATAATTAGTTAGTAAACTTATTTCTTAAACTCTTATCAAAATTCATGAATTTATAAAATAATAGCATTTTCTATTTAAGGCTTTGATATTATAAGACCTTTATAAAAACAATTAAAAGTTTAAAAACTTTATAAAATGATTTTGAATAACTCTAAACTACCTTTTGCAAGTCATTTAAATAATTAATTACTCAATTAATTATTTTGAATAAGCTTTAAATAATTAATTACTCAATTAATTATTTTGAATAAGCTTTAAATAATTAATCTCTAGGTTTATTATTTCTTTCCGCAATGCTAATATTTAAGTAATGCTTATTGTACAATTTCGCTAATGATTATTATTATTTCAATTATAATCATCCATCTTTATGAAAATAAAATATAATTAGATATATTATTTTATTTACCCTAATTACTAAAACCCCAAATTCCAATTGAAACCTTAGTTCACGTTTAATTGTTAAACATATTATTTAACCTAACCTTGAAATTAACACGTTTAGGTAACTTGTAAAGGAAATCGTTGAAGCCTCGTTTAATTTCTTATTATCATCTTATTATATCATGTGAGTATTTCCATACCCCTTTTTGCTTATTTTCACACTTTGGGGTGAAACATGTTAACTTATTATCATTGCACTTGTAAACTTATTTGAGACTTGTAACCTTTATGGCAATTCATCATGCAAAGTTGTGGTTAGTTGAACTTTTGTGGTTACCATGTTATGGCGTTATATGTACAATCATTAACTATTGCTAGCCCAGCGAAGTCATAGATCTATGGGTAAGACAAGCCTGCTTGGTTGATCCAAGTACACTTAGCTGATCGTATATACTTTTAACGTTTGAGACTTGTAAAACTATTGTCAAGGTTTGATTGTTGCATTGTTCATAACATCCCTAATCACTTTATTCACTAACTTATGACTTGAATTGCCATCTTTTATATACTTATGTATTAAAACTATGGAATGCTCACCAACATTTCTATGTTGACCCTTTTATTTTTAACATGTTTCAGGAATACCTCAAGTGTGTGATCTACTCTTTGAAAGCATGCACATCTAGGAATGGACCTAGATAAATAAATAAAATAAGAATGACTTGCTATATTTTATGTTATGCTTTTATTCTTTTTGAGACTTATGTTTGTAATGTGACAATTGAAACTTATGATAAATTTATTTTGAGTTATTAATAGCGTTATGTGGCTGTGAACGATCTTAACTCTCACTCCTCGACGTTTCCGCCGTCAAGGTTGGGGTGTGACAAATATGTCCAACAATGGCAAAATTTTTCGCCATTAAAGATATCGTTTTCCGCCGGCAAAATGAATCTTGCAAGAGTATTGGTCACATTGTCGCCGCTATTGGTGTTTTGTATACATACAAAAATATATCCAAATTTCTGAGAAACACTATAAAAAAACTTCAAAGTGTATAAACATACAATATCTAGTTTAATTCAAACATAAAACTATCAAAAGAAATCATAAACTAGTCATCCAATACGTTGTTTGTCCCCATCGTCAGAATCATCTCCGTCGCTTGATTTGAAGCATTTTTCGAATCCATAAATTGTGAAAGTCATGTTAAAAAAGTTGGGTCTTTAAACAAATTTATAATTTGAACCTACAAAACAAAGTATATATTATAACTTAATGTAGTATGACAAGTTTAAACTCAAAGTAGGATGTTTTTAAGTTATGAAGTGTGTTCGACTCTTTTTGACCCATTTAAACTAAAATCTAAAACACTTAAAGTCTATTTTAGTTCTAGTGAGTTAAAATGATCCAAACACACTTGATGATCTTAACAACATCCTAATTTAACTTTAAACGAGTCAAAATGACATATATGAACACTTTAATACACTTAAAGTTGATGTGTTAAGTGTATCATAATGGGTTTATGTTATTAAGACCCGTTTAAACTAAAACCTAGATCATTTAAGTTTATTTTATTTCCAAAAGATCAAAATGACATAAACCTACTATGATACACTTAACACATCCAAATTTAAGTCTATTAAAGTTTATTCGTTTCAATTAACCAGTTTATACTTAAATTAAGATGTTTTTAAGTTTATGAAGTGTGTCTGGTTATTTTAACCTGTTTAAATAAACTAAAATCTAGAACATAAAGGGATGCTCTAGTATGCCTATATGCATTGAATACATGGATTGTATGCCCCTAATTTTCATTAGCAAAATGCCTAATGCCTACTAACAACATAGACTAAGTATTAACATTAACATAATTAACAAACAACCGACATAACCCAAATTACCAACAAAACATAAGCTAGTTTTACCTGTGTAAGCGGCAAAGCTTGCTGCTCTTGTTTATGACAAAGGGACTTGACCCTACAAATGAATATAGTTTACGCCGAATCCCTTTAATATGTCTTCGCTGAGACCCTAACAACGACTCAAATACAGCGACATCATTTGGTTTTGATGAACTACTTTCTTTACTTTGGACTTGACTTAAAGCATTGATTTGTCGCTTTAACTCGTTCTGTATTTAAATTCATACATATTGTTGCTCGGCTAGCTTGTTGTCAAAGGTTTAATCTTTACCGGTATAAGTATCATGAAACGCTTCAAATCTACTTTTTGTGTTTAACATTAAAAAGTAGATTATAAACACTTATATATAATACACACACATATACATATAAGGGCATAAAACATTAATATACTTAAGTAAATCATTTACTCTCATATGCTCTTACAAGACATTTTTCTAAGCAGTAGAATGATTATCCAAAAGCGTACATTAAAGTAATAATTAGCCTTCATTTTTTAACACCGTCTGTTGCAACTTCTTATTTTTCACCTTCCCTTGCTTTCGAGAAGAGGAGTTGTGATTATAATAGAAATTTAGTAGTTGCAATATTTTTTTATAATAAATGAATAAACATAATTAATGAAGAAATTATAATAATACTTGCCATCTATCCTCATGACTCCCTCGCCTACCAAGTGGTAGAAGTGATGGATCTCTCACATCATCACCTCCGAGACTTATGACATCAACTATAAGGTATACCAAAATAATTTATAATTATATCATTTTTTGAAAATTTATAAGATTTACAACCAATGATATAATAAGCTAATAATGCATAATAATGAGAAGTGAGAAAATCAAATTAAACGGGACATTGTTTGAACCAATGGCAATAATGTCAGAGATTTTAGGTGACACCTAAAATTCGTGACAATATTGTCGTCATTGGTTGAAACAACGTTTTATTTAATTTGATTTCTCCCGAATTTTTATTCTTGACTAACCAAATCAAGCAAATTAAAGTTATTCAAATTTACCAAAGTCAAAACATATCAAAACTAATCAAAGTAAACTTATTTAGAACTATTAATAATAGTATATATCAATGTCATGTGACTTCATAAACTAGTCATTATAATTTCATGCTTAACACATGCATAGATACACATATCATGCTCAATGTACCCAAATCCTCAAATTAACCTTAATTTTATACTAATCAAATATGTAGATCTCGAAATATATTCTAAATTACATAATGTGAACATGAGTTTTGTTAGCCTATTGCAAATCAGATTACACAAAGTCTGAGAAATTTTAAACTGTAATTACACTCTCTTCAATAATCACAAAACAAACATTACACTATAACATAAAGTAAACAATAATTACACTATTTGATCACCAACAAATAGCAAATGATGTAGTAGTTTTGCACACTAATATGCATTTGTCCACCAAAACCCTTGACAACAAAAATGCAAAAAAAGAACAAAAATGCAAAACTACACACCTGTGGGTCGAGATATGTAGTGATGATGTCGTCCAACAATGGTGGTGGTCGAGATCGATCTATGGTGGTTGCGGTAGATGGCGGTCGGAGGGTGACGGGCGAAAAGGTGATGGCGGTCAGAGGTGTAGAGAAGGCGGGTGATGGCGGTCGGAGGTGTGGATAAGCAGGTGGCTGGCAGTTGGAGTGGCGCAGTTGAAGGTGGGTGATGGCGGCGACAAGAGAAGAAGGGTGAGGTGAATAATGGTGATGTAGATCTGTGTATAGAAATAAGCTTGCTGAAAACTTTTAGGTCATGTCGCCGCTAAAGGTCACCCTATGATAAAACACTAGTCGTCAGATTCAGACACTGATCAACATTTAGATTTGTATCCCATGGACGCAAACAGATTGATAAAATATTAGGGGCGACCTGCCGTTGCTGTTGGGTCGCCACTAATAGCATGTGTCGTTGCTAAAGATGTCACCCCTATTGAGGACAATTGTTGTAGTTAATTACATTGATCTTTTAACTTGTGTGTAAAAATAAAAATAGTTACAAAAGAGCAACGAGAGAGTAGATAGAAGAGATAAATTAACTAATTGTTTAGTAGGAGAAAGAATGTTTAATACCTTATCATTATATACTATTTTTTTTTTAATTTTTAAGATTATAAAAATGTTCAGAACGCTTTATATATTTATAATCCGGTCGAGTGTTAAATTGTAAACCGAATTCAAAACCAAACCAGTCACATGTTTGTACGGTTTAACTATTTAAAAATTCACAATTAACATCCATATATAATTTTTCATTTACAATGAAACTTCAGAAATAACTATTGTGTCGCTAATAGTACCCTTTTGTAGTAATTTTTTTTGTTATGTTTCTTGAAGTACATGTGGGCTCAATGTATTTAGCATCCTCCAGCAGATTCAACTTAACGTCCTACAATCTTTCTTGCACTTGTTCACAATATAAATATACTTAATTTCAGTTTTATAACTAAACTTTTTATATAGTTGTTCAACAAAAACAAATAGAAAAATCATGTAACACTAAGGAAAAGAAAACAACGCTTTTTATGTTATTTTATATGAAATACAATCCATGTGCAAGCGAGTTCAAATTTTTTATCATCCAATAATATTATTCAGAAAATGATGTTTTGTCTTAATATTCACCTTTTCCCTACACCCTAGAAAATAAAAGATTCTATCATGTGACTCTTACCAAAGTAGCAACAAAAATAGCAAATGTGTTACGGTTCCACGAGAAAACACACTCGTATTTTTCTCTCAATAAATCATCAAAATAGTTAAAGTAAGTGTCATATCTTTGATTCAACTAGATAGTTTAATATAACTTCCTTTTCATATGAATATAAAATATATAGTAAGTTTGTATATTCTAGTAAATTAATAACCATTTTGGAACTCATCATCACACCAGAAATATGGAGATAATAAAATGAGCGTATTTTTAACTATGAATTTTCGGATACATGTTTAAAAGGATTGGTATAGCCAACAAACACCAACTATTTTTTTTCCTGCTGCTGCTGCATGATTATAATTTATAAAGTGTATATGTTATATGTGATTAGAACAATTATTAATTAATCTTTTGATAAATTTATGTTGGTGGTTTTAATCATCAAATAATAATGGGCAATAATTGAATTATTACCATTTGGCTTTAATGTATAATTAAGTTAATAGACATATTTATTCGTGATTATTAGCAACGAACCTTTTTCAGTGACGAAATACGCGCAACAATTGTGTCTTTTAGGGCGAAACACTATTGACTAGATTCTTCGTAGTGTTAACTAGTGAGCTGAGTCAACTACACCACATATAAGGTTAAATAGTCGGCTCAAATTGGCTTATTATTCTTAACGAGCACAAATTTAAGATTGAGCTTGACTCGTAATTAAATTCTTAAGATAGCTCGTATACTTTTTCATTTTCATTAAATATAAATATTAATAATTTTTTTACACACATTAAACATCCAATGATAAAGCTAAAAACTTAGATTGATGTAAGACGACTTGGTCTTAGAAAGATTAAGATTGGAGTACTACTATCCGGCTATAACTTATAAACATTAAATGCGTTTAATTTAACAAACCAAACAAACGAGTCAATGAGCAAGCTTACCTCAGCTCAAGCTGATCAAGCCCTACGATTTCAAGCCCACCTTTTTTCAAGTTTTTAACAAGCGAGTTTTGAGCACATCATACTTTTACAAATAAAAAAAATGATAACTAAGTAACCTAGCATGGCAACACTTTTTTAATTAAGGTAGTACCATGTTTTGATTTACATTTTACAGCATAAAGAACCACTTTTTCTTTTCATTGTCTATTTCTTTTGTTTCTTTAAAGTGGTTCACAATATACCCCTAATGCATGTATAACATGTTATACTTAACATATACTACAAGCATTCATAGCTTTCACAAACCTCAAATCCTCATGAACCAACAAAATGGAAAATTGGGTTCGGAGTTCATACTTCAAACAAAACTAAAAACCAAAAAAATAACCAAAAATCTTTATCATCCATACTAGCTAACCTTGCCACTGAATCTGGTTCTGATCATGGTTCGGTCTCGGGTTCATGCTCGTGTTCAGGTTCGGGTTCATTTGACCCATATGATCAAGACCAGCCATGTTGAGAAAATGTTGATGATCATCAGGAAACCGTCGAACACCCAAGAAATCTCTCGTTAACTCATCGTTTGCACCATCATTTCGAGCGGTTAACATCGTTCGCGCCTGTTCTTGGTAGCCATTGTGATCTTTCTTTGTGGAATTGATCATGTTATTCAAGATCTCATGGATGTTAGTTGACCCTACAGTGGTAGAACTCATTTGGTCCATACAACTAGTGGTCACATTACCAAAGCTGCTGCTTGCTTCCAACATCACATGATGATGATTATGATCACTTGCGGACAAATTGGATAGTCCAGAAGGATGTTGTTGTTGTTGATGATGATGATGATGGTGAGATGATAGTAGAGGTGCACACATGTGATCATGCTGTAGGGTTTGGTGGGACCCATTTAGAATAATTGAACCAGTGGTGGCAGTAGATGGTGCAGGATTATTGCTCATGGTTGCACCCATTTGAGCTGCTTTTTGGAGCAATGCAGTTGCAGACATGTGAGGAGAAGAAGGAAGATGGAGATTATTATTATTAGGGTTAGGGTTTTGTTGTTGTCGTTGTTGTTGTTGTTGTTGCTGCTGCTGATGATCTAGCCATGATGGTAGTTGTTGATTATGATGTGGAGTACTCGACCCCACGTTGAAGCTAAGTTGCGGTTCGGTTTTTAAGGGGAAATCGATCTGTAAATGAAGAGGAAGGTGGTGGTTTAAGGTTGACGACGAAGATCTTCCGGTTTCTTCTGCTAAAGCATCACAGAAAGCTCTGTGAGTGATGAAACTGTCTCTCCTGTAGTGACAAAAGAGAAACAAATTTCACATCAGTCATTCTATCTTTCCAAACCGTAAATACCAACGTATACACTGGTCGTATATAGTATACACATGTGTTAATTTGAAAAACGTCAAATTAATCAAATTAACAGGGGTATATATAATAAGTTGTAGGGGTACATTTAGCCAACGCTTGTCCTGACACCTCATATTATATGTTGAAATTTTTTGAATCTAATATGATGATAAGAATATAAACTTATTCTTTATGTCTTCTACTATTTAGCTTGTGAAGTTTTTGCAGCTTTATATTATATCATATTCTTACATTGTCTATACTCTATATTATAACACTATATAGTGATCAACTTGTGCTATTACCTTGAGAAAAGGGTACCACAATCACATCTATATTCTCTTGTGCCACAAATCTTGGAATGAGCTTTCCAGTCTGACTGAACTGCGTAACGCTTTGAACATTTTTCACATTTCCATTTCTTCTCACCATGTTTTCGCGAATAATGCTTCTTGATACCAGTAAGATCTCCAAGAGCTCTTGAAGGGTCATGGTGCACGCAACTCGGCTCGGGGCACACATACACCTTCTTCCTAACTACCTCTAGTTTTGATTTTTGCTTAAGTTTCCATGGTAGATTATGTCCTCTTCTGTGTAATTGTAGATTCTGGTCTCTTTGAAACCCTTTGTTGCAAATCTCACACATGAATCTGTTTGTTGCCATTAGTGATTTTGGAGATAATGCTATCACCTCAGCTTCTGGATCTTTTTCATTACCAAAATAGAAAGATTCAATATATTGTTAAAGTTCACTAATTTAATTCAAGAAAAATGAAACCCAAGATTAATAAATACACAAAGAATTTAGGTACTTTCACTCCTAATAAAAAGATTGGAATCAGAATCTATGTATGTATGTAAACGTATGTGTATATACATATGTACGTATACGTGTGTGTATTTTGAATATATAGAAATTTATTTACTCCTAAATAATATCTACTCTTGAACTTGCAAGTATATATTTAAACCCATATTATATTAAGTGTCACTAGACTACAAGGTCATGAACATACATACATATGTACGTATGTACGTATGTATGCAGAATGTGTGATTTTATGTATATACAAGCTAGGACGACCTAAAACAAGTACTTAGACCATCTTCAGCGCTCTGATATGGAAGGAATATATTCATAGGTTAGCCCGTCTGATATGGAGGAGAGAGAAGTGAGAGGGCAACGCCCGTGAATAATTGTAAGGGGAAGGAGAGAGAAGGGGCGCCAATGAAAACCCTTCCAGACAGACCGACATGAAGAAGCACAAGGTGCCGCCCATGGATCAACGGCGATAAAGATGGTCTTAGATAACTAACAAAGAAAAGTTGGCAATAATTATCTAATATAATTTTTTTTTGAAAGACAATTATGCAAATAGTTAACCTGGATTTCCTGGAAGATTCCTCTTTTTCTTGTTTGATGATTGAGTTTGGTTGTTGGTAGTGATTGGCACAGAACCAAAGGACTGCTGCTGTTGCTGCATCTGTGATGGAGGGTACATAGTACCAATATCATTCCTGTTGCTTGATGAAGATATGCTTGCTTCATTGGATGCAGATGTTAAATTTGACATATTGTCATCCACAAAGATGCCTTTCATCTCTCTCTCTCTAGCTATATCACTTTTTCAATGAACTATATGTTCTTTTCATATACTACAGATCAACTTTTTAGCTATTAGCTTCTTTAGAAACTATGTCATGTAGATCTAAAACACAAGAAACCCTAAAGGAAGAAGAAAAGAACAAAAATGATTAGTTAGATTACAAAAGCTGGTTGATGAATCAAAGAATAAGTTAGATAGATGTAACCAAACTTAACTAAAAGTGAAAAGGCTTAAACCTGACAGTTTGCAAACTTCTTCTACAAGATGATTCAAAGCAAGAATCCATACACTTGAGTACAAACACACCAAAACAAAATACAACTCATTTTGTACAAGTAGAAAAAGAAGTTCAAGAAGACACTTTGAGAGAGAGAGAGAGAGAGAGAGATGTGGATGAGATGAAGTTTTAAAAATTTTGTAGGTAGCTTCAACCCATCAAAAATGAAATCAAAAAGGCAACATGAGGAGGGCACAGGGACAATGTTTCTGACCTTACAAAACTTTGTCCTATTCTTTGTTTTCTTGTCATTTTCAGAGACATTACCACTTGCATTATTGATTTTGCTTTTAGAGGTATCTACTAATCTTTTTGATGAAATTACTACTCTACTTTTCCCAATATGTATGTGTATATATGTATAACTGTTCATCGTTCATTTCATAGCCACTGCAAGAAAACTAAGTAATTGCAAACGAAATTTGCAACCTAATTAGTTTTCTTGATCAATATGTTATAGACACAAGGTACTAATTAAAGAAGTAAACTTTTTGAATGGAAAGAAAAGCATAACTAATATTGCATATTTGTCGTAACTAATCAAATTGTTGTTAGTTATTTTAGTGTCATCATATGCATTTTAGTATAATTAGAATTATTACCAAATGAGAAATTTGAATATACATTGATACAATTTATGATGTGTAGAGTGTACGCTCAACAAGACCATTCTGATTTCGGGTAAAAAAACCTTAACCTTGGTGATTCAAACGGGTGAAGTTCCGGTCCAACCCTGGTTGATGGGTTCAAGGTCCCTAGTGGCAATCGAGTTGCATAAATTTGCATATGAAGTTGCAAAGAAACTTTATTTTGACTTGCTTGGATCAGATGATAATGTTAGCGGATTTTATCATTTGTTAAACTTACTATTAAATTATATATATATATATATATATATATATATATATATATATATATATATATATATAATTTAGGAACTTTTATAAATAGTATTTCATGCTTTTTTTTCTTCTTTTTTTTATTTTATCATTTTATTGTTTACATACTTTTTTCTCAATACTTTTAAAACATAATGTTTTATGAACTTTCAAATATACATAATATTTTATGAATTTTTAAAATATGCTGTTGTATTGTGTTTAATTTTATCTGCGTTTTATATGAATTTTGTTTAGGATTATGTTTCAGTATTTTTATTGGTTATTCTATCACTTTTCTCTAAATTTGTTATGGAGATAGTTATTGACATTAAAACGTGTCTCGGTTTATTTAAAGGGCACTTTTCTTTGGATATATATTTTTAGACTAGCGGATTAGACCCGCGCTTCGCCGCGGTACGGTTTTAATGTATACGAGAATGTCATAATAATAGTTTTTGGGGTTATAAAAGTTGAAAGATGTAATCTGATAATTAATATGTTAGTACTAAGTTACTAACCACCCGAAAAAAGATTGCGTACGAAACACTGATAAAAAGGTGTAATAGAAAAAAAAACTATAAAAATATATTTGGGTATTATTATTATTATTATTATTATTATTATTATTATTGTTATTATTATTATTATTATTATTATAACTATATAAATATTTTGTAGTTATATACTTAAGCGTTTAAATTAAAAATACTTAAATCAAATAGCATTAAGTTATAATAATATAAATAATAAAGGTATATATTTTAATATTAATTTAAAGCATTATAAATAAGATAGTATTAAAATAAATATATATAAAAAGAATGTATTAATTAGGAAAAATTTATTAAATATGAGAAAATTAGGAACTATTATATTACAAGTATGTCATTCTCATATGTTTTATATTATAGCAAAGATAAAATAGATATAAATTGTTATTATAATCATTAGTGTAAAAATATTTAATAATTAAATAGTTAAGTATTCAAATTAGATACTACTTATTTATAAATTTTATTATTATTATTATTATTATTATTATTATTATTATTATTATTATTATTATTATTATTATTATTATTAAAGTATTAGCACTTATATAGTTAAGTATTCAAATAAGATAACCCTTATTAATAAATTTAAATATTAATTTAAACTTTTATAAATAATAAATATATAATTTAGTGAATTAAATAATCTCATATTATTAGATAATGTATTAATAATATGAATTAATTAATTAATGCATTGATTAGAAGAAGTTTAATAAATGAGGGGCGAAATAGGAATAATTGCATATAACACTTGTACCTAATGCTTAATAAGTTGTCTTAGGTGTCTTAACTTTTTGTGAAATTATATTTGTGTCCCATGTTTATGCATTATATAGTAGTATAGATTATAAAGAAAAAATTAGAAGAAATTGAGTATTTGTTGTTGTAAAAAATGGTACAATTAAAGGTGTATTTATAGTGAGAATTTTTATTTTAATTTATTTAACTTTATATTGTGGACAACGACACATTTAGCGGTTCTTTTAGCCGTTGCCAACGTTTAATTTCTTTGGCTTCAACAGATTGCCATACTTGTGAATACCCGTGTGGCTAACACAAGGTAGCGACGCTTATACCGCTCTACCCGCCTAACCCGAGCTCTTTACTCAGCTCGCACCCACCCCTCTGCCCTAAGGACACAATGTGCCAAATCAAAAGACTATGATTTGAAACTTTGTATTGGTAAATACTGTTAGATCTCATTCAATACAATGATTCTTTGAAATATCCTAAAATTATACACTCTATACAGAATTTAAACCTACAATCTGTAATCGAAGAGTACACTACTTTATCATCGGGATTTTCCTTCGTTAAAATAAAATTGAAGTTTCCTTGCACTTTTGTAAATCCAACCCGCGGATGCGGTGCGCCCCTTCTACCACCTTCTACAAATCCATGCCACATACACTACACCGACCACAAGAAATCAAAAAAAATCGAAATAAACCCAAAAACCATTGATGGTATGTTGCAAAATTCATCAATTTTAAAATAACTCGTGGCTTGAATCTCGCTCGAAAACTAACTCAAATGCTACTCATGAGCCAGTTTGACTCAATTTTGTTTGTAAACCAAGTTGCGCTCGGCTCGGCTTGTTTACAAACCCGAGCTATCAACTCGATTCAACATTTACAATACAAGTCGAGCCGAGCCAGACCCAAACTCGGTTTGACTCGGCTCATGACAACAGTATCTCAGATAAATAAATGATTGTTTAACACTATTCATATAACCCGTTACAAATTAGTACCCAACCCACCCGTTTTACCACTCATATCGTATCCTTTTGAAAGTTGAAATTTGAAGTCTCTTATACTATTCTTTGCTTTTTTGTTCATACCCCTTCTATTATTAATTTTGACAATAACATGTAAATTTATATTTGATTTTTCTTTTAGATTTTGGAAAACGAATAATATGGTATTGGCTATATAGAGACCGCACAACCGAAAAATGGTTTTATTTATAAAATATTATTATATGTTTAGAACAACATTTTCTAGTACTCTAATTAACAAAATTTTATGTAACATTTATAATATTAATTTAAATTATAACTCATACCACTCTCACTCTCAGTCCATATGCAGAGTACGTGAATTATGTTTATAAGTAACATGAATGTGTTTAGCTTCTTTAACACAGCACACTTATACTATATTACATACACTAATATAACTATATTAATTTATAATAACATTTTGATCCTAATTTTTCATTATGTATCGTGTTTTTCCGGAACCAATAAAATGGTGAGAATCGTAAAATTCGTATATACATGCGCATGCACGTATCGCTTCAATGAAAACAGTAAAAGTGAAAAACATTGGTTTATTTATCTCTTCCGAGTCTTTTTTAATTTTAATTCATATCTCATGAAATTTTTTCAAAAAGAATATAAAAATATGCATATATTATGCATATGTGCATTTAGATAAAATATATACTAAACATATTGAAAACTAAATTTTTGTTTTAGTCATTTTATATTATAAATAATATAAGGGTTAACTTGGTTTCTTCAAATTTTTAACTTATTATAATTGATTCTGAGAAGCTTTCCTATATTCAGTTTTAAAAGACATCATTTTGGATGGGCTTTATACCGAAAATAATACAAACGTATCACTTTTGTTTTTTTTAACAGCAAAAATAAAAGTATCACTTTTGTTAGGCAGTTAAAAGTGAGCTATAATATAGTTGACAATATGTAAACGAATTTATTGGGAGATAGAAAGTTGAATACTGGATGAAATTATTTGAAAATTACAAAAATGACAAAACACTAAATGTTTGTTAGATAAGACAATCAAAGGTTGGCCAATTTACCTTGGGGAAAAAACAACCGCAACCAATAATAGCAATGCATTTAATATAGCATAATAAAGATGTTTCTGGAACTTAATTTGTTGTCCATATATGATTAGTTATTAACGTTTTATAAGATTACAAAGAAAAAAAATGCAAATACCGGCTAACAAGAAAAATTAAAGAGTAAAATGTTATTTTCGTCCCTAACGTTTCGTTTAATTTGTCATTTTAATTCAAAAAACAATTTGTCATTTGAATCACTACGTACAGTTTATTGAATGTTGTTATTTTCATCCACTCCACCAACTTCGTTAAGACCTTCGTTATGTATTAGGATGTTTTAGTCTTTTTTAATACCTTAATTATTCAATTAAATAAATTAATCAATTAATATTCAATTAAAACTAAAAAACACATGAAGCAACTAGTGAGACCGGACACTTCGATTTAATAGCTTTGATTAACGATTAAAGTCTGTTGTGTCATTTCAATTAATCTTCATGTTTTGTTAGAACGTGTACCATTATTCGATTTAATCTTCACTGAATGTGTACCTTCATTCTATTGAGCTCTACTTTTGTTTGATTGAGTTCTGCTGTTGTCATGTTCGTAGATCTCAATCAAATAAAGCGTGACAACATCAAACCTCAATCCCACAACAGATCTAAATCGAACAATGGTACACTTTCGAACAAAACATGAAGATTAATTGAAATCCCACAGCAGACTTCAATAGAACGGCATGAATTAGAGTTAATTGAAGTTTTTAAAACGAAGCGTTCGGTCTCACTAGTCGCTTCATGTGTTTTTTTAGTTTTAGTTGAATATTAATTAATTTGTTTTAATTGGACAATTAGGGTGTTGAAAAAGACTAAAATACCATTATATTTAACGGAGGTTTTAACGGTGTTAGTGAAGTGCATGAAAATGACAACATTTGTAAACTACAATGACTGAAATGATAAAAAATATTTTTGGATTGAAATGACAAATTCAACAAAACATCAGGAACGAAAATAACATTATAATCAAAATCAAATTACATAAACCATGTCGAGATACATGGATTAATTGTAATGTTACTTCGGTTTACAACATGATCTTGTGCGTTTGTTAGGATAATTAGATAGATAGATTGATATTGTACTTATAAAACTAGTAATTGTCTAAAAGCTGGTAATTAAATATTTGATTTACAATTGTTATGTTGTCAAAATTTCTATACTCTAGTAAATTCACTTATTTTTTGTTAAACCGTAGGATTAAATTTGGTAGTTATATCACAAGACACATGCTAAAATCAGGCCCAGCACAAGTTTGTCACGGGACATATGATAAAATCGTAGACTATGCAAGGCAACGTATAGTAACAACATGTCATCGTTACATGGCTTCATTTAAACTATGTTTTAACTGATAATTAGCCTACCACAACCCTATAATGATGACATAGGCTGAAAAATAACTTATTTAAACTAATTTTAATTGACAATTTATGTGTTACGAGCCTATAGGCTAAAAATTATTTGCTATGACACCTATCTCGACAACATTATAGAGCTATAGCCACGAACATAATAGAAACGAAACAATATCATAAAAACCCTAGTTTCTACCGTCTCGATAGGCCTTATTCCTTATAGTGTTAGTAAAAATTAACTCTTCAAAAGTGCTAGGTAATTGTAGGGCTGGCAATTTCTGACACAGACCCGTTACACGACACGACACGACATGAAGTTAACAGATTTCGTGTTTGAGCTTAACAGGATTCGTGTCATTAACAGGTCGACACGTTAAGGACACGATAAAAATCTTGTCTTAACAGATCAAACACCTGTAAACCTGTTAAAGCACATGTCAAGACCTGTTTATATTTTTAGCTTATTAAAATAATTAATAAATATATTTATAATATATGTTATTGTTTTTCATGTTCAATTGAAAAACCTTATCACTTTCCCAACCGCTTCAATCAAATACGACTATCATAGTACCACCAACTGAGTCTCCGGCCTCCGCCGAGCACTCTTCGTACTCCGTCTGTTACCTCTTAAAACTATGTCATCGGTTAAAATAGAATTTTTTTATTGACTTTTGTTTCAAATATGTCAAGGATTATCATGCTAAAAATTATGGTATATTCAGGATTTTGATGTACTTCAGTCAATTTTTGTTTTCACTAAACGTGTGATTTTTATCGTGTCTCTTAACAGGTCTTATCGTGTAATCTGTTTCTAAACAGGTTCGTGTTCGTGTCTGGAAAAAATGACACGATTAGTTATCGTGTCATGTTCGTGTCAGCACTTATCGTGTGTGTGTCTTATCGTGTCAGGTCTGATTTGTTATGTCAGCCCTTGGTAATTGTATATTTCTATGTTAGTGAAACAACCAGTTTACATACTTTTAGGGACAATTGACAAGGGCTTAATACTTAATCCTATTGTGTTTAACCTTAACTTACATACGTTATTTATTGATTTGGAATTGGCAACAAACTTGGAATAGGGTTATGAGATGCTATAACGATTCCTTATATATGTTTGTTTAAGTTTTATGTATTAGACTATATTATTATTAGGGTTTAGTAATAATATAGTCTAATATAGTCTAATAGTACTAATAATATAGTCTAATATTATGTTCTACAGCTTAGGTATATTAATGTTTTAGAAGTTTTGTTTCATATCTAACTAATGTTCCCCTATTGTTACATAGATAGAAAGTGTAACAATGATATTGTTGCATTATAACAGTGGTGCTTGGAGTGGAGGAGATACATTCAACCCAATGGATCAAGTGACCCCTCTTATATGTTGTTTTTATATGTTGCTTTTATATGTTGTTTTTATATCATTATAATTTTTTTTAAACTTTATCATTTTAGAAAAACACAAATAACTAACGAAAAGACACAATGAACTGCACTAAAATACACAATGACGAGATATGAGATTAAAAAGGTTAAAAAAATTTAATAAAATTTTATATAAGAATATTATACTCGTCTTAAAGATAAAAAAACACCCGTTTTTTATGGTGTAATTTTTATAAAAAATAATGTCGTGCATTTAAGTTACGAATGTTAAAAAAATTTGGGGAACTTGCAGAAGTCAAAAAGTGGTTATTATTAAAATACATTCTAACAAACTTTTTTCTACCCAACCATATTAACCATTGATTAAATAAATGAATGATTGAGATTACTTATTACACTTTTTAATTTTAGAATCATTTTTATTTGAACATTTATCTTATTACGAAGGAGAAATATGTCTCTAAATAGTAAAAAAGTTTTATAATTGTTTATTTAAGTCGACCTAAAAAATTAAATTCAAATTTATATTAACTAAGTTTCTTATATGTTATGCATGACATAATTTTTAGAAAAACGGTATTTTGTTATCTTTTTCATATTTTATTCTATAATAAAGTTCAAACCATTACATTTTTTCAACTTTTAAAACAATTGTAAGATTGTTATTTTATAACTTTAAGCTCACTAGTTCATTAGATCGTGAAGTAATCAGGGTGGGTCCCTCCCAACACCATACGCAATTAAGAGAAGGTACTGATGAAATGTAAATAAGTGAATGTCATGGGTTCAAGTTTCTCTCTAAACAAAATGCTTAGATTTGAGCTAGGGGGTTTTCTCAGCAATGGTTTTACTTCTGAGGGGTTTGGTGGTGCGGTCCCGGCTAAGAAACGAATAGGTGGGTCCGATTAAAATAACACATGTCTTTCGAATCAGAACCGTACATTTAACGCTAAAAAGGTATAAAAGTAATATTTTTTAGAGTTAATTACGCAAATGGTCCCTATGGTTTATTGAAAATAACAGGTTTGGGTACTAAGGGTTTTTTGTAACAAGTATGGGTATTGTGTTTTCAATTTGTAACGAGTTAAGGTATTAACACTAACAGACGTTAACTTTTCAGTTAAATCCAAGGGCATTTTCGTCCTTTTACCTTACAGGGACTATTTATGTCATTAATATATAAAAAGGACTGTATGTGTAACTTTATATATGCATATAGATATATGAATGCACAAAGAGCCATTCAAGCTTCTTATGTTCTAAATTAATTTCAACACCACCACCGACCACCATCCCGGCCGCCTCCATTGTCGACGACCATCCCCGCCGCCATCGCAGCCTGCGACATCCTCGCCGCCCCCACCGCCTGTGACATCCCTACCGCCCCCACCGCCTGCGACCACCCCGCCGCCCCCACCGCCTGCGTCCAACCCCGCCGCCCCCACCATCGGTGACCATCCCCACCGCACTATCATCGTTATCTCACAAGATCCCCTTCTCTATTTCCCTTGTAATAGCGTCGGTGGTTGGGCAACAGTGCACCGACAGAGGGGTAAGCTGATTTGGGGTGGTGCGGTGGTCGCTCGTGGGTGTTTGGTGGTCATGTGGTGGTTTAGATCTCGATTACGGTTTAGATTTCTTCTGATAATTGTCGATTTATTGTGAACAAAAGAAGGACAAGTTGATTTTTTTGACCAATACTCAATTAGGGTTCAGATCTAAATTAGGGGTATTCATGGGTGTTCGGTGGTGGCTGGTGGGTAGGAGGTAAGCTGATTTCTTGTGACCATTCCTTGAGTAGGAGGTAAGATGATGATGGTTAGATGGTGATAGATGGTGGTGATGGTGGGTGGATGGTGGGTAGATGGTCGCTGACAGAGATAGATGATGGTGGTGAGGAATATGTACGGGGTGGTGGCCGGGCTGGCGGGCGCTGGTGGTGGCCGGTGCTGGCAGGCGCTGGTCGTGGCCGACAGTGGTGGTCGACCATGGTGGTGGTGAAATTAGTCTATACCTGAAGGTGTGATTGTATATATATGTGTATATAACTGTATATGTATGTATGAATATATATTAAATTACACAAACAATTTTTTATTTATATTAAATGACACAACCAGTCCCTCATTAATATAAATAGTCCTTGTAAAGTGAAAAGACAAAAATACCCTTAGATTTAACAGAAAAGTTAACGTCAGTTAGTGTTAATACCTTAACTCGTTACAAACTGAAAACACAATACCTAAAGTTGTTACTTTTTTTGCTTAGTACTCAAACCTGTTATTTAAAATAAACCACAAGAACCATTTATGTAATTAACTCTATTTTTTACCTTCTTGGTTTCTTGAAACAAGTAAAATCGGTTTGTTATAAATGCATGCAACGAGAAAGAGAGTCACGTGACTTAAATTTTAAGACATACATGCTCATGGAAACCTGCTACTTTTGATTCCTTTTCATCCCCAAAAAGCAAAAATACAATTAATCTTTTATAATAAAATAATATCCATGCATATCATTCTATATTCACTCATTTTTATAATAAAATAATATCCATGCATATCATTCTATATTCACTCATCAATTCCTATCAACCCTAAAAGCATGCTATTTCTTACTATTTTTGTTATTTAAAATTTTTTATTTTCTGTGTAACTTATTAATTGAACAGGTAGTTCAAATCAGATTAATAATAACGAGACAGCTTATAAGGTATTGTTTATTAATGCTACTATGACTTAAATAATAAAATATATGGATTGATTACAACTAGAAAATGCCGTTCGCGCATTGCGTCGAAGAATTAAGTATTTGTATATTAATGTTGTTGCACCTAAAATAAAACCGTAATACATAAGTAGTTATAAAATAGCACATATAAAAAGATACAATTATAATTGTTAGGGGTCATATCTAAAAATCTAAACTTTTGTGTTCAAACAAAAAAAGATTAAACTTAGGTGTAGCTAACATTATCTTTTTATATAGATATATATAATAGGTGAGTCTCAAATATTTTAGAAAACCAGAATAGTAGTTATGGATTGTAAATCTAACTAGCATGACACCCGCGCTTCGCGGCGGTGTCGTCTTCTGTAGTGTCATCTCTTAAATGGTAACACGAATATGGTGTGGGTGTTGAAGTTTGTAAAAACTAATATAACCGGTGGGTGTACCAATTAACGTAAAGTCTAAACTTAATTAAAAGAAAAAACAAAAAAATATTAAATAATATTCACGTTACACGGCTGGGCTAATGCTTTTACCTATAGTTATAAATTGTGGTTGTGTAATTTGTCATGTGGATTTAAATTAAATTAAAGAAAAAAAGAATGTTAGACAAAAACAAAAACAAATACAAAATCAAAGACCAAAAGATTCTTAAAAATGATAGGAGGTGTCGTAAGAAATAAACCACACTGATGGTCAATATATAAAAGTAAAAAGAACATTGTTAATGTAGTTATATTTTGTAAGTTATACTAGTTGGTGAACTTACACGTTGCATCTGTGACGTTGAAATTTATAAGGCTTGGTTTCAAAAAAAAAAAAAAAACCAAAACCTTAAAGTAGTTTTGGCGCTTGTACATTCATGATTCTACGATGTGAATATTATTACACGCAAATTTTTTGATTGAAATTTACACCGGAAGGTAAATAAAAATAAGTACGCTGTAATAATATATGAAATCTATTAATTATTATATTTCAAAAATTAAAGAAAGACAAGATAAATGAAAACTAACTATAACATTTAAATGTCAAAAGAATTAAAACAATTAGAAAACAAATAGTTCAAACCTAAAAATAGAAACTACATTAATTAACAATTCACAAAAAAAACTTACAATGCAGTGAAAATAAGATGGAGGTTCGAACCGAAGTTGATTGAAAGTAGAATAAGCACTAAAACCACACTAACCTATCACTCAACTTTAATGCCTAGCAGTTTCGTATATATATAATTCAAGCGACGGAAATTTAAAAAAAAACAGAATTTGTTGTACCAAGTGGCACAATCTCATTGGACCAACCGAAAAATCAGCCAATAGCTAAAGTTTACTGTTGATGCAGTTGGTAAATGTAGTAGTACTAGTTTTCATACCCACGCGATGCGGCGGGATGTTAGTGGAATCTCGAGTCGCTTGTGGAAGCTCATAAGAAGCTCTTTTACTACCTTAATTGGAGAAAACATTTAAGGAAAACATTATACATAATCGGAACAATGTGTTTACAAACAAACCCTTATTGAAATTCCATCTTTTCTAAACGGATATCAGAAAGGCAACATGTTGAAATAATCTTACCTCGCATTAATTAGAGATTATTGTTGAGCAATCTCTACGCATGATTAATTACTACTATTATTTTGTTAATAATTGGCTAAAAACTTGAAATTATTCCTAAGCAATTATCTCCGCTTTGTTCCACCACTGAGTAAAATTGCATAAGGAATACAATGAGTAAATATTTAACCAATACAATAAACAAAATTGAAGTACAACTATAAGACTAATGCAACATGTTGATAACATCTTTCTTAAAAGCTCACAATTTGAAACAAATCCTAACAAACAAAATCAAAGTTCAAAAAACAACCCTAAAAAGAATAGACAAATTAAGCACCTAGACGTTATAATTTAGCTATATGCGTAAGCATTGAAGCAATAAAATAGTGAGTATTTTTAAACTTGTAAAAATATGTTTGCTTCTATATGCATACCTTTGGTGCACCACCACCACCAAAGTTTCAAAGCAAACATGACAACAATTTACATTTTTATTTTTTATTTCAACTGAGTTCATAATTTTCTTACAAACCCTATGACTAATAAAAACTTTAGGAAGCAAAAGAAGAATGAACCAAAAACTACCAACATGATTTTCAAATACAAATTGAAACCTCTGTTGATGTTAAGTAAACGAATCCAACAAATAGGACAAATATTATATCATACTCATAATCTTTATATAAATAGACAGCCTTTAAACACTAAAATGTCATATGTATAAGACAAAAGATCATACACTAATTAGGTTTAAGCCCTTAAATAGAAAAGCAATGAGTTATTCCACTTGCGGTAACAATCACGGACAGAGGGTTATGTTTTATGTTAAAGTAAGAGATGAAAAAAAGTATAAGTTGAAGAGAGAACTTTGAAAATCAAACTTGTGTACCAAGCAGAAGGAGAAGCCGATAATACACAATACACCCCAATAGGCGAGAAGAAATTGAAAGCAAATAGATGAGAGTCGAATCCATCAACAGTGAGCGATTCAAAGAGCCACCACCATCGGTCTATTACATCATCGATAATGATGTTGTCTAGGGGATATGACGACGACAGTGTAGAAGCAACTGAGGAGGCAGCGAACACAATGACGGGGTCAGTACCGTCGCTACAATTTAAGACACATAAACATAGAGAGTGCAATAAAGTTTTGTACATTTTGCTTCAGTTGTTATGCATGCAATAGCATAGGGTACACTATGCATAAAACCATGTACATTACTGCAGTTGGGTAATAATTTATTATCTTATTGGTAAATTATATAATTATGTGTAGCATACAAGATTAATGGACTTTTTTTTTCCTCTCGGTAGGTTCGAAACACTACTAGAAAATTGACTTTAATCGATGGAAAATATATTGACAAAAAATTGTCGGTGATAACCTAAGGACCACTTATAGGTGGTTAACGATGATGACTTATGGGTCTTACAAAATCTAAAATGAGAAAGACAATCATATATTTATTTGTTGTTGGAAAATGCTTTTAGGGACATTGAAAAAGTAAAAACTATATTGTTTTTTTACAAGGAAAAACGAAAAACCAAATAAACAGATAAACAAAGAAACAACATAAAAAAGAAACAAGAGTTAAATGTGTTTTACATCCCTGAGGTTTCATATAAATTGTCATTTGAATCCAAAAGTTTAAATTTTATCATTTGCATCCAACAGTTTCACAAAAATTGTCATTTGAATCCACTTAACTACTCCTCATTAACGTTGTTAAGTTTTTCCGTTAAGTTTCCTACATTATGGGTATTTTAGTCAAAACAATTACAAAATAAAAAATCAGCCCTACGTGAGAAGTTTTAGACGTTCAATCTCTTTTGGTAATCACTATTGCGATTTTAATTTACCCGGAATGATTGGTCAGCATTTCTTTCATTTCATTAAGAAAGGCACCTTTGGACGTCTTATTAGATAAAATAATATATAAGAATAACTAACTAAAAGTGACTTATTTCTAACTTTATTAAACATATAACAAAAATATATATAAACAAAAAAACAAGTCATATAACACAAATTATTTAAATCATAACCATAAAAGACAAATTATCATAAAAGTATAAGAAGAATTAATAATCGTAACCATAATAATCATAAAACATCAATCATTGTAACCATAATTAAACTTTAGGAAAAAAGTAACACGGTACTAAACCAAAATACATTAACAAGACAAAAACAACAAAAGATTATCATAGAGTCAAACTATAACTGCAATTATCAAAATAGACTGAACATAAAAACCCGCACGTGAGTTAGTTCTTTATTTTGTAATTGTTTTGACTAAAATAACTCTCATGTTAGAAAGTTAACATAAAAAGTTAACCGTGTTAGTTAGGTGTAGTCAGATAGATTCAAATGGCAATTTTAGTGAAACCTTTGGATGCAAATGGCAACATTTTTATTTTTTGGATTCAAATGGTAATTTCTATGAAACCTTAGGGACGTAAAACGCATTTAACTCAGAAAACAAAGAAGTAGAGGTGGGCATAAAAACCGGGTTCGGACCCGACCCGGACCCGGGTACGGGTAGTACCCGATGGGAGGCATACCCGGGTCGGACCCGTTAACCCGCAGGGTTGGAACCGGTTTTAGGTTTTGAGTTTTTAGCGAACCCGATCCGAACCCGAACCCGACCCGAACCGAACCCGACCCGGTATAAACCCGAGTTGAACCCGGTATTGGACCCGATATTGAACCCGGTATTGGACATACACACAATAAAAGAAAAGAAGAAGAAAAAAAAAACTAAACCCGGTATTGGACCCGGTTCCGGACCTGACCCGGAACCGCCCTACCCTACCCGGGTATGACGGGTAGGATTTTCAAGTAAGTGAACCCGACCCGGGTTCGTACCCGGGTTCACCAATACCCGGGTACAAAAAACCCGATTGGGCCCAATCCGGTTTGAACCCGGGTTCGGGTGTGGCCCAATGCCCGGTTTGCCCACCTCTACAAAGAAGGAAAAGAAAAACCATTCAAATAGGCCCGATAATCATATGTATTAGACTATCAGTATATTAGTCGTAATTTATGGTTGGGCCGATATTAAACATTTGGGCTAATATTAAAACATTTGGGCTAAAAAATGAATAATGATAAACGAACGTAGAGGCGTAGAGCGGTTTAGATGTAGAGGTTTTCATTGAAATTGGGTTTTTACATTTTTAAACAAAGATTCGAATTCGAATCGATTCGGTTCAAACTCAAATAAGCAACAACCGATTCGATTTCTGAAGTTCCAATTCGGTTTTATTCGAATTCATTTGTATTGTGGAAAAATAATAAAAAACATGTATATTATGTACGTACGCTTTATTCGAATCGGTTCGGTTAGACAATGTTAAATAAGTTTTATATTGTTAAATAAGTTTTATATACAAAAGTTATGTCATATATAACATAAATCAATTTCATATTTATGAAAATAAGTTATATCATATATAAAAACTAAAAAGATAAGGAACTATGTGTGTGTTGTTTTAGTTTGGTTTATTTTCAATTGGTTTGGTTGGACATTTTGAGCGATTTGACAACCAAAATCAATAATTTGGTTTATTCGAAAACCAATTAGATTATTCAAAGTTCGAATTTATTATTCGAATTTGGTTCTGTTCGATTCGAATTTTGGATTTTTCGAGTACGATTCAAATAATAAACACGTGTAAGCTAGCGCTATACTATACGAGAGAGCTACATCCCCATTAGTGTACTAGTATTAAATGAACTAGCTTTATTAAACTCGTGTGTTACACGGGTTGAATAAATAAAAATTAATATAATAAAGTTTATTAATTATAAAATGATATCTAAGATATGATATGACTACAATTACGTATAAAAAATGACTATAAGTAATAAAACAATGATATCAAATTTTTAAAATTTTGTTTTCAATTTTTTTCCAAAAAATATATAAACATTTTGTTCAAAAACAAACTGTATAAAACTGTCATTTTTTTAAAATTTCCTTATTATAACTCTCAAATTTAATTATTTTTAGTTTTAAAAAATTGACTTACTAATTTTAAAATATTCGTATTTTCAAAAAGGTTTTATGCTTTAGAAAAATCTATTATTTTATAAAAAAATTATTTATTTTAAAATAACATTAATAAATAGATATCTTTCTTAACTTATTAAATCTAAAAAAGTGTTAAATTATAATATTAGTAATTAAGGTAATTATTTAATACGAGAGAAATGCGGGAAAAATTTGGTGAGTATGATTGTGGTGTTGGCACGTGTCATCTCAAGATACTCATTTATTAGAGTAAGAAGATTAATCTAATGACCTTAAAAAATTAATCTAATAACTGTTTTTATTTTGTATGAATAAACATTGAATTCCACCAAGTTTCTTAATAAATTAACTTAACAAGAGAAAACAATAAAAAAATACATATTGTTTGTATATATTGAAAACAATAAAATTTTCACAAATACAACAATTTACATAAATTATCATGTATCACACAAAGAACTCACCTAAACCACATGTTTATTTAGTTCATTAGATGCTTGTGATTGTTTAATAGTTAATACGTACACCCTAGGTAGTATTTTATGTTTATGTTATTGAAGGAGTCGATCCTAATTTGTTCATATGTGAAACGAGTAGAAACTTGAAGAATAAACAATTTTGAAATAAAAAATTAGAGGAGCCGAACTTAATAAGTATGCATCATAGTATTTGTTTCTGCTTTAGATCTTTAATTAATATATACGTTTCAAGATTAAAAACCTACATAGTCAATCTATCGTTGGGACAAAACCGTCTTCTTGTTTGTGTTGCTCGGTCCAATTATTTTTTCGTGTTGCTCGATCCAATTATTTCCAACATGACGCGTGATTATTTTGTATGAGTCTCTAATCTACCAACAAATTCATGAACTAGAGCTATATCTTATTAAAAAGCTTCATGTAACACATGCCAAAACATTGTTCTATATAGTTAAAACATGATAGTTTTTAACCCATAGGTACTATTTGAGCCTTGTTCATGTTCCAAGCATTTAGACTCGACATCGTCACACTCTTCGTGCCATTGTTGAAGACATAAAGCTTCGCGTGTTCATGAATCGCTAGCTTTGGATACACTCTAGCCGTGATACACGCAAGTCCTTCGCCACCAAAACTTTCAACAATCGAATGATCTACCTGTAAATGCATAAAAGAAAATATCATGTCACAGTATTAATATCAACCACATGGTGATCTCATGTGTTAACGTTGTGAGTTGGGGATATTTTGTTTACTATACACGTATACGCGTATGTATACGTAAGTCCATATACGTATACACGCGCGTATGGGGGTTGTGGGTATGTAACACTAAGTAACATACCAAGCTTCTTAGTGAGATCTTCTCATGGACAGGGTCCAAATCAAGAAAAGCTCCATAGATGCTTTTGTCCACATTTTCTGCAATTGAAGACCTGAATCGCAAAACCGTTAGCTTATAAGTTTATGTTTATTAGTGATCGATGTCGATCATATAGAGGTTAAATGCTAACCTTGTTTGATCACTGCACATGAGCACATGAAACTTCTTAGGACCTTTGAACACTCGAAAGAAAACCGCAGTGTATTCTGTCAAGTTCTTTGAAGCCAAAACCAACAAGCCAAATGGACCAAAACTCCCACTTATAGAAACATTCTTTTGCGCACAAAGAAGTATTGGATCGGGCATATCTGAATCTATCAGCTCTGCGTCACTCAGATTCGTTAAACCAAACAACACTTCTATATCTGCCTGAAAGACAAGTGAGAATTAGTATCAAGTTGTAGTTAGAGAGATACATGTTAAAACGAGTCAGCTGCACACACCTGTGAGGCTGTGATGTCTGGTATCTCGAGTAGGGACCCGCCCTTTAGTTCTGTATTCTTCATATTCACTTGTTTTGCTCTTAGTTTCTCGATTTCCTTTACGGGCCATTGTACTAATTGTTTTCGAGTATCACTAAGCCAAACACTTCTTGGAAACGACTGAAATATATAAAACAATTTTTATGGAAGCCATATAAATGTCAATATATTTCTGGATTTGCCCAATTTACCAGCACTGCTAGAAAACTAAGCATTTGCGACGTCATTTCAATAGCAAATGACTATTTTGGAACAAAAAAATGATCAAGAAAACCTATGTGGCGATCGCCACCAAAATCGCGAGCTGTAGTTTTTTTAATTATGACCGAATTTTGGTTTTAAAACTTATGACCATTTTGCAACAAATCCCACATTGTGACCTCGAGGTTGCAATGATTTGCGACGACGGACTTGCAACCCTTTGCGACAATATTTTTGCGACTGTTTTGCGACAATAGTTTATTTTTAATTTAAATTTGTTTGTTTTCATGCCTTTGTCTGTAGTTTTTGACTGTTTTTCAAAGTAAATAGACGGCCGCACGCTTGCGATGGTAAATAAACAGTCGCAAGCTTTGCGATGGTAAATAAACGATCGCAAGTTTTGCGATTGTTTTAGTCAATAGTAAAGTTTGTGACCTTTATTTCGGTCACAAATACTCAGTTTCTAGTAGTTCATATTGAAAAGACTATGTACCTGAAGACCTGACCACCCTTTCTTGATAGCATCTGATTCACTATCACCTTCATCAACCCATCCCCACAACACCCTTCTTTGTTTCGCACTATCATAGAACGTCTTTGACGCATAAAACCTTCCATAATCATATCGTAATTGTGTGTTACTGACACTAAAATCACGCGTAACAGCCAAAAACCGATCCATTTTCGAATCATACGTCCCGATTACATAATAATCATGACCATTGAAGCTTGCTTTTAGCACATGCATTGTGCCATTACCTTGAAAAGATACATCAATACCATTTTTACCAACATTACTGACCGGATAAAAGTCAGGGCATTCCCACATACCAGTTTCACTCGAAAAATGCAAAGGTTTATCAGACCTACTCCAATTAAAACCATCTGTACTATAATACAAAAGCGCGGTCCCATGACCGTTGATCTCACTTCCAATCACAACCCTCCATTTTCCATCCGGCCCCATCCAACCCGTTGACGGATCACGAAACTGGCTCGAGTTTATGTCGTTAACCGGGGTCATAATAGGGTTACTAGACCATTTGATCCAGTCTTTTAAAAGAGGGTCAGACAGGTTTTTAGGGAAGGCTAGGTTTTGAACCTGGCTTCTGTTTACGTCTTGACCGGTGTACAAAATGATCGGTTTTGGGCCGTGTAGGATCGTGGTTGAACCCGATAAGCAGCCGTTGACGTCGTAAGGGTCTTTTGGACTGAGTGCAGGTTCAAGAAGAAACCAGTTCACAAGGTCATATGATATGGAATGACCCCATGATATGTTGCCCCATAGTGGACCATAAGGATTGTATTGGTAGAACAGATGGTAGACTCCATTAAAATACATTGGACCTTTAACATGAGTGAATAATGACATAAATCTTGTTAGAAACTTATGGTTAAAAATAATATTATTTATTGGAAGTAAACCTTACCGTTGGGGTCTATGAGTTGATCATCAGCATCAGCCAGTTCATATCACATGTGAATAGATATTCATTAGTGCAAGATAAACAATCACAAAGAATATAGAAACAAAATTATTATTAATAAATAATGTATCAATATAGTTTCTGACAGATTACCGACAGGACCCCCTCACCAACAAATTTTCAACAGGTCTGTCTGTCGGTGAAAGTCATCTGTTTTATATAAGTTTTTGGCATATAAGCATATGCATATGATGAAGTTCATCAAAATCATTGATAAATATGAATTAAAATCATATTGAGAAAAGAATATGAAGGTGTATTGAGTTACAAAGTGTAACTTGAAGGAAAACATGTATGTACCATTCATCCAATTTTTGAGAGGCTGAAAGTGAAAAGCAGTTCTATAAGGCTGCAAATCTTCTGATGCATGAACTCCAACACCATTCACAACCAAAAATAAGCAAAAAGAAAGAACCCAACCACCAACCATCTCTTTTAGTTATAATGATCGCTATACGTCATATATATATGTGCGTGTGTGTATATATAGAGAGAGGTGAGTTCCTCGATTTTGTGTGGGAAGCCTAACAATAATCTAGGATGTGACATGTATATTTTAGGTCATTGTATATATTGTGTTTTTAGATGTGTTGTTATAATAGTTTGGATGCATCATAGTAACCGCACAAAGTTCATGGGTTATATGTTGACACTTCGAACACGTTGTTGAAAGTTAGATCTACCGTTGTAATTGTCTTAGATAAAGTGTTGTAATTAGTTTAGACATGGCGTTGTAAATGGACAATTTAAACTGACTACTAGACCATAATTTTTAAAAAGTATATACGGTAATACTATACTTGAAAAGTAATAAACAATTTTTTTATAAAAAATGAATTTACACAAAAGACATTTTAGTTTAAGGACTTAATGGAGCTTGACTTAACCTAAAAAAGAATTGTTCCATTTTTGTCATTCGAAACATTTTTTTACTTTCTATTAATTACAACATTTTCACCGTCTTAATTTTAACCATTAATTGTTGTCATTAACGTCACATTTTCACCCATCTTAATTTTAACCATTAATTGTTGTCATTAGCGTCACAAAATTCTTAATATATACATTGGAAAAAAAGGCACTAATCGGGTATCAATCATGAATTCTAAAGAAGACAAGAGGAATTTGGAGTTCTCCAAATTAAAGTGGAGAAGTTTCATCCACAATAAGTGCACTTCATATATTGGAGAAGGTAATAGTCAATCGTCGAATACTTTGATGTCGACAACCATCATAATTTGTTTCATGAAATATTAGTAGGATTAACTTGACATCCTATGAAACATTATTCATCTACTTTTAAAACTAAGTAGATCTTCCTCACGTGTTTTACGCAAGGAACTTCGCGACGGGGCTAAATTTCGAACACGGATGCGGAGGCGCAACATTACAGTTATCACTTTGACGCAAACAAAAAATTCTAGCTGACACAACTGTTACGCAATGGAATTTATAAGAATGAAAATTATAGGAACAAGATGGATACAAAACACATTATGACATCTATCACTTTGACGCACACAAAAAAATCAAAAAAAAAAGTTGAAAGAACCTAACTGACACAACCGCTACAAGACGAAATGAAACGAATTGAAAAGGTAAGTAACAATAATAAGAGTAAAATAACCGTGGGGTTGGGGGGATCATTAACAGGTGGCCTCCCTGGCTCCCTCCCGAGCACGTGGTCTAACCAGCCCTATCAAGACCATCTTTGTTTGTTTTAATAAAAAAAAATAATGTCTTGAAACAAATATAAATTTTAAATTTTATTCAAACCGGGCCTAATGTTGATTAAAAACTTAACAAAACATTGTATATATACACATTTACAAAGGTCGGTGGCGTATGTCACCGGCCAAAAAAACCCCTTAACTTTCTTTATTTGACACTTTTTACCTCTAAACTTTTTGTAAAACTTTGAGAAATATCACTTTCACCCCCCTTTAGTTTTTAAAGTTCAGGATTTACTCCTGTAAAATATAAATTCGAGTCCATCATCGTTAGGACCTAATTAGATGTGACTCGACTTAACTATTTTTCGTTTTGATGTAATTTTTGTTCAGATATTAGTTGAGTTAAATTTAAACGTTTCGACGTAAGTTTTGTTTGGGAACGCGTCGGATCAAATATAATATATTTTTGTTTACTCTACGTTTTGACGTAAACTTAATTCGGACACAAGTCAAATATAAATGTTTCAACATATGTTTTGTTTGGAAAAAACTCGGGTCTAATATAATATGTTTTCATTCAACGATATAAATTCGAGTCACTCTACATATTGGCGTAAATATAGTTCGAAAACGAATCGGGTCGATAGTAATTTATACATTATCACACAACGTACGGTGTCGCGGCAACACGTGACGAGTAAAAATGCTAGTTTATTTTTATAAACTAAAAACCCTTAAGCATACGAAATAATTAGATGAAACAAACTATATCATGAAACCAAATGTTTTTCTCTCTTTAAACATACACCATAATTGATATACTCTTGGTAATTAAATTCAAGTTTGCATATGAAGAAATTTCTTCACATGTGGAGTAGTGTTAATTCACAGCAAAAAACTCTTTGAGACATTTCATTAAACACATAGAGAAATAGTGTGCAACAACATCTAGAGTTTTAGGTAATGGTTTATAATATGAAACAAGCTAAAATAATTAAACAATATTTAGAGTTTTAGAGCTTGACTTTAATGATTATTATTAGTTATTGTAACTATTCGATCAACTTAAAATTTGTGTTATTTTAATAACTCATGTTATTGCATTTTAAGTTTCAAACAAAAGAACCCAATTTAACAAGTTTACTTTTTTGATTTTATTCTTCATGTAACGTGAATAACATAGGGGGTGTTTGTTTTTTAAAAAAACTTCTTCCCCACCTCTGCATCTGCGTGCTCGCAGACGCGGGAAGAAGTTTTTACTTCGCAGACTGTTTGTTTTCTGGAAGACGTTTCATTAAAAAACGTCTTCCTCACCTCTGCACGGAGAAGAGGTGGAACAATGTCTTCACACCTCTTCTAACCTCTTCTCTTCCCCACGCATCTTCCCCACCTCCCCTACTCTTCACAACCATTTTTCCCCACCCATCTTCGGCCGGCCCCCACCGTCGCCACCGCTCCTCCGCCCCGTCGTCGCCACCGCGCCACCGCCCCGTCGTCGCCACCGCGCCACCGCCCCGCCGTCGCCCTCCCCCCTTCGGCCCCCCTCGCCTTCGGCCCTCTCCCCTTCGGCCCCCCTCCCATTCGCCCCCCTCCCCTTCGCCCCCTTCCCCTTCGCCGCCATCCCCTTCGGCCCCCCTCCCCTTCGCCGCCATCCCCTTCGACCCCCCTCCCCTTCGGCCCCATTCGTTGTTTTTGTTGCCATCTTTTGCCATCTCCGTCCCCTTCCGATTGGGTGTTTGGGGTTTTCAGGTGACCGGTCGCCGTGTGCGGTGGAGGACCTGTGGAAGGAGGTGGAGGTTGACGAAGGAGGTGGAGGTTGGCGGAGGACCGATTGGGTGTTTGGGGTTTTGATTTTTGTTCAGGAATGTTTTGGTTACAGACTGCAGATGTTAAAAACAAACGATCTTTTTCTTGCAGACTGCATACATTTGGTCCACCTCTTCTGCTGCAGATGTCTGCAGATGTGGTCCGCAGACTGCAGACGTTTTCCTGCAGAAAAAACAAACAGCACCATAGTTTCTTTTAGAAACGATAGGATTCAGATGTAGGGGTGGATTTTATGTAGAAGGAGAGAAGGGGAGATGCCATATGCATGCCCACCGGCAAAGGTAAAAATGTGTTTTTTTTTTGTTTTTATTTCAAAACTAGTATTAAGTCGAACCTCGTTGCGGTGGGGACGTAAAACCATGCAAAGTAACACCAATATCATGTCAACCTCAACGACCACCAACACCGGAAAAACTCGTATTAAAAAATAAATAAATAAAACCGAACGGAAAGTAGACATAAAAACACAAAATATTGAACACAACAATTAAGTGGATCTAGTACTCGCATGTTACTACGGGGTCGTTAAACAAAAAAAAATACATAACAATGATGAACCACACATGTTACGACGTGTTAACTTTTAAAATTTAGACCGAAATGTAACACGAAAAAAATTATGAAATATGAAATGTATTTGGAAAAAAGTTGAGAGTGACAATTTAGAGTTAGATTGTAAGAGATGTAAAAGTATTAGGTTTAAAATAAAAATTATAAAAACAAAAAATATGTACAATCATTAAAGCTAATGGTACAACAATCATACATATTGAAGTTGATAATTAGTATATATTAAATTAGCTTAAAGTGGCACAAAAATAATGAGACGGGAGCACAAATAAAAGGAAAAAAGAATGTAAATCACAAGTTTTTTCTTTTGAATTTTAAGTTAAACAAACGTCGAAACGTAGATCATTCAAAATATAACAATATACATGGAAACGTTTATGCATGACTCGTACCGGTACGTAAACCCGAACTAATTTACATTGAAACCTGGAGTAACTCAAATTTATATCATCAAATAAAAACGTTTATTTTTACCCGGCTCATTTTAGAATAAAATTCACGTAGAAACGTAGACGAATGTTAAAACGTATATAAAATATACACGGAAACGTTTTATACCCAACTCATACCGGTACGTAAACCCGAAACTTTAAAAATCTGAATTTTACCTTAGAACGTTTAAAAATAATTTTAAAAAACAAATTATATATATTATTATTTAAATATTATTATTATTTTAATAGTATTATTACTGTAGATCCTGTGTTGGATTAATATATAGGTAAATTTTAGTTACTTTTAGATTACTTTTAAATTTCATTGTTTATGTTAAATTGTTTGTTTTTGTTAGATTTTATCTTCATGTTTATTTCTTTGATTATGTTTATTTGTTTATTTAATTTTCTTTTGTTTATATTAGGAGCTATGAAAAAAAAATCAAAAGAAAAAGTGTCTGTTAAAAAATCTACCGGCGAAGATAGTCAAGTGTGCAATTAGTAATGAGATTGAAATCCCACTATATTATTCAAAACAACCTCTTTGTTGATAAAGAGTGAACAACAAGCATTGAAAAAGTATAGTCATTGTGTGCACTTAACGGCATGGTTATATTTAATAAGTTGATGAGATGAATCACATCTTGAAAACTCTTTTGTTTGTATATGGATTTATAGATGATAACTAGAATACATGATGTGTGCATTTTGAAATATAACACTTGAAGGAACAAATTACTCAACCTTAATTTAATGGTCTAGCTCAAGTATACAATTATGCTTAAAGCATCTCATAGATGTTTTTCATGCCTCAAAAACAGTCACGTGAACATCTATTAGTTTGTTATCATTGGGTGGGGGTGTTTTTGAGGAAATAGTTCTTGCCCATGAACACCCAAAAATGAGTAAATATGGATGTCATGCACCATATATATAAATATATATAAGAAAGAAAAAAAATGGTTAATGTGACAATGTTCTTTAGTTTTTTTATTGGAGTGATTTTTTAAGTTTTGAAAAATATATGTTTTCTAATATATCATCTTACTAGACAAGTAAATATGATTTTACTAGTCATCTAAACTTATATGCAAAACTTATCAAACATATGTTGTTTTAGTTAAATTCAACTAAAATTATATATTTTTCTTTTATTTCATGTTTCCTCACTCTGATGAAAACAGTTTTTCATTACGTTTAGATAAATCCAATAAACTCAAGAAACAATGATCTTTGCAACTAAATCTAAAACGCCGACGTTTTGTATTTTAGCCTAAAGGCCAACGTTGGTCAAATGATTATTTTCATGATTCAAAAAACAATAAAAAAGTAACAATTTTAAGATTTAATTAAAATTCAAATTTATTTTCTAGCTTTCACACTTTCATGACTGTTATTTCTCAATCTTAACCATTATTATTCTCAGTCTTAACCATTAAAACAGAATAATAAGACGATCAGCATATTGCAAACACTGTGTAACTATAAATTAAGATCATAATGGTGTCATAGATAGTGTTATCGCATGTTAAACTAAACAAAATGAAGACTCCCAACTGCAACATTTACATAACATACAACAAAAGCTAACAAATATCAATTCTTGGTTTTAACATTTCAAGAAATCCAAAAGGTTGGGTACAAATACCATGGTCCATGGGGCCTAAATCGAAAAGGTGAGTACAATGGTCCATTGGGGCCGGTGATGATGGTCTTGTAACTTTTAAGTTCAGTTTGGTGATTGTTATATCAAAGACATATGAGTCCTTATGATCTATATGATGAGTGATGACTTAATCTCACACAAAGAACCATTTATTTAGATACAATACAATCGTAAACCCTAAACGTGAAACCTTAAACGCTTTCACCTTCGTATCATGTCTGCGTTCCATGTCTACTTAGATGCTTGTAGTTCATTGACCAAACTGCATTTACAAAAATACAGGTCTTGGCTCTTTTAAGAGCTGAAAACCCTCCTACTTCGCCTTGTGGTTCTTTGAGGCCTGCAGATAAAAGATGAACAAACAGAGGTGATTAATAAAAGAAGTAATACGACTTTCTTTACCCAAGCGTGAACTTGAAGAGAAAGAAAACCACATTACAAATAGAAACAACGACGACAACAATAACAACAAAGGATACAAAAGAATATCAGCTTGGCCTCGTCGCAATTCCACCATCTCCCAAGCTGTATACAACATATACAACATCAGATGCATAGACAACAGATTAAATTTTGAATTCGAATACCAAAAGGAAACAGATCATACATTAGAACCATATGCATCTTTGACTTGTGTGAAAGAGGAGGTGGAGTTGCAGAGACCCACAAACTCTACACTATAAAACCTCAACAAGAATCACTTTATTTGAGTATTCAAGGATTGGATGACCTTAAATACTCCATCTGATCCACTAACTCTTGCAAATCTTCATCCCAATCGATATTTTGAGCGTCTAAATCATCAAGAAACTCCTCAGGGTGTTTTTCAACAGGTAGATCCACATTCAGCAGTTCCTCCCAGAGATGCTCGTTGGATTCATCCTCCACCAAGCTTGAAACGTCGCCTTGATTACCGACATAACTGCTTGAATCACCTTCGACACTGGCTGCAAGAAATGGATCTTGGATGCTTTCGACGCCAGCACTCGGTCCACCTACTTCTTGTAGATTCTCCGCACTGGGTGTCAATGTTAACCGCCTTTTGCGACCGATTTCGATATGCTCGTGTTCTCTGTGGGCATACTTGTCCATGTACTTCTGTAAGAACTCGGGGTTGCTAAACGCTTTCGCAAGGAAACCCATCATGTTTTGTTGTTTTCTTTCTGTGGTTTTTAACCTGGTTTCCATGGCTATGAGCTTTTCTTTAGAATGTTGCTGTAGTTGCCTCAACCTCACGATTTCCGCCATTAACAAACTTCTATCCCTTCTAAGTCCTTCAAGTTCTTCCTCGATCCCATATTGGCCTACTTCGATACAGGGACCGAATTCTTGCTTCGGTTGGGTCATTGGAACCACATTTCTTCTTCTTCTTATGGTCTTCAGGAGATGCCTTTGACCACCAAGAAACCCTTCATTTGCAAATTCCCATCTATCTGGATCCACTTTTCTGAAACCCTACAACCATTATGCACAAACTTTCAAATCCAGTACCAAATTGAAGTAATTCAATTGAACAACTAGAGTATTGATTATCCAATACTATGAACACAAATGAATGATGATACTTCCAATTGATGATCTTCTGGTGATAAAGGCATACGCACAATTTAATTACACAAAATCAAGTCATTCTGGAAGCTTCAAAAGCATTCCAATTGAAGATCGCCAATTGACTAACCCTAACAAACTTAAATTTCCAACACTATACATATTGCAGATTAGATATAACTGCTTCTACAGCATTCAATCGTGAATTGTAGCATCAATTCAAACAAAAAACAATCGAATACTATGAACAGAAATCAATAACGATATTCCCAATTGATGACCTTCTGTTAATCAACACATACTCCCAATTTAAGAACACAAAATCTTATCATTCTGAAGGCATCAAAGGAATCCTATTGATTAGCCCTAACAAACTAAAATTTCCTACACAATGCCGATTACAGAGTCTACAGAGCCACTTCTAGAGCATTAAATCGTCAATCATGAATCAATTCAAACAAAAAACACTCTGAAACGTGAAATCCGCATAGATTTATTATAGCATTCAATCGAGTGATAGATAACAACTAATCATATCAAATTGGCAAAATTAAGAGAGAACAAACTAAATTCTACTATCAGAACGTTCGATCGGATTCCTTCCGATTACCGATGAAGCTGAAATTGATCCGCATAGATTTTTGAAGAGAAAACACAGAAATCCACTTCTACAGCATTCAATCGGATACTGAACAACAACTAATCATATCAAATCAGTCAAAATTAACATAACATGCTCTAAATCCTACTATCACAACGTTCGATCGGATGCCTTCTGATTATCAATGGAGTTGAAATTGATCCGCATAGATTTCTAATCCACTTCTACATTATTCAATCAAACACTAAACAACAAGTAATCACATCAACAAAATCCTACTACCAGTCTATCACAACACAAACGATCTATCGGATGTCTTCAGATAATCAACAGAGGCGCAACTTCAAAATCGAAGAAGAACAACTTACATAAGTATTAAGCTGCCGAATAAAGCTGGAGAAATTGCTATGCTTAAAGTACCTCGGGAGCAGAGTAGTCGAGAACTTATGCGAATCCCAAACAACAAAACTATTCCTCCCTCTGCTCCACGACACCACCGCGTCGGTCGCCGGATCTTCCACCATATCAAACGTCTTCGTCAGGAACGGCGGAGGACCGACCTCATGCAGCCCCTCCCTCGGCCGCGGTGAAGACGACGATGACGACGAACAACCAGCGGTTGCGGAGGTGGTTGTTGATGATATGAATGTGATTTCTTCTTCTTTTACGGTTGATTTTGGTTGTGGTTTGGTGGTGAACTCCATTGTTGATCGGATTAAGGGGATAATGGTGGTGATAAGGTGAAATGTGTGTGTTTAAGAGGGTATTAATAGCGGGAGAATGGAGATGAAAGATGGAGTAGAAGGTTCTAGATGGAGAAGTAATGGATGTTTCTTAGAACAATCATATATATAATTTGTAACAATACTTTACTCGAATATCTATATAAATTACTTAAAGTAAACTAAGGGTGTTAAACGATTCGTGTTCTCAGATTGTCGGGTTAACCTGAGACGAATCCGGAGTTTTATACGAACCCAAACATGACACGAAAATTTTTGAGTTATTATGGACACGACCTGATTGATTGAATTTTTTTGGATTGTTAACTTTTTTACATATTAATACTTTTTAATTACTATTTTACAACGACAAACACCAATTAATATAAAACAATCATATTTTAGTGAAGAATCTTATGCCAATTGCTATTTTAAGTTTTAAATTTCGAAATAAAACAAGTAAGAAAATTAATTATGACACAAATATATAAAAAATAAAATAAATAAATAAATAATAGGATAGATTGGTCAGACTGCGAACCCGACAAGTTGAATCCGAACCCGACCTGTTTAGCTAAACGGGTTCACAGGGTCGACCCGAACTTGTCCCGAACCTGTTTATAGTAAATCTAAACCTGTGAATTTCATGTTAGGTTTGTGTCGTGTCAGAATTCACACCCCTAATGTTAACGTGATGCTAATGTTCAAGATCCTATCTGTATCAGTTTTATTAGAAATGTTAGTTCTACTTGTTGGCTACGGTTTAAAAAACGATAAATCACACGAGTCACATTAGTTCTATTTGAACCCACATTTTTATGTACAAGATTGTATGTTAGTTTAAAATAATAAAAATGATGTATAAATAGACAATAAACCAAACTATTGATTATTCTTGATATTCATACTATCAGTTTTAACTGTAACACTTTAAAGTTTTAACTTATATGTTTATCATCAATAATAGTCATACAATATCTATTTTTTATTTGTTTTTGTTTTACGCTTGATTTCGCTTGTAAGTTTTTGTTATGTTCATAATCATTATTGTAAATGAAATTGAGTGCGAAAAATATTTTATAGTTATGTTACTATTATTGGTATTAAACAAATTAAAGTTAAAAGTGTAAGTAGCAAATTTAATAGTATGAATTAGTTTAAACTAGTATCAAGCCCCCGCATTGCGGTGGTGGCGTAAAACTATGTCAAGTAGTAACAATGTTACATTACTATGAGTGACCACCAAAATAGGAAAATATCGTATTGAAAAGGAAATAAAAATGAGAAAAGGAAAACGAACATAAAGTAGATGTAAACCACACATGTGAAATATAAAACAATAAATAATTTGATCCAAGACCCGCACGTTCCGAAGGGCCGTTAAACGGGAAAAAATAAGCTTAAAATCGTTAAAACACACACGCACATTACGACGTGTTAACTCTCAAAATTCCGAGCGAAATGTAAAACGAAAAATTGTAAATGATGACAAATATAGGGGGCCAAAGTTAAATGTAAAAAGTCACAATGCTTAAGTAGTAAAATGTGTAAAAGTATTAGGTTTAAAAAATAAAAAAATTAGATAGTTGTACATTATGTATAAGAATGTGTACATACAACTTGGTAATTAGAATATATATAATTACTAAATTTTAATTCTTCTAATATGTAAGATAAGATAAAGAAGTTGCCATTTGTATTTCTTTTTTTCATTCTTCTTGTATTTTTTTAAAGTTAAACTTAAAGAAAGGAATTTGTTTGGAATCATCATAACTGAAATCACGCTGACCTTACTTGTACGGTACAAGCAAAGCATAGATAGTTTACTATGAAGATATTTTGGTTCCATAAGAAAGATATTTATAAAGTCATGCTGTACATACTTGTACGGTACAAGTAAATAATTTGAAATTGCTTTGTCTACAATGATAGGGTGCCGCGTGGACCGGTTCCAGAACGATCTAGACGCTTCACAGACATACCTTTATTATAAAAAAGTGAATTATTTTTCATATTTTTTAATCAACATATTTTTATCAATTATACTCTATACTTTTATCTATTTTTTTATCAGATTAAGTTATACCTCGTAATCTCGTATAATAATTTAAGTTTATCGATAACTTATATTTGTTTATTTGATTCAAAATGAAGATCATCGATATGAGTAAAAAAAATTTGTTACAAATAATCTTTATTCCAACTTGTTAAGATGAGTATTCATGTCATGTAAATATGGAATGTTATGAGTTCAAGTATCACTTTGAGCGGAAAATTATCAGAGCTAAGCTAGAGGATTTTTCCCAGTAATAAGTTTTTTCCTAAAGGAGTTGAGGATGCGATCCCGACTGGAAAACGAATAGATAGGTCTTATTAAAATAACACATATACTCAGAAATAGTATCGTACGTTCATCTTTCAAAAAAAAAAGTAAAATTTATATGCTACTATAATTTCTAAACCACGTCAACCCTTAAATTATCATATGTCATAATTTTAACTCTATTCTTCTTTAAAAAAAATGTGGTTATTAATTAGAAGTACATAAATTTAGTGTATTTATAACTTTTTTTAATCTTTTGTCTAGTGTTTTAAATATTTTTTACGAGTTCTAATGATACGATGTAAAAGAATATTCTAAGATTGAGGCAAAGGTTAAAGAATGTTTAATAAGCAACAACTAGTATTAAGCCCATGCGTTGCGGCAGGTGCGTAAACACGTGCTAAGTAGCACCAATGGCACACTACCGTCAGCGACCACCAATACTTAAAAACTCGTATCGAAAAAGAAATAAAAAGACAAAAAAATAAACTGAACGAAAAGTAGACGTAAAAATATTAAACAACGCAGGCAAAATATAAAACATATAAAACAATAAGTAAGTTGAGCTAGGACCAGCGCGTTGTGACAGAACCGTTAAACGGGGAAAAATTAAGCGTACAAATGTCAAACCACACACATAAACTGCGGCGTGTGTCGTGATCGATGGACTTTTTCACACAAAACAAAAAAAAATACATTAATTGACATGATCGGTCAATAATAATCCATCAGTGATGATAGTACATTTGAATATTCCACTTGTGTTTACTCTTAATTTTATTTCCTCTTGGTGAGTTGATAGCTTTCGAGTCCAAAACTTCAGTCAGAGAGTCTGATTACGTTTTTTGTCAAGGAGGTATGCGATCGCAAGACTACGTATGTCGTGAGAAGTGAAACCGATCACAACCAAAGGAACAATCTGTCGATCACAATTGGGGATTACAACCCAAATTCATACGTATGATAAGAAATTCATGTTATGTTTTAGCTCCAACACTTTTCATGTCATTTGACATTCAATAATATGTACAAGTGTGTTATTTATCAACATCGCCGCTTAAACATTTCAAACCTTACCCAAAAAGATATGAGTTTGCATTACAGGTAGCCCCTATAACGTTTATTTAGGTTTTGAAAAGTTTCATGAATCAAACCGAGCCTAAAGGTTAGTAACTTATTCTTTTATCACAATGGGAGATTCTATATAGTTGAATTATTGTATCTGAGAATAATGCATGATGTCGAAATCATCAAAAACTAAACAAAACAAAACAAAACAATTTCGATCTATGCCTTTTATTCTTTTTGTCTTGATCTTCATTCGACAACTAAGGATTCGTTCTAGTAACGGGATTTGTCATTTAACTTCGAGCCCGAGTTTGAGCTGACTCGTTTTACTTTGAGCACGGCTCGTTTACAGCCCCAAAGGAGAGGGAAATATTTGGTTACTTACGGAGTCACACGATATTTTAAAAATATGTATCAAGTATGTCATCAATGTTGATCTAATGAGTAAGTGGTTCAGATGTTCATATAATTGATGACGATGGTGATTCTTTTGTTGCTATATCTCATTGATTTTAGACGTAAAATACAAAGATGTGAAGCGATTCATACCCAACCGGTTCTAACGTTCATTACGGATCACATCTTCATTGGTATCCGAGCTTTGCCGAGATAGAGACGAACACGATTGTTTCCGATGAAAGGTAGTGATCCGTTGTCCGTTTTCATCAAGAATGATATCTTCCTCGTCCTCATCCGGGATTCGACATTTCCCACCGAGAATGATGGTTTTATTCAAAAGGGAATCCCCGCGTGTCATTTTACCTTTTTCATGTATTAGATCTTTAGACTTCTCATCATTCTTTAACCCTTTCTTGAACCCCTTAAATCCGCCCGATAATCTCATACTCACGCTTGACGTCAGTTTCGCGCCTTGAGATCTACTCGAGCTCCCCCCGCCATGGTAAGAAGCCGCTCTTATGTTTACCAATCTCGGCGGTGGTGGAAGTTCCTTGTGTTCTATTTCTGCCAGAGGACCATCGTTCTTATCTTCAACCTTAACGTATGTGACATCACGCGTCCTTGAGCCGAACAAATCAGCACTCCCGTCTACATTCGTGGTCTGGTTACTTAACGAACGGGATCGCCTACTTTTCTTCTTACCACACAAAAACAAATGCATTGCGATAGTTGTTCGAAACAATAAAAGCAAAGATGAATGCGCTACAAGCGTGATCACAACGGGTTGTATCCGGGATTCTTGTCTATACCGCCAACGGGAATCGTGAACATGGCGGAGCCGAATGAGCCAAACTTTGTGTGATGTGTGTTGAGTGATAACTATAAGTTTCCTTGAGAAAGAGTCGGATAACCAGAAGTGAAAGGTGGTTTATATGGTGATGTTTCTAAATTGTGGTTTTGTGCGAAACATATTGCATAGTTTTTGGAAAGAAAGGAGTGGACAAGAAAGAAAGCGTTGTGTATGTATATATATAGAGATGAACCAATTTTTAAAAAGAAATCACGAGAACAACGTAAACATAGATATAATCTATCATAATTAAAGCTATATATGCAGAAAATTAAGATATAATGTACCACAATTAAAACAAAATATACCCACATTTAAGCATTTCTGCATTACATTATTCAAAATTTGGTTTGCATTGAAATCAATGTTGTAAAAATCAAAATGTTATAAAAATGTTGAAGTTTCCAGTTTTTATATACAAGTACACATTTTTATATGTATTTCTTATAAAAATGTTGAAGTTTCCATATATGGACACATACTTAGCAGGAATTTCCATGATTTAAATTTTAAATGCCGGAATCACCGATTTTTGGCCGACTAAAAACGCCTAGGTTTGATTTTGACCATAGTTGACCGATTACAGACTGATTGACCGACTAGGTCAAAATTTCAAGATGAGGCAGCGATTAGCAATTAATCGGCAATTAATCCTGATTGTTTACAACATTAATTGAAATTGTGTGTGTATGATACTTAAAATAATTTAGTAATATTCTTTCTACTTCTAAAAAGTTTGCGATTTCTTGTTTTTTCATCGCTTCAGGCCAACGGGTCAACCCAACCCGCTTCGACCCGCACCAAAAGATATATGTTTAGAAAACCCGCCCATTTTGACACCTCTAGCATACAGTACGAATAAGCGCGACTTCTGTATTATATTATCTATCTT
This sequence comes from Flaveria ramosissima, assembly GCA_025215565.1. Taxonomy (NCBI): domain Eukaryota; kingdom Viridiplantae; phylum Streptophyta; class Magnoliopsida; order Asterales; family Asteraceae; genus Flaveria; species Flaveria ramosissima. Next base: position 63,323,013 of record CM046030.1, read on the forward strand.
AGACTAGAAAATCGCACTTCGCAGTCTGCACACAACAATGCAGATAGAAGGCAATATGGAGCTAACCACAAACAGTAGCTACTTTAGATTAAGAAAAGGTAAGGTGCAAATTACAAGATATTAAGATCTTAAACCCTACACTGGATAGACAGTTTCAATGTACCAAAAGATGAGAAATTACGGACCTTTGTTCGATACACTCATCAGTTTTGCCAACAGAGATTACGACGACCTTCTTGCAGTATCTCAAAAGCCAATTTGTATCTTTCGATAGAAGCTGCACCTGCATCGATATAACTATGAGCCTCTTCTCTTAGACTCCATACCATCAAAGCTTTAAAGTCCTGAGACGTGCCTCCAGAATCAGCATCACGAAGAATTCCATATTTAGCGTTTTTGGTCCACCTGTGCAAAATGTAACGAGACGGGATTTCTCTTATGTTCATTATTTGGAAAACTTTCAATGCGTGCCTACAAAGAATACCCTCGAACTCAAACATCCTGCAACTGCAAGTGATATTAAGATTTGAAGCGTTAAAAGCAACTGTATTTCTCTCATCTCCGTTCCCACATCTTTGAACTAAATATCTGCTGATTGCACCCTCGATGTTGATCTTGATTCCAACATAGCTGTAGCTTTCTAGCAGCTCCTTTTGGAATACTTTGAATATGGTTATGGTGTAAAGCCGCCTACATTGTTCCTCTAATGGGTCTTTTGTATGAAGAACGGTTTGTAAGTTGAATGAGTTAAAATCTTCTTTTCTTTCTTCTTCACGGTTGTGTTCAACAGCTTTCTCATAACGCATGATGAATTCGTTAAGTTGGACTTGGGGGGTTAGAAATGTTCCAAAATATGATCGCATGGTACCATCAACCGGGATGCCAGCAAAAAACGTGCCCCGTATATACAACGGGACCCAACTTTTTCTCATTTTGTACATTTCTTTTAGCCATGTGTTCTCTTTTAAGTTGTATTTTGTGATAAGGACACCCCAAGCAGAATCAAATTCACTAGCGGTTTGGCTTTGTGAAATGCAAGTTTCATATTCAAATTTGAATTCTTCCATGGACCGTAACGCCCCTAGATTTTCTTGTTCTTTAGCAAGAATCTGCCATGGAGAAAACCGATGATGGGTTCCCGGAAAAACTTGTGCAATCGAATTTTGAATCGGTTTGTCTTGATCTGCGATTATGGAAACTGGTTGTTTTCCAGACATGGCCCGAACCCAAGCTTGGAAAACCCATGTAAATGATTCTTCTGATTCATCTGAGATTAAAGCACATCCTAGAAGCACCGGTTGCCTATGGTGATTCACACCAACAAAAGAAGCAAATGGAACTGTATAACTCGATCTCCTGTATGATGTGTCAAAAACAATTGCATCACCGAATTGAGTGCAGGAGAATCTTGACCGTCCATCAGCCCAGAAAACACTCATGCATCTCCCGTTATCGACCTCAAGAGCATAAAAGAAACCTGTATCTTCGGCTTGACGGGTTTGGAAATAGTCAAGAAGCACAGTATACCAATGGTTTCCGATCCCGCTTCCTCTGTCTCTTGTGACTAAACTAAGACCACCATTTGTTTCAAGTAAATCCAAATTTTCCAACCCATTACTTAGTTCCTCCTTAAAAGATTTAATGCTTTTCTGAGTTGTGTCATCAGGAGAGCCTAGTTCATGATTGTGTTCTTTTGATAAACGGTCAACAACCCATCGACCAGTCTCTTGTCTTTGTATTCTCATGTATGCTCCACATCCGACTCTTGAAGGATGTTGATGGCCTTCTTTTGAGCACACAAATCTTCTAGAAGTTATTGACCCGTCATTTTTCGAGCGAAATAACTGGCCGATTCTTACTCTGAAACCCATGTTAGCTGCATACGAGTGGTAAAATTTGTATGCTTCATTAGCAGAAGTGAACTCAAGACCTTTGCACGGTTCACCTCTTGGTCCGGGTTCAAGTTCTACCCGTTTGATCCGTTTAAGATCAATAGCACCTGACGGGTCATCATCTTCAAGTGATCTGATCCCAGTTCTAGATGATCCATTTGATGTTAGTCTTGGGGTGGGCGGGGCTTTTCTTTGAATAATCGGGGGCCGGATCTCACCTGAGATGTCAAGATCATGATTGTGCTCTGTTTTTATGTTTGCTAAAACCCATTTTCCAGAATCACCCTTTTGTACTCTTATGAAAGCTGGACAACCGGTTCTTAAAGGGGTTTGAAACCCCTCTTTTGAACAAACGTATCTTCTTGAAATAATTGACCCATCAACCCTTGATCTATAGAGTTGACCGATTCTAATTCTGAATCCGGCTTGAGTTGCATAAAAATTATAGAATTCTTGGGCTGCTTCTGCTGAATCAAATTCTAAACCTACATATGGCTCGATTCTAGACTCTCCATCCTCATTAGGTTTGAAAACTCCAGGACTTGGTTTTGCTCTTACAGTCATGGTGTTGCCTAGATTCTGCTTGTTCATATCAAATCCTGAAATAAAAATAGTGTAAGTAATACGAAGACATGTATTAGAGCTATACAAAAATACCAGCCACATGCAAGTATGCAATAAACTTTTCATATCAAAATGCTCCTAATAGGATGAATTATTCATATAGTTTAATATCAAGCAGTTGTCCATCTCATAGTTCAGATTTAAGACATGGTAAGCATTCTACCCTAAATGAAAGCAAAATTTTGACTGTACACAGTCCAATAACATATATCACTACTAGTTAGATATCTAAGATGACCGACAAAATAGAGGAATCTTGATGGCTAAAGCTAAAGTAATTGATGAGTTATAGTGATTACTAGGGCATATAAAAATAAACAACTCATATTTTGTTAGAATAACATATTGCATTGTCTTGGGACATCCTAGAAAAAAGAACGTGTTTCTATTTAAAATTCCAAATATAGAAACAAGTATTGATAATATTGAAAATGCAAATATTGCTTACATTAGGCTCTTCTGGCACATTATTAATGTTAAATTTGCAAATCATCACCCGTTGAGGATCTAAAATTTTAATCAGAGTCTCAAACAATTTTACATATTACAACCTTCAAAAGATTCGCTTTCTATAATGCTTTAAAATTTCAACATGCATACTCAACTACCGAGGTGAGAGTAGTAGTACATACATTAAACTCAAGTTCAAGATCCAAAAAAGTTATGATTTCCGCAAACAATCTCCAGACCACATGAACGATTCTCATAAATAATTATGCATACATGGAATACCACATTATATAGGAGTTAAAGACATGTCACATCACTTGTAACATTGTTATCGACTTATCGTCACTCATACCTGCTTTAAAGCTCGTACATTGTAGTTATACATATTATAATGTTAACAAGATTTAAGAATGCATGTGCAATCACGCTCTTAAAGAAGGTGAAATAAAGAACACACCTACTTGTGTATAAAACATGCTTAGATATAACAAGGGGTGCATTGTACTCACTTAACTAACAACGGTAGGTCATTTGTAAAAAGCAACAACGTAATGAGTACACTAGAGCAACCGCCATAACCTAATATGACAAATGCTATACATTTCTAAATAAAAAGTTGACTGTCTTGTTTATCTTTCTCACTTCAGTTAACTTATATCAACTCAACCCAGGTCAACAAAGCCCTTATCAAATCATCACCGTCAGTATCCGCGGGTTAAGTAATTCAATCGTTACAAAATCTATCAAACCATTTCCCAAAACTAGAACACCGACACCCCATAACATAAATCAAAACTCCAACTAGTAATATCATCAAACCGTCATCCGTTTCACCAATCAAAAGAAGATAACAAACTGCACAATATGTCAATAACACAAAACATCTACCCTTCTACAACTTGCATATTACAGTCACAGTTCTAAAATCATAAAACATATATCCTACTAGGGTTTACTTTCCAACTTCAACATCTATACAGACCTCAAGAAAAGTAACACAAATCAGTACCAAACTGGTAGCACAGCAGATGTAACAACATTAACAGTTAACACACGTATGAATCGAGCAATTGAATCTCTTAGGGCAAGCTTCTAGCATAAACTCCAAAACGAAACAAAAATTAATCAAATTCAGCAGAAAGCTGCAACAAACAGACAAAGAAACGACACTACGAAACTCATAAACAACACAAAACGAAAACCAACACATCAAATGCAGCAATTTCGCAAACCCACCAAAAAACTAGGGTTTTTTTCACCTTCGCATATCGGAATCGACAGCTTCGATTAGGGTTTCAGAGATTCAAACACAGCATACACTAGCTCTTGAACAACCAACAGCACAATCATTCAATCATTGGAAAACTTGCAAGCATCAATCATCTTTGCTCCTGCTTGTAATGTTCAGAAGATGAATGAAATTGAAGGGATATTTACATGTGTTTGTGGGGATTTTGATGTGAATACACTTGGGGATTTGAGTACAAGTGTTTGTAGTGTGAATTGAAGTGGATTGAATGCTGATTTACCGTAATTTTAGTGTGGATGATGAAGGGGAATGGGGTCGCTTTTGGTGTATTTGGGGGTGTTCTTCGTCTTCACGGGGGAACCGTTGGATCATGGAGATGATATCATCGCGTCCGTTTGAATATTATTCAATTGAAAATGCAAGCATTAACACGGTTATCGAGCATTTTTGTTTGACAATATAAAATGATAAATCTATATTTATAAAAGTCCATGGGATAACACATTGAGATTAAGGTTGCGTTTGGTTGGAAGTAATATAATGAAATTGAATTGAGAAACTAGTATAATTTTCAAATAAAATTATATTTTAGTAGGTAATAAAATGTAAAACTCAAAGGAATGTTTCACCTCAAATTCTTTTAGTTGTGAGATTTCAAATTCCCTCTCTAGGTGGAAGGATTTTGAAATCCCACAACCAATAGAATTTGAGGTGAAACATTCCCTTGGATTTACTTTTAGGGTGCGTTTGGTTGGAAGGAATAAAATGGAATGAAATGGAATTGAGAAACAGTATAATTTTTAAGTTATGTTTGAATGGGTAATGAAATGTAAACCCAAGGGAATGTTTCACCTCAAATTCCCTTGGTTGTGGGATTTTAAAATCCTTCAACCTAGAGAGGGAATTTGAAATCCCACAACCAAAGGAATTTGAGGTGAAACATTCCCTTGGGTTTACATTTCATTAACCACTCAAACATAATTTTACTTAAAAATTATACTAGTTTCTCAATTCCATTTCATTCCATTCCATTCTTCCAACCAAACGCTCCCTTAGTTACTTACTCAAACACAATTTACTTGAAAATTATACTAGTTTCTCAATTTCATTCCATTCCTTCCAACCAAACGCAGCCTAAATCTCTTAATCAACTTTTTAATAATTCAGATGTCTGAGTGGTTTAGCATTTAATGGTTCAGACTGTTTGTTTCGTGAACAAATATCTGAATAGTTCAGACATTTGCCTCTGAATGGTTAATCATTATACTAATGCTGAATGGTTAAGAGATCTAATGCTTAATGGTTAAAACCTCTTATCTAAATTGGTTAGACATTTGCATTTGAATAGTTAAATGATATACTAGAGACATCTTAATGGTTTAGCACTTAATGGTTCAGACATCTTATTGGTTCAGCATTTAATCATTCAAAAGTTGCCAAACAACCCTTAAGTTAAGTGTTTTTTTGTTTCAATCTTTTAATGGTTTATATGTCTATATGGTTTAGTATTTAATTGTTCAGATTGTTTGCTTCGCTAACAAATATTTGAATGGGTCAGATATTTCCCTTTAAATGGTTAACCATTATACTGAGTCTAAATAGTTAAGACTTCTTATCTGAATTGGTCAGACATTTGCCTTTGAGTAGTTAAGCGATATACTAGTTTTTAATGGTTCAGACCTTTTAATGGTTCAACATTTAATAGTTCAAAGCATTTAATTATTCAGAATTGACCAAACGACCCTTTAACATGACATAATAACATCTATGGAGATATTTGTCTTTAAGAGTCAAGCTCATGCATCACTTAGGTGGTGTTTGTTTTTTTGGCAAAAGCTATTCCCCACCTCTTCATCTACGCGCACGCAGACGCGGGAAGAGCTTTTGAGTGCGCAGACTATTTGTTTTTGGAAGACCTTTCATTAGAAAACGTCTTCCTGACGTCTGCATGGAGAAGATGTGGTGTTACCACTTCTCAAGTCTTCTCAACCTCTTCTCAAGGCTTTACCCCCAACCCTTTCAGACTTTTCTTCTCATTTGTGTTCAACCTACCACTCCTCTCCTCTCCTCACTACAGACCCGTCTCCGGCCGCCCCGCTCCGCCGCATACCTCCTGCTCCGCCACGCGTCCCTTCCGTGCAGAAGTCTGCTCCGCCAAGCGTCCCCTCCCGCTCCGCCGCATCCCTCCGAGCGGCCGCCCCGCGGACGCTCCGCTGCCGCCCTCTAGGGCCACCCGCCCCCCACGCGTCTCCTTCGCGGCCCTCCTCCATGTAGAAGTTCCGCCGCCGCCTTCTAGGCCTCAAAACATCGAAGGTTAGTTTTTTTTAAAGAAATTGTGATTTTGTTTAAGTTTTTAGTTGATTTGTTGTTTATGTAAGATGATTTGTGATTTGGTTAGTATGATTTCTTATTTGGTTTATGATTTTGTTAGATTTGTGATATTAGTTTGTATGATTAGTGATTTTAGTTTAGTATTTGGTTTGATTTGTGATTTGTGTAGGTAGATTTGTGATATTAGTTTGATTTGGTGAGTGATTAATGTTAAAGTTATTTTTAAAGTTTAAAAAATATGTTTAGTTTAATTACAGAATATTTCAGCATTCTACAGATGTTAAAGAAAAACAAACAGTTTTTTTCTTGCAGACTGCAGACATTTAGGTAGTGTTTGTTTTTTTAAAAAACCTCTTCCCCACCTCTTCATCTGCGCGCTCGCAGACGCGGGAAGAGGTTTTAAGTTCGCAGACTGTTTGTTTTTTGGAAGACGTTTCATTTAAAAACGTCTTCCTCACCTCTGCAGGGAGAAGAGGTGGACTAATGTCTTCACACCTCTTCTCACCTCTTCTCTTTTGATTTTGAGCCCTAACCTTCACAATCATCTTCACAAATCATCTTCACAACCATCTTCACACACACCACCACAAACCACCGCCTCCTCCCGTCGGATACCGCCGCACCACCGCTCCACCGCTCCTCCGCCGCTCCACCGCCTCCACCCTCGCGACCGAAGCCCCTCAAGACCGCAGCCCCAATCGCGACCGGCCCTTCCCCCTTCCCCCATCGCGACCAGCCCTTCCCCCTTCCCCCACCGCGACCAGCCCTTCCCCCTTCCCCCACCGCAGCCCCCATCGCGACCGCTGCTTTTCTCTTCTGCACAGCTGGTGCTTCTTCTCTTCTGCACAACTGGGTTCTCGTTTTCTTTTGTTTTGAGTTTCTAATCTCATTTTTAGGCTTTATTCACAAAATTGTAGAATAAATGTAATATACAACTAATTGCTTTATACTTTTATTAGTTGGATGATTTCATTTTAAATTTGATATTAGCGGGATGATTTTAGTTAACTCAATAAGGTTTTTAATCACACTTAGGGAGTAGTGTTTGTTATATATTATTGCCTCTCACACTTAGGGAGTAGTGTTTGCTATATATTAGTTGTTTTTAGAGTTTAAAAAATTAATTTAGTTTAATTACAGAATATTTCAGCATTCTGCAGATGTTAAAAACAAACAGTCTTTTTCTTGCAGACTGCAGACATTTGGTCCACCTCTTCTGCTGCAGATGTCTGCAGATGTGGTTCGCAGACTGCAGACGTTTTCCTGCAGAAAAAACAAACAGCACCTTAGTCCACCTATTCTACTGCAGATGTCTGCAGATATGGTCCGCAGACTGCAAACGTTTTCCTGCAGAAAAAACAAACAACACCTTAGTCTTTTTCTCATGGAAGTTTTGATTTCCACACTCATAATCTCATCTCATACATTAGTGTGTCTTTTATAATCATGCATTTCTAAATGAGATCTATATCAAATGTGCCATAGAACTATTGGTCTAAATTGTTTATAATTGGTTTGATTGACTTTGGAATGATACGTGATATATAATGTATGAAAACTAAATGTATTTTATTGATAAATCAAATAATATCTCTTTACTCGTGAGAGACAATATATTACGGTAATGTTTACAAAACATATTTTATAAAGTATAAGAAATACATTTTAAATAAATCTAAAAGACTTCAAGGTGATTGTTTTCGATAATAAGCCTTAAGAATCAAATGAACCAAGAAGCATCAGAGTTGGTTAAGTCATCGTGTTTGTGTCAACGTGACAGTTTTCTTAGAATAGGTTTCACTAGGAGTGCAAACGAGCCGAGCTTTATCGAGCCCGAGCTGAGCTTAAATAAAAGCTCATTTAATTATCGAGCCCGAGCCCGAGCTTCACGTACGGAGCTCGAGCCGACTCACGAGCCTAAACGAGCTTTATATATATATATATATATTATTTAATTTATTAAATACATTTTATTAATAATATTTATTATATATACACTTATGATAAAAAACAATTAAATAATATATATAATGTTATTTATAAAATATATAATTATAAATATATATCAAAATTAAATATACAAATATTAAAAATAATATTTAAATAAATAAACGAGCCGAGCCCCAGCTTGAAACAATATTTTCGAGCCGAGCTCGAGCTCGAGCTCTCCTAAGTCCTGACGAGCCGAGCTCGAGCCCATACGAGCTCGGGCTTGGCTCGGCTCGTTTGCACCTCTAGGTTTCACGCTTTCACAAAATCATTTCACTTCTCACCGGTTTAATATGGCACAAGGTTTTTCTATGTTTGGTCATCTTCTCGTGAAAGAATAATATATTTGTTAGAATCAAATAATTTTTACTTTGTTGTAAATAAAGTTGTTGGATCTAGAAAGGTTGGTGCAACCAAAACCAAATCACTTAGACTATTTTGGTGCAACTAATAAAGGACTTCCGAAGCTAAGTGTGGAACTTTCGAAGGAAAAAGGAGCTCTTCCGAAGACAAAATGTAAAACCAACTTCCGAAGAAAAACTCCAACTTCCGAAGGAAAACTCCAACTTCCGAAGACAAAGTATTCACTTCCGAAGATCAAGACTTAGAGTGAAAGATCAGAAGTCAACTTCCGAAGTATGAAAGAAGTCCTCAAGCCTCGGAAGTATAGAAGCCTCTTCCGAAGTATAAGTGGCTTTGGAAGAACTTGTTCTTCCGAAGCCAACTTACCTTCGGAAGACACTACTATTATCCAGTGGACATAAGTATGGTCTCCCTGACACTCCGCTTCAGACATCTGAGATACTGCATGGCGTTTTCTCAAAAGCCATGTAGTTGACCATACTTTATTCCACTGTTTACCTTTATAAGTTAGTACAGTTGCCATCTTTAGTTGGTGACAAAAGGTAAGTCATGGACATGTCATGACTACCATATCTTAGATAATACTTTATCTAAGATACCTTAACTTTAGCATTGTAGTATATGCTTTAATCTTAGGTTTCCAGCTGGTATCAAAGTATATCCGGCTGTAGGATCTAGTATATATAGTTTCTCATTGTAACTCATGTTTCATGCTTGTAAGAGTCTTGTAATACTTTGAGTTGAGAAGTAATATATACAAGTGCCTTGAAAATTATTTCTTTGTGTTATTTGCTACTTATTATATTATTATCAACTTTTAGAAGAGATTCTACTTCATCTGATTTGAGTGTAATATAAGTGAGTTTGAGAGAAATCCAAGTGTTTAAGTGACAAACCCAATCCTGCAAAAGTATTCTCATTTTGTAAAGTTACAACACATAATGACTAGTAAGTAAATAATTAGAGTTAAACTTAATATTTTATTTACATGTTCGATTACAATAAAATTTAGGGTGATAAGTGGGTCATGTTTGCGGGATGAAAGCAACAGAAACTTGAAGTTTTGAAACAAAATAAACATAACATGAACGTGAAAATTACCTCTGACATACGAACCTAAACACGACATGAATTTTATTAAGTGGCTGTTTGATTACACTGACCAGCAAGATTTGACTGAGTCAGAAGCTGAACCAGTTAGAAGTTCTGACTGAGTATGAATCTGACTGAAACTTGATTGTTTGATTCAGTATCTGACTAAGTAAAAAACCATATATTTTCTAATCAACTAAAATCATTAACAATCTTAATCAACTACTAAATCAAAATCGGAACCACCACAAACCACCACCACAACCACCACCGTCACCGTACACATTCCGACCAAACACCGCAGGGGGGTCGCACAGCAGGTGGGTTTGGGCGAGGGATGTTGCGTGCAGGTGGGTTTGGCGAGGGGGGTCGCGGGCAGGTGGGTTTGGCCGAGGGGGGTCGCTCGCAGGTGGGTTTGTCCGACGGGGGTCGCGCACAGGTGGGTTTGGTCGGGTCAGCATGTTTTGATTTAGGGTCTGGGTCAGCAATGGAGACCTGGTCAGCGGAACGTGAAGCCGAAATCAAACGGGCTGACCCGCTGACCGAGTCAACCGATCAGTCTAAACAAACAACCCCTAATTGTCACGATTCTAATATCTTTACCAAAACACCTATAAAAATAATTTCCTTGAATAGTTGAATTAAAATATAATCGGACACAGCATTGTAACATATTCTTATTTTAATAAATAGTCGAATGTTTTTATCCCTTTAAACCCCTTTTGTTTTGGGCCAAGTAGAATTAAAGAAAGCGAAAAGAGTGTTTGTATAACACGACCCAATAATAAAACTCAAATGATAATAATAATAACATAATAATAATATAATAATAATAATAATTAAACCACAAAAGCCACAAAACACCCCTCACCCTCTTGTATCATTCTGCAACATCACAATGCAATAAAAACCAAAAACCAATTTTTCCACAAAATCACAAATCAAAATCTCCGATCATCTTCACCGATTGATTCCTCAATCTCCGGCGATTTCTCCGACCAACACTCCTCCGGCAACCCTCACCGGAGTTCACGCTACCACAACCGTCATCACACACACACACACACACAAACGTCAATCGTTCTTTTGTTCTTTGTTAATTTTGATCGGAAAAGGGTCCCGTCGAGGGGTTTCGACGAGTTGGGTGGAGTTTGATTGTGTGTGTTCTGGGGTTTTCGAGTTGTTGTTTGGGTTTGATTTGGTGTTGTTGAAGTTGTGTATGGGAATGTGTGGTGTGTGATTGATCATGTTGGACTTTAGGATACAAAGCTAGGGTTTTTGGGTTTAGGGTTAGGGTTAGGATTGGGGTTTGTTGGTGAGAGATGAAGGAGACTGAGGTTGAAGAAGGGGAGGCTCGTGTTGACGAGAGTGATGTGAACATTGACCCTGATACAGCTCTCTCTTACATTGTAAGAGTTTTCTCTTGTTTTGTTGTTGTAAAGTTGTGATTTTTTTTTGCTTGATGGAAGCAATGGATTGTTCTTGTGGTACTGGAAGTTTGAAATGCAAAATTAGGAACTTTGTGGTGAGTATTGGACTGAAAGCAGGGTATGAAGTATGATGGATGATCAATTGGGTTGAATTCTGTCTGTATGCGATCTTTTAGGGATTTACCAAATTGAATTTGTTGATTGGATTTGTGTTTGTTGGTAGTTGAATGTTCTCTCAAGTTGTAACCATTTGTGGTTTTCTTGAATGAGTGTTCTTTACAGACTTACAGTGAACACTTTGTGTCATTTTTCAGTCACTGCAGAAACTTCGACTTCGAGCACTAAATATAATAATCTATAATTCGAGCTTGACCAGTACTTAAAATGTTGGATAGTTTATTCTTTAAATGTATGTTTTATTGCCCATTCTTCAATGGTTCATTTTACTCATTCTGACACAAATTATTGTTGTGTTCCGTTCTCCTATGGTTTTGACTTTCAATCCTTCAAGTATTAAATCTGTTTGTGTGTGTGTGTTATATTTCACTTCTTTGAAGATGCATTTGCTCGCTTGGGATGACTCTGTGATACATTTCGCTGACCCAAACTTGGGAATTGGTGATGGAAAGCACTACCGTTTGTGTCATTTTTGCAACTGTGAAGTTGATCAATAGTACATTAAACATGATTAGTCTCTTCTTTTTATATAAATACAAAATGAAACATGTTTATGGGGTTCTGTATGAATCTTAACTTGATCTTTATGAACTATTATGTGCAACTTAATGTACTATATTCTTATTTTGTATTTTGTTATCACTAGTAACATTTATGTTCTTGCTTCTCTTAGGACGAGAGGCTTCAATATGCGTTGGGTCATTTTCAGAAAGACTTCGAAGGCGAGGTTTCTGCAGAATTATTGGGTAAGCCACCCATAACAGAACTTTTCTATCTGAAAAGTGATGGGACAACACTATAACTAGTTTCTTGGCAGGGCCAAGATTTGGTGGGTACGGGTCGTTTTTACCCGCGTATAAGCTTCCTCCCACAGTCAGTTCTCATAGGAAGGTTCTGAATCTCAATAAACCAAGTTCACCTAATAATTTTTGTTTGGAGGTATATGAATAACAATTTTTTTGGTTATTAATCTTCATTTATCTTGAATTTTTGTTTTTTTACTGACAATTGTGAATTGTTACCATTTAGGATGCTCCTGCTAACTTAAATCCAATCACATGTATAGACCCTGTTAGACCAGCTGCATCCCACCATAAAGATGTATTTGTTGATCAAAATGTTTTGTCTGCTGATGACATGACAAGCAAAGATACATCTTTATTGCATGGTGAAACATGTTTTTCTAAAAAGGAAACCACTACAAGAAATTCTGTAAATCCAACTGAGCAAAGATCACTAAAGGTACGGATCAAAGTTGTTAAAGATAAATCTGCAATAAAAAAAGATGAGCTTTATAGCGGTCTTGGACTTCTTTCTCCATCTTCCTCAACGGGCAATCATCCTGAGGATAGTGGTGGGCCTCCAATTGAATCTCATGACATCCCTTTTGATTCTCCTGGTGGCATACTTCGTGTAAGTTTGATTATCTATATCCTACTCTTGTTTCGTAATAGTCGTTAATTTCTCTTTTTCAATAAAATTATTTTTGCTACCATGCTGTAGGATATGACATCTGTATTTGTCCCTGGAAATCGGCTGCTTTCACCACTAAATGAGAGTCTAATATGCTTAAAAGTTAAGGTTATACCGATCGGTGGGAGAAAGACAAGTTCTTCAGTTATTGATGATGCATCTTCTGTTCATGGAGAAGGGAAAAAGATGGAAGGGAAGGAAGTAAGTTCACTAAACAAAAGTGCAGGTTTTGAGGATGATAAGGCTCCAGTTTCAGGAAAAGTAACTGAAGCAGAATTTGTTGACTGTAAACAGGGTTTGACCAATGATTTTAAAGTCAACCCGTCGTCTGATTATTTAATATCTGAAACAAATCGAGCAGCCAAGAAAGACGTACCTCTAAAGAAAAGAGAAACAAAAAAAGAACTGATACACGATCTGTTTTTTGGCTCTGATGTTACAAGCAAAGAGTCAGATGAAAGCTATGAGCAGAAAAATGTCAAAAAGCTTTCACTTGATTCAAGGGAAATCAAACAGAGAGTTTGTAAAAACAGCCCTGATGTTATTAAACATGAGACAGATCTTTTTGAAAAGAAAGTTCGCCCTAAAGCTACCAAACGCGACCGGCAGGAAAAAATATCTAAAAGTATTGAAAAATTGCCATCTGAAAGAAAAAACAAGTTAACTAACATTCAATCAAACGAAAAATTGAGGTCTAGTCTCTTTGGAGCAATGAAAGACAAGAAAAGTGCTTTAAAAGATATTGTGAAGGTACGCAGTAGCTATAAAGATATACTTGACACTGACAATGGAGCAATAGAAGTAGCAAATATTGAGAGAAATAAAATTCCTGCTGAGGTGGCAGTCCCTCGGCAAGTAGAAGTGTCCTCCACACCCCCTATGGACAGAAATGAAATTCCTGCTGAGGTGGCAGTCTCTCAGCAAATAGAAGTGGCTCCTGCAGCCCCTCCAGACAATTGGGTAGGATGTGATCGTTGTGAAAAGTGGCGACTTCTGCCAATTGGTGTCGAGCCAGATAATCTGCCTGAGAAGTGGCTGTGTAGCATGTCAACATGGCTGTGAGTTCTTTTTTACTGTCCTTTATGTTACATTTAAAGTTTTTCAGGGAAAAAACAACAGTTTTTGTTATTGTGTAGGCCTGGAAGGAATCATTGTGATGTCAGTGAGGATGAAACCACTAGGGCAGTTCAGGAAATGAACCTTCGATTGATTTCTCAGAATCAGAACACCCTTCAATATAATGGCAGTATGGGTAATATTGGGAGTTTGGATCTTACAAACTCAAATGTGAATTCTGAAACCATGGCTAATAAATTTAAAAAGTTTAAGTCCAGACCCGAAGGCAGCAGCTCTAGTTTGAAAGAAAACTCACATTCATCAATGGATCAGCAGCATAGTAGACATAAAAGAAAAAGTTCGATTGAAACCAACCAATCGTTGCTCGAGAAAGACGGTATGCATGCATAATTTTCTAAATGTGATAATTATATGTGAAAGTATTAATTAGCCCCTATGAATATATTTGTAGGTGGTGTGAAGGCTAAAAAGCTAAAAAGCATGACATTGTCCGATCAAAATGAGACTGTAACCAAAAATAAAATCAAGAACGAAAGTGAGCAGATGTGCTCTAGCAATGGAGATCATCAGCCTAAGGACAGATTGGTAATTTCAGTCAAGAGACATACCGAAAACCCTCTGGTGTCCATGAGCAGTAAATTATTGGATAAAGAGGTCGAAATTCCTGCAAAGAAAAGGAAGTTGAAAGACTGGCAAGAAAGTCAACCTTCTGCAAACACTTTTGAAAGCAGTGAAGATAAAATAAAAAGGAAAGAAAAGAGATTAAAGACTGAGGTAAAGGAGTCTACTGATGACATATCTTTAACTAAAGGAAAAACAATGAAAATCAAATTATCGGCCAGTAAAGAGAATTTAGTTGATTCAAGTCATGAGAAATATAAGCAGGATACAGAAAAGGTTAATTGTAAAAAGGATTTGAAGTCTGAACAGTTTCTGCTTGCCCCAACTTCAAGTTCTTCAAAGGTTTCTGGTTCTTGTAGAAGGGCTAGCTTGCAAGAAAGAAAAGGGTCACCAGTAGGGTCAGTTTCGTCATCTTCTATTAGGGCTCTTAATGTGGATAATAGTTCACCTGCTGCTGGAAAAACTATTCCAAGAAAGGCTCATGTTAGGACTGAAATTTCAAGAAAGGATATTGATGCAAGTCAAAGTCAAAGAAGTGGTGGCAAAGTTGACGGTAAACATAAAGAAGCCTCAAAGATTAGAAAGAATCATACCACGGAACATGCAACAGGTCAGTCTGATGTTAGAATGGGCATGAAAGGAGATGCAAATGGTGATAAAGATAGTGATGAAAGGTCAAATTTTCAAAGAAAAATGGTAAGGGGGGCTGATCCATTGACTGGTCAACCTAGTAAATTGCAAAGAGTTGAAGTGGATGTTAGTGCTAGGATTACTAAAGATGATAAGATTGTTGGCAAGAAGCATGTTGGATCTGAAGCAAAATTGGGCGATACGGGTAGCTCAGAAGTGAATTCAACTGTAAACAAAGATTTAAAAAAGGTACTTGTTGGCGATATATCAAATGTAAAGGAGCCGAATGAGGTAAAACCAAAAGTGGAGGTACAAGCATTTAACCCTTCTGGTCATAATCAGTCAAAGATGAAACATCCTGGAGATGCTGCAAATCAGAATGCTAAAAGCCTTGTAACAAATTGCGATACTATAAACGATCTCAGTGTTATAAGCTTCTTGAAGGAGTATTCTTCTTGTCAAACTGCTTTGACTCCCTTCAAAAGAGCTGAGGAGTCAAAGGACTATGCTGACCGTTTAAAGGTTTGTATTTTTTCCTAAACTTTTTATTCTTCAAAAGTTCAAATTATTTGTCAGGTTTTATACCAGTTCATTTCTTTTTACTTTACTCATCTATTTTAACTTGTGCAGATTTCTGGATTTGATTATGAGTGTACCGATGCATACTTTGACTCTGCTTTGAAGTTTCTCTATGCTGCTTCTCTTCTGGAGGCCTGCACTGCTGACATCAGCAAATCGAAAGGAGTGGATCCAATCAATGGTTACACTACTTCTGCCAGACTTTCCAAGTAAGTAGTACTTAAATACTTCATTAGTATCTATATTACTCATATATCACATAATCATGACGTCACAATTAATATTGTTTAACCACTCTAGCTCCTGTTGTTTTTAAAAACTTGCAGAATTTGTGCTCAAGAATTTGAGAAACGAAAAGAAATCGCTTCTGCAGCGCTGGCCTATAAATGCATGGAAGTGGCATATATGAGAATAGTCTATTGCAAGAGTTTGCTGACTAAGCAAGATTTGCAAACAAGTATGCAAATGGTCACTCAAGGTATTCCCAAATTTTGCATTTAAAATTTTAAATCACCAGTGCTTTGATTATGTATTAGGAACAACCAACATTATTTGACGTAACAGATCCATTGTTGTTGATCATTTTAGTTGGTATTAAGTTTTCTTCACCTATGCAGGCGAGTCACCTTCATCTTCTGCATCCGACGTTGATAATCTAAACAATCAAACAACTGATAAAACCATGTTGTCTAAGAGCATTGCACATCCTGGAAACCAACTAGTTGTTAAAAATCAAGCCAGCTTTATGAGGCTGCTTGATCTTGTAAGTTCATAACTTCGTACTCTCTGAAATACATTCATATATTATATCCTTCAATCCGTCTTATTGAGACTGATTATCTGCTTTTATTGCAATCAATTTGCAGACAAGTGATGTAAGTTTTGCAATGGAAGCTTCTATGAAATCACAGAATGCTTACAAAACTGCTATTGCAATTCTTGAAGACTCTCAAAACAAAGAGATAATGATTTCAGTCAAACGGGTCGTTGACTTCAGCTTTCAAGATGTGAAAGAATTTGTGTGTTTGGTACAAAATACACGTGATGCCATTAATCGTCAAGGTTTCAAAGGTAACAACAGGCGGTAAGTGGCAGCAGGCAGAGCTGTATATAACATTTTGCCATCATTTTTGACCTATATGTACAAAACATTAGAAAAAGTTTTTATCATTTTTGACCGAGGCGAACGTTCACCTTTTAGCACTTAGTAATAGTGTTTGGGTATATGAGATGGAAATATGGAGAGCTTTATTGTAGGATATTGCTGTTATAACTTCATACATCTAACTGGTGTTGGGTTTTTTTTTACCTTATGATAGTGTTTAGAACTCAACATTTCCACAGCCATTGTAATAGAGTTGGAAGATGTAGGACTTGGTGTTTTTTGATGATCAAAAGACAGTTTTAGTCACAAGTTTTCCTATTTATGTGTATAATGTTTGTTTTGTATATAATGAGAAAGGCTAAAGAAAAGTCAATGTAAATTTGAGTTCGATTTTTGTAACACCTTGACGGTCACATAGATGTGGGAGCCACCTCTACGGACAGTCGGATGGTAAAAAATCTTTCCTCTCCCCTCTCAGAGAAGATTCTCTCTCCTCCACAAATGGTCTGTCATGATGGAAATTGGCATCAGAGATGGATACGTCCTTGGTAAATCTTCTTCACATTGATGCCCACAAGTCATAGACGGAGCAAGGACTTGTTGTCGCTGATGGTCTTATACTCTTATATTATGAGTGATATATAAGTGATGGTCTTATAATATAAGTGAGTTCATCAAGATTGGCTTCACTAAGATTAAAATTTAGATAGGTCTTTTTAGTGTTCTAAACTATGAACCTCAAAAATTATATTTTTTGTAATTTTTGTTTAGTTCAACCACTTATTACTTTTAATCTAAAACATAATTATATTGATAAAAGTTTCAAATAAACAGAATACCATAAAAGCAGTTATTAATATGAGGCATGTCTCAATGTCTCATCATAATTTTTGTTCGTTCATGATAAATACTACCAACAATTTTGGATTGCTTATGAATAAGGTTGTAAACGAGCCGATCCAAAGTGGGCTCGGGCTTGGTTCATTTAAAAAATCAAGCAAACTAAGCTAACTTGTTTATGTTAACGAGATCAAAATGTTTGCTCAGGCTTAGCTTGTCATTCAATATGATATACAAGTTCTACAAGGGGAAACATATTCCACTTTTTAAAATTGTGAATACAAACAGAACCAGTAACCAACTTTTAAAATCCAGAACACAAGTGTACCAAACATAGCCATTGGCAGTTCAGTACTTCATATTCGTCGAGCCTAAAAACATCATATTGAATATAGGACCACTACAATGATACAAAAAACCTCGAAGTTTAAAGCAAATAGCGTCTATTACCCATTTCCCACTTCAACAGAATTTCATCACAGATCATTACTACAAGCAATAAAAACAAGTCGTGTACACCCAAATGTGCAATAAAAAGCAATTTTGTTAAAACTGTGAACTAGAATGTAAGTAGCAAAACAGAGAATATTACAATATCCACAAATAAGGACCATCAGATAGATAGATAGATCATGTTGGCTTATAAAAACTTAAAAGAGGTGGCATCATCAATCATCAATCCAAAACATTAGCAAGATCGACAGTAGCTTTCAGCCAACGATACTTGAAGCACCAGTGTTGCTCTGGAGCTCATGCTATTTGGGCTTTAACTTATCATCCTCAACCATAACCATAAACAGAATTATGCCAAATACCGGAACAAGTTTGGGTTCTCTTTGTCTCGTTCAAGGTAATCACGAGTTATCAGATCTTCGATCCTCTTCTTGATTGCTTTTACATCAGGCTGCATATGTTCATGATACCATCAAGAAGAGATAAATGTAGGGAGCATAAAATTCCTTAACTTAAGGGATGATTCGGGTAATGTTTTATCTTTAAAAGGGTCAAACAGAATAAGTATAATAAAAATAGCTTAAATGAAAACAGGTCAAATGGGTCAAACAGGTTGGAGGTCTTCCAAAGAGTATATTTAATGCATAAAACCTCCTTAATAGATTTGTTCAAACAATATATTATTGAAATAATAGTAATTCTGCCAATCCTATTTGACACACCAATTTATTGTAACAACTTAAAGTTTCTGGACCAGACCGTTCTTAACTCCCTATCCATACAGGTGCCCTTTTTGGCTCGTTAACCGACCCAACCCGGTTTGCCACATCTAGTTTACATACACCTATAGAAGCAAACACTTTTATGATCTTGTAGACCAGTCCTATTAATTGTGCACGTGTATGGAATTCCTTCTGGAATTTTGATAGTTACTACTTTGTTTGTGTCATATTATTTCTTTATTATTTTTACATTTCCAGTTCGTTGGAATGCAATTTGCATATTTCATAAGAAGTTTATTCGCATCAAAAGTTTCAGTAAATAGTAATGTGCCATACTTTATGGGAGTCTCGAAATCAGTTTAGTAATATGGCGTTATCTTTGTATAAATTCATAAGCCAAAATGCATCAACCTTTTGGGTCAAACTTAAGTATCTTTAGAAAAAAAATTACCTTAAACATGCGTCCCAACTGTTCGACACACTCCATAACCAACTGCTGGTATCCCAACACTTTTCTGCTCTTCATGATTCGCACAATTGAAGCATCAACTGCATACCGCCTATCTTTATCAACATCTTCAATAACCTTTTTCTTCTCATCCACAGGAGGTAGAGGAATCTAAACATATAAAGCATTAAGGAAATTAAATGATAATTTGATCATCTAATCAGAAGATACAAACACACACTCACACGCCCATACATACATAATATATATAAAGTAAGAACACTCAAATACCTTTATCCTCCTCATTTTATCTGTAAACTTCGAGTTGAATTCAAAGGAATCAGTTGGAGAGATTGTTTTGGTATTTGGCTCCTTGATAAGAATTTTATATTTTGCACATGACAGAGAATGAAGAAGCCTAACAACGTCATCATCTGACAAGTTCAACTGACTCATAATTTCCTGATAACTCAATCGGTCTGACGAGTTGAACAATAGTAGAGCAGATGCCTTCATCAACCAAATTCAAAAGTTTACACATTTGCAATTATTGTATATACACAAGTTAATACATATATAGCATTTTATGGAGAAACCTGGTATGTTGTGACAATGAGCTCCATAGTTTTTGGTTCAAATTTCCCATTTATGTTGCAGGTACCCAATGAATATATCCATGTAAGCTTCCTGTGCTTTGTTTTTGTTTGATAATATTCTCTGAAAACTTCAACACACTTCACCTGAAGAAACATGATAACAAAATAAACACATTAGAAAACTATAAACAGGATTTATTTTTCTCATGAAATAGAAGTTCACGGTTGTTGTACCATCTCGGCTGGGAGATTTAGGTCAAAAGATTTGTAACTTGGCCAGAAGCCAGTAGTCAACACAGTTACAGTCAAGTCAATCCCAGGATTAACATTTGAATTATTGCTCAAGTATTCCTCAAAGTGAGATTGGGTTTCTTTTGCCAATGTTAAATCTGTAACCTGAAAAGTAGACACAAAAGACGAAGAGAATAGAGAGAGATTACAATAAATAATGTGTACCACAAATTACTAGAGGGAGCAATTCCAGCCCATTTACTTATGAAACGATCAAAATTACTTATGAAATTACTTATGAAACGGTCAATTCAGGACATGCTTTGTCTCTACCATGTCAAATTGTTAGAATAAAAAAATTGCTTAAGAAACAAATCAATGGGTTGAACCAGGTCCAAAGTGTATTTTTAATGCAAATAATCTCCTAAATAATTTATTTGAAGAATTATATTATCATTTAGATAATAGTAACTTACGTAATCCTGTATGAGACGCTAACTATTTTGTAGATACTAAAAATAAATATTGGACTAAAGGTGATTCTAATAATTACACATACTTACCATTCCCTCCATTTTCGAAGTGAATTGACCACCACACTGTTGCTTCAGCTTTGTCAAAATACTTCTCTCATGCTCATCGTTGGCACTTTTATCAAACAAAAGCCGCCGAGCAAGTTTTTTCCTGGGTGTTTAATACATAGTGAGAAGTTAGAAACAGAAATAGCTTATAAAAGTTGTACCCGTTTAGATATAAACAGGTCAATCTGGGTTATGTTTTATCTCAAATGGGTGCAATAGAAATAGCTTAAAAGAATAAGGGTTAAACTGTCACCCAAAAGTGTATTTTTGATGCATAGAACCTCCCAAGTCATTTTATTCAAACAAATACATTAAGATTAAAATAAAGTAAAGTTCTGTGAATATATGATCATATTATATATAAAAAAACAAACTTTGAGCAAAAAGTGTTTCAGTCAACCCAACACGCCCATCACACGGTCCATAAAGTAATTATCTTTACCTATAAAATTCGGCAAACAGATCTTTATCACTGATGTAGGCAAGCAGCTTTACAACCTGCAAATTGTTTGAAAAACTCAAATGTCACAACCTGTATTAACAATTTGATAGAGAGGATGGCATCTATAACAATGAACACACCTTCTCAAGTGTGTCTTCAATTGCTTCATCACTCAATTTCTCACTTCCACCCTTCTTAAGAATATTATCACAAAATGTGGCAAGCAACTCTGCACTTGAACTTCCAGCAACACCTTTGTTGCAGAATATTTCAAATGCTTCTTTAAGTGCCTAGACAAAATTTCAAAAATTAAACACAGAAACAAAAAGAAAAACCATATAACTTGATGTATCAATAAAAACTACTATACATACCTTGTGGAAGAGGGTGTGATTATTAAAACAGTCATTTACGTATGCCAGGTACTTATCATGGAGCTCAATGACTTTTCTAACAAAAACCTGAACACAGACACAGCATATACACATAAGTTTCTGGTTATAACTCATAAATACATTACTAACATCTGCCTATACCATGTTATCATTATTACCTGTTCCTGCAAGCCAACCACGTCCCTCTTTTCAGCCTGTAAAAACCACAAAACAGCTTAATAAATGTATGATTTGAAAAGATTGAGTATTAACATGCTTAGTACAAACCTTCTTGTTACTTGCAGCATCTTCGGCTTGTTTAACCAAAGTTGTACCTTCAGCAGTGACATGCTGTACGACATAGAAATGCATAAGAAACAAGACTGCAAAAAAAATTAGAGAAACAAATCTGTGTCTAGTATAGCGAACCTGCTTAAACATACTAGATACAGGATCTAGTCCCCGCGGTATCTTTGAAAAGAGTCTATACATCCGTGATAAATCATCAACCTAAACAAAAAGTAAAAGGTCATAACCACGAAACCAATCTACAAAAATATAATTTTATAAGTGATAAATAAACGCATACCTTGTCATCCCTGAGCAATGCATGACAACCAGAGTGTTCCTTCTCAAGCAGTTGAGTTGCATAAACAGACAACAACTCATGTTGAACTTTCTAAACAAAACCAATTGGAGATACACACAATAAATAACAATCAAAAGTATATTAAAGAAAAATATAACAAAAAAGAAACAAAACAAAACAAACCTCAAGCAGCTTTGGCTCACTGCTGACATGAAGATAATGAGAAACTCTGTCTTTTTCTCTTTTCAAGCACTCCTCTGCCTGAAATTTTAAAGGAAAACAGAAGATGCTTACGAGTCACAAAATAAGAACTTGACATCATAAGTTCCCTTTGAAGATAATTATTTTCTTACTTTGAGCATGTAATCTGGACAAGAATCTTCTAAGATCCAGTTTGAAGCCTTGCGTGAATAATATGCTGCTGTATCTTTAAGCATGGATGATTCAAAATCATTCTCATAGTACTCCATTTGCCCCATTCCTATCTCAACAAATATATCTAGAACATTTTTCAGTAAAGCTCGATCAATCTGCTCTCCTTCACGCTCTTGATCAATCTGGTTATAAATCATCAAATAATATCTCAATGAGAAAATAACACAACCAAATTTACAAAGAAAACATAAGAGAAATGCATACCAGAGATATTACAGCATCTCTCACTTTCCCGTTCACCTCTTTATATACCTAACGACCACATCCGACAGTAAATCAACAAAAAAATAACAAAATGATTCATGTTAAAGTAGCCGATGCACATATCCATCTTAATTTGGCATGAAGACATGCCGATGTTGAGATATATTATTTTTGAAGAATCAATTCTTATTCAATATTGTTCCATTGAAGATTGTGATTCTTAAGTCTTAACTGAGTACAGAAAATAAAATACCAGATCACGGAAACAGGCAAGTCCAACTTCATTCAGTGGAGGAAGAGATCGGCGAGCGATGAAGTAGCGATCAAGATAGTGGAAGAATCGAGAAAGCCACCGAACCATGACTTTATGGTTAGACCACCTTCTCACAAGCTCCCTAAGCATGAACTCATCATGTTTCTCTCTTAAAGAAGGCAACACCTGTATAACAAAATCTATAATTAAAACCAACAAAACTAGGTAACAAATAATCTTAGCATTTATAAATGAAAAATGTAAAACGGTTAGAAAATTGAAATAAATGTAAGCAAGCACAACCCTCATGGTAAATGAAACAGGCATACATTTTTTCTACAAAGCCAAAATACAACCTATGCATCTACAGCATTTATTGAGCTAGTTCATGCAGTTGCTGTGCAGCAACATAAAAGAAAATCAAGCCCTAGTAACACGCATACAGCGCAAGCATAAAAACTACAACCTTCTTTGGAACAGATTTGGTTTTATCTGCTGTGATTATTTTCCCCATCTCGTTTATTATGGGCATCCTTTTGTTCCTTTCATGTATTTTTTCTGTTTTCTCAATACAAAGTTACAATAGGCTACGCAAGGGATCAAAATGGAAGGGAAGCAATAAATTCATGTCATCATGTTTCATATACCTTAAACTCAATTATTACTTCCACAAGAATAGTAAGCAATTAAGCATAGGGTTGTAAATTATTAGATGCAAGCGGGACCCAGCTTGCTCATGATTATTTTCATTAATACACTCACATACAGACCCCTAAGTGCTAACAAGCTCAAGCTTAACAAAGGATAACTTACTTTTGTTATTTTAAAACAATTTGGATTAATCATAAAGTAACTAGCAAAGAACATGGATCCAAAGTTTTAAGACTTAATTAACTCCTATCTCTCTATGTAAACTTTCTCCTTATAAGTTATACTAATCTTAAGTTTCTAACTTTCAATAAAGCATGTAGTTTGTAATTCATGAAATGTTATATGCATTTAACTGTTCATAGAAAGAATAATACACATAATATTTTAAAAGAATAATTAAGGCCTTCATTAGGTTCAGGGATGATTTACAATGACCTGTCATCTAGTGGTGCATACTAGCATATTAGTAGCAAATTAGAAAACAATAAGTTTGCACATTAGCATATCAGTAGCAAAGAAAGAAACAATAACTCTGCACATTAGCATATGAGCTTCTGAACATAACTCCTAACAATATGCAATGAATTCTTTGTATGAGAGAAAGGATACAAGGTTTACCGTTGAAGTAATGTACTCTTCAAAAGACTCACGATACTTATCATACAACTGTTGAGAGTAGTCATGTGGCGGTTTCTGCGTGCACATGTTGTAGATGGTCCTGAAACAAAGTTTAAAAAATTATACAAGGTCTAGCATAGTAGAATAAATGGGTAACACAGGAACAATAGAGTGAGAACGGATACGTGTAGAGCATCATGTAGTCCTCTGAGCTAAATTGTGGCTCAGGAAGGCCTTCTAGTATATTCTTCAACTTTGTAATGCCTTTCTGCATGAAGTCCCATCCTTGCTCTAAGTCGATTGTTTTTCGCTCGTTCATTTTGATTAGGACTTCACACTAGCTTACAGCTCTGACACGAATCAAGGCATTCAATGTTGTTAATAAGAAGTGAAACTGTACACAAAAAGTAAAAAAGGAGAAAAAGTACTAATTTCTAAAATAGGCATGTGAGACATAATTAAAGGGAAATAAAATTATCCAAAACTGAAAGCTTGTGTCAATCATTTATGGGAACAAACAATATGACACATCTTGATTCTTAAAAGCATAACACTTCTTAACTTAAATCCATTTGCCGTATAGAAACTGTAACAAATACTAACAATCAATTCAACACGCACGCTAATACCACTATAATCCAAACGACTATAAAGCATGTCTTTTATAACTGTTGTTTAAATAATACGCATCCTTTGGACATTAAATCAATACCACAAATACCTTGCATTTATGAGAATTCATTAAAACGAAAAATAGAGCACGAAACAATGCTAGTAATATGCGACATCCCAATCGCTGTGATTCTCACGATAAAGAGCACCGAAATATAATATTCAAACAGCAAAATCATTAGAATGTAAAGGCATTAATGATCAAATTGCAACACAAAACAAACATAGTTATAACCTAATACCAAAATACAACAAACATCATTACAACCAAATACAACAATCTTCACCGTCATTACCACAAACGATCATCGAACAACCTAATATCAAAACACGAACCCTAATCATAAAAAGAGAACCCCACATAAACCCTAAAATCCAAAACACACCAAATCCAAAACAAACACAACCCAACAACACCTGAACCTCAAAATCCCCAAACTTTAAACCTAAAAACACAAAACACATCAACATCGCCACAAGGGTTTCCATAAAGAATCGATTGCAATCAAACCCAGAAGCAATTCCCAAAAGGGGCTCGAGAAAAACACAATCTGGGCAGCATGATCGCAACAAATGAATCAACTTTCGCGTGATGTTTAGCACAAGATTCACAAATCAAACACACCCAGATGCGTAAACAGATTGATATACACATATGTTGCAGATATAGAACAAAAGATAATCAATCAATCACCTGACCCGATGTTCCCTTCGATCGAAGAGCAGAGTACGAGTGAGAGAGAGAGAGAGAGAGAGAGAGAGAGATGAGGGAAAGATTTTGGATCTTCGCTTTAATTTAAGCCCTTGTTCCTTTTTCGTGTATATCTTCCACAGAATTATTATTGTGTTTGTGTGTTTTTCACCTTTGGTCAATATGTATTCTTTTTGGGAATTGCAAGTTGATTTTATATTTTTATGCCTTGAATAAACATAAAAATTTAAACTTTCTCATAATATAAGTGTAAAAGTTTAAATCTTGGTGAGTTTTGATACTAAAAGATTCAAAGATGTGTGTGAATCTAATCACGTCGTGGTGGTTGTTTGAAGTTTGAGCATACGTTTCATTGTCTTTGTGTTGTTGTTGTGTTTGACGTGTAAGAAGTTGGATGTGTTTTTCATAAAATGATGCGTAATTGCTGTGGCGATTTAATCATCAAAAGGGGCCACAATTCATCCTATAGTTTACTAAAACTTAACATGGGGCCGTCTTGAATAAAGTTTAAAAAGTTGACATCGTGATTGTGTTAGACCATGTAAGCAAGTATATGATATGTAGATGCATCCATTGATTAAGTACTTATTAACCAATAAACAATGTTGGTCCTACTATGTAAAGAAAAGACGATCGCTTTAGACCCCTAAGTTTACAGGGCGTTTGTAGGGTTCTGGCATGCAATGAAAGTGAAAGCTTTACATCTTCAATCAATGATTACCAAACCCGAAGACTTTACGTGATTTAAAACAATAAGGTAGATTCCCATCCATAGGTTCTCTCTAAACTGTGTTTGTAACTTTGTATTTTGAATTGTTCCTTAATATGATATCAAAAATATTTTTGGTTCATGAAAATTGGGGGGATCCGGAAAACAGATATTGGCAAATGATTTAGTGAACAACAATGGTGTAATCCAGGTCTAGGCCCTAGTAATTAGTAGAAACTTTTATATATAACGGGTGCATTGTAAAATTAAACATATTACTCCAGAAGAGTGGACACTAGAGAAGATTAGCATGGCCCATATGTATTAGGGGTATTCATCGGTTTAGATAATAATTTATTAGGTTTATTCATATTTGAAAGGTTTAGGACCTTACACGTATTATGACTAATCCGAATAAGGAATGTGCTTAACCGATCCAAATCTATCTGAATAAATTGGATAAACCGAATAAACGTAATTTTGTATATCCTAGTAAGCTGGTTTATTTGGTTTTATTCAGATGAATTCAATTTGTGTATCTGAACAAGCAAAGTTTGAATATCTGATATCTAATTTGAAAATCAAATAAAAAATTCAGGTACTGATAGTACAAATCCGCATACAAAATAAAAATTTTGAATCGGGTTTTTCAGTTTCGAATATGATTCATTTTCATTATTTTTCTAAAAAAGGTTACCACTATGGGCACACACATATTGAGAAATGGTTTAATTATTCACTTTGTAAATCTGAATATGATTCATTTTCGTTCTTTTTCTAAACAGTGTCCCACTCCTTTATACTAACGTGTAGCGCTCGAATCTTGTCACCGAGGGGTAGGGTCTTTTGGATGAAGAAGTGACATGGTTATCACTCCAACCAAATGACTTCTATTGTTTTTTTTAACATGAAAGTTCTTTATATAGGGTGTTGTATGAAAACTTACAAGGTCCTTCTCGTTGCTCATACCATGAGCCCGCCCTTGCATTTTAGTAAATAATATAATAATGTATTTACATCATATACTCTTACAATTGAAAGTGAGGTTAGCAGTGATGGATCATTTTATATGCATGACCTTTCTTCGTTTTGCTCACCGTCACCGTCTCTCTCAACTTCTCCTCCAATTGTTCTAGTCTCTTGCTCTCATTTCAGGGAAACCCTAATTTAGTGATTCTTCGTCTTCTTCTCACTATGATGAACTCTCTATGTTTTTCTTTGATTAATACCATGGAGAAACCTCGAATGTCGATTCAAGGAACACAACATGGAATCCAAGTGACAACTTCCATTTTATGTTATCTCATCTTCTTCAGTCAGTGATGTCCACATATCCTTCTTTCACTTTGGGGAAGATAATGATTGAGGTGATTCTCGCAATAACATCACTGATTTGTTAGGGTTTAGTGCTCTACTTTCATATGTTAACCATGATTGGGGATATTGTGCTTTCCGTTGGATATGCGAATGCTATCGTCTCATCTATCTCACAACATAAAGTAGGTATTTAGTGGATTTCCTTCAAACATCGACTTTGAGTTATGTCAATTAGAAATCAAATCTGTTTTCTGGGTTATGCTTTGAGAAAATGGGTGCTACATTGTATAGGGCTTATTTGAGTTCAAATTATGTTTACCAAATAGCTTTTGTATGCTTAGCAGAAGCTTTAAGATGTTGAATGTTCTCTCTTTTTTTCTTGTACATGCACGTTGAACATATATAGTTGTATGTATATTTGTAATTTCTAAAACTCGAAATCAAACAACATATGAACTTAGGTAAATTGAAGACAATATAAATATTATATGAATATGACCCACATCAACTCATTTGTATATTTATGCATACTAGAATAGCTTGTTTCAACAAAGCTTACATTCAATAGTGACATCTTTTAAGTAATCTATTTTGAAACCTTTTCACTTTTGGGAAATTGTTATCGTTATAAAGCGTCTCTATTTCTACACCTAATATTGTTTCCTACAACCATATATTATTCCTATTTGAATGTTTCATTATAAATCAATACAAGTTTTAGCGTATTCACTACATGGTTGCTAATCATTGTACGAACTATGTGAAGTTGTGGGCCTGAACCAACAAAATATGTTTAGTTTAACATCTTTTTTTTTCACTATAAAAGTCTTCATATGCAGTTCAATCATCTTGCTGATGATGGGTCAAATGGGTAAAGTAGGTATAATACAAATGGGTCGAATAGATTTGTGGTCAATGTAGCCATGATCTACATGCTTTAGTCAGAGGCTTCTTCCAATACTCTAGCTAACAAACGACATACAATTAGTTGTGACAGATGGTTAGATCTAACATACGCATATAAATATTGTCTTTCTTACATGACCATTTTGTTGCACAATTTCACTACAATTATTTGTTAAGTGACTTTAGGTTATTGCATGTAATCATCAATGTAACATCTCGTATTTTTGTTAACTATGTAGTTAGTTTCGTTTATTATGTAAGGGCCATTTTTGTCAATTATGAAACTTATGGTGTGATCATGCCTATTTCTTTGGTTTTCTCTAATTCTTTTTAATAACTAATGATAATAGTAATAACACTATTAATAATAATAATATCACTAATAATAATAATACCAATAATGATAACAATGCTAATAAGATTGATAATAATTACTATTATAACAATAATAATAACCAAGCTTATGTTAATAATAATAATAATAATGATAATAATAAGTTGTAATATGTTTAAAACTTATAGATTAAATTAAGTTTAGGGGGTTGTTTGTTAGTTTTGAAACTTTAAAAAGTGAGTTCTAGCATAAAATAACAAAAAACAAAACTACAGGGACCAAGGATGTAATTAACCAAAACCCAACCCCCCTTTTGCCCTTCACCCCGTGTTTCCGGCCACAGTTCCGGCCCAGCTCCGGCGGGCCTAGAACACCAAAAACCACTCGTTTTTGTAACTTAAAACCGATCCCAAGTCTGTTTAGATGATGATTCGAACCGTTAAAGCATCGATTAAAGCAATGAAGTGTCCATTTCTTAGTGTAATCGGTCGAGTAACCGTCAGCCATCAAGTCCAAACCGTTCGAGCCTTAAAAACCAATAATAACTCAATTAAATCGTCATGAACGAACTTCTATCTACCCTTAATCGAATACAATCATCAATTTCACCTGAAACATACAAAAATTTCACCTCCAATCCCTTCTTTTCCGCGACCTGCAACTCTACCAAAATCTAATCCCCGAACGTAGTGAATCAAAATCAACATAGGGCTTTGCATCGAGGGCATTACGCGAAGCTATCCACAAAATCAATTGAATTTTCATCAACGTTTGCCACTGGAATTGGTTCTTGTTTAGCCGCGATTTTTGTTCAAAGTGTTCATTATCAATTCGAAATCAATCGGGTAAGTCAAACACATCAATGAACTCGGTTTGATGAGGGGAAGAAAAGCCCCAAACTTAATCGGGTTCACAATGTCGTTTTGATCTTCAGTTTGGTGCAAATCGTTCTAGGGTTCATATGTGATTTGGGGGTTTTTGTTTCAGTTGGTATTTAATAATTAAAACCTGTGTTCTGACAGGCTTGGGCGCCCGCGCCTACTGGTTAAACACATACACACCCGTCCTTGAGGTCCCGGGTTCGAACCCGGGCCCCCTCAACAATTTTTTTTAGGCTTTTTCAGCCTTAAAAAAATATATATAAAATTATCTAAAAATTGTAAAAAGGTGTTTTGTAAATTTAGTTTATTTTTAAAGACTCTCATTATTTTCTACAAATTTATCACTTTAAATACTTTAACAAATTACTTATAAAATAATATCAACAAATAATAAGTTTAGTTTATTTTTATATAAATAGATTAAACTACTTACATTTTATAATCATGAATTAATCATGGTAATTATAGAACCAAAGTATTTTATATACGTTTTGTAATTTAAAATTCACAAATTGTTATAAAGGATTAAATTTCGTTTAGATCAATTAAGTTTTCTTTCATTGTAATAAATTTATATTTTTGAGTTCGATAACAAATCTTATTTATGAAAAACCCCAAATCCTTATTGAAACCCTAGCTCATGTTAAAACGTTAATATTATTATTAAACTTAAATCTCGTAAATATATATGTTTAGGCATCTTGTGAAGGATTACGTTGGAACGTCGATTCTTTTCTTAATAATCATCAACTATATACTTATTTTCCATGTGAGTTTCCTTGCCCCTTTTTTATATTTTCACACTAATTTGGGGTGAAACATGATAGCTCATACATGATACACTTATACACGTTTGAGACTTGTAAATCACATGCAATTCAACTTATTATTTGTCATGGTTATTTGTGTATTGTAAGTGATTATATGAGATACATAGTTTGTTTACAATCATTAACTATTGCTAGCCTGGCGACGTGTTAGATATTTGGGCCTGACAAGCCTATTTGGTGCTAAAGTCGAGGTATTGCCGACTCCTGATGACGTATGCTTGTTCATCATGGGAACCAAATACACTTAGCCAATCTTTTATACTTGTAATCAAGTCGAGGTTTGGTTGTAACGATATGTGTTCTATAACCTTACTTGCTTATGACCTATGACATGAATTGCTACTTGTAACCTTTTTCATATTATGTATGAAAACCTTGGAAACTCCCCAACTATTTTTATGACTCTTATTTTTATCATGTTTCAGGTCAACCTCAAGTTTAAAGTGATCTTTTGAAGCATGCAATAATCTAGGACTTGGACCTAGTTAATGAAATAAAAAAGTTTACATTATGTTATGTTATGTTTGAACTTATTACTTGTTTGAGACTTATGATTGTATTTCATTTTAAGACTTATGATAATAATATTTGCAATTTAATATAGCGTTATGTGGCTGTGAACAATCTTAACCCTCACATCTCGACGTTTCCGCCGTCAAGGTTGGGGTGTGACAGATTGGTATCAGAGCCCATAACTATAGGGATTTAGGTTATTAGAAATGGTGACCTAGACTATAGCTTATGCATGAACCTCTTAGAAAAATATTTATATTCTTGGAAATATATATATTGTTACATGCTACATAATGCTATACCTTACTTATGTGCAACTTGATGCCTTAGCATAGGTTTGCCTTGTAATTGTTTAAACTTTGTTACTCGTCTCCCTAAACTTACCTTTGACACTTTGACTCTCCCCGACAAATGAAACTTCTTAATCTTATTCTCGACGACACGTGGAATTGTATACTTATGCTTATGACTTGGATCCTTAGACTTATGTCTAATCTATGTAAAATCTCATCAAGGTTTTGATTTCATGAACCTAAGAAATTTGTGTGACACATAGACACCTGTATTCTGGATTTCCTGGCAAAAGGCCCTCGGGCTAAGGCAAGCATATCGCATAAATCCTACGGGACTAGTTATGCTTACCTGGGGATTTCTGGGATGAGTGATAAACTATGGTCAACATACACAAATTTCTAAGGCGAGTAGGTCAACTTACCTTGACGTGTCAACGTTTCCAAATGGTAATGCGTTACCAAATGGAACCATTCCATGTGCCTTACCACTTTTGCCTTATCCTTGTTGAATTATGATCCTTGTTATTCCAATTCTCGTATCTAACTCATTTTGTATATTCCAGCATGTCTCGTCATCATGGAAAGCGTGGAAGTTTCGATCGTAAGTTAGCCGCCATGATTGCTCGACAAATGGCTGCTGTCATCCCGACCATGGTTGCTGAACTTAATAGCACCTTAATGACCAACGCTAGCAACAATGGAAATGGTCATGGAGAGAATAGCAACAACCAACACTGGAACAATCAAACTTGCACCTTCAAACACTTTAGCTCTTGCAAGCCCACTAGTTTTAGTGGCAAGGAAGGAGCCACTGGTCTTCTTGAGTGGTTCGAAAGCATGGAGAATACTTTTATCAATTGTGAGTGTCCCGAGACGCTCAAGGTTCGTTATGCTACTAGTGTGCTCCAACAAAGGGCACTTACCTGGTGGAATAGCGAGAAGAGAAACCGTGGACCTGAAGCTGTGCAAGCACTTACCTGGGAAGAGTTCAAGAACATCGCCATCGCGAAGTTCTGCCCAAGAAGTGAATTGCAAAAGTTGGAAGAAGAGTTTTGGAACTTGAAGCAAAATGATGGTGATCATTTGGCCTACTCAACTAGGCATCATGAGTTGAGTATACTGCTGCCTCACATGGTCGACACTGTCCCCCGCAACATCGAGAAGTTCATTAAGGGTGTACCATCCCAAATTCAAGATGCTTATTACTAAAAGGTAACCAAATAGGACAATGGAATGTAATGATTCATTTCGTTCTCTTATCCATTTCATTCCCTCATTCATTCCATTACTTCGTCCATTCCATTACCCGATACAAACATACCCTTAGATTGCAAGAAAGTTACTCTTAAAAGAGAGATAATTTTAAGGAAAGATCTACAACAGAAGTCAAGAGCAAGCTGGGCTAAATTTGGTGATGAAAATTCTTCCTTTTTCTACGCTACTATTAATACAAATATATGCAACAATCGTATTAATGGTATGCAAATTGACGGAGTATGGTGTCAAGATCCGGGGAAGATCAAAGAGGAGGTCTTCGCCTTTTTTTGCAAATAAGTTTAAGGAGCTTCTGATTGATCGGCCGAAATTCTTTTGCAACTTTGATGAAAAGCTCTCGGCGGAGGAGTGTGAAAGACTTACTCGCCCATTTTCCTTATATGAAATTAAATTAGCGATAACTGATTTCATGGGGATAAGGCCCCAGGGCCAGAAGGTGTCAACTTTAATTTTATTAAAATGTTATGGGAGCATCTTGAGGCTGATTTTGTAAAGTTATATCAACAGTTTTACGAAGATGGTACCATTCGTAAGGGCTGCAACTCATCCTTCATGACCTTAATTCTTAAACGACAAGACTCAATTAGCATTATGGGTCACGTAAGTAAGGCCATCTCCAGGTTTCTAGCTAACCAATTGAAACTAGTTATTTCCGTCTAATTAATGAGGAACAATAGGTTTTTCTAAGTAAGCGGAGCATTCTCCATGGGACTCTTATGATCGATGAAGTGGTTTCATGGTTGCAAAAGACAAAAGGCAAAGGAATGTTATTTAAAATAGATATTGAGAAGGCCTTTGACATGCTCAACTGGAAATTTGTTGACTACATTATACTCCGGTTAGGTTTTCCGAACAGATGGCGTATGTGGGTAACGGGTTGCCTTTTGTCGGCTTTATTATCAATACTTGTGAACGGATGTCCAATCAAAGAATATCAACATTTTAGAGGGGTTCGCCAAGATGACCTATTGTCACCAATTCTATTCATTATAGCCATGAATACTTTATCGTGTATCATTAAAAGGGCATGTGAGTTGGGGTTGTATCATGGTATTCCTACCCCTAACTGGTGGTCGGTTTTATCCCACTTCCTCTATGCGGACGGTGTTATTTTTTGGGGGAGTGGTCAAATACAAATGCTAAGAATTTATGTAGAATATTACGTGGCTTCTACTTAGTATCGGGTTTAAAAGTTAATTTGCTGAAAAACATGGTTTTTGGAATTAATGTTGAACTTCCAGAAATTCAAAACATGGAAGAAACCTTACATTGCAAGGCTGGTTCTCTTCCTTTCTCATATTTAGGGCTCCAAGTGGGGGCAAATATGAATCTATGCAAGAATTGGAAACCTACCGTGGATATCTTTCAATCTCGCCTTTCCATTTGGGAAGCAAAATCTTTGTCTATTGGGGGACAGATGACACTCATTCAAACTGTTCTTGATTCATTACCATGTTATTATTTCTCTTTATATTCGGCCCCTGACCAATTTATTGAAGCAATGGAGATACAAGAAGAAAGTTTTTTTGGGGGGGCCAAGTGAAGAGTCAAGGATAAACTGGGTTACTTGGCAAAAGGTAATATTAGACAAAAAGTTAGGGCTCTTGGGTATTGGATCTTTTAAAGAAACCAATATGGGATTATTCATGAAATGGTGGTGGAGGTTTAAAGTTAAAAAAAATCATATTTGGCGAAAAGTAATTTGGGCACTGCATCATAACGCAGGATCTTGGGGAGCTATTTCGGCCAAAATGTCCCTCCCCGGTTCTTAGAAAAACATTTTTAAATTTGAGAAGGGTCTTTTAAAAATTAATGTAGATATGAGATATGCAATCATAGGGAACTTCATCAGGGGGACCAAATCAGGTTCTGGCTTGATCTTTGGTCCGGTGACACTATACTCAAAGATAAATACTCGCTTCCCTTTGAACTTGAGGCCTCCAAGTCGTGTAAAGTGATAACTTGATTTGGAAATGGAGGTGGCAAAGGAAGTATTGGACATAAATGAAATGGGGGTTGTACATCATCTCCCGGAACAGGTTTTATCCCAGATTAAGATCTCTTTTTAAGACGATAAATAGAAATGATAACTTGGATCAGGAGATTACTTTATGGTTAAAGATATCAAGGTACACCACATTTCTTAACCTTAAACCATTCCAAATTTATTTGGAATAATTGGGCTCCTAAAAAAATCAATATCTTCGGTTGGCGGGTGGAAATAAAAAGAATACCAACCTTGAATGCCTTAATTAAAAGGAATGTTAACATACAATTGTCTCTATGTTTGATTTGTGATGACCGAATCGGCAGAACATTTATTAATTTCCTATCCTTTAGCAAACTACTTGTGGCATTATATTAGCAAGTGGTGCAAGACCCCCAATTTACGCTTTTGAAGTTGGAGATTCATTTTAATTTCATATAAATATCCTAGCAAATAACACAAAAAAGAATGTGGTAAATGCTATCATTATTATCTGATACTGGTGTATTTGGAAGACAAGAAACAATATTTTTTAATGGTAAAGACATCTCAATTCATAAAGGTGTTAGAGGATATCAAACTCTAGGGTATCAATGGATTAGAAGCAGATCAAGTTTAAAGACAATTCAATAGGGTGATTGGTGTACTTTCGGTGTAAAAGAGTTTGATTGATTGAGTTGTAATGTTTGTTGTCTTTTTGTATAGTCTCTAAGTGTATGTAATTTGGTTTCTAACTTTTTGCTAGACCTTAATTTGGTGAATAAATTATCTCTGTAGTTCATAAAAAAGATAATAATAATAACTAGTTTTTTCTACCGCGCGTTGCCGCGGCTATGCGAGTTTTAATGTTACCCTAAACCAAAATCGAAATGAAGGTTCGAAACCATAAAATCAGCAAAACACACAAAGTAAAACGCACCAAAACCCTAAATCCATAACACACAAGAATATTTAGAACCCAAAACTAAATCAAAACCCAACACCATACGCAAAACAGACGAAAATCAAAGCCGCAAGAAGGCGACAGTCAAAAATAGAAAACCGACGAAAATCAAAGCCCCAAAAAAAGCAAACAAAAGGAAAACCCAAACCTTAATAGCGAGGATCGACAAGGTATCGATAACGAAAGAAAGAAAGTAGGAACCCGGAGAAAGACAACGACAACGAACATAATCGAAACACACATCAAAAAAACGTGTCCGGACACAAAAAACCAACAAGAAAAACCTCACCCCTAAACCCCACAAAAAACCCCACCCCAAAATCTCGAACTCACACCCAAAACAAACCATATTAAAACACAAACAAACAAAAAAAAAAGAAAAATTAAAACACAAACAAAAAAAACAAAAGAAAAATTAAAACACAAACAAACAAAAAAAAAGATAAAAAAAAACCACCCCTACCGACCAAAGCTAATAATAAAAATAGTAATAACAAAAGTAAGTCAAATATTATGTCACGTCTTATGGTAGTTATTAAAATGGTTCAAAATATAATACAAAAATATTTAATCACATAACAAAAATAAACCAATTTGATGTGACGTGAACACAATATGAAAATAGTTGGAATATGAGTTGTCAATTGTCATGTATAATTGATTATAAACAAGTTTAAAATACTCATAGATAGCGTATATCATTTAATACAGGTGATTGAACCAATTATACAAGGGAATTATTAAATTTATAAATCATCTCTTAAAGTTACATATGACTTCTCAATTTAAATCAGACTTAATGTTTGAGTTGATACATTTAATCAATTTAACTAATGAATTGTGTTTGAGTCAATTTGTTTAACCCCGGATAAAAAAACTATAATATAAATTACCCGTCATCTTGTTTAGTCGATCATTAACAACTCACAAAGCGTTTTAAACATTTTATAATACGACTATAACTCGTTTGACCCGTTTAGAATATGGGTTACTTATTTAAATCAATTTCGGTTTATTCGAATCGGTTTATTTGAATTTTTATTTTTGACAACTAGATTCAAGTTCGAATAAATCTCGACTTATTCGATTCAAATAAGCTATTTCGAATTTATATCGAATTCGAAATACTTGAATAAAAAATTTATAAATATAAAATAAAAATAAACTAAATTACTACTTCGATAGAAATTTTAACAATATAATTCATATTTCATAGTTAAATAAACACAAATAACATTAAAACATAACCAAAACAATATCATAATATTTTAAAATAAACAAATATAATCACAACAATATTAAATTGACTGCAAATAATATCATTTACCCAATTAGACAATTAGACAATAATAACTAGTATTAAACCCCCGGCGTTATCACGGGGGTGTAAAAACATGCCAATTAGCACCAAAGACATTCTATCGTTATCGACCACCAACCAAAACGTAGAACCAAGGACACACCACTATTAGGCGAAACGTAAAACATATAAAACAATATTAAGTCGATCTTGGACCAACGTGATCCGACGGGACCGTTAAACGGGAAAAAATAAACGTAAAAGCGTTGAACTACACATATATACTAATCATATATATGTTAAGGCCTTGCTTTGATGACAAAGCATATATACTAATCAAATCCAATGGTTTAGAATGCGCAATTGAGTCATGAGATCACTCCGACCAACTGATCAACTCTATCTTTTCTATTCATAAATGAGATTAATTACGAATGCAAAGCTGCAAAGCAACAACTTTAAGCTTTCAAATGTTTGATCAATACAACAAAAGTTCAAAACCATTCAACAAAACACATTTCACACCCCAAAGCTTTAATTACAATCAATTTGCGAGTTTAACAGTAATAGAGTAACTGATTAGTGCAAGATCATACCCAATTCAGCAAAATGCTGAATTACATGATCGACCCCATTAAGTTAACTTCAGAGAATGACAACTGAATTACAACAAAAGAACATTAAATTAACAAAAGAATAACAACATGCAAAGTAAAAGGAACAAAGTAATACGTTGAGATAGACGCCAAGAGAGGGCGGAATCTGGTGAGTATACGGCGGAGAAAACATAAATAGTAGAGAACACGATTCCGATCAACACCGTACCGTACACCGTCAAGAACAATGGCTTCGAGTTTGTGACTTCTTTAAACGGGTTTCTCCAACCCATTTCTTGATTATTCGAGTGATTACCCAAGAACCCTAAATCATGAGTCTGATTGATGTGATGGTGGAGTATAAAAATCAAAGATTTTGATGAAACGAGTATGGTTTTGCAATGTATTGAATAATCAAAGTGTCTTGAGGTCTTTCGGTGATTGGATATGAGACTGGCAAACGACGCCATCTTTGCAAGTAGCCGACGAAGGCGAGATGTTGAGAGTTCAACGGGGAAATGATGATGATTGAAGAAGAAAACTATTGATAATCTATGAAGATGCTAATACTCTACCAATTTCCTACTTGGCATCAAACCAAATACAATAAATGCAATGATTGCTCTCTGAGTTATAGAGATCTAAAATCTAATCTCCCATTCGCTCCCAAACCCTTCTCTCCACCAAATCAAGCAAAAGAAAGGTCATAGAAACCTTTACCTGGTTTAAGAAGATGAGGCAGCACACTCTCAGTTTGTAGCAACGTGAATTGACGATCAACAATTAAACCTTCGAATTAAGGGCGATGAACTACCAAACGATCGAAGCGAGCGAAGAGTTGCAGGCTGAATTGCAGGGCTGAACCCGTAGAGATTTCTAGATGCTTGTGGAGTGGAGAAAACAAGTACACTTTGAAGAAATGTACAACAACAATATGCATAAAAAACACATGAATCATGTTATACAACACCATATAGCACATACACTTTGGTATTGACCGCAAATAATATTATTTACTCAATTAGACAATTAGACAATAATCATAAAAGAATATGAAACATAGCAAAAATCCACATAAAAAAACTATAAAATATCATATACTTATTACTGCATATAAGATATAAAGATATATAAAATATACACATATATTCCTTATTCGAATTAATGATAATCTAATTTAAATT
This sequence comes from Flaveria ramosissima, assembly GCA_025215565.1. Taxonomy (NCBI): domain Eukaryota; kingdom Viridiplantae; phylum Streptophyta; class Magnoliopsida; order Asterales; family Asteraceae; genus Flaveria; species Flaveria ramosissima. The sequence goes on from CM046030.1 coordinate 63,361,984, forward strand.
CGATTCGCTTTCAAAAAACTATAAAATATCATATACTATATTACTATATATAAGATATATAAAATATAAAATATAAAATATACACATACACTCCTCATTCGAATTAATGATAATCTAATTTAAATTCGATTCACATTCGACCTAATTATTCTAATTCAAGTTGAATCAAATTTATAGTTTTTCAAGTCAAATTCGAATAATGATTACACTCAATCACATATAACACACGAGTCATGTTCAAATTACACGATTCTTAATACAACCAGAAGCAAATTACAACCCTAACACAAATAAATATACAAACCACACCATCAATTCATCCCGACACCCTAACACAACCACCACCACCACCACTGACCAACGACCACCACCACTGCCACCAACGACCACCGTCAACCGCAACCAACCACCACAACCTCCAATCAAACAAACAACACCTACCACCAAAACCAAACACACACCACACAATACTTCCAAATAAAAACAAAACCTAACATAAAACCACCTTATCCCATTCACTCCACCTCACCATCTACACACCAAAAACCCCATTTTTTAATCAAACAAAAAATAAAAAAAAACACACACATTCACACACACCCCCAAAACAATGGCCGATACATCAGCGACAGAATCAGCGACACAATTAGCGACGACTTTAACCATTGATCTTCCACCTGAGGTTTTACAAGTTCTACCCTCTGATCCATTTCAACAGCTCGATGTTGCTCGTAAAATCACATCAATTGCTCTCTCCACCCGCGTCTCCGCCCTCGAATCGGAGTCTTCTGATCTCCGGCAACAACTCGCCGATCGGGAGGCTGTAATCGGCGATTTGTACGCTCAAATCGATGAACTTGACTCCTCGGTGTCGCAAAAGATGCATAAACTGTCGATTGCGAATCAGGAGAAGGTGGGTTTTGTGATTCGTGTGTGGGTTTTTGTGGGTTTTGGTTTTCTTGATTTGGGTGATGAGATTTGGGTTTTGATGGTAGGAGGAGTTGTTGAAGGAGAATGCGTTGTTGGTGGAGACGATTAATAAGTTGAAACGTGATGTTGCGAAGGTAATTTTGAACCCTAATTTTGTGTAGTCGATTTGGGAGTTTGATTGAATTGAATTGAAATTAAGTGAATTTTGACCTAATTTGGGTTTTGGGATTTTTCCCAATTTTGATGAGCTTGATTGTCTTTTCCTGCAAATTGATGTTGTTAACTTTTGATTTCCGTAAATTCTGATGGTAAAGTGGTGTGCTTTTTGATAAAACGGTCGTGGGTTCAAATCTTATAAAGCGTAGGTGTGATGATTTTAATAACGTGTAGCGGAAAAGAAGAAAGAAAATTTTGTTGATTCCCTCTGCAACTGTTGGATTGGATGTATGATTGGTAGGGCTAACTGGTGTGACTAAAAATCATTCTTGAGGATAGAGGAAGTGGTTACTTTTAGGTCTATTTTGTGTAATTACTTTTTTGGACTGAGAAAGCTTTTTGTTACTAGTGACAACATTTTCTTTTTGGTTACATTTGTTGTTTTTTTGACTAACTATATTGCAAAAGTTATTGAATGTTGATAGTAAAAATTGTGAATGCTTTTGTAAAACTACCCTTTTACAACTTTTATTAGCAGGTGGAATTGGTAGAAAGATTTATGATTGGGGCACTTATTGTCTTGTATGGTTAGAAAGAAAAAAAAGGAAAGAGCAACATAATGAACATTTGACTAACAAGTTTTACTAAAATAGGCATTCGCTTAAGATATATCTCATATAGCAGTCGATTTTTTTAAATATGAAATTAGTAGAAGGGAAAACCAGCTTTTTGATGTGGCAAGTGAAGCAAGTGTATGTGTCGATGGGACACTAGACACAAAAGTGAGCAAGACTTGGGCTTGGGCCAACCGGTAATATCATGACAATTGACACATGTATGCGCGTATGTTCAAATCTCATGCGCGAAGTGGTTAAGTCACCATCTATTATTCTATGCCCAGTGCTTATATGTCACCTTCTCAATTCTCATTATTCTGCGACGTGTATGTTCTACATCTTATGCGCTAAATGCTTAGGCGTCACATTCTCATTGCTCTATGCGGGCACATATGTTTCATATCTTAAGCGCCAAGTGCTTAGGACCTTAGGTATTTAGGTGTCACCTTCTCATTGGTCTATGCTGGTGCATATGCTCCATATCTTGTGTGCCAAGTATTTTATAACGGTATAACCTACTCCATAAAAACCCATACATTGGTGTGGGTTTTAGAAATGAACCCATTTCTTTGTAAGTTTTTTCACAAATGTACAACCTAGAAAATATTTCAAGATCTTTTGTTTCTTCAAAATTTTATTTGATTAAATGGACCGTTGAAACCAACAAATCGGTTTGTGGTTCCCTTTTTTAAGTTATTAACTAAATTATGGTTGCACTTCATGCAGTTGGAGAGCTTCAGAAAGACACTCATGATGTCACTTCATGATGAAGAAGGAAGTTCGGTAAGCAGTTTTCTAATTATCTTTTACATAAACAAAATGTTCTTCAGATTATCATATTATTGCAACAGATCTTGAAATCCATTGATTGGATTAAAAGAATTAATTTATGAACACAATCAAACAACCCCTTATCACATAATCTTGAAATCCATTGATCGGAAAATTTTAGTTGAGACACTATATATAGCACAACCAATTGCAGTTATTTACAAAAGTGCTAATTAACTCCCCTTTTGTTCTTGAATTTTGCGAGACTACAGGCCGCAGGTACCGCGGATGTTGCAGCCAATGTCCAAAACCACACAAGTTTATCATCTCAAACATATTCTGGAGGTTGCTTAATATCTTATTTCATTTCAGTTATTGCTATTCAGCAAAAAAACTCTTTTTTGACTACAAGATAATGTTATGTAATCCAGAAGAGGATGAAAGCGCTTCATCGATAAGGAGTCGATCTTCAGATATAGGAAGCTCATACCATGATGACGCTGTGAAGGATGGTGAGACGCATATGGAATGTTTGGATTTCTGTTTTGGAACTGATTATCTAATCGTTTTAGGTTAAGAAAACAGATTTATATCACCTACAAACAAACTCTGATTATCCTCCAAGTATAAATAAAAACACCCGTCCTTTCCTCAATTTATTTTGAGACGCTTTTACTCACGTTTAACGCCTCAGATAAGCAGATTTATAAACACTTAAACATTTTTATCTGATTATTACAACTTAAGACACAAGAAGCACATCCAGATAATAACTTTTACAAAACGTTTTATTACAGTTGATTATCTGATGCTGATTCTTTGAATACAATGTGATAGACTTGTATTTCACCTACTTGTTTAATTGACCTTTTAATTTATTCACTTGTGTAACATTTTGTCGTATATCCTATTAATATCAGCCACGCGACCTCGTATATCAGCAAGCCTTTTGTTAGCATCCCAAACAAACACACCGCGGCTTACACCGCCTGGATCACCGCCAACTCTATCGGCATCAACTTCGCCAACACGGACACCTAAGCCAGTTTCTCCAAGAAGACACTCAATTTCTGTTTCATCTGCAAGCTCAGGTCCATATGGTTCAATGCCAGGTACTTCTAGTAGTGGCAAAATGGTCAGGTTGGTTAGGGGTCATAACTCAAAACGGCAAATTTATGGTATGGCTTAAAACGGGTGGGTTGGGTTCACCTAAAACACATTTTGCAATTTTGAACATTTTTAGTCATTTTGTGTGTTATATAACAAACAAACATACCTAATAAAATCTCACCTGTGAAGTAGCGTTTGATGGTGGTGATGGAGGCAAATGTTACGTTTATCCTAAAAGGATAAAAAGGATGCTCACACACAGACCCCTGACTTATTTTGTGTGCTAAGTATGATTATAAAATAAATCAAGCAACTTTCAACGTGTTAGACGTGTTTCTTTTGCTTAGCTCTTTTTATTATGTTATCTATTTGACCCGTTAATGATAAAAACATAAGCAAATCGACACGCTCATAAGCACTGTTCTTCGTGTTTGTTTCAGGAAGGACCCGGGTGGATGGCAAAGAATTTTTCAGACAAGTCAGGTAAATATATGCTGGCTTTGCAAATCTAGTGAAAATAATATTACATAACTAAGTTCATTATTTTAGTAATGATTAACTTTTTGATTTATCAGAATTGGCTTCTTGTTGCAAAAAAAATATTACATTTATGAAAATGCAAAATTAAACACTGCAGTTTTCAAGAAACCGGTTCGGGCCAAACAAGAATATTTAAGTGTAGCCGTGTAGGTCAAAATGGGATGAATCGAGTTGGGTTGAGCCAACCCGTTTAACCTACTCTGTCTGTACGAGTAGTTTCATATATAACTACTCTTCTACATTTGACCTTTGATCAATAAAACACGACTTGAATTGATTTGTTTCCGTAAATTCCAGGAGCCGATTATCATATGAGCAGTTTGCTACATTCTTAGCCAATGTGAAGGAACTGAACTCTCAAAAACAATCCAAAGAGGTATGTGTTTTTTTTATAAGAAGTTGTTACTCTGGTTTAAATTTAGACTTATGTTTGTCTCTAATTGATCGCGGTTTTTTTAGGAGACTTTAAGGAAGGCAGATGAAATTTTTGGACCCGAAAACAAGGACCTCTATGCTATATTTGAGGGTTTAATTACTCGTAACTTTAACTGAAAAGCCGATAAATATGATTTGTGATTATGCAGCATTGTTTGCTTGATTGTACATACAATCTCATTGCATCTTTTTGTATATTATGTCAAATGGTACACTTCTCTTATGTATATGTTACCCTGTCTGTACATGAGATCAACTATGCATCCAATATCAAATGTCTATCTCTATACACACACCCCATATACATGTATCACACATACATATATGTCACTTCAATACAAAACCAGTGACTTAGAAAAGATAGTGACATATGTGCAACTAATATAAGATAAGAGAGAATATGTGAGGGTGATATAGGGATTTTAAGATCTTTTGTCATTTCACCGCCACCGTTGTCATCACCACCACCGCCATTGTCACAACAGTCGTCACTGCCTTTGACACCCTCTGTTGCCGCTACTGCCACATTTCAGTTTTTCTTTTTAAATATAAAGATTTAAATTCCTATGATAAAATTCAATTCTAACTTTATTTTTGACCGAATCCGAATTCTTTTGCCAACCTATTGACTTCCTAAAAAGTTACGGGGTACTTATTTCAAAGGTAAGTATCTTAATCATTTCAATCACTAGTTACCACAAGTCCGGTGTTACATTCGTTAGGAATTTGAGAGGTCCATTACTCTATTACAATAATCAAACATTCTAGTTTCCGCATCTTGCGTAATATGTATGATTAATAGAGTTCGATCTACTACACTGAATTCTTGTCTCAACTTTATAACACGACCATATTAAAAGTTAAGTTAGTTTAAATTCGAGGTATGTTAGTTTGAAGTCATAAACAAATCGACACGTTTACGACATAGTAAAACGTGTCTAAACGAGTTTAACCAGATATCCAAAAAGAAATTAAAGAAAGTTAATGGGCTAACAATGAACTTCAAGACCTCAAGAGATGCTACAAAGATAATATTTTGCAATTTTCAACTCATCAATTTCCAGTGAAAACTCAACAACGAAGGTGCATAAACCCTAATTCGATAACAATCTATGCCTTTAATTTACGTTTTACTTCGATTTATCGTCTGTTTTCTCATCAATTTTGATCTGATCTTATAGCAAATGTATGTTTGATTAACGATATCGAGTTTGTTGTTGTTAGGGATTGAGATTCAGATCAGACTGTAATGGCGAGTTCTGTGGAAGCTTCAGGCGAACCGATTCCGACGTCGGCGGTGCTAATGTCGGCGTCGAAGCACATCGCGACGAGATGCAGAGGTGAAAATGTTGCGTTTCTCAAGTGTAAGAAGGACGATCCTAACCCTGAGAAGTGCCTTGATAAAGGCAGACAAGTGACGCGATGTGTTTTGTCGTTGTAAGTGTGCATCTTCTTCGTCTGTGTGTTTGACTGGTGATTAGGTCAGATTTGGTAGCATTGGTGTCATCTATCGATGTGTAGATACAGATTGAGTTATATGTGTGGTGTTGTATAGGTATTTTGAAGTTAGGTTTTGCAATTGCTGTACCATAGGACCATACTTGGTAATAGGTGTATGATCTCAGCTCACATTAGCATATAAGTATGGCTTACGGTAGTAGTGCATGGACAGGTAGTTAGTTATACTCTCGAGAGGTTGTTACAGTTAGTTGGTTTCTCTTTTCTGGACTCTATAGAGGGCTATTGTTTGTATAACAACACTTTGACATATATGAGAGAGTCATGAGTTGATACTTACCTTGAGTAAAGTGTAAAACACTTGGTGTATTTTGAAGGAAGAAGAGTGCTTTTGCTTTTGGGAGGGTAACCATAGTTGCAGCTTTGGAAGTAATTTGATTGTACTATTAAAGGGTAGTGTCATGGACTCATGGAACAACAATGTAGTTATCTTGATGTTCCACATTGATCATTGTGCTTTGTGTTTCTGTTTTTGTCATTTTTTATGTCATAAAGTAGCAATGTAGATTCTCACTGTTTCATACTGGTCAGTGGTCTTTGTAGAATTACAAAGATGATTGAAATGGATTAGTGTATCTAAGTTTACTTACAAAATAGATTGTGGAACATTGGGATGAGTAAGTGCTATTTTTATTACACTACCCCCCTTTTTAAGTTATACAGGTACTCTTGTGTCTACATTTTACAGTTACATCTAGTGCCTATTTTCCATTGAAGCGATACATGTAATTCTCAGTTTTCCGTCTTGTTCCAATGATCTATTTGCTCTCTTGGAGAATAGGTAACACGCATGAATTTGCTATATGCATATATGCCCGAAACCACAGTAGAACTGCAACTTTCTTAGCTTATCATATGCACCGTGTTCTATATACATCACATGGACATGGGTCCTTTAGATATTATGTGGCTCTTAGTGGCAAAGAACTTACTGAACTTAGCTAGACAAACTAACTTTTCTACCAGCTTGTTTTATATGCTTTGTGGATCGTAAGTCAAGATAAGTCAATTAGAGCGTTCACTATCATAGAGCCAGTTTTGAGGTCATGTGATTAAGTGCAACTGAAGTGCAGTGCTTGTATATAATCAGTTTTATTTAGCCAGGTCAACGCTTATATTCTATCAAGCCCAATCTTATGTTCAGGCCACAAGCATGTTCTTTGGGCGGTTTAGCCATAGTGACACTAATCCAACATGTATTATTGTTATTCATAGGGTTTGGTGTTCCAACTTCCTTTTATTCATATTGTCATAGAGTTTACCTCGCCAATACCATCTAAGGTGTAAGAATCTAGCCTAATGGTAATGTTGATTTAGTGTACATGTGTTTCTCTTAGACTGAAACCAAAGTTGCATGTTATCACTGTCTCTTTTTGTCAGATAAGGTAAAGGTGCTTGATAAACTGGATTGACTATTAGTGATTTGAGTTTTTTCCAGTGAATGATTTAGGCTGAGATGACAATGATATGCTACTGGATCCACTATATTGTTAGAGATCAAAATATTAGATACTTATAAGTTATGACAATAAAATTTATATTTAGCCAGCACCGAAAGAACAAAAGCAAGCACCATCTTGAAAGATTTTAACTCAGGAGTAGATAAATTAATTATGTTATCTGCAACTAGGGAAAGTTGCACTATGCAAGCTTCTTTTCACCATAATTTGTGTTATTTTTAATCTTCAAACAATTAGACATTTTTAAGAAAGAAAGTCTGGTCAATCAAACATTTAGTTCATTATTCTTTTTGTAGTTGAAGCTAAAAGCCTAAAACTCAACATTCTAACAGCTATGGCCCATGATAACTAAATTGCCTTCTCGCGTGTTTGTTTCATATCTTGACTTAAATTTAATGACGTTTAATTGTTTATTTATAAGACTGATAGATATTGCTCGGTTAATCTTCTATGCTTTCACACAATGAAGCTATTTAAGATGTTATTTGTGCACTCCAAAAAGTATTTTCCAGGTAATATGACTTTCCAAGTAATTAATAAGTTGTTACTGTACGTATACATGTATGCACATACAACATGCATACTTATTTGTGTGTATGTATGCATATATGTATCTATTTTTGCAATAGCATTTGCGCGCGCACGTGCAAGCATGCAAGACAAGGAGTATTTGAGATATGAGATATTCCACTAAGGGGCTGTTTGTTAACTTGTTAATGATTAAGTGCTGAACCAATAAGAGGTCTGAACCATTAATTGTTGAACCATTAAGAGGTCTGAACCATTAAGAGCTAATATATCGTTTAACTATTCAAATGCAAATGTCTGACCAATTCAGATAAGATGTCTTAGCCATTCGACATTAGACCTCTTAACCATTCAACATTAGTATAATGCTTAACCATTCAGAGGCAAATGTCTGAACGATTCAGACATTTGCTCGCGAAACAAACAGTCTGAACCATGAAGTGCTGAACCATTCAGACATCTGAACCATTAAGAGGCTGTCAAACAGCCCCTAAATGAATGGTATCTGTGGATGCCTTTCCATAACATAGAGTGACCAAAAGGACCAAGTGATGCAAGAAAAGGCTGGCCCATTGTGGTGTCAAAACCTGACCTTTATTAGGTTAAATTGCTAATTATTGTAATCACTAATCAGTCGTAAGGATTAGTATTAGCATCTGCTTTTCTTGATTGTTATTAGAGTAATTGATATCTACTTTTATCATTTATTCTTATCATCTTTAGAATACCTCATAACTTTATCATCTGAACAATTATTGAATTTTTGTAAAAACTATTGAACATCTTCTCTTCGTCTACTTGTCTTGGGGGTGGGCATCTTCCATGCTACCCTTAAAACTTTACACTAATTTAGTGTGGTGGTGCAATCTTTGTAAAATGCATTCGCACTAAAACTTTTTGAAAAACCCTAGATAACTTGGTTCTCATGCAGGTTGAAAGATCTCCATCAGAAGTGCACTAAAGAGATGGATGCTTATGCTGGCTGCATGTACTACAACACCGATGAATTTGAATTATGTCGCAAAGAGCAGAAGGAGTTTGAGAAAGCTTGCCCTTTATAAATTAAGGGGTAACATCTTATATTTCGCATCGCTCATAATAATCCGGCCGGTTTACCGAGCATGACGCTTTATTCGAGTCTTTTGTTGCAAACTCATGTGATGCTATTTGCATGCAATGTTTGACATATAAGATCTTCTACTTCAGTTGAGTTATATTTTCATGTTGTCATTACTGACTTTGAATATGTTGTAATCATTGTACTATAACAGCCTTTAAACATGCTACCAGAGCAAAAATGTTTCAATTTACAAAGGGTTCCGGGTTTGTGTTAAAATGGGTCATTTTCTAATGCAAACGGGTTTGTGTTGAAATGGGTCATTTTCTAATGTAGGCGGACTGGGTTTGTGTTGAAATGGACCAACAGCGTCTTAATCGTCTGCTCGATGATCTTGATTACCACTTACGCGATAGACCTGAGAAGAATTTAACATGATGCAAACCCTTGTAGAAAATGATTTAATGATAATTTATGTAAATATATATGTGAAATTATAATGTATTGTTATATATTTTTTTAATGCTATTAGACCAACCAACCAACCAAATTAATATTCCAAGTAATGGCCTTTTAAATTTGTATTCTTTAGTGACAGTCGAATCATTTTAGGGTCAATATTATTGAATGATTTTATTCTCATTTAAAAGTACACTTTGTTCTAAACTAGAGATACTCAAATATCATCATTGATCATTGTTTACATTCTTATTAGTTTTAATATTATCCGCAATTGTTACTTATTATATCTATTTGTTTTTATTATTTTATTGTTAAGATAACATATAATATAAACATACATACACAACAAAAGTTGATGATGAGCATGATACGAAACCGAGCATTAAAGATTCAAGGAATATGTCAAAATCTGAAGTAGTTAATTATACAAAACATTATGACTATTCTAAAATCTTAAATCCTTTGCTTGAAATACAAGTAAAACATAGTTTAAATGAATTTCTGGCTTTTTTCCACTCTGTGATAGGGATGCAAACTAGTCTATCCGTTTGTGAGCTATTTGAGATCAGTTTGTTAAAAACTTAAATTAAACGAAGCTTAAACAAACTTAAACTTAAGATGAAAAACTATATAATAATATAATATTATCATATATATTTATGACTTCTAATCTACTTTACTACCTATCACTTACAGGATTTGAACCATTAACCTTTAGTACGAAGATAACACATGTTACCAGACATATACCTATAATTAGGGGTGTGCATGGTCGGTTTGGTTCGGTTTTGGCCTAAAACCGAAACCAAAAACCGATATTTCGGTTTCTAGGTTTTTAAAACCGTTCGGTTTCGGTTTTTTTCGGTTTTTGGTTTTCGGTTTTAAATTCGGTTTCGGTTCGGTTTTTGGTTTTTTCGGTTTTACCATTTGTGCTTCAAGTTTTAGAAAAAAATTGTTTTAAAGTAATGAATTTAAGTCAAAAACTTTGGCCTTACATTATTTTGTTGATCTATGAATATAATCTATATATTTTTATAATTTAGTTGACATTAAAATTAAATGCAATTCATAAAATATAAGAACAATATATTCAATAAAACATTTTAATCTATCAATTCAAATAAAAAAATTAATATTATTCTTGAAACCTAAATATTTAATCTCTTTTAGATAACACACGTTAAATAAGCAACTAATAGGCTAATAATTTTTATAAGTATATGATTACACCTCTAAATTTACAAGTTTGATTATATGGTTTCGGTTCGGTTTTTTCGGTTTTTGTTACAAGCAAAACCAAAACCGAACCGAAAAACTCGGTTTTTAAAAAATCATCAAACCAAACCGTCGGTTTTCTAGCGGTTTCGGTTTTATCGGTTCGGTTGCGTCGGTTATTTTGATTACGGTTCGGTTATTTTGGTTTTTTTGCTCACCGGCTATAATACATGTAGAAATATTTAAATTAATAAAGCAAAAGTAATTAAAATATATATAAAAAGTAATTAAATGTATGTTACAAAACTTAAACGATTAACAAATAATAAACAACACGGACCAAAACTTGTAAAATCATGCACAAGCCGAGCTCATGCTTTCAACATAAATTTCCAAACGATTCAAGCTCGTCTCATTTACACCTACGGATACAAATAAATGAGCTAAAACTTCATAATGTGTCCCTCAAACATTATTATATTAGAAAGTTCGATTTAATTTTTAATAGAAATGTAATCATATTTTATGCTATTTCTTTTTGGTGGGATCTTATTAATTGTATACATTAGTTAATTTAACTTAAGCCAATAGTTAAAGAAAGCTATGTTAAAAGTAACAATACTTAATCTTCTCATAAATGTAAAAGCAAAAATAAAAAATAAAAATAAACATGCAAAATGCTGCCAAATTCTGCCAAACTTCTAAACAATCCAACTATTGCCAAACTTCACCTAATGTAGATTTGTTGTTATTCATTTCAGATTTTTTTATTTAAAAAGGAAATAAATTGTGATGAGTTGAATCATTTTATTAATGTTTGGTTACATTAAATGTGTTGAACACTAATAGTTGGATGGATTGTTGTTAAAATGGTAGGTCTTGTGTTTACGTCGATTTTGTGTCAACAAACCAATACCAAATGCTTTTAGTCAAAGAGTTGAAAGGTTCTTAAATGTGATGTTGGTTCTAATTAATGTTTGAATCTGAAAGTTGTTGGTCGTTTGGTGTTAAAGTTTGTTTGGGATGCGTTAAACAAGTTTGGACAATTGAACTTTATGTTCGAATGGTCTGGATATTTTGATGTTCTGATGATTATTTCGGGGCAATATATGACTTTTTAGGAGATTGTTGCCGAACCATGTATGCATGGTTACATGTCGGGTGTGTACACCTTTTTAAAAATTGCAGTCATACCAATTGTATACGTTGCAACAAATAACTCCAACGTTTTTTCTTTTAATTCAAAAAGTTTATAAATTTAGGTTAAAAAATTTAAAGAATAGCACTACCTTTGATTTATGTATAAAGGTTGATTGGAAAAAGGATGTTAACCATAATATGAGGTCAGATTTAAAATGAGATTAATCATAAAATTGGTTATATTTTTCTAATTTGACCTTTTCTGTTTAAAACAATTTGATGTGTATATATTTTTTCTTCTTCTTTGTGTAATCAGTAATGTCAAATACTTAACATGAAGAATATATTATTTAAAATATATAATAATTGTACCTATAAGGCGTATTTAAAATATAATTAACTTAAAATAAGATTAACTTAAAATACAATGCCATAGGGAATACTTTTTATGCCATGAGGTATTATAATACCCTTTAATTTTACGTATGCGTCACATCACTTACTTTACCTCTTTCCATTTATCTCACCTTAAATAAACGATTTAACCTCTTTTCACGTTTATTTTTTAAAATTTAAAACTTGAAAACACGCAAAACTTGATACAACGCCTGTTGAAGTATTGACATCCACCATCTTAACGTCCCTTAACGCCAGGGACGTTTAATACCTTTTAACCATCCACGTAAACTTAACGCCCTGGAACTTGTATACCATGAGGCCTTAAAGAAGAAACAAAAGTTTGAAAAAAAGATAACTAAATTTTAATTTCATTGTTATATAATTACCTTATTAGTTAACGGATTGTTATTTATGTTTTTAATAGTCGAGTATAATTCAATAGACTTTTCCACAAATGTAGCTTTTTATGTAAATGCCACTTTAGCTTTGATGTTTGGTTGCATGTGAAATATCTAATATGACATTTGATGTTTCATGTTTGAATTATTATCATCTAAGGATAATATAAAAAAGCCTAAAAATCAACGTGAAATATCTAAGATGATTTTTCATAGTGTTTTTTTTATCTTTTTATTTATTATAAACAAGCTCGTCTTTTTTCCTCTCGTGGAGCCGTGACTGTTGCTAAACACCGACCAGGTCTATATCATTCTTAATTTTGAAACTCTAAAACGAAAAATATATTTACAATTTATATAACGATTTATTATAATTTGTTGGTTATAATTTTTGGAGTAATTATATCTAGAGTTAATTAAATTGGTAGTCCCTATGGTTTATCCAAAGTAACAGGTTTGGGTACTAAGGGTTTTTTGTAACAGGTTTGGGTATTATGTTTTTAATTTTGTAACAAAAATGGGTATTAAGACTAACGGACGTTAAGTTTTCTGTTAAATTTAAATGAAATGACTAAAGTACCATTGGATTGATTATTCTTACAATTGTATATTTTTCTTTTATCAGGGACCATTTGTGTAACTACTATCATTGACCCACCATCACCACCATATATCCCTGTCAGAAGTGATGTACAAATGTTAAAGCATGATGTACATGTTGTTGAAGCGTACTCGTTCTGGGTTACTACCCACCAGCTTCCACCGAACACCCACGGACACTACCATCACCACCATCTACGCAATGGTCACAAGAAGCATGTTGACCCTCTTGTCTACTAGCCACCACTCAACACCCACAAGCACCCAAACCTAGATCTAAACCCTAATTGAATGGTCACAAGATCTGAACCGGTGAACCTAAACCTAGATCTAAAACAACACTATCAAACACCTACCATCTGAACCCTAACTGAATCGTCGGTAGTGGTGAGAGTCGTCGGTGGTGATCAGGCGGCAGTGATGGCGGTGGCAGCTGGTGGTCGTCGATAGTTGGTGGTGGTTGGGGTCGTCAGTGGTAGTGGGGGTTGGCAATGGTGGGGGTCGTTAGTGGTAGTGGGGGTTGGCGGTGGTGGTGAGGGTTAGCGATGGTGGTGGTGAGATGATGTTCATGCGACAGTGTTTAAACGATTATGGGTGTATATTCGCGCGTTATGGTAGGAGATTTACACATATGTTTAAGCGATTGTTTACAGTCTGTTATTAAGTTCATTTAATCGCTTCTAATTTACACATCTAGTAAAAGATTTTATCTAGTAAACGGGCTAACCCGACAAATTACATTTTTGATAAAAAAATAAATAGATTAACTGGTCCATATTATTTTCTAAAATCATTTATACTAAAATGGTTGCTAATTATGCTATTTAAATAATATAAAACACTTAATATTTTTTAATGTAAAATTACTAAATCATTAAAAACTAAAAGAATGAATAATTAAAATCTAAGAAAAATATATACTTAAATTATGTTTTTAGGATATTTTAGTAAAAAGAACAAACTAGTTATTTTATGAATTTTTCTAAGAGACGAAAGAAATAATGCTTTTTTGGGTGCTAAAAAAGATGACTCTGTGTTTCATTAATCATTCTTTTATTGACATACAAGGTTATACGCATATTATTCATCATTTTCTCTTATTTTTAACTTCTATCATTCAAGTTCTATTACTCACAATTTTTTACTTTTTTTGTTGTAAATCCAAAGTACTTGAAATATCTATTTTGCACACATTATCTGACTTTCATATTTGTGGGTTTGTTTTTTAATTTTATTTTGGTGGTTGTAGAGCCACATGGTCCATCCACAACTACATGTAGGAGACACATTTATATCAAAACTACATTGTTTTGATTTCTGTATTATTACCAAAAAAACCATATATTATTTCTACTTATACTTTGAACTTTCTATGTTGACCGACACAATTCACTAGTAGTCTACTATCAAACTAATGGAACCGTTGATGATGAATTGATTAAGATTGATGTCTTTGTATGCAAATGAATCGATTAAGATTGATGTCTTTCTATGCTCGACGCTATCAGAACCATTGATGCCCATAATCTCTTGACACACTTTGAATTCTTGTTAAAAAATAATTTCATTGTCCTAAATGTTACAATTAACCGAAGAATTCAATCATATTGCAACGGGATCTTCCTCATCCAATGATAATTGACCTCTTCTAGCCGAGGTAGATCAACATGTCAATGACACTATTTTAGCAACTCCTTGTGCGTCAAGTCAACAAATTCAAAAAAACACAATGTATTAAGGTATTTGAGTCAAACGCTAATAAATTTTCATTTGACTTAATTTCCACAATTTTTCATCTCTATTTGACAAATGTATGCTTTTTCTGTTCTTATATTTCTCTTTATTGATTTCATAAGAAATTCCTCATCTATTTTTCTTTGAATTTATCATACCTTAAAAACCAGTCAATCTCTTGTATTGTTAGATTTTCAACACACTCATATTGTATTCTATAGCCTAATATTTTTTCCTGTAAAGTTTGATTGGTGTATGCTAAATTATAACTTACAATAGTTACTAGGGGTGAGCATAGTTCGGGAATTCCCGAAAATTACCTATTACCGAACCGAAATGGTACCTTCTCCCGAACCGATTTTATATATAGGTATAGGTATTCGGTACTAGCTTTTAGTCAATTTCGGGTTCGGGATCGGTATCAGGTATGTACCGAGAAAAACCGATTACAGAAATACCGAACCGTATTACGGCAATACCTGCATATACACTTTATATATGAACCCTTTTATTAAATTTGTTAAATATGTAAGAATGTATGTAATCTAACTATCTAAGTTAAAACAATTAGTCTTATTAGAATTTCATATTAGTGTCTGATACATCATTATCAATCGAAAACGCTACTTCCAACAGAAATACAATTATCAAGTAGTTCAATTTAAAACAAGTCAAGTTGTTTAATTTGGTTTAACATATAAATACAATCAGCAGAAACCAACATCCATGTGAAGATAAAATTTGTTCAACTCAACTCAACTCCAAATCAAGTTGTTTACGCAAGTATCAAATTAACTTAAGACATAAAAGACTAAAAATCAATTTAACAATGTGATATTGGAAATTTATTTACCTCTATGATTGTTAATTCATCAAGGGTATGGTAGGAAGGTTAAATAATCATCAAAGTTGTGGCCAGAAAGTTAAAGAATTTAATAAGTCTGTGACGAGAAATTAAATTACTCCTTCACAGATTCATCTAATTCATCACCATCGTTAATCAGGTTGAAGATCGAATCATCGGTATCGGTTGCGGTACCGATCCCGTTTTTACCGATACCGACATATCCTAATACCCGATGTTTAGAAATAGGTACGGTAATCGTTTTGGTCTTCTCTTCAAATCGGGTTCGGTATTGGTTCCGGGTTACCCGATATCAGTCGGGAAAACCGATTTGATCACCCCTAATAGTTACACCGTTAATTGACTCACGTTGATTCCATTGTTAGTTACACTACTTAAATTGAATAATATTACTCGGTCAATAAAATTTAACTGTTAAGATTTCTTGACTACTATAATTAACTTTCTTTTATGTAATTTGTCTTTTTTAATAATTCACAAAATACTTATCTTATATCAGAAAAGCATTAGATTTTAATAATTGTTAACCACCTTATTAATTTTAATATTTAATTTATCATTATTATTATCGTCTTCGTCGTCTTTCTCATCATCAACATCATTATTATTAGAATTTTAAAATTTTAGGATGCTATAACTTTATCTCTATTCACTACTAACTATTTTACTTAATATTTATTTATTTTTTATCTTTAAATGAATAACTTACACATTCACTAAATCCTACTTTTAACTTTATATATTTTGTCTGCGATGAGACTTGAACCATCAACCATTTGAGTTCAAACGCCTTTTTCAAACACTTAGGTATCATTAAGCTAAAAACCATTTAATTTAATCTGTGTAATACATAAGTTTCTGGGTTATTCCCATAACTAAACGATTCAAATGTTTATGAAACCGAGGATGATAAACATCCATAAACGTGTGAATTAAAGGCTAAACCGAATAATAAATAACACAACATAGTTAGGTTAAACCAAACAAACTAAAAATAATAAATAATTTAAAAAGTTGGAATATAAAAAAGACCACAAGTCAATACAACCTTTAGTACAAAAAGCCATGAAAGAAAAGTTAAAACTTTAAAACAAAAATACCAAAAAAGTGTTAAAAGATCACACAATTATGAACCCTAAAAAATAAAAAGCTAAGCTTTTTAGTTTTTACCTCATGGGCACCTATGGCACAAGGTATCAAAGGTTGACCACAAGTCAAAATGAAAACAAGCTAATGGTTTTCTATAGATAACTACAAATCTGTCATCACATGTCACTCTAATCGTAATATGCATCACACCAGCCATACTTGCACCTTTCAAGACAGTTGTTCCTGCAAACCCCTTCATCATCACACCAAATTTCTTTAGTTTTTGTGCTTCTTTTTGAGTTTCTTGAAGTGGGTATCGATTCAATTGATCTGGGCATCGTTTGATTTTCTTGAATCGGTTGGGCGCCCAAGTGGGCAATTGCAGTAAGTTCGTTATTGTTCATGTTGTAAATTTCTGTTATTGTGTTCTAATTGGGTGAATTCGTGTGGTATGATCTTGTTTTAGGGTTATTGTTGATGTTTAATCGATTGCCTTTGGGTTGTGGGTTGAATTTGTTTGTTAATTAGGTGTTTTCTTCTTGTTCTTTAGGTGTTGTTTGATTGGAGATTTGGGGATTTTTGTGTGTTCTTGATTTGATCTCCAAATTTGATGAAAGATGATGATGATGATTGAAACATTTTCTTGTTTGGAAATATGAGATTTGTTGGATCTTGTTTGAATTTTTTGTTTGATAAATTGGATTATTGATTCAACAAATTTGCTTGTGTTTAGTAATGGAAACAGCAAACTAATAGTTTAGTTTAGTTGAATGTTATTCGATTCAATAGTTGATAAGACAATTTATGGCTCCAATGAACCATTTAGTTTTGTGTTGTAGACTTTTGAAGAGCTTATTGGTGGCTTTTGGTCATTTGGTTTTATTGTGATTTCAGCTAAAACATGGGTACATACCTCAGCACTCCTAAAACAGACAAGTTCTCTGAAGATGGTGAGAATGAAAGGGTCAGATATGGTTTATCATCGATGCAAGGATGGCGTGCTACAATGGAAGATGCTGTGAGTAGATAATGAGTTCAAGATTTACCAATTATGCTCTCCTAGTCTTGTTTCTAAATTTACCTTTATATTGAAGCCAACTTCAATTTTTGTTCTTTTCATTTATTATGAATTTCCATGTGATCAATTCTGTATGTTTACCGTATTGAAATTGAAAAGCAACTGTTACTAGAAGTTTTAATGTTAATGGTTTTCAATTGGCTTTTTGATTGTGTTTTTAGCATGCAGCGGTTCCTGATCTGGACCACACTACCTCTTTCTTCGGTGTATATGACGGCCATGGAGGTGTTACATTTTTCCAAATTCTATGTTATATCATAAGTTATTCAGTACACATTTATGTTATATTCATTATATATTAAATAAGTGAAATGTGTATACAAGTTATAAGTTTGAGTTTTTTCTTCAACCTAATCAGTATTTTCTTTGTTCACTTCAGGTAAAGTTGTTGCTAAGTTTTGTGCTAAGTATCTCCATCGGCAAGTGCTCAAGCATGAAGCATATTCTACTGGTGATATTGAAACCTCTGTACAAAAGGCATTTATCAGGTTATATATATGTATCTGTTTGTATACCATGTATAAAGATGCTGCAATTAATCATAATCATTTATAATTAAATTTGTATGTGTGGTGCAGAATGGATGAGATGATGCGTGGACAAAGGGGGTGGAGAGAATTATCAGTTTTGGGAGATAAATTAAACAAATTCACGGGTGTGATCGAGGGTCTTATATGGTCTCCAAGAGGCGGAGAAGCAAGTAACAAGGTCGATGACTGGGCTTTTGAGGAGGTGCTTTTTATTTTCGTTTATATTTGAGTGTAGTATTGTTTTATTTTCACAATTTTCAAAGTAAATTTGACCCGTATTTTCGGTTTCAATAGAAACTGATATTTTTATATATCATTGAATTCTTTAATTCCTTGCAGGGGCCTCATTCTGATTTCACAGGACCAACATCTGGATGTACGGCATGTGTTGCAATCATGAGGAGCAATCAACTCATTGTTGCAAATGCTGGTGATTCTCGTTGTGTTATTTCCAGAAAGGGTGAGGTAATATCAATCAAATAGTTATTCTCTCATCTGTCTAGTCAAAATTCACATATGCCATTAGTAGATTAAAATGCAACTTTTTTTAAATACTTATTTTGGTGTATATATTTACAGGCATACAATCTTTCTAGAGATCACAAGCCCGGGCTTGAGGTTGAGAGGGAGAGGATACTAAAAGCAGGCGGATTCATTCATGCAGGACGAGTTAATGGCAGTCTCAATCTTACAAGAGCTATAGGTAACCTATATTTGATCATGGGATAATTTATATGTTCTATATTTTACTTTTTATTTACTTTTGATCCTGTTGCATGGATATTTTATGTTGTAAAAAAGTTATTTTGGTTTTTTAAATTAATATTATAAATTTGGTTGTGCAGGTGACATGGAATTTAAGCAGAACAAGTTTTTATCTGCTGAAAAGCAGATAGTAACTGCTGATCCTGATGTCAACACCGTAAGTATTTTCTATAAAGAGTGTTTTTTTTTCTTTACTGAGTGCAAATTCTATAAGTATTTCTGCAAATTATATATATAATTTTTTGAATTGCTTTACTCCGGTGTGATCATAACTAGTTATTTGACACTAGAGTTAACCACATCTTTCCAAGACCGAGATTGGTTTTTCTATTTTTATTTTTTAATGTTTTCACGATTGTGGTGATTAATATAACTATCATTCCAACTAATTTATATGATCTGAAGTTAATTTTCTAATAATATGTTGCTTAGGTTGAGCTATGTGATGATGATGAGTTTGTTGTGCTGGCATGTGACGGTATCTGGTAAGTGATCTTTCCTTTCATCAGTGATTAAATCATCTAAATACAAATTGAAGAAAGATCTTACTTGACACAACTCAAGAGGCTTTATATATGTTGTGGTGTTATCGATATGCCATGCTATTATTGTTTTTTGTTCTTGTATCGTTGCTAAGTTATTTACTTCTATTTCTTCAGGGATTGCATGTCAAGCCAACAATTAGTGGATTTCATTCATGAACAATTGAAATCGGTAAGTATGAGATCTCTCATGTTAACCTTTGAATTACGAAATATTTTCATTTTCTACTTTATTTTATTGGGTGTTTGGTTTTGCGATTTGGAACCAATTATATGATTATTAAGGGCGTTCGGTTTTAATGTTTGTGTATACACATAATTTCAACTAGTTATCTAATTGTATGACAAAATTATTTATTTGCAAATTCTTCAAAAATGCCCTTTTACTTTTCGTCTCTTGAACAACTGTCTTTTCACATAAGTGTGTTTTTCCATCATTTTATGTGTTAATCCCATATATAATGACTCTGCCAAACTCCCCACCATTTGATTATCTCATTGTTACAACTTCAGAAGTTCAAGCTATAGAAGCACTTCCAAAAACTGTCTTTTGGTCTACTATAAGCCTTTTTCATAGCTAATTTATCTCAATATGTTTTTCCAATATCATACAACCACTATCCCATGCGCGTCCAAACACCCCTCAAGACTTGTTAACCCCTATTGTCAATAGCGGCTATAGCGACCAGCGCGCTATGTGGCGATGCGCCCCTCCCTCACTATTTGCAGATAGCGACTGCATAGCGGAATTTTTTATTATTTATTTATTTATTTTTGGGGTAAATATGATATTTAGATGATTAGTAATAGAGTGTTTTAGTTATTTTGGGGGTGTTTGCTTAGATTTTCTACTACTTTATTGCTAACCATGCTTATTTATTGAATGTAAAACATCCTTACATATTATCCTACTTAATCGCTAAACACGAAATAGGTGGCTTGTCGCTATTTAATTGCTATTTACCGCTATTTGCTACGTAGCATATAGGTGGCTTGTCGCTATTTACCGCTATTCACTATTGACAACTATGTTGTTAACGCATTATATTATGTTCTTGGTCTCATCTAGGGGCTGTAAGACCAGGGTTTGTTTGTGTTCGCTCAATTAAGTTTAAGGGAACAAAGACCGAACACGAATAATTATATGATAAATTTTTCTTGCTTGTGTTTGTATTTGTTACGAGAAATATGTTTGTTTTGTTTTTTTTAATAGATTAACGAACATAAAGGATCGAACATGTAAAATTTTAGTCTATCATAAAAAAATATTAAAGTTAAAATATACACAACATTCATTTTCTTATATAATTGCTTATTTTGTTTGTTTAGGTATATATATACTATTAAAATTATGTATATGTATGATGTATGATGTATATTTTGTAATGATGTATTATTTTCAGAACCAATATTATATTAAGAAACATGATAATAGTAGATGCCCTTATATATAGTGCATTGATGGTCATGTAATTGTCTTATGTATTACAATAAACAAAAGTAAAAAAAACATAAAAATGATTTATACTGTTCTCGTAGTTCTCAACATAATTTCAGTTCTGAAAAGAAATTCGTACATTTAGCTAAACTACATGTTCAAATTTAATTAATAAACAAACATAAAGTGAACTTCCTGCTGAACATTCGTTTCATTTGTAGACATTATTATGGTTCTAAACTGAAAGTAAACTTTGTACATTAAACTTTGTACAGGAAAGTAAACTTTCAACAATATGTGAAAGAGTGTTTGATAAATGCTTGGCGCCATCGACATCTACAGGCGAGGGATGCGACAACATGACCATGATCTTGGTGCAGTTCAAGAAACCAATCCAGTCACTTGCTTCTGCAGGAGACGCAGACGATAAACTGAAAACTGCTGCAGTTGAATCAAACTAAATCGGTGTTTAAAGAAAATGTTAAATCTTTGGTGTTTTGTGTGCGAAATACATTGTACATATTGTTGGTAGAAATGACACTGCCAGAAAGCTATTTTGACTTTGTAGTTGTCTTGTTTCCAACTTTTTTGATATTGTGGTTTTGGTTTGAATGTAAAGAAAAAAGTCATTTTGTTTAAAGTTGAACTGCTAACAGACTGTTTTTAGTGGTTTGACGGTTCTTTTGACTCTTTTAGAACAATTTTTTTAAAAAAATTCATCCTAGAATCATTAGTTGTAGTAATATTATTAAATTATAAAGATGATTCATGAATATCATGAACATACATAGTTTAATACTTCAATAAGAGAAAGACAAATAAATAATGAAGGTGAAATGACTAGTTTGCGCAACTGGCTCTGAGTTTCACCCTATTGGCTAGACCATAAAATCGTCAAATTGTGAATTGAACCAGTTGACTTACTTCAGTCTCGTCGGGTTGATAGGTTTATCAGCACCCTAAGATTTTTAGTACGGAAAACTTGCTTAAGAAGTCATGTTTGTAACACAATTAGGCAGATGTATTAATTGGGAGCCTATTTTCGTTGCACAATTATGGATTTGAGAATTAGATCTTACTTAAACAAAAAAATGGTCAATAATAATATGGCATGGGTATTAATAGATGTGGATTTAACATGTTTATCTCAAAGTTTATGGATTTTATTGATTCTAATGCTATGTGTTTAATGGGATATATTATACATAATACTAATCATCAAATGATTTATGCATAAGGGTGTGATACTTTATAGCTATCAAGTGGTTTGTGCTTGATAGTGTTGTATCATATGTTTAGTAGATTATACTCACCTTTTGTTTTTTTTTATCTTTAACTTTTTCTTATTTTAACCCAATCTTTTTCATATTTTACAATTTAGTCCAACATTTATTTTACTTTTAAATTTTATCCCATGTACTTTACATTTTTAAAAAGTTTTATTTTATGTTTCGATCTAAATTTTACGAGTTCACATGTCACAGTGTGCCTAATGGTCTGTCGCAACGTGTTGATCCAAGATAGCTTACTTATAGTTTTATATATTTTACGTTTTGCCTGTGTGGGTAAAAGTTTTTACGTCTACTTTTCGTTCGGTTTCATTTTTTCGTTTTTATACGTTTCGCTTGCGTAGTTCAACGTTTTAACTTCTACTTTTCTTTCGGTTGTATTTTTTCGTTTTATACGTTTCGCCTGCGTGGTTTAACGTTTTAACATCTACTTTTCGTTCAGTTTTATTTTTTTATTTGTTTTTTAAAACAAGTTTTTTCGGTGTCGTGGGTCATTGGCGATAGTGTGTAATTGACACTACTTGATACGGTTTTACGCCCCCTGCAACTCGAGGGGCTTGATACTAGTTATTATCATTTTGAATATTTTCATATCTATCCCATAATGTTTGTAGTAACAACTAGTAATACCCAATTACTAGCCTTGTATTTTGTAACTTGGTATGTGGTTTGATCAAACAAACTCACTTCTATTATAAAGGGGGCATTTAAAATTATATATTGTTAAAACCTTAAACTCAAAAGAAGGTATAACTAAAATATTTTTTTATCGTTAAACACACACCATTTACTCAAACATATGCACTATACACTAATTGAATAAATAACCTTTAACTTTGTGAGGTCGCCTACCTATGAAGACATCTTGATGGTAATGTGACGTACTCTTCAACAAAAGATTGTAAGTTCAAATCATGAAAAGTGTAGGTGTTATGATTTTAAAAGCTGCGTAGATATAAAGTAGATGGTGTGTGCACGCTAATCATAAAAAAAGTTGAAAAATACTCAACTCACAAGGGCATGTTTGGGATTGCTTATTTTGATTGAAAATGACTTTTGACAAAAATAACTTATTAACTTATGACTTTTTAAAAGGAGTTTTTAAAAAAATGTTTGAATTAACTTATAAATTAAAACGTTATATAATGACCAAAAGAGACATACTTTAAAAATGATGAGGGTTAATATGAGGTAGTAGAGGGGTATAATAAGAAATTAGACCAAAAGTAGTTTTTAAAAGTCAATAAGTAACCTTATCCTTACTTTTCAAAACCTTCTTTTTACTCTATATGAAAAGTCAGTTCAGAAGTGTTTTTGGCTTTATAAAACACTTTTTTAACTTATTAACTTCTTAGAAGTTAATAAGTCAAAAGTAGGGAAGTGTAAGGATTCCTTAAGTCTGATGCAACCCAAAACATCCAAAGTGTCTCTGCAACATGCACTAAGTACTGAAGTGAAGAATGCTTCGAAAGTTTTACACAATGCATTAGAAAATACTCTAAGTGTAAAATTTTCCGAAGCCAAGACCAATATCTTCCGAAGCCAAACATGAAGTCTTCCGAAGCCTCAGAGACAAAGTCTTCCGAAGCTTCAACCTATAAAGACAGATTTCTTCCGAAGACTTTTAGTACACATGCTTTATCTGATGTACTGTTCCATAAAGCACCTTTCCGCTAAACCTCTGTAAAGTCACCAACTTACATGAGTTGGTGAAAAGGTCCATGCTTTTGGTAACTGTACATTGAGGTCTTGAGTCTGTAACTTTCTACTTTATGTACTTTATCCTTTTTGTAATGTATAAGGATGTGAGCTATGGCATGTCATAGTCACAAGGTCAAAAGGCAGATATGCCTTTTGATCCTACAATTGATTTTGTTAGTGTCTAGTCAATTGTATCCAGCTGGCTTTCAAAGTATAGCCGGCTGTAGGTTGTAGTATAAGTATTTCAAGTTCTTGTATCTTTCTTTATGCTTTGTATCACTTGTAAAAGAACTTGAGAAAGCAATATACTGCCTCCTTGAAACCCATACTCTCTTGTTCTGTCTCTTTACTTTACTTGTGTTCTTTGTATCACATTGGTTAATCCAGTTCACTGTTTGATTAAAGTTTAGTTGCTCTTCTCATTGTGTTGTTGTGTTGTAATTGTGTTCAAGCCCTTAAACGGTCCTGCAGGAAGAAATTAACAATCCCAAACATGCACTTAGAAGTTCTTTAACTTCTTAAATTGTTAAAACTTTAACCTTTAACTTCTTAAATTGTTAAAACTTTAACCCGTTATCAAGATTATACATGTTTATGTGATATTGTTGTCAATACAAAAGGATGCATTGAATGCCATGACAAATTTGAAGAATGTCACTTCTCATCTAAATTTTTACTGATAATCATATATTTAGGGTGTTGTGTTTCATACACCACATGATTTGACAAATCATAGCAAACGATCGTTTATCTCATAGCAAACGGTCGTTTACCACGCTGCAAACGGTCGTTTAGCAGGCTGCAAACGGTCGTTTATCAACCCTGCAAACGGTCGTTTAGTTTCATGCAAACGGTCGTTTGCTTTATTGTAAACGGTCGTTTTCATTAAAGTAAACGGTCGTTTACTTTTGTTTGGATTTGACAATTCGAAACTCGATTTATATCCACTCATCCGAACCATTCCTTCAATTTAAAACATCATCTTCTTCACCTCCATACCTATATCTATTCTTTCACCATCTTCCATACCTCTACCTCATCTTCTTCACCTTTTCTTCACCTCCATACCTCTATCCATTCCTTCAATTAAAATAAAGGTTAGTTTATTACTATTACTATAAAATTTAGTTTAGTATATATTTTATTTTGTTACTGATTGTAATTATTTTAGGTAATGGCTTCAAGTTCACGTCAAGATACAGCGTCGGTTCGTGCTTCGAATCATCCGTGGCTTCAGTTTCGTCGAGGATCAGATGAATATAAAAGGCTTCAAAAACTTTTAGATAAAGAATTTGAGGCTTCACGTTCGATATCTTGGAGCTTGTTACGAGACGTGGGTGAATTTACTCGTTCTCGTAACATGATGAACGAGCCGTGGTGAAGATTTTTTGCCATTAGTGGCCCGCAATATAAGGAGCTTTGTTTAGAGTTTTTCTCTACGTTTAATTTCGACTCGAACAATCATAACTATAGGTATACCAATTTAGTTGGATTATATATAATTTCGTGTCTACATTTAATTGAACTTATATTTTTTTAACAATGATACCGGTGCTATCAGTTTTGTTCTCGGGGGGGTGCCACGTAATTATTCAGTGGCCGAGTTTGGTGTTTTGATGGGTTTATATACAGTTCAAGAGACCCATCAATCTGATTTTTTGAACGGTCTTACGCAATTTCCAGAAGATTATAATGATGAAATATTTTGGGAGGAAATTGGTGATGGCCAATATATACCTAACAATAAAACAAAAGCTACAAGAATGAACGATCCGTTGTATAGATATCTTCATCGCGTTATTGATCATACTATAGCTGGACGTAGGATGACTAGTAGTGGGGTGACTAAAAAGGATTTGTTCTTTTTATTTTGTTTGATTAAAAGGAGGCCTTGTAATCTGGCATATATGCTTGCTGATTATTTTACTTCTTCTACGGGTACAAAGAAAAGCGGGCATATTTGTGGTGGTACATATGTTACTCGACTTGCCGAGTCTTTACATATTCTCACCCCTGAGAACGTGGCAAGTTTAAACGGGCCGGTACTTATGTCCGGATTTGTTGATCGTGAACATGTTATACGGATGGACATGATCGCAGATTATCCACAAGTTAGGTGGAGGTTTAAACATAATAATCAAATGTGGATACCTCCATATCAAGACCCTCCTGATGATCCGTATCAATAAAATGTAATTTTATTTGTTTTGGAAAAGTAATGTAATTTTTTTAGTTTAATAAATTATGATTTAGTTTTTATTTGTATATAATTTTATTTATGTTTTACTTATTGTAATAAAGAATTTATTTATTGTATAATAATTATTGGGAAATATGCCAGATAAAATCAATAATCGTTTACAGAATTTATTGGGAAATTCAATTCAAATTCAATAATCGTTTACAGAATTTATTGGGAAATGTGCAAGAATTTGATAATAATTTAAGATGCTTATAAATTTCATTTACACAATTCATAATTCACAATTCACAAGTTTTCGAATTCATTTATTCACACACAATCGTAATTCAAGTCAATAATGTCTCAATTTTATAATGATTGGGTGTACCAAACAAGAGAGGAGTTAATGGATTGGGTGCAAAACACTGCACACGCCCTTGGATATGTTATTATCACACAACGAACGAAGAAGACTGTATACGGATTCGTCAACAAGGCATTTCTTATGTGCGATCGTGGTGGTGTATACAAGTCAACATCAGATTCAACCACACATTCAGGGACAAAGAAGACAGGTTGTCCATTTCAACTTATAGCAAAATATCATGAAGAAGATGGAGGTTGGAAAATACATGTTGTTTGTGACGAACATAACCATGAACCTTCTAAATTTTTGGAGGGTCATGCTTATGCAAAAAGATTGTCTAAAGAAGAATATGCATTGGTGGAAGATCTTACAAGAAAGAATATGCAGCCACGTGATATTCTTACGACTTTAAAAGAAAATAATGATAAAAATGTATCCACAATTGAAACCGTGTATGATGCACGCACAAAGATACGAAAGATGGATAAAGTTGGAACCACCCCAATGCAAGCACTTCTTCATTCCTTGCAGATGGGCGGATACATCTATGATTTTACTACTGATGACGAATCAAATCAACTAAATGATTTTTTTTGTCAACCCCACTTCATTAAGAATATGGCGTGCGTTTCCGCATGTGATTATTTTAGATTGCACGTACAAGACGAACAGGTATCGCCTCCATTTTCTTCAAATTGTTGGCTTAACTTCAACAAATAAGACATTTTGTATTGCTTTTGCGTTCATACGAAATGAGAAAAAAGATAATTTCAAGTGGGCTTTAAATTGTCTAAGAAAAACATTAGATGGCTATATGGTACCGCGTGTCATAGTCACTGATAGAGAGTTGGCATTAATGGATGCATGCCAAGTAATTTTTCCAGAAGCAACCCGGTTGCTTTGTAGATATCATATACAGGAGAATATCAGAAAGCATTGCAGACCATCTTTCAAGTCTCAGACTGAGTGGGATAAATTTATGTACTACTGGAGATTTCTGCTTCAATCTCCAACCATTGAGGCCTACTATGAAAATCGAACACGATTACAAACAAAGTTGATGAGCAAGCATCGAAGTATTTTTTTGATCTATTCAATTTATTATTTTTATATTAATGAAATTGAAACTAACATATTTCATTTAACTTTGCAGTTGTGTTTAATTATTTGGATGTTAACTGGTTGCAAAATTACAAAGAGATGTTCGTGTCTACATGGATTGATCAACATTTAAATTTTGGAGAACGAACAACAAACAGAGTAGAAAGCCAACATGCTCTGTTAAAAAACATTTGAATTCTGACAAGTCAAATTTAGATAAATTTATAGGAATTTTAAATAACATAATACGTTTACAGGAAACACAAATAAAGACAAGTTTCGAGGAAAGCCGAATTAAAATAAAACATCAACATAACATAATTTATTTGTTTCTTTGTTATCAAATGTTTCTCATGAAGCTCTGGATATATTAGTTGGAGAGCTGACACGAGTTACTGAAATTCAAGACCAATCACAAAGTTGTGGCTGCCATATTCGTACTAGTTGCGGTTTACCATGTGCTTGTGAAATCGCACGGTATTTAAAAGCAGACAAACCTATTCCACTACATTTAATAGATATATTTTGGAGGATGCTTGACTTTTCACCGGCATCGTTAAACGAAGATGAAGAAGATATTCAATGTGATGACGAACTTGAGAGGTTCAAAGATGCTTACCAGAAACAAAAAAATCCCACGGTGAAAAAGAATTGGTTAGAAAGAATAAAAAGCATAAGGGATCCTATCAGCATAAATCTTAACGAGCCTACAATACAAAAAAATACTCGTGGAAGGCCAACACTCAAATCTCAAAAACAAAACAAACCAGATCCTTCACCTTCTCAACCTACCCGAGGTCATACCTACACGACAGATGATTTTGTTAGTTATGATTTTATGGGGATGAGCCCCCCGAAACATAGTTCAAACGTACATAACACAACTCAATCTTCTTTATATCACCATCCTTTACTAACACAGATTCCAAAACTATTCCATCCATATATAACACACATAGAGAACGTAAATAGTGATGGTAACTGTGGGTTTCGTGCAGTTTTCTTTTCCTTAGGATTCGGTGAAGAATATTGGCTGAACATGAGATATGAGCTTTTAAACGAGTTACATAACAATTCTAATTTGTACAGAACTCTTTTCTCCAGCTCATATGACGAGACAGAACGTAGTTTATCGTGGCTACATCCGGGTCCAGCTCCTGATCAACACTGGATGATAATGCCTTACACAGGATTATTGATCGCAAACAGATTTAATGTCATTCTTCAATGCTTATCTCCCACTGAAAGCGCAACTTATTTTCCGTTATGGACAGGTCCGGATGAACTCAT
This sequence comes from Flaveria ramosissima, assembly GCA_025215565.1. Lineage (NCBI taxonomy): Eukaryota > Viridiplantae > Streptophyta > Magnoliopsida > Asterales > Asteraceae > Flaveria > Flaveria ramosissima. The sequence continues at coordinate 63,391,291 of CM046030.1, forward strand.
GTACCATCAATTCATTACTATTGCACATGTGTATGGTTGCCACTACGTCTCTATGCGTTTAGACGGTGAATATCCATTGCCTTTCATAACGCCGTTATGGAATTTTCACAAAAGTCATAGTGCGGCTGCATGGGAAAGAATATACGAGGAGAGACTTCAAAGATATAGTCAATATATACTTCAAAATAAAACTGTTACTCATTTTAATATAGATTAGATTAGTATCATTTGTAATTATTAATCTTATAAAGTTCAAAATTTGTAAACTATATAAGTTTTATTGTTATTTCTAAACTTCAAAAATTATAACAATTATAAACATTATATGAAAATCTTAAAAACTTAACAATATATAAATTTAATATAATATAACTATAATTATAAAAAATTAATAAAAATCTTAAAGTTACTAACAATATATTCCTTTTATAAAGTTTAAAAATTTCAAACTATATAAGTTTTATTGTACATAAAAACTTATTAATATATAAACTTAATAATATATACATTATATAATTTAGTATAATTAAATTTAACAATATATAAATACTTAGTATAATAAAAATATTAAAAATAGACTAAAAACGTTACAAATAAAAACATACAAAAGATTAATATAATTACAAATAAAATGTTAATACAGGTATATAAATTTTTTTTCGTACATGTATTAACTTATTTTCATCCAATACTTATATTCTATAATTTAAAATTTATAAAAATATTAAAAATCGAATAAAAACTTAACAATAATATATTGAATATAATATAATTAGAAAAAAATAATAAAAATAGTAAACGACCGTTTATTATTAAATAAACTGCAGTTTATTTCTCTGTAAACTGCCGTTTACAACCATGCAAACGACCGTTTACTACTTGACATACTGTCGTTTACTTCTTAACAAACGACCGTTTGCTAGCGATGGTGTAAATTGCTGAACCGGTGGTGTATGAAACAAGGTCCTCTATATTTAATATACCATATTATCATATTTAATAATTGTCGTCTAGTTCTGTTCTTAATTTTTTTTAGAGATAAGGAAAAGTACCAATCAAATAAAGTTTGGGTATTTTGGAATTAACCGTTTATGTCTTTATGATATGGTTTATGAACAGTTGCGAATCATATGTTGTTAGTATTTTGGTTATCGGGAGTTACTTAAAATGTAATCGTATAGTGTTTAGCTTTTTAATTTTGATTTTAGATAGCATTTAATGTTATGTATTTATTTTGGTTTTGCCTACTTTAAACAACACTAAAAAAATACATTGTTTAAATTTATTGCCCTGAAATCAAAACCCAAAATGATATCAATTTTTTCAACCGTCAAATCCAGCTCTCACAAAACCAAAAACCTAATCGAATTCAAAATCAGTTTTTAAACTATGAAAACCAAAAACTAATCCGATAAACACTCAAATCCTTAGTTTTATAAAAAAAAATTCAAACAACACATTCAAAAAGATTTACATAAAAAACAAGAAAGATATTATATACACATATCTTCTAAGGTTAAATAACATAGTTACATACATACGTGAACACAAAAACCCTTAGGTCTCACACCACCATCTTCACCTCAAACTTCATCAGCAACCCTTGATTCTTGCATACAACATGGAGTCACAAGCAGTTCCAGAATCAATAATGGAGTCAGTGAATCGAACTTCAACAAACTTCAAAGAATTTGAATCTCAATTCACCGATTTCTTGCCCCTTTTCGACCCTCAAACCCTCGACGAATTAGACCCTCTTCAACGTGCTCAATCTTTGCTCTTGCTCGCTAAAGCAACCACTACTCTCTTCACATGTATCAATCTTTCTCTATCTCTGTTTTACTCAATCAAGCTTACACCTTTATGTTGAAATCGAATTGGGTTTTTGTTTATTGATTGATTGTTTGGGTGTTTGATGGTTTTGAAGTGAAGCTGAGGTGCAATGGTGTTGACCCAGATGATCATCCTGTCAGATCGGAGATTGTAGGGTTTGATTTCGTTGGTTTTTGTGGTTTTTGGTTGGTGATTTGGGGATTTGGGTTTTGGGTTGGGTTGAATTTGGTTGATTGTTGAGTTTTGGTTGATTTTGGAGTTGTTTGTGATGTAGGAGAGGTTGAGGTTGTATCAGGAGAAGCTGGATAAGTGCATTAGTTTGAGTAAGGGTAAGTTTTGTTCTTGAGTATTTTGATTGAGTGTCGAGTTTGGGGGTGTTTGGAGGTGCGTTTTGAAAGTGATTTACACGATGTTGAATAATGCGAATCATAATAATAAGCAGAGGTCTTAGGTTTAAATTTGTTTGAATATTGCTTCCACTTGTCATAACCTCTTAAAGGTCATCTATCTGGTGCAAGCTGTGATTTACATAATCTGTTTAATAGTTGAGTATTGACGGATACCGTGAGTTTACTGTCAATGAGTTGTTATGGTCACCAAGAAAAAAGAAATAAGCTGCCTGAGATGGTACTTGAAATTGTAATAATGTGTGTCTTTTAGGGTGTTTGGTGTTGCGTATTAAAACTACTTATTTGCTATTTTTTGAGATCGCGTATGTGATCATTAGTGAGTCAAATAAGCAGCTTGAAGTTGCTTATTTTGAACTGAATAATTCAAAAAGCAATTAGTAGATAAGCAGTCACAATAAGCAATCCCAAACACACCTATTGAGTGGCAAGTTTTGATAATTTAAGGAAAAGATATTAATATACGCGATATGAGTAACTTCATGCTACCCTTTGATGATCTGTTTTATTGCAGCTAGGATGAAACTAATTATTTGACCACTAAATAATCAAGTTATCGGGCTCAAACATTGGAAACTGATTATCACGACTTTAAGTTGCAATAATCAGAAACCACTTTCGTAATGCGCATCCTAATAACTTGCCTATGCTAACTTTCGACCCATTGAAGAATGTTTTATATTTCTTCTGACTAAATGCAGAACCCCTACGGCCTTCAACCACTATAAACTACCAAGCTGCAACACGTTTCATTGAGCATTCATTGCCTGATCTTACCCCAGGTAAGTGACCCCTATCATTTTGAACATATTGATATGTTTTGTTTTATGTATTTTAGTTTTACGGGACTATAATTTGCATGATTTCACAGATCAGAGGAAAAATATGAGGGAAATCAGTAGGCGTGAAGGGGCCAATCGTGCGCGTTCAGAGGGAAATGCTAGCAAGAGAAGGAAATATCTTTCGTCTAGTAAAACTTCTGTAAAGACTGCTGCACAGGAATTTCTTGAAAAAGCGACTCGTGAGCTTCTTGGTGATGATAAAAGTTCCTTCAAGGGGCCTCTAAAGCCTCAAGATTCAGAAGATGATGACGTGTCGCCTGATCCTTAGGTATAATCAATACATTTACTCATGCCTTCTTACTTATTACTTTGTTCCCCCGATATATTAGTTAACTAAACGATATAATGTGGAATATAACTTATTACACGATTAATTTACGATATTTAACACTTTACAGAAATCTAGAGGTGGTTAATGGACTAGTTGGGTAACGGGCCAAAACACAGGTTCACGTTGAAACAGGTAATATCTATTGCGGGCAAAACATGATTGTCTACATATCTTTCTTGTTTTGAAATTTTGTACTATTAGTTGATGTATTCAATTTGTTTGACTAATCAGATCTAATAATATCATATATGTTTGAATGAATTGAAATAGGAGGTTAAAACCTTTTGATTAACACTTATGGGTTACTTTTTAAACTTGACCCCTTCAACATGTTAAAGGTAGAATGTAAACCCAAATCGACCCGTTTGTAAGTAAATTGGTTGAATGCTACACCACTTAAGAAACTTTACAATTGGATTTGGTAAATAAGTACAAACTTTATTTGATAAATTCCTGAGTCTAGAGTTCATTCATAACTAGAAAAAAATCCAACATAGATGATGATTCAAAAGTCCACCATTCTGCCCTGGGCTCATATTAAGGTATTAATAAGCTACGAACTTAATATTCGATGTTATCTAATCACTAAAGACGATGAAGATCTCTGACTTGATCATCTTGTGAATTACTATGATGTCCATAGTTGTCAATAGCGAATAGCGGTCGATAGCGACAAACTACCTATATGCTATGTAGCTAATAGTGGTTGATAGCGACCGCTATTTCATGTTTAGCGATACACTAGTAGAACAAAAAAGTAAACATCCACACCACCATATTAGCTAAAATAGCACTAAATCCTGCTTCTTTATAGCTAAAATAAACCTTCACTATTTATATATATAAAAAAATAAAAATAAAATTAGAACAGATAAAAAAATAAATAAGTCGCTATATAAACACTACAACCAAATGGCGACAAGTTACCTATATGCTACGTAGCGTGCTATAGCGAGCACTATTACCGCTATTGACAACAGGGCTATGAGCATCGATTATCTTTGCTCTTGTTGTGACAAATTTATCTAAAATGTCAGTTTTTGGACGTTAAGTAATACGGGTGGGTAGAAAGAGATCAAGATATGACATACACGAGTCAAATGAATAAAATTTTCAGTATATTGCAATCTAATTAAATTTTTCTTTAACTTTTTGTTAATTTGTGCAGGGTATCATTGCTGGTCTTTGCAGTACATATTCTGCATGTTTTTGTTGAACCCTTTCTTTGTTTTCTCTAGTGGGCTCATAATTAGTTATGAATGTATGATATGACTTATGTAGCAGGATTTTGTGGTATAAAACGGGCTAATCCGTTATTTCTAATACGAATATGCATGGCCCGTGTTTGACTATGATTGTGATTCCTGGGTCGGTTTGGATCGGTTATAACCTGGGTGGGTCAATCCATGTATTCGACTGTGGTTCGACCCGAAAAGGTCCTGATACAATGTGTAGATGGGCTGGGTCTGGTGATTGATATTTGACCCTTATGCTTTTGAAAAGATGGGTTTGTTGGTCCACTTGTTTATGTGGCTGGTTTTCTTTCTATTTAAGTAATGTGATTTCTAAATATGATTTTTCATATATTTTCTGCTGTTTTGCTTACTATAACTTCTTTTTAACGTACTCTAAACTTTTCCAATTAATAATAAGTTTCTAAATAAACTATGAATTATCTTGTTATTTCATATCTGTACATCTATACATACTAATACAAGATCTTTTTTAAACACATGGCATAATTGTAGGGTTTCCCTCTTGTATTAAAAAGCTATCTTAATAAATTAAGAAAAAGATCTTCCTACAAATGTAATTTCTAAACAAAATAATTTTTTATAAAATAAGAAATTTTCTTAAAACATCAAACTTTTATAAATACAAAATATTTAAAACCTATGTTTTTCAATAATAAAAATTTTATAAAATGAAAATAAATAAAATTTAAGTTATAATAAGGAAACTTGATATCGTTATTTTATTACTTAAAATTCTTACTCATAAGCAATTTTAATTATATGTTATCTCAAAATATCATTTCATTATTCATAAATTTTCGTTATTAAATATTTAGAAGTTAATTTATTCAACTCGTGTAATACACGAGAATCAGGATACTATCTAGTGATAAATATACTGTATAAACTAAAATTGATTTAAAATATCCGGTTATAGGAATGTATTTTTTACATTTAATAAGAGTACTTAAACTCCGTCAATCCTAATGTGATGTGCTTTTTTACACGATAAAATTATGAAACAATAACTAAATTTCATTAAGTGTTTTACCTTTAGTTAGTTAAGTTTTTCTCCTCATATCACTCAACTTTTAATATATTTTCCAATGCTATGAACTTTTTTTCTATAAATGTTGAACTTTTTGTTTTATAAATAAAAAATCATAAACGAAACATATATGAATCTTCGATAATATTTAGTGATTACTTTTAAAATTCTTTTACTTGAAGTAGAAGATAACAGTGAAGAACAAAGTTCGTTCTAACCATCAAATCATATAATTATTCCATTAAATAGTTATAAAACTGTTGGATCCTGTGTGCCCAAGACACTTAGAATATTGATGTGGTTAGTACGTTATGATTCAAGTCGGGTTATACCCAATAACGAGCTTAGAAAACACCTACTAATATTTTAATTGATGATATGATCATGCAATTAAATATTAACACCAATTTAGAAAATGGATTTTTCTAAATAAGTTGCATATGAGATGGAACAATTTATTAGGATATATTGTTCAATGAGTTATTTGTAATGTTATTTAAATAAGTTAGATAAGGTTACAAATTAATAATGGGAGTAACTAGATTATACAATTAAATGGGTTAGTTGTATACATATCTAGTTAAAAGACTTGTTAACATATTTGATGCGTTATAATTTTAAGAGGGAAACCTCTTAAAATTTGAACCTTGGCCGCCCCCTTTGAGGGCTCCTCATTGGACCTTTATGTCCTTGGAACACACAAGTCTTTTGATCATCCATCACTCCACATTCACACAATCAACTCACATGCAAAAGACTCAAGAAAAACCTCTCTCTCTCTCTCAAAAACTCACGGCCAGCAGAAAGATTGGAAGGTTTTGGAGTGCTTTGGTGTACTTTTCTTCCTAACAAGAAGGTGTTTTGCAAAGGGCTTTGGGTATACAAGCTTGAGGGGTCCTTACCTTGGAGCCTTGGCCGAATTTGAGCATCAAACATCCTCCTAAAAGTCGTTCTTAAGCTGCTGAAAAAAAGGTAGTTTATCACAGCTCTATGTAGCTGTGATTTTATGTAGTTTAATAGATGTTCATAGCTTGTTCATTCACATATTAAAGATCCTTTGATTATGGGTTTGTTTTACACTTGTATGGTCACTTAAAGAACATATTTTTCAGCCTTTAAAATCGGTTTTAAAGCTCTATATCCGCTGCGTTTTCTGAAAGTTTAAATGGTTAAACTTGGTTTTATGTTCTAACAAACCCGTCAATGGCATCAAGAGCCGGTTATGTGGATGACTTGCTTGTTTTGTCCTTTAAAATAGGTTTTAAAGGATGATAATGATCTATATATAAACTGATTTGGGGCTGCTATATTTCTGTTTTGTTGAATCCCCAACTTTCAAGATTATATTTTACATGCTTAAGATTAAATCTTGAAAGATATATATATGTTGATATGTTGTGTTGTTTGGACAACATCTAAACCCGAATTTTTCAGTTTATGTTGGCTGAAAATTCGTTGGTTTTAAGGGGATTCATGGTTATATTTTGGATGATATGATAGATGCTTGTTTTAGTGCATAACCTAGCCATTGACCTTGTGATTGTTTGGATGTTTGTGATGGTTGTATTCATTCATTCAATTGGGTTGTATTATTTGTTGTTTATGCTTTATTCCAAATGTAATTTTATTTATTATTGAGTTGTAATAAATAGATTAGGTGTATTTTCATTTTACTAGATATCTGTATTAGGACTTTATATCTTGTAATATGAAGACATACACATTGGAAGCACAAAGGAAGAAACATGGAGCATTTTGGATGCGGTTTCAAGTGGGAGGCTTTTGGAAGCTTTCTATATGCTTTGTTTGTGACCCTTAGGAATGTCCTATGGACCACACTTGTGATGGCAAACAAGTGTGGACCACTTTAGATGCTATGGTTATGCACATATGCTCATATGGTTGTTTATGTTTATGCTTGGTTGATTGTTTGTTGTTTGATTGTTTGGTTGATATTTGGATATTCATAACAAACTCATTAACAAACTTAACAAGCTGAAAATTGATGGTTCTTAAAAGTTTATATAAAGTTATTAAAATGATTTAATGATTTTAAAGATTAAAATAGGTTTTAATCAAAGAACCATAGGGTACCTTGTATTTGAAAGCATGCAAATACAAGTACATAGAGTTTTCTAAACTTGTATTTTGAAACCTCTAAACCTTTTTTTTCAAACAAGATCAACACCGTCCTTTTACACAACACTTGAGTCACTTGGGAACTCTTAGTGGGATAAAGGTCACCTAACCATTTTGAGGGAACTTGTGACTTAAGGTGAGAATGCCTTATTTGTGGGATAAAGGTCACCTAACCACTTGCTTTGGCAAACTCACACGTGGGTGTAAGTAGGGTGTCTTGATTTGCAAATCATGTCAAATGGATCACCTACGATGTGATTTCCAAATGGTGTTGATGGGATTAACATGCCGACTTTACATATGATGTTTCAAAGTCGATCCCATATTTCTAGAAGTTGCAAATGGTTGCAATCGTCAAACGTTGACCACCTTATTAATTTAAAACGTGGGATAAAGGTCACCTAACCACAATTTAAATGTAATGTTGGGTTCTAGATTTTAATATGAAAGACCTTAAAAGGCATTTATTATTAAAATTACAATATCGAAAATACTAAAATAAAACTTTGTTAATTGTGTAGATGGCCTCAAATAATGATAATTCCGATAACTCATCCGCGTCCAACCAATCTCTACGAGCGATCCTCCAAAAGGAACGTCTAAATCATAACAACTTCATCGATTGGTATCGAAACTTGAGAATTGTTCTCAAGCAAGAGAGAAGATCGTATGTTTTAGACGACCCTATCCCCGATCAACCTAGCGAGGATGATCAGGAGGCCTTCAACGATTGGTTGAAGTACACTGAGGACTCCGTCCAAGTGTCTTGTCTCATGCTAGCGAGCATGACTCCGGATCTCCAAAAGGAGTATGAACATCACGGAGCTTATGACATGATAACCCAGCTGAAGGAAACGTTCCAACAGCAAGCGAGGGTTGAGCGCTTCGAAACGGTTCGAGCACTCCATGCATGTCGTATGGACGACAACCAATCTATTTCATCTTATGTTCTTAAGATGAAAAGTCATATTGACCGCCTCGAGAGGCTTAACTGTCCCGTCTCGAAGGAATTGGCCACGTATTTGATCCTTAATGGCCTTACCAAGAAGTTCGAGACATTCGTGTTGAACTACAACATGAATGCTTGGGACAAAAGCATTGGTGAGCTTCACTCAATGCTGAAAACGGCCGAGGCGGCCATGGGTAAAAGGGTTTTACCCGTTCTCACCATCAATGAAGGTGGGAACAAGAAAAGGCCTTATCTCGCACCCAAGGCAAAGGTTGCCAAGGGTAAGGGACCCGTTTGGGGAAAAGGGAAAGGGGTGGTAAGGGTACCACCCAAACCACAAGAGAAAAAGCAAAAGGTTGCTACTAACGACCCATGCTTCAAGTGTGGGGAGATTGGACATTGGGCAAGGAATTGTCTCGTCCATCTCCAAGAGTTGAAAGCAAAGAGGGATGCCGGGCAGACCTCAGGTACTATATACATGATCCATATTGATTTAAACATGATATCCTCTAACACATGGGTATTAGATACCGGATGTGGAACTCACATTTGCAATTTGTTGCAAGGGTTCAAAAGAAGTAGTGACTTCAAGAAAGGGGATGTAAGCCTCTACATGGGCAATGGGGCTAAAGTTCAAGTTGAAGCCCGTGGTGACTACATCTTGAAACTTCCAAATGGTTTGGAAGTGATTTTGAACAATGTTTTGTATGCTCCTAGTTTGACTAGGAATATTATCTCTGTAGCCCTGTTAAAACAATTTGGATATGTATTATCCTTTATTGAAAATGATATTCATGTTTCTTTAAATAGTATGTTCTATTTTAAAGCTATTCCCATTAATGGTATTTATGAATTGGTTCATAAAAATACTTTAAATAGCTCATTGTACCAAACTAACACCAAGAAACTCAAGTTGGACTTGAGTGATACCTATCTTTGGCATTGTCGTCTTGGCCATATAAACAAGAAACGTTTACAAACACTTCAAAAGAATGGTCTTTTAAAAACAAATGAATGTGATTCATTTGATGTTTGTGAATCTTGTTTACAAGGAAAGATGACTAAGGCACCCTTTAGTGGAACTAATGAAAGGGCAAAAGATTTATTAGGAATCATACATTCGGATGTATGTGGTCCTTTTAAGCCAATGACTAGGAATGGTGAAAGATACTTCATTACCTTTACCGACGATTATAGTCGCTATGGGTATGTGTACTTATTAAGGCACAAAGATGAAGCTTTTGAAATGTTCAAAATCTTCAAGAATGAAGTTGAAAATCAACTCAACAAGTCAATTAAAGTTCTCCGTACCGATAGAGGAGGTGAATACCTAAGTGATGTTTTTCAAGATCATCTTAGGAGTTGTGGGATTGTCTCACAACTCACTCCACCTGGAACACCACAACATAATGGTGTGTCTGAGAGGAGGAATCGAACCTTATTGGATATGGTCCGATCTACGATGGCTAGAAGCACATTACCTCTATCATTTTGGGGTTTCGCTTTGCTCTCCGCGGCCCGTATTCTAAATATGGCCCCAACCAAAAAGGTGGAAAGGACACCTTTTGAGATATGGCATGGAAGGGTTCCATCCCTATCATACTTAAGGGTCTGGGGTTGTGAGGCTTATGTTAAGACTCCCACCCCAAACAAATTGGAAGTCCGATCCACCAAGTGTATCTTTATTGGATATCCTAGAGATTCTATGGGATATTATTTCTATGATCCACTGGAACAAAAGGTGTTTGTTGCCAGAAAGGGTGAGTTCTTAGAAGCAAAGTTCCTTATGGAAGGAACTAGCAGTAGAACAGTGGATCTTGAGGAGGATCAAGAACCACAACCCGATGCACGTTTGGTTGAAACTAGCACTCAACATGGGGATGTTGAGGATGATCAAATGGTTGATCAATACACGCAAAACGTTCGCAGAAGTGGTAGAACTAGTAATCCACCTGAAAGATACGGATTTTTCATGGATGGATGCTATGTGGTAGATTCAGATGAACCAACCACATACCATGATGCAGTGTCCAATTTGGATTGTGACAAATGGCTTGAGGCCATGAACGTTGAGATGCAATCCATGTATGACAATCAAGTTTGGGAACTTGTTGTACCACCTCTTAATTCCAAGGTAGTTGGAAGTAAGTGGGTTTTCAAGAAGAAAACCGATATGCATGGAAACTTGGATACTTATAAAGCTAGACTTGTAGCAAAGGGTTTCACTCAAACTCAAGGGGTTGATTATGATGAAACCTTCTCACCTGTTGCGATGCTAAAGTCTATAAGGATATTGTTTGCCATAGCTGCTCATTATGATTATGAGATTTGGCAAATGGATGTCAAAACCGCTTTCCTAAATGGATATCTTGAGGAAGATGTCTATATGGTTCAGCCTGAAGGTTTTGTCGATCCAAAACATCCTAATAAAGTGTGCAAGTTAAAGAAATCAATCTATGGATTGAAACAAGCATCGAGAAGCTGGAATCACCGTTTTGATGAGGAAGTAAAGAAATTTGGCTTCATCAAAAACGCTGATGAGGCTTGTGTGTATAAGAAGGCTAGTGGGAGCACAGTAACTTTCCTAGTATTGTATGTTGATGACATACTACTATTTGGAAATGACATTCCAACCTTGGAAGGTGTAAAAACCTGGCTTGGAAGTTGTTTTTCCATCAAGGATCTTGGTGAAGCCGCCTATATTCTAGGAATAAAGATCTATAGGGATAGATCAAGGCGGTTGATTGGTTTGAATCAAAGTGCATACATTGATAAGATCTTGAAAAGGTTCAAGATGGAGAACTCTAAGAAAGGTACCGTACCTATTCAAAGAGGAACGATATTGAGTACGACTCAATGTCCAAGCTCAAAGGATGAGCAAGATAAAATGAAGGCAATCCCATATGCATCTGCTATTGGATCCATCATGTATGCAATGATATGCACTCGACCGGACGTGTCATGCGCTTTGAGCATGACAAGCCGTTACCAGCAAAATCCTGGAAACAGTCATTGGATGGCTGTTAAGAACATACTTAAGTACCTAAGGAGGACAAGAGATATGTTCCTGATCTATGGATCTGGTGACGAGGAGCTCGTTGTAAAAGGTTACACGGATGCGAGTTTCCAAACCGATCGTGACGATTCACGGTCACAATCGGGATACATTTTCATTCTGAATGGAGGAGCTGTCTCTTGGAAGAGCTCCAAGCAGGATGTGGTGGCTCTATCAACTACAGAATCAGAATACGTCGCCGCCTCATTAGCTCAAGAAGCTGCATGGTTGAAGAAATTCATTGCCGATCTAGGGGTTGTCCCTTCCATTCAGGAACCCCTAGAGATCTTTTGTGACAACGAGGGTGCGATTGCTCAAATCAAGGAACCTCGTGCTCATCAAAAGACGAGGCACATTGAGCGGAGATTCAACTACATACGAGATGAAGTTGAAAAGGGAAAGATATGTATTCGCAAAGTTCACACTGATCAAAACATTGCGGATCCTCTCACGAAGCTCCTTGAAAAGGCAAAGCATGAATGTCATACTTGTGCCATGGGACTTCGATATTCTAGTGATTGGATTTGATCTGTACATTTTGTATTTGGATATGTGGAACTCTTTATTATATGAATAAAATTATTTGGGTATAATGTTTCAATTAATGTTCCGAATTAGCATGTTTTATCCATGAGTAAAATGTTTACTCTAAAATGTCCGTAGTCGCTCATACTTGTGGGAACAAGTGTGAAAGTAAGATTATTATGAACTTGGATTGGTTGATATTCATAAGGATGAATATAGAGCAATGGGTTGCTACCAAGGTTCATAGATATTTGTGGAATACAAATATTGGACTAACCCGCACTTCAAATTTTACTACATAGAATCTTATCGATTGATCATAAGTAAGTTTGAGTAAAAGGCGAATATCATTTGGTATCCTCAGACCTGAGATACATATTGGGTTTTGATATTCACCAAGTTTTATACCTTGAGCTATTTCTTCACTGTCCTGAAATAGTGGACAGTACATAAGGGTATGTTCAGGTGTAACACGAGGTGTTTGTGAGAAACGTATGTAGTCAAGATGGAATTTGTTCCTCTTATTCGTTGAGAGTTAGATGTCTAAGGCCTGATTAAGTTAAATCAACAAGGAATGATCATTCTGTGTCCTTGGATTTAACATGACATCTGAAACAAAAGGATAGATGATTGATTCACCTAAATCATTTCAAGTAGAGTACTTGAAAGGGATGATGTTATTGAATGGCTATAAGTCATGCGTATTAAGGGTAGTAAACCGTTGTTAGGCGGTATTTACTGCTTGCATCAATCTTCTATGAATCTTGGGCAAGTGGGAGATTGTTGGATCCTGTGTGCCCAAGACACTTAGAATATTGATGTGGTTAGTACGTTATGATCCAAGTCGGGTTATACCCAATAACGAGCTTAGAAAACACCTACTAATATTTTAATTGATGATATGATCATGCAATTAAATATTAACACCAATTTAGAAAATGGGTTTTTCTAAATAAGTTGCATATGAGATGGAACAATTTATTAGGATATCTTGTTCAATGAGTTATTTGTAATGTTATTTAAATAAGTTAGATAAGGTTACAAATTAATAATGGGAGTAACTAGATTATACAATTAAATGGGTTAGTTGTATACATATCTAGTTAAAAGACTTGTTAACATATTTGATGCGTTATAATTTTAAGAGGGAAACCTCTTAAAATTTGAACCTTGGCCGCCCCCTTTGAGGGCTCCTTATTGGACCTTTATGTCCTTGGAACACACAAGTCTTTTGATCATCCATCACTCCACATTCACACAATCAACTCACATGCAAAAGACTCAAGAAAAACCTCTCTCTCTCTCTCAAAAACTCACGGCCAGCAGAAAGATTGGAAGGTTTTGGAGTGCTTTGGTGTACTTTTCTTCCTAACAAGAAGGTGTTTTGCAAAGGGCTTTGGGTATACAAGCTTGAGGGGTCCTTACCTTGGAGCCTTGGCCGAATTTGAGCATCAAACATCCTCCTAAAAGTCGTTCTTAAGCTGCTGAAATAAAGGTAGTTTATCACAGCTCTATGTAGCTGTGATTTTATGTAGTTTAATAGATGTTCATAGCTTGTTCATTCACATATTAAAGATCCTTTGATTATGGGTTTGTTTTACACTTGTATGGTCACTTAAAGAACATATTTTTCAGCCTTTAAAATCGGTTTTAAAGCTCTATATCCGCTGCGTTTTCTGAAAGTTTAAATGGTTAAACTTGGTTTTATGTTCTAACAAACCCGTCAAAAACTTTACTAGCTTTGTGTAACATACTACTTAACCATTAGAACGTTAATACTTAAATTATTGTTAATGAATTATCCATGGTGTAATAAATATGAATATTAAAAATATTTTTAATGAGATTACTTTTGGTAAAATGGCGACTAAAAAGGACAAGGGTTTAGGTATTGTTTTTTTACAGGTTTGGTGAAACTTTACAGACAAACCAAAACCTTTGTAATCAATCGCATATGCTGATTTTGATTGAGTGATTGACTGAGGGAACACACAACACCAGCTCAAACCACCAGATCAACTCTCTGTTTCCACTCTCTTCACAAATCTCTTCACAACAACTCATCAGTAAGTCACAATCCCTCTTCAGATCTTCAATCAATCCTCTTTCAAACCCACAAATTCGACTTTTTTCTTGTTTTTCCCACTGTTTCCATCAAACCCTTTTGTTTTTGCTCAAGATTGATCGATTTGCGTTGTGGGTTTTGCTCGGTTGATCGATTACTGCCCCTGTTTTGTTGGGTGAAAGGAGAAAAATTAGGGTTCTTTTTGTTCTTTGAAATCTTTATGAAACTTACCCCATTGTTAATCGCTTGGGAAATCAGTTGTATTTGGTGTTATTGAGATGTTGTTTTGTCGAAATCGTTGGATTTGTGGATTGGGGTTGTCAATTTGAATATTTGATTCGTGTTCTTCGTAATCTTTATGAAAATACCATTGTTATTGCTTGTGAAATCAGTTGTATTTGGTGCTATTAAGCTGTTATTTGATGAAATTGTTGGATTTGTGGATTGGGGTTGTTGATTTGATTCGTTTGTTTTGCAGGGTGTGTGTGTGTGAAGAGATACTAGCTTGAAATGACATGAGAAATGAGGGTTAGGGTTTTTGAAGTTTGTGATAGATGGGGTGTGTGTTTGGAAGAGAGATTTCGTCTTCTGGGCCACAAAGTTCTGAGCTTGTAGCAGATAAGAAAAGGGAGAGAAGTAGGGATCCGAATGTTGAATCCGGAAGGGCGGAGAAAGATTCGTCTGTGAATCTTGACAGCAGCAACAATGGCGGTCAGGAGGCGCAAAATGGGGTGGTTCAAAAGGGGGAAAAAGAGGGTAATGTGAGGCCGAGGGGTGAGAGGAAGCGGTCGAAGGCGAATCCTAGGTTGAGTAATCCAACCAAGAACTTGCATGGTGAACAGGTGGCTGCGGGTTGGCCTGCTTGGCTTTCGGCTGTTGCTGGTGAGGCGATCAACGGGTGGATCCCTCGCAGGGCTGATACTTTCGAGAAAATCGACAAGGCAAGTCTTTAGTCTTATATGCTTATATTGTTGTTAGGGTAATTGTTCATAATTATTATTTGTGTAATGCATGATCTGATGGGTGACATGAGAATTTGGGTCATTGGGTGTGTGTGGATGTTTGTTTGGGAGCGATTAATTCAATGATTAGAATCAAATAATTAGTTGTATATAACATGCTGGAAGTATATGAGTATATGACTATGTGTATGGATGTTCTTCTGTTGTTTAAAGCTTTAATAATTGAACAATAAGATGTTTGTCATGTTTTGATTATCTTAGTAACCAATAGATAGAACTAGAACAAGCAAAAAGGTGTTTGTTCCACCTATGAATAATCAAGTAATTAGAAGCAGAATTTGTTCATCCATACATTTACACCTAATCTCAGCAACTTGATATCAGATAATAAGTTCAAAAACACAAACAAGCCCCCTTGGTGTGTCATATTCTACTATGTTACATCTTTTAATATATAGTCGTTCATGCTTGGTTTGTGAAAGAAACTAAACTAATGATGTTTACTGATGATGCTATGCATATATTGTAACGTTGTGATTAGATTGGGCAAGGAACGTACAGTAACGTGTACAAAGCTAAAGACACCATGACAGGAAAAATAGTTGCATTAAAAAAGGTCCGGTTTGACAATTTGGAGCCTGAAAGTGTAAAATTCATGGCCAGAGAGATTTTAATATTACGCCGTTTAGATCATCCAAATGTTGTGAAATTAGAAGGTTTGGTCACATCAAGAATGTCTTGTAGTTTGTATCTTGTTTTTGAATACATGGAGCATGATTTGGCTGGACTTGCTGCCAGTCCTACAATCAAGTTCACAGAACCTCAGGTTAGTTTAAAATATATTTTGCTCAAAATCAAAATCACCGACCTTTTTCTTTGTTTTAACCGTTTTTTATATTTCAGGTCAAGTGCTACATGCATCAGTTGTTATCTGGGCTTGAACATTGTCACAATCGTCATGTGTTGCATCGGGATATAAAAGGGTCTAATCTTTTACTTGATAATGGTGGGAGTTTGAAAATTGCTGATTTCGGTCTAGCATCGTTTTTTGATCCTAACCATAAGCAGCCAATGACTAGCCGTGTGGTTACATTGTGGTATAGACCACCCGAGTTGCTTCTTGGGGCCACTGATTATGGTGTAGGTATTGACTTATGGAGTGCAGGGTGCATTCTTGCAGAGTTATTAGCCGGAAAGCCTATCATGCCTGGTCGTACAGAGGTAATTTAGAATCTTTTATATATAAAATGGATTCAACATCTTTTTTAAATTAATCTTTTGCGTGTTCAGGTAGAGCAGCTTCACAAGATTTTCAAGTTATGTGGTTCTCCGTCTGATGAATATTGGAAGAAGTCAAAATTGCCACATGCAACCATATTTAAGCCCCAACAGTCATATAAACGTTGTATAGCAGAAACATTTAAACATTTCCCGCCATCGTCATTGCCACTGATCGATACCCTTCTTGCAATTGATCCTGCAGAACGTCAAACTGCAACAGCTGCTTTGAGAAGTGAAGTAAGCATTGCAAACTTATTTCAGTAATTATGGATTTGAGTTCTTTGAATAAATGTAAAATAATATTGTTATGCAGTTCTTTACGACCAAACCGTATGCATGTGATCCTTCAAGCCTTCCAAAATATCCACCTAGCAAGGAGATGGATGCCAAACTGCGTGATGAAGAAGCTAGAAGGTAATGCAAGATATTAATAAGTTAATTTAGCTTGTTCGTAAGTTAAATATATATTTTTATCGATAGATTGAGAGCTGCTGCTAAAACCAATGCTGATGGAGTGAAGAAAACGCGCACACGTGAAAGACCTGCAAGGGCCATGCCTGCTCCAGAAGCCAATGCCGAGCTGCAAGCAAACATTGATGTATGCCAAACTACTACTAGCTTTTTCCCCTCTTTGTTTTTTATAAAATTTTATTTCGTGTTACTATTTTTACTCGTCTATGGTTTTGATACCGAAACATAGCAAGAAACAAAAGAGAGAAAGCTATCGGAGTCAAATTTAAAATATCTAACATTATGGGTTAGCTTGGTTTTAAAAATAGCGCCTGAGGCGCGCTTAAGGCGTGAGGCTCTAGAGGCGATCAGGAAAACGCCTCGGGGCTTTAAGGCGGCGCCTCATGCACATCTAGGTCAAATCTGGTCAACATTTGTCAAGATTGGGGTTTGTAAAAGGATGATACGTAGAAATAACCAAAGAGATGATGAGATTAAGAATGATTTACATGGTAAAAAAAGCCAATATGTAAAAAACTTTAGATAAATGCAACTTTTGGTTGACATATGGCTTATTTTGTTGTACATAGAACAACGCCTCGCATACGTGAGGCTCTCGCCTCATGCCTCACACATAGCGCCTCGTCTTTTCTGACTTAAACGCCTCGGAGCGCCTAACGTTTTTTAAAACCAAGTGGGTTAGGAAACTTGCCATATTGCTTGCAGTATGGACAAACTGAAAATATAGTTTTTGGGTCAAAAACACAATTTATTGAACCTGCAGGCATCTTACTGAACATCATTCACTTCTTTGTTTGACCTTCAAACTTAAATGAAACCACCAATCAAAGATGACCCAAGAAAGTGAAGTCAAGCAGAATGTGTATAGCAACAAGTTTTGCGATAATTATTCTGACGAACAATAAAATACCGTTTTAAAATTTATTAAAATTTAGCCACCAGATTTCCTTAAAAATTTCCCCTTTCACTCTCTTTTTGACTGGTCTGTTACTATGCTATGTGCCTAATTGTGTGAATAATACATAACATGAAAATGTGAGGAAAGTTCGACAGATCAGGCTGGTTCTGGTCAAAATATGTAGCTTCAGTGCAGGTCAACATGGGTTGGGTTGTGTTGACCCGAAACCCTTTTTGTTGATAGCACTATATTTCTTATAAACAGTTGGTGTGTAAAATATGATTACAAAAATCATATATAGTTCAATTATAGTTTTATCTTTTTTTTTAAATAATTAGATTTAGGAGGTTTTATGCATTGAAAATACTGGAATTTTGATCCATCCGACCTATTTAATGTTTAGATAACTTCTTATTACAGTTTAATTACACATTATCCATGATAAGTGTCATATACATGTTTATCTTCCTATCATACACACATTTACGTCTAGTTTATATGCAAATCATATCTTGAATCTGTGTTACTATGCAGAGACGGCGGTTGATCACACATGCAAATGCAAAAAGCAAAAGTGAGAAGTTTCCTCCACCCCACCAAGACGGTACACTGGGTTACCCATTGGGTTCTTCACATCACATGGATCCAACGTTTGACCCCCCTGATGTCCCATTTAGCTCCAATTTTTCATACAGCAAACCACCAATCCAGACATGGTCCGGTCCATTGGGCGAGCCTGCACCTACAGGCCGTTCACGCAGAAAGAAACACAGTGATTCATCTTCAAAGAACTAGACTTGTGGTTTGGTAAAAAACCACTCGACCGCAAAAGGCTGCAAATACTGATGGACCAGTGCAATGACGCGATACCCTTTTTACATGTAGAATGCAGAGGTCAAGTTTTTGTTATTCGTGTTTCTTGCTCGATTATTCTTCTACGAGATGGTGAGAACTGAGAAGACCCTCTTTGAGTAATGTAAATGTTCATCTTTTATTTTTGTTTTTGTTTTTTATTTTTGCCTTTTGTGTTGAAGAACTATGGTTAGGTAAAATAAGCATACAACTATTGAACAACATTTGATTATATTAATTGCAATGTATTATTTTCAAGCTACATTTTTGCATACTACTAACCATAGGGCATTAGAGTGTGGAGATTGGTTTTTATAAATAAGATTGGTTGATGGTGGAACACTTTCATTTGCAAATTTATGGCAAATTGCCATATGGAGGTTTTGTATATTTAAAAGATGTGATAGAAAATGATGGTTTTGTGCTCATAGGTGTGAGAAAATATAGATGGAAACATGAGAAAAATACTATCTCATATACGTCTCATATACATGTATAATCATGTCAGATTAAATGTAGCCGTGTGGGTAGAAAGTTGCATGAAATAATGTTCTTGTATTCACATTGACTTGCATGTCATACTATGATACTAATGCATCTATCAGAGTAGGTTGAAAATCATGTCATACGCGTAACATCACTCCCATACATGTATTTTTTGTTGTGAATATTAGCATTCGTGACATTGACAATTGAAATTCAATACGTATGTGTAGGAACTTCTTTTGTTTTTTCCACATGAATGTCTATTTAAAGTATGAAGTTAAAAAAAAACAATTATCCCTACTTCACAACTTCATCACTCGTTTGTTTAAACACATATAGAGAAAACATTGTTATGTATTGATCTTCTTTTCTGTGATGGTGATCCAAATACATTGGAGGTTTTTAGCAAACTTGTAGCATGTTGGTTGCACAATGTGTAACATAGGTTGAATGTACAATTCTTGATTGGAAAGTCAATTAACTTTGAAACAAGACACTTAATCAAATTAACTGGTAAACTTAATTAAACCCTAAAAGAGTATTTTGGGAGAATACTTATTGCAACCTCTCTCATAGTGTATGGATCCTCTCTCCTATCACGCTGTATTACATATACGTAACCAAATTCAATTGATTTGATGTCACTGTGTTACGTGTACGTAACCTAAGTTTAATTAGCTTGCAGACGTAGTTACGTATAGGTAACGTGCTTAGTTACATGTAAGTAACAATTACAACTCCAGATTATAAAATCGGATAAAAAATAAAATTCTAAAATACATATATGTAACTTATAGTGTTACACATATGTAACCCATTCTTCAAGAAATACATGACGTGCATGTAAAATGAAAGGAATATACTATGTCAAATACATATTTCTTAGGGGGAATTGCATACATCTCCTTCTCCATCTAAAAAATTACATATTTCCCCTAAATACAAGTTTTAAATGCATAATACAATGCTCATTAAGCATGATTTGGGGAAATATGCAATTTTATAAGTTAAAAGGGGAAGATATGCAATTGTCCCATTTTTTTTACTAAAAGCATGATGTGAAGTCGTGTTATAAGCGATGCAAATACAAGTTAAATGTCTACAAATAAGTGTTACATATACGTAACAACAATGTTCGTCTTGTTCATTGTGTTCTTTGTGTTCGTCATGTTCTTCATATACATGACAACAATGTTAGTCTAACTTTTCGACCTTGGGTTTTGGCATGCTATCTCTTCCACATAGATCCATATTGTTGAATGATCTATCGCCCTCTAAATGCTCGATCACCTGAAGAAGCAAATCCCCTTAAATACCTCTCATGTACAAATTCATGTTATTTACTTTCTCATATTATTTTTTATACATATTATATACGGTAGTTTGTG
This sequence comes from Flaveria ramosissima, assembly GCA_025215565.1. NCBI lineage: Eukaryota > Viridiplantae > Streptophyta > Magnoliopsida > Asterales > Asteraceae > Flaveria > Flaveria ramosissima. Next base: position 63,412,058 of record CM046030.1, read on the forward strand.
AAGTTGTCTCAAGAAACGTAGATGCTTCTTCTCTATCGTAAAGATAAAAGGTTTAAATTTTATAAGCCGTAGGTACAGATGGATTCTAGGAGTCGATTATGATTTGATTAGGAGCCGTATAAATAAAGTTTTGAAATTAATTAACAGATAAGTAATTATTACATTACATCAATGGTTGATTAATTAGAATTGCTATTTTCAACCATTTGAGGCCTATTTATGTTGAATTATTTTATCATATGTTGGATTATATAGTCAATAGCTTAAGCCTTAAAGCAACGTTGTTTCATGCAAACCTTAGGACCATAAAGTTACGTCTTTTATGGCCATATTATGATTGAGTGCTCTTGAATCATTTTTTATTTTATTTTGTAGGTCAAACGATTAAAATAATGAACCGATCGTATTTTTAGAAAAAAATAATTATTTGTTTTTTCTTTATAAAATCTAATGTGTTTATTCATTTATCACTTTAGGCTCTATAATTTATTTATTCCAAGAATCATATTTTATTAGTATCACAAATAAGATCAAAAGATAAATTGGTACCCTATCTTGTTTAAAGATGAGCTTAATTTCAAAACAAAAATAACATATCTAAATCATTAAAATATTTTTAATCAATTGTTCATGTTTTTAATTTAAACATAATACAATAATTACATATATTAATTTACATAAAAACCTATCAAACTAATTATTTTTTAATATTTTATAAACCTTTAACCACTTATCACCTATGTAAGTTTGTATAGGTAATATCACCTACACATAACTTACAAATATAAAGGTTATATACAAACAAAATTTATTCATATTTTCTTTTTGAATTTTAGAAACCTAAAAACATTGTACTTATATTATTTTCTTTTGTTTTAAAAACTTTAAGATTTAAAAATGATTTATTTTCATTTACTTTTCTCGTAATACTTGGTGTTCTGTACAAAATCCTTATTGTTTAAAAGTAGTTATACTCACATATATTTTAATTTTAAATTTATTTATGACATTATTTGGTTTTTAAAATCAATAAGAGAGTTGGCTTGATGACCGATCTAGGTTTTTTAACAATGATTTTTTTAATCTTTAACATCACATAATCCTACACTTGTAAATATTTAAACATATAACACTTTTGAAAGGAACAATCTTTTTAAGTTATTAGACTACACGATCATAAACTAATCCTACTAGTATATTAAAAGGGTAATTAAAAGTGACACATGTTATTATCATATTCGTTCTCATTAAATTTTCCCGCTTCTCTTTTTTATTAAATAACTAGGTTAGTATCCCGTATATTACACGATTTAAATAAATAAAATATTAAATAATCAGTAATAAAAATTTATGAATTATAAAACCATGTTTGAAGATAAAATATGATTATAATTACGTATAAATAGTGATTTACGTTAATAACCAAAAATGTATTTTTTAACTTTTGTTTTATAAAATAATATATTATGATATTTAAATATTTTGTTTTAAAAAATGTTTCATTAAAAAAACTAATTCTATTCTTTATGTTATAAAACTTTAATTTTTAAAAATTGTGTTTTTAATTAAAAATAGTTTTTTTATTTATTAAATTATACATTTTTTGATTTGAAAATGGTATGATAGATAGATAGATAGTCTAGAACCCATATATTAAACGCATTATAGTTAGTAATAAACACGAAAAGTTACAGTATGATATTTTAATATAAGATATAATTAAAAATATATATACATAATAGTTTAATAAATAAAACAATTATACTATTTTCTTAACTCTCTTATGTAAATAGTTTTATTTTTAAACATATATTTTAAGATTTTTTTTATTTATCAAAAACTCTGATTTGTAATTATTCTATTTATTTTAATAAGATTGCTATTAGAAAATTTCATATTTTTATTTTTTTTTAAAAGGACCTATTTAAAATATATTTATTTCAAAAAGATTTAGTGTTTTAGAAAATTTTGTATTACATAATTTTTTGTTATTATTTATATTTTAATAAAAAGATATGATTTTTAACTTCCTTAATAAATCTATATTTTAAAACAATAGTTTGTATTTAAAAATTCTAAATAAGAGAGAGAAATGTAGCAATTAATATAATTGATTTTCAATAAGAGAGAGAAATTAGTTTGAGTATTTAAATTAGTATAATGTTCTTTTGGAGGGAAAAATGATGTGAGCATGTCTAAAAAAATAACAAGTGACAAAAAGATGAGTTAAACAAATATATATAGCAAATGAATCTTTTTTTATTAGATACAATAGATTATATTAAATACTAATAATATTATTCAATTCTTTTTAGATTAAATTTTTTTAATAAATTATAAAAAGAGTTATTTATATTAATGTTTTTTCTAAAGAAACAAATTTTTTATAACATTAGAAAATTTTTCAAAACATCAAACTTTTTTAAATACGAAATATTTTAAAATTTATGATTTTAAAAAAGTATAATTTTTATAAACTTAAAGTAACTAACATTGGAAGTTATAATAAGAAAATTTTAAATAAAATATATATATATTTAAAATGGTTTATTTAAAAACAAAATGTTTAATGTTTTTTCTTTGAATAAAAAAGATTAAAAAGTTGATATCATTGTTTTATTACTTATAATCCTTATTCATATATAATTCAATCATATTATATCTTAAAATATCTTCTTATAATTAATAAATTTAAATTTTATTTAATATTTTATTTATTCGATCCGGGGAATACACGATTTTACTAACATAGTCTAATAATAAAAACGTTGCTTTCCCATTAACGATCTATTAAGAAAGATTGTAATTTTTCTTTTTAACTCACATTAAGTCATATCTCATTAAACGAACAAATTAAATTCCTTAACAAAAGTCTGTTAGGTAAAATTAAAATTTAGTGTTCTATATGTTGTATTTTCTTTTATTTTAAAACAGGTATATTGATTCTAAATTCACATCAAAATTAGAAGTAGTTATATAAGTTGTATTAGAGGTTCACATATAAGGTAATAATTTGGTAATCAAACCCAATTTGTCGTGTTAAATATTTTCAGCTTATTATGTCAAATATTTTTTTATAGGTCAGCGTATTATACATATAATCATGTTGACATTATTTCGTGTTATTTTGACATTATTTTTATGTCTTAGATAAATTTAACCATTCTATTATTATTTTATACATATTAAGAGTGCACAACGGTATTATTTCGCATTGTGTTTTTTTTAGAACTCATAATTTAAGAAAAACACAATGATGTTTAGGGAAAAGCAATGACAAGCACGAAAAAACACAAGGGAAAATTACCTAGATAACCATTTGACTATTTAATTTTACTTAAATAGCGATTGACTTTTATGTTTTCAATTTTAGCCTTTTGACCAGCATGTAACTCTATGCGGCGATAGCAAATCATGAGGTATCACCCACATGGCAAATTTTCTTTTCTAAGAGATACGCCGGAGATATCGTGTCTTATGTGTATCACCAGAGATAAGCCGGAGATATCATGACACTTATGTATCGCCGGTAATATTCTTTTTAAAAGTTAATTTTAATGTTACTTATATTGATAATATAATTAATATTATTCATCTTAAAATCACATTTTAAATTTACATTTGTTATTAAAATGTTAAATAATAAAAATTAATAAATGTTATGTTTCAATCAAAGTATTTTAATATTATGTTTCGCAAACTTGTGTACGCCCTACTTTGTGAGCTCTTTGTAATTAATCTAACCATGTCCAAAACGGACGCTAAACTTGTGTGTTTGATCTAAATTGTTATCTATAAAAAAATAAATGTATAATTTACCTTTCCTCAAACTTTGAAATAGAAAGTCATATTTAATTGTAACTAGTAGTAAACTATGCACAAACTATTACGTGAGTCCATATAACGAACCAAACAACGTCTGAAACAAACACCAAAAATTGTGTTTTTGTTATTTATTTGTAAACTGTTATGTTACAGTTTTATTAAAGTAAATAATTGTTTTAAAACTTTAGAGAGGTCACACAATATAGTTTTCGGAATAATAAATAAATGTAATTAATTTTATTGGTTAAAAAGAACATCATATTGTATTATTATTTGAATTAATTAAGCAACCAAAAAGATTCCATAAATTCTCCAGCGGCAATACCACATCCGCGATACCAACTCCGGCGATACAACACCCACATCGGGATACCAACTTGATAGTGTATCGCTAGTTGCTTTTTTTTAATTCCAAACCTGGTGATACCGGAGATACCACATGGCTAGGTATTGCTGACTTGGCGATACGGCGATACCACATGGCTAGGTATCGCTGAGTTAGCGATATTTAATGACGTGTCAATTTTTAATTGGTAGAACAAATTGGTAAAATCAAAAGTCAATGACTATTATAGCAAAATCAATGGGTCAATTGGTTATTTCGGTAATTTTCCCAAAACACAATGGCGTGCTGGAAAGCACAACGAACTGGAAAACATATTTTTTATTTTTATATATAATGATACAGTACTTATTTTTAAGGATAAAAAATAATCGTTTAATGGGTCTCTGTTTTTTAAATAATGATGTCGTACACAAAATTATAAACATTTAAAAAAAAGTAGAAAACTTGAAAAAAAGTTAACAAAAATTGTCATAACTAAAATATCATTCTTCAACGTTTGCCTATAATTTGATCGGAATCTGTCGATCATAAAATTTTATGGTTAAAATTATTTCTTAAGGTATTTAGCTTAAATATCTTTTTTGACTTTAAAGTATATAGGGGAGAGTTCAAATGAGAACTTACTTTTTTTGTGAGAACTCTAAAACCAATATGAGCCACTCATGCAAATCACATGTCATTTCCTTTTTTTTAAAACGTTCATAACTTTTTTTCATGACATCATTTTTCCAAAAAAATTTCACCATAAAATTTAGTATTTTTTTTTATCTTTCCAACGCCTACCATGTTGATATATTTTTTTTAAAAAAAATCGTTCATCCATTGTTTACACATGTGTAAATCTGGTTATACACATGTGTAATACTGGATTTACACATGTGTAAATTCGGAATTACACATGTGTAATTAAAATTTCGTTAAAAAAACGGGATTTTTTATATTTTTTATAAATTTTTTTAATTTCTTTTATGAAAGAGGGAAACTAGGGGAACATTTTTATGTTTTTATTTTTCTATTTTTATGTTATTTTTTATTTTATATTTTTTTTATTATGTGTTTGTTAATTACCATTTTGGCATTGAAAACTAGTGGTTGAGATTGATTCTTGGATTCTCACAAAAAAGGTGAGTTCTCATTTGAACCCTCCTCAAAGTATATAAACCTATATACATATATTATATATCCGTATCAAAATCATACTATAGATATATTTTATATAGATTTAGGACCAAATTAAGAGCCGTTAAAAAAAATAAGTCGTTCATAAATGGGCTTACAACCATTTTGGTGCCATTTGACTTGTTATTGTATTCATGAGGTTTTAGGTTATTCGATCTAGAGGCAAATAAAATTGGTTTTTTCCAAACCAGTTCCGGTTTGGATTCGGATCGTATGGTTACCGGTATGAGTTTAAAACTGGTTTGGTGGGTTTGACTGGTTTTGACCGGTTTGCCTAATTCCTAATCAGTTTGCTTATGTTTAACCGATTTGGTTCTAGTTTCAAACCAGTGTCACCATCGAGAAGCATAATCCGTTTATGAAGCTACAATTTATATCACTTCCAAATAACCGGTTTCTATAGATATCGATTTCTTACCGGTTCAGTCTGATTCGAGTTGGCTATTCTAGTTTCGTAAGCGATGTTTTTGTGCGCCTCTAATTCGATCTATTCAATGTTGTATAAACCCAGAATTTGAACTTATCATATAAAATTTTAAATAAAAAACCTGATTTTTAGCATGTTACCAACTAATCAAAGCAAACCAAGATCTTATCGTATACAACTATACATGACAACGTGGCTTTGAACGATACACATATTAAAGTATTTATTGTTGTAGCTGTCATCTAGGATATGATTTTCTCAATCTAAAACTATTCCATCGTTCAACAGAAAATAATATATAAAGAATTGAATATACGTGTTAAGCATTCAATCACAATCTTTTTTATTATGAAACAAGTCGCATGAAAATGTAATAATTGTCGATAATGGATATCATGGTGGTAAATGTCACTTCATATCTAAAAGAGGGAGAATTAATCCCTACAAGATTTATGTATAAGTTATTAATAATAGTAAATTATGACTTGTTCTTAGAAATGAAAAAAAGTAACAAGTTAATATAATTGTTGTAATATGTGATTATAATTTCGGTAGTAAGCTGGTTTTCTCTATATAAAGATCCTTTGATTTTGTAACTAGCACTCAAAAAACACAAGTGTAGAGATCTAGGGTTTGTATGTAAATAATTTGAGATCAAGAAAGGAAGTTAATTGATTCATCTTGTGTTCTTGAATTCTTTAATTAAGCAAATTATTGTAAAATTTGGGACTACAAATCATGAATCATGTATGAACAAACATTCCATAAAACCTATTTCTAAAATTCACCTATTGTCAATTTATCATTAGCTTTAAAGGATTTTAATATCAATATATATTTGTTCATTATCAAACAATTATAGTGCATATTTTTTATAGGAAACATATATGGATGGGGAAGTGACGGCTGTTGGAAGTTAAACATGGCGTTACAACGCATTTGAATAAAATATGTTGTATTATACAGAGGTTTAAAACTTTTATCAATAATCAGATAAAATTGCATAAATGATGGTCCTTATGGTTTAATCAGATTCATGTTTGGTCCCCAACCATTAAAAGTTAAAAAGTTAGTTCAAATTTGTATGCATTTTATAAAATTTAAATTAACTTTTAAATTTAACTTTAGAGACCAAAACTACAACGCTCATATAAAAGTTTGGACTAATTTTTCACTTTTTAAAATTTAAGGATAACAATTACTACACAAAAATTTGAACTAACTTTGTAAATTTTAAAGTCCAAACTTAAATCACATGGACCATTTATATACAATTTTCTCAATAATATTCTAATATTTTTTAGTTTTAGTATTTATTGACATAATGCATAAGATTTTACTCTTTTAGAGTTTTAGTTTGAGAGATGATTGGTGAATTGAATATTTAGCTAATGAATTTAACTGTTAAAAGTCGGATAATATCGACTTTCATATATATATCAAGATACCGTTCCAGAATATCCGTGATTATTTAGTTAAATAATAAAACGGTCAACTATCTTCATAAATGAGATGATGTCGAATACGACATTTGCAGACATTTTTTTTGTTTAATTTTACAAAAGTGATCTGTACATTGACTAAATTTAGAAGGCACGACTTTATCATTACTTGTGATTTAGGTTTTTGGTTTGATAATTTTTTGGTTAAAACCTAATCGAATTAATGTGGAATCGCACTGAAAACCAAATTCAAGTTCGGTTTGATTTTTAGTTTTGATAAACAAGCTGAATTTCGTTTATCGAGGTTATTCCGCTTATTCGTTAAAAATAATGTATCGATTATTCGGCTTATTGGACTATATGTGAGCAAAAAGTAAGAGGTGAACTATTCGGTTAAACCAAATTCAGAATTTTAAAAACCAAAAACCAAATTATAAATTTGGTCTTGGTTTTAAACTGAGAGTAAAAACGGAGTTTATAATTTGGTTTTGGTCTTAATCACTATTGGTTTAGTTCGGCTTTCGGTTTGATCGGTTTTGAGTTATAATAACAGCGCTACTTTGAAAATGAACAAACTTCTATTTTACAAAACTTTGATTTCAATGGTTAGTAAGATGTTGAGTAAGTACCTACATCTCGTCATCAGACCTTGTGTTAAAAGGGAGCTATGTCAAGTACCGGGTATACCCCAATGCTTAAAAAGCTTTTGACAGTCTTGTGAGCTTGCGTGTAGCAGATATGCACAGTCATAGAAAAAAATGTTTATTGTACTTCTGTATATAGTAACAATGTTATATACATATATATTATATAAATATATAAATATAGCATAGTATAGTTAATATATTATACAGAAAACATATAAATAATAGAATAATTTAGGCTCACGAGTTTGCTCGAGCTCGATAAGTAAAGCTGATAAAGCTCTAACTTCTTTATCAAAGAAGTGTCTAGCTCGTTATATTTTAGCATGATTTGAAGTATTAACGAGCCGATCCCAAATAACGCACAATCGGTTTGATGCTTTACACCCCCTAATTATGTAGGGTTGACAGGTTGGTATGAACAATCCAGCAGCCAATATTATTGTGTCATCAAGTTGACCAAAATGTTGTATAAATCTGCATTAACTTAACATAGCCAACACCCAACCACAACTTCAAACCCACACCACCTTCAATCTGCTGCAACCATGCCATCCATTGACACCCCAGAGGCACCCCTAAAGTCATCGGCACCGCCACCGGAAAACAAGAGTAGCATGGGTCTGGTGGTTGATGTGGCTTTAAGGGTGTTGCTATTTGCAACAGCTTTGGCTGCGATCATTGTTATGGTCACTTCTAAACAAACCAAAATGGTTCCAGTCGCACCAGGAGTCGTGGTACCCCTGGCTGCAAAATTTAATCATTCTCCAGCTTTCATGTAAGTATTGTATTTTGATTAATTGGGTACTAATTGCGTGTTTTAATCGGTAGTTATGAGTTCAGGCTTGTTAACTGTGTATGCTATGTTGCAGATACTTTGTAGCAGCACTCGCGGTTGCTTGCTTGTATAGCGTTATCACTTGCGCGCTATCGGTTTTGGCTCTCATGAAAGGGGGAATATCTACAAAGCTGCAGTTTCATTTTGTGATGTTTGATGCTGTAAGCACTTGATACATACTGCTTTAATATGGATTATAGATTTTGCAAAATGGGTGGGTTATGAGGGTTAGATTGATTTAAACTATTTTGATTTAAAACTAGTAACTTTTAAGTAGGTAAAAAATTTGACATGAAACTTCATGTCGGTATATAAGCCTAAACTTGACATGAGTATTCGTGGGTTGACACAAACATAATCCGTTTAACTTGATTTTTATTTTTATTCTCTTTTAACTTTCTTTTTACAGTTTTACTCTAAACTTATAAATTTATTTGTAAAAATACAACCGCGTATAAAACACTTATGTTCAAATTAATTACAATACTTATGTTGATTTCTGTTTTTAACTTTCAAAATTTTACCATATATGACCTAACCATGACATAAAACATAATTAAAAAAAACATTTAGTTCAAACGGGTCAACCTGCGAACCCAATTAACATAACCACAACATGACCTCCCGTTTAACTTGAATCTGACCCGTTTAGTTAAACATGTTTGCAGGTTGGACTAGAAACTACTCCAAATCCGTTTAAACTAAACACAAACCCACAAATTTCGTATTATAATTATATCGTGTTACAAATTCACACCCTTACTTTTAACATGTTTAACACGTTGATATAACAATTTACATATATGAATGAGTTAAAATCACCAACACTAATTCATTTTTCACGTTATTTTAACAAATAAATCTAGAAAACTGACTTCAATCTTGTCATGGAGATAACACAAACACATACATTAGTTCAACCAAGATTTATTTTTTATGTAAAATTTTATTATTTGTTGCAAGTGATTATCAATCAAACTAATAACACATCTATCAATGGTTATGGTGCAGCTGCTACTAGGAATTGTGGCTGCAGCCACAGGAGCAGCCGGAGGAGTCGCGTACATTGGACTCAAGGGAAACTCGCACACACAATGGAACAAGATATGCAACAGATACGGATCCTTCTGCTTCCACTTTGCATCATCGATTCTGCTATCACTCATATCGTCGATAGCACTTCTACTGCTTGTTTGGCTCTCCCTTTACGTGCTTTCCAAGAAGATCGCAAGGCGATAGTTTGATCTATGACAAAATGTATTCGTTTCTAATGTACCAAATGTTTGATGTTACTTGTGTTTCATTTTGTTATGTATTTATGTTATCTTTGTATATGTATTTCTTTTAGTTGTCTTGTTAAAGATTGCATGAGATCATTTATATGTCACATAACTAACAATGCTAAGTATATACATATGAGGTATATACCCAAAGCAAAACAAAAAAGATGTGAAAAACATTTGAAATTTTCTAAAGAACAACCTTTAGGCTTACGACAATACAACACCTTAACGAGTAACATGACCGTAAAACTTATGTTGTAGGCTTGTGATATCTTATTAAAATACTCATAACAAGCTAATGAAAATATGTTTTTACTACTTATTTTGGAAGTCTTTATAAATGATTTGTGTTATTTTAGGCCCCGGTTACACACACGAAACACCAACTGCGTTATCTTTGATTGATTGAAAAAAATTGATGCTATACAAACAAGTCCTACGCTATGTATAATGAAAAACAAACATAATGACATCCCACGTTAACTCCTGCTCTATGATCTCAATCATGCACATACTTCCCACATATTCTCCAATTTAATCGGTCAACATATTGACCAATTCACACAGTAATTAAACTCTGATAAAACAAGTAAATAAAAGTGAATAATATGAAAGTCTTCTGCTGTAAGTGTGGAGCCAAATCTGACCCGTATCCAAAACCCATAGCCTGTGAATCCATGACTCGTGAAGAAACTAGATTAACCTAGTATTTTGAAGAATTATTTTAAAATTTTTAGATTTATTTAGATAAATAAATTACTTTGTTGATATTAGAGCTGTTATATCTCTTTAGTTTTTATAAATTTATTGTGTCTCTTGGTTCCTTAATTGTATTATTCCATATATAATGTTTCTATTGTAATTTGATCATAATGGCATGAAGAAATTACACAGTTTAGAATATAAAACTTTTTTTATAATGTTTTTAAATGCCATAACAGATATCAAATGACCTTGTTTTAATAACTAAACTATGGTTTTAGAATATTAACGTTACATCAAGTTACTAGGACTCTAGGAGAATAGCTTTGTGGAACCATAACATATTATATAGTCACGCGTTAAGGCTTGCTAGATTGTGCAACATAACACTATGTTGTTTGGACCCTCAATGTTATTCTCATGACCGCTTGATCTCTAACACAATGATATGTTCCTGTTCAATTCATTTGTCGCATGAACTTCCTCCTTGACCTCTTTTAAGTTTTCGCTAACTCAAGATTGGTTCAACTTTATATCGTTAACTCAGTCAGAGTTGTTGTCGATGGATCTAACTTTTGCGTTCCTGGGACTTCATCGAAATTTAGAACTCCCCAAGCTTCTCTATCATTTAACTTAAGTTCAACATTGCAAGACATTTGTATAGAGTGGTCAAACACAAACTTGGATAGGCTAAGAAATAGTGCACTAACTCATGGGTATTCTATATAGATAATAGATATCTTAACTTATTGGGGACAAAATTCTATTAAAAACATTTAAACACATGGAAAGATAAAGAAGCTCTTGAAGCACTACTACAAAGTGAAGGAATTTATGGCTGTTAGTTATTTTAATGCAATTGGATTGACTAATAAATAATGTGATCATAATATCTATCAAACAAATTAGGAGGTGCGGAGTGCATCCTTATTTGAGTTTATTATGATCTTCGATATTGGAAACCTTATTAGGAGCGAAACCCTTAAGTAACGGGGGTTCCAAGGGGGCAACACCCCTTTGGTGGGGGTTCAGGGGCAGCGCCCCTGGTAGCGGGGTCCAAGGGGCAGAGCCCCCGGCTGAGGTCGAGTGCAAAAGGCACATTTTTTACTTGTCATTTAAATTCAAAATAAAATTGCAAAACGATAGTTTTTCTCGACTCTCCTTAAAATCGAATAGGATCATCAATTTTGGTCATTTTCTTGAATTCTTCTTCTTTTGGTTTATGAAAATCACACAACAAAACATACTAGTTCTTGATCTCGTCTGAGTTATATCCGATTGATTTATTCGAGTGAACCACCGAATAATTTCGATCTGAAATCTCAGGTTATCTAAGTTTGATTTCAAGTATTGTACAATTAATCCTCCCGCACAATGCCTTAATACCTTACAGTTTTTGTTTCTCACAAAGTATTCCAAGTCCAAATAAATTGTCCTTAGAGTAAAAGCTCATTTGCCACCGTTTTACAACCAATTTAAGGATTGTATGGTAGCTTTTTAATAAAACCATTAATAGTCTACCTCTAAATCAATCAACATTCCGTGCGTTTGGTTCGTTAAAAAATGCATTAAAATGGTTTAGTTTTTTCTTAACCATTAAGATATTAAAACATGTCGAATATAAGTGAGTAAAACATGCTGATTGGATGATTGCTTAAATTCTCATCACACCTGATTTTTGCTACCATTTTTACAACCACATTATTTTGCAACCAAATCTTAACTGCCAGAATTTCCGTCCACCAACATTAGCAACCAACATCGTGACCAACATTGCGACCAGAGTTTTTGGGAACAGAATTTGCGACCATAATCTTCAGCGACTGAGTAGGCAACAGGAGTTTTCAGTGACCGTAATTTAGCAACCACAATTTCGAATTTTCGATTACAATCCTTATATCCTTGCATATCACGGTTGTCGTTTTACAATCATAATCCCCACCTCTAAAATTTAGAACACTCTGTTCAAAATGGAAGACATAAGGTTCAAGCAGTAGCAAATATGTATCTTTTTTTTTCTAACGACCAACAAGTATTATAAGTCCAGCCATCAGGATAAACCTATTGACGAAATTTCCTTCGCACTGGGGCGGGTCCAAGCGTGGAAGAGCAAGGTATTTTGTATCTGGAAGCCATGGATCGGTTGTCCAAAGGGTTTCAATAAAATGGTTATAATTTAATCTAGAAGTCTCCGTTTTGGGCATATGACCGGTCAAAATGACCGTTGGATTTTGTTTATAGCCGTCGGCAGTTTTGGTCATTGTTCCTGTCCCTAAACGTCTTATTCTATGAGTATTTTAACTTTTTATGTTATTTTTAGTTTTTGTTGGACTTTGTTTTGGCCAAGTTTTGGCCCGTTTATGTTTTAAGTCACATTTAAATTTTGGCTTTCATTTTATATTCCTGTAACCTTGGGGGATGATTAGTTTTAAAGTTTATGAAAATAAATTCTCTCTATTACAAATGTGTGTTAGTATGTGAAATTCCTGATTATTGGTATTAAATGTGAATCAATGATAGTTAGAAGAATTTTTTTTTTTTGGTATTCTTTGTGAATCAACAAGTTTAGTTAATTATCTTATTTTTCGGTCTATATCACGCAAACTGCAAACACAGACAACGTTTGTGACCCGACCCACCCACCATTCTAGAAGAAACTCACAACCTGAAGATCCACTGTGGTATAACTTCCAGCTAATCTGAAACATATTGCAACAAGTGAGACTCAAACCCATAAGTTTCACATTAGAAGATCATGAAGTTGCATTCTCTTAAACCAATTGATCTCGACCTCATTGGCAGTAAATATGCTATCTATTAAAGCTTTGCTGAGTTTTCCTTTAGGGAATGCCTAGGATCGACAATCATGGATCATAAGATGTGCGATCACTAATCAACTTTTCGTGACAACAAATTGCTAGAAGCTTATTTTGTATCTTCATGAGGGGTTGAAGATCAAAGACTTGATACTAGAACAAAAAAAACATTACCAGATGAATGTTTACAAATCAATCTTTTTGGGTTGAAGTTTTGAAAACTTAACTTCCATCTGATTGGTTGTAATAAAGATTTTTAAAGGTCGATTTTAAAATAAAATTGTCATGACGAGTACTGGATGAAAATAAATGCTACGTACTTAAAAATTGACCTCATTTAATAATTTTAGCTATAAATATATTGTATTAAATAAAAGTAGACAAAATATATTAGTTGATTAAGATTTTGTTAGGCCATTGGATACCCTAAGATATTATATCTGGAACATGAGAGTTGATGTGGTATGTTAAAAAGCGTAAAACAACACTTTGTAGAAGTTATATAGGAGTTCTATATAACTGATCATGCTATCATGCGTTTCTTCTGATTTCGCTGTTTATTTTCATTTTGCCGTCATGTGTCTCATTTCTACCTCAAGATTTTAATTTCTAGTTTTTCTTTTGTTCAATTTTATTGATTTATTACTTACTTAAAACTTAAAATATCATCATACAATTTTCAAATTTTTATTGCTAGTTATTTTATATTTCTTTTAGTTAAACCGTGTAATAGAATAACAAACAATATGAGATTTTTCAATTTTCTATAAATAACACTTTACTAGTAATCATTTTTGTTAGTTAGTACGAAATGATATCTTTTTTTTTTCAAACAAAGTTGTAATATGGACTCAACCAAAGCATATTTGTTTTTATCGCTTCGCCCATTTTTAAGGACAAAAGCAAGTCAATAAGTTTGAATTTAACATCAAGCCAATGGCACTTAATTAGTCACAAATAATTAAAGCGCCACCTCACTTTATGTGTATTGACTATTGATGCAAGCATGTTAACGAGATCTTATAGACTTAGATATTTTTTTGTTAGTTTTTGTAGTTCTAACAAATAACTAGTGGATTATGTTTTTACGCGACAACGGTTCAACTTTAAGCTGAATACACGTCAAAACATAAATAAAATTAAATAATAATATTGCAATGGTATGTTTAGAATTTAAGAAAAACTTTGAGTTGTGAAAATAGGCGTTAAAAAACACAGAAACAACTGAAAAAAGTAAAAATATTTTATATTTGACACATGTCAAATTTGAATAAAATTTATATCGAGATTTATTTGAAAATAACAACAGCGCACAGTATGGTAGGAATTTAAGAAAAAGAAAATCATATTTTAAAAGTTATATATAATATAAATATAAAATAAGTATATAGAATTAATTACAAAAATCAAACATATAATTATACTTTTCAGAATATAGTCTAAATGATACCCTATCTATCTACTCTAATAAACGAAGGTTTTAAGTTGTCACTTGTCACAATATTAGACATCCTAAATCTGATTTCCCCGCTTCCTTTTCATATTAAATATTACATTGACTACTAACTATATTATTTAATTATTTTTTAGATTAAACAGTTTTTAATTAGTTAAGAAAAAGTTTTTTTTTATCTATCTACTCTAATAAAAGAAGATTTTGAGTTGCCACTTGTCACAATATTAGACATCCTAAATCTGATTTCCCCGCTTCCTTTTCATATTAAATATTACATTGACTACTAACTATATTATTTAATTATTTTTTAGATTAAACAGTTTTTAATAAATTAAGAAAAAGTTCTTTTTATAAATGTAATTTCTAAAGAAACAATTTTTTGTATAACATAAGTAATTATTTAAAACATCAAAGTTTTTTAAAAATACAAAATATTTAAAATCAGTGTTTTTAGAAATTAATTTTTTATGAACCATAAAAATTTAAAACTAAAAGTTATAATAAGAAATCTTTTAGAAAATGACGTTTTTAAGCCGTTTTGATTTAGAACGAACTTTTTAAATTTTTTTTCTAAAATAATTTAAAACAAAAGTTCAAAGAAAATAATATCATTGTTTTATTACTTATAGTCCTTAGTTTACGTAGTTTCAATCATATCATATATCAAATTATCATATTATAATTAATAAATTTTCATTACTAATTATTTAATATTTATTTATTCAACCCGTGTAATACGCGGGGTACTAACCTAGTGTTATATAAGATAATAATATCTAGTACATACTTGATTTGAAGTTAAAAAAGTCTTACTTCGATTGGTGATACATACGTAAAATTGTTAGAAAAATCAGCTCCGTTATGTTTTCAAACAAGAATTCTTTCAATAAGGGCTCCAATTTCGTCACATAAGTTTTTCTCCCAATCTTAGTGATTTCTAATTCTCCCCTTCGGTAAAACATCGTAATCAGAAATTACCTAATTAACATGTTTACTTTTGTCTTCAATTAAACTATTTATATGACAATTTGCAATTTAAAATCTTTGACAATACTAACAAATTTAAAATTTCATATATAAAGGACACTCATGAGTCATGTCATGGTTTCATGGTTTCAAGAGTAATTATTTTCTTTGACAATCCTATTTCTTTACTCTTGTGCTTCCACTCCACATATTTCAACGGTTATATGGCTAGTTATTAGACTATTAATGTGTCTCATTATTTGTCGCTATGTCATAGTTGCTTGATATTTTCAAACTTGGCAACCCATATTTTGTGGGGTGAAACAAGAAAACAGAAATACTTTAGTTAAGACAACAAACTAAAATCATTGTAGATTCTATCTTTTCATATAAATTTATATGATATATAGTGAATTGAGAGAGCTATTCTTTACAATGTTTTGTATGCGTTTGTTTACCAAATAACCATATTAACTTAGTTCTTTAATTATAATTATATCTTGTGGTGAGTAGTTAAACCCACTTATCAAAATAAGTAAACGAATAAAATCATTAATTTAAATTACCTTTAGGAGATGAAAAACTTGAAATCTTGATTCATGAATTGTACCAAAGGTGATCAGTTTCTTTAGTATGATAAACACCATTTTATGCATAAGTGACTACTTTAGTTTTATTTCTTTTCTTTCTAACTGAAATTCAAATAGGCAGTCGCCTCTTATCAGTTATCACTACAAAGCAAACGAGTATTGCCGATAGAACCCTCCTAATTCAGGTAATCCGATGACCTTACATCTAGATTTTAGAAAAGAATTCCTTATGTTATTGTCTGAAAGTATTTCCATGTACATTTAATGATAAAATCGACTTCAAATCAGATTCTTGTTAGGCTTTTCAGGTGTATTTTCGGTGGTGTTGTTCATCGACGAATATTTCATCGAGAATCTGTCGGTGAATATATCTATAAATGAAAACCAAGACCAATTGGTAATGTGTAAACCTTTGTATATGATAGTATGTTATATCACAAGTGCATGTATGCATGTATATGTATACGTACATGTGTTGGTATTGCATTGGTGAAACTTGGTATGACAAATGTAGGTACATATGTGTATGTTATAAACTAGTATTGACGCCTGTGTTTTGCGGTGGGATAGATTTTTTTTTCTTCTTCTGTATTTACAGTCATAGTTTGTGGTTGCATATTTTAAATTATTGTCACAACAAGAGTGTTAAAATTTATAACGTAATATAAAAGAAAATGTTATTGCAAACTAAAAGAAAACGTTAAACAAATAAAAAATATACTAAAAAGAAATAAATAACAAAAAAGTTGGAAAAGAATTAAATTAAATAATAGTCATAAAGAAAGGGGGAAAGAAAAAAAAGGATAAAAATCCCCTACTCAGGTTCGAATATGGTTGATAGGGTGGCTCAACTCGCGCACACTTTTAGAAAATTAAAGGACGTTTTAGTGTTAAGTACTTCAACCGAATTTCTTTTATACACTTATAAAAATTGCGCTAGAGTAAAAAAAAAAGAAAATTTCGCCCAATCGCAACGCGACACATGACAAAGTCGCCTAAATAACAGTAGACATCTTCTTAAAATGTATATTATAGAATTGTGTAAGCATAACTTATGTGTATATGTATTTGGTATGTGCTTGTGTTTATATTTTGATGTGTGCAAGTGTTGATATGTAGGTATGTAGGTAGAGGCAGGCATTTGGTATGTGTGTTTTTGTATATGAAATTGTGTTATATGACTAGTCTAGGTAGGTCCCGCCCCCCTATTTTTTCGCTTAAAAGTCGAAATTTATACGTATTTCCCCGAAAGTTTTTATATGTATTGAGTCCGGTCCCTTTAATTTGCGTCCAGTGACTTCCCTCCCTTCCTCTCTACAATGGTTCATGCTCCGTCACTGCCCGCAAGGGCACCCGACCCCTCCGCAACACTTTGAGGGTATATGATCAAAATATTTGGATTATGACTTAATGGTCAAAAGGGATCAAGTACGTTGAGATATTTTTTTTATCTGTTTAAAGCTAGCTATGGGTTAAGTTATTGACTGAAACGTCTTGCCAATTCGAATTTTTTAATTTGGCGTCGAAGATTATTTTCGCAGTTTTCTACTTTTATTTGATTTTGTTTTTTATTTCTTGTTATAGAACACGTGAGTCATGAATGTCATTAAGACACACTTTTCTAATTTGTCTAACTAGTTCTAGTTATACTTATTATTCATTTGCATGAGTTAACGTTTTCTGTGCAATGAACCTTTAATAACATGGGTATTATACAAAAGCAGTAAAAAACATGGGTATTATATAAAAGCATTAAAATCAGTAGTAGCTTTTTTCTTTAAGAGTATGTCTCAAATTTGAATTTGTGCTTTCATTCCGATTACAAATGTATATAACTAGAAATTAAATCCGCACGATACGATGTGTTAGTGAACTTCGTAGTTAAGTGCGTAAATAAACATATGAAATTATTGAGGCTTGGTTCTGAAGATCGAAACATAGATTAAAAAAAATATATTGGCTAGCTTGCATGTTGTGGCGCAAACATGAGTTACCATTGAATGACAAGCTCATTAAAGAAGTTAGTACAAAACAAAAAAAATTAAAAAACAAATATTAATAAGTAATTTAGGAAAAAAAAACCGAATATCAAGAAAGAAAATAAAGAAAAAAAATACAAAGAAGGAAATACGGTTTGTCATCCCTAAAGTAAAACCGGTGTCACCGAATTTAATAGAAACATAGGTATGCTAACGGGCTAAATACCAAGTTATGTTTTTAATTTGCATAGATTATATTTGACAAAATGAAAAAGAGATGTAAAAATGAAAAAGAAAGTCATGCTTAAATATTGCAAAGAATTTATATGTTAAAAATTCAGATTGAAGAAAATATAAAAAAACCCACCGCCCTTTATAATTATGTATAAGTATAGTTATAAATATGATTTTAGATTTCTAGCATACACACCACTAGAATTTCAGATTTTATGTTATTTTATTACTTTTTTTTATATTAAGTTTGACTATCAGCATCCAATTGAACATCAATATTGATCATTCAACACATGACAAAAAGGTAAATAGTTGGCAGTTAACGAAATAAAAAACGATGAAAAATAATTTATACCAATATATAATGAATAACGACAATGAATACACTAGTATAAATATCACTCGTGCTACCATACAACACAATCATCACAAGCATAAGCTTTACTTTGCTGCTAGCTACTTTAATTTTTGGTGACCATGGCACCCACAAACACCACAACTCCTCCACCTGCCACCGTTGATATGGAGGTACCGGTGAAGTGGTCCGGTGGTTCGAAGAACCATGTGATTGTTGATGTAGCTTTAAGGGTGTTGCTGTTTGCAACCAGCTTAGGCGCGATCATTGCTATGGTCACGTCTAAACAAAGCAAGATGATACCAGTTTCGCCAGTCATGGTCATACCGTTGGATGCAAACTGGAATCAGGTTCAAGCTTACATGTAAGTAACATCACTTTCGATGTGTGACATTTGGTGCAAATGACTTTGATAGCGAGTGTAGTTATCATATCGTTTTTTTTCTTCTGTGATGCAGATACTACGTCGTAGCACATTGTGTGGCTTGCTTGTACAGCATCATCACGGGTGCATCGTCGGTTTTAGCACTGAAGAAGATTGGAGGAGTCTCAGAGAAGTTGCAGTCTCATTTTGTGA